>CM057453.1:1214232500-1215482500 GCA_016271365.2 Neoceratodus forsteri | reverse complement strand
TTTCATGCCAGATTCTCAACATTGTCATTTTACCACACCTTGTTGTGAATTGTGCAGCTGTCATTTTTCACATCCTGGCCGAAATGTGTTTTCGCACTTCCAGTGCAAAATAGTGCGGTCGTGGTGCGAAATCAGTGTTTGGGACACATTACGAAAATGACAGTGACACTGTTCATGAGCAGAGATCCTAAAATGCCTGTGTTGACAATTTGGTGACAATACTCTATAAAGTGACTGTTTTATAAGCGTGTGCAGCAACTGCGCAACGCATGCTCTTGCTCTGGTGCATTTGCACTATTTGCATGCCAGATTATCAACATTGGCATTTTAGCACACCTTCTTGTGAACTGTGCAGCTGTCATTTTTCACATCCTGGCCGAAATGGGTTTTCGCACTTCCGGCACAGAATAGCGTGGTTGTGTGCAAAATCAGTGTTTGGGACACATTACAAAAATGACAGTAATACTGTTCATGAACAGAGGTCCTAAAATGCCTGTGTTGAAAATTTGGTGACAATGCTCTGTAAAATGACTGTTTTATGAGGTGCATAGCAACTGTGCAATGCACACTCATAACTTAACGCATTGGCAATAATCAGTGTGGGATGCTTTACTAAACCCCTCAGGCTTTGTCCTCGGGGTTTATGTAGCATCCCACACCTCAGGTGTGTGTAAAATTCTCATTACACCCGCCACCCCATGCATTATTCTATATGTAATATGCTATGAAATAAGGGCATGCTCCACACAATACTTGCAGCTGCTCCACTCTTGCAAAGGGGGTGGACAGCTGCAGAGGCCCCCCATGCACAGGATGTGCACCTTTGGGGCACCCCTCAGCATCCAGAGCCATTGTTGTATGCTTACTCCATGCCCAAATCATGGTCACAGGACCCATCTCAGCGGTGGACTGGAGGCAGGCAAAGGGACAGACAACTGCATGATCCTGCACATTGCCAGGGAAGCAAGTGCAGCTGGCACAGAGGGCATCTACTTTGGGGTTGTCATACCACCTATGTGCCCCTCTCTGACTGGTTGTCCAGTTCATACTGGGGCAAGTACAGCCCATTCTCCACTGGCCCCCAGGCCTGGGTGAAGAGGTATGGGCTGGGGGTGTCACTGGCTCTGGTCTGATATTATGGCACATTTCTGGCTTGTTTTGAAGGGGGAATGGCAGCCTCTGGTGGACTGGCATGGGCTGCCATATCCTGTGGACCCCCACCCCTGGTGTCACCCACTGGTCCTGCACAGTAAGGCCAGAAGACCTCAAGGCACACCACAACACTTGTCGGTGTCTGCAGGGTAGGGTGAGGTGAAATAGCATGATCGCTATGGCCGACAATCCAAAGGCACATCCCAGTGCCTGTCAGTCTCTGCAGGGTGGGGGTGGGGTTGGCATCAGTTCAATACTTCACTTCCATTCCTATTATGCATCTCTCTAACTTCTGCACTACTAATGCCAATGCCAGCAAGACAACATTCGGCATTGACAAATGCTTGTTTTAATATGTTTGTGTCTTAGTTTTTAGTTAAGTTAGTCTTATTTTATACTGTTTTATTTCATTTTGATGGGTCACTTGTTAAATTTGTTTACTCTTATTTTAGTCACAGTTCTCTTAGGTCTTAGTTCAAACCCTGAGGATAATTTTAATCAGTTCTCCTTTTTTTTCAATTTCAATCTGGCCTTAGCTGGGTTCTAACTTACGTTAACTCAGTTTTGGTTACTACTGTTTGCCTGTGGCACACAAACATATTTGAATTGCTGTTTAAGTCTCAAGCTCAGTTGTAACTTTGATTTGTATAAGTACCTCACATTATTTAAAGTTCAGGAATGTTCAGCTTGGCTATTTCCTTGATCTTGATTTATCGTACATGTTTAATCAAGATATTTTTACTTGGCAGCCATGATCTACTTAATGTAAAGTATGTCACTGGAACAGTTAACATCTTCTGCTTTCAGAACAACCTACTTGCAAATCCCCAATGGCTTAGAAGTCTGAAATCATGAAAACTAACAGTTAGTTTTGCTTCTACTTCTTTGATCTGGTGATGTTCATCCCTATCCTGGGCCCGGCATGGATTATGTACTTGATTTGACAAATGATGTTTCCAAATGAGCTGATTTATTAAGTTTGCCCATATAAACATCAGAAGCATTTTTTCTAAGAAAGCTGAGTTTGATGCTTGGCATTTGAGAACAAATTTGATACAATTAGTTAATCAGAAACTTAGTTAAATGGAGTCAGATGATTTGCCTGGGCAAGAAACAATAATTCATTGCAGCTCCAACCCTTGAATACTATAAAAATCAAAAATAAATGCAGTCCAACAGCTTTTTGGAGAGATTTTGTGGCTCCTGATTGATCTTTATCTCCCAGATCTGTGATACAGTGGCATGGTCAAGTGTTTACAAGATGGAGGATGAACTAGAAAACAGACTACATCTGCCACCCTTTCCTCCCGAATGAGCCAAAAGACCTAAGTGACTTAGAATGGGAGCAGAGACACTCCAGGTGGGTGAGGCTGAAAACAAAGATACCTGTATGTCCAAGTTAACCATCAAGAGATTCCTACAGGAACTCAACCCTCTTAGATCTGCATGGGGACCTCAATGCTATTTGGCCAGCCATGGAGGATCTGACCAAACAGCTCTGAGATGCTCAAATATACATCGGTTTGGTGGAAGATGGGGTTTCTCGAGCAGAGCTAGAGATCTATCAGATACAGAGCAAGGTCACAAGACTAGGAGAGTGCTTAATAGATATGAAAGACCATAGTCGACAAAACAATATCATCATAGTGGACCTTTCAGAACATGCAGAGGGAGGCAATACAATTAAATTTATTCAGAAACTCTATCATAAGGTAGCAGGTCCTTCCCTGAATGGGCCAGAGTACATCATCAAACAGGTGCACAGGGTCCTATGCCAGCAGTGGATGAAAAGTCTCATCAAATAATTTTTTACATGCTTAATGTCTTGGACAAAATTCATGTCCTACAGAAAGTAAGAGAGACTAGACAAAAAATGTGGAATGGGATGTGGGTCTACTGGTTCCAGGACGTCCCTCCACAAGTCAGAGAGCAACAGGCAGCATACAAAGACCTGAGATCCAAATTGTTTGCAGCCCACATTCACTTTAGAATTCAATATCCATCCAAGCTTGTGGTCACCTTGCCAGAGAGTTAGGGCACCTTTCAGTGTGCAGACCAAGCACATCAAGAGCTGCAGAAGATTTTTCTGTACCTGTTTAAGTTGACGGGACTGTTTATGACCACTTTTATAGTTTTCGAAGATATACATGGACTGGTTTACTTCTAATATTGGGGGTATATTTTATGTTAAATTCTAATGGAAAGCATCTTATCAGTGTTGGTTTGTGTTGAAATGTACAGTAAGTGTATATCTGTTATTATACAGAAGAAATTAGTGGGAGTTATTATATTGGGGGGGTCAGCCTGTAGCTAGGAGACATGGGGAAAGAGCAGAGGTTGTGTTTACTTTGGTTCCATCTGAAATAGGGTTCCTCAAGGTGAAACTGGAGCCTCAAAAACACTAAACATTTTGTTGAGTCTTGGGATGGGAAGGCACATATTGGACTGAAAACTTACAGTACCTCTGTTTCTTTCAGCATGAATTGACCTTGAGCCCCCATCCATTTGTTTTATTTTCTTTATCCCCCACTTGCTTTTGTACAGTTCTGCATTGTGGTGCATCTTATTTTATTTTTTTATTTGGAAGGAGATAATGGATTTGATGTGATTATTACTTAAAGTCATAACAGTTCACACTCCAAGGTAGCAGTAATTCAGAGATCCCTCATAGGTAAGATGTTCATTTCTCTTGCACACGTAACGGGGGATTTTTTAATTATGCTAGGAATAGCTTATTTTCTTGTTCTTTTTTCTTAAACTGTGCAAGGGATTAGTACGTAAGTAGTCTAAGGAATTCTTGACAATACTGTTGGCTGGTCAGGTTTTTTTCTTCCCACCATTTTTCTTTCTACCTCCCAGGCTGGCATGTCTATCTGGCTTCAGTTGATGGGCCCCTGTCCTTCGTTTGAGTTTCAGGGCCTGAAACAGGGGTGGTTGATGGTAGGTCCCTTGGAGACTCCCTATGGCTACACCCACCTCTGGCCCAAGAGTTTAACACAGCTTCTCTCCCAGCAGTCTCATTTTGGCATTTCATTGGTGATTATTGGGGTGAATCCCTTCTTGTATGGTTTGGGGGAGAAGGACCTGACCTTGGTTCTTGCACATGGGGAGTCTTTCTTTGAGACATGTGAGGGCTGGAAATCACAGCAGGAGGACTTCCCCTGTACTATATATTTGGTTTTGGGATGGGAGCCATATAGACTTATTTCATATGCTGAGAATTGCAGATTATTGCTAATTAATAGCTCCTAGGTAATTTTTCTTTGATGAAGGGTGGGTAGCTGAGTTGGACACTGGTATCTGGGACCATCATGGACCTGCAATGTTGAGGTGCAGTCCCTGGGACCAGGAGAGTGTTGGGCTAGAGATGAATATGTTATTTGTGGGTTTCTTTGTTGGTTCTCTTTTTGTATGTCTGGAGAAGGATCAGTGGGAAGGGGAAGGACTAGGCAGTCCAGATTATTATTGCTTGTTGCATCAAATAGTTTTTGATAAAGACAGGGACTTTTAGCCAGTTATTAGCTTTATGATAAGCCTCAAATCAGTAGCACTTAGGTGTTTGTCTCATGGAACATTAAAGAGTTGTTTTTTACTTCCAATAAGTAGAAAGCTGACTGTTTTATTTATTGTAATTTGATGTGTTAGTAATTACTTTCTACTTTTATAATACAGTACTGTATTTTGTCTGTGCAGTGAAACAAGACTGTTCTAGTCTTTACTTTTCTCAGTGCTAGTAAAAGAATTCAATAGAATTCTGGTATTGTGATGTCAGAAACTGCCAGCTACTTAGGAGCCCAATGTGTTTCTATGAGAAATGAAATATGTCATTCTCTTTTTCAAAATAAATACATTCTTCTTTCAGCAACAAACTTTGCCTTTTATATGTTTGCACTGTTATGATCCATCTGTATGATTTTACTATTTTTAAAACAGTAATTGACTTCTTTTTTCTTCTTCCCAAGTAAAATCAGCTTATGAAAAAACTGCCACCAGCTTAATTGGAACAAAATATCACAGGTTTTCAAAAATCAGATATTGCTATTAATTATATAATATTTTGGTGGTAGAATGTGTTATTTCTCTATAAAATCCTGAAAACAGGTTTGAGGCTTCCCACTAAAATACACTGCCAGCCTTGCTAGCAAGACTTTTCTGACACCATAATACAAGAATTCCGATGGATTTGTTTTGTAACAGTATTTCACAAAATACAAATAAAATGATGAAAATGTAATTCAAATAAAAAATAAAATCAAATAAAATGATTGTAGAGGCATCTAAAGGTCCCAAACCATCATTCTTTCAGATGTACATCCTTACTAAGCACTTACTCTTTAAGGGGAGCAATTAAAGGAAAAAAGACATATGGTATTACATAATTTTAAGAAAATACATGCTTCCATTGCCTTTCTGCAGGAGACACATATTAAAACAGAAAACCCTAACTATTTTCATTGAGAGTTGGTGGGCCAAGTGTATGAAGTGGGGAATAGTACTCAGAAGAGGGAGTGGCTATATTAATAGCAAGGTTTTAAACTTATAGGAGACACCGAGGGTCATTATGTTCTATTACATGGGAGATTGTGGCAGCATGAAGTTTTATTGGGGTAAATTTATGGAGCGAATGTGGATTCGCCATTGATTTTTATTGGATTGGCCATGGAACTATCCTCTTTTATCAATGTATCTATCTTGTGGGGGGAGATTCGAATATTGTCTGTCACACTGATATTGATCATGCAGGCAGAGTAAGGAAAGGGCTTACTCCGGAGCAGAGGGGCCTCTGATAATTGATGGACAATGTGGGCTTGATCAACCCTCAGTACCTGCTCCATCCTCAGGATCAATGTTACACCTTTTACTCAAAAACACATGTTACTTGTTTCACAGGTTTTTTTTCTTATTCATTGGGAGCTTTTATGGGATGTAGTACAATGCGATATTGAATCTCAGATAATTTCAGATCACTCTTCCATATGTTTACATCTCTCATTTGGGACATGGGGGCTCCCAATAGTATACAATGCTTTAACATCTAAATTGAAGGACCAGGTGATCGATGAAAAATTATGGCTTTGTATTATCAATTTCTTAGCTCATAACTTTGGTACAGTTGATAGGCTAGATACAGTGTTAGGGGCTGTGAAGAGTGCATTCAATGGGGAATGTATACGACTAGCTACTAAGCTTAAAAAAAGAAAGGGGATGTTGGTGGAGGAATTATTACAACACATTAGGGAGTTAGAAAAGTCACTATCACCTTCAGTGAGGAAAAATATCTGAAGGCTCCTGAACACCCTCTGGGCACAATATGTTGATTTGCTTATGGAGAGGGTGGAGCTAGTTTTTTTTTTCAGATGAGGTTTAAATACATGGATGAAGGTGAGAGACCTGGGAAGATTTTAGCCTAGTGGCTTTGGCAGCAGGAGGGTTAGAGAATAGTACCGGACCTTCAAGAGGGTGATGCCCCGACTTAATTACCCACCTAGAAGCGACTGTTAAAGCCTTTCTCTCTTCTAATCAGGAACTATATAAGGATGAGGGAAGAGATTCACAAATAGATTACCATATTAATGAGTACTTAGGACAGGTTCAAATTCCTCAACTAACTGACAGCCAACAGGAACACTTGGGTGGACCAATCTGGAAAAGGAAGTGTTAAAGTCCATTCAAACTCTAGTATTAAATAAGGCCCCTGGTCCTAATGGGTTCCCTACAAACTTTTACAAACATTGTAGTGCAGAGCTGACCCCCCCTTTTAACATGTGTCTTCAATTTTATCCATGTGGAGGTAATTTGGGGTCAGTCACTGTTATTAACTCATACAGCCCATAATCTTAAATTAGGAAAGGAGGCCAGTAGGGTAGGCAACTACAGATTGGTCTCACTTATACAGACATGAAGATGTTTGGCAAAAGTGTTAGCTAATAGACTAATGAAATTGTGGGAAAATCTCATGGGAGCTGAGCAAGTTGGGTTTATGCGAAGGTGGGTTTCCAGCATTCATCTTAGGAAATTATACTATTTAGTAGCAGCATCCAGGAAGTGCAGGGTATCTGTGGCCCTGGTCTCCCAGGATGCAGAAAAGGCTGTTGTTTGGGTCTCTTGGCTATTTCTGTTCACTGCCCAGGTGAAATATGGTATCCCCTTGGAATGTATAAAGTGGATTCAAGTACTATGCTCACATCCAAGTGCACAGATCTAATGTAACAGGTTTTTTTTCAGACGTATTTTATCCTGAGTGATGTACTAAACAAGGATGCGCCTTATCACCCCTTTTCTTTCCTTTATATTCTGAACTCTTCACAAAACAGCTCTGGCTTAACCCCAGCATTAAGGGTATTACTGTGGGCAACACTGATTGTAAATTGTCCTTGTATGCAGATGATATTCTGTTACATGTAGAGCAAACTAGGTTTTGTATCCCTGCAGTCCTGCAGGAGAATGAGGGCTTTAGTGCAGTAGCAGCTTACAAGATCAGTGTGAGTATCAGTCTTACTCATGAATTCCTTAGTGGTCAAACAAGACATCATTGACTTAGGTCTCCAATGGGAGCTCAAATCAATTACTTGTTTAGGAATAAAAAATATCCAAACAGTTGTCAGGCATGAAAAGTAATAACTTAGATCCCTTATTGACTGCAATATATCAACACCTTCAGGGTTGGGTGAATATAATCAAGAAGAACGTTTTGCGTTGGCTCCTTTATCCACTGAGTATGTTGAATGTGTATGTCACCTACTAGTGGTTTAAGCAGTTACATAGTAAAGAGGCTGATTTTCTATGGCAAGGGAAAATAGCTAGATGGGCATATTTGAAGTTAGCACTCCCAAAGAGAGTTGGAGGAGTTAGACTCCCTAATTTTTGGCATTATTATTTAACACTACAAGGAGTGAAATACTTTAGGTGGGGGTCCATTCATTGAGAGATAACAGAAGAAGGTTATGTGTCTCAGTGACTAATTATAGAGTGGGAAGTCTGTCATCCCTTTAAGTTGTCACTTTTGTGATTACTCTATACAACTCTGGTGAAAATCTTAAGACCCCTGTCATTTACTCTGCTTTATTGATCTGTGCAAGCCCATAAACTGCTGAGTGATATTTTGGGGATAGATCTTACCAAAGCCCTCTCTCAGCTGGTGTATGGCAATGTGAATTTTCTTATTGAACCTCATCCCCTCCCAGAAAATCTTTGGAATGAAGTGTCAAATTTAACAGTGGATCCGACAGTTTAGAATGGCAAGGCTCTCTCTTGTCCCTCTTTCTTGAGTCAAATACCATATCCCTGCCAAAACATTTTTTCTTTTTATCGGACTATTCATATTATAGGTGCTCACTTGGGTAGGCAGCCATGGGAAATGGTGGAGCAGGAAGTAACTGTGAAGTTTATATAACTAACTCTGCAACCCCATAATACTATATATCACAGCTTTATGAAGGCCTACCATCTTTTGACCCTAGAGGGTTGGATAGGTCCTGCCAAGGGAGTTGCAGTTGACGTGGTCACCTGCAGAATAGCAAATGGTATGACTGAACTTTTATAAATATTCAAAACACAATACATACTGATTATTGCAATTTAAAATGGTGCATAAAGTATATGTTATGCTAAGAAATTGAATAGAATGAGGAAGCTAGCATTCAGCCAGTGCTCTAGATATGGAAAGGTGTAAGGGTCATTATTCCATGGTATCTGCTCTTGTAACAAGGCCAAACCATTTTAGGAGGAAAATAAAGCAGGGATTATACCCCTCCTGGGCCTATAGGTGGAGTTCATGCCTGCAATTTGCCTACTGGACAAATATCCTGTGGATTTTGTAGGGCATTGAAAGGGACACATGGTTTTGATTGAAGCTACAGTCAAATTAATAATTTTGTGCCAATGGCTGGATGACCAGATCCCCTACAAATAAGAATAGCACAGAGAGATGTATATTTTGAATGCTGAAAAATATAAAAAAAATGCTTACACCATAGATATCAATCTTACCAATGGGAAACCCTTCATACTTTGCTCCTCACTGAATGATGCTTTGGCTCTCTAAGTTTTGTCAGCATTATAGGCTGGCATTAATCGTATCATACATGTGTTCACCTTATATGTGGGCTGTACGTGTGGCTTATCTAAATCAGGGAAATTAGGTTTTCTTAATTGTAGTAGAATTATTTCTGTTTGTGTGTATTTTATTGCTCTGCTGTTGTTGTTTATTTGTTTTTTCTTCCAAAGGTTATAATATAGGTTATTAAATAACAAAATGAAACCTGGTTAAATGTAATCATATCTTGATGGAGAAATTTCCAAGCAAGTACTGTGTTATTTATAATCCCCCCAGCCATAAGTTGGCAAGGAGTTTTTATCTGACTTTGAAAACTCACTTCCTTTTGGATGTGAATAGGTATTAAGATTTTAACTCTAATTGGAATGGTAAACATTTGGATACATTTTTGAGCTGTTTCCTACCCTGGGTTTACAGCAAATCATTACCTCAGTTACTAGGCTTCACTATAAGACAGGTTTCCAGTCTACACTGGACTGAATTGTGATCACTCATCCTCCTAGGTTTTACAGTTGTGGTGTTCTCCCTGATGGTTTCAATGACCACAGTACAGGTTACTGTAACTGGACTACCAAGAAAAGCAAATCTGACAGTGTGTTCATTAATTATTTAAATCTTAGGAAACTAGATGTTGAGCGATTTAAATTCACCTTGTCCACAGCTCATTGGTCCTTTCTCAGTAGTATTATTGATTTAAACTTAGCATACGTTTTTTCCCCCAAATTTTCAATGACATTTGTGATTCTTTTGTTTCTCTTAAGAAATAATGGATTAGTGGTCAAAAAAAGTGATTAATTAACTCTTGATATCATGAAAATGCTTCAGAACTGACGTAAAAAAATTTACCTATTCTAAAAAAAAAACATGAGATCCAGCATTCTCTACTAAATACAAAAAAGCCAGATTTTTTTTTTTATAAAACCTTTATTTGTAAATCTAAATTAGAATTCTTTAAGAAAAAAACAACTGGATTTTGTTTGAAATCCTTATAATTCTTGGCATACTGTAAATGATCTTACTGGTTGTAAGAAAATAAGTTAAATTTCTTCCCTTCATGTTAATGATAAGGTTATTTGCGATTTTTTTGCATCTGGCCACTATGTTTAACAATTACTTTGGGTATCTCTCCAAGTATAATGTTGAAGTTTCCAAATCCTGTATACTCAGTGAATCAAACAAGTGTTCCTTCCATTCTGAATCACCCAAAATTTTATTTTAAACATATCACAGAATAATCTACATCAAACACAGTAACACTATTGCTTAGATAAGAAAGAAAAACAAAAATGATTACCTGTGTTTGTGACATTGCTATGGTAGTTTTAGTTACAGGGTTGATTTTTGCTGTAGTAAATCATACGGCTTTGTCTTTTCTGGGAGAAATGCAGGGAAAACAGGACTAGGGAATGTAGGGAGTGGTACAGTGCAGTGGTTGTGGGGTCAGTCTTCAGAGAGACCTTCTGGAGACTGCGGTGCTGCCCCATTTGTATGCTCCTCTCTGGGTTGATGGAGAGGGTTGCTAGTCTTGAGGACAACTTGGCAATGAGTCAGGGGACATTCTCCACCACCCAAGGGCCACAAAGCCTAACACCATTACCACAGAGAACGCCAGATAGGAGGAGTGGCTGGAATATGGTAGGCTGGAGAAGGGTGGGGTGGTTGGCTCTGGAAGTCTGAAGGACCTCCATAGGGCAGAACACATGGGGGGGACCCCAGAGGAGAAGGAAGCAGCTTCTTCTGGGGCACACAATTGTCAGTGGGATATAATTGGAAACAGGGAAGAGGGCAGTGAAGGAGATCTATTGCCTGTATGGTGCCATGGTCCCTAGGGATGGGAAGCATATCCAAGGGATAACAAGGGCAACAGGAAGAAGGGGAGCAGGATGTCATTATCTACATGGGGGAAAATGACCTGCCTAGAGATGGGGTTGGGATAGTGCAGAGGGAGTTTAGGGAACTGGGACGTGGTCTTAGACAGGTAGCATGATCAGTAACTTTTGTGCAGGTACAACAGAGAGAAGGAGAGGGATGAAGGAATGCTGAATAGAGGAAGTGTACAGCTACACTGGCAACTGTGGTTGCACCTGGGAGGATAAGGGCCTATACACAGGGGATGGCCTGCATCCATCTGGAAGGGGAATCACAGTCCTCAGTGCACAATTTAAGTGTTGTTTTGATGAACAATTAAACTAGCCCAGAGGGTGGAGGTAGAAATTTGGGAGGCAGAAACTGCCCCTTCCCCACAGGCTGAGATAAAGCGTAGGAATATTCCAAGGACAGAGCATCTACCCAAGGTGCAAGCTAATCAAGGAAGTAGGGGGAAAGGAAAGGGGGGGAAGAAGCATTCAGAAAAGGAGGGGGCAGAGAAAACATGGGGAGCAACAAGCAAAGACCTAACATAGAAACATAGAAACATAGAAGTTGACAGCAGATAAGGACCTCAAGGCCCATCCAGTCTGCCCATTTCTTTTTCTACTTTATAAATGTGCCATCAACCTTTGCGCTGTCAGTGGCCTATCTATTTATACTCATCTGTATTGCTCCCTTATGCCTATCCCATGCCTGTTTGTAGCCCTGCACTGTATTCATAACCACCACTTCCTAAGGTAGGCCGTTCCATGCATCCACCACCCTTTCTGTGAAAAAGAATTTCCTCACATTCCCCCTTAATCAGCCTCCCTCTAATCTCATGCTGTGTCCTCTTGTCCTGCTATTTTTCTTATATTTAAACATGTTAGACTCTTTCACCTTGTTAATGCCCATAAGGTGTTTGAATGTTTCGATCATATCACGTCTCTCCCTCCTTTGCTCAAGGGTATACATATTGAACTCCATTAATCTGTCCTCATGTGTCTTCTGATGCAGTCTCTGCACCATTTTGGTTGCCCTTCTCTGGGCTGCCTCAATGTGGTTAATGTCCTTGTGAAGGTGTGGCCTCCAGTACTGCACGCAGTACTCCAGATAGGGCCTAACCTGTGTCTTGTAAAGAGGGATTATTAACAAAATCTGAAAGTTCATGTGTGCTAATTCCAGAAGTCTGGAAAATAAGATCATAGACTTAGAGACCATCATAGCAGAGGCTGACCTATATATTTTGGCCATTACTGAGTCATGGTGCACTGACAACCATGACTGGGACATGGACGTACCAGGATACATGCTGCTGTCCAGGAAGGATAGGGTGAAAAGGACAGATGGGTTTATGGTGCTTAATGCAAAGGAAAGCATAAAGTAATAGATATAAAGGGAATTAGTGGGGCCTGAGGTATTATGGGTCACACTCAAACCAGGAAATGATGCCTCTATTTGCACAGGTCTGATCTACAAGCCTTCAACACCGGGGAGGAATTTGATAAGGAAATGTTAGAAGCAACTGGCAAAAAGACTGAAAAGGGGGAGATGCTGCTGGTGGTGGACTTCAGTATACCAAATGTGGACTACAGCCTCCTAACTGCAGCATCAGCTAGGGTATACCATTCTCACATTGACGGGAATACAGGGAAGACCATCATAGTGACAAAATCAACAGTTTGCTGTGTTGGTCTACTGGTTTCCTGACACTGCTATCTTTGGTGAGTTCGCTCCCTCTCCTGAATCAACTCCAACTTGGAGTTGGTTATCTAAAGTGTGGGGGATGTTGGGGAAGAGCCCCCCCTGCATGGGGGGTGTGGGAGTGAAGCTCCCCACAAAAAAAACACTTTTGTACAGAGACAGTGCAATGCCATTTGGTGGCATTGTGCTGTTGCTGTAGTGATGGTCAGAGAATTTCCTGTCACTGCAGCAACATGGAACCATCAGCTAGAAGCAGAGACATCCTAGAGGGTGTTCCTTAGTCAACTAGCCAGTGAACCCACTCTTGATGGGGCAATACTGGACCTGTCTCTCATAAACAGGGACAGTGTTGCAGATCTCAAGATGAGAAGCCACATGTGGACCAGTGATCATCGCACAGCACGGTTCAACGTAAGGACAGTGGCAGAAACAATCCACACAATGGTGAGAGTCCTGCACTTCAGAATGGAAGATTTTATAAATGTAACACCCCCCCCACAAATGGGAGCTTACCTTATTGCCCATTTCCCTCTCTGCCTCCCAATTGTCCCTGATGTTGTCCCTGTCCTCTCCACCCACCTGTCCCAGGTCCCAATGTGTGCCCCAAGGTCTCCAGGTGGACCCTTTCTTAGTTTTGTCTGTAATGGGCTGGTGGAGCACTTGCAAAGCTACCGACTTCTTTTTACATGCTTCACGGCCAGCAGGCAGCTTGTGCATGTGCTGGAAGCACAGTCCAGTATTTGACCATGATCGCAGTCAAGAATGTGGTTTCCCAGTCAGTCCCTTTCCCAGTTGGACACTGGGCAGGGGGCTGGAGACTTTAGCAGAGCTGATGAAAGCTGCCAAATTTTTGTAAATAAAGAGTGTGGATTGTGCTGTTCTCTGTTCATGAATATTATTAAGGGAAAGCATTCATATTCATGAGTAAGCCTGTCCTAGTGCAATGGCAACTAAAATATTGGCACTAGCAACAGACAAGGATCTGTGAATAAATGTAAATAGATGTGAGAGCTTGAGAGGGCATTGAGGGGACTAGTAGAAAAGGGGGCTACTCAACAAACAGGGACAGGGTGAATAACATTGTATTTTTATGGCTGCACCAGAGCAGTGAAGGGGACTCTTATAAAGTGCCTGTCTGCTGCCTAGGGATACTGTGATTCAGCAGCAGTGATAGGCTAAAGACTGCATGTTAATGTCTGAGAGTAGCAGCATTCAAAATGGCACAGTTAAGGCAATTGAACTGAGGGGCAAAGAACTAAATAAGTATTTTACCTGGCTGCACATTAACTTTATCTGTGGGACTGTGAAGGACTGCAAAGGGACTGTGTACATTAGCAGCCATTTCTGCAGAGCAGCAGCTAATCGGAAAGTCAGAATTTCAGTGTAAGGATTGTTGGAACAGTGCCAGAGACTTGTAGGACTTTGAGAAAGGCTTGTGAGGGAAAAGCAGGGACCTAATTCAGGTGCCGAAACAGGGGGGACCTATCCAGAATCGAAGGAGGCTAATGAATATTTATGTGGGAGAATGACAAGTGGATTTAGCTTATTGCTTTTGGAATGACAAGTGGATTCAGCCAATTGGGAGCCCCAGAAGAGCTCCATAAATCCCAAAGATTTGCAGACTGAGCTCAGCTTGATGTGACCTCTCCACAGGGAAGGGGCTCAGGTGCTCTGCTTCAAAAAATGGGACTCATTCAGTTTCAGTGTAAGCCCCTCCACAAGGAAAGGGGTTTCTGCCACTGCCAGAGAAATAGTGACTACAAGCAACAGAAGTTGCTGGCCTGAGGGTTGCCAGCAATTATCCTCCATGGTTAGCAGTTCCTTGCCACATTAGTAAAATGTGGGAAAGAAGCCAGAATCTGCCTGCAGTTGTGAGAGAGCTGCAGGAAATGCTTCTGCCTCAGCAGTGCAAGTGTTTATGAAGCCTGAAACTTTCAGAAAGGAAAGTTTTTAAATCATCCTGTGCGAGTAAGCTTCTACTTAAACTTGCAAGCTATTGAGAAATCTCTTTGGGGCAGAGAACCCCAGAAAGTCTAGAGTTGTGACTGTTTGTCTGCACCCTGCACCTGATCAGCACCTGGATAGGGTGGATTACTACAGATTAAGTGTCCATGGATGATCCAGCCTATAAAATGCTAATTGTGAGTGTGTAAAGTACATACTGGACTGAAAGGGGAGTTCCTAAGCCAGGTAGATCTTCTCTTGACAATGCCTGGGAGGCCAGTGAATGTCTGAATGTCCAAGTTGGAGCTGCAAACTCCAGCAAAGACAAAAGGGACCGTGGTATTGTGCTTAGAGCTTGTGAGAAGCTATAGTGATCCATTTTGCTACCAAGTAAAGTGTTACAAATGGTGGGGAGCCAAGCCTCCAGCTCCATCTGATGTTCTCAAGTGCTTCAAAGTGGTAGGGAGCCATACTTCAAGCTCCGTCTGTGGTTGAAGTGCAGCAAATGGTAGACAGCCCAGCCTCAAGCTGTCTGTAGTTTCTGCAAAAAAGGTCAAGTATCAAGCTCCTGTGTGTCTTTGAATAGACTGTGAAAGTCTGGGTTGCCTCAACCTTAGGGAAAAAGCACCCATAAGCAAAATTCTGTATCTACAAGCTAAAAGGACCAGGTTGGCCATGCTGGCACATGGTTGATGTGATTGTGACTACTGAAAGCAACTACAATCTCGAAATATCAATGTACTAACTATAAATGTGCTGAATGCAACAGAACTTGTGTTTCCAGATTGGCCTGGGAGTTCAGCCTGGTAGTGTGTCAGCTCGGCACTGCCTTCTGTGCTTCCCCCTGAAGGGTATAGCCTAGACACGAGTGTCTGAAGCATGCAATCCTTGATCCTGGCCTGCTCCATACTGAATGCAACTGTAAGCCCAGAGAGAACAGATACCAAATTCATGCTGAGAAGTTTCCAGAAATGCAAGCTCCCAAGCCTGTTGTCCAGGGGTCATCCTCAGCTCCAGTCTGTTCTTCAGCAATGCTTCTCAAAACCAAATGATGACTTCAAACCATAAGTAGGCAGACTCAACCTCTGCAAAACAATGGGAACTGTAAATAAAGTTGTTGTCAAGTTCAGTATCCACGGTCCAAGTTATATAAGTTAGAAAATGCTTAAAGTCTGCAACATTTCAGTCATTATGTGTCACAGGATTAAAGATAAAGTTAATCTGCTTTTCTTTTAAAGGCCCCCAACTCAGCTGCAATGCCAGCCAGCACAGCTGCACTGTTTAATAGTCCTGAACCATTAAAGACTTTAGTACTGGATACCCGGATATAGATTTTTGAATTGCAGGGTTTTAATTCATACCAGGACTGGTATATGTGTGGGCATCTAAAATAATGTTCTGCCATCCTTTTCAGCCAGTTAGCCAGCTAGATCAAATATGTTGACTACCTCAGAGGTTTGTTGGTGGCCATTGTGATTAACGTCTAGATTTAAAGACTGCTAAAGTGATTACTTTGACTACTAGTGCCAATCTAAACCAATCAATCAAATGTAAATATTTAATCCTCTGCTCCAATTCACCCTTCCTAATCCTTATCCCTTGTAAATAAGTTGTTTTTTGCTGTTTTTGCATAACTATGTTGTCATGAGCATATTATTAATGTGAGTCTAATACTAGAAATGTTTAAATGTGGGGCTTTGTATTGTGGGTCATGTCTGGGGTGACTGTATGGTAATGTAGGTGGGTACAGCATCCCAGGGGGTTGTACCAGGTATTTTTCTAGCCCACTGAAAGGTATACTCTGGGTGGAAGCACTGTGCAATAATGTGATATTGGGATAGAACCAGTTTTAATGTAAAATGGGAACCCAGGCACCTTAATCTTGATTTGGTCAGCCAGGCATGGTGAGTGTAGCCCTTAGATACACAGCACCAGGGCTGTATGAATGGAGGCACCGCTGGGATCTCCTGTTAGCCATGTCACACCCAGAATGGACCACTCCCCCTGGCTCACTAAGAGTAGTGATCTTTAAAATGGCAGCCACCTAGATAAAGTAAGGAAAGTGTTTTGGTGCTGAATCTGCCTAAAGCCATTGGTCACTGCTGGTCAGTGAAAGTATTTGGGGAGTGATCACCCCCAGTGGACAAAAGTGGAATTGTACCAGCAATTTATTTTATTATAAAATCTGTTAATGCTAAGGTCTGCAAGGAAGATTGAAACATCTGAAAATGCTCACAGTGCTTTTAAATGTTCATTGTTCATTAGAAAGTTGTGATTGTCTGGCTTAGGACATTTTTGGTGACTAATGTAGCTTGGGAGCCATGTGTCCAGTTAGATTTGTTTAAAATTGTCATAGGTTACTGAATGCAACTTTTTGTATACCAGGCTATGCCCACAGACTGGGCAAAGATGCCAAGTTTTCTCAGGCAGGGCACAGCATAATGCCCCCCCCCCACAAATGGGTGCTTAGCTTATTGCCCGTTCCCTTGTCTGCCTCACGATTGTCCCCGATGATGTCTCTGTTCTCAATGCCAACAGGTTCAGGTCCCAATGTGTGCCTCAAAGTCCCGGGGTGATCCCTTTCTTTATTTTACCCATAATGGGCTGGCGGAGCACTTGTAGAGCTTCCAGCTTCTTCCTGCATGCTTCATAGCAGGCGGGCAGCTTGCACATGTGCTGAAAGTGCGCTCTGGTGTTTGATTGTGATTACAGTCAAGAATGTGGTTTCCCATTTGGTCCAGGTCACTGTTGAGCACTTGCTGGAGACTTTAGCAGGGCCAGAAGAAGCTGCCAAATTTTTGTAAAGAAAGAATGTGGATCGTGCTGCTCACTGCCCATGAATATTAATAAGGGAAAGCATTAATATTCATGAGTAAGCCTGTGCTAGCACAATGACAACTAAAATATTGCTGCTAGCAGCAGGAAAGGATCTGTAAATAAATGTAAATAGATGTAAGAGCTTGAGAGGGCATTAGGGTCACCACCTTTGAATGAGGTAAAAACTGAATGCTAAACCACATCCCAAACTCTGCCTCTGGCTCCACCCCCTTTTTATGACTGGCGATTATATCACTTCTCCTCCAAAGCCATTTGTAATGTTGAAATAGACATTGCTAGTGATAGGAAATGAGTTTTATACTGTTATTTATTTGATTTATTTATTCAGTTATTTATTTTTATTCTTTGGCAACCAGGTTAACTCCCATAGGGCACATAGCCCATTTTACAGGAGTGAGCCAGGAGCACAGGAAGGTTAAGTGACTTGCTTAGGGTCACACAGTATGCAATTGGAGGCTGTGGGAATCAAACTCAGGTCTGCTGGATGTGCCAAGCTATTTCACAGCTTATTGCTCAAGACTCTGTTAAACACTCTCCCATTTTCCTTTCCATGTCAGTCATGTATTCTGATCTGTTTTGACCAATTTTTGATAATTTAATTATTGGTGCTTGTGGTACCCTTAATACTGCACTCTGTTCCTCTTTACCTCAGCAGCTACTGCTGTTTCTTTTTATATTTCTAAGACATTCCACTATTTCAGACACACCATTCCATGCTGTTTATCTGAATGACCTACAAAAGTGTAGCTTATATCATGGAATGTTCAGGTAATACAAAAAATTAAAGCAAATGTAGTGATAAAGGTATTAAAAGTTAGATTATTAATTTAACAAAAATGGGTCTAAAACATACCAGAATATAAGACAAACAAAAAGAAACACATGCGAGCACATAAAGAAGTACAAGCTGTTTCCTGTCATAGCAGTAAAAGACCATACTTAAAATTCAGAGTGGAAAAGATTAGGTTAATTTACTGCTAATGATCTTATTGGCCATACTTTACACCTCCCACACAGACTGGTTTTACAGACAAAGGCAGGTCTGAATGACATCAGAACTTTGTAACCTGGACATATAAAGCAGCCAAAACAGTGAATGACTTGATACAATAGTTTTAAGAGTATATGAGAACTCAAAATGGCCCAAAAACCAGACTACATTTAATCAAAACCAGATGACCGGATAAGGACCCTAAAATACAGATTATCCAGTCAAAAATCAGATAGGTGGCAACCCTAGAGGGCATTGAGGAGACCATTAGAAAAGGGGGCTACTAAACAAAAGGGGACTAGACACAGTAAATAAAATGTTATTTTTCTTACTGCACCAGAGCAATAAAGTGGACTCATAACCTGTCTGTCTGCTGCCTGGGGACACTGATTCGGCAGCAGTGACAGGCTGAAGACTGCATGTCAATGTTTGAGAGTAGCAGCATTCAAAAGGGCACAGATACTGTAAGGCAATTGAACTGTGGGGCAAAGAACTAAATAAAGTATTTTACCTGGCTGCACATTAACTTTATCTGTGAAACTGTGAAGGACTGCAAGGGGACTGTGTACATTAGCAGCCATTTCTGCAGAGCAGCAGCCAATTGGAAAGCCAGGATTTCAGTACAAGGATTGTTGGGTCAGTGCCAGAGACATGTGAGACTTTGAGAAAGGCTTGTGGGCGAAATGTAGGGATCTAATTCAGGCATCAAAACAGGGATCCTATCCAGCATCAAAGGAGGCTAATGAATATTCATTTTGGGGACTGACAAGTGGGTTAAGCTTACTGCTTTTGGAATGACAAGTGGATTCAGCCAATTGGGAGCCCCAGAAGAGCTTCATAAAACCCAAGGATTTGCAGATTGAGCTCAGTTCGATGTGACCCCTCCACAGGGAGGGGGGTGCAGGCCCTCTACTCCAAAAAATGGGACTAGTTCAGTTTCAGTGTAAGACCCTCCACAGGGAAAGGGGCTTCTGCCTCTGCCAGAGAAATAGTGGCTGAAGTCAGAAAAGAAATCTCACTCTACCCTTACACAAAACAAAAAATCTCCTTTAAACTTGATTAATTATATCCATGTGTTTCCATGTTTACTTCATATACTCATTCATTTTGTTTACTGTAACATTTCAGAATTTATTCAGTTCCTTCATCAGACTTGGAGCTTTCTTATTTTTATCTAACTAAAATACAAAAACATTTTTATTAAATATAAATTCTTTGATTTCCTTGTTATTAATTATTTAAACTTACAGGGTTGCTGTTATACATTAAATTATAAGGTGGAACTTACCTGTGTATACCATGGACATTTCTTTGATTCTGAAAGTCAGCATAATAATGGTGGGGTGGGGGAGAGGGCTGAGTGATAGGTTCTTTGCTTTCAAAATATTCACTTCTGGATATTATATATATATATATATATATATATATATATAACCATAATTAGTCAATGCACAGGGTACTTTGCCTTATACTTTATATGAACGCCTAAAACTGTTTAAACTTCTTACTTTAGTATGTCATGATACAAAATATTCGTAGCAAGAACTCTCTCATAAATTCAATGCTTTCAGTTCTTCCTATAAGTCAAAATAAGAAAATTCATTTTTTACAAATTCCCAATTACCCAAATTTCAGTTTCTGAATTATGTGAGCAAGTGAGCTTTGCTCATCTTACCTATGCCCCAATGTTTCTTTTGTTATTTCATTTCGGGATTCCAAACGATTGTGGCAGAGAACGGCGCTACTCCCGTTGCCATTACATGCTGTTCTGCTGTGAAATTTGGGTAATTGGGAATTTGTAAAAAATGAAACTTCTTGTTTTGACTTATAGGAAGAACTGAAAGCATTGAATTTATGAGAGACTTCTTTTTACGAATATTTTGTATCATGACATACTAAAGCAAGAAGTTTAAACATGTTTAGGCATTCATATAGGGGAACCACCCATAAGCAAAAGTCTGTATCTACAAGCTAAAAGGACCATGTTGGCAATGCTGGCACATGGTTGACATGAATGGGACTATTTAAAGCAACTGCAATCTCTAAATATTAATGTACTAACTACAAATGTGCTGAATGCAACAGAACTTGTGTTTCAGATTGGCCTGGGAGTTCAGCCTGGTAGTGTACCAGCTAGGCTCTGCCTTCTGTGCTTCCCCCTGAGGGGTATAGCCTAGACACGAGTGTCTGAAGCATGCAAGCCCGGGTCCTGGCCTGGTCTGTACTGAATGCGACTGTAAGCCCAGAGAGAATGGGCAACAACTTCATGCTGAGAAGTTTCCAGAAATGCAAGCTGCCAAGCCTGCTGTCCAGGGGTCATTCTGAGCTCCTGTCTGTTCCTCAGCAAGGCTTCTCAAAACCAAATGGTGACTTCAGACCATGAGTAGGCAGACTCAACCTCTTCACCAGAGCAATGAAGGGGACTCTTATAAACTGCCTGTCTACTGCTTAGGGACACTGTGATTCAGCAGCAGTGACAGACTAAAGACTGCATGTTAATGTTTGAGAGTAGCAGCATTCAAAAGGGCATAGTTAGGGCAATTGACCTGTGGGGCAAAGAACTAAACAAAGTAATTTACCTGACTGCACCAGAACTTTATCTGTAGACTGTGAAGGACTGCAAGGTGACAGTGTACATTAGCAGCCATTTCTGCAGAGCAGCAGCCAATTGCAAAGCCAGGATTTCAGTGCAAGGATTGTTGGGACAGTGCCAGAGACTTTTGGGACTTTGAGAAAGGCTTGTGGGGGAAAAGCAGGGTCTTAATTCAGATGCCAAAATAGTGAGCCTAACCAGAGTCAAAGGAGGTTAATGAATATTCATTTTGGGGACTGACAAGTGGATTTAGCCAATCGCTTTTGGACTGACAATTGGATTCAGCCTATTGGGAGCCCCAGAAGAGCTGTCTAAAACCCAGGGATTGCAGGCTGAGCTCAGTTTGATATGAGCCCCTCAACCAGGAGGGGGGCTCAGGCTCTCTGCTCCAGAAAATTGACCATGTTCAGTTTCAGTGTAAGCCCCTTCACAGGGAATTGGACTTCTGCCTCTGCCAGAGAAATGGTGGTTGCAAGCAACAGACATTGCTGGTCAGGGGTTGCCAGAAATTGTCATCCAGGGCTAGCAGTTCTTTGCCACATTAGGAAAATGTGGAAAAGAAGCCAGCATCCACCTGCAGTTGTGAGAGAGTTACAATAAATGCTTCTGCCTCAGCAGTGAGTGTGCTGATGAAGCCTGTAACTTTCAGAAATGAAAGTTTTTGCATTGTCCTGAGTGAATAAATTCTACTTAAACATGCAAGCAAACGAGAAATCTGTTTGGGGCAGAGAAGCTCAGAAAGCCTAGAGTTCTGACTGTTTGTCTGCACCCTGCACCTGATCAGCACCTGGATAGGGTGGATGCCTACTGATTAAGTGACCCTGGATGGTCCAGCCTGTGAAATGCTAATTGTGAGTGTGTAATGTACCTACTGGACAGAAAGGAGAGTTCCTTAGTCAGGCAGAGTTTCTCCTGACAGTGTCTGAGAGGCCAGTGAGTGTCTGCATGTCCAAGTTGCAGCTGAAAACTCCAGCAAAGACAAAAGGGACTGTGATATTGTGCTTAGAGCTTGTGAGAAGCTACAGTGATCAGTTTTGCTAACAAGTAAAGTGTTACAAGTGGTGGGGATCCAATCCTCATGCTCCGTCTGATGTTCTTAAGTGCTTCAAAGTGGTAGGGAACCATGTCTCAAGCTCTGTCCATGGTTTAAGTGTTGCAAATGGTACAGAGCCAAATCTCATGCTGTCTCTGGTGTTTCTGCAGAAAAGATCACATACCAAGCACCTGTGTGGTTTTGAATAGACTGTGCAAGTCTGGGTCACCTTAACTTTAGGGGAAAAACACCCTTCATTAAAAGTCTGTATCTAAAAGCTGTAGTTGCCATGTTGGCCATGCTGGCACATGGCTGAAGTGATTGTGACTATTTAAAGCAACTGCAATCTCTAAATATCAGTATGCTAACTATATACAAAACTTGTGTTTCCAGATTGGCCAGGGAGTTCAGCCTGGTAGTGTAACAGTTAGGCACTGCCATCAGCGCTTTCTCTTGAGGGGTATAACCTAGATGCAGGGGTCTGAAGCATGCCAGTCCTGGTCCTGGCCTGGTCTGCATTGAATGTGACTGTAAGCCCAGAAAGAAGGGGCACCAACTTCATGCAGAGAAGTTTCCAGAAATTCAAGCTGCCAAGCCTGTTGTCCAAGGGTCATCCTCAGCTCCTGTCTGTTCTTCAGCAATGCTTCTCAAAACCAAATGATGACTTCAAACCAAGTGTAGGCAGACTCAACCTCTGCCAAGCAATGGGAACTGCAAATATTTAAAGTTCTTGCCAAGTTCAGTATCCAGGGTTCAAGTTTTCTAAGTTGGAAAATGTTTAAAGTCTGCAACATTATAGTCAGAATGAGTCACAGGGTTAAAGATAAAGTTAAGTCTGCTTTTCTTTTAAGGACCCAACTCACCTGCAATGCCAGCCACCACAGCTGCACGGTTTAACAGGTCTGCACCATTAAGGACAATAGTACTGGGTACCCAGATATAGGCATTAGAATTGCAGGGTTCTAATTCATACTGGGACTGGTATTTGTGTGGGCATCTAATATAATGTTCTGCCATCCTATGCAGCCAGTTTGATAGCTATATCAAATATGCTGAATACCGCTGAGGTTGGTGGGTGGCCATTGTGATTAATGCCTTGATTTAAAGAATGCTAAAGTGATTACTTTGACTACTAATCCCAATCTAAACCAATCAATCAAATGTAAATATTTAACCTCTGCTCCACCCTTCCTAACTCTTACCCCTTGTAAATAAATTATTGTTTGCTGTTTTTGCATAACTTTGTTGTCATGAGCACATTATTAATGTGAGCCTTTAATCATAGAAATGTAGAAATGTTTGGTTTTGAAATTTGGGTCACGTCTGTGGTGACTATATGGTAATGTGGGTGGGTACAGCATCCCAGGGGGTTCTACCAGGTATTATCTAGCCCACTGAAAAGTATACTCTGGGTAGAGGCACTGGGCAATAATGTGACCTTGTGAAAATAACTAGTTTTAATGTAAAATGGGAACCCAGGCCCCTTAACCTTGGTTTGGCCAGCCAGGCTGGGGAGTGTATCCCTTAGATAGCAGTGTCACGGTTACATAAAGATGGTGGAATGCTTCAGGAATGATCTGGTGGAAGGGAGGGGGATGACTTGGGGGTGGGTAGAGGAATAGTGGGCCAAACTAAAGGAGGGCATAGTGAAGGCAAAAAATTTTTGCATTAAGCAAGTGAGCCAAAAAAAAAAAAAAAAGGAACAGGAGATCGCTATGGTTCTCAAATGAGGTGGTAGATAAGGTAAAGGCTAAATGGGTTGCATTCAGAAGGTATAAGGAGACATAAAGAGAGGAGAGTAGGGAGGTATATCAGAGAAACGGGGGAAGTAGGGAACACAAAGGCATTTACTGAAGAAACACTAGCACAGGGAGTCACAGAAGGGGACAATACATTTTTAAGTATGTAAGCAAAAAAAAGGAAGACAAAGGGAGAGATTGTAAGGTTAAAGAAGAAGGGGGAAACTGTATGGAGGGGGACCAAGAAAAGGCAGACGTTTTGAATAAATACTTCTGCTCAGTGTTTGCAGTGGGAGGGGAGGGACTGCAAAAAGCATCAGGAGCTTTGATGGAAGGGAAATTTATACTAGTCCTTTTTCTGTGGAGAGAGTCCTGAAAGCACTCATTAACCTGAGGGTGGAGAAATATATGGGGCAAGGCAGAATGCATCCAGAGATGTTGAGAGAGCTCACTGAGGTACTAGCTGCACCTCTGACACTCTTATTTAACAGATCACTAGAAACTGGAGTGTTCCCGGAGGACTAGAGTATGGCAGATGTAGTCCCACTTCACAAAAGTGGCAGCAAGGAAGTGGTGGGCAATTATAGGTCTGTCAACTGGACTTTGGTGGTGGGTAAGTTAATGGAAACACTGCTAAAGGAAAGGATTGTGAAATATCTTGAATACAACAGGTTACAGGATCTGAGACAGCATAGATTCACAGAGGGGAGATCATGTCAAACAAATATGATGGATTTCTTTGAGTGGGTGACCAAGGAATTAGATTAGGGAGGTGCCATGGATATTCATAAGGCTTTCAACATCATTCCACATAGGAGATTGGTAAGCAAGCTAGGTAGTTTGGGTGTGGGCAACAAGGTTGCAAACTGGGTAAGAAACTGGTTAGGGGCTAGGAGACAAAGAGTAGTAGTAAACAGAGTTCACTCAAAGGAAGAGAGGGTGACCAGTGGGGTACCTTAGGATTCAGTGCTGGGACTGATCTTCTTTAATATTTTTATAAATGACATAGCTGAGGACCTTAAAGGGAAGGTCTGCTTCTTTTTGGATGACACCAAGATCTGCAACAAGGTGAACACTCTTGGGGGTTGTGGAAAGGATGGGTAAAGATCTGACAAAGATGGAGCAATGGTCAAGGGTATGGCACTGTGTTTAATGCAAAAAAGTTCAAAATAATGCACTTGGAGCACAGAAACCTGGGATTTTAGTACAAAATTGATGGAGTTATACTGGCAAGGTCCACGCAGGAAAGAAACCTAAGGGTAATCATATCAGATGACCTAAAGGTGATCAGGAAGTGTGACAAGGTAGTTGGAAGAACTTGCGGGATGCTGGGATGCGTAAGAATGGGTACTACCAGCAGAAAGCAGGAGGTCATGTTGCCTCTGGATAAATCACTAGAAAGACCCCACCGTGCGTACTGTGTATAGTTCTGGAGACTACATCTCAGGAAGGACATAGACAAAGTGGAGACAATCCAGAGGAGGGCTACCAAAATGGGGCAGTGTCTGCATCGACAGCCCTACAAGGAGAAGCTAAATCAGTTCAATATGTACATCCTGGAAGAGAGGTGGGGGGTGGATATGATAGAGACATTTAATTACCTCATAGGGGTAAAGAAGATACAGGAGTGGAATATTTTTCAGAATTAAAGGTGCTCTATATCAAGGGGACATGCTTCAAAGCTGGAGGGGAGCCAGATTCAGAAGAGTTGAGAGGAAGTTCTTCTTCACAGAAAGAGTGGTGGATTCCTTGAACAGGTTTTCACTGGAGGTAGTGAACAGAAAACAGTGGTGGGGTTCAAAAATGCCTGGGATAGGCACAAGCGAATCTAAAGGGTAAGGAAGGGGGGAGGAGAAAGTGCTGTAGATCAGATTGGGTCTGCATTAAAAATTAAGGTAGGGCCAACCAGGTGGCGCAGAAGGCTGAGGCGCTGGAGCCTTACCTCGAACCACACCAGCGACCCTGGTTCGAGAACGGACTCGGGACATCAGGGGTCAGTAGGGGGAGGAGAGGATTGAGCATCCGAAGGACTGCTTTCCTATTCTGGGCTGGGATTGAGGACTGCCTCGCTCAGGCAGCAGACCCCAGTGGAGACCGGAGGCACTGCAGGAGTGGCGCGAAGAGGGAACCTAGAAAAACTGGAAATACTGCTCGCTGGTGGCCACCGGATGATGGCTTTCTGTTCTCCGATTCCTCTGGTGCCTTTTCAATGGTCTTCCTTCCCTCAGCAGCATCCCTGGGCCCTACTGAAGAGGAGTACACAGGACTCCCCTCTGGTGCTTTCCCCCTTGGAGGAGGGGGACCCACCCGGCAAAGGGTTATGTCTGGGATATCCCAGCGACTGGCTGCGTTGTGAGACAAGGGAGCTCGGGTAAGGCCAGTGGGGTCAGTGAGGACTTGGAAAGGGGTCTGAAGGAGTGGGGGTCACTAGGAGCACAGAGGGGATAAACAAATAATGCAAAAAAATAAATAAATAAAGGTAAAATTACACCAGCCCAGTGATGCAGAGGGCTGACGTGCTATGCACATTACCTCTAATGTCACCGATGACCCAGGTTCAGAAATGAGGTTGAATCACCAAGGGTTAGCCAGGGATGGACAGGACTGAACATCCGGAGGACAGCTCTCGACTCCTGGGGGGACCCTTGCTGACTTGTACCTTGGCTGCCCTTGGTTGGAGGTACAGAGGTCATGTTGATAGCTTGAGCAACATGAAGGGAGGGGCCATAGTGTATGTACACCTCCACATACATGCACTTACACCAGAAAATGAGAAAATGGCAGTTGCAAGCTACATGAAGCGCTGCCTGCCTGCTCTCGCCCCATATTGCCAAAGGTTCACCAACCCACAAATCTGGACACTGGTTCTCTGCATATGGGAGGATGGCCCTCTCCTTCCCAGGCCTACCATGGGGTGCAATCCATGGGGGATATTGGGCTTGGTGGACTAGGGAGGCAGTTACTGGGAGGACACAGGGACAGTGCTGAGAAGCCACCTGAAATGTCTCCAAACGGGTGACCTTGATAAAAAAAAAAAAATAAAGGTAAAAAAAAGGGCAGACTGGGTGGGACAAGCAGCCCCGTTCTGCCATCAGATTTTATTTTTCTATGTTACTGTTTGCCAAACTTTGAAATATTTAGATAACAGAATCTGTGTCCATGCATTAGGGTTCTATGTGATAACGGCGAATGCCTAAAGGTGATCACCATTATCACACAGTCAGAGTGCCAAAACATTTTGGCACTCTGACAACCTAACACCTGAGACAATGGTGCTAGAAATGTATTTTAATGCTTTCTGTTGGGGCTGCGCCCACCCACCACCCTGCACCACCCTACAAAAGGATTCTCAACTCCAGGGGGATGCATGTCGGGGGGTGAAAGCATTAAAAAATATAAAGGTTCAGGCTGGGCATAATAAAATTGCACCAGTGCCCGGACCCGAACCCAGTACCTCACCCAACCCAACCATTAGCCAACCCCCGATGCCACAATGCAACTCGGCAATCCACCACAGCGCCACCCCCTACAGCTCCTCTGCCCCCTCCCAGCCCACACTGGCCATGCTTGCTCCCCCCCCAAGCATGTGTACACATAGCGACATCCTGTGGCCCAGTTCACCCGCCCTCATCCAGTCACCCTACCCTTCCATCGCCGTGAGGGATTGCGCCAGGAAGAAGTTGCCATTACAGATGGCACCCTTCCCCATGAGCCCATCTCATGGGATACCATGCATTAGTATTGACAACCTTGATTTTAGGCTTTTAAAAATAGTCTGTGAAAATCTTGCATCTCCTCTCACTAAATTGCTAAATCATTTATTGTGTTTTGGCATTTATCCTGCAGCCTAGAAATAGGTGACTATATGGACAATTCATAAGTTCGGTTCTAAATCAATCATTTGAAATTCTAGGCCAATTTCCTTATTTGCCCCTTTAACCAAGATGTGTGAGCGAATAGTAATGAATCAAACTGTTGCTGTTTTGACTAAGAGTAGTCTACTGACTCATGTTCAGCATGATTTAGGTCATTACATAATACTGAGACTGTCTTGATGAGGTTCATGGACTATGTTCATCAGGCCACAAGTCTAGGTAATCTAGTGGCCTCTGTGATCATGGACCTCACCTAATAAATCATGAACTTCTCTCATTGTCCCTTTCCCAGTGCCATTTTGCTAAAGAAGTTACTGGTTGATTTGGGGGTTATCTTGCTGGCTGAGAATACAGAACCATTATTAATGACAATTATTCCAGTTTTTCTAAAGTTAATTGTGGCATTCCACAAGGTTTGATTTTAGAATTATTTCTTTTTCTTTTCAATTTTTTCAAATGACCTTCCCACTGCCTGTCCTCTCTCAGGAAAGCTCCTCTATGCAGATGAAGCAATCATTTTTAAAAAGAGACCAGATACAATGACCCTTAATGTTATCGTACAAAAAAAAATTGACAATCTTCAGTAGTGGTTCACTGCCTGCAAGATGGTCCTCAATACACACAAAAAAAGAAAATAGAAGCTATGACATTTGGAAATACCAAGATGCTCAGTAATGGTAAGCTCTCCCTTAAAGCCATCAACGATGAGCCACTTGAGGTGGTTAATCAGTTTAAATACTTGGTGGTTATCCTGCACAATGCCTTTACCTATGCTGCCCATGTCAGTCATGTAGTAAGAACAATTCATCACTGCCTATGCTCACTACTTTGAGTTTGGAGGAGTCTTTTGCCCGAAGCATGAGCCTTATTGGCTAATAGTCTATTCTTCCCTGTTTTGGATTATGGAATGCTTTGTTATTTGTCTGCACGGTGTGGGGGCACTGGTCAGCATAAGAACTGTCTATATTCCATATTCATCTTTATTACTGGCCTAGTTCTGTGCACACATCATTGAGTTTCATATCAAGTCTTTTTTCATAAAATTGCACTTGTGATGGTTCCTTCCTCTGTCTCAGATTTGTTTCCCATCCATTGTAATGAGTGTCATAGCAGGTCACGACACACCATATCTTTCACTATACGGTTGAGACGAACAGCACTTGATCAAAGTGCTGTTGATTTTGTTGGTTCTCTGCATCATAATAGCCTTTCTGTCAAATGTCGTAAATCAATATTTCAGTTCATAAAACAGGTGACATCTTTGTTAATTGACCAGTCTCATTGTAACTGTATTTAATGTTCCCTGATTGCACTCTTATTTTTTGTTAATGTGTTTATTTGTATACTGGATGCATCTGCTCAGTCTGCCTTCCAGAGTTAACAACAAAATGAAAATGAAATGAAATACAGTTTTCAAAAAAGATTTTAATTGTAGGTGGAAATAATAGAAACACATAAATTGCCTGCAGATAAGGACAGCAGGGCCCATTCAGTCTGCCTGTAAGCCATAATTGGTACATAATGGAGTCCAGTTAAACACAATCTTACACTGCTCAGGAAGAAAATTCTCACTTGACTCTCCCCAGTTTTAAACATACTGATCTTCTTACCCCGTTGTTCAATTGATACTATTCTACAGGAACTGTTCATTTCATTTTCATATGAAATCTAGTTTAGTGTGGAAGAAACCATTATTTGGGAGGATGTGTACTGCAAAGATGTCAGCTTTCCTATTTGATTGGAGTGCCTGTATTTAACTAAACCTGGTCTTCACAATAACGTTTTATATTAGAGAGAACTTATGGGGCACATTTGAATAATACTAGTATGATCGACAGAGTTGTTGAATTAATCATTAAATAAAAAACTTCAAATGCCTGTATTTTTTTCCTTTTTATGTGGGCTAAAACATTTATTAATTAGCAAAATTATGTTTATAGTGTATGGTGGAACGTCGTTCTCCACCGAAATCCATCGTTTTCGAAACCTTGTAGTCACACACTAGTGACGTTCGCAGTGCAACAGAATGATGTTTTCTACTGTACTGCGAACGTCACACTGTGTCCTCGAGCAGAATTTGACAGTTAGGGCTCACTCCA
Source organism: Neoceratodus forsteri (assembly GCA_016271365.2). Lineage (NCBI taxonomy): Eukaryota > Metazoa > Chordata > Ceratodontiformes > Ceratodontidae > Neoceratodus > Neoceratodus forsteri. Next base: position 1,215,452,628 of record CM057453.1, on the reverse strand, counting down.
TAGACAGGACACATGGCGAAAGCAGCAATGTTGGCGGCAGTACTGATGTTTAGCGTTAAAACATTCACAATGTAAAGTTCTTGAGCAGTTAAAATGTCAAGCGTGAAAACGTTCAAAATGTAAAGTTCTTTTTTCCTTCTAGTAACTGATTTTTTTCCCCAAAAAATGAAGTTCCACCATACACTATAAAAAAAAGTGCATGGGGAACAGTTGACAACAGGGCATCTTTCACCTCGTTGGCACTATGACGACGGATTACCTTTCGAGCTGCGCTCTCGAGGTAATCAATCCGTCGTCATAGTGCCAACTCGGTGAAAGAATAGCCCTGTTGTCAACCGTTCCTCATGCACTATCCTATATGTAGTTTACAAAGACAAGAATTGTAATGAATTTTTGATTGTGTTGTCTTGATACAGAGAATACTGGTCTAATGTAGTGCGCTGAAAATATTAGGCTGAAATAATGTTTCTAGATCCCAAAGACAATAATTTTAATGCATTTATTGTTTTTGGTCCTGATAAAGAGAATGCTGGCCCAATATATTATGCCAGGGATGGAGTACATTGGGTGTCATTGTTATACCTCAATATGAACATATGAACTTACACAAGTGGGGGGAAAAAAAGAAAAACCTGGACCAGTAGACTTCTTTTCCCCAAAAGCCAGGGGGTAATACTTTGTCAACCTATTTTCTTAAGATTGTTTTTGATTGTAGAAACAGTGTCAGCTTAAAAAAATCACACTTGGATATGGGCAATTGCTGCTCGAGAGCATTTGTGTAAATATATACATAAATAGCGTAATCAGTCAGTCAGTCAACCAAGCAATCAAGCAGTCAATCAATAAATTCTTTCATATATAAAAAAAGACAAAAATCAGCTGCTCAGGAGTCATAGCCATGCTAGAAATGAATCAAAGTTTCAACTGCACCTTCATGGGAACATTTCAAAGTTGGCAACATTGCTAACTTCAGCAGTTTTTTTGGACAAAGTTTAATGGGAAGTTAAAACTTCACTGGTGAAAATGTTTACAAAATTTCAACTTATGGCAAAGTTGGAACATCAGACCTCATGAAATCAGAGAACTTTGCTAAGTTCTTGCGAAGTGAGTTTTAACTACTTTGCACAGTTCTAGTCTGTGTATGAACCAATCAAAGTTCTTTATTAAATATTCCTTCAATATTCCACATTTCAATGTTTCAGAGTTAAAACGAGTTGAGAAAATACTTCATGTTCATTGGTCAGGAGCAGTGCATGGTGAAACCACTACCCACAAATAAAATAAAATGCCAACACTCAGGATGAAGTACATACTGTACATGAAACTCATGAATATTCCTTAGAATTTCTAAAGTAAAATATATGCCATTGTTTTGTTCCTTACACAATGAAAACTAATGCATGAGTACTTTCTAGCACTGATTAGTCACATGTGGTTACATTTTTTAAAAAAGTATCTTCAATACTGTATTAGAAATTGATTTTCTTGCCAGAAGTAGTTTTAGTTTACATAGAGGTAGAGCTCACTGTTCCACCAGCCCACCCCTTCTCTCAGTTCCAGCTTTGTCCAGCTGCTGTCTGGCATTCTCACTCCTCCTACACCTTTCTGAGACTGATCGATTTCTTGTGTCCTCCCTCACTTATCAGTGTTTGTTCCAGTGTCTCCCTCATAGATCAGCCAAGTTTAGAGGCAGTGAGCCAAAATCATCTGCACTCACCAAACCAGAAACGATGCACGCTTCTATAATATCGTTTTTTAAGTTTTTTAATGCTGAAATAGACATGCTGCATCCAGTGTGACAACAACAACCACTAGCCCCATTAGCAAGTTGAGAGATACAGGCCCACTGGCCTGCTGGCATGACAGTAGCACTACTGCTTGTGACACCAGTGACCTAGGGTTGGGAATGAACTTGGATTGCTGGAGGGCCTGCCCATGGAGGAGGAGGATTGAGTGCCCAGGGGAATGCTCTCCTCCTCCTGGAAGGGTGAGCTGAGGGTCCCACTGCTTTACCGCCACCTGGGTGACCACGGGTGGTGGTGCAATGGGGCTGCAGAATGATTAGGAGGGGAGGACACTGGTTGGGATCTGGAGCAGTGCCACATCTCTTTGTGCCCTGCCTCCTTGGATCTCCTCGAGTTCCAGCACTCTCAGAGGTAGGGACCAGGAAACCAGAAAAAACCTGGCATCGGCCGCTGGTTTAAGGGACCTGGCTTCCCCAGTTTTCATAACCAGACTCCCTGGAGGATCAACTGAACTGCCCAATGCACACTAATGGACTGAGAAGGGGATGACCTGGGGTCCTCTCCCTCACCCACCTGGGGGGGATATAACAGAGGCAGGATGGGGCAGGTCCACAGGAGTTCCCAGGAGTTACATGGGGTGAAGCTAGGGACACAAAGCCAAGGGATCCCAGAAGAGTGGGGGCTGTTGATGTGGTGAGAAGGGGGTGTAGAAAGAGAAAATAAATAAAAAAATAAAAAAAAAGTTTAGAGACACACATAATGTCTTTTACAACTTTTTCAGTCTCCTGTTATTTCCCCTCAAACAGCTCTCCAAGTAAAAATGCCCAAGATTCATTAAAAAAAATTCAGACCAGTTTCCTTTACCATGCCTGTACTCAACAAACTATGCTCACACTCCTCTTTTTCTTTTTCAGTATAGAGAATGCAGAAAAAAAAACAGAAAAAAGGGAGCATAAGAAGATCCAACAAATGGCCATCAAGTTTAGATATAGTACGAGATCCCAAAAACAAAGATCTCGAGTTACACTATATCGAGACCAACTGACTGAAACACAACAACCCAACTTACAAAACTTCCCAAAAGATGGAAACCCAATACTAACATAGCCAGACACTTCACACACACACAGATGAAACAAATAACAACTAACTGGGACAACGTAACAAGAATTAGAGACATTCTTCTGGTAGTACATTATGTTCAATGGGGGGGAGCTTGGCCCTCCACACCCCACATTGTGGGGGGCTAACCCCCCTGTACCACCCTTTACTAAATATAAACATCCCCTGAAACAGGCACACATTGAGGGGATGGTGCATTTTGGCAACAGACAAAAATCCTGGTTACCCACATGGAAGTTGCCCCGGGACAACATTCAGAACCTGAGCAGTGGAATACACAACACAGCAAAAAAATAAAAAAAAAAAAAAATCAAACCATCCTGACAATAAACTTAACACATCTGCTGGGATTATATGATCGGGATACCTTGCATCAGGCATCTACCTTATCAGGATCCTAGAGTCAGGATACTGCATGTCAGGATTCCGTGTTTCAGTAATCTATACTACTTCCTCAAGTTGATCACTTGCTTAGGGGGAGGAGCTACTACAATATGTGATCTCTCTGGGTTTTGTATTGAAATTCCATTTGTTATCATTCCTTCTTTGTACATTGTGTCGTTACTCATGGCATGTTGTTTCAAGACTGGTATGTCTGAATTTTTGAGGCATATCACTCTGTACTTTTTGGTATTTATACCATGTGTGGCTGTAATGTATATCATTATTATGTTGGCTTGTGTGCATGCGAAAGCAACATCATGGGACAGTGCGGGTCTTGGGGACGTGGCTGCTGTTGGGCGAATGCAGGGCACACATCAGTAGGTGCGTCCCTCATTCCCCAATCAGCCTGCATGCCACCGCCACACCATGCATACATAATGGGGTGAGCACATCAAAGCAAAGGTCCGCTGCAATCGTCATACGCAGCGGTCCTTTGCTTGACGTGCTCGCCGCCATTATGCCATGGTCGACGAGCGGGTGGTCGCCTCAGCTTTAGCATACATCGGGGTGGCCAATCCCGTCAGCAACCCCTGTGTTTGTGTGCCAACGGGAGCCCACTCCCGTCGGCATTCCCCCGCCAAATATGGAATGCAGAGGGGTGCCCAATCCCCTCGGCTTGCGTCCCCCACTTTCTTTGCACGCTGACGGGGGCCCACTCCCCATTGACATCACCCCAACTGTTGGCTTCCGAGGGGTGCCCAATCCCCTCAGGTCCGCCCCCTTTCTTTTGTTTGCCAGCGGGTACCCAATCCCCGGCAGCATTACCCCGTTGTGTACCACGAGGTGCCCAGTCCCGTCGGCTATTGACACCCCCACAACAAAACCCATTAGGTGGCACGCTGGGAGCCCACCCCAGCATGCCAAATGCCCTGCAATGGGAAAACTGTCCCACAACGGTTTTCTTTTTTTTCACCTAGAAAACGAAACCGTCCCTCGTAGTCTAGATCTCCCTCCCCACCTGCACTCACCCACTGCGCACCCTACCTCCCTCACCCCTCACCCCATACTTACCTCCGGACTCCGGCGTGACGATCTTCAGTGGACCGGGAACACATCTGCACTCTTCAAAGCCGACCGCGAACTGAGGAAATGCCGGTAAGCTGTATAATGCAATGAATAGGGTTTTTTCAACTTTGCTGCATGTCTCAGGCATTTCTTGGATTATGGCACCAAATTTTCAACATGGGGTTTTGGGACCCCTCCTCCATGAATTCTGTCACTGTCATGGTGTTACTTGGGCCCGAAGGGTAATTTCGCGGTCACTGCACGAAATCACCTTTCGGGACCGATTAACGAAATGACAGTGCCAATGTTCATAAGGTGGGCTCTCAAAAAGGCTATGTTGCAAATTTGGTGAAAAAATTCCTAAAAATGACTGTTTCATGAGTGTGCGTTACGCAGTTCCTACGCACGCTCGTAAGTTCGCAAATTTTTAATATTTTCACTCCAGATTTTTAACATTGACATTTTACTACATGTCCTCATGAGCAGTACAGCTGTCATTTTTCACATGTCACCCAAAATGTGTTTGCATGCATGTAGCGCACAATGGCGCAGTCAGTGTGAGCAATCAGTGTTTGGGACAGATTAAGAAAATCACAGTAACACTGTTCATGAGCAGAGGTCTTAAAATGGCTATGTTGAAAACTGGGTGAAACATTTCCCAAAAATGACTTTTATGAGCATTTGTTGGCTGATCCTACGCAAGCTCATAAGTTCGCGAATTTTCAATATTTGCACTCCAGATTTTCAACATTGCCATTTTAGCACACTTCCTTATGAGCAGTATAGCTGTCATTTTTCACATGTCACCCAAAATGTGTTTCTGTGCATGTAGAGCACAATGGCGCATTCGGTGTGCGCAGTCAATGTTTGGGACAGATTAAGAAAATCACAGTGACACTGTTCATGAGCAGAGGTCTTAAAATGACTACGTTGAAAATTTGGTGAAAAAATTCCCTTCAGACATTCTGCAATGTTACTAATGAAGACGTTGAGCAGGACTGGCCCCAGGACCGATCCCTGCAGCATCCCACTGGTGACCCCCTCTCCCTAGACTACACACCATTTACCACCACTCTCTGTCTCCTGTCTGTTAGCCAGTTTCTAACCCAGTTTACCACCTTTTCCCCCATGCCCAGCCTACCCAGCCTGTTTATCAGCCTCCTATATGGGATGGTGTCAAAGGCTTTGCTGAAATCAAGTTAAGCGTTGTCCACTGCCCCACCCTGATTCACTTCCTTTGTCACCCAGTCAAAGAAATCAACCAGATTTGTCTGACTTGATGTCCCCACTGTGAATCCATGTTGTCTATGGTCCTGGGCTCCAATGGCTTCTAGATGCCCCACTATCCTTTCTTTAAGCAGTGTCTCCATGATCTTCCCCACTACTGAGGTGAGGCTGAATGGCCTATTGTTCCATGCCTCCTCCCTGCTGCCGGACTTGTGTAGAGGGACCACATGTGCCCTCCTCCAATTCACTCGTGTTGAATAACTCAGTGAACATGGCTGCCAGAGGTACTGCTATCTCCCTTCGCAGTTCTCTTAATATCCTTGGGTGTATGCCATCTGGTTCTATCACTTTGTCCACCTTCAATTTAGTGAGCTCCTGCAGGACTTTTTTGCCTTTAAATGGACTATTGTCCACCTCTTCACCCACTTGACAACTGCTGTACTGCTGTGCCCCTTGCTCCTCCCACCCTTCTGTGAATACTGAGTGGAAAGACACAGTGGATGTCTTGGGAGGAAGGCATGGAACTATCACTTCCAAATACCTAAACAGCACATACAAGCAAGCAACATTTGGCATTGACAAATGCTTGTTAATACCAGCAATGGTATAGTGTTACCTGCATATTGTAATTGCTCTTACACCTTAAAATTTCAATAAAAACATTAACTGCAAAATAAAAAAGAGAGAGAAACATACAAACATAGAATGTGTTGGCAGAAAAGGACCAGTAGGCCCATCTAGTCGGCCCTATTTTCCCTGATTACTACACCCTGAGCCCAGTTTGGTTACAGGTGTCCCTCCCTCCTACTTTACCTAAACTTAATATACCTATGTGCCCCTCCCACACAAACTTGAAGCTCCCCACTGTCTTCAACCCCAACAACTCTTCTTGTAGCCTGTTCCAGGTGTCCACCACCCTTTCTATGAAGAAGAATTTCCTCACATCCCTCTTAAACTTGCCCCCTTTAAACTTCATAAAATGCCCATGTTTTAGTGCTCCTCCTCATGTGAAAAAGACTCCTTTCTAGCACCTTGTTCAACTCTGTGATGCACTTATAGGTCTCAATCATGCCCCCTCTTGCTCTTCTCTAGGGAGTACATCTTGAACTCCCATAGCCTTTCCTTGTATGGTTTCTTGTGCATCCTCCACACCATTTTGGTACCCTTTCTCTGGACCACTTCCACACTGTCAATGTCCTTGCAGAGGTGCAGCCTCCAGAACTGGAGAGATTAGACATAGTCAATTTGTTCAGCTTAGAGAAAAGAAGGCTGAGAATAGACATAATCACAGTGTTCAAAACTGTAATGGTGATGGATATAGGGAGTATATTCAATGTTAAAGCTGATGAGTGTGAGTAGATGACTTGCACTCAAAAGGGGGAGGTTAGGTTAAGGGAAAACACTTGAAAACATTTCTTCACCCAGATGGTGGTTAACATGTAGACGTGTCTGCAAAGTGATCTTGTGGAATTGTTCCAGCTGTCAAAGCAGGATTAGACTGATTCCTTATGGAGAACAGCACTGATGGTTATACATCATGAGTAGTGGTTGCAATCCAGCTGAGAAGTGTGGATGTCTGCCCATAGTCAAGCCATGCAACAGGACAGAACGTCCAAATAAACCCCATGTCCATTCCATCACCACAAATCCATGTTATTAGAATATTTTTCTATGTGTCATGTCTCCTGAATCCTCTTCTCTAGGAAGAACAGTCTCAGTTCTTCCAATCAGCCTTCATATCCAAGTTTTACAAGCCATCAGTCCCTTTTAACACTATCCTCTACATATTCTCAACCCTCTCTGTATCTTTTCTGAGATATGGACCGAATTTATTTGCTATACTCAAGAAAGCATCTGACTATTCGTCTGCACAGGGGAATTAAATGCTTTATCTCACTTTATTTGTGACATTTCTCTTGATACAAACCAGGATGTCATAGCATTTGCTTTGCTAGTTGCTACTGTACATTGTTGTCAGTATTTATTTTATTTATTTATTTATGTCTAGGATTACAAATACCTTTGAGCCGGGTTCTTTTACAAAGGTGCCACGTCAGTAAACATTTCGAGTACAGCAAGACAACATGACAACAGTATGAGCAAAACGGACAATAATCTGAAAACATGTTGTGACAAGGAATAGTAAACAAGTACATTTAGAGGGTAGTAAACAGGGGGATAGTGAAAGAGATGTGAAGAGGTAAGGGAGCACACAGGGAAAAGGTAGGAGGAGAGGGAGGTCGGAAGAGGGAGGGATAAAGAGTAAAGGGGAGAGTGAGGGAGGGGGAACAACTGGGAGTAAGAGCAGCCGAGGGCTTTGTCAAGACAGACAGGGAGTGCAAGCAGGGGAGAGGGCAAGTAGGAAGGCCAAGTGCTAAATAGAAATGTGAAATGAATGCAGCTAGAGCAAATATTCCAGGGGGGGTCAGCAAGTCATAGCAGTCACAGGAGCTGGAGACAATGAGAGAAAGTTTAAAATTGTAGCTGCTCGTAGCCTGGGTCAGGTTCTTCTTTTTCCATAATCTGTGTCATTTAGGTAGTACTTTGTCTTTATATTCTTCATAACTAGATGCAACTAGATGGATCAGTTTGCTTTTATTTATATTGCAGCCCCACTGCCATTTTTCAGTCCACTTTCTGAGCCTGTCCAGGTCCTGGGACTTTTCATTTGTTTATCGCTGAGATGAAACTGCCCATCATATTATGATATGTTATGATATCCTGAGCAAACAAGGCTAACCAGGTACTGCTGTCCACACTTACAGATGTATTGAACAATGCTGAGCCTGGTACAGAAACTTGCAGTGTGCCACTGATCATGTGTTTACATGTGATCAGATTGCTTTTGTTTGTTATAACCATAAGTGCCTGCAGTTAGCTATAGAAACAGAGAAACACAGACAATGATGGCTCAAAAATGACAATGGTCTATCCAGTTTGCCTGTAACACTCTAACATTCCCTGTAACCTTTTGTTAATATGTTTTTTGTCTACACTCTCCATCTCAATATTCCCTGTCTTTCTAAACCCCCTGAGTAACAAATAAACCCTTAACTCTGTCCCAGCCATGCTTGAACCTATTAATGGTTCTGGCTCAAACCACCTCTTCTGGCAGACTGTTCCACTCTCTCTGAAAAGTAAAACTTTTTCATGCCTCTCCTGAACCCCCTCACACACACACACACACACACACACACACACACACACACACACACACACACACACACACACACTCTGGCTTCCATTTGTGTCCTTGTGTTCAAGACTTACTACTTAGTGTTGAATAGTTCCTCACAGTTTGCTTTTTTATTCTACTCAAGAACTTGAAGGTCTTGATCATATCACCCCCTCTCTCATCTCACCGTGAGAGAGGACAGGTTCAGTTCTATAAGTCGATCCTCATAGGATCTGCCTTGCAGGCCATGAATCATTTTGGTTGCCCTATTCTGCACTGTCTCCAGCCTGTTTTTGTCTTTTTTTAAATGAGGACTGCAGAACTGGACATAGGCCAGATTTTCAAAAGTGGAATGTTTGCATGTGTGCTAAAAATATATGAAATGGAGGGTTTCTTTGTGCAACTGCAATTTTTTTTTCTCCATGTGCTCTCAGTTTTTGAAAAGATTGTCTTTGTGTAACCTTCTCTACAATTTATCGCACCTAGCTAATATTGTTTTGTGCAACTGTGGAAAAAAAGCTATGCTTGGCACTAACAGATATACAATTTTTCTTCTAATTGCGGAAAAAAGGAAAATGCCACCCGCAAGCACAAAATTCTGAAAATAGCATTTTGTGCAGCTGGGGGCGGGGTCCCTGAACCATGGAGTTGTATAATGGTACTTAGTCCCTGGGCCGAGTCCAATCCATTCAAAATCTTTCCCCAGGTGTGGTCTCACCAGTGATCTATAGAGAGGCAGTAATACCTGTTTCCTCTTGCTGTGCAAACCCTTCCTGATACACATCAGCATCCTATTTGCTTTACTTTTGGCCTTATTATTTAATCATTGTTACACTGTTTAAGGGAACCACTTATGATTACTCCTAGGTTCCTTTCATTAGAATGGTGCTCGGCTTAACCCCTCCCATCCATGCTCCATTCTGGGGTTCTTGTTTCCAATGTGTATCACCTTGCCCTTTGTGGCATTGAATTTCAGCTGTAAAATCTTGGACTGACTCTCCAACCTTTGCGGGTTCCTTACCATATCCTTGCTGTTAACCATAAAACAGAGCTTAGTGTTATATGTGAAAAGATGCAGCTTGACCTGTTTTCCTTCTCCTACAGTATGTTCCTGATGAACATATATTGAAAAAGACTGGGCCCATGACTGATCCCTGTGGAACCCACTGGTGAACTCCCTCCGTTACAGAAACATAAGTGTACTGCGAACATGCAGAATGCATGCCATGTGCTTAGTTATGCAATGCTTGCATGTGGTTCACATACACAAAGTGAACTTAAAGTATGTGAACAAGGTCTAAATAGCACATCAGGTTTGCATGCTGCAAGCTTGACATGTGTGCAGCAGGTAAGCTAGTGCAAACATCTTCTAAAAATCACATCCGATTTGCGTGTTGCACACTTGACGTTAGTACAGCAGTTAAGCTGGTGTGCACATCATTTAAAAATCCCACCAGTGTTACATGTTGCATGCTTGCCATGTGTGCAGCAACTAAGCTGGTGCGAATATCATCTAAAAAGACACATCAGTTTCTATTTCTCATCCTACTGCTAGCAATTAGAGCTTTTTCTTTGATTTCCCATTAAAATTAAGTAAAGTCATTAATTCTTATCCTTTTGCAAATTGTTTAATGGCTTTTCATTTTTGTCATTAAATTGCCATTAATTTGTAAATTATTGTTTGCTTACTGCATTAAATGCCTAGGATATAGTCAGCCAACATCCCACATTCCAAATGTGCTAAGAGGGGCCTCTGTGTTGTGAAGCCTGATCTTTTTGTTTTGGGCCATGCAAATCCCCGTATGCATATTTAGTGCTACAAATGTGTTTCTCCATGACTGTTACAGCTCACTTACTTTCCGTTTGTCATTCTGTATAGAGCATATGCAATACGGTCATGCACAGCATGTTTTGTGTTGAGCAGCGTCTTGGAAGCATACACAATACCACACATTTTGTCGCTGAAATTAGGGGCATGGACACTGAAAATGAGGGACAATGAGGGACAATAAACCTTCTGATGATCAGGATACATCCTGAAATATGGAGATACAGTACATCAGAACACAATGGAAAGCATTGTATTTACTTGAATTGATGTTTGTCCCTGATAATTAATTTCTACCATAAAGCAGGGGTGCCATTTAGGTAGGGCAGAGGGAGACAGTTGCCCCCCCCATGTGTGCTTATGTTTTTCTTATGATGTGGCAATAATGGCATTAAATTTGGATTTAATGTTTTACACAATAAGTGCCTCCCTGGCCTGTGTTGTGCTCACGCTGCAGGTGCACCCCTGACTTGACTGTGTCTGTATTGTGTCATCCCCTCTCTCCACCTATTGGTGGCAGTGCCATCACACATGATGTGGAGGAGCTCCAGCCAAGCAACAGCACATGAGTCACATGAGTGGGTCACTGTCTTTCTTGTCACAGAGTAGACAGGCTGCACACTATAGCTTGGAGGAGTCGGTGAGCATGGAACTCTCAATAGCAGTGTTGTTGCAGCATATTTTTGTTCATCTGCTCTTAATGAGTCTCCATCTCCATTGGTGGCTGAAGGGGCTGGGGGTGAGCTAGAAGCTAACTTGAGACTAGGTTACCTACTTAATCTATTAGGCTTGCCTCACAAATAAAAACAGCATGGGCCTCATGAGGCAGCAAGCTAGGCCTTGCAGCAGCAGTGACAGCAGTGTGGAAGGGTTTCATTGGCCTTAATCAGTGCAGTGTGGCAGAAGCCATGGCAGCAGCCAAGCAAGAACAAGAAACACAGGTTGGGTGGGTTTGGTTGGTGAGGTGACTTGGTTGCACACCATGTTGGGGACCTGGGATGGTCGGTTCTAGCACCTAGCTTCTCTCACTGCTCTCTTGGCCTCTCTAGTTCTTCTTCCCCCGATTCTCCTTGTACCTGATGAAGGTCTTCTTTTGGCTTTCACTGCTATCCTAACTTTTTCAGAGACCCATATTGATTGTTTGTACCTTTTCCCCTTGATAACCATTCTCAAGCATGACTTTGTAGCCAAGAGAATGGACCCTTTTATTATTCTATATGTTACTTCCACTCCCCAGATACTTTCCACTCCAATTAACCTGTTCTTACAGATGTGTGAAGTTGATAAACTTTGAGCTGCATAATATTTTGTGGATTTCCATGGTTTTGCAAAATTTTTTGGAGAGCGAAGTCTAACTTTGCAGCATAGTGGCAATTTGCAAAATTTGGAATTCAAAAATGTTGATAGATATGGGAGATTTTGACAGAAGTGTAGGAAATCCATGAAGCTGAAACTTCAAAGTCGAAGTTCAGCTATGGTGTGAAGGTTGTAATGTACCATGGGACAGGAGGACACATGTCGCTGAACAGCCAATGTGAAGCTTGTTTTGTCATTCTCTGTGCAGTGTGTTAGAGAGAGACTCAAAGAACAGAGCTTGTGCTTTTAGCTGAAACTAAGATTTAAAACCTAAATATAACTTATAGATCTGAGCATTTTGTTCTTCAAATTGCTTCAAAACTGTGGTTGTGAGTGCCTTGTGCACACACAGTACTTTTTATGTTGTCTTGCACAAGTGCAAGCAACATAGTGTGGCAGTAGGAGAAATGCAGAGGTGTGTCAGTTTTGGCAAATGCAGGGCACACTTTAGAAGGTGAGTCCCTCATTCGCCAATTAGCGAGCATGCTAGCAGTGAAACAGGTGTTTTTCAGTGCCACTGACTTGAAATGATTTCACCGCTGCAATCAGAACCAAGCTCATCATGCAGCAGCACTGATGACATGCCTCCACTATGTACCTTGCCTGGTGTAGCATAATAATAAACATGGTGGCAGATCCACTGTCTGCCTCTTACAATCAGTAGCAAGCTGACTTCAGGGGTGCCCAATCCTGCTGGCATGTGCAAACCCCCAAGATTGTGTAGCACACTGGGAGCCCAACCCAGTGTGCCTCCCTGTATTTGGAAGCCAGTCCCATCGGTATTTTCCTGCCCCCACCTCCATTGGAAACCACACTGGGAGCCCACCCCAGTGTAGCAAACATCATGTCCCCAAAGTTATGGGGCACACTGGGAGCCCACCCTAGTGTTGACAACATTGTTTCATACACCTGTAAAGAAAAAAACTGTCCAAGCTGTTTTTTTTGGTTTTTAACCTGTAAAAGAGAAAATAGTCCCTTGTTGACTCCAATGCCCCCCTCCCCAACCTGCATCCACCCTCTGTGCACCGCACCTCCCCACCCCCCTCACCTCATGCTTACCTCCGGAGCCTGGAGCGATGATCTTCGGTGAAATGGGAACACGTCTGCACTCTTCAAAGTCGACCATGAATTGAAGAGATGCTGGTGAGCTGTATAATGGCATAAATGGGGGGGGGGGTCAACTTAGGTGGATATCTCAGCCATTTTTGTGACTTTCTGCTCCAAATTTTCAACATGGGGTTCTTAGGTCCCCACCTCATGAACTCAGTCACTGTCATTTTGTTATTTGGTCCTGAAAGGTGATTTCGTGGTCACTGCACATAATCACCTTTTGGGACTGATTAATGAAACAACAGTGCAAAGTTCATGAGTTGGCCTCTCAAAAAGCCTATGTTGCAAATTTGGTGAAATAATTCCAAACAATTACTGTGTTATGAGTGTGCATTGTGCAGTTTTCACGCAAGCTCGTATGTTTGATAATTTTTAATATTTTAACTCCATACACCTCCTTATGAATAGTACAGCTGTCATTTTTCATATCCTGTCCAAAATATGTTTTCGCACATCTGGCACACAATGGCGCAGTCGCTGAGGGAAATCAACTTTTGGGAAAGATTAAGAAAATCACAGTGACACTGTTCATGAGCAGATGTCTCAAAATTCCTATGAGGAAAATTTGGTGACAAAAGGCCAAAAAATGACGTGCTATGAACGTGTGTTGTGCAGTTTCCATGCATGCTCATAACTTTGAGATTTTTTAAATATTTTCACTCCAGATTTTCAAAATTGACATCTCTTCACACCTCCTTATGAATGGTACAGCTGTCATGTTCCTCAGCAGAGGTCCCCAAATGCCTATGTTGAGAATTTGGTTAAAAAAATCTCCCAAATAATTATGCTACGGGTGTCTGTTGCCCAGTTTCTATGCACACACGTGACTTCACCACTTATCCATATTTTCACTCCAGATTTTCAACATTACTATTTTTTTACACCTCCTAATGAACAGTACAGCTGTAATTTTTCACATACTGCCCAAAATGTGTTTTCACACCTGTGGTGCCAAATGGCACAGTGGCTGTGCAAAATCACCTTTCGGCTAATGAACCGACAGTGCTACTATTCATGAGGTGGGGTCACAAAAAGCCCATGTTGAAAATTTGGAGTGAAAATAACCAAAAAATGCCTGGGGTGTTAGGTTTTCCAATTGTAATGCCCCACCCTGTAGAGACTGACAAGCATCAGGGTTGTGACTTGGGATTTTCGGCAGTAATGTTCATGACATTCCACCCCCAGCCTGCACTCACTGACAGGCATCGAGGTGTGCCTTGGAGACTTTGGCCCCAAAGTTCACCCTATTTTCCTATAACACACCCATCTCAGCATATTCCCTTATGGCATGGGGTGAGTGTAAGGCCCAAAGACCCCAAGGCACACCGTGACACATGTCAGTGTCTGCAGAGCAGGGTGAGGTGAAATGGCATGAGCGTTATGGCTGGTGACCCAAAGGCACACCCTAGTGCCTGGCACTCTCTTCAGGGTGGGGGTGAGGTTGGCATCAGTTCAATACTTCACTGCCATTCCTATTATGCATCTCTCTAACTTCTGCACCACCAATGCCAATGCCAGCAAGACAACATTCAATATTGACAAATGCTTGTTTGTCATTGATTTACACATAAACAGAGAAGCAGTGGTTGAGTGGCTTTAGAGGGGGATGGTAGGAGAAATTTAGAAGTCCTTGTAGAGAGATCTGCAGTTATTTTTTGTTGTTGGTTTATTAGGATATTTCTGTTAAATTTAGTTTTTGTAATATGCACTTTGTAAATCTTAATTTTTTATCTTTACTAAAATTGAGTTGAGTGCGTTTAACAATATAAAGTGATTGTGTTGTGTCACTTTGCCACTGTTCTCTCCCTGAAAAAAATCTCTGCCCTGGCTACGGATTAACAATTGTAAGTGATCGATATGTTCCTCTTTAACTGCTGCTTTTTTTAGAAAAATATCAGCTATCTTTTGTCACAGTTGTGTTCTGAACAAATCCCTGCCCTGACTGTGCATTGAAAACAAGACTAAGTTATTGTTTGTGTTTTGTGTCACAGTTGTGTTCTGAAGAAATCCCTCCATTGACTTTGCCGAAACAATATTAAGTGATTGCTGTTTGTTACCATACTAAAGCACAAAAGAATGACTGGAAAGAAAAGTTCAAATAAAGGGAGAAGTCATGGAGAGCCTAATAAAGGGAGAGATTGTGGTTGTGGAGAGCCAAAAAAAATATTTTTCAATTTATGGTCCCTAACAGTGGTCCAGCTACACAAAAGGTGTCAGTGGAAGCAGCAGCATAGTGTTCTGATGAGTCTGTGGCAGGCAGCAGAAGGATCCATGACACTGGTTCGACAAAAAATGTGTCGACTGTCATAACAGCGACAGACTTATGTCAACCATAATTTGTGACCGGCATAAATCTATCAAGTAAACTGACTTTTTTCCCCAGGAGGCTTTGCTCCCCAAACCCCCCATGCAGGGGGCACTGCCCCCTGTGCCCCCTGTCCTTTAGGATTATCAACTCTCAGTCAGAGTTGATTTGGGGTGTGGGGCAATACTTGATTAAAGCAGTGCTGGGGTTCCACAGGTATATTACAGTGGCAACAGCGAATTGCCACTGTGATATCGTCTGATGTGCAATTGTCGCCGTTCAGATGGCATACCACAGTAGCATTAGCACCAATGTATTTATAAGTGGTACTGGCATTTCTGCCTCTAAATTGTTCTCTGCCACATCTGTGTGCGATATTGATGGATGTGTCAAGTGACATGGGAAGCAAGCAGCACCAACCCAAAAGAAACCTCAGTCACGGAGGTGGTTGGTGGTGGTGTGCACTTGGGAACATGTGCTTTTGGTGCTGCTGACTCACAGAAGCAGGGTAGTGTGTGTGTCCACTATCAGTGGGTATGGGTGAGGTGGGGCATGTAAAGAAATTGGTTGAGAGTGAGACTTGTCATGAGGAGGAGGTGTGCGTCACAGAGCCTGTAGCTATTGAGGGGGAGAGACCAGTGGGGATCAAGGAGGACAGCAGTGTTTTTATCATTGACGATGATGACGATGATGTTTTGGGCACTGATCCCTTATGGGATCCAGAAAAGAAAAGGCCAAAAGGTGTTAAGGATGCAGATTTTGCATTTCCTGTTAGCTGTAGTGCTTCAACCATAAAGGCCTTCACCAGCAGTATGTCACACCATCTCCACTGTCTGCAGTCATCACAAAAAATACAAAAGCCCACCCCATCTCCTTTGGTATCTCAGTCATCATGGGTAGATGGATGTTAGGGAGAGGCCAGGTGTGTTTAGTTCCCTTCATCAGGGTTTCCACCAGAGTGAGTAGGCAGGTAGCCAGAGGGTCTGCACTGTCCACCAATCCCCTGAGGGCAGTGCTTTATAATGCCAGATCAATTAGAAACAAGACTGCAATTATTGTAGACTTGATTTCTTCAGTTGATCTGCCTTGCATTATGGAGACCTGGATTGGTGACAACACCGGCCCAGTTTTAGATGCCGCCATCCAACCCAGGTATACTGTAGTGCACTGCAGAGGTGGGGGGTAGTCATCTGTTTTAGGTCTGACCTAGGCTTCACCCTGCACTCAGTGAGGGTGCTTGGTTCATTTTAGTGTGTGGCTGTTCGTGGGAGTCCAGGTGCAGGCTGCAGGATTCTCCTGATTTACCACCCCCCTGGGGTGGCAGGTGAATTCTTGCATGAGGCAGCCGACTTCATTGTCGGAGAAACATTGGAGCCCCCCAGGTGTTTGGTGCTGGGGACTTCAATGTTTGGGCTGATGACGAATCCTCTCAGATTGGTTACAACTTTGTCCAGGTGATGTACTCTCTGGACCTGATGCAAGAAGTTTTTTCTATGACCTACCAGGGTGGCCACATGCTGGACCTGGT
This sequence comes from Neoceratodus forsteri, assembly GCA_016271365.2. NCBI lineage: Eukaryota > Metazoa > Chordata > Ceratodontiformes > Ceratodontidae > Neoceratodus > Neoceratodus forsteri. The sequence goes on along the minus strand of CM057453.1, from coordinate 1,215,435,783 downwards.
CTCCTCACTGAGGCTTGAGATATATAATCTCAGGATTGATAGGGTCATTTGGTCTGATCATTGCACGGTGGAGATTCTGTTCAGGCCCCCCCCAGAGCCCTCCCCTGCTGAGATGGTTAGCTACCACCCTTTGAGTGGTTTGACCCCTGAGGGTTTTTTGATGGTGGCTAATCTATCTAGTGTAGACAGTGCATCCATGGGGGGGGTGTGTGCGTGGCAGTTGCTGCCTGTAACAAGGCAATGTCAGAGCATTCGACTCCCTCGCACCAGTCCATGTATGACCCAAATCTTCTTACCTGAGGTCCCCTTGGTATGATGGGGAGCTCAAGGTGATGAAGATTATGTGTCAGAGATTAGAGTGCTGTTGGTGGAAGACCAATTTGGAGGCAGACAGACTGGCCCTGCGTACACACTATGGTATGCACCGGGGAGCAATCAACTGTAAGAAGGCAGAATTCCTGTTCAGGGAGATTGCTTCCTGGAGGAACCTACCAACTGTGCCTTTTCGGACTGTGGACAGGCTTCTCCATCCTTCCTGTCTACAGACGAAAAAAGCTTTTTCAAATGCTTTATGCCAAGAGTTTGCTCAGTTCTTCTCAGACAGAGTGTCTGTCATCAGGCAGAGGATTCCACCAGTGAGCCATATTTTGGCTGACAGTGGTCACCGTTGGTGTCTGGAGAGCACTCCACCTGGTTGGGGAGAGTTTAGACTGGTGGAGGAGGCAGAGGTCATTGAGGTTGCTTCCAATGTGCAGCACACCTTTTGTGAACTGGACCCGGTGCCAACTCATTTTTTGATGGGATGTGTTGATTCCATTGGCCCAGTATTTGCCCTGATTGTCCAGTGTTCCTTGTCAGAGGGAGTCTTTCCTGATGTCTTGGAGGAGGCACTGGTGAGACCCCTTCTGAAGAAACAATCTTTGGACCCTGACGTCAAGGCAAATTACCATCCTATCTCCAATCTTCCATTTCTGGGAAGGATTGTTGAGAAAGTGGTGACATTTCAGCTTGAGGAGCACCTCATGGCCCATGATCTATATAAGCCTCTCCAGTCTGGATTTTATGTGAGGCACAATACAGAAACTGCACTAGTTCTGGTGTATAATTACCTCCTTAGGGTGAGAGATCAAGGAGAGGGAACAATTCTCATTCTGCTTCATCTTGCCTCAGCATTTGACAAGGTAGACCATCATGGGTTACTAGACCACCTAAGGGAATTCTATGAACTCGCTGGTCCTTTCTCACCAACAGGAGGCAAAGGGTTGTGATGGGGGAATTTCTCCTCTTCCTCTAGCCTCCTGTCATGCAGAGTTCCCAGGGTTCAGTCTTGTCACCGATGTTGTTTGCCGTGTACATATTGCCCATGGGAGAGTTCGTTAGGAAGTACAGTCTGGGTTTTCATTACTATGCTGACGATACCCATCTGTATCTTTCTTTTGCCCAGGGGACATCCAATGCAGTGGAAGAACTTAACATCTGCCTTGCTGAGATCAATGATCGGATGGTCTCCAGTTGGTTATGACTGAACCCAGATAAGATGGAGGTACTGGTGGTGGAATCGAACAGAGGGTGTGATACATTGGCCTCTGGTACAGAAATGGGGCTTTTTCTTGGGGCTGTACCATTGAAGGCCTCCTCTAGAGTGTGTGACCTGGGCATTATTCTTGACAGTGGACTGACGTTGGAGTCCCAGGTGTCATCTGTCTTCCATTCCAGTAGTTTCTATCATTTGAAGAATATCGCCAGGATACCCCTAGACCTCCCCACCTTGGTTCATGCCTTTGTGATGTCTAAGCTTGACTACTCTAATGCACTTTATCTTGGGATCTCTGGAGGTACCCTCTTCCAGCTGCAGCTGGTGCAGAACTCAGCTGCCAGATTGCTGATGGGGCATTCAAAGTACTGTCACATCAATCTGGTGCTGTGTGAACTGCACTGGCTGCCGGTCAGGTGGAGGGTCTTCTTTAAGGTTGGTTTACTTACCCTTTAAAGCCCTACATGACCTGGGCCCTGGTTGCCTGAAGGACCTTCTTACACCTGCTGTCTCAGTCCACTCCCTCTGCTCCTCCTCTAGGGGCCTCCTTGCGATTCCTAGGATAAGGCTAAAAACAGCAGGTGTTTAGCGTCACCTCCCCCACCCTGTGGAATTTGCTGTCTCCAGCTATAAGGAAGGCTCCTTCTGTTGAGGTTTTTAAAGCCCACCTCAAGGTCTTCCCAGACTTTGATATATAACTTTTCTTGATACTTGATTGTTGTGCTTATATCTGTCCCTGGCTATGTAATTAGTCTGGGTATTTATTGTTGAGTATGCTATTTAAAGATTTTATAATAATGTGCTTCAGAGTAGAATATTTATTATTACATTTTTATTGTAGTCTTATTTTATATATTACATATGTCATATTGCTTATTTTTATTTTGTTGGTGTTACTTATATGTGATTTTGACTGTTCAGCGCCCAGAGCCTCTAGGATGGGCATCTTTTTAAATAACATTTGCCTTGCACTGCCTTGCATCATGTGAAAACAAGACCAAATAAATCCCTACTGTGGAATTTTTATCTACTGAACCCAGCTGATGAGACAGTGCATTTGCCAACTTTGTCAAACCACAGTCAGTAGGGGTATGAAGGGTAATCACCTCAGCACGGGTGGGCAACATACACACCTGAAAAACAGGCATTCATTACAGTGGTGCAAACACTAGAAAGAACCCAGTCCATTGTCATCATCAGGCAATGTAAGCCAAACTGTCACTGCAACACGCAAGGGAGATAGAGGGGTAGATGAGGAGGAGATCTATGTAGTATAGGATGAGAATGAGTCTGTAAGTGGGCCAAGTACTGGTCCTAGCAGCACTACCACCCCTAGTCCAAGAAGCATAGCTACCCCAGCACTGAAAACATGAAAAGTCACTGATGTCTGTCGTGCAGCACTAAATACTGACGTTGGCAATCCTCTGTCAAAGAGCACACCAATAATGGTATCACGACAAGGCAAGCTGTTTATCACACCATTAATAACAGCAAAAAAGGTTCAGTCTATGCTGCGTTTGCATTTTGAGCGTCAATCAAAATTCCCTCCTAATCATGCTACTGCGTGGGTGCTCAATGCAGCAGCAGTAGAAATGACTGTTCTTGATTTGTTGCCATTCTCATTTGTAGAGAATGTCGAATTTCATCGGTTTATATCCCGTACCTTTCAGAAATGGAAGGTCCCATCACATACGTACTTTTTCAAGTGTGCTATTCCAGAACTCTACAGTGCTGTGTCTGACATGGTACATCGTGCCCTTCAGCATTCCTCAGCACATTATGTACATCTCAACATGGACATGTGGACCAGTGGTAAAACAGCTAATAGCTGTTATTTGTGCAATACAGCACACTGCGCACAGGTACCGGGGTAGTGAGTGGGACTGAGTGGGGGCAAGGGAAGAATTGTTCTAAGTTAAACTGTGGTGGTAGCAATATGCCTGGTGTTCACTAGCACATGACATTGACCATAAGGAGTATCCCCAGGTCACACACAGCTGAAAAAGTGCTTAAAGTGGTCCTCACCAAGATTGATGAGTGGATCCACCCCATGCTTGGAAAGCAGGATTCATCATCATTGACAATGTCTCCAATGATAGGAAATGCATAACTGATGGCGGATTTCTCTGGGTGCCATGTCTGGTTGTGAAGACTTTTCTTAATCATTCTGACATTAAAGAAATACTGACTGTGGCTCAGCTCATCTGTGCCCACTTGGCATGTTCAGCAAAGGCCCTTGACCATCTACATGTTCTGCAGGTATAGAACCAACTGCCTCAGCACCATCTTAAAATGGATGTTGTCACCCGATGGAACTCTACCTTGTGCATGCTGGAGCGTTTATATGAGCAGTACAGAGTAATATCACAGCATCTTCTACTTCATGTAAGCCATGACAGCACTGGGGCATCCATGTGTCTCACAACCGAACAGTGGCACCAAATGGATGGGCTCATCTTGATTCTAAGGCCTTTCAAGCATGCTATTCAGGCAGTGAGTGGGGACACTGCCTGAATCAGTGAGTCCATCCCTCTGCTACGTGTGCTGAGGCAGATACTTCTGAATGTGCAGCAACAGCTGGAGGCAGGAGGTGTCAGATCAAGTTGTGCCTTGATGGAACACATGCTGTACACCTTAGACTGCAATACCCACAATAACTGCATTCTGCAGTGAGAGGATTTTGGAATTGCCACAATGCTTGACCCACATTATAAACATGGGCTCGCAGCCATAATTCATTTTTTATTTATTTATGACTTTGATAACCGGGTGAGTGCACTGATCCCAGGGACCATTTTCAGGCATGACCCGGGCCATAACACATGGTGCAGGGTGACAGTGGAGTACAAGGTAACAGTAATACACATGAAACAGATTTGATACAAGCAACAATAGTAGACATTATAGACAACACGCAATAGTAGACAATAATAGTAGACACATGGTGGGCTTTAGCAGGTGCAAATACTGACTGTACTTCCGACACAAAGGGTAAGTGGGGCACAGTTGCTGCTGCGGGCAGAGGGGTCAAAGCCACATGAGGGTACTGCTATATGGCAACCAGATGTTGCTACCACCTACTCATCATAACAGACTAAACCAGCAGAAAAACCATGCCACTTAAAAGAACAGATGCTGAATCCCATTTGGGTTGCTCTAAATCAGGTGAGAGTGTCAGATATGGATGAAACTGAGGAGGAGAAGGCAGATGATCATGCTGCACGTCTGCGAGTAGTGAAACACATGGTAGATGCCTGTTTGGCAGATACAAGGTACCTCACCATTGCAGATGAGCCCCTGCTATTCTGAGGCACCAAGGTCAATGACCAGCCACCACTGACTGTGGTTGCTATTAAATATCTGTGCTGCCCATCCAGTGTCAGAGCTGAGTGTGTTTTTAGTTCTGTGGGTGCCATTGTGTGTGACAGGCACACAAATCTATCTCCAAAAAATGCTGGCATGCTGCCATTTATTAAAATGAATCAGGCGCACATTCCACTGAGAAGAATCATGTCCCTTGTCACACCACCACATGACAGTGACAATAAGGAGAAAAGTACTGTCGACAGACTTGGCTGTACGGCATTGTGTGGCACTATCGAAGTGAATGAAATAGTGATGGAGAGGGAATTCTCCTATGGTGACAATTCCACTCTTGAGGACTGCATCATGAACGATGTTGAAGATTAAAAAAATATGCCATGTTTTTCTCCTTCTTCCAAGCTGTCTATAATATAATGCTGGCTGTGAAATTAACAGAAATGATCTTATTCTCATTTATTGCACTGATATCCATCCTCAAGTATTAATTTGTGCTGATTTTTAAAACATCAGAGCCAGATAGTGGCAACAATTTAGACCTATGTTTTTTCATTCTGTTTTCTATTGCCACTCATCAAGGAGCATTCTTTTAATATTGCTCAGACCAGACTTTCATCACTCATCTTTGCTGTTTTTTGTACACCAATTGACATATAAGATCATGGAGCACTGTGTACTGCATGGTACCTCATTTTAGTAACAAAATAATTTATTTTAAACAATTCATCTACAAAAACAGCTGAGAATACAGATGAATACCTGCTCAGAGACATATTAAAAGTAGCACTTTCATTATTTCAAATATAAAAAAGTACTAAAAAGTCATACTCAATCTGTAGAAAGAATGGTATCATACAAATAATGGGTTAAGAAGCAATGTAAAAAAGAATAAAAAAGTATAGGTCAACATCTTTTATGCTATCACGTACTGTTGCTTTAATTTCAACTGCACGACCTCAGCCTTATCCACCTCCTAATATCATCAGGTGCTCTAGTTAGCTTGGATTCTAATATGCATAAATCGCATCATCAACCACTTCCACACAGGAAAATGAATTTCCAATAACACTAAGTCATAGGCTGACTGCTCCCACAAATGCAAGACACAGAACTGCCTCCTCTACCTCCTCTGTACTCCTTATGCCTGCTTCAGCTAAGTCCTCCTCACAGCAAGTCTGAAACAGCATTGGCAGCCACTTACACTACCACAGTGGTTCAACCTGAAAACGAATTTCCAGTAACACCAAAGCACAGGCTGGCCACTTCCACAAATGTGAGACACATAACTGCCTCCTCTACCAACTCTGTACTCCTCATGCCTGCTTCAGCTGGGTCCTCCTCAGTCACAAGAATTATCATACAGCATGATGCTACACCATTGCAACCAAACTCCAATAGAAGTAATGGTCCTACATTCTACAGCAAGCCACAGTAGTAAGAAAGCAAGACCTCATGCAGAACCACTCTCCAAGGCCTGTGTTTGTGAGCTGTGATGGTAAGACATCTGCACCATTATTCATGGACCGCATCCATCGTATGTGTGGCTTTTTTTTCTGCATAACTTCCATCAGCATACCAGAGGCAGAAAGTTATTTCATGTTACTCAATGCCACATTAAAATGTTTTCATGTCTTTTCTTCTTCGTGCGGGTTTCGCTGGTTCTCCATGGTGATGGACACCAAAACATGCACCATTGCACAGCCAGCAGCAGTACTGTGACGGTAAGTATCCTTATGATTTATTTTCCCTTCCCTTTCCTTCCCTTCCCTTCCCTTTCCTTTCTGTTCTCTGCTTTTGCAACAGGTGATATGTGGTGTAACTACTGTAGTAGTATGATGTGGAGTCCTCCAGACTCAAAAATTGGTATTCATTGCAGCTAGGCCAGTACCACAATGGATAAAGATGTAAGTACATTCAATCAAAAACATATTTTCTTGTCTTTACAGGTATTGTCTGTGACATGCATGAAATGATGTGTCACGAGATCCTGCAGGCAGGCAATCCATCTCCATCTTCTATGTTCAGTGTCTATATACCACAGATACATTCTGTAAAGTACCTGAAAATTATAATAATAGTAACAGAAAAAAATAAGTCTTACATAAAGACACATTGCAAATGTGAAAAAAAAGAGAAAACTGTATCTATGGAAAATGAAAAAATAATTACTTTAAAAAATACAATACTACGAACTCGGAGCAATGTTGATGTCACTCATGTTGCCTGGCAGTCAGTCATTCATCATCATCTGGTGGCAAACCAAGCCCATCATAACAACCAAAGAGGCACAACAAATACCTGCAAGGAAGAAAAGCAGACACAGTGAGTTACAATTTCTGTATAAACGGTAAATAAGTAACCCCCTCTCCAAGAAAAAAAAATGCTTATCTTTGTGGTTGGCAAATATGGTGAATTGCAACGTCAACGTTGTAACTTTCAATCATTAGGACATCATCATTTCCCATATCCGAATGGAACAGAAGTATGAACACATTACACTTCAAGTACTAACAATAACACCTCCCCCCCTTACAATGAAAAGAGAGAAAAAAATAAAAATACTTACCCATTCAGTATCTTTGATGATACATCCAAGATTGAATAACTGGCAAGAGTACTCCTATCAGCAACCACAGCAGCAGCAGGTGGTAGCAGCAGCAGCAGCAACACAGCAGCATCTCCGTGGATGTTGGTGATGGTGGTGGGGTGGCAGCCCCAAAAATCATAAGTTCCATAATTATGTTTAACTTCTCTTGCAATTTTTATATGTGGTTTGCCCTGCCTTCTCTGGTGTGTGCAGCAACAGTATTTGACACAAGGAAAGCAGTCTCTCTCTGGGGACATAGCTTTACATTTCTAACCTGGTGGTGGGGTGGCAGACCCAAAAATCATAAGCTCCATAACTATTTAGCCACCCCACCTTCCCATTTGTCAAGGGAATCCCGATATTGCAAGAAGGGAATGGGGGCCTACCTATAGAGACCCAGACAGAACATCGAACTACCATGGAGAATAAAATGATGTTGACTTACCACGGCCCAAGTTCTTCTGCAGCATCATGGAAATTGCTATCCCTCACCAATCCTCTGGATACTACTAGACGGAACGGGAGACCTCTTTTTTCTCTTTCTTTATTTTTTTCCATTCAAACTTTATTCATTTTTATGCATTTACAAAGAGAAGATCTAGTTAGCGTACGTACAAATGATACAGGATCAATGAACAGGAATTAGATCAACTATTCCCCTCTCTCCCCTCCCCTCCCCTCCCTTTCCCATTTCATCACACAAGATGGAATATCAGCAGGAAAAATAGAAGGAGAGTAGATTTCTATGATGCTTGTAGGGAGTACAATGTCAGCAAAGGGCTCCAGGTTTTCTGAAATTTCTGGGATTGATCATGTAGGTTAGCAATCATGTTTTCCAAACGCAGATTTGCCAACCACTCTTGCAACCATTTACTATAAGCAATGTCGGTCGCGTTTTTCCAATGACGCAAAACCAGATTTTTAACCGACATGGCTATAAGAGCTATACGAAATTTTCTGCTATTAACTGTGACAGAGGAGAAATCTCCCAAAATGCAAATTTCGGGGAGTGAAAAGATCGTTTAATCCTAGTAAAGGATCAACCCTCTGTTGAATCACATGCCAAAGGGGGGGGGAGCTACTATGCGACATTTCCAGAATATGTGTAGTAGATTCCCCTCTTCCTGCTGGCAACGAGCACAGGTATCAGATGACAGGAATCCCAACTTAGCCAATTTCTGGGGTGAATAATAGTAATTATGCAGGATTTTGAACTGCATTAACTGGAGCTTATCATGTCTAACATATTTGTGACAAATCCCCCACAAAGAAGGCCAGTTAATTTCCTGTTGGGGAAAAAGGGAGGCCCAAAACTGAGTCAGGCCAAAACAATCTGGCCTTTTCCAGTCATGTAATATCCCCGTACATCTTCGATACAGCATGAGGTAGGCCTGCCATAGAAATCAGTTCTGTCCAATAGGACAATCTTGAGGGGACCGGAGGGACAGAGCCAAGAGATTTCACCATCAGATGCCGTAACTGGAATATTTTGAAAATGGCAGAATTTGGGTTATGGGCTTTGTGAATAATCTCGGAAGAATTTAACCATGAGACGTCTTCCTGAATGAAAAAACTAAGTGGATGATCTCCCAGCTTGGGGATCCACTTCAGTTGGAGGAGTTTGTCCTCAACAGTGAGGTTGGGGTTCCCCCACCATGATTGAGAAGGATCTAATGTATGCTCGTATTTCAAAAAAGAGAATAACTGTGAATGAACTCTTATAGATACTGCTATAGGGCTGCCTTTGAGTGAAGGGGGTAGAGATTTTAACCTAGTATGCAAAAACGCCCTGGGAGATAGCCTATTAACCTTTATTAGAGTACGTTCAATTTTGAGCCATATAGGAGTGAAGGAATATGAAATTGAAGGGAGTTCAGGTGTGGGCCATCTCAAGTACTTACTTGCGTGACTAGCCCAGTAATATAGCCCGATCTGCGGTAGACGGAGTCCTCCTTTCTCCTTGGGGCTGAGAGCTTGTTATAACTTATCTGGGACTTCCTAGCTGTCCAAATGAAATCTGAAATCATCTTATGCATCCTTTTAAACCACACTAAGGGGATCCAGACATTTGAAAGGTTGATTAGATAAAATAATCGAGGAAAAATGTTCATTTTAACTATGTTAATTTTCCCCCAAAGAGAAAGGGGGAGCAAGGCCCATCTTTTAAGACCTTTTTTTTCTCTTTCTCTTTCTTCTTCTGGAGTCCCACCAGCATCCTGGCCCAGGAAGCACCAAACATCAAGAGGGGCTGTAATCTTTATACTCCCAACAAAAAAATCTGGTTAGAAATTCCTTAAGTTCCCTAGAATTCATCTATCTAGTAAACTAAAAACACTCTTGCACACTCAGGAATAAGCAGCAAAACAATTTATTGCAACTGACGTCCCAATGATTTCTGCTCGGACCCAGGGGTTCTCATTGCTTGCATAAAACCTTATCAGCCTTCTGGCTACATGGAGTACAAAGTATTTACAGAACCAGGGAGGGGGGGCACAAGACAGAGAGAAGAGATGTACTAGGCAGCATATGACTTCAGACAGCTGATGAAACCTCAGATTTGCTATCACCTGAGATCTCCCTCGGACCTCCACCAGACCTTTGAGCCAAACCTACCCTCTGGCACTAGTAAGCTGGTCTCAGATTTTACTTGTTCTTCCTCCAGTCTTCCCTGTTCAGTCTCCCTTCTATCATAGAAGTGAGCTTCTTCTCCCACCTGGTCCCATGCTAAGGGACTCGTGGATATTCCCTCCCTGATCTTCAATGTCCTTAAGGATGCTAGAATCCACTTAAACCATGGCCACAGTCACACCCGATCTTCTTTCCTCATCTAAAATGAGGGGGGGAGGGTCTCAAACTACTTCTGGCCTGCATCCCAAGCCACCATACATCCTGTGCTTGCTTTAAGCTACTGGGTCCGGAGGGCTTCCCAAGGCCTGTCCTAACCAACCTGCGGCCCACCCAAACAGCTTGTGATCAGCTCCCTGAGGCCTGCCCCTCCAAGCAGGCCCCATAGTGGGTGAGAAGCCTCTGGCACTCCCTAAACCTGGCCTGGACCAGCCTGCCACACCAGCAACCTGGAGGGAAGCTGCCACCACCCCTCCTGGAGGAATCCTGCCACAAAACCTCCAGCCCTGGCAGTTCAGGCCTACTTCCCATGGGTTTGGGACCCCACAAGCTACCTCATAGGGCACTCGCACCACCCCTTTCTCCCTTGAGCCCCATCTGCCCCACACGACACTGACAGGCTAACTGATGACCTCCCCACGCACCTCCCATTACCCGTGCCACATCACCTTGCTTCTGGCACTACCTTGGAATTACTTGGGGGGGATTTACCCCCGGAATACAACCCCAACCCAGACCAATGAGCTTCTCTCTGCCTACCTCTCCTGGCATCTCCCAGCCAGCCTCCCCCCCCCCCCGGCTGCCTGTGCTCCCAGCTTTTTAAGGGCTCAAAAGCCTACCCCTAGTGGCAATCTCAATGTATAGCCCTAAAAGGTGCCTTCTCCAAATCACCTACAAAATCTATAAAGTGGAGGAGAAGGCATAAAAAATGGGGTCCCTAATGGTGAATGTATGCCCCTCTCATAGAGGGGGCTTACACTGTTCCCCCACCGAAGGGAATCATTCCCCAGGGGAATGAAGGCAAACACCTTACCAGCTCCTCCAACTCGCTCCCACCCCCTCCATATTCACACTCCCAGGGGAAGTCAGCACCAGCTGAAGTCACCTATGGTGGCCCCTCCTCAGAGAAGGGAAAAAAGTGGGGGAATCCATGCTTACCTACTACTATACTCAAAAACCCAAACAGAGGAAAATGTTTGTTTTCTTTCTCTGTGCCAGGGGGATCAAACCTTTAGACAATGTCTAAGCAATATGAACAATAACAGCATAATATATTACTCTCTATTAGGTTAACTTATGATTGCAAGTACTCTTAGATTGATTAGAATAACCATAATCACCAAATAGATAGACATTTATATGAATGTTTCAAACCATAATCGCTACCCACACTCAGAACCACTCACTCACTCATGCACACACTTTAATGATTATATTTTGCAAAAACATTTCAGAAATAGCAAACTGTTGTCCAAAAGGTATAATCTTTTGAGGTAGAAGCATCATTTTTGTCCATCGTCAGTTCTCTTAAATTCCAGGGAGCAACACCTGGCACAGTCAGAGTTCTTTAAAAGGCACTTTAAGTATGGGGTCCTCCTCCTGGTGGAAAATAAAACTCAGGGTCTGGATTAGTAATAAGGTCTTCAAATGAGTCTTCAGCAATTATAAAGTACTTAGTGTGACATCCAGCCAAGACTTACACCAGGGCGAAATGTTTAAATAAAGTTAACCCGGTCCGGGGGTCCTGTGGCACATAGCTCTGGCCTTTTGGAACAGTTCCTGGATGGGCAACTACTGTTTCCAGGGTGATATTTTATCCTCTCTAGCTGTTCACAGTAGATCCAGTCTTCTCCTCCACAATGTCCCACTGTCTCTCCGACAGGTAAGGTAGTCCAGGCTCTAGTACTCCATCCTCAATCTGTGCCACACCTATTGTTCTGCCTGGCTCCATTCTGGCAGATTACTTATCCTAGTCCTGTGGACTTTTCCTGTTTCCAGCCATACTCCCTTCCTATACTTAGCACTGAGAGGGCCCTCCCTGTTGAGTCCATCCATCCTGCTCCGTAAGGCATGCAAGCACTCTGGGATGCAGGGGGTTCTATCATTAGCTGTAATCACCGGATGGTGAAAGGGATTAGTTATGGCCCGATAGATGCCATAATCATTTAGTTGAAACTTTTTGCCAAGAAACCTGCTCTCATCAGTGTTCTCATTGTCAGCCAACAACACTTTACCAGTCTTCCTCTCATTCTTTTCTGATGACCCCAGACCAACTACAGTAGTTTTAGGTTGCATTTGCTCATAGAGGTCAACCATGACCTTGTAGTTGGAAGGCTACCTCTAGGCAGAGGCAGTGGTGGCATTCCCCTGGGCCCTTGGGGTTCAACTGCCAGTGGTCTAATGCCCCTGCCCTTTCCTCTGCCGTGGGGAGTAGAGGCAGCCAGCAAGGAGGAAATGGGCAGACAGCTATGTCCCTCCTCACTCATCTTCTCCTGTGCTGTAGCTGCACCCTTCTCCTGTACCTCCTCTGCTTTGATAATTACATCGGGGAGGGCCCTCTCACTGGCTCTGCCTTCTTCACCTGCTCTGGGGTCCACTTCTCTAATGAAAGCCATTCCACAGCACTAGGTTCCAGGCTTTCTTATGACCATACCGAAGATGGGCTTTCTGAGATGTTAATCAGGTAAGCCCAATGAAAAACTGGAGGGGCCCGGTCAAATATGCCTCTAGGGGGCCCAGCTTGAGCACAAACTGTACACTGGTAGATGGGCTATTCCCTCTCCTTTGTTGCCTCATCTAACACATCACTCCTCTGACTGCCATTTTCCTGCAGTGTTCCATAACCAGGACAGTAATGATGAAGGGACCATAGACATGGGTTCCTCAGAGGGAGGCACACCTTTGGCTCCAACCCCCCACCCAGCAATCTGTGACAATGGGTTCATACCTGCCAGTTCAAGAAACCTTCCATGGTCAGTGGGTTTAGACAGTTCTTAACTCAACAACTCCCCTTAGCTTAGATGTCTCTGCTCAATCCTCCTTGTTCTACTCGCTCCTGCTCTCTCCAAAATGGTGATGCCTTCTTCACTGTTTTTTTCCTCAGGTCACCCTCCAGCCAATCAGAAAGCAGGCTGGGATCACTTGACTGGCAAACCTTGCGAGCTTGCACTAGAGAGCAGGTTTGAATCCTTCCACCCGAACCACCACAGCCAGAATGAAAATGTAAGTGTGTACATGGACTATCCAGCCTGGGCTGGACCTGCCAGTTCTCCGTTCTGGGACACGGGGCACTGGGGGTGTGAGAGGTCACCAAAACATCCCAGACAAGCCCCCACATGTAGCCACCCCATCTTTGTATTTGTCTAGGGGCATCCAATGTTGCAAGAAGGGAAGGGGGGGCCTACCCAGAGAGACGCAGACCAAAACATCAAACTACCATGGAGAATAAAATGATGTTGACTTGCCACAGCCCAGGTCCTACTGCAGCATAATGGAAACCACTACCCCTCGCCACTCCTCTAGATACTAATGGATGGAACCAAAGACCTCTTCTTTCTCATTCTTGTTCTGGAATCCCAGCCAACATCCCCACCCAGGAAGCACCAAACATCAAGAGGGGCTTTAAACTTTAAATTCCCCCCAAAGAAATCTGGTCAGAAATTCATCAAGTTCACTAGAATTCATCTATCTAGTAAACTTTAAAAACACTGCTGCACACTCAAGAATAAGCAACAAAACAATTTATTGCACCTGAGGTCCCAGTGATTTCTGCCAGGACCCAGGGGTTTTCATTGTTTGCTTAAAACTTATCAGCCATCTGGCTCCATGGAGCACAAACTATTTACAGAACCAGGAGAGCACAAGACTGAGCGAACAGATGTACTAGGCATAATTCCACTCCAGGCAGCTGATGAAACCTCAGATTTGCTACCACCTGAGACCACCCTCGAAACTACACCAGACCTTAGATCCAAACCTACCCTCTGGCACTGGTAAGCTGGTCTCTGATTTTACTTGTTTTTCCTCCAATCTTCCCTGGTCAGTTTCCCACCTATTGAAAAAGCGAGTTGCTTCTCCCACCTGGTCCTGCACCAAGGGACTCAGGAATTTTCCCTTCCTGACCAGTCCTTCAATGTCCTTAAGGATGCCCGAATCCCCTTAAACCATGGCCACAGTCACACCCAGTCTCCTTTTCTTATCTAAAACGGGGGGGGAACCTTAAACTACTTCTGGCCTGCATCCTCATCCACCTTACATCCTGTGCTTGCTTAAGCTACCGGGTCTGGAGGGCTTCCCAAGGCCTGTCCTAACCAACCTGTGGCCCGCCCAAACAGCTTGTGATTGGTGCCATGAGGCCTGTCCCTCCAAGCAGGCCCCAGAGCATGTGAGAAGCCACCAGCACCCCCGTAACCAGGCCTGAATCATCCTGCCACACCGGGAACCAGGAGTGCAGCTGCCACCACCCCTCCCCTGGAGGAATCCTGCCACAAAACTTCCAGCCCTGGCAATCCAGGCCTACTTCCCATGGCCTGGGACCCCACCAAGCTATGTCCTAGGGCAGTCTCACCACCCCTTTCTCCCTGGAGCCCCATCTGTCCCACACAATGCTGGAAGGTTACCTGATGCCCTCCCCACATACCTCCCATTACCAGTGCCATGTCACCTTGTTTCCTGCACTACCTTGGACTTACTGGGGAGGGATCCCTCCCACAGGAATATGGCCCCAACCCAGACCAATGAGTGCCTTCCTGCCTGCCTGTCCTGCAATCTCCAAGCCAGCCTCTTCCCTCCCCCGAGGCTGCCCATGATCACAGCTTTTAAGGGCTCAGAAGCCTGCCCCTAGTGGCAGTCTCAATGTATAGCCCAAAAAGGTGCCTTCCCAAAAATACCTACAGAATGTATAAACTGGAGAGAAAGGCACAAAAAGGACCCCTAATGGTGAATGTAAGCCCCTCTCATAGAGGGTGCTTACAATTATGTTTAACTTCTCTTCCAGTTTTCACATGTGGTTTGCACTGCCTTCTCTGCAATGTGCAGCAACAGTATTTGGCAAAAGGAAAGCAGTTTCTCTCTGGTGACACAGCTTTACATTTCTGGCCTTTTGGTGGTGGTGGTGGTGGGGTGGTAGCCTGGCTGGCCCAAAAATCATTTGTTGAAGATTTATGTTTAACTTCTCTTTAAATTTTCTCATGTGCTCCCCCTCCCCGACATCTCAGGCCTGCTGCACAGCAGAGCAACTAGCAGCAGAAAGGCAGTTTTCAACTGGGGAGGGATACAACTTAACATTTCTGGCAAGTGCAGGAAACAAGCCCTTAAAACAGATTTATGTTTAACTTCTCAGCAGAATAGATCATGTTTGTGTTATGGTTTTGCACTTCTTTTGGCAGTTGGCGGTTGCACACAACTACCAGTCATGTACCATCACATAGCACTGGGAAACCATTTATTTAATGGGGCCAATACTTGACATTTGTGGATGGCAGGAGGACACATGAATCAGTAACCCCCAAAAAAATTCAGGAAAGTGGTTCATGTGTACAAAGCATAACAGTACAGGGCAGGGTCACCAGGGCAAGGGGGATGTTGAAGTCTACGTGAGGGAAACAGTCAGAGAGTGAACAAGAGAAAGGATGGAATGAAATAGGGACCATAACATGGGGCTGGCAGTATAGTCTAGAGCTTAGAGTAATGAGCTGTGAATGAGCTTGGTACATCCAGAAGACCTGGGTTTGATTCCTACAACCTCCACTTGCATACTGAGTGACTCTGAGCATGTCACTTAACCTCCCCAATGCTCCCAGGTCTCCCCTGTAAACAGGCACTTGTGCTTAGTGGGCCTTACCTGGTTGCCAAAGACATAAAAATAACAAAAAACATTTAGAAAGAAATATTTTACAGAACTAAAAAAGAGGATAGAGAGGACCAAGACAGAAACGTTATTTTTTTAAAATCTTTTTATCACTTTTTATATATTTTTTTTGGGGGGTGGAGGGGGGAACAATTCTGAATGCAGCGTGGAAATAATAAACCAAAAACATTAGTCAACACAAATTGAGCAGTGCCACACCACCACTGCCAGTAGCACTGCCAGGCCCACCACCGCCACACTGCTCTGACAGGAAGTTCAAGATATTGTCCTGGCTTGACACCAGTTTGTCCATACCATCTCTAACTTCCTGCTGGAATTCATTAAAATCTTGTTGCAGTTATCACACCTTGTCCCAAAGGACAGCCACTTCTGCCTGTGTTACAGGTGCTCTGGGGTTCATCGGTGTTAGAGAGGGTGCACGTGCTGCTGCCTGCTATCCTAGTGGAGATCACTGAGTACTGCTGCAAGTCTGCCTACCATGCCAACTCACAGCAGCACAATGGCTGACCTCCCACAGCCTCCCTTCAGAGTCCACATTATCCCCATCACCACCACTAGTATGTGCTGCTGCCACTTCATACTCCTTCTCCTGCCACTCTGCCATGTGGTGGATCTTGAGGTGTGTCCTCTGGCCACCGGTCCCCAGGTGGCTGCCTTGCATCAAGCTAAGCATCTAAGCCATTTTTTGGTGCAACTGCGGTGAACATTTTTGCTGCAACTGCACCCAATTTTCTATTGTCAAACTTAATAACGAAGGTTTCTTCCGTATACAGTCACTTGTTACATAGATACCTAGAATTTGTTACCAGATATGGACTGCCTGGCCCATCTAGTATGCAAATGTTTTCTACCTTTAACTTATGCGGCATACTGTAGTTGATCTGTGGCATTGCTACGCTTCCCTTTTCTAATGTTTCCTTGTGTGTGTCTCATGCATTTTTGAATTCCTCCACAATTTTTGCCCTTACCACCCCTGTGAGGTGGCTGTTCCAAGCATCCACCACCCTCTATGTAAATACATACTTCATCACATTACCCCTGAGTATTCCTTCCTCCATCTTATCTCATGTCCGCTAGTTCTTGTCCAGCTTCTTTTCTGATAGATGCTTCCCTCCTGTACCTTATTGATCCCTTTAAGGTATTTATGTTTCTATCATGTCCCCCCTCTCTTCACATTTTTTAGAGAATACATATTGAGATCCTTCAGCCTTTCCTCATGCGACTTCTGGTGCAGCCCCTGTACCATTTTTGTAGCACTTCTTTGGACTGCCTCCACTCTGTCTATGTCATTCCTGAGATGCGGCCCCCAAAATTGAACACTGTACTCCAGATGAGGGCTCACTATTGATCTGTATAGTGGCATTGCCACTGCCTTTTTTCTGCTTGTGATGCCGCTCTCTATGCACCCCAACATCTCGCTGGCCCTTCTAACCACCTTGTCACACTGTCCGACCACATTTTGGTCCTCAGATATAATTATTCCTAGATCTCTGTCATGATTGGTGGCCGAGAGTGCCTCCCCCACATTGAGTACTGCTGTCTCTGGTTCCCGTGACCTACGTGCATAATTTTGCTCTTCTTTGCATTGAATCTTAATTACCATACATTTGACCAATCCTCCAGCTTGCCCAGGTCCCCTCTCATTCTTACCACCCCCTCCACCGTGTGTCTATCCTTTTGTAAATCTTTGTGTCATCTGCAAAGAGGCACACCTTCCCCTCCAGCCCCTCTTCAATGTCACTTATGAAGATATTAAAGAGGACTGGGCCTAGCACTGATGTCTGAAACACCCCACTGGTCACCTCCCTTTCTAGGACTGAACTCTGTTCACTACCACCCTTTGCGTCCTACCACTCAGCTAATTTCTAACCCAGTAAACCACCCAGGTTCTGACTCCCAGGCTGCTCAATTTATTTATTAGCCTTTTATATGGGATGGTATTGAAGATCTTGCAAAAATCCTGGTAGGCCACATGTACCGTCCCTCCCTGATCAATCTCCCTAGTCACCCAGTCGAAGAAATCTATTGAGTTTCTTTGGCAAGACATGTCTGCAGTGAAATCATGCTGTCTAGGATCCTGCTGTCCACTGGATTCAAGGTATGTCACAGTCCTTTCCTTGAGTATTTATTCCAACAATTTTCCTACCACTGAGGTTAGTCTGACTGGCCTATAGTTACCAGCCTCTTCCTTGGTCCCACTCTTATGGAGAGGGACGACATTCCCCCTCATCCAGTCTACTGTAACCACGCTCATTTCTAATGATTTGGTGAACAAGGTTGTCAGTGGTTCTGCTAGCTCCTTTCTTAGTTCTTCTAGAATTCTGGGATGTTTTCTGTCTAGTCCCATTGCTTTATCTATTTTTCATTTTTTTCTTATTCCTTTAGGACTCCCTCTACTGTGAATGGACTGATATCTACACTCCTCCCCTTGGTATTCCTTACACCTAGCTGTGGTCCCTCCCCATCCCCTTCTACAGTGTACACTGAACAAAAATATTTGTTCAGGATTTCTGCTTTTTCCAGGTCCCCTTTAGTGGTGGGAGAAGTGCATTAAATTTGCTACCCATAGAATGTTGCGTATTACCCGAACTTCGTGTCATACTAAAGCAAATAACTACGAATCCAGAACTAAAGCAAAGTTCCCATTTTTTGGGTACTTTGTCTTACTTCAAGTTGAGTATAACCCATCTATTTTGTTTCCCTGGTGTCTAGTGGCCCCCCCAACCTGTCAAGTAGTACCCCCCTGCTCCCCCCAACCCTGAGTCGGATCCAGTTTAAAAAATATTTTGTTCCTGGTGTCTAGTGTCCCCCCACTCCCCCATTCTGTCAGGTAGTAGCCCCCAACCCCGACTAGAATGGGCCATAGCACATCCCCCCACTCACCTCCACAGCTGGCCGCCTGCCCAACTCAGGTCAATGAATGAGTACATGCTTGTACAAGCACACACTCATTCATTGACAAGTCACGGTAATTTACTCAGTCATGCTTGGGTGTACAGAAGGGGAGAGGGATGCTCCAATGTCTTGCAGGAGGGGGCAGGATGGGAAGGACAATGTTGTGGACCCCTCTGGGGTCCACAACATGGTTCCCCCATCCCACTGCCCCTGCCAGTGATCGAAACAGCCCCCTACCTTTCTGTACAACCCTGCAGGACTGAATCAATCACACAACTTGTCAATGAATGAGCTGAGTTAGGTGGGTTGCTAGACATGGAGGTGAGTGTGGGGATGTGCTGGTGGCCCTCTCCAGTTGGAGTTGGAATGGCAGGGTGGGGGTACTACCTGACAGGGTGGGAGGGCCACCAGACACCAGGGAAAATATATATTTTTTAACTGGGTCCCACTTGGGGCTAAGGGAGAGCAGGGTGGGGGGGTACTACCTGACAGGGTGGGGTGGGGGCCACTAGGCACCAGGGACAGAGCAGGGGTGGTGTTTGAGTGGGAGTCTCCATTTGTGACCTCTACATGCTTTGGTGTTTTTAAGTGCGATTTGCACTCAAAAACCCCCAAAGCAAGACGAAGTCTTAAATGGCAAATATGGGTTATTTGGAAAAATTACATGAAGTGCTATGTGGGATGACTTCACAGCAATTTCACCCACTTAGTAAAACTTTACTGCATCCCTAGTCCCATTCTGCTGATCCCCTCCCCTTTTTAATCTCACAATCGCACCCCTGGTTTTTCTCTTCTCTCTAATGTATTTAAAAAAGGTCTTGTCTCCTTTTTTAATTATCTTGGCTGTTCTTTCCTCTATTTCTGTCTTGACCTTTCTAACTGCTTTTCCACCTCCTTTAGCTTTTCCAGAAACATTCCTCTATCTTCATCCCTCTGTGTTTCTTTGTATTTTCTGAATGCTGTCTTTTTTTCCCCTCATTCTCCTTGCCACTCCTGTAAGAATCGGAGTGGCTTTTTCTTCCTCTTTGTTTTACTTCTTTGCCTAATGCATAGGCTCATGGCTTCCACTGTGTTTCCCTTATGATGTGCTTTTAAATTATATATAAATATGATGTTAACTGTTCAGTGAGTGAAATCCACACAGTCCTTTGTATGGTATATAATCTCATATTTCCATTTATCTATACAAAATAACACAGATTTTGTCACGTTTCAGATGGTCTAACACATCTTGAGTGTTATACAGTGTGGATATCACAGCATTGTCAGTTTGACAATCAGCATGTTTATACACTGTGTAAAAAAGTGGATTGCATATGAAATATTATCCAGATAATTTGCACAAATACCTATTATTTAGTCTTCATTGTGATGAATTAATGATTGAAGAATTAATTAATCACACATGATTTCTATGCTGTGGATAATGACTGTGGGCATCTGTACAAGAATAGGTCAAGTACATGCTAAAAGACATGTACCTAGTACATTTTTGCCTGAACCTCAGAACAGGTATGTAGCAGGCATCATTCACAATCCCAGTCAGCACATCCATAGCCCCTCCCCACATGCACACAGGAGTGAGGTGGAGACTGGCAAAATGCAGGCAGAGCAGAGGACATCAGTGATATCCAATTGGATCACCATCCCACCAGCAGACTACTGTAGACCCAGTGCTGCATGCAGAGCAGGGTATTGTGGGTACCAGTAATGTAAGGGACCTGTCTACTATGGGGAGGTGCTGTTCAGTAGCCAATAACCCTCACTGCATGCCAGGAGGGCTGGGGGGGTTGCAGGATAGCAATGACTGCATGTCCCATTTGGTCACTATCAACTGGTTGGAAGGGGCATGTAGTGGATATTGCATATTCCTGCTGGCATAGCCTGCACCCCCCCCCTCTGGCACTATGTGCTGTCTTGAAAGATGCATAGTCAAGCCCCACCCTGGGCTTGCCTCATCACCATGGCCTGGAACACAGTTGTATCCCTGGCTGGGAATCCAGTGTGACTTTACAAAATATAGCTGCCTACATGCAATGCATAGTGCCTAGGACTCTACATGAATACAAAATTATCATTAATTCAGTACTCCTGAAAGTATTAAACTAATATTTAGTCTTCATTGATATTCTATTGTACAGTTCTGAAGTAATCATCTGATCTTCAGAATGTGCTGTCTTCATTTGCATAAAGACTAGCTGAATACTAAATGAATACTGACTAATTACTAAGTTAGTCTTCAAATATTTATCTAATTTAAATATTTCAGCTCATGGGTAGACTGCTTCAATACTAGTGAATACTTTGCCAAAATTATAAAAAATTGCTATTTGAATACTAGTGATGAAGACAAAATAAAGTCTAAAACTAGTATTGAGACTTCAGTTAGGGTTGTGACAAGTAAGTCTTCATCAAAGGCTGAAGTCCTATATTTCAGAAGGGCAGACTTCTACTGGATGAGAGAGCTGGCTGGGACAAGTTAGTCAGAGTAGACAGCATCAGGGATGTGGCAGAAAGATGGTGTGTAATCAAAGGGACAATTCTTGGAGCAACAAAGTCTTCCATGAGAATGGTAATCAAAAGAAACAAGTTCAAGAAACCAATATAGTTCTCTGAAAGGCCAGAGAAGAATTGAAAGCCAAAAAGAAGACATTCACCAGGTTCAAGGAAAAACAAGGGAAAGAAGAAAGGGAGAGTATAAAATGATGACAAGGGAAACCAAAACAGCAGTCAGAGAAGCAAAGGCAGACACAGCTGAGTATTGCAGAGGGGGACTATGGTTCTTTAGATATATTTGGGAAAAAAAAGAATGAAGGGGGGAATTGTTAGGCTAATAAAAGAAGGCAGGGTAACTGAGAGGGAGAGGAAGAAAACAACCATTCTTAATTACTACTTTTGCTCTGTATTCATAAGGGAAGACAGAGGGCCTTTGCCATAGAGTGGCATTAAGGAAGCTGTAAGAAGGATCCCTGAGATGAGACAGCAAGTATGTACCAGTGAATGAGTTTGGATAGCAGCCCTTATGATGGATAAGGTCCCATGGCCAGATAGAATGCATTGGGGGGCTCAAGAAATTGGCAATGAAACTAACTGAATACCTGATGAGGCTATTCAACAGATCAGTTTTAACAGAGGTAGTTCTGAAAGACTGGAGGGTAGCAGACATTGTCCCACTCCATAAGGGGTGGACAAAGAGCAACTGGGTAACTACAGATCTGGCAGTCTTACTTCTATTGTGAGTAAATGGATGGAGACACTAGTTAATGAGGACCTCATAAACTACCTGGAGAGCAATGGACTCCAAGATGGTAAACAGCACAGGTTCACGGCAGGAACATCTTGTCAGATCAACCTGATAGTATTATTTGACTGGATAACAAGGGTAGTGGATAAGGGCCATGCTCTGGATTTACTCTACTTTGATTTTAGCATGTCTTTTGACTCAATGCATCATAGAAGGTTGCTGAAGAAGCTAGAGGATCTGAGTACAGACAAGGACACAGTTGGATGGGTGAGAAACTGGAAGGGAGAGAGTTGAGGTTTGTGGTTATTGGTATCACATTAGAAGAGAGGGAGGTCACCAGTGGAGTACCAAAGGGATCCGCCCTGGATCCATTCCTTTTTATTATGTTCTTTAGCGACAAGAGAGAAGGAATCCAGGGCAAGATGTGTCTTTTTGCAGATAACACTAAGCTCTGTGGCAGGGTAGAGAGTGAGGAAGGGGTTAGGTAGGTGCAGAGAGACTTGTGAAAAATAGAAAGGTGTGAAATATTTGGCAGTTGAAATTCAATGCCAAGAAGCGCAATGTGATGCACACACAGAACAAGAACCCGAGGACAGAGTACTGGAGAGTACTGGATGGGGGAAGAGGGTAAAGCTGTGCATGACCAGTGAGGAAAGAGAATTAAGGGTCATCATAAGTGACTCCCTTTAACAATCAAACCAGTGTAAGAAAGCCTTCAGTAAGGCATACTGAATGCTGGGTTGAATAGGAAGAGCTATTGACAACAGAAGGAAGGCAGTATTGCTTCCTCTCTATAGATCACTGTTGAGGCCCCACCTAGGGTACTGTGCCCAGTTCTGGAGTCCACACCTAAGAAAAGATAAGGACAGGTTGGAGACAATGCAATGTAGGGTGACCAAAATAATTCAGGGTCAGCAGGGCAAATCTTATGAGGATCACCTCAAGGCACTGAACACGTACTCACTGGAGGCCAGAGGAAAGGTATGAAAGAGATCTTCAAGTCCCCAAAAGAAATAGACAAAGTAAACTGTGAAGCACCATTTAGCATAAGTAGTGGATCAAGAGCATGGGGGCATGAGTGAAAACTGATGGGAGAAATTCGGAGGGAAGTGAGAATGTTTTTTTTTTTTTACGGAAAGGATGGTGGAGCTGAGGAATAATCTGCCGGCTGTTGTGGTCATCACCAAAACTATCAGTGGTTTCAAACATGATTGGGATAGAGTGAAAGGCTTAGTGGTTGTTATGTTTACCCTTGAGGAAAGGAGGGAGAGGGGGGACATGATAGAAACTTTCAAGTATCTCAAGGGAATTTACAAAGTGCAAAAGGGTAGCATCTTTCAAAAGAAGAGATGTGCAAGAACAAGGGGGCACAATTTGAAGATAGCGGGGGGACGGCTCAGAGGTAATGTTAGAAAGTATTTTTTCACAGAGAGGGTTGTCGATGCATGTAACAGCCTTTCTGAGGAGGTTGTGGAGTCAGGAACAGTGGGAGAATTCAAGAATGCATGGGACAGGCATAAGGCAATTCTAGTGGGGGGGAGGAGGAAGTAAAGCTGTTGATTGACTAGAATCTGCAGCTTATCCATCAGGTAGGGAAATGAGCAGACTAGGTGGGCCACACGGTCCTTATCTGCCATCAAATTCTAGGTTTCTATAGTGGGGGGTAGGAGGAAATAGGCTTTTGGTTATCTAGGATCTGCAGCTTATCCAATAGGTAAGGAAATGGGCAGACTGGGTCGGCCAAGCTGTCCTTATCTGCTGTCAAATTCTGTGTTTCTATGTTGCTCAGGGTTATAGAAGTAGAGAGGAAAGCTTGGAGGTGGATAGTGTGGGTAAGAACCCTGTATGTGACAATAGGTCCCAGGTTTGTTAGAGTTTATGGCAGACTGGATGGACTGGTGTTCTTTTTCTGCCATAACTGTATATGTTTCTATGTAACCAAAGTTGGATATTTTTAAATGAATTATGGAGCTGCACTACTTCTGGGGCACAGGAACTGCAGACTAAATGTACAGTGTCATCTGCATACACGTGAGTGTACAAGAAGATGTATATGTTGGGGAGGTTCTTTATGAAATAGAGTAGGTTGGGACTAAGGGTAGAACCTTGCAGCACACCTAACTTGAAAGGTGGGGGAGATGAATGAGATAACTGTCTACATGGATTGCCATGTACCTGTCCACATATTGTAGGAACATAATAATTTGGCTGATTGATCTTATAGTCCAGCACCTTATAGTTTATCCAGTATGAAAGGGTGGCAACAGCATCAAAGACCTTAGTCAGGATGTCAGAGAGAGCAGAAAAGAACTTAAATCCAGATGCTGCTTTACTTAAAGAGATTTAGTCAGTTTATGTAATTACAAACTGACTTACCTTACTTTATACTTTATGTCAACAATAGTCAGTTCGCCTCAGTTTCAATAGTTTATTCACTGTCTTTATTTAGGTAAAAATAATCATACTTTGGTCCTGACAATGTGGGCCATCCGATTCCTTTATTTCCCCATAGATGAACACAGCCCCACGCTATGACATCCAGCAAGGGTGAGCATGGGGGCACGCCCCATTGAAATGAACAGGGCTCGATTTTGCATCCTATTTAATACCTTATAATGGCGAGTTGGAAATTAATCAAGGCCACTGCCTGACTAGCAAGACTCCTGTTAGATGAGTGGAGGACTTCCTTAATTTCCAACTTGAATTATAAGATATTAAATATGATGCAAAATCGAGCCCCATTCATTTCAATGGGGTGCTCCCCAACTCTCTCCCTTGCTGGGCATCATAGTGCAGTGGCATGTTCATCAATAGGGAGGTAAAGGAATTGTCTGGCCCATGTTGTCTGGGCCTAAGTATGATTGCTTTTATCTAAACACAGTGAATAAACTATTGAAAATGGTGCAAACCGACTATCAGTGACATAACGTGTAAAGCAAAGTAAGTCAGGTGAGAATCTGACTAAACTTCAAGCTATTAAATCATCCCATGCATGTCATTTTTTTCACTATGTGTAAATAATTTTGACTGCATTTTTCTTTTCTTTGTTCCATTTTGAAACTGTTCTAGTGCATTGATTTTCTTTTATTGCTGATTTGACAAATTGCATTTATATTCTTTTGTAGTTAGGATTTTTATACATGTTTTATTATTATTTATTTCTATGTTGATCTGTTTTCCTTCTGTACCTCTTTACCTACACAACACATCTATAAATTGCTCATTTTTGAGCTCAGCATCCAGTTTCTTGTCAAACTGGTTAAATAAAAAAAAAATGTAAAAAGTGAATTCTGCTTTCCATATATTATTTAGGACTTTCTGGTTTGTCCTGGGTGAAACAGGTGAAAAATCCATCCCCCTGGTTCTACAGATGTGCAAATTACCAGAACTTACCTTTGCAAAAACATAATGAAGTTTGCACAATTCTCTTCACTCTGCATGGAGCCTTCCAAAAGCAAAGTTGGCAATTCACTTCACCGGGTACCAAACAATGTGCTACTTTACAAACATTTCACACAGTTTCCTGTGGAGCAAAGTCTGTACTTCACCAGGGAAATATTATTCATTTATGAAGTGGCACTTTGCATAATTTAAGATAAATAAACACAGATCACTTCTTCCATTATAATACCATATCTCATCCTCTTTCCCCCAGCTAGCCCACAAAAACTGTTAAAATAATACCCTTCACCCACCCTCTTAGCATCCCAGTCTTCTCTCCTCACCTCATAGCACCCACTTTACTTTAAAGAAAGAAACCAAGATGACAGCGTGTTCATCTCTTTGCACATCACCTCAGCTGTCCACTGTATGAATGACTGAGAGTATGTTAAAATACTACTATTTCAGCTTGCTTTCTCATTCATTCATTCAGGTAATGGATGGCCATGTTGGGTTGCTGAAGGTTGAACTGATTGTCTTCTCAATTTCTTTCTTTTTTATATTTAAATAAAGTGTGTGCCATAGGTGAGGATGGAGGGATGATATTATGAAGATGGGGGAAACATTGTCCATTTTTTAGATCATGTTTGGTGGCTGTTTGGGGGAGTATGATGGGATGGGATGCTATCAGTCTGGGTGAATGAGGTATCATTTTAATCTAGTTTGTGGGCATGCTGAGGGAGAGGATTCTGGGTGGGTTGCTAGGATGTGCCATTTATTTATTTATTAATTTATTTTAATTTGTTTCCATCAAGTGTTTGCTGTTTAATGTAGAACTTCACTCAGCAGCCTGCAGCTGCTTAAGATACCATATATTTTCTTTGAGCCCCAACCTATTTGACTGACACTTTCTCTCTTTATTCAACCCCCTCAGGGTTCTTATTTTATATTCTATTGGAGCCAGTCCCCATATTTGTTTTCTTGGCTTCTGAAGCCAGCCAAGTAACTGAGCTGCTTTTTGTGTGAAATGAGTGATCTCTGCACTGCTGAGAGTGCTTGCTCTCTGATTCTGCCTGACAGACCTGACCCTGTGTAGCAACTGTAATACAGTCAAGGAACCACAGTGCTACTCCTGCCAGTAAATGCTAAATGATAGTACTGAGATCACTTGTCAGCATTGTTCACTTTAATTTTGTCAAAATAACAGAACAGGTAACACAGTACATCTCATCTCACCTAGTTTGCAACTAGCCTCAGCACTTCAGCAACAGCCTTTATCGGGGTGGGGGAGTGTAACCCTGATAGGACATCCCTTCATTACTATAGGGTACAAGAGTACTACATCATTAATGTGATTGGCATATGTCTATTATATGTTATTTACAGATATTTACAACTCTTAAGCCATTTGGTTACAGAAAATAAAGGTGCTCAAACCATAATAAAAAAATTGACATATAATGAAAACATTGAAATACACTTATAAGTTAAAATACATCATTTTTCATAAGCATAGTAAATCAATTGCTATCAGCTCAGAACTAGTAAGCCTACTTATATATATATATATATATATATATATATATATATATATATATAGTTACATACTGTATATTGCAAAAAACTTCATTGATGCATCAATTAGTGTTGTTACTATAGCAAGAAAGGCAGGGAAATGTGGTGTTAGGGTTTCCAACCCTAACACCCCACTTCCACCCTGAAGAGACTGACAGGCATTGGGGGTGTCTTATCAGCTCTAATGCTTACTCCCACTTCCTTGTAGAGAATGACAGGTGCAGTGTTTTGAGTCCTCATCCCTAACTCTCACCCCATTTTCCTGTACTGTACCCATCTCAGCTTATTTACTTATGGAATGGGGTAAGAGTTAGGGCTGAGGACTCCAAGGCACCCCTGAAGCCTGTCATTCTCTACAGGGTGGGGGTGGGGTGTTAGGGTTGAAAACCCTGACATCACATTTCTGTGCCTTTTTTGCTATAGTAACAATCCTAACTGATGCATCAATGAAGTGTTTTGCAATTTATTTCCTTACTTTCTGAGATGTATGTAACCATGGAAACAGAACAGTCTTTGGCCCTGCACTTCCACACATTATGTCAGTGGCTCAGCAGGTAGCACACTCATCTCTGAGGCCAGGAGGTCAGAAGGCTATGGGTTCTATCCTCACACCAGGCACTTGGGTTAGTATCCCAATACTGACACAGCAGTGCAGCATGAGGGGGGTACTGCACTCATGAGGTGTCGTCTTTTGAACGAGATGATAAACCAAGGTTCCATCTGCCTGTTCTGGTGGTAGTTCAGGTGGATGTTAATGATCCTATGGCACTTCTCGAAAAAGAGTTGGGGAATTTCCTGGTGTTCTGGCCAAAGTTCCCCCCATTCACTAAAAATATCACCAACAGCTTCATCTGGTTCAAGGTCAGTTGGCATTCATCTGCATCCCCCTACCTTGGGTCGTGCCTGACAATAGGTAAGAGTTTGTCTAGTGTACTTACCTGGTCAACAAAAATGAAATAGATAAATAAAATAAATATATGTTACGAGCAGGCATAGCAAAATTGCAACAAATAGACATAACTGTGCCACCTTAAATAATTTTCACCCAAAATGCTCAATGTAGCCTTCTTATCACCTCACAACATCTACCCAGTACAGAAAATCTTCAAATCCCAGTTGAAATGCAATTCTGCGTAACTGTAATACCATTACGTGACACAGGTGCGGAAAAATGTTTTTCACAGGATCTGAAAATTGACAGCTATACTGTTCATGAGGGTGTGTGAAAAAATGGCAATGTTGAATATTTTCAGTGAAATTATTAACATTTGGCAAAGTTACTTGCATGCATAGCAAAATTTCAATGACTGCACATAACTCAAGTCGTTTTGGAGTATTTTTGCACCAAATTGTCAACATTGCCTTTTTGTGACCCCACCTCATGAACAGTGGCACTGTGATCTCATCACTCCATCACAAAAGTTGATTTCACACAGCGACTGTGCCATTCTTCACCTCAAGTGTGAAAATACATTTTGGGCAGAATGTGAAAAATGACAGTGGTACTGTTCATGAGGAGGCGTGAGAAAAAAGTAAATGTTTACAATCTGGAGTGAAAATATGAAACATTCACAAAATTGTGAGCGTGTGTAGAAACAGCACAACACGTGCTCATAACGGAGTCATTTTTTTAATTTTTTTTCACCATATTTTCAATATGGGATTTTTGGGACCTCTCCTTATGAACAATGTTTTTAAGATTTTCTTAATCCATCCTGAAAGTTGATTTTGCACAGCGACATTGCCATTCTGCATGACAGGTGTGAAAACAAGTTTCAGGCAGGATATGAAAAATGACAGCTGTACTGTTCATAAGGAGATGTTAAAAAATGTCAATGTTGAAGATCTGTAGTGAAAATATTAAAAAGTGGTGAATTTGCGAGCATATGTAGAAACTGCACAATGCAGACTTGTAACACAGTCCTTTTCTGGAATTTTTGCATCAAATTTTTGACATGGTCTTTTTGGGACCCCCACCTCATGAACAGTGGCACTTTTGTTTCATTAATCCGTCCCAAAAGGTGATTCCATGCAGTGACCATGATATCACCTTTTGGGACTGAGTAACAAAATGACAGTGACAGGATTCATGAGGTAAGTCCCAAGAACCCCATGTTGAGAACTTTGGGCCAAAATTCCTAAAATTGGCTGAGATATCAACATAAGTTGAACCCCCCCTTTGAGGCCCATGATACGGCTTACCTTGATTCCTCATAGTGCAGTTCATCTCTGAAGAGTGTAGACATGTCCCGGTCCAGAGAAAATTGCTGCTGCCGACCTCTGGAGGTAAGTATGGGTAAAGGGAATTTTGGGGAGGTGGGTACTCAGTGGGAGGGAGGGGATGGGGGATGTGGAGGGGAATTAGGGAGATGATGAGGGACTGTTTTCTTTTTTACAGGTAAACAAAACAAAAAAGGGAAGTTGGGAGACAGTTTTCTTCAAGTAACAGGGATGTGCAGACTGGAGTGGGCTCCCAGTGTGCCACCTGAGCTTGGGAGGATACATACTGCTGACAGGGGGGATTTGGCACCCCCATCAGCAAGGAAAGCAGGCTTGGGGGGGCATCTGACACCAGGAGTGGGAATTCCAGTGTCGGAAAGATAAAAAAATGAAAAATTATCTGGGCTCACTGCAGTGGGCTCCCACTGTGTCACATAAGTATGTGTGTGCGGGGGTGAGATATACAGCCATGGGGATTAGGCACCCTGGTGTCGGTGAGGAATTGAAGTGGTTGGCAGACTACTTCGATGCAGGATGCTGCATCAAAAATTTCAATGCAGGAATCTGCATCAAAGATAAATGATGTCAGGGAACAGTTTTCTTTATTTAATAAGTAATAAATAAAAAATCATTTGGGCACGCTCGGGTGGGCTCCCAGTGTGCCAAATCAGAGGTGCTGGTGGGGGATTCCTGCCACTGAAGTGGGGATTGGGACTCCCAATGTCAGCAATACCATAAATAGGGCACAGTGCCATAAATGGCACTTCAGTGCAGGACTTTGCATCTAACATGACAGTTCAATGCAGGATTCTGCATCAAAAAAGCTTTCAATCTTTCATGCTTGACATCTGTTTTTTCCCATAGGAAATAATGGGAAATACCAAACTTAGTAACTTTGAGACAAATTAGTATTTTTACATCAAATCTTCAAAAGACACATCTGTGAGACCAAGGCTTTCTACCCTGAAAATCTCATGCCTGAACATTAAACCATTTCTGAGATAGATGTGGACAAAAAAACTGCCAAAACCTTGTCTATTTTCAACCCTCCTTGTCTTGGAAATGGTTACATCGATGCATACAAATTTTGGCACATGCAAAGAGCTACCCAAGCCAACACAGCATCCCAAATTTCTTACAAATACCTCAGTCCATCATAAAATTATAGATTCCCCCAAAATTAACCTTTAACATCAAACACACTCATCAACCCTAACTCTCTCTCTCTCTCTCTCTCTCTATATATATATATATATATATCTATATATATATACACACACACACACAACACACGCTTACTTGTTCTGAACTGCTAGCACTGCTAGCAATTGGTTTACTAAGTTTATGAAATAAGATGTATTTGAACCTATAAGTATAGTTTAATGTTTTTGTTATATGTTTTATTTTATTATGGTTTGAGCACCTTTATTTTCTGTAACCAGATGGCTTAAGAGTTATAAATATCTCCAAATAACATATAATAGACACATGCCAATCAAATTAATGATGTAATACTCTTGTACCTTATAAAAATGAAGGAATGTCCTAACAGGGTTATGCCCCTGAGGAAGGCTATTGCACACTGGATAAGATGAGATGTACTGTGTTACCTGTTTTGTTATTTTGACAAAATTGAAGTGAATAATGCTGACAGTTAGTCTCCTTACTATCAATTGGTATTTACTGGAAGGAATAGCACTATAGTACCTGGACTATGTTAAATCGATTGGGCTGACCATCCCATTCAGCACACACCACTCTGTTCAGGAGCAGAGGTATCAGGCTTTTCAGACCCTAGCAACTGTAATAACAGTGTGTTCACTCCCTGAGTTGACAGCTTGCATGGGACCCACTGTCCACAGTACCATAATAGTGTTTTCTCTCAGAGATGCTGAACTCCTCTCTTTACTCATTCCTCTGATGGCTAGTGCCAAACAGCTGCCACTCTGCAATACATTACAACAACTGCTCTATTTAACAAATAAACCCAGGCCACCATTAAATTATGTGTATACAGTGTATATGGTGATACAACTTATTAATGGCATATGGCCATACTTAATCCAGGCTGGTCCATATATAGTATTTTACTATTAGACTACCAAGCATGCTAGCCAGGGCAGCTAACTTGCTAGCCTGCGGCTACCCAACTAGACAAAATAGCTAATAGCTTAATGTTGCTGCCAGGAACTATATTTTTCTATGTAGTCTATTTACAGTGTGGATAGGGTCAGTCAGCCAAGTTTTACTTGTTCAGCTACAATCCTTTACAAAAAGTTTCCATATACATACAACACAAAATATAACCATAAGATATGTTAAAAAATGTCCATATGTAAAGTTGCACCTTATGGTGATTTATGAGATATTGTGAGTTTATTTCACTAGCTAAAACATGCAATGATATTAGTATACAGCCTACAAAAACATCCTTCTTCACATTTTATTCCAGTATTACAATTAGACCCATATTCGTAATCATTCAAAATTATAATACAGATTAACATCAAATATGACATCCCTATAGACTCAGCCCTAAACATGATTGAATCATTCTCAATAGTATATAAAACATGATAAAATATCATAGCTAACATTCCATGCCTTAATCAAAGCACACATTCCGCCAGGTCCAAATGTGGGAATTTATGTATTAATCCCTAACATATCTTGGTTTACAAATGTAATGTTGATTGGAATGCTGAAAGCCTATGCAGAAGTCTGCTATCTATACATTTTAAAAGTGAAGTAACTGTTTGGTCAGGAAGGAGACTGAGTTAATCCAAAACTCCTCCTAGCCACTGTTTCCTCCCATTAGAACATAAAGGTCATAATAGCAGAATATTGTATGCTTCAAATCTTTTTCAGAGAAATTACTACATCTACAATATGTATATATTGTGTGCTATACAATTTCATCCTAAATCTTGCTATTCATTTTCTAATCTGTGTGTTAGAGATGGAGACCAGATAAGGCTCAAGGTAATGTGAAGTCTACATCACCTTGTACCATCTGTAGTGTTTTAAAAGTGCATATTCAGTGGAAATCTCTAGCTATAGCTGTATCTCTGACTCATTTTTTGATCTGTTGAAGTATGTCAGTTATTGGTTTAAATTGAATTTTGTAGATTAAAAGCCACAGCCCAGTTGGGAATAAATCCTTTTTTATTAACTGAATTGATGGAAAAATAAATCCCCTAGTGGAGTACATTATTTCCTCCTCCATGCAACATCTTGGAATGAGTGTTTCAGACAACTGGAAAAGGCCTAGTGTAAATATTATTCACTTTTCTAAGGCCAATGTCACAATCGAATATCATCCCAGCTCAAGTCTTAAAACTTCAGCTGGAACAGATTGAGAGACCCAGAGAAGATGGCAATATAATTTGTTTATTGTTCCCTCCAGAATATTAAGATCAGCAGATTCACAAATTTCTGCTGTGCAGAGGACACTCATTTTTACTTTAGCATTTAAAACTGTGAGTAGCCCCTTAGCTGAGCTTTTGACCTGTTTTGCATTAAAATATGAAAGGCATTAATGGCTGTCTTCATTTTGGATTGAAGAGAAAGAAGATGACTATCCCACTTAAAATGCTGGGCAAATCTAATAATCATAGTATTTATCAGTTTTTATCTTTACATTATCAATTGAAACACTTGGAGTTTGATTTACTCTTGTTGCCAAAAATTACCATTTTAGTATTTTCTCTATTAATACATAGAAACAAAGAAACATAGAATTTGACAGCAGATAAGGACCGCTTGGCCTTCACAGGCTGCCCATTTCTCTTACCTACTGTATAAACTCCCAGATAACAGTTAAACCATTTGCCTTACATTGTTCAGCAAAGAGGTTTAACTTTCTTTGTAGGCCAAGGAGGGAAGTGAATATCAGAACTAAATCATCCTCGTAAGTGAGACACAGACTTTTTTATCAATAACCCTAGGGGAATGAACGTCTGGATGTTCCATTCTATCCAATATCATGTTTATATAGAGGATAAATAAAGTGGAGGCTAGGAGACAATCCTGCTGTAGCCCAAGATTGGTATAAATAGTCGAGGTCATACAACCATATTGGTTATACTGAGCCATAATCCACTTATCTTGATTTAATCTGATAAGAATACATAGCAGAACTGGGTCAATTTTATAATCTTCAGTTTTTAACATAATAAAAGTCAGCTAATGCTGTGAAAGGCAGCTGTTAAGTCAATGAAGCAGCAATAAAGTTTACTCTTTTTAATATTCACTTATTTCCAGATTAAATGAAGTGGGACATAGCAGTGTTGCATTGTGGATCTTAAGAGTCTGAAACCATTATGTAGCTCACTTAATATATGATTATTATTTATCCAGTATTGAAGTCTCTGTAAGATAATTTTACAGAATAATTTTGCAATGCTGATTAGCCTATACATTTTAGGGTCAAGTGGATTTTGTTTTATAAATATTGGATATATAATGCTACCTTTCCAACTGTTTGAGAATTCATGTCCCTGAACAAAGTAGTTAAAATGTTTTCTAAATATCAGAAGCCACCATTTAGGAAAAGTCTTGTAAATGTCCATAATAATTTGATCTGGTCCCAGTACTATATTAGAAGATATTGTTGGCATGGTTTGCAGATTTCGTTCTCCAGGTAAGAAAAACTTGTTTCTTATTATAATTTAAATAAATAGTGGTGGTGGCCTCAGTTTTAGGAAAATATAAAGTTTGAAAGTGTGTTCCCCATATGTAAGAAGGAATATAAGCCTCGATACCACCATTTTGCTTAATCTTTCCCCACAGGATTTTGTAATATTTATTCCATTCATCATCTATCAGTTTCTTATATTCATCCCTTGCTCTATTCAAGGAATAAATATTTTTTTGATTTTTGAATCTTTTACATTAAAGGACTAATTTATTCAATCTACACTTAGCAGATCTACAGGTCTTATTAAGTCAGGTTGTGAATCCTTGTTTCTGAATAGGATTGGTTTGTCAGAAAGGTCTAATGAAGTTATTGATCGCCAATCTTTTATCAGTTACTGTCTCATAGTCAGCAATATCAATAATCTCTAAACTTAGGTTAGCTAGAATATCTGAGAACAATAACTCTGTGAATGTATTAATAGTATCCCTCTGCCATTTTAGTCTTTTTTAATTAATTATTTCCACTGTGTCAGTGGTTGGTTACTTGTGAGTTTCTTTGGACATTACAAAGTTTGGAATTTGAAAGGATGTAAAGACTGGAAAATGCAAAGAATCTGGATGTTCTAATACAGAAAGATCATGTTATAGTTTCATAGCCTCTAGGTTAGCTCAAACCAAATCTATGGTAGAGGATCCTAAGTGTCCCATTTAGGTGTAATCATCCTCTTATCTCCAGGAAGCCGTCCATTATCAGGGCACATATTACTATCCAACATTAACTTATAAAAGTTTCTTCCATGTTTATTACATTTCTTATTCTTAGCATTTCTAGTGTAACTTATTCAAGGATTAATTACTGTGAGACTCAAGAACAGATCACTATATAAACGTCTGAACTGTTTTTCAATGAAAACTCTAGCATTAAAGTCTCCTGCTATAACAATCAAGTTAGTTTCAAGTTCATCTAATATTTCCTCCAAGCTAGTCATAAGTTGCAGC
The DNA here is from genome assembly GCA_016271365.2 of Neoceratodus forsteri. Lineage (NCBI taxonomy): Eukaryota > Metazoa > Chordata > Ceratodontiformes > Ceratodontidae > Neoceratodus > Neoceratodus forsteri. The sequence continues at coordinate 1,215,400,895 of CM057453.1, read as the reverse complement.
CAAATATTTACTGTTTTTTTTGGGTTAGTCTGAAGATATACATTCAAGAGAATTAATTTTAAAGAATCTGTTTCCAATTGTACAGATAGAATTGCTTCCATCTGAATATTTATAATAGTTATGTTAAAATGTAGAGAAGTCTTTATATATGTGGCAAGGCCAGCTTTATAGTGGCCATACCTTTTATTTCTAGAAGCCGGAATGTCATAATTTGTATATCCTATAATCAAGTGGGTAGAAGAGTTTGAGCATCAAGCTTCCTGTAAAGTCAAGATATCATGTGTAGTCAAAAAAAAAATATGAATGTTGTTATCTGCTAATTTATATATTATGCCCTCCATATTCCAAGACAAAATTTTATTTTCTGATGAGCATTGGTCATGTTCTTGGGAACACTTACTGAATAAATTTCTTGCCATTTTATATTAGTTGATTGTAAAATTGAAAATTGATTGCTATTTGAAGGGGAAAAAAAACTATTATCCTGGCTTTCCCTTGACACAATAGTTTTGCTCTTCAAGCTTTCATATTGTTAATGTGGTTTTGTTGTTTTTGAAAATATCGCTACCTGTGAGTCCAGTATCTTACAGTCCACTATTAATATCCCCAGTCCACCCAATATGGATGAATCATGTAGAAATGTTGCTACTAACTTGCAATTTTTAAAGATGACATCAAATTGAGGTGCATCTGAGATACCACTGTATGCTTTGATTCAATCATTTGAACTACATGTTATATTATTCTTAGGAAAGCATGTAAAACACAAAGTTAAGTCCTTCTTAATAGTTCCAATTATCTCATTCCCAAATACTTTCCATCTAAAGATGGAAAGGGTCTTACATTCCCATGCTAGATGTTGCATAGTTTCATATTCTGAGATTACTTTCAATATTTTCTTTACCTTCCTTCTATCTTCTTCTCTATTTCTATTACTTGGAGCCATATATTGTTTCCCTGAAAGTACTTTACCCAAAGCAGGGACTTTATGTGGAGGATGTATAATTATACCCTTTATTTTTAAAACTGATTCTTGGCCCCATATTCTGTCTTCCAGTCTATCTGATTTGCAATAAAATAGAATGTAGTCTTGAATATGAGTATTAGGTGGATGTAAGACACATAGATCATCATTGGATGCATGAATATGTAGTAGGTGATAGATCCATTTTGTCAATTTCTCAGGTGTCTCATTATCTAATTTTTTTATGACATATATCTCAATAAGAAATTCTATTTCAAAACCTGCCTGATTATTGTTTGAATCAAAGGTTGTAAGCAAATAATTCTGGTTATCGTTGGAAATATGATTCTGAATATTTTGAGGGGCTCCCGCATTTTTCTTCTGGAGTCCATCAAGTTGCCGACATATTTTGGTCATGGCAACTATGGGGCCACAACAAGGGCAACAGTGAAAGGGGCAATCTTGATTTTAGATCACCCCTCACTCTTGTTGCCCTTTGCACCCACACAGTTTCTACCCCCTTTGGAGCATGCCCATCCTGAAGGAAATTATATTTAGTTTGGGGGGTGTGGGGTGTGGGGAAAAAGCTCCCTGCAAAAGTGATTGTTTCCAGAGAGGGTGCTTTGGCTCTATAACTCCCAGAAGACAAAATGTCTGGCACTGTAATGCCAGATGGCATTTTGCCTACACTGCAATCGGTGTCGGCAAAATGTATGTTGCTGTGGCATGGGTGAACCCTTTTCTTTGTGGCTCTATCCAAGGGCTCTTCACCTCAGTCTCCCCCTTGTCAAAATCCAATCCCCCTATCCAATAATCCTCTATTCTGTATTACGGAATTAGAAGTACCTTAGATTGCTCACTATCTGAGTGAATTGATAGAGTAATATTTTCACTTGCCATTTCCTGTCTCGTTTCTTTCATAGACATGCCCTCAACTGAAATATCTGAAACATATGCTTCCTTACTTTCCCTGGATTTTCTGTTTTTCCTTTACTTATGTGTTTTTTTTTCAGTTTTACTTCTTGGTCTGTTTAGATAATTGATTGATCTCTAGCAAAGCGAGAGGGTAGTCTCGACTAAATAGCCTTATTCCTTTTAGGTGTTGTAACATCACAATGGAAATTTATTGAAGAGTGGTTTCAACAAGGTTCCCTCATTTTCCTTACTTAATTAAGAGCTGTATGATTATAAAAAAACATCAGCTCTTAAGGATGTTCCCTGGTGTTTCAGCAACCCCACATCAAAGTCATATGGCAGGATTGTCAAAGCACATGCACTCGGTGCATCTTGGATGCACCACCACAAATGAGATGTGCCGAGCACCAACTGTGGTATTCACAGAAGATGCACTGGGGGATGTTCCCAGGGCATCCCCTCTGTAAATATCACAGTTGCACCCTGCCCTGGATGCACTGACGCAACCCCCTGGTCAGCTGTGAATCTAATGGGGCAGTGCATCTCATGATGTGTTGTGTCCAAAGTTGCCATTCAGAGCCAACTATACACAAATGGGGCCATTAGGCTTGCAAGGCACAATGAGGCCATTTGCACATCAGTATGACCCCATTTGCATGCTCTGTGCAGGGATGCACCTGGTGGAATGCACCAGGTGCCCAGTATGTGTGGCTGTACAGCCACAAACCCAGCACCACTGTGTGTCTCTTGCCTCCCCCTCCCTGCCCAGAACACCAAACATGTATGTATCTCCCTTTACATAGACTGATGGGATCATGGTACCCCTCCTGCCATGACCTCAAGAGTTGTGAATTCAAGCCCAGTTAGCTGTGTGAACCCCCTTGCACCCTGAAGTTCTGCCATGTCTGCAGTAGCATCGCTAAACATTCCCTGGTAGTCTAGAGGAACTCCCCCACCCTGATCAGATCGCACCAAGGACCCAATATCCAAACCTACGCTGGTGGTCCAGTGGACCCTGGAGGTTCTGAAGGGCGGCAGGCAGCACAACCCACCTACATACAGCCACAGGTGCCTACTGACAATGCTGTCTGTGAATGATAGCTACTGTACATCTTGCAGACATTGGTGAACCCTGTCAGCCAATGGGCTTGCAGTGTGTACTGTACTCTGTCATTCACAAAGATGTGAATGCCAGAGAACAGTACACACTGCAAGCCCATTGGTCAACAAGGTCCACCAATGGGCTGCAGGGTGTACAGTAGCTATCATTTGCAGATAGCTCTGTCAGCAGGCAGTTGTGGTGGTATGTGAGTGGGTTGTGCTGCCTACCAATGGTGGGATCATGCTGGGCTGGGGGAGTGGGGTGAGCTGGGGGTGCCTGAGTGGGTGGAGTGGTCTGCTGGGCTACTGGGGGGTCTGCAGGAGTGCCTTCAGCAGTGTGACTGGGTCAGAGTGGGGAGGGGGGTTCTGTACATCTTACTGTATCACTGCAGTGAGTGGCATATGAATGGGGAGTGGGGCAGGGAGGGGGGTTCTAGACATCTCTCTGTACCGCCGCAGCAGGTGGCTTACAACAGGGGATATGGGCAGGGTGGTGGGATCTGTGTTCCCTGCTGGACAGTTGCCACAGTGAGTGGCATACAGACAGGTTTGTGGGCAGGTTGGGGGGTTCGGCTCATATATCTCTACTGCCACAGTGTGCAGCTTACAATGGGGGACTCAGGCAAGGAGGGGGGCACACTGGATTGCCAGGGTGGGCAGGATGCAGTGTTGCTGTCTGCAGTACAGCAGCCTGCCTGTGGGTGGCCACCCACTTACATCTACTTGTTGTAGACTTATCTTTTGAAGGCACATCCCCAGACTTGCTCCAGGGATGCACCTCCAAGATGGGTTGTGAATGGCATTGTGCATCAGATACATGGGCACACCCCCTGCACTACCCCTCCAGATGCACTGCATATCATTATGGGTGGTATGTGGCACATCTGTGATGTGCTGATGCTTTGGTCCCCTTCCAGAATCATGTCAGTGCACAAATCAGGGATGCATCAATGCATCTTGGATGCATTGGGTGCATCCTGTTTGTGATCCTGCCCATAATTTTTTGTGCAGTACATGAAGGTCAACTAAACATTTAAAATACCCAACAAAAACGTTGGTTGCTATCCTTATTTTTAAGTTACATTGGTGAGACTTAACCTCTCTTTATGGGAAAAATCCAGAAGGGGACAGATTGTTTTATATAGTTATAAAATCAATATTTTAGTTGTCAACATGAGTGTGAAAGAAAATGTGAAACAAGGACACATCATTTGTGATGATGTTTGCTTCTTTTTTTTTCCAAAAATGCAAAAATAAAGAGTAAATTACCAGTACTATGACACATTCTTGAAGTGATATTCCCCAAAAAAGGGGGAAATATTTGTATGTTTTTATACATGAAACCATTTCAAACCCATATCATTTTCATAACACTTTTTTGATAAATGTAGAATATGGTTATGAATATTGAAACAGAAAGTAATACTGGGGTTGCCATGTTTCTTTTATCGAGTGTCAAATAACTTGTTCATCTATGGATTGAGTAGAGAAAACTATGAAAATGATAACAAATTAAAACGAGTTATAATGGATTTGTTTGTACAATTATTATCCACAGATGACACGAATGCCTTAATAGTGACAAGAGCTAGTAATGAACATGATTGGGACCAGATTCAACTTACAGTCAAATTTACTAGCCTGTATAATAAAATAATGAATAGCTTGTCTGCCCTGGACACCATGGGAATTCATTTGGTTATACCTCAGGATATAGGAGTTTATTGTCCTCAAAGAAATCTGTACTTGCCACAAGGGAATACTAGGACTGAAGTCAATTCCCAAAATAGTACTGAGAGTACACCAAGGTATAATGTTCCCACAGCAAATAAATATGATATATTGAATAAATTATCAGACTGACTGCCTAAATATCGAGAAGCAGAAAATTCTATCCATGATCATCATGTAGTACTTACAACTATATTATCCTGGAATGTGGCTGGGCTACTGCCTAAGTTTGCAGACAGAGAATGGTTAGATTTTATCAACCAATTTCTAATAATTTGTTTACAGGAAACATGTAATTTCCCAGAAAGTGATGTTTCCCTTAATGGGTTTATCATGTTTCAGGTGTCTGGTAGTAAATGGGGTAAACAAGGCAGGCTGTCGGGTGGCCTTGTGACCTGATTCAGGAATAAGGAAGGGATTAAAGTGAAACAGACACAGTTTAATTCTAACATACAAATGTTTCTTGTTTATTTGGGTAAGAGTGAGTTCTGTCTGATAAATGTCTGTGTGCTTTCATCTAATACCAAGTACTATTGTGACAGTATATGGTTGGATATGGAAGCTGTTTTACATAACACTTGGGCAATAACAGCATGTGAGAATATGATAATGTGTGGGGACTTCAATGCCTGAATAGGCAATTATGATGGCTACTCTGGTAGCAATATTTATTATTGGTGTTTTGAAGATGCATTTAGATGGCCTAGATCTTCATCTGATGCAATAAGCAATAGGATGGGTCACAGATTAATTGAGGTCAGTAAGACCCATAACCTAGCCCCAGTAAATGGAAGGATACAGGGAGATGCACGGGGTTCAGTAACCCACTTTTGTCCTAGAGGACCATCAGTGATTGATTATTTTTTGGGGAATGGAAATATGAACTTTTGGAATAGGTGTGAGGTATGAAACCAGACTGAGATCACTTCCCTTTGGCCTTATCACATAATAAGGAGGGCAAATTGATATGAAGAAGGTATTATACCCTCAGTTTGAAATAAGGCAAACAATAAAAAATCTGATGGAATGACAGGTGGCAACCAGTATTATGGGAATTAATTCAGACAACCTTTTCTTCCCTATTGTACCCAGTTCAACAGGGTCACATATTACATAGATACATAGACAGTGTCGGCAGATAAGGGCCTATGGCCCACCCAGTCTGCCCATTTGAGCTTGTAAGTTCAGTTTATGTTTTCCAAGAAGTCTGTTGTCCCTTACCCCTGACCTCCAGAATTCCTTTATGTCTATCCCATGCATTCTTAAATCATGTGATTGTTTCAGCCCCCACCACTTCCTCTGGCAGGGTGTTCCACTTGTCCACCACCCGTTCTGTGAAGAAATTCTTCCTCACGTTTCCTCTGAATCGTCCTTCCTCCAACTATATTGTTGGAAACATTAGATATATGTTTGCAAAAAAATAAAGCCCTATTAGCAGTAAATGTTTCAAAGAACACTCAGAAAAAATGTTTTAGATACCTGGTTTGATAGAGTGTCGTACTGTGAAAAAAATACATAAATCAGCTTATTAGACATACTAAAGCAAACAGTTCCCAGAGTAGTTTTAAAACATTGAATAAGGCTAGAGAAGAATACAAGGGTCTTTTAAAATATAAACAAGTGGAATTTAGAAAAAAAACAATGGAAGAAGATGCTGACAGTTATAAATAGCAATGACTACCATCACATTGGCTTATAGTAGCTAAAGGTACTAATAATTTGAAATATGAGGTTGATTCCTACATCACGCTGGACATATGGATGGAACATTATTTAACAATATTCTATGATGCAACCCAATCTGAACATAGCTTACAGCTTGTATATAATATCTCCCATCCTAGACTTTTCTTGGTGTCTGAAGTCTATTTAGCACTAATGACCATGAATAAGAAAAGAGCTCCAAGCCCTGATCAAATACCGGCAGAAGTCTTTTTGCTAGCGCCTGCATTTTGAGCACCAATGGTCACCTCAATATTCAATTTTGTTTGCTAAATCTTAAAATCCCAGAGGGGTGGAAGGGAGTTATGATTATCTCTATATATAAACAAGCATTTGTCAATGCCGAATGTTGTGTTGCTGGCATTGGCATTGCTAGTGCAGGAGTTAGAGAAGTGCATAATAGGAATGGCAGTTAAGTATGGCACTGACACCAACTCTACCCCACCCTGCAGAGACTGACAGGCATTGAGGTGTGCCTTTGAGTCATCGGCCATAATGCTCATGCAATTTCATCTCACCCCAACCTATAGACTCTAACAAGTGTCGTGTTGTGCCTTGGCATCATTGGGCCTTCGCTCACCTCATTCCATAAGGAAATACTTTGAGATGGGTGCAGTATAGGAGAATGATGTGAACTTTGGACCGAATAGTCCAAGGCACACCTTGATGCTTGTCACTGGCTGCAGGGTGGGGGTGTGGGTGAATGGTACGAGCATTACAGCCAGCAATCTAAAGTCACACCCCCGATGCCTGTCAGTCTCTACAGGGTGGGACATTATGGTTGCACTAAATATTCAACATAGGCATTTTGGGACCTCTGCTCATGAACAGTGGCACTGTGATTTTGTTAATCTGTACCGAACATTGATTTCCCACAGCGACCGTGCCATTCTGCACTAGATGTGCGAAATCACATTTTGGGCAGGATGTGAAAAATGACAGCTGCACCATTCATGAGGAGATGTGAAGAAATGGAAATGTTGAAAATCTGGAATGAAAATATTAAAAATTCTCAAACTTACGAGCGTGTGTGGAAACTGAGCAATGCATGCTCGTAACACAGTCATTTTGTGGTATTTTTTCACCAGAATTGCAACATAGGCTTTTTGGCAACCCACCTCATGAACAGTGACACTGTAAATTTGTTAGTCGGTCCTGAAAGGTGATTCCACGCACTGACCACGAAATCAACTTTTGGGACTGAATAACAAAATGTCAGTGACTGAGTTCATGAGGTGGGGTCCCAAGAATCCCATGTTGAAAATTTGTAGCCAAAAGTCACAAAAATGGCTGAGATATCCACCTAATTTGAAACCCCTCCATTGATGCTATTATACAGCTTACCGTGATTTTCTTCAGTTCGCAGTCAGCTTTAAAGAGTGCAGCTGTGTTCCCACTCCACCGAAGATTATCGGGCCAGACTCCAGAGGTAAGTATGGGGTGAGGAGGACTGTGGGGAGGTGGGGTGCACAGAATGTGGCTTCAGGATGGGGGGAAGGGAGCCGTCGTGACCATGAGGAATCGTTTTCTGTTCTACAAGGTAAAAAAAAAAACTTTGCAGGAAGGTTTTTTTCTTTCAGGGTGTGACAAGGACATTTTGGCACACTGGGGTGGACTGTATGCCACCTGTGTTTTTTGGTGACAGAGGACTGAAGTCGATTGGGACTGGGCCCCCCATCCATAAAGAAAGTGTGTCTGTGCTTGGGGGTCATGATGCTGAGGGGGATTTGGCACCCCCCTAAGCAGACAAAACAAGTGGGAACATTATGCTGATGGGTATTGGGCTCTCACATCTGCAAACGAACTGGGGACGGGGCATGCCAACAGGGGGATTGGGCATCCCCAATGTTGGCTTTCATGGGACTGTTAGAGGTGCATGGCACCAGATGCTGCCATGTTTATTGAAATGTTTCAGCAGGCAAAGCACACCCTGCAATGACAGGGCACTGCCTCATTGCAGCAACAAAGTTCTTTCAAGTTGTTGGCACACTTCTGAACTGCTTTCATAGACAGTGTGCTCATTCATTGGTGCCACAGAGACCAGCCCAAAAAAGCAGTGATGCCATTGGCCACAACACAGCTGCACCTCCCCAACCTGCTACTCCAGCAAGCTGTCACAAAATGTTGATTGCGCTGCATGTGCAAGACAACATAAAAAGGGAATAAAAAAGACCAACTTATGTATAGACCTAAATCACTGCTGGATAACTTGGGTGAAGTATTTGCCAGACTAATCTTGGACAGGCTGTTAGAACAAATCCAAAGGTTAGGTGGATTATCTGAATATCAAACTGGTTTCCAAGCTGGATATTTTTCGACTGACAACTGCTTTGTGCTTATGAACTTATTTGAAAAATATGTCAAATTAAGGAAGCAAAAGCTTTATGTAGCATATATTGATTTTAGCTCAGTGTTTGATATTATACCAAGGAATTTATTATGGGTAGTAATGAATGAATGGGGCATCAGTCATGAAATTATTAATATCATTAGAGAACTTTACACAGGCACCTAGGCATAGATTAGGTATGGGAATATGGGTCAAACATCTCCAAGAATACTCACACTAAGAGGTGTGAGACAGGGATGTGTCCTTGCCCCCACATTGATTTGTGTGTGTGTGTATATATATATATATATATATATATATATATATATATATATATATATATATATATACATATACATATACACACTATATCAATAATTTACTTGTTGCTTTGGAAAACTCCATATCTGATTCCCCAAAAATTGATAAAAAAGACTTGTGCAGCTCTTACTTATGCTGATGATTTGACCCTCATCTCACTATCAAAGTCAGGCCTCCAAGCAAAACTAAATTTACTGAATTCATTATCAGCCAAATATGAGCTTAGAATTAATGGCAATAAAAGTGAAGAAATTATTTTTGGGTCTAATAAGATAAAACAATTGATGGAGGATTGTGGAAAATAAACTAAGTACAGTTAAATCTTATACATATTTGGGATTACAACTGTCAAATGATGGTACATGGGCAAAACATGCAAATAATCTGAAAATCAGGCTAACTCAAACAGTAAACTCCCTGAACATACTCAATGTTAAATACAGAGGTAATACTGTTAGACCTCTAATTCAAGCAATTAAATCTAAATATTTTATGCAAGCACTTTATCAAGCTGAAATATGGAAAAGTGAGGACTCCAGCATGTTAGAAATTCCAGGCAATAAATTATATAGAACAACACTAGGCCTGAATCAATCGGTCCAGGCCTCTCTGGCAAGGGCTGAACTTGGTATTACCAGAATTAAAGCATACATAGATGCCAGGAAAGTCAACTACTGGACTAAATTAATGTCCCTGGATAAAAATAGACTCCTTCTCTTCTGTTTAGAGGAGAAAAATACATGGGGACAAAGAGGCAGTTAAAGATCGAAATGGATTCTAAAGGTATTTAAGATATTAATAAATGTAGGACTGAGTTTTCTGAGAGCGTAACTGGCTAAGAATATTAATATAAGCTTGAAGTATAAAACGTATGTCACCCAGAAAATTATTAACCATTATAAAAATATAGATTTAAATATAATCTCACAATTAAAGGTTTCTCCATGGGTAGTTCAAAATCATAGGTTTTTCTGTTATAGAGGCTATCTTGATGTTCTTACAAAGCCTAAACAAAGAAAACTGTATACAAGATACAGATTTGAAACATTCTTGAGCAATGTCAGGTCACTGTTCTTGTTCAAGCTTACATGTTGAAGACATTTTTCATGTAATGTCCTCAGTATGCTAAACCCAGAAAACATTAGTTAGTACCAATTTGAGATGGGATAGATACATGTGAGGAAAATTTGTTTTTAGCTTTTCTTTTTACAACTAAGGACAAATTGATTATTCAAAGAACAGCATGTTTTCTTGAGACAATTGCAAGAATCAGAGTAAAAAACATGTAACCGTTTGGTATAAAAATAAGGTACTTTAGTATAAACTTGGATGCTTAAATGTTCAATATGGATTAAAATTTAAGTTGTCTGATAAGCAGATAGTTATGATGCCATTGTGTAAGTAAGAAGATGTATTGATTATTTATTGTAATGTATTTGATAACTTCCTCAGAAAACTGTATTTATGATTTTATCTTTATGTAATTTATGTATGTCTGAAGTCTGTCTTTTGTAATGGCCAATGGACGAACAATAAATATTATCTATGTTTCTTTTGGTTATATCTGCTTTCAGAGTTGCAGTTTCACAGGTGGTTGACCCAAGACAAAAATAATTGAAACATCCCAATAAAAAACAGAACTTGCAAGAATGCTGTTCAAACAAGTCATAAGTATATGCAGAATTGCAATGATTTTAACATAAAATAAACAGTGTAATCAAAGACAGACAGATATTTAGGTAATGCACCTTGAATGATACCAACTGCTTCAGTTGTGGGAGTTAATTTCCTTGTTGCCATCCTGTATATATATTCTTAGCTGGACATGACATAAAATAATAATACTAAATAATAATAATAATAATAAATCTTTATAAAGTGTCTTTCTAATACCAAGGCACTGAACAATAAAAAAAAGTTAAAACAATAAAATGCCCAATAATTAGAATAACGACATGAAAATTAAAAAGGTTAATATTAGTATACTTTATGCCAGATGTGCGATTTCAAAGCCTTCTTAAAGCCCTCCATGGTTGTGCACTCATGTATCTGATGAGGTAGAGAATTCCACAAGGCTGGGGCCACATATATAAATGCATGGGCCCCAGATCACATAAGGCTCACAGTGGGAATCTCTAGCAACCCCATATCAACTGAGCAGAGCAGTCATCCAGGGGAGTAATGAACCAGGAGCTCTTTCAGATAGTCTGGGCCCAGTCTGTGTAGGGCCTTGTAGGTCAGAAGTCTGACCCTGAAGGTGATCCACCACTGAATAGCAGCCAGTGCAGTTCGCACAGCACCGGTGTGATGTGACTCACACATGGAGTCCCCATCAACAACCGGGCCATAGCATTCTGCACTAACTGCAAGCAGCAGATATCGACCCCCAGAAGCCTTAGATAAAATGAGTTGCAGTAGTCAAGGTGCAAGGTCATGAAGGTGTGGATCAAGGTTGGAAGGTCACCAGATGGAACAAGGTGCTTAACCCTGGAGATGTTCCTCAGATGGTAAAAAGAGGACTTGATGACTGCCAACACCTGCGAAAGCAGAGTCAGCTCATCATTAAGAATCACCCCCAGGTTTCGCACCTGTTCATAGGAAAGAAGCTGGACACCTCCCAGAAAAAGTCTGGTGGGTTGACCAGCCCCCATCCCCTCTGTCCAGTGACCAGGATCCATCACCATCACCTCAGTCTTACCAAAAATTCAACTTCAACCAACTGGAGCTCATCCAATCCTGGATTTCGATGAGGCAGTTGTTAAATACTGAGCATGCACTATCCTGGTCAGGTGCGAAAGACAGGTAGAGCTGAGTATAATGAGCATAACAGTGAAACCTCAACCCATACCATCTTACAATGTCTCCAAGGGGCAGCATATACACTGCAAACAACATGGGGGACAATGCCAATCCCTGAGGGACCCACATGGCAGAGAGAATGTTTCAGAGCTAAAAATCCCCGAAACCACCCTCTGAGTTCTGCCAGTGAGATAGGACTTAAACCACCTGAGAACTGTACCAGACAGGCCACAGATGAATCTCAGGCACTCGAGAAGTACCCCATGGTTCATGGTGTCAAAAACTGAAAGATCAAGATGTACCAAGATGGAGCGGCGCTTCTGATCTCTCGCTATTAGATCATTGAGCACCTAAACCAGAGCAGTTTTGGTACTATGCCTCTTACAAAAACTGGCCTGGAGAGGTTCATAGATGTCATGGATGGTCAAATCATTCTCCAGTTCCAGCGCCACAACTTTCTCAATCACCTTCCCAACAAATGGATGGTTAGAGATCGGTCTGTAGTTTGCAAGGCACCTTTGGTCTTGAGCAGCTTTCTTCAGGAGAGGTGTCACCACTGCCTCCTTCAGGAATAGGGTAAATCATTATTCTAATAATGCTTCCATATATTTAAGAAAGTACTTGCACCAGAAAACAACCTTGAAAACTTTTTTGAGAGCATCAGAAAATGGGAATTTGGAACACCAGGGAACGTCTTTAAGTTAGCAAGTTCTTCTTTTTGGCCACCAAATTTTCCAAGAGGATGGCATGCACGTAATAGGGATTCTTAATTATTTCTAATATCTGTTTGGAAATTGAGGAGGAGAAAACAAAATTTCCCTCATCTATGAAATAATCACTATTATACTCTATTGGAGGTACCTTTGGGTTCTTAACAGCCTCAGATAAAGCTGAATTTGTTGAAAGGAACCTGGTATCCATTTGCTTTTCCCTATTGTCCTCGAGGTTCATAGAAGCTAGTTTCTTTAGGCCCTCTATTGTAGTGCTGAGGTCCTGTATCACAGAGGCTAAATTGTCAATATGTTCTAATTCTGGACAGGCAGTGGTTTCCTTGGTTCTAGAACACAAAATAGGAAGGGAGGTTAAGGAGGATCTAGGAGAGTTCAATATCATATCCCCTTCTGATGAATCCTGTGATAAAAAGTTTCTAACATGTATCTCCAGGTTAGAATTTTCTAATTCTGAAATAGTTGAATCAAATTCCCAACCATGTGAGTATAAACAAATATCTTCTTCTGTGTGTTCATTTATGTTTATACTAGTTGTAGCTTCTGTAGACCAAGTGTTTATTCCTGCCTGCTGAATTCTCCTGTTGATCCTGTGTAATGGGGATGAGTACTGAAAGGATCATTGGAGTAGGTATACGACCAACAAAAATGTTTGTCATCTTAGGTTGTTTGCTGTCTTCAGTATTTAAATAATTTCCCTAATTAGTAATTTTCTGTTTCTTAGGTCTGGGGGTCTTTATTTTTCCCTCAGAGACTTCTGAGTTGCTTATATAAAATCACAGAACTATTTTTACTGCTCCTAGTGCTCACCATGATGGTTTGTAGTCTCTTAAGTAAGTCAGCAAAAACAGCAAACTAGTAATTGGATAGACCATCTACTTTACCCTATTATCTAAAATAAATGTCAATCATAATTAAGGTGCAAAGTAGATCTACAATATAAGCTAAAGTAAAAGTAAACAATCAGCCATAGACAGTAAACAATAAAACAGACAGATTGGTGTTTGATCTGTTTCTCTGATTCAAGAGCAAATTAACAAGCTCAAATCTTAGTCTCTATGAGGAAGTATCAAGTACTGTTTGATAAATGTCAAAGATCAGTTCAGCTCAAAAAGGCTTCTTATTTCTCCATGGTATGGAGAGAACAAGTAAGGGTGCAACTGCTGTTATGAACCTATTACTGGTTATATCCCAGTCTCTGGTCAATTAATTCAAATTCAATCCCAAGCCCCACATGGTCCACATATTCTGATAAGATCTGATGTTGATATCTGATTGCTGGGATCTTCCTTTAATTGTATTTTATAAAAATTGAACCAACGTTGGCTAATAGTAAGAAAGAAAAATAAATGCCTGAGAGTATGAGGTATGAGGACAGAACCAGTGTAGACTTATTCATTCTGTTATAATACTTATAATGCTTATAATAAGTCCCCAGAAACTAAATTTCTTAAACTTAAACAATCTATTTAAATATTACCTAAGGTAATGTATCACTTTTTAAATGAATTAGAAGGTACTACTCATAGTTAGTTATGTCCCACAGTGCTCAATCACTAGTCTCTCATACTGTATTAATATTTAAAATAAAGCCCATTTATAAATCTGTCAAAGTCTAGGATAAAGCCAGGTACTGTATGTTAAAAGGGTTGGAGAAACTACCTTCATATGTCACTGACACTATAACATGTGCAACCTCAGACTTCAGAGCCGCAAGATACACAGTGCAATGCAGAAAATTAGGATGCCACAAGATCCGTTGGTCCAATATCATTAATAGCCCAGTTGTCTAAAAGTAAAAAACAGGTTCTAATGTCCTTATTAATGTCAGTAAAAATTTGAAAAATATCGGAGAGTGGACTACATAAAAAGGCTTATACCTCCAAATGTAAGTGCTCTTCTCAGTGTGTTGTGCACTACATGACCTGTCTCTCTGCGCAGCCAAAAATGGTGCTTACAAAGAGGAGACACCAACACATGTGCATATATGCACTGGAGAGCAACCACATGGTTTGAAGGTCATGTAACTGAGGAGCACGAGTATTTCCAATTATTTTATGATTTTCTAAAATACATACTGTAGAAAAACAATTAAGTTGGAGAATCAAAAAATAATATTCCCCAATTCCAGCCATACTACAATGTTAGATGACCAAGTTTCCCTGTTCTAGATTAAGCTACCTGATATAACTAAGTGGTGGGTTGGTCAAACAGTTAAAAAAATATAGATATAGAAATAGATATAGATATATTACAGTACTATTGACCCTAGTAACATACCAACAGTTAACAACATCAGAATTATAAAAACTCCTAAACAAATGTAGGACAGTATAAACCACAGGTGAATAAATATATTAAAAAAAAAAAAAAAAACAATGCTTATGCATGCCAGTAGTATTCTGAATGCTGGAAATGTAGTTAAACCCAGAGTTTAAACTACAGGTGTTTGTTAAGGGGATGCTTCAAGAGCGGAAAAGTTTTCAAATTTCCGTATAAGGACTGTAGCCTAATTGTCATCCACACCACTGCATTCACCCTCCACAGGGCTTACGGCCACCTCAAGCTCCTTTCATAGAGCTAGGATGCAGAGCACACAGTGCAGGTGCAAATAAAGCAAGTGACTCTGGAAAGTCCAGAAAGACTTGTGCAAAAAGAATACTGCTCTAGGGGTGTTGAGGCTCAGCCACAACTATACACCTAGGACTGAGGCAACGGTGGCATATCTTCCATATTCAATATAATCCCCTTGCACAGTCCTGCTTTTGTTGCTTCTCCATGGCAGTGCAGCATTAGGTCACACCTTCTCCCAGCATTCTGTCATTCCAAATGTCCCATCTTCTCAACTCAGTCACTTTAGTCATGTCATTCAACACCACCTGCAGAATCTCACTCACTCCTAAAATGGTTGGTCCTTGAGGATCTGTGGACTTCCTGTGGATGCTCCTGCAGATTACACAGTTCTGCTCTATAACACTCATGCTGTGTGGATGGGGTGTAGGCAATCACTCCTCCCCTCAGTTTACTCCATATGGTATTAAGAACATGTTCATGGGAATGTTTCTATTTTATTATAGCGTTTGACTGTCTATGTGGCAAGATCCCTCAGTCTTTGCTTGACCTGACACCAGCAACCCACAACTATGAGGTACATTTAAGTTCTTGTGCAACAGGCATTCCATGAAGGTTGCATAGTGGTTCCCTCCATCCCCTAATCTAGTCAATTGGTTTGAAAGAAAATCAATTCCCTTAATCTAGTGGTACTGTCTGTCCCCTGATCCAGGCATTGGCATGACAGAAAATTAGGTCAATGACTCTAGTGGTATCTTCCTTCTCCTGATCCAGGCATCAACATGAAAGAAAATGTATTCCTTGGTTCTAGTAGCACCCCATCTTGCAACCCCTGCATTGGCATGAAAGAAAATAAATTTACCAAATATTGTGATACCCCATCCTCAATCATCCTCAATCCCAGCATTGGCATAAAAGAAAATGAGTTCCCTAGTTCTAGTTGTGCTCAAAATTCCCTGATCCCAGCATTAGCATTAATGATAATTAAATCTCTGGCTTTAGTGACACCCCATCCCCTGATCCCAGCATTGGTAAGAAAGAAACTTAGAAGCCTAACTCTAGTGGTTCTCCCAAATCCCCTGATTTCAGCATTGGTATGAAAGAAAATTATTATCCCAGCTCTAGTGGTATTGCTAGTCCCAAGATGTTAGCATTGGTATGAAAGAACATTAATTTCCTGACTCTTGTGGCACCCCCCATTTCCATGCTCCCAGCATTGGCATGAAAGAAAATTAATTTCCTGACTCTGTTGGGACCCCAGCCCCTGATCCATCATTGCCATGAAAGAAAATTAATTCCCTGACTCTAGCAGTACTCCCACCCCAATCTTGCTGCCAGTATTCGTAATGTGATTAACAACTGGTGTCCAAATCCTGAAGTCTCATTCCCAATCTCAAATCCTGGTATATCCTAGATGGACAGTTGTCTGGTGTCAAATTGTACCCCCATCCCAATCTTGTACTAGCCGAACCCCTGCACCCTGGTGGTATCTGGTGTTTACTCTCTGTTCGTCTCCATGGATGACCATCATCTAAATGCCACTCACAGGTCCTGTGTCACAATACAGACAACTTCAGTTTACTTTCTCCTTCCAGTCTGTTCCTTTTTCTCCCCCAATAATTCTCAGCTGAGTACCCCTCCTTTCTTGACCTTCATCCACTTTGCCTCCTCCCCTCCCCTTCCCTACCTTAATTTCAAAGCTCTTTGGGCATTTTTCTACATGTTTTCCTCCTTTCAATCCCAACTTTTATGCCCCCCACCCCGGAAACATAAATACTATTCTCTTAAGCTCATCAGTGTTTCTTCATCTGTTTCTGTTGGGAAATATTGAACTTAACTGTGGTCCTCCCTCCTCCTCCTCATTCCTTAGTCCCTAAGGTATTACTGTTTTTTTTATTTAACATGATGAGTTATCTCCCTAAGTTGGATAAGCTCAGGCTGTTGGGACTGCAATACCTGCCCATTCTAAAGACCATCATAGAATACTGTCTCATGTCAGATTTGTGATGCTAACATAATCTTTCAGGGGTATTCTATCCACAGATGGGATTATGGGAATGGGAGGGCAGTCTATATTCATCATAGTCATGCCTGTGATGTCATGGTCCAGTCAACCTTGTGTTTCTCCCATGAATTGCTCCTGTATAAACTCTCCTTTTCCTCCTCCCACTCTCCATTTTCATCTATGACATATACTCCTCTCCTCTCCTGGTGCCAAGTCTGACCACCTCCCCAGCAATCTTTCCTCTCTGGTAAGCTGTTCATCCTATTGTGAGCTCTTGGTCATGGGTGACCTCAATATCACCTAGGTCTCCCCATCTCCAAATCAAATACTCAAAAAATCAAGAAGTGGACCCTAAGACAGGTTTACTATTATACAGCACAAGTTATTAATATTAGTATTGATAATAGTAATACAATGCAGACATTGGGCTGCACTGAGCTCTACTGAAAGTCAAAGTGCAAATCACATAACAGAACCAATTTTATTTAGTAAAGTAACCTGTTTAGGCTATTTGTGCTATTGGCACAGGAAGAGAAAACAGCACTGTTTTTTACATGGGCCAAGACGGGAGACCACCTGACCTCCAGGAGCCAAAAGAATCACAGCAGGAAGCTCCATAGTTTAAAAAGAACTTGCAGTAGAATTTCAGGGCACTTTTTGGAAATAATGGCAGCACCAATCTCTATTGAAACGCACTGTGTTAATCGCACTTCAAAACTATTTTTTATGTGAACTATTCTGTTTGGATTTTTTTGTGTTATAGGTACCACCGTCATTATTAGGGTAGGCTAGGACAAGGGACCATGTGACCACCAGAGTCCAATAAGAGCATAGCAGGAAGCTTCTACACATATTTAGACTCCCTCACCCATTGTATCCCACCACAATTGTGTCCCATCATGTAAGTGGAAAAGAGCAGGGGTGGAACCTCTGCCAAAGGGGTGCCTGTGGGACACAGGTCCAGTGGAATGGGATATCTGCCTAAGAAAAATCTGTAGGATGTTCACAGAAAGTCCACACTCAACAGGAGATTCTGCAAGTGGGGTCACCAGACAAAGGTAGGAGATAACACATGACTGTTAACTGTTGTAAGGAAACAACCATCTACACGGAAGGTAGCTCCATATTGTAGACATAATTCAGGAGAATGAGAAGTACAGTACAAGTCACATTAAACTGTTTCACCAATGAGTTGGTTTAGCATCGTTTTTACAGTTAGCAGTGCTCTGGCAACTCATATTGCATTGCTTTCTAACACTTAACCAACTCAAAAGCAATGTTTGTAAAATGTTTTTGTAGCTTGGTTGGAAAGCATCTGCAGTCCAGGCATAATGCAATGCAAAACTGAGTTTTAACTCATAACAAACAATTTGTCCAGGACTTTGTGTTGGATACAGAAACACTTATGCAACTCAGCCAGAAATGCTAAAAGAACTCATTGGAGGAACAGTTTAATATGACTTGCACTGTAGTAGACACCAGGACTGGGCAGGTACAGGTAGGAAGGTTAAAAAAGGAAAAACAAGAGACACCCTATCTAAGGTAGGGTAACATGTTTCTGGCTGGTAAAAGGGAGAGGTGGGTGTAGAAAGGAGGAAGTAGGGTACATCAACTTTGAATAGACATTAAGAAAAGGAAGGAAAGATCATGGTAGTGGTGTAGTGCAAATGGTGTGGGGTTGCAGTCTTTTGAGACTCCTTCTGGAGATTGAGGTAATTCCTTATCTGCATGCACTTCTCTAGGTTGAGGGTAGAGGTTGCCGGACTCCAGGCTAAACTGGCAAGGATGTAAATAACCTTCTATCCTACTCAAGGGACACCAGTCCCCCTGAGGATGCCTAGGCAGCAGCAGAGTGGATGGACATTGGTGGGCTCCAGTAGGATGGGGTTGTTGGGAAGGGTGCACACTCTTCAGTTCATGCCACGGCAGAATTCCTTTGCTGTACTGGCAAGATGGGACAGCTAAGATGAGGGATCCACAGCAGTGAGAAGGGAGGAAGTGTAGGTCCTCAGAAGGGGAAACCCAAAGGAGAGAGGGAGGGAGGAAGAGGCCCCCCCACCTAGTAAGAACCATCTTCTGGTGGGGGACTCTATTGATAGGGGAATAGACTTGGGATCAGGGGATGGAATGGAGAGGCAGGTGAAGTGCCTGAGAGGGCTTTGACTTAGATGGATGGAGAGGGGATCCAGAGAATCTCTAGGGCATCAGGAAATGGAAGGGAGCTAGAGGTCATTGTCAACCTGGGGACAAATTACCTGGCAAGGGACAGGGTAAGGGTAGAGCTATAGAAGCAGCCATAGACATGGTCAGATATTTTCTGCCTGCAGTACCACTATAAGCCACCAGAGAGAATCTCTTTAGATATACTGTATTGCAAGATATCTTGAAAAATCTGACCATACCATGGCTGCAATTGTAGTGCAGGGTAATTTCAGGGAGCTGGGGAGTGGCATCAAGCAGGTGGTATGCATGGTGGCTTTTGTCAAGGTATTACTTGTGTAAGACATGGAAGAGGAAAAGGTATTCTGCACAAGGGAATTTAACAACTTGTTGATGATATGATGCATAGAGGAGGGTTTGGGCTACATTGGGGAATGGGATCAAGCCTGGGAGGACGTGGGCCTCTATATAGGAGATGGTCTGCATCCTTCTGGGAAGGGGACAGCAATCCTTTGTGGGAAGATTAAATTCTACTTGGTTGAGCATTTAAACCAGCTTGAGGGGATGGGCTGTAAACCAAGAAAGGCAACAATTTCCCTCAGGATGATGGAAAATAAGTGAGGGAAGGCCCAAGTGGAGGAAGCCCCCCTATGACAGGGGCGAAAGAAGAAAGGGTTATGGACAAGAAAGAGGAAAAGGGGGTATAAATCAGGTAAGCAAGAGTAAAGGATTAAAGAAGACATGGAACAGAGAAGTTAAAGAGAAAAAATGTGGGTCAGGGAGAGTTCAGGAAACAGCATAAGCAGGTAGTGAGGGAATAAGTTATGGAGTGCCATATGCACCAATGCACAGAGTCTGGGATTTGAAATTTCAGACATGCAAGCCATCACAGCTTAAAGTAGCCTGGATTTGGTGGCCATAATGAGGTCTTGGTTAAGTTTCAATTTGCTGGTGAAGTTGATGTGAAGTGGCCTAAATTCGCATCTGCAGAGTTTTGTGAAGTTTTCCATACCCTCAGCAACTTCAACTATGCCAGAAACTGCAAAGTTTTTCATGCAAATAGTGGAATTCTGCTTGCAAAGTGTGGAATTTCACCCATTAACAGTGAAGTTTTTTTCCACAAATACAGAAATTCTGATATTTGTTGGTAAAATTCCACCATTTGTGGTCAAAATTCCACAATTTGCAGGCAGAATTCTGCCATTCGTGGCAAAATTCCACACTTCACAGATTGATCCACTCTTCATGAATTACATTAAATTCGTGGACTAATTCGTGGAGCAAAGTTTGATAACTTCGCCCATCCATAGTCATGGTGCACCAAGCGCCACGACTGTGTTGTGGCCATACCTGGCTACTCTTTGTTCAGGAGAAGCAAGGCATGGAGGAGTGGGGGGTTGTACTATAATTGAGGGATGAAATCAAGGCCTCTGAGGTACAGGGGCACCCAGAGATAAACAAGCGGCTGGAGGTGCTCTGGGTCACCCTGTAGACTGGTTCTGGGGCCTCTCTCCCTACCAGAGTAATGTACAGACCTCAGACACAGGGAGAGGAGTTGGATAATGCACTTGGGAAACCATCATCAGAATGGCAAGCAAGGGGGAGCTGCTACTAGTTGGTAACTATGTGCCCCACCATCTCCTCTGCCCCAACAATTGTCATGCTTAAAACTAGGCTCTGGGACTATCTCACTACCAACAGCTCCTGTGACTGCCCAACTTAACCTTGTTTCTCCACTTCCCTTCCTGCTGTAGTGGTTCCCCACGATCCTCACTGGATTCTACCCTCACATCTTGGTATACCCAGTGCTGCACTTTTCACTCTTTCCCCACCCTTCTACATTCCTTCTCCCCCACCCTCTCTTCCTTCTCCCTATGACTCTGGCACTTCTTATCTGTTGTCTATTTTCTCTGACAAATGCCGCTGGCTGCCTTGTTACAATGCTACCCTTGAATTGTATTAATCTGTACTCTGTTTGTAATGTACACATTGTTGTAATGTCTGTCTTGATGTTCCCCATAATTTGCATTTCTCTGACATGGATCCTTTATAAAAGAGCCAAGGCTCAAAGGTATTTGTAATCCTAGACTTGATAAATAAAAACTAGAACTTACCATACGTGGAGTGAAGCCTTCCGACTGCAGTATCAGCAAGAAGCTGGGAAATCCTTGACTCCCTACAAGAGCTTTTTCTCAGAAATCTAATATAAGAACCCACCAGTGATGAGACAGTATTGGACCTGGTGCTTAGAAATAGGGACAATACAGCAAACAACATTGGGGGCAGTCCCCTAGGTAAAAGTAATCACCTTACAGTATGGTTTAACATAAAGACATGAGCAAAGGCAAACCACATGAGGACAAGGGTCCTGGATTTTAGGAGGGTGGATTTTAAAGAAATGGGAGAGTGCCTCAAAAACTGACTCATGGGGGGGGGGATTGCAGGTGCAGGGAGGGCTAGAGGCACAGTGAAGAAAAATAAAAGTGGCATAATTAAAGTAAACAGCTATTGTGTGAAGGAAATGAGTAAAAGCAGAATGAAAAAGAGACTGATATAGTTCTCCAGGAAATGGATCAAAGTGGTGAAGGAAAAAGGATAGCATTCAGAAGATATGAGGAAACACACAGGGAGTAGGACAGGGAGGCATATCAAGTTAAACAGATGGAATAACAGGGAAGGCAGTGAGGGGCGCAATGGCGCCGACAGAGGAAAGGATAGCCAAAGGGGTAGCTAAAGTGGAGAAGTACTTCTGCCAACACCTAAGTGAGATGAGGAATGCAAGGGGAAGGGAATAATGAGGATTAGTAGTGCAGTATGGGGAAGACTTCACAGAAGAGGACCAAAACAAAGTTGCCATCCAGGGCAGATGCTTCTGCTTAGTCTTCACACTGGAGGGTGGTGGGACGGCCAGGGAGTAGGTAGAACAGAAGGGAGGTGGACACAAGTCCATTTTCAGAGGAAAGAGTTCTGAAAGACTTGCAGCTATGAAGATGGACAAGGTTATAAGAACAGACTGGGTACAACCAAAGGTACTGTACTAAAGGAACTCAGCGAGCTACTGGCTGTCATACTGACTGCCTTATTTAACAGTTCACTGGAAACAGTCATGGTTTCAGGGGATTGGAGGATTGGTCACTCTACATAAGAGTTGAAGCAGGGAGGAGGCTAGCAATTTTAGGCCAGTCAGTCTTACTTCAATTGTGGGCTAATTAAACCCAGCTAGAGGAAAGACTAGTGAAGTATCTTGAATTTAATGAGCTTCAAGACCACAGCTAGAATAGAGTAATGTGGAGGGGGGGGGATGCCAGACTAGTCTGATTGATTTCTTTGACTTAGTAACAGTGGAAATGGATCAGAGGATGGTACAGAATGTGGCCTATATGGACTTCAACAAGACTTTAAACACTATGTCAAACAGGGGACTGATTAAGAAATTGAACAGCTTAGGAGTGGGATCCCAAAGTGGTGAATTGGGTTAGAAACTGGTTAACAGATAGATGACTGAGAGTGCTGGTTAATGGCACTTGCTCTAATGCTGGAAGAGCGATGAGTGGGGTGCCACAATTGAAGGTATGATATTATGTAGATTACACCATGATCTGCAGCATGATAAACACTCTGGAGGGGGTGGAGAAAATGCACAGGGATCTTGAGAAACTGGAGTAGTCGTCAAAAGCAAGGCAGCTGGGGTTCAGTTACAAAAATCGCTAAATCATGCACCTAATGCATAGGAACCCAGGAGCCCCAGTATAGGATGGGGAAGGTACTGACAGTCACTAAGAAGGAAAGGACCTTAAGATTATCATAAGTGATGACTTCATAGTTGCTAGGCAGTGAGACAAAGCAGTAAGTAGGGCTAGTTGGATGCTGTGCATAGGGAAGGGTATCTCCAGCAGAAGGAGGAAGTGATGTTGCCATGGCATTGCTCACAGGTGAGACCCCACCTGGAGTACTGTACTGTGGCCAGTTTTAGAGGCTGCAGCTCAGAAAGGATATAGACAGGGTGGAAGCAGGCACAGAAACACAGAATGTGTCAGCAGAAAAGGACCACTTGGCTCACCCAGGCTACCCAGAATTCCCCTAGCTAATCTGTCTCCACAGATCTTAATAGGTCTCTGTCAACACTCCTGCCTCCCTGCCTATGTTCTAATATACCCCATGTCTCTGTCAACCCTCCCTCCTCCCTGCCTATGTTCTAATATACCCCTACAGTAGCAGCCACAGACACTGCCAGTTATTTCCTGAAATTTCTGTGATATTTCCAGAAATATTTCCAGCTTTCTGCATTTCCACAGTAGGGGCAGCAGAGAGAAACTCTTCGGAAATTTTGCTAAATATCTGGAAATAGCTGGCAATGTCTGTGGCTACTACTGTATAACGATCCCATGCATGTGTGCTTGAAACCTACTACAGTTTTTTAACTTCAAGACGTCCACAATGAAATATTCCAGGCATCTTTCACCCTGTCAGTGAAGTACTTCCTTACATCTCTCTTAAACTTCCACCCTCCAGCTTCATTGCATGTCCCCTAGTTCTGCTGCTTCTTCTCATTTGAATGAGACTCCCCTCCTGGGCACTGTTTACCCTTGTGATGTACTTGTAGTTCTCTATCCTGCCACCTCCCACTCTAGTCTCTTTCAGGGTGAACATGCTGAGATCACTCAGTCTTCCTTGAAGGGCTTCTCATGCAACCGCTGCACCATTTTATTTCCCTATCCTGGATTGTCTGTACCTTGTCTATGTGTTTTCTGAGGTGTGGCCACCAAAACTGGACACAGTATTCCAGGTGGTGTCTCACCAGTGAACAATACAGTGGCAACACCACTTCCCTTCTCCTGCTGGAGACACCCCCTTTGTAACCTAGCATCACACTAGCCCTACCTCCTGCTTTGTTACACTGTTCTGCCACCTTGAGGTCATCAGATATGATAGCCACAAGGTCCTTTTCCTGTTTAGTGACTGTCAGTATCTCCCTCCATGATATACTCAGCTCCTAGCATTCAATGCCCAGGGTGCATGATTTCACATTTTTGGGCATTTAACCTGAACTGCCATGCTCTTGAAGAATCCTTGAGTCTCCCAAGATCCCTGTGCATTCCCTCCACCCCCTCATGAGTTCCACCATAGTGTCGATATTAGTAACATCTGCAAAAAGGCATACCTACTCTTCCTGTTCTTCTGCAATGTTACTTATAAAGACATTGAAGAGAAGTAGTCCCAGTATTGAGTCCTGTGGTACTTCACTGGTCACTCTTGCATCATTAGAGTGAGTGCCCATAACCACCACCCTCTGTCTCCTATCTGTTAACCAGTTTCTAACCAAATTTATCACTTTGGATCCCACCCTCTACTGCTTAGTTTATTTATCAGCCTCTTGTGGGGTACAGTGTTGAAGGTCTTGCTAATGTCCAGGCAGACTATGCCCATTGCCCTCCCCTGATCTATTTCCATAGTCACCCAGTCAAAGAAATCTATCAGATTCATTTGGCATGTCCCCCCCCCCCCATGAATCCACGCTGCCTGTGGTATAGCAGCTCATTGGATTGAAGATACTCTACAAATCATTCCTTCTGCAGGGTATCAATGAATTTTCTGACCTCTGAATTATGAATGACGAGACCATAGTTGCAGCCTTCTTCCTGGTGCTGCTGTTATGTAGACAGCCCACATCAGCTTTTATGCAGTCCTCTGGAACCATGCCTGTTTCAAGAGAACTGTTGAATAAGGCTGTCACTGGAGTAGCTAGCACCTCCATGAGTTATTTTGGTACATTTGGTGTATCCCATTCCATCCTTTAACCTTGTCTACCTTCAGACTTGTAAGACCCTTCAGGATTCTTTCCTCTGAAAATGTACTTGTGTCCATACCCCCCCCCCCATTCCTGGTACTCCCTGGTGATCCATCCAGCCTCCCTCCATTGCGAAGACTGAGCAGAAGTACCTGTTCAGGATGGCAACATTTTCTTGGTCCTCTTCTATGCTGTCTCCCCCATGTGCCCTTCTAATCCTCACTAGCCATTCACTTGCTAACTTCTTCTCATTTATGTGCCTAAAGAAATTCTTATCCCTTTTATTAACCCCTTTGGCTATCCTTTCCTCTGTGTGTGCCTTTGTTGAACTCAATATCTTTCATGCTTCCCTCTGTTTTACTTGGTATACCTTCCTGTCATCTTCCCTCTGTGTTTCCTCATACTTCCTGACTGCCACCATTTTTCCTTCACAACTTTGGCTTTTACTCACTCCCTTCCTGCATCAGTTGGTTGTCTTAATTATGCCTTCCCCTATTTATTTCCATTGTGCATCTACCCTCCGTGGCAATCCCCCTATGAGGTGGTCTCTTAGGCAGTGTCCCATTTCTTTATAATTCACCGTACTAAAGTCCATGACTCTCATCCTCATGTGGTTTGTCTCGGTTTCTGTCTTTTTGTCAAACCACACAGTCCACTTATCACTGGTACCCAGGGAACTGCTCACTGTGATGTCTGCAGCGTAATTCCTGTTTGGAAGCACCAGCTCCAGCACTGCCTGTCACTAGTGGATTCTTTAACTAACTTCCTGAGAAAATCCCCTTGTATGGGGTCAAGGATGCCCCTGCTCCATGCCGAAACTAAGTTTGAAGGCTCCATTCTAGTGCTTTGTGGAATGCAGAATTCTTCTGGTAAGATTTGAGTGGATTGACCATTCTGCCAGTGGAAGTTCTGCCAGAATTTCACTGGTTCTTCTGCAGAATTCCGCCTACAGTGCTCTGCAGAACAATATTCCGTGGAACAGCTTTTTAAGAACATACGACCATATGAATGTACCAGCAGAAACAGACCACCCTATCTATCTAAGTCTGCTTGAGTGTGCAGCTAGCACCCCTAGCTTGCAACTGCCCCACCCCCCTTTCCCTTTGTCATCCCACTGCCGCTTCCCACCTCCCCCACCCTCACTCTCTGCTGTTCCTTGTCCCATGCCCTTTTAAAACTGTTCACAGATTTACATGATACCACCCATTCTGGTAGTGCATGCCATTTTGTTACCACCCTCTCTGTGAAATAGTGTCTCCTCGTTTGCCTCCTAAATATTCCCCCCTGTATTCTTAGCCATGCTCCCTGGTGTCCCTCCTCCTCCTCCTTAGCTTAAAGACCCCATCTGCCCCATCCTTATTGATTCCCTTCAGATACTTAAATGTCTCCATCATGTCCCCCCTGTCTCTTCTATCCTCCAGGGTGTACATATTCAGGTCTCCCAGCCTGCTGTCATAGTCTCTCCCCTCCATTCCTCACATCGTCTTCGTTGCCCTCCTCTGCACCCCTCCAGGAGCTTGATATCACACTTCAGGTATGGCCTCCAAAACTGCACACAATATTCCAAGTGCGGCCTTACTAGTGACCTGTAGGGGGGCAAGATCACCTTTCTTCACCTGGATGAAAACCCCCTCGCTATACACCGCAGCATTTTGTTCAATTTTGCACCCGCTTTCCTGCACTGGGCAGTGTTGTTCATGGTCCCTGTTACCATTATCCCTAGGTCCTTCTTCTTCTTCTCAGTAATCCCCAGCTTAACCCACCCCAGCCAGTATTCTCACCTTTGGTTCTTTACCCCAAAGTGCATAACCTTACACTTCTTTGCATTGATCCCCAGCTGCCACCTCTCTGACCACTCCACTAGCTTGCTTAGATCCCTCTGCAGCTGCTTCCATTCCTCCCCTCCATCCACCACTGCTCCCATTTTGGTGTCATCTGCGAACAGACTTACCTTGCTCACCACCCCATGCACAATGTCTGATATGAAGAGCTCAAATAATACTGGTCCCAGCACAGAGCCCTGTGGCACCCCGCTCATCACCGGCTTCAGAGTGGAGAGCTCCCCTCCCACCATCACCTGTTGCAGCCTCCCAATCAGCCAGCTTGTAATCCAGTTTGTCATTTTTGGCCCTACACCTACATCAGTTAGCTTCCCTCCAAGCCACCCATGAGGCACCGAATCGAAGGCCTTGCTGAAGTCCAAATAAAGAACATCCACCACATGACCCTTGTCCAGCTCACCTGTCACCCAGTCATAATATTGTGTTAGGTTAGTTTGACAAGACATCCCCGAAACAAACCCATGCTGCCTCACATCCTGGAGGCCATTGTCCTCCAGGTACGACACCAGTCTTTCCTTTAGTATCATTTCAATGAGTTTGCACACTGTGAAGGTGAAACTTACCAGATGATAATTACTCGGTTCATCTCTTGGTCCACTCTTGCGTAATGGCACTGCATGTGCCATTCTCCAGTTCAGTGGCACACATCCTGACTCCAGTGAGGTGCTGTACAGATTCACTAGTGGCTCCCCCAGCACCTCCGCCATCTCCCTCAGCACCCTGGGGTGGATACCTTCCAGCCCTGGTGCCTTGTCTGTACTCAGTGCCCTCAGTCCCTCTAGGACTCCACTTCCCTCAGTTCTTCCATCTGTCACCTCCTCTTCCCCCATCCACACCCTCCCAGCCCATGGTGGTAGCGGTCCCCCCTTTTCTTCCATGAACACTGAGCAAAAGTATTCATTCAATGCTTCTGCCTGTTCATCCCCCTTTTCCATCCACTCCCTACCCTTTTTTATCCTAACTGTTGTTTCCCTGCACTTCCTTTTCTCCCTGATGTATTTGAAAAAGTCTTTCTCCTCCCCATCAATTCCCAGGGCTGATCTCAGCTCCCTCTGGGCCTTCGCTTCTCTCACTTTTCTGGTAATTTCCCTGGACCATCTTGCATACTCCTTCCTGTCCCCTTTCTTCCTCATCCTCCTATACTTCTGGTGCGCCTCTCATTTTGCCCTTCCCATCTCCACTACCTCACTGTTCAACCAGCATGGTTTCCTTGCTCTACTCCTCTTCTTACTCTGTGTCTTGGTGCAGGCTTCCATTGCCTCTGTAATCCCCCATTTAATAATATTCCATTTCTGCTTCATGTCAGTCTCCTGCCTTATGCCCTCCAGTTTCCCTTTCAGTACTTCTTGCATCCTCCCAAAGTCCACCCCCCTGAAGTTTACCACCCAGGTTACTGATCTCTCTGGCTCCCCACACACCGTGATATTGAACCACACCATTTGGTGATTGTTTTCTGCTAGTGGATCCTCCATCCTTATTTCCCTTACTGCCTCCCTATTCAGCAATACCAGATCTAAAGTGTTCTTTAACCTAGTAGGTACACTGACCAACTGAGTAAGCAGACCCTCCAGGATCACGTCCAGAAGTACATGCTCCCTAGCACTGGAGGTGACCGGAATGCTCCAGTCAACCCCCGGCAAGTTGAAATCCCCCACAATGACCACCTTCCCTTTTCTACATACATTTCTGATTTGTCCTGCTAATTCCCAGTCAAGCTCCTCAGACTGAGACAGTGGCCTGTATACCACCCCAAACCTCAGTTTCCTAACCCTTGAGTCTAGGAGCTGCAGCCAGATTGCCTCTGTTCTCCTTTCCTCCCCTTCATCCCTTGTGCATTTGATCCCATCCCTCACATAGACCACCACACCACCCCTCTCCCCTCCTTATGGTCCTTCCTGCTTAATTTGTACCCTGGGATTGCCAGATCCCAGTCCCGGTGCCTGGTTACCCATGTTTCTGTGAGAGCTGCAATATCCACCCTCTACCCTGCCAAGAGTGCCTGTAGCTGAGCTGATTTGTTGTCTAAGCTTCTCACATTCAGCGAGACCACCTCGCATCCTGTCCCCTTCCCTTCATTGCCCTCCATCTCCTCCCTTCTACTCCTTCCCTTTTTGGCTGGCCTGAGTCCTTCCCTGCTAGCCTGAGGGGTAGGCTGTGACTCCACTCTATTGGATCCCTTCCTACCTGTTGTCCACTTGCCACCCCCTCCATCTAGTTTAAATCCACCTTTGTTGCAATATACCTCCCCGGTCTTTGCTTTAATATCTCCTTCTCCTCCCGGCTCAGGAATAGCCTATTCCTTGCAAACAGATTATTATCCCAGGTACTGCACCAGCTGCTCACAACCCCATCACCCTTAGTTCGACACCATTCTACCAATCATACATTCAACTCCCCAATCCTCTCCTTTCTCACTGTGCTTGCGAAGGGTACTGGAAGCACCTCTAAGAAGGCCACAGACTCCCCAGTCTCCTTGCACAACCTTCCCACTTCCACAAACCTCTCCCTTGTTACCTCCACCATTTCTCCCACCAGGTCATTTATCCCCACATGTACATCAATGTGCAGTTGCCTCCTACCCCTCCTTGCACACCTTAGGATTGCCTGTCCTGCCTTGTCTGTCTTTAATCCCGGTATGGACTCCACCCATATCAGACTGTGCATCGCCCACTTGCTGCCCCATCTGATCCCCTTGAATATGGAGTCTCCAACACCAGTACACACCCTCCTCTTTCCTTGTGCCTGTTGCCACCCCCCCACCCAGGTTCTCATTCCCAGGGCCACTCAAGATGATGCTTTTACCATTTGCTCAGTGTCTTCTTCCCTGCCCCTCTCAATTGAGACCCCTCCTCCTCCTCCTGTTTGACTGCCAACTTCCCTCTCCCTCCTCACCTCTCTGAGAATTATCCTTCCTCCTGCCATGCTGTGCTCGGTCTCTCCACTAGTAATGCCCCTCACTCCCTCCCCTTCGTGAATACTATCCCTTGTGCAATCTCCTCCTGCATCCTATTTTCCAATGTGTCACTAGTACAGCATACATGTTCCCTACTCTCTTTGCATTACTATGTGTTTTTTTCCTCCCTCCTGCCTACTGCTGTTCCTCTTTTGCTAGGCCCTACTAAAGTCCACCCTTCATCAGCTGGCTTCCTGTCTAGTTTGCCCCCTAACTCCTCCCTTGACCCACTGTTCCTTCACTGTGGTGCCCCCGATACTCTCAGATGTCAGCCTTTATACCAATTCAACCCTCCCCTCACCCCTCAACCTCCCCAGCTCCCTGCCAAGCCACTGAACCTCTTCCTTGAGCCTCCTTAACCTTTGGCATATTGGGCACCCTCCCAGCCTCCACAGTATGTTCATCCACACTGCTGCCCCACAACCATAGCACCCCACAGTCCTACCCATGGTTCACTCTACCTATGCAGGACAGTGAAATACAGTCTCTATACTGATTGTAGTTGTTTACAAACACAATTACAAACCCACCAATAGCATTCCCAAGTCTCACAAATGCATACAGTCCATAAATTAGATGTTTACCCCAGGTCATCTTTAGGCCCCAATATCGTGTGAGGTGGGTGCATGAGGAAGAGTGCCATCTGTAACGGCTAGTCATTTCCCCATGAAATCCCTCACGGTGATGGGAGGGTACAGCGACCAGATTGGGGGTGGCTGAAATGGGTGACAGGATGTCACTATATATACCTGTGCGGGGGGAGCGAGCATGGCAAGCATGGGCTGGCTGGGGGCAGAGGAGCTGTAGGGGGTGGTGCTGCAGTGGGTTGCTGAGCTGTGTTGTGGCATTGGGGGTTGTCCTGTGGTTGGGGTGGGTGATGTACATGTTTTGGGTCCGGGCACTGGTGTGATTTTATTGCCCCTGGCCTGAACCTTTAATTCTACAAGTTTTCACCCCCCCAACATGCACCCCCCTGGAGTTGAGAATCCTTTAGTAGGGAGGTGTGGGGGGCAAAATATATGTCCCTGGTGCTGTTGTGCTGTGCACTGGGGAATCAGAGTACCAAATATGTTTTCAGCACTCTGACTGCATGATAATGGCGATCGCCTTTAGGCTTTTGCCGTTATCACATAGAACCTTTGACCCCTCCCCCTGGCTTTTTAAGTGGGGACACTGTGCCCCTGTTGAGCTAAATGCAAAGGACACAGCCACAGAAACCTTTAAGCTTAATTCAAAAAACACAGCCACATAAACCTTTAAGTTAAATAATAAAAAAAATAGAAAAACTTATAAAAATCCTCTCCACAGCAAATAGAAGTAACTAATCCTAGCCCAGCCTTTAACTGAAATTGTAATACCAAATGCCCTTGCATGCAGCCTACAACAACAACTACTGTAATAACTGGAAACCACAATTCTACTCATAAGATGTACATTACTGACTGTACACCACAGTCCTACTCATAAGTTACATATATATTTAAGGATCAGCTCAAATAGCTGTTCCTTGTTTACTCCCTGCTGACCTGCCTGAGGGGCTCAGGTCAGTTTGCAGCTCCCCAAGCTCCTCCCTCACTGCCTTCACACCCAACCCCCAATGGCATTTCAATATTTAAGAAAGGCAGATGGAAGGTGTGGGTAGGAGGGCTTTTACAACCCTCCAGCAAGAGAAACCTTTAAGCTAAATTCCATTTTAAAATAAATAAAACAATAGCAAAACATAGAAAGATCCTCTCCACACTAACTCTCTCCACAGCAAGTAGAATTAATTAATAGTTTTCTCCTGTAGTTTAAAAAACAATAGCAAAATTTACAAAAATCCTTTCCACACTAACTCTCTCCACAGTAAGCAGAATTAACTAATCCTTCTCACCTGCAGTTTGATGGCTGTGTCAGAATTTAAAGGCTTTGTGGGTGGGCAAGTCTGGGCATGTCCTGTTCAATCCCTCCAGCCACAGAAACCTTTAAGCTAAATTCCACTTTAAACTAAATAAAACAATAGCAAAACTTACAAAAATCCTCTCCACGCTAACTTTCTCCACAGCAAGTAGAATTAACTAATCCTTCTCTCCTGCAGTTTAAAAAACAATAGCAAACTTTACAAAAATCCTTTCCACATTAACTCTCTCCACAGCAAGCAGAATTAACTAATCCTCCCTGTTTTTTCTGTGGAAAATTATTCTGCATTAATTTCTGATGACAATTATGAGATCCACAGAATAATATTCCACGGAACAGCATTTGTTCTGCAGAAAATCATTCTGTAACTATTTTCTGCTGTGGAGATCCACCATTCTATTTCTGGCAAAATTCAGCAGAATTTCAGTGAAATTTTGAAAAATCTGCAGAATTTCATTCCACTGGAATTTGAGAATTCCACACGGCACTACTTCATTCCATGTCTGGCAGACTAAAATCAGCTACAAGCAGCACCTCCTTCTTACTTGCCATTCTGATGATGGCTTCCCCAAGTGACTCATCCAACTCATCTCCCTTTTGCTTGAGGTCTGCATATTACCTTGGTATGGCTAGCAGCACCAGAGCCTGTCTCCAGGATGAGCTATAGCCCCTTCATTTCCTCCAGGCGTCCCTGTACCTCTGCGGCCTTGATTCCCTCCCTCCCTCACATATAAAAAAAAAAACTCCTCCCACCCCTGTCTCTCCTGAACAGAAAGTGGCCCAGGTATGGCCACATCCCTGTAAGTAACAATTTAAGGCATTTTTTTTTACAAATTTGCTTTAAGGAGGTATTGTTTTTTCTTTTGACTTCAAGAAATAGCTAGCTACATCACATAAAGATGTGCTGTATGTTTGCCAAAACAAGCAATGCGACTATTGAAGCAAGCAGCATGTGAGGGATTTAAAAGGGAGTTTTTGGGTTTGAGCAATGCAGCTTAATTTGCTTCATACCCAATCTGTTAAAGTAGTTAATCAGAAAATCTGACAGTATTTGAAATGTTTTCATTTGTCATAAGAATGAGTAGGATTTGTTATTCAATAATAAAAAAAATCTCTTTTCAGATGTGCCATATATTAATACTATGAATATAAACCCTACTTATGTTAATGTATATGGAGATATTATTTTTGTTTCAGAAATGACAGTGTATGAAACATTTTTTTCACTGTAGTAAAAGTCTTATGAAGCAATGTGTAAAACATATTTGTCATTTTGACAATGATTCACAGAAACTGTGACAAGAATTCACATTCTAATACTTAAAAGCGTGAGCAATAAAAAAACACTGTCTGCTTTATATCAGATCATCAATCTTATTAAATCATGTCAGTAAAGGGAGTTGCTGCTTCAGATACTTCAAAATGAGTATCAGTTTTTCTCCACACAGAGATGTTATAGGTGTCAAACCCATGTCTCACAACTCTCTGAGCTACTGATGCCCCTATTTGTTTTTGTTGTGTGATTGGGACTTAATACAGTATGCCCTTCTAGCTGTCTTTTTCTACTGCTGTTTAAATGGTGTACCAATAAACAATATGCCCTGTTGCAAAGGCATTTCATAGTCAATGGGAATGATGTACACAGGACTGAAGGTTTTATGAGATTTTCAGCCTTACAAGTAGAAGCTCAAACCTTCCCACATACCTATGATATTGATAGAAGTACTGAATGCATATTGCAAAAAAATCATCAGGGGAAACATGGCTCTGGGTCTCTTTTGTTCTAGGGAGGAAATACACATGCTAGAGGTTAGGAAAAGTGGAGCAGCTGACCATGAATGAACTAAATCTAGCAGTGTCTCAGCAGTGCCAGTGTTCATGACACCTGCTCATGACTAGAGGGAAGCAATATAAATATATGAGGAAGGCAGTTACTATGACTACCATGCACTACAGTTATGTCAGCAGTGCCAATATAATAATGATGGCCCTAGGGATAGAAACAGAAGTAGCAACTTGATGAACAAGTCATTGGTTCCATTTGGGAAATCATCACTGCAGTACCAACAGAACTCTAGTTCATTCCAAGAGAAAACCAGCAGACACAATTAGACTCCCAGAAGGTATGTGAAGAACAGTAATTTAAAAAGTAGCCACCCTGATTAGTTTCCACTGTGTTTCCCTTAGGGAGGGTCAATGAATGGCTGGCCTGAGCAGCTAATGGTTAAATGCCCACAGGAATTAAACTGATAACATTTAATAAATTACTTTCAGGGTCTCTCCATTAGTGTCAATGATGAAGCTTCAACAGTCTCACAGCCTGGCATTTCAGTATTACCACTTTTAATTGTATGATCACTGGAATAGTAAAAAAAAAAAAAATAACTGAGATAGTTAGCACTCAGTAAGCAATTTATTATTTCCCATGCCTTGGTGACTGGTAATGTGATGTAGTTCCAGTGTTTGCATTAAGAATATAAAAAGTGGCAAAAACTCAGCATTTCTGTTTTAGGCCATTAGAAGATGTCAACCCATAACATTGGGTCAACAATTCAAGCAACGGTTAGAAACTGAGGGCTGGATTTTTGAAGCTCGGTCACAAGCTGCAACACTGGCTGCTTGTACTGAGTACAGCTGCATCTAGGATCCTGTACCAGATATTCCAAGTGACAGGATCCTGGCACCAATGTCCCCCCGGCTTGCATCAACAATGACTGCACACCAAACAGAGGGTGCACCCACAAGCTTTGCCATAACAGCTACAGGGTGGAGAGGCAGCAACTCCCCCAATGGAAAGAGGTGCAGTAGCGGCTCTGCCCACCCCTAGACCCACCAATCAGCTGGGAACATGTTGGCATGCAGAACCAGTACCAGGAGATCTACTCCCCCTTCCTAACCCAGCAGGCAGTGCCCCCCACCCCACTCCCCCAATTCATCAGTACCCCATGGCCGGCTGCCAAATGAACTGCCACAGCGCATACTGTACAGTATGCACTTTGACAGTTCATTCAGTGGCCAGCCATGGTGGTGTGCAGAAGGCAGTGCTGGTCACTTGATCTGGGGTACTGATGGATGAGGGGGAATGGGGTGGTAGTACCTGCCAGGTTGGGGGGCCGCTAGATCACCAGGGATGACTATCCAAATAACAGTGTACTGGGGATTGAGGTGTGGAGAGGAGGGCAAGAGAACACCCTGCAGTGCTGTCATGTACAGGCAGTCTTGGGGGGGGCACTGGCTCACAAGAATTCAGCTAGTATGGGCTCAATGGGGCTGGAGGATGGGGCTATGTGCATGGGGTTACTTCTGGGAGGGCACAGTGGCAGGACACTGTTGACACCCTCCAGGAGGCTATCTAAGTTTCGTTAGACCAGCCCTTTGCTGGTCTAAAGGTACTTACCTCTTTGTCCCTGGGGAAGGTTTTGAAAATCCAGATGTCAGAGTTGCATCAGCCAGGGCCTGCCACATGTCCCTTTATGAAATGCGCAGCCACTATTGTAGAGCAAGCCCCTTTTGCATACTAAGCCTGATGTTTGATCCAGGCTACATTAGAAAATAGCTCTGGTTCACCATTTACTTTATACAGAGGTACACGACAAGGGTGCCTCCTATCCCCACTTCTTTTTGCACTTTATTTGGAACCCCTAGCTGCCAAATAAAGGGAAAAGGGTAATGTGCAGGGGATCCCATTAGGAGGCAAAATGTTTAAATTATTCCTTTTTGCAGACGATATTTTGTTGACCCTGACTTCCCCAGAGTCATCTGTCCCAGCGGTATGGGAACAACTTCAGCTTTTCAGCACCTTATCTGGCTATAAAATAAATTGTTCAAAAACCGAAGTACTTAATTTTTCCCTTTCTCCCTCCAGACGAATGAAACTGGAATTTCCTTTCCGATGGCACAGACTTGAGATGAGGTACCTAGGGATAAAAATCCCAACCAAGCTAATACACCTCGAAATGGTGAATATGGAACTAATTACACAGCAAATTACTTTGGATATGTCTAGATGGATACAACTCCCCCTGGGTCTAATTAATCGAGTGGAAACAATTCAACAAAATATTTTCCCTTGTTTATTATGTTTCCTACAAACTTTGCCAACTGTTCCCTTGGACTTTTATTTTTGATCCTGGGATAAGCTCATCTCTAGGTTTATCTGGGGAGGAAAACCCCCAAGGGTAAAATGCAGCTTATTACAACTTCCTAAGTCACAGGGAGGGCTAAATTTACCTAACCTGAAAGAATATTCCAGAGCAACTCAAACCCACACAGCCCTATTACTCATTAATCCCTCTTACAAGGCACACTGGAAAACAATAGAAATAACCTTAAATGGACTGGAATCTTTACCAATGTACCTGCTGGGAGACCTCACCAGATGTTATCCCCTGACCCGGTTTCTGAAAATGACTGCAGAATCTTTAAAAAACTGGCTTTATGTGACTCGGTATAGGTTAACCTCTCAGGAGAAATACTTTTTAAATGCCCTAGCTCCTAATAAAGATCTTTTCCCTTACTTGCTGGAGACAGATCTACTAAAATGGGAGCATTATTCCATCAGATATGTATTCCAACTGGTAAGCCTTTCGGGAATTCATTCTTTCACATATTTACAATCCTCATATGGATTACCCCAGAGAGAGCTCCCAACTTATGGGGCACTACATACTGCTCTGCTTGAGATGGTTGATTCTTAAACTGGAATAGCAAAAGCCTCATCTAAAAAGGTACAATTGATTATCCAGGCCATAGAAGGTAGATCACAGGAACACATTATTAGTAATATATATCAAGCAATGCACCCTATGTCCGCACAGGAACATGACCAAGTGAGAGCTAGATGGGTAAGGAAACTTAATTTAGAACTAGACCCAGATAGATGGATACAATCTGCCTACTTTTATTCTAAGAATTCAGCAACATCATATTGGAGGGAATTTGCCTGGAAGACCAGGGTTAGATTTTTTAGAACTCCAGATATCCAGGTAAAATTAGGGGCACCAGACAGAAGTCTTTGCTGGAGAGGATGTGGATATTCTCCTGCAGGCCAAGAACACATATTATGGGCTTGTCCCCTCCTATCTGATTATTGGAAGGATATCAAAGTGGAAGTTAACAACATTTTTGGCAACCCTGATCTATTTACCCCATGATTTATCCTGACAGCAATGCCACCACATGATATACAGATCAACTGGTCTCAATATAAACTTATCACACTTTTAATTTCAATAGCTAAAAAAGTTATCACCAGACTATGGCTTACTAAAATGGCCCCTGATAAAGCCTCTTGGAGAAACCTCACCTATGAAGTATATAACTTGGAACATCTTTCATATAAGATAAACAACAGGATAAACACCTTTAATACAAGATGGGGACTATGGGTTGCACATCAACTAGAGGCCTATCCGGAATTTGTACCATGAAACAAAAAGATGAATCTCTTGTGATTTTCAACTTAATCATAGTTGAGATAGTATATTATCTTGGAGTCTTTGCTGATAAGGAGAGGAGACCCAGACTGAGAGGGATGTTGATCTGGAAAACATGGGAGGGGGAAGCTAGGGAACAATATCTATTTAAGACTACAGTCTATGAGATCTTATTCTGGTCTACTTACCAAACAGAGAAAGATAGTAGGATACTACTACAGAGATATGTTAAACAGTCCTATGTGTATAAATTAAATGCCTGTAAATTAATCGCCTGTATATGCTGTAACAAGGAATCTCAACAACTAATATGTTGCATAAAATGTGATTATGTATGTGACATTCTATCTCAAAATAAAATAAAAAGCTATATTTAAAAAAAAGAAGAAAATAGCTCTGGGTGCATCTCTTGATGCAAGGTGCCTGTTGTGTCAGACATGTTTGATGCAAGCACCTTGCATCATTCGTAGGGCTTTGAAAATCCTGCCCTGAGTCTTTACCACAGTTTAGTTTTGAACCAGCTGGGGCACTGAACCTACCACTGTGTGGTCAATTAATCATGAATTAGCATTGAGTGAGTATTTCATGAGTGCCACAAAAAAATGAATCGTATTTCCAAGTTTTCTGGTTTATTCTACACATCATCAGAATAAATTAGTCTCTTTTTCTTAGGAGCACTAAAATGTTACTATTTCCTTTTTAGCTGAAATACATGATGTTATGAGAGGAAAACACATTTATTCTGTAGTTAAACCAAACATACAGGTGGTTACATACTTAACAGTAGCTTTCCTGTTTTTGCTCTTGAGGGACTGTTGAAGATTTAGTGGCTCAGATGTTCATATTTTTAATACCTGGGTTACAGACATTATTTTTGAATATGACAAAAGGTCTTATCCCATGTGTACAGCAAGTGTGGAAAAGTCATCAGTTTAGCTTCATTCAATTATATTACAGTAGGAGCCAAGGTAGAAAGTTTAATGTTTCTAACACAAGTGCAGTATAACCTAAGCAAAAAAAAAAGCAGATTTTTATAAAAAAACTCAAATTTGTTTAAAAACAGATCATTTAAAGGGAACATAAGCCTTGTTTTCTGTATCTTTTTAAGATGAGTGGGTATTTGTGCAGGTATGTAGCCAGTTTAGTCTCCACTACATACTGTTCATGTGTTCAGTTCCTTTTTGATGGTTCTGTTTTTTTCTTATTAACTGTCTTTATTAATACTGTCTTTTTTCTTTTTTCTACACAATAACACTTACTTAATTATGTTTCAGATGTGGAACCCAGAGATATCAGTTAAGTGGAGGCCAGCAGGAAAATGTTCACTCAAGATGTCCATTCAATTGATATCACCAAGTTTCAGAGCTCATATGAACTTAAAAATGTTTAGGGAAGAGCTGGCCCAGTGGCACAGAGGGCTGAGGCTCTGTTCGTGCCTTACCTCACATCACATTAGTGACTCATGTTTGGGAACAAACTCTGGTTGCTAAGGGTCAGCAGGGGTGTAGGCTGAGAGAGGATCATGCAGCCACCTGGCAGGTCTCTTCTCTTGTGTTGGGCTGGTGAGCCTTCCTGGCTCTTGGCTGCCACCAAGTTGAGGCCTGGTAGCAGTGCTAGTGTGCAGGAGTCAGATTCAGGTCAGGGAGGGTGGAGGGAGCTGTTGTTCAAGAGAGCATGCGCACCTTCACACGCATGCATCCTCTGAGTATGCCATGTTTTTTGGAGGGTTAGTGGGAAAAACAGGAAAACTGAGCAGACTGGGCTCAGTGAAGCCTTGTCTGGCCATTCCAGCTGATAAGGCCCTTCTGGATTATATTCTTTGGGGGGCAGCAGTCCCTCCAGCCTGCCACCGGGGGGGGGGATCTTTAGGGCAAATGACCTCCACTGTGGAGGGAGGATAGATATGGTCCTTGAGGTCCAGGGATAAGGCTGAATAGTCACCCCATCTGGCTCCAGAGGAAAAACACCTTTATCAAGAAAATGTGTAGGGAATAGGCAACATTAAAAAGGGGCCCCTAAAGAAACATTTGACTATTAAAAAAGAAACACAAAAAACAATATACTGGAGATATTAAAAAAATGTAACCATATACTGGGGATGTTAAACATTCTCCACACTTGCACACCTTTTTAAGTAGATAAAAAAATGTAAAAACACCAAGGTTTATTTTTCCTTTAAAGCACAATTAAAGTACTCATTTGGAAACATATGTTAGTATCATTAAGTAAGTAATATCATACAGCAGGCTGTGGGGAGGGCTGGATTAACATAACTAGTGATGTGCATAATTGGAAAACTTTGCTTCACAAATTAACTCATGAATTCATCTCATTTCATGAAGTTAATCCACCTTGCAAGTCCAAATTCACAGTAAACTGATAACTTCACTGCCAAAGTTTGGGACTGAGGTAAAGTTTGCAGTGTACTATGGGACTGGAGGTCACATGTTGCTGAAACAAGCTGTATGCCATGATGAGGCTGTCTTCAGTGCAGTCTTCTGAAGATAGAGTAGGAGAGAAGTCTGTGTGTGCTTGTCTGAGACAAAATACTTTTAAAATACGTCTCAAAACTGAGCTTTATGAATACACATTGCTCACAGATTCTTCGAGAGGGCCTTATGTTGCTAGATTTGTGGTTTCTGTTTTATCAGTCTGTGAAACAGTGTTGTGGGGGAGGGTAGATGTGGCAAGGCAGCGAAGAAAGATCTGAAGCTTTTTTGTCCAAGAAGGAGATTAGTGTTATATTTTGGTTTTCTTAATCTTCCTTGTCCATCATTTCTGATCTATAGTGAGTAATTTCTTGTTTTTATTTCTATGGTTTAGTTTGGTGTATTTAAGTAAAGTATTTTGTCAATGTCTTTCTGAAGCAGTTTTAGTTATTTTTTAGTTATAT
Organism: Neoceratodus forsteri; assembly: GCA_016271365.2. NCBI lineage: Eukaryota > Metazoa > Chordata > Ceratodontiformes > Ceratodontidae > Neoceratodus > Neoceratodus forsteri. The sequence continues at coordinate 1,215,360,740 of CM057453.1, read as the reverse complement.
TTTTCTTAAAGTGGTGGTGTTCTGTCACTTTTTGTTATACCTAATATTTAATTGTCCCCGTTGCCCCAGTGATTTTAATCCCTGTTCTGTTTAAAAAAAAAAACAACTTTTGGGTTGTTCTTAGTAGTCATTTTTCAAATCACACTACTGATCCCTGATTCTGCTGGGAGAGGTGTTGTCTGCTGCTGGTAGTTAATAACTTATTTAACCATTTTACCCAAGTTGTGTGTAGAGATGTGCCAATGTAAAACTTTGCCGATGAAGTTTGCACAGTGACAAAATTTGCCACTTTGCAGAGCTTTCTGAAGCTTGTCCAGGTCTGGGAAACTTTGATTTCACCCAAATTGTGAAGTTTTTGCTACAAAGTGCAGAATTTTGCAGGCAAAATTCCACACTTCACGGTGAAATTCAGTACTTCCAGGTGAAAAATTTACACTTCCCAATCCACAAATTGTGCTTCACGAATTGTGCAAAATTCATGAATTAATTCACGGAGTAAAGTTTGCCAACTTTTCCTATACCTAGTTGTGTTTGTCTTGTTCCTGTGGTGTTTTATTTTTTTCAGATCACACTGCTGATCTGTGACTTCCTAGGGGGAGGTTTTGTCTGCCCCTGGTACTTATCTTGTACTGCAGGCTTTATTTACATTTTGTAATTTTTCATTCCAAATCAAGTTACAATTAGCATATCAGAATAGCCATGAAGAGATACTTTAGTAAAGGGAGAGGTGCCTGGGAGTCAACAAAAAAGTGTTCAAAATCTGTGGGGCAAAATAGTGCTTCAGTTAAAAAAAATATATGTCTGTGTCAGCATGTTCTATGGGCTCCATGGCTGGTAGTAGCAAAGAAGTAGCTGGTGGTGGTGGCATTAGTGTAGCCAAATGTTTCTCTGCCACATCTGAGGCATCCATGCTGATGGAGGATGTGGGAGGTGACATGAGAAGCAGTAGTAAACAACCTGGGGGGGCATGTTTATTGCATAGGTTGCAAGGTACCACACTAGCCGTAACTCTAATGTCTCATAGGATAACACTGCAACTTTAACAAGCCATAACTTCACCAGTTGTTTGAGCTAAGGGACACGCTACACATCCATACAAGGGTCTCAATGTCTACTACAATATTAACACATAATACCCCTTGAAAAATTCATGAGGTGTACAACACCCCAAAATCACCTTCCAATTTGACCATGGTATCAAATCCATAGTTTAAGTCTCATAATCATCAACAATACATCAAAGATGCACCTTCTCTTGAATTACAATCGTGCCAGGTATCAGACAAATTCAATACAATTTAACCAAATTATTCCTAAAAAAACTAAAGGAACAGTTGGTGGAAGTCATATTGACCCAACTTCAAGTTTGTGTACCCCAAAGAGAAGTTACAGTTGAAGTTACAAGTCAAAGTTACCAATGACAAATTCCCTATTAAATAGAGAAACTTCTTGAAATGATCTGCTGAGGCAAATTTGGTGACTTTGCCTTAACTTTGACTGTGAATTAAACTATTGCAACATCTTTAAACATGACCCCACTCCAATTTTATTACACTGCCATTGGAGCTATATTAATTCATTACACAAAATGGCATAAAACAGTAATCTTATTAGCAAGAAACATCACATAATCGTGCATCAACATTACAGTGATACATGGATATTTTCCAGATCTCATTTTTATGACCATAACAGCTTTTATGATCAACAATACTGAACAATTTTATAAGCACAGAGGCATGGCCCATGTTGCTATGTTAAAACACCTATATGCACTGTTATTATGGTGTGAGGCACTGGGTGCTCACAACACTCCTGGGATGTTCATCAAAAGGCTGTAATGTACAATCTACTGTGGGCTAATATTTACTCAACCCACTATCATGAAGTACAATGATGTGCTTATAAAATTAGGAAGTATTTTAAAAAGCAAAGCTATAACTTTTCTTTAAAAAAATTGTGCATAATTTTTTTGTTTTAACTATTTCCAGTAGTGTTTTTAGAAGCAGTCCTGGGTGAAAATTGTGGATTCTGATTCCAGAAAACATTCATATAATTGTGCAATTTTCATGGAATTCCACCTGATATTTGCCTTTCATGAAATTTGCCCTTTCTGTGAATTCCTGCTCAATTATGTTTACTTCAGAAAATATGCAATGAACTGAGGAATGTATTAATTAAAAAAAAAAACAGTTTGTAGTATAATTTGTGGAAACAAATTCCATGAGCAATTTTGTCATGTGAGTCCCTTAATTTAGGTGGGAATTAAAATTGCAAAGTGCTGTTTCTTACAGATCCACTCTCTTTCTTTAGTGTTATTTTCTTTCTTGTCCAAAATTCAGTTTTATCGTGTAGTATTACAATTTTTAATTTACTTTAATTTCATCAAAGTTCCATCGTTTGTCCCAAAATTCCACAATTCGCTAACATTTTCTATTTAACACCAAGAAAAGTATTCCACAAACAATGCTGATACCTGAGGTCTTTTGTATAGTTGGGAATCTATGGGTCAACAGGATAGTTGCTATATCAACCCAGTCCTCTCACTCTCTCGCATGACTGCTCCTTCGAGTACTCTGTGCAGTACTTGTGAGGTTGTTGAAGTGTAAAGATCTGCTGCTTTACTTATCTACAATTTCTTCAGTATTCAATAAAGATTCAAAAAGGTGCCCACTCATTACAAAAGTCAACAATTATTTTCAATGACCTATCAAGGGGCTGCAGGTGGTGGTGGTGGCTGCTGGTGCAGTTCCTGTGCCAATGTGGCTAGCAGTCCCTGTATTGTGCTTGTGCAACCGCGCACATGCAGTACCCCACCCATTACATTATCAGGCATAGCAGGCAGACCAGTCTTCACAGAAGGCTGTCCTGGCCCTGGGTCAGGGCTGCATCTCTTTGACTCCCGCATCCCTCTGGGCACCTGTTTTGTTTGTTTTTTCTGTTTAATTTTGTTGAGCCGGTAAGCCCACTGCGCCTAGAAGTCCTTTTTTCAGGGGTGACTGGGGGGGAGAGGGAATACAGATGGTAAGCAACTGAAATTGAACCAGATTAAACTGTTGGTAGTATTTTTAGTGAAAGGGAAATTTGGCCAGGACACCGGGGAAATGTCCCTACTCTTTTTGATAAGTGCCATGGGATCTTTAACATCCACCTGAACTACCACCAATCCAGGCAGATGGGACCTCAGTTTAATGTCTCATCTGAAAGACGGCACCTCAGAAGTGCAGCACCCCTCTCATGCTGCACTACAGTGTCAGTACTGTGATATTAACCCAAGTGCCAGATGTGGAAACTGAACCCACAGCCCTCTGATCTCCTGGCCTCAGAGATGAGTGTGCTACCTACTGAGCCACTGACACTGCACCTGTGGAAAGAAATACAGTGAACTCATCCAGATGTTCACACAGGGTCAGGGACATGATGTTGCATAATGTGCATGACAGAAATACAACCAGCAGATGCAAGGGACACCATACCACACACAGATGGAAGGAGTCAAGCAGCCACAGCAGAATGTGGGTTGCATACCAGAGGCAGCAATGTGGACCTGAACATTAGAGGACTGCAAATGCAATGAGTGTGGCTGCAATGGAGCACTTCCAAGACATGCAAGGGACAAATGACACTGACATGCATGCTGGTTGTGGGAACGCAGCACAAGAAACACAGAGTCAAGCCAGAGCCAGACAGGCAGTGTAATGATCCAAGTGGCTTGCAGCTGCACTCATACACCCAGTGCCCTGCAGACAAGACCAACCCAAGTGTGCAGGACAACAAATATCCACAAGCCACTCCATTCATCTGCAGGAGCAGGTCCAATCACACATGTGGTTCACACAGCAGAGCTGTATATAGATGGGACTGTCATGCATCACTATGTGGAGCAGCCAGGTTAATACATGTGTACGCTGGTATTGTACAAGGGTGGCACTTTACACACTATACCAAGGTCAGCAAACAACACCAGTGTGGGATGCAGAGCTGCCAAGAGGCACCCCTCAGCAGGTGCTGACCCCACTCTTCCTACATAGTTGACACTCATATAGAGCCACTGCCAGAAAGAGGTCCAGTGAACACCCAGTTGTGTCAAAATTTTTGCATGACCCTGTCCGTGTGCATGGAATAATCATATTCTGGTCATCACTCTGTTAGTTAGACACTACTGACTATGCATCACAATGCTCATAAAATATAGTAAACTACATGCAACACCTACCAATCCCCCCACCCACATCTGACCCCATGCCACATAAGCCCGGCTCTGTTGACATGCAGTGGCATGGCATCCAGTGCATATGGCACTGGAGATGGCACTGCTGCAGGCAGATTGCCATAGGTTCTGTATGATGCACATGGCATGACACTATGGTGTACTTGTACAACACTGGCCTTTGCATACCTCCAACAAGCCGATACACATACATAGTCCAGACCATGAGGCACAACAGATCCAACCAACAGTGATGGTTGTGGCTGGCCTGGTGGTGCTGAGGGTTGATTTGCTGGATGCCACCCCTCATGCCACACCAGCGACCCTGGTTCAGGAACAAGCCCAGGCACTGGGGGTCAGCAGGGGAGGGAGAGGAGCGAGCATTCTGAGGACTGCTCTCCTCTCCCTGGGGTGGATCCAGAGCTCTCTGGCACAGAAGAGACACCTGGTGGAGACCGGGGTTACTACTAGTGAAGGAGCAACAAGTGTAGGAGGAGCGCAGAGGATGTCCATGGTAGCCGTGCTGACGTCATTGCATGGCTGTGCTCCTGGGGGCAACAAAAAGACAAAATCCCCAGTTTCATGGATAGGCGAAGGCACCTCCTATGCATCGGCCACACTCCCACTGTTGGACTCATCATCCAGGGTCCCCCCCAACTCCAGTCCTGGCACATTGGATTACAGATAGAGCACCAGGGAGTAAGGCAGCCCTACATCGGGGGGGCTGAGAGCTGAGGGATTTAGGGGGCTGGAGCGGCCTTGCACTGGTGAGTTCCAGACTGGAGTTAGAGTCGAGCATGGGGTTGGTAGTTGGAGAGAGTTCCACAAAATACCTGAGTATAAAGAGAGTTTACAAAAAAAACAATGATGGTTGTATCCACTGGGGCTGTGAGCATTACCGCTAACTCCCTGATGCACCTAGTCAGCAGCACAGGGGACACACCACTGAATGGTGTAATGCATGTCAAGGCACAGTACATACACACACACACACACACACACACACACACACACATGCACACGGCAGTGTGCCTGCTGTAAGGATGTGAACAACTGTAGACTGCACATACTTTGACATACTACAGTGTCAGTGGCAGGATAATTCCCCAAGGCCAGGGTGACTGTTCCCACCCACAGCTGTATAGGTACAGCCCCCACAGACATGTGTGCCATGGTCAGGCACACCTGGACATGTGTCTCCAATCACAGAATCAAGCGAAATAGTGTAGATATGCAACCAAGTGCATGAAACACACAATGCAGAGTACTTACAGGGGTGCATGGCCATGGACCAACCCTCCATGGCCTGGTTAGGTTGGGTTCCATCATGGCCTTTTGTTTCCTGCCACTGGTCCTTGATGCATCGCTGCTGTTCCCTGATGCAGGCTTAGCTCTGCTGGGCCCTGGATTTTGTGGAGGAGGATAAAAAGGAAATGTGATCAATAGTATGCAGTGGAACACATGGCACAGTACCATAAATAGATCCTTGTGAAATTCTTTTTATTTTTTATGATTTTTATGTGTATTTTTCTGGAATTTCATGTTATTTCTTTTTATTCATTGAAAAGGTAGTTTTATTTCTTATCACATTTACATTCATAAAATACCTCAAAATGACCTTATACACACTAGAAATTACATTCCTAGTATATTACATTACATAGAGACACAGAAATTGTAGGTGGATAAGGACTGCTAGGCCCATCTAATCTGCCCATAAGCCCTCCCATCTGTGACGTTTGACCCTATGAGGTCAACGGCTTTCTCCTCTCCTTCCCACTCCTAGGGATCCCTTAAGTCCGTCCCATGCATCTTTAAATCCCTTCACTGTGCTTGCTCCCACCACCTCCTGTTGTAGACTGTTCCATGTTTCCACTACTCTTTCTGTGAAGAAAACTTCCTCACCTTACCCCCCTTCACCTGCCTCCTTCCAATTTTATATCATGCCACCTTGTTCTTGTACTCCTTCTATATTGGAAGATGTCATCCCCCTGCACCTTGTTTATGCCCTTAAGGTACTTGAATGTTTCTGTCATGGCACCCTGATCCCTCCTTTCCTCCAGTGAGTACATATGGAGGTTGCTCAGTCTCTTCTTGTATGTTTTCTGGTGCAAGCCCCGTACCATTTTTGTCTCCCTTCTCTGGACCATCTGCATTCTGTCAATGTCCATATGAAGATGCGGCCTCCAGAATTGTACACAGTACTCTAAGTGAGGCCTCACAAATGGTTTATATAATAAATATAACCACCTCCCTCCTTCTACTAGTGATATCTCTACCTATGCACCCCAGCATGCTACTGACCCTCCGTGCTGCCTTTGCACTCTGCTTAGACATCTTTAGGTCATCTGAAATAATAATCCCTAGACCTCTTTCCTCCTTGGTGATCAACAGCAACTCCTCTCACACTTCTGTAGCTCTCCCAGGTGCATTATTTTACACTTCTTTGAGTTAAACCCCAGCTGCCATACCTCAGACCATCTTTCAAGCTTGCCCATATTCCTCTACATTGTCTCCACCCCATCCGGAGTATCCACCCTTTTGCTGCTCTTGGTGTCATCTGCAAACTGACAAACCTTTCCCTCTAGCCCTTCTGCTATGTCACTAATGAAGACATTGAACAGGACTGGTCCCAGGACTGATCCCTGAGGTACCCCACTGGTCACCCCCCTCCCGGATTGGATCCCATTTACCACCGCCCTCTGCCTCCTGTCTGCTAACCACTTTCTCACAGTTTACTATCTTGTGGCCCATGCCGAGACTTTCCATCTTGTTAACCAGCTTTTTATGTGGGACAGTATCAAAGCCTTGCTGAAACTGAGGTAGGCAATATCCACAGCTCCCCCCTGATTTATCTCCCTCATCACCTAGTCAAAAAAAATCTATCAGATTTGTTTGGCACAACCTCCTTTCTGTGAATCCATGTTGCCTTGGATCCTGGGCACCATTGGATTCCAGGTATCCCACTATTCTTTCTTTAAATAGTGCCTCCATGATCTTCCCCACTACTAATGTGAGGCTGACAAGCCTATAGTTGCCTGCCTCCTCCCTGCTCCCACTTTTGTGCAGAGGGACTACATGTCCCCTTCTCCAGTCCTCCGGAATGACTCCTGTGTTTAGAGACTGTGAACATGGCTGCCAGAGGTGCTGCTAGCTCTCTCTCCTCAGCTCCCTTAATGTCCTTGGGTGCATGCCCTCTGGACCCAACACTTTGTCCACCTTCAGTTTTGTGAGCTTCTCCAGGACTCTCACCTCTGTGAATGGACTAGTGTTCACCTCTCCCCCACTTCTTATTTGTTGCCCAATTGTGGCCCTTGACCCTCCCTCTCCTCAGTGAGTACTGAAGAGAAGTATTTGTTCAGTATTGCTGCCTTTTCCAGGTCTCACTCCTTACACTCCACTTCCTCCACTCTGAGCCTTACAATCCCCCCCCCTTGGATTTCCTTCTCTTGCTGATGTACCTATAGAATGTCTTGTCTCCTTTCTTCTTTGTCTGCACTAATCTTTCCTCAGTCCATGCCCTTGCACTCCTTACAGCCTTCCCTGCTTCCCTAAGTTATTCTAGGTATGCCTCCCTGCCCTTCTTCCTTTGAGTCTCCTTGTATTTTCTGAACCCTGCCCTTTTGGCCCTTACTATGTCAGCCACCGTTTTCGAGAACCATAGTGGTTTCTTCCTACTCTTGCCATTGTTTACCACCCTGATGCACTTGTTCATCACCTCCTCTATGGATCCTTTCATGTGTTCCCACTGTTCCTCAACTCCTCCTCTTTCCCTATTCCTTGCCAGGGCTTCTTTGAGACATCTCCTCATCTTTGTGAAGTCTGCATTTCTGAAATCTAAGACTTTTGCCTTTACTGTATGTGACTTGACTTTGTCCCTGTCCCCATATTAAACCACATATGTAGTGGTCACTAGCCCCTAGCTAACCTTCTACCATGACATCTGTGATTCTGTCCCCATTGGTCAGTACCAGGTCCAGAATTGCCTTGTCTCTGGTGGGATCAAGCACCAGCTGCCTGAGGTGTGCCCTCTCTAGGGATTCTAGGATGTCCCGGCTCCTGGTTGAAGTTGCTGCTGGTGTGGTCCAATTCACGTCTGGCATATTAAAATCACTCAGCATCAGAATTTCCCCGCCATTGCCATCTCATCTATTTCATCCACTAGCTCCCTATCTGCATCATCACCCTGTGCTGGAGGCCTGTAGCTCACCCCAAGTGTGTTGCCGTGCCATTGTCAGGCTCGAGGGTGACCCACACTGCCTCAGCCTCCACCTGTCTACCCATTACCTCCGTAGCCTTTATACCCTCTCTGATGAACAGGGCAACCCCCCCTTTTTTTTCTCCATTCCTCCTAAACAGAGCAGAACCTGGTACATTTGTGTCCCATCCATGATTTGCGGTGTACCTAGTCTCTATTACTGCTGCCATGTCCAGGTCCCCCTCTACTAGCAAGGCTTCCAGATCAGGAATTTTATTACTCAGGCTGCGGGCATTGATTACCATTGCCTTCCATGTTTTGTTGCCTATCCTCCGCCCACTCCTGTCATTGCTTGACATTACGTTAAGCAGCATTATGCCATGGTCATGAAAGGTTTTGTGAATCAGACAATTCCACTGCTGCTTCCTTGTAGACCATTTCTGTGGTAAAAACAGAGCCCAAACAACAACTGCTGATAACATTTATTTAGTTTTTGACAAAGAAATAAGTCATTTTAAACTTTTTTCATGTGCTTGTTTTCGTTTTATTCATTTTCATGTTTGCTTGCACGCATGTGCAAGAAACATAGTGCCATCATACGAGTTTTCCAGAGGTGTGTCAGCCTCTTCCAATTCAGTCAGTGTATTTGCAGGCGTGGTTGCTGAGCACCAATCACTGCTCCAGCTGTCTATGACAGCTGAAAATGCAGTGGCATACAGTTGAAAGGAGAGCTCCGGCAGGCAGGCAGGCTCCCCCACGCGTGCCGCGCACACCGCGTGCCATATGCCTTCCCCTCCCCATCACACTGTATGGCTGACGGGTACCGATCCCCACACCCACGCCTCCCCACCAAAGCATCCAGGTGCCACACTGGGAGCCCACCCCAGCGTGACAAAATGATAATGGCCGACGGGGTGCCCAACTCTCGCCGTCGGCTCCACTGTCTTCTCCCCCACCCCCCATGCTGTCACCAATGGGGGTGCCCAATCCTTCAGCTTCACTGTCTCTCCCCCCCCGAGTACAGGGCGCCATGCTGGGAGCCCACCCCAGTGTGGCAACAGATGCCATGGCTGACGGGGGTGCCCAATACCCCGTCGGCTCCACGCCCCCCCAGCCATCCTTCTGCTACTCTGGGAGCCCACCCCAGTGTGGCAAACATCCCGCGTCATCTTTTTCAAAAAAAAAAATCTGTAAAGAAAAAAATGGTCCCTCGCAGTCTCCCTGTCCCCCCAGAACCTGCACCCACCCACTGCACACCCTGCCTCTCCACACCCCCCCCAACCCATACTTACCTCCGGAGTCCGGCGTGACGATCTTCGGTGGACCGGGAACACGTCTGCACTCTTCAAAGCCGGCAGCGAACTGAGGAAGTGCCGGTAAGCTGTATAATGGGATAGATAGGGTTTTTTCAACTTTGTTGCATATCTCAGGCATTTTTTGGAATTTTTGCAGCAAATTTTCAACATGGGGTTTTTGGGACCCCTCTTCATGAATCCTTGCACTGTCATGGCATTACTCAGGCCTGAAGAGTGATTTCACAGCCACTGTGCGAAATCACCTTTCTGGAATGATAAATGAAATGACACTGTCAGAGTTCATAAGGTGGGCTCTCAAAAAGCCTATTTTGAAAATTTGGTGGAAAAATTCATAAAAACTGTTTTGGCGTGCATTGCGCGGTTCCTATGCACACTCGTAAGTTCTCAAAGTTTCAATATTTTCACTCCAGATTTTCAACATTGCCATTTTACCACACCTCCTTATGAGCAGTACAGCTGTCATGTTTCACATCTCACACAAAACGTGTTTCCGCCTATGTAGCACACAATGGCGCAGTCGGTGTGCGAAATCAATGTACTGGACACATTAAGTTAATCACAGTGATACTGTTCATGAGCAGAGGTCTTAAAATGGCTATTTTGAAAATTTGGTGAAAAAATTCCTAAAAATGACTATTTTACGAGCGTGCATTGCAGAGTTCCTATGCACGCTCGTAAGTTCACAAATTGTCAATATTTTTACTCCAGATTTTCAACATTGCCATTTTACCACATCTCCTTATGAGCAGTACAGTTGTCATTTTTCACATCTCACCCACAACATGTTTCTGCCCATGTAGCGCACAATGGCGCAGTCGGTGTGCGAAATCAATGTATGGGACATGTTAAGAAAATCACAGTGACACTGGTCATGAGCAGAGGTGTTAAAATAGCTATGTTGAAAATTTGGTGAAAAAATTCCCCAAAATGACTGTTTTAGGAGCCCACGTTGTACAGTTCCTATGCACGCTGGCAAGTTTGCGAATTTGTAATATTTGCACACCAGATTTTCAACAGTGCCATTTTACTGCACTTCCTTATGAGCAGTGCAGCTACCATTTTTCACATCTCGCCCAAAATGTGTTTCCACACATGTAGCGCACAATGGTACAGGCGGTTTGCGAAAACAATGTTTGGGACAGATTAAGAAAATCACAGTGACACTGGTCATGAGCAGAGGTCTTAAAATGGCTATGTTGAAAATTTGGTGACAAAACTCCATAAAATGATTGTGTTACGAGTGAGCATTGCGCAGTTTCCATGCACCCTCATAGATTCATGAATTTGTAATATTTTCAGTCCAGATTTTCACCAGTGGCATTTTTCCACACCTCCTTATGAACAGTACAGCTGTCATTTTCCACAACATGGCCGAAATGTGTTTTCACTCTTTCAGTGCAGAGATGCGTGGTCGCTGTGGGAAATCATTGTTCAGGACAGATAAAGAAAATCACACTGACACTGTTCATGATCGGAGGTCCCAAAATGCCTGTGTTAACAATCTACTGTAAAAAAAATCCCAAACTAGTTACATTATGGGTGTCGTTGCACAGTTTCTATACTGCACTTCAGTGACTTCATCAGTTTTTAAGATTTTTACAGCAGATTTTCAACATTACCATTTTTACACCTCCCCATGAACAGTACCGCTGTCATTTTCACATCCTGTTCGAATGTGTTTTGCACCTGTGGTGCCAAATGCCATAGTCGCTGTGCAAAAGCAGTTTTCTGCTAACAAACTGATATTGCCACTGTTCATGAGGTGGGGGTCACAAAAAAAACATGTTGAAAATTTGGAGTGAAAATACCAACGAATGCCTGAGGCGTTAGGGTTTCTGACTATAACGCTCCACCCTGTAGAGTATGACAGGCATCAGGGGTGTGACTTGGGATTCTTGCCTGTCATGCTCATACCATGCCACCCCCACCCACACCCCGCAGCCAGTGAGAGGCATCAAGCTGTGCCTCTGACTCTTTGGGCCCAAACTTCACCCCATTCTCCTATACTGCACCCATCTCACCATATTTCCTGATGGAATGGGGTGCGCATAAGAGCCAAAGACCCCAAGGCACACCGTGACACTTGTCAGTGTCTGCAGGGTAGGGTGTGGTGAAATGGCATGGTCGTTATGCCTGATGACCCAAAGGCACACCCCAATGCCTGCCACTCTCTGCAGGGTGGTGGTGGGGTTGGCTTCAGTTCAATACTTCGCTGCCATTCCTATTATGCAGCTCTGTAACTTCTACACTACCAATGCCAGTGCCAGCAAGCAAACATTCGGCATTGACAAATGCGTGCTATACGTTAACTTTCTTGTTATTTCTTATTTAAGAAAAACACGGGTCTCTAACCATAAATCCCAAACAGTATACAAGTCAATATACTTGTACTGTGCACCAATAGCCACTTGTGTATGGTGTGGATTGACAGGAATGTGCAGGGCAATGTCTAATCATTGTGCAAAGACTACACAGGCATGTATGTTATGTTCATGGCAAACATGGAATGCTACACCCCACCATTGTAGCTATGACCTAGTACAGTGTATGCCTAGCCCATGTAGTGCCACTATCCAGCTGTCCTCCCCACTTATGTCCAGCATAGTCATACATGACAGCTACAAGCCATGTACACCTCATAGCATGCAATATGATGTATCTAGACCCAGGCCTTATACAACAGGGGCACAGGAAGCATATCTGTTCAACAGTAGCATAGGACATTTTACTGTTGGTGTAGCCAAACACAGTGGCTGGGCCAAGAGTGGCACATCATATTCAATATGATAGTACACCATGCACTACATGGCATATGTGTACTGCCAGACATGCTGCATAACACATACTGTGTGCACAAAATAGACAGTGTCCCCTTCAAAGTGCTGTTGTGTACACCTGCCACCATAGCTACATGTGTTACATGACAAAGTTATCCACCCTGACACCCCAGTCACGTGTTTGTGTTATTGTACACCATTGCTGCCATGGCAGGTGCATGCCTCAAAGTTTCACAGCGGGATCTGTAATGTACATAGCATCTGGGACATCTACCAGGACAGTGTCCCCATATACCAGAATTTTTAAGATCAGGCTATACAGTGGAGCAGGTCCCATAGAACAGAGGGGGCACAACAGGGACACACAGGTACAGTGCACATTTCTTCATGGACAAACCCAGGAGGTACATTATCATGAAATCAGTACTGCATACAAGACATTTATATTTATTGAAAATTTTGGAGAACACCTTTGAGCACAAGTGCTCTGTTACAAAGGTTCCACATCAGTAACAGAGATTACAAGGTAACATAACAAATACCATAGGTGAGATCCAGTGGAATAAAGTCAAAAGTACAATATAGTCAAATAAGTACAAATAAATAAGTTAGACCAGTTGCATACAATTTTACGATAAGGCAGGTCAACAGAAACAGTGTAAAACAAGCATACTTGAATAATGCTGTATGACTGCAGAGCCAGAGTCTGACACAGTTCAAAGTGCATACGGGGGGGGGGGGGGAACATGGTTAGGATGATTAGCAGTTACAGTTCATTGAACTGTTAGGGCTGCCCATCTAGGACAGAGGGGACATAACAGGGACACAGGCACAGTGCACATTCCCTCAGAGACAATACCCAGGAGGTACATTATTATGACATCACTAAAACCACATATATAGAGCCCGCTGTACCCACCTGGCCTTGGCACAATGCCACTCTTCATCATCACCCTCAGTTCCTGCAGGTGGTGATGCTCCCTTCTCCGCAAGTAGTTGTACCTATGGTGATATTGGTTGCCGGTGCAAGTGACACCTGTCTTTTTGGTAAGCCACCTCCCCACTGATGCCTACACCTTGCAACTTAAACATTCTGCCTCTGCCTCTTCAGCCATCAACTGTTCCTCCCTTGCCAGCGCAAGGTCAACAAGGTTGGCTAACTCAGCCTCTAACCACCTTGGATCCCACTGCATCACAGGCAGGCACCTTGTTGATGACATTTTGTAGTTTTGTCAAGCGGAAGCTCTTACAAGATTCTTGCTGTATGGGTGTGTCCTTTCCAGTTGTGCAGCATGTTTCAGTGTTAGGCCAGGGATAATGTCAATTATCATAGTGCTATGCAGCTTCTTGAGGAAGCTAAGCAAGTCCTCATGCGGCAGTCATTTGGTGGCAAGTGCACTTGGTGTGCATGCGCGGACCAGTGTTGCACATGCACAATGCCTTTACGCAACATCATAATGTGCATGTCTGAAGTGTATGATCACATCATCAATGACATGTTATGTTATGTCAGTGCCATATATGGATGTTGTTCCAGATCCCTTCCCCACCAAAAGAGATGCCACACTCAATATTGTAGATTTGGCTGTTCAGTCGGCAAAACCTTTTATTTCATATACACATAAATATATACACTTTATACAATATTGAGTTCCTTTTCCTTCTTTCTTCTTTCTTCTAATCCTTTTAATACACTCCTCTTTCTTTTCCATTTTATGTTTCTTTTGTTTTTCTCCCTCGGGCGTTGAAATCCTAGGGGGTCATGTTCCACTCCTTTTCCTGGGTGTAAACCCAAGCTGGCCTTATAATTTCTTTATCTCTTGGGCAGGTCCAATTCCTGTTCCCCTTTTCCTGTCCACTTAACCAGAGTGTCCATACCCTTTACTATCCTCCAGTTTATTCATTTCCTCTTTTGTTTTTCCCCTTGCCCTCGTGCCCCTTTCCCCCTTTTTCTATCAAATCTTTAGTTCCTACCTTCCACTAGCTTGCCTCCAGCTTGCGTTGGATGGTAAGCTTCCCCCAATTGGCACCTGACTTCAACCACTGATCTATACCTCTACCTAGTTCAGTGATGAATATATGATGTAGTAAAAGTTTATTTTTATACAGGTAAAGATGGTTTGTTACATCATTGGGTCACAGACCCTTTTTCAAGATGTACCTGTTTTCTTCAAGGTTTTAAAATAACATAAAAGTGCACATCATTCATTTTTACAACATACATTATTACAAAATTTCACTAAACGAAATAGTTTTATATAATCCCCCATTCAAAAACATCACATTTTCATATTATAACATTGATTCCACAGTTTGAAAAATCCACAATGTTTCAAACCTTCAAAATTTATATTCCCTTCCGAGAGTATTTTTTTCACCCATCACACATACATCTTATTTCCAACCCATTATCAATTGATCTAATAAAATGTTTAGATTTTTGGATCTGCTTCATTTCCGGGTCAATGGGTGCCCACAGATTTATAACTTTTATACCAAAGGTCATTTCACCATATTTGTTATTTATTTTGGGCATTACATATTTACTTCCCACCTTACCTCTTAAATTATATTGATGAGCATGCATTAAACATGGAATTTTATCCACAAGATACTTCGGACTTCGTTTATGAACTACCCCATGTATTTGTTTTAGCCATTTTTGGTCCCTTTTTTGTTCTATCTGATCCCATTTTAAGATTGTAAACATTTCACAATGATGAGTATAATATTCATAATTTAATATAAATCTAGCTAAATTGTTATAAAGGACATGTATTGCCCTCAAGTTTGACTTATTGGCCATACCATATATATGAGAATTCCATATTCCATACAAGGAATAATCAATTGATTTATTATGTCTTTTCTCATTTGGTAATCCAAACAATATTTAGATCTATGAAAAGCCCCTAATTTATTATTAGTTTTATGAACAAGATTTTTTATATGGGAGTTAAAACTCAGACTACTATCCACAGTAATCCCCAAATACTTGTATGAATCAACCTGGATTAGGGATTCATTTTTAACTGTTTTGATTAAGATTTTGGGGGAATTTTTATTATTTCTTTCTTTACTATAAAATGCCATTGAATTTGTTTTTTTTTACTATTCAATACCAACCTCGATTTATATAACCATGTTTCCATGTTACTAAAATCGTTCTGAAGGGTTTTCTCCATTCCCTGAGTTGTAGCACTTCTGACCAGCAGTACAGTGTCATCAGCGTACATACTCAAAACTGAGTTCTCTACCACTGTTGGAAGTTCATTAACATACATTAAAAACAACAAAGGGCCCAAAATCGAGCCCTTGGGGACTTCTCTGCTCACAAGTGCTGGTTTAGATGAAGTATCACCATATGATTTCCCATCTGAGCTAAATATACCCCATCTGTCCTGTATAGGCCATACATACTCTCTTTTATTTCATCATGCCTGATGGCAGCTCCCCCATTTTCTTTCATAAACCTCCCCACCCTACTATTCATCCTCCTCCTCACTTTGTCTATGGCCGTGTGCTGTCTGGCCTGTCTCCACACCCTCCGGGGAATCATTTCAGACAACATAATTGTTGTTTTTGGCCACCATGTTCTCATAACCTTGACATCCCTCTGTATGCTGTAAAAAATTTCTAGCCAGGGGCCGTGGACCAAATTATTCCACCCCCAGGTGTATTATAGGGAGGTCTGGGTCCTTGTTGTTCTTTCTCATTTCTATCAGTAAAGGAAAGAGCTGCCCCCATTGCATTCCCTGTATTCCTTTCCACAGGATCCTGATTTTTTTGTGGTCAAAACCCAGTTGCTTTCCACCACTCTTCTGCGCTGCCTCCCTTTCTGCCCAGTAAATATGCAAGTGCCCTACCATCCATATGTCCTTCCTTTTCTGTACATCTATAACAACAATTATAAAACAGTGAGGACAGAAAATCTCTCTTTGTTTTTTTGTTTTTTTATTATCCCTTCCTTTCTTTCCTGTGGGGAAGACAAATACAATAAGGTTAATTTTTTGCATTTCTAATGTACTTTTTATAGCAGTCTGATGACCATCGCCCTAGGGCTTTTGTGTCCTCTCCCCCTTTTCCTTGTGCCGCTGCCTCTGAGGCTGCCCCAATCCAAAAGGAATGAGATGAGAAACTGTCTGGGTTTTTTCCCAGTTCTTTTACACTCCGCCTCAATACCCCAGAAACTTGACTTCCTTTTACCCCTTTTCCGTTCTCATGCACGAAAAACAGCCCCCCTTGTTTTGGCCTAATACTGCTGTAATTTTGCATAAGCTGGCATGGGCACAGGTCAGGGGCATCCTTGGGCTCAATCCTTACTCTGTAGCCCTTTCCTGTCTGGTTCATCTTTGACCTTGACATTTTTAGGGTGAGCCCTTCCCTTTTCCACAGTATATCACCTGATTGGAGACCTTTTCCCAAGGAGGGTGTAGGGGGTCCTACAATTTCATACACTCTGAATGCTCCCCTGTGCAAAACCATAAATAATGCCTTGAATAGAGTTACTTCGAATGGGGAATAGCAGATTTCCATCAATTTTTCTAGTATCTTCGCTAGTAAGTATTCCGAGATAGGTTCTCTGGTATCCTTCTCTTTTTCTTTTACCCTATGCCACCCCATCATCATTTTTCTTACTAAAATACCATTGCAAGGCTCTCTCCAACCTCTCATTCAGCAAACCCAACCTATCGATGCTAGATGTACCCTCATAGTGGCACAAGCTGCTCTTTCTTTCCAGCTTGTCAACACAAACCTCCCTACCTGTTCCTCTGTGGCTGCCCCACTTACCTCCACGCTGTGGCTGGCTCTGAAAGCCTGGAAAATCCTCCATGAACTTTCATAAGCTTTTAAGGTGTTGTCTGCCCATGCGCTTCAAAAGAGATATGCTGCTCCCTCCAGCCAATCTCCCATAGCTCCTCTGGGATCCTCTCTCCCATTTGATCTTTGTTGTGAACTAGTACCCGAAACCATTCCATCTGTAATCGGGAGAGGCTGTCAGCTATAGAGTTGTTTATCCCTGCAATGTGCCTAGCCCTGAAACTCATGTTGAGCCTCAGCCCCTGCAATACCAGCTGACATAAGATGCGGAGTACCAACGTTGACCTTGACCCTCTGTTGTTTAGCACATCCACAACTGCCCTGTTGTCGCACCAAAATGTAACCCGCTAGTTCTGCAACCATGGTCCCCACAATTTTGTCGCCACCCAAATGGGGAAGATCTCCAAAAAAGTGATGTCCTTGGTCAAATCCTCTTCTATCCATCTTTTTGGCTATGGTTCCGCTATCCATTTTCCCCAGAAATAAGCCCCCACCCAATACCCCCCCGAAGCGTCCATGTAAAGTTCCAAATCCATGTTGTATAGCCATTCCTCCTGCCAGAAAGCTATCCCTTTGTGTGTTTTTATGAATCACTCCCAAATCATTAGGTCTTTCCTGGTCTCTTTTCCTATACTGACCCAGTGATATGGCTTTGAACCCCCCTGCCATGGCCCTAGCCAGACGTAGTGTAAATGCATGTCCCGGCCTGATTGTCCTACAAGCAAAATTCAAGTGACCCATTAGTTGCTGGCTGTTAATTAGGGGCACCCGTTTTCTCTTTCCTATGTCTATCAACATTTTCCTCAGCTTAATTACCTTTTGTTCTGGCAGGCGGAACAGCCCTTGCTCCGCATCCACCTCCATACCTAGGAATTCTAAGCACCTACAGGGGCCTTCTGTTTTTTCGGTAGCTAATGGGACTCCCAACTCCTTGCACAACTCCTGGAAGTCCTCCAGCATCAACCATACACTTTTCTCACCCTCCCCTATGAACAAAAAAATCATCCAGGTAATGGACTACTGTGTCATGCCCGTACCAGACCTTGAATACCCACTTCAGCCATGTGCTGAATTTTTCAAAGGTGGAACATGCCACCAAACACCCCATCGGCATGGCTTTGTCAAAATAATACTCCCCCTTGATCTGAAAACCTAACAACTCCCAATCCTCCCTGCGGACCGCCAGTAACCAGAACACAGACTTGATGTTTGTTTTTGCAAACCATGGGGTGCGCCTTGCCCTAATAATCTCCACAGCATCTTCTACAGTCCCGTAGGACACACTACTATCCTCCTGTGAAATGTGGTCATTGACTGATTCTTTTTCAGGGTAGGTTAGGTGGTGAATAACCTGATATTCCCCTGCTTGTTTTTTAGGGTCTAGGCCTAACGGTGATACCTGCAGGTTTTGTAACGGGGGATCTTTGAAAGGGCCTTCTATCCTACCTGCCTGTTTTTCGTTACCAATCTTCTTTTTCAGCAGTGCCTCCTTTCCTTTTATTGAAGCTAGATTCTTTGACCATGTCCTAAACCTCTTTCCCTGGTAATGTAAACTAAAACCCTTTTGAAAACCATCTATTAACTCTTGCTCCTCTTTTCTATTTGGATATTCCTTTCTCTATTGTTCTATCAATTCGGCTTTAATAGGTGTTTTCGCAGTTGATATTGACCTTTTTTATTTTCCCCCATGTTGATACCCTCTCCCACCCATGTACCCCCTCCCTCTTCCTGTATTGTCTCTCTGTATCCCCCTGTGGCCCCCCTGAAAGGAACCGCTTCCTTGTCCTCCTCCGGAGAAGGTTTCAGCGTAGGATCTACATCGAGAAGCTGGGTGGGTTCCCCCGCATTTTGAACAGGCATGCCTGAACCTGCAGAGTGGAAAGGAGCAGTGAGCCCTGTTGTACCCCCAACAGCATTTTTGATATCGCAGACCTCCTCTCTGCCATTAGCCTTCAGCCCCCGTGCTACCGTCATGGTTTCCCACCTTAGGTCATTATGTCTAGAATCCCATCGACAATCCTCTCCATAACTGGCCATATGGGTCCTGAAATTTTCATCATACTGTAGCCAATTAGTACCTCCCTTCATCTTTTACGCATTTCTCATGATCAATGAGTACGCTAACAAAGGAATGCCCAACTCCAGCATTTTCTCTTGCGCTATAGCACTGTAACATGTGAATCCCAGAGTCCAAGCCTCCCATGTCTTCCCTTTATAAGTGGGCCCCTTCTGTTCCTCTCCCTTTCTGACCAGAACTACTGCTGCCGCTAGCTCTTTCTTGCTGAAACTCTCTTTTTCTTCATATAGCTCAGCTGTTTTCTTGTCTACCAAAGCAAAGATATCAACAAATTCTCCTTTCCAGATTTTTTCTTTCGTTATTATTGGCAGATGGTCCCCTATCCGTACTCCCCCACCCACTTTAGTCTGCTCCATCACTTCTTTTCCCCCCCATCTCCCTGTTTTTCTTCATTTTCCTTTTCCTCTAAATCCCCTACCACCTTTTTCAAATTCTTAACACCATCTCCCCCCATGCCTAATATTAATTGCTCCACATACTCCTTCATGGTACCTTCTAATGTCAACACTGTACCTGATTCTCCATGAGGGTCCTTTGCTGGTCCAGTTGTTGCTTTGTCTCCTGGTTCCACTCCCACTCGTGGTCTGGTAGTTGGGGCCTGCCGGTTAGTACCAGCCGTGGGTTCGGCCATCCCTCTGCCCAGTTGTGTCATCTCCGGCCGGCCAGCTTCGGGTGCGGGAATGTTGGGTCCCAGTCCTGGGTGAGGCCTAACCTCCTCCCGTGGGCTGGGTTCTGGTTCAGGCATCAGCCCCTCCAGGCTGGGCACAGGTATTGGGTCAGGGATGGCATGGGTTGTCAGTTGCTGCCCTGGAGAACTTGTTCTAGGACATTTTGGCACCGGTGCCCCAGCTCCCTTTCCCTCCTGCCCCACTCTGCCCCTTTTTCTTGCCACTCTCTTTTTGTCCTGGTACTTCCCCCTCTGTGTCTTCCACTGTATCCAGGACTTTATGTGCCCTGTCCATGAGATCCATAATCATTTTCATAGCATCTGCTTTCATTGCATTGGACCCACGGGTGTTCATACTTTTGTCTTTTTCCTGCTCACACAAAATTCAATAGTTAGTTAGCTCGTTGGGTCTTTTTTTTTGCTTCCAATATGCCTGTCACAATACCTGCTCCCTTTTTTTGTTTTTGGTCAAACTTTTTTTTTTTGACTTACCACAATTTTTTCCCCTTGCTCTATAGCAGAAAAGGTCATCATGTTCCCCAAAATGGCCACCGGGGGGGTTCATTCGTCTGCTTACTTCACTTTTTTTTTAAACCCCCCTTTAATGGCATCCTTCAACATTTTAATCTTTTCGTTTCTTGTCCTTATCTACTAATGCTCTGTTACCGCCATTGTAAAACACATTCTATATTTTTTTTAAACTCTAAGGAAAGCCTTTTCAAGACAGACAGCATTTTTCCCATAACCTTATTACTAAAATCCCCTTTTTAGTACAGCACATTTCTGTTGCCTGAAATGCAACACTAAGTTCAAAACAAAAAACCCAAATCAGCCCCCCCACACCATACGCCTCTCGCTGTGGCATGGCCTCTGGGAAGTCCTCTGAACCCATACCCTGCCTTCCGGCTTCAATTTTTCCTGCCGTGTGACTCTTTGTCCTTTGTGGCACATCCTGCTGCCCCATCCTGATGCCAAAAATCAGCTCCCTTCTCCTCCGACCCCCCTTTCTGGTCCAAAAGCCCCCGACATTCCTCCATTCCTGCTCCCTCAATTAAATTTGGCCACCGGCAAAACTTCTTCCTTTTGTAAAAACAAAAATCCCCTTTCAAATCTGTGCTCCTAACTCTGTCTTTCTTCCCCCGCCCTTTGTTCTCTTTTTCTCGCATTCCCCCATAGTCGCTTCGTATCTCTGCTACAAGGCCTCTCTCTTTTGTCCCATATCACCCCCTCCCCCTCACGCTGCAGCCTGTGAAAAAAACGCTGCCCGGGGTTGTCACCACGTGGCCTCTGGGCCCTTGTCTGCTCGCTACGCTCCTTTTGCTCTGTCAGGCGGTAAAATGCCCCATGCCTCCTCGGATCCTAATCCTGCTCCTCTAGTCTGCTGTGGGCCCCCTTTCCTATGCGCCACTTCTCCCCGTTGTTTGTTTGGCCTTACTGGCCATGTGACTTCCTCGGCCATGTGCTTAGCTTGGGCCAAGCAGGGTTCACCGTCTGGGTAGCAGTGTGCTCTCCCCCCCCTCCCAACTCTATCCCTTTTGGCTTTTTTTTTTATTTAATGTTGTCCTCCATTCGCTCTCTCCTATTTCCGCACCCCCCTTTTTTGTTGCATTGCGCCGTTACCACTGTGTGCTCACTGTGCCTTATTTTCCCTGAAAATGCCTCCAGAAGAGGGAGAGGGGACATTATTTTTCATGAAAAAACACCGGCTTCCCTCTTTCTCCCTACACTGTCTCTTTGGCTGCATGCTTCTTTAGAAACCAAACCCCTCAATCCTCTCTTTTTTTTTTTGAACTTTCCATCAGCCTTGCTACTCGCACCCTGCTGGCTCTGCATTAAAAGCCTTCCGGTTGTGGCCCTAACGCATAACCCAAGCACTCATTCCCTATTTCATTCATTCATTAAATTCCTTTTCTTTACCAAAGTACTACCCTCTCTGCAACCTCCTACACCTTCGTTACCTGGTGCTCATTCTATTTTCAGCTTAAACAAGGCTTGAGTTGCATCACTTAAAGAAATATCATGTAAATAAAACTTTGTATGCTTTAAACTTCTAGCTAAATTTTACTAAAAACCTTATTTTAACGACCTTCAAGCAGACTTGCCTGCTTCTGTTGGAAGCTGAAAAACTTGCTATACTGCAGAGAACAAACTAGAATGCATTTGAGGAACTGGGAACCTGGTAAAACATAATTTTGTTGGGGACTAGATAGGAAGGTAAGCTACGCTTTCTACAGAAAGTTTCATTATTTTCTTATTGGCATTAAGAATTGCAGGATTCCATTAAAGTGTAGTAATTTTATAACCAGAGAGGGTGAAATACAACTGAAATTGCTTGATTTCTGTGCTAGACACATAGGATTTGGAAGGATATTTGTGCAGTATTTTAGAAGTATCCAGCTGGCTGAGCAGTGAGTTTATCCCTGGTTTCAGATAAAGGGTTTGTGTGTGTATTAGAAGCAGACATAGCAAATTGTCTTCACTGAAAGGCCTGCTTACATCACAGGTGTCACTAGTCAATCAATTGATTCTGGGTGGGGCTTTTATCACTGAGCTGTCTTGGGCAAACTACACAGGGAGAAGCCAGTCAGAAAAGGCTTGCCTGCTTCTGTTGGAAGCTGAAAAACTTGCTATACTGCAGAGAACAAACTAGAACTCATTTGAGGAACTGGGAACCTGGTAAAACATAATTTTGTTGGGGACTAGATAGGAAGGTAAGCTACGCTTTCTACAGAAAGTTTTATTATTTTATTATTGGCATTAAGAATTGCAGGATTCCATTAAAGTGTAGTAATTTTATAACCAAAGTGGGTGAAATACAACTGAAATTGCTTGATTTCTGTGCTAGACAAATAGGATTTGGAAGGATATTTGTGCAATATTTTAGAAGTGTCTAGCTGGCTGAGCAGTGAGTTCATTTTTATCCCTGGACTCAGCAGAGTGGTTTGTGTAGGAGCAGTGGTCTAGTAAATTGTGGTGTTGGTTGACTTACTACAAATGGCAATACTCACCAGGGTGGTGGAGCAGTGGTGTATTTGATTGTTTCTAACAGTCACCAGTGCTTGTGACCTACCCACCCACCCTTCCCCTCACCCTGCCCACCCCAGGCATGGCATTTCCTTTAAAGCCAAGGTTCTGACATCACTTCCTCAACAGGTCTTGGGGCAGAACTGTCATATTCTTACTTACCCAACACAGTGCATAAAGGGTAAGTACACACACACACAAAAATATATATATATATTACTCATTGCATATTACAAGGAAGAGGGACATGTGGGGAGTGGTGCAATGCACTGGCTGTGGGGCAGCAATTTTCCAGGAGACATTCTGGAACCTGAATTGCTGCCCTATTTGCAGGCAACTGTCAGCTCTGAGGAAGGAGGTTGCCCACTGAACTGGTAAGGACTAAGAAGGCCTCCCCCACCCAACAAAGCACCAGTTCCACAACCACTGCCTCAGAGGTTGCCATGTGTGAAAAGAAGATGGACCACAGTAGGTTCTGGGAGGCTGAGGGTGGTGAAACAGAGGTGTAGCCCCCAAGTTGTACCTCTACACAAATCATATGTCAGTCTGGCAAATCAAGGTTCCTTTATGATGACACCCTCATTGGAGACCAAGAAGAATGCTGGGGACATCCACAAGGGAGACCCACAAAAGAGTGGCAAGGGACACCACAGGGGAAAGAAACAGCTTCTGATAGGGGACTCAGTTGTTAGGGGTGTAGACCTGGGGAAGGGAGAGGAGAGGGAAGTAAGGTGCCTGCCTGGTGCCATGGCTTGGAGGGACAGGAAGCAAATCCTCAGGCTTGCAGAAGCAGCATCACAGGAGAGGAAACTAGATATCATTGTCCACCTCGGGACAAATGACCTAGCTAGGCATGAGATCAGTGCATTGCAGGATGAATTTGTGGAGTTGGGGAGGGGCCTCAGACAGGTAGCAAGCACGGTAACCTTCTCATAGGTGCTGCCAGTCTATGGCAGGGGTGAGGCTAGGGTACTGCACACCATGCATTTTGATAAATGGTTGCAAAACTAGTGCAGAGCACAGGGTTTTGGCTTCATTGGGGACTGGGGGTCCACCTGGAGAGATGAAGGTCTATACTGGCATGATGGTATGCATCTGTCCAGGAAGGGAAACATGCTCCTAGGTGACAGGTTTAAAGGCTTCCTTGGCAAGCTTTTAAACTAGCCAAGGGGGAGGTGCTGATAGGAAACAGGAAAGTTCAAGCCTCCCCCCACAAAACATGGCAGGTAGTGGGCTAAACACTGAGGTACAGAGCTTGACAGAAGGCAGGACAGGGGTAAATGGAAAAATGGACATGGGCAATAAGAGCAGGGATGGGGCACAAAAGGATAAAGCCAACATTAAATGGAGGGCAATGAGTACCACTGCCCATAGTCTTGGAAACAAGCTTCCAGAGCTAGTAGCCCTGATGGAAGAGGAACAATTGGATATTGTGGCAGTCACAGAAACATGGTACATGGAGAACCATGACTGGGATGTCAACATACCAAGGTACACAATCTACAGAAGGGACAGGGAGGGTAAAGAGGAGGTGGAGTAGCTCTCACGTGAGGGAAGAGATCAAAGCTACAGAATTAAAAAGTAAAGGAGAGGACAAGAGGAACTCTGGGTCACCTTGGAGACAGGGAATGGCATCACAATCCGCACAGGGGTTGTATACAGACCCCATCTCAAGGGGAGGAAATGGACAAGAAAATGATAGAGGGCATTCTCAAAATGGCTGAAAAGGGGAGATACTGTTGATGGGGGACCTGAATATGCCAGATGTTAACTGGGCTACATGGACTGCAGCCACATCCAAGAGCAAGGTCATTCTCGATGCCCTACAGGGGGCATGCCTTAGACAGCTAGTGGTGGAACCCACTCAGGAGGGAGCAATATTAGACCTGGTACTCTCAAATGGAGAGATGATCACAAATTTAGAAGTCAGTAGACATCTGGGAACAAGCAACCACTGCACAGTATGCTTCACAACAAACACAACCATGGAGTCAAGCCATACAAAGACAAGGATACTGGACTTTAGAAGGGCTGACTTTGGCATAATGGGTGAATACCTGAGGAATGCATTAGCAAATGGCCAGAAAGGAGGGGTGGAAGAACAATGGAGAAAAATAAAAACTGCCAGCATGGAGGCAACAAGCCTTTGTGTGAAACAGATAAAGAAAACAAAGCAGAATAAAAAAACACTATGGTTCTCAAAAGAGGTGTCAGGGAAGGTTAAGGAGAAAAAGGCTGCATTCAAAAAGTATAAGGAATCACAGACAGAGCACGACAGGGAACTGTATCAATTAAAGCAGAAAGAAATGGGGAAGGCAGTCAGAAAAGCAAAGGCCCAAACCGAGGAAAAGATAGCCAACTCAGTTAAGAAGAGGGATAAAACCTTTTACAGGTACATTGGGGAGTGTAGAAAGGTTAAGGGAAGGATAGTGAAGATTAATAAAGGAGAGGGGAGGTGGGCAGAGGGAGACAGGGAAAAGGCAGAGATACTGAATGAATACTTTTGCTCAGTGTTCATAAAAGAAGAAGAGGAAGAGTTACCTAAACCAAACAGTAGAAGCACTCTGGGTAGTGGGGTTGATGCCAGTCCAGTTACAGAAGAAAGAGTCCTGAAAGAACTCCTAAAACTCAAGGTGGACAAAGCAATGGGGCCTGACGGGATTCACCCTAGAATCCTAAAAGAGCTAAGGGAGGACCCAGTGACACCACTAACCACACTTTTTAACAAATCATGGGAAGATGGGGTGGTACCTGAGGACTGGAGGAGGGCAGATGTGATTCCCCTTCACAAAAGTGGGAGCAAGGCAGAAGCAGGAAACTACAGACCTGTTAGTTTGACCTCAGTGGTGGGGAAAATGATGGAATCACTTCTGAAAGAAAGAATTGTTCAGTACCTAGAGGCCAGTGGGGCACAGGACTTAAAGCAGATGGATTCACAGCAGGAAGGTCATGTCAGATGAATCTAATCGATTTCTTTGACTGGGTGACCAAAGTAATAGACCAGGGAGGGGCTGTGGATATGGCCTACCTAGACTTTAGCAAGGCATTCGACACAGTCCCCCACAAAAGATTAATAATCAAGTTAGCCAGCCTGGGATTGGGTCCCAGGGTGGTAGCATCGGTAGCAAACTGGCTGCACAATAAGACACAGAAGGTAATAGTGAATGGAACACATTCTGAAGAAAGGGGGGTTACTAGTGGAGTACCTCAGGGCTCAGTACTGGGTCCAGTCCTCTTTAACGTCTTTATAGGTGACATTGCAGAGGGTCTGGAAGGAAAAGTATGCCTCTTTGCAGATGACACAAAGATCTGTAACAGAGTTGATACACAAGGGGGCAGAAAGGATGAGAAGGGACTTGGCATGGTTGGAGGAATGGTCAGACATATGGCAACTTAGATTCAATGCAAAGAAGTGCAAAGTAATGCACCTGGGAAATAAAAATCCAGGAGAAGAGTACACAATAGCAGGGAGGTACTAAACAACAATAATGGAAAGGGATCTGGGTGTAGTCATATCAGATGACCTAAAGGTGGGTAAGCAATGTGAGAAGTCAGTAAGGAGAGCCAGGGGGATACTGGGATGCATAGGGAGGGGCATCACTAGTAGAAAAAGAGAAGTGGTTATCCCTCTGTACAGACAGTTGGTGAGACCACATCTGGAGTACTGCATGCAGTTTTGGAGACCTCATCTACGCAAGGACATAGACAGGATGGAAGCAGTCCAGAGGAGGGCAACTAAAATGGTGCAGGGTCTACATCAGAAACCATATGAAGAAAGACTGAGAGAGCTTAATATGTATACCCTTGATGAAAGGAGGGACAGGGGGACATGATAGAAACTTTTAAGTACCTCAAGGGAATCAACAAAGTCCAGGAGGGTAGCATCTTTCAGAAAAAGAGATGTGTAAGAACAAGGGGGCACAATTTAAAAGTTAGAGGCGGTCGGGGGTAATGTAGAAATTCTTTTTCACGGAGAGAGTGGTGGACGCATGGAACCGCCTTCCTGGAGAGGTTGTGGAGTCTAAAACAGTGGGGGAATTCAAACATGCATGGGACAGACATAAGGCAATTATAGTGGAGGGTTGCAGGAAGTAGGCTGTTGGTTAACTAGAATCTGCAGCTTATCCAATAGGTAGGGAAATGGTCAGACTGGGTGGGCCAAGTGGTCCTTATCTGCCATCAAACTCTATGTTTCTATGTTTCTATTATATCAACTACATTGCTGGATCCTCTTTTTCTTACCTTCCTTAGGAACTCCCGACTGATGTGCTAGGTTCTTTTCTTGAATTTTACTTACCTAAGAACCCTAGCAGAAAGTGGCAGAGCCCTTCTGTGCTGCCCTTTTTTAACTGTTTCTTAGGTCCGCCCCTCACTAGCCTTTCTTAATCTCTCATTGGTCCTTATTCCCCCCTTTCCGTGATGCTGATATGACTCACGAGGGGCCTCCCCCCTCTGACCTCACTTCCCCTTCCCTACCCTTCCCCTTCTCTTCCCAGGCTCCCACCCTATCCTCTCCCCTCTTCCTACCCTCTGACCCCCCACCCCACCCTTGCTGCTATAATAGTCTCTTTTTCTGGTTCAGCTGGCCTGGAACAATGAGGGCTGCCTCTTATGGCAACCCATTTTGTGCTAGCATAATATCAGTGCTAGCACTAATACAATTATGATAGCGCTTGGAACAAACCTGCAATATTCAAACAGAGCATGCAAATGAGATAATTTCACATTCT
This sequence comes from Neoceratodus forsteri, assembly GCA_016271365.2. Classification (NCBI taxonomy): domain Eukaryota; kingdom Metazoa; phylum Chordata; order Ceratodontiformes; family Ceratodontidae; genus Neoceratodus; species Neoceratodus forsteri. Next base: position 1,215,332,920 of record CM057453.1, on the reverse strand, counting down.
GAAGGCAAATTCAACATTTGCATCTCATTACTGTATTAGAATGTTTTCTTTCAATTGCAGGCATCATTGTACCTGGAGCATATAAAAGGAGCAATGGGGACTATACAGATTTCACAGAGGAACAGCAGGCGGCTAAAGGTAAGTGTATTGTGAAATGGCATACAATGTGACATGGGTGATCACAGTACCATGTTTATGCTATATCTGGACTAGGCTATGACTGTATCTGCACATGGCCAAGGCCTGTGTTAGGATGGCTTGCTGTGTGTTGAATCAGCAGTGCAGGAATACTTAAATGTCTCTTCCAGGGGGCAATAAGGACTTCACACCACTGTACCTTTGTTCTGTGCTCTGCTGTGTGTATGCAGTGCTCAATTCTGCTCCTTCACTCCATTTTCAACTGGGACCATGGTGAACTGACAGAGGCAGAGGGCTAATAAATATCAAGATGAAGAGGTTCAGGCCCTGGCCCAGGTCTATGTGGCACATGAGGGCCTTGTAGCCTGGAAGAGTGGGACCAAGGCTGAAATTAAGAAAGACTGGGAGGAAATAGCTGAGGTGATGAATGCTGCTGGAGGGGCAAAACCACACAGTACAGGGTGTAAAGAAGAGGACAGCACACATGAAGTGCCATGCCAATCAGATCCTGGCTAAGGCATGCCAGAACATGCAGGCTACATACAGGGGGCCTTGAGCAGCTGCCCCCCTAGCACCTGCAGAGGAGGTTATAGCCACAACACTCAGTGCTGTGGAGGTGATGTGTCAAGAGATGGCTACGAGAGCTAAGTGGGACTAGGACAGCGATATTAGTAACCACATTTCAACCATCACATTGTGTGTGTGTGTGTGTGTGTGTGTGTGTGTGTGTGTGTGCTGCTGCGCGTGCCCGGACGTGTCTGCATGCATATACCAGTGGTGCTGTTGTGTGCGGGGGGGGCTCTGTTGGTTGCGCTTGGATGAGCACTGGATGCAATGCACAAATCTGTGGTATGAGTGCCCATCAAACCAAAGGCATAGGTATGCATCCTCCATGGTCCATGAGACACAACCCATGTGTCACTACTGCTGCATGCCCTGTCTGTTATAGTGTACCTGTTTGCAAGGATGGACAGGCCCACCAGGAAGCCATGGTGGTTCCACGGTATAATTATAAGGAACACACAGAGCTAACATATCATAGTTATAAGCAAGCAATAATACACTCCGAGGTGTGGGTTATCTGATAAGAGCATGCCCAGGTGTGTTATGAGGCATGAGGCGCTTGCCCCAAGTGCCTAATGCACTTGGGCATGCTCTTATCAGGGATAACCCACACCTCAGAGTGTGTTATTGTGCTTATAAAATAGGTCCCCCACTAAACAAGTTAATTTAAAAATGCTTATAAAAGTGAACATGAAAAGAATTAAAGAAATAGTCACGTGATGCAAGTTCCTGAATAACAGCCTGATCAAGAAGCTCCAGCCTCCCGTCCCTATTTACGGTTGTTTAGGTGCTCAAAACAGTGAACTAACCAAGATTTTTATTCTAACAACTTGTCCGAAGGCATCTGGAAGAAGTATTAGGAACTTCAGAAGCAAATGGAAGTTGAAATACGGAGAATGCAACTGAGACATATTCTGCCAGTCACTCTGGTGAAGGTCTCAAAAAATCCAGGGCCTCGCTACCTTCAGGGGATTCGGAAACTGAACCTGCCATCACAGAAAATGAACCCATAACATTGCCACAGTTTTTGGCCGAGTTTAAACCTTTTCCGGCTGAACGTCTCTCAGCTACAGAGGAACTGAAATCTATAACTCGGACTTTGGAAGAGTTATCAAGAAGAGATAGTGAAGCCAGAATTACTTCTTTAGAAAATCACTTTACTAAACAGGAACCAGAGATCGTAGCCCTACTGCAGAAGATGTCCAGAATGGAGAGCAAAATAGAGGATCTTGAAGGGAGGAGTAGGCGCAATAATGTTATTATTATCAGCCTACTGGAGAAAGAAGAGGGAGCTGATTCAATTTTGTTTATCCAGAAATTTCTGCTGAAATTGACAGGCCCTATGCCCTTCGGGACTAACTATATAACAGAGTGGGCACATAGGGCTCTACAAATGATGTCACCACCTGGGGCCCCACCACACACATTTATATTCCATTTCTTGAATTATCAAGAAAGGCAGCATGTTCTCATCAAGACTAAAGAATTAAAGGAGATTAAATGGGAGGGATCTACCTTGAGAAAAATGCAGGAAGTGTCATTGTCCGTTCGACAAAAGTGAGCGGAATACCATCAGCTAGTAGTTAAATTGATTGCCTCTAGTACCCGATTCTGCATGGGGTATCAAGCGAAGCTACAAGTGTTGTTGTGGGGTGTCTGGATCAGCTACAAAAATGTTCAAGCAGTGACTGCAAGACTGAAAGCAGCCTTGCCAGAGTTGTTTAAGCAGGACTGACAGGAATTGAAACACAGCTGTGTTTAAAATCTTTTTTCTGGGGGAAAGGATTCATGTGACCTAAGGGTGGTGATCCTGTTTTACCCCATGCTTCAGTCAAGAAAAATGTACATTCTACTGTGCTGAAAGGTTTGGGCTTCTATAAGTTCAGAGGCCATCTAAGTTTATGTGTATATCTCGTATAATTTTTCATTCTGGCCAACCCGGGAAGTGGAATGGTGAGACTTGGGGGAAGCTGACTTAAATTGCGGTTACATCTGGTGGGGATGCAACCGGAGAGGAACTGTCTAATAGCTGAGAGAGTAACAGCCGGGCTGCACATCGTACCTGGCTGGGCTTTCACGGAGTGGTAGCAGGGGTGCTCTGGCTAGGGGGAGGGCTGGCTTGCCATGACCCTCACGACCCACAGCTGCCACATTCTCTTAAAGCTACAAATGGATCTAGTTCAAACACTGTAGGCTTTACAGGAAAAAAGGCAATGGCAAAAACTATCTGAATAGCTATGCTGACAAATAAAGTGGAAGTCTGTTTTTTTTTTTTATTGAAATTGGCACAAAGCAGCTAAGCCCTTTGTTAGACAAAACACATACGCAGTTTGAAATGGCTGGTGCTAATGCTCTGAATTGCAATCTGCACACCGTACCTGGCTGGGCTCTCATGGAGGGGTAGCAGCGGTGCTCCAGCTAGGGGAAGGGCTGTCTTGCAATGATCCTCGCAACCCACAGCTGCCTCTGCTGACATTAGACATACCACAAATTCTCAGCATCTCAACCTCATCCTCCCAAATACTCATTTCTCCACCAGGTGTACATGCATCTAGCACAAGCAAGGGGCTGGTACACCTGCAACATACAATCTCTGCCCACCTAGCCTTGCAAAAGGCGACTGGTTGTTAACTTACACATGGGGTCCTACTGTGGACTCCATCTCAGCTCCTCCATCCTTGTGCAGGAATATTGGTCAGATGAGGAATATGCTTAGGTTAATGCTGCTTACTCTGTAACCAGTACTTTTTGGTTCCATGACACTAGTATTCATCTGTAATTTGTGTACTGTTACTGTCTTCTATGACCTCTACTCCTCTTAGCCTAGTTGTGAACTGTCTCTCTCTAAGCAATAGTTCAATGTCAACTGTATGATCTTCAAATGTTTATATTTTATATGTCTGTATTATTGCTCCTATCCCCCTACCCCAAGGATGAATCTGGAATTGAGTGGTCCCCTGCTCAGCATGCCTTTCCTGGTAAAACTCTTAAATAAATAAATACATTATTACCCCAATGAGGGATTGCACAATGGTGTGCAACATATAGGTTTCATTTACAGCAGACTATGTGCTACCACTAGAGGGAGTCCATTCCCTTTGATTATCCGGAGAGATTGCTGTTATCCTCACGGACGGAGATTCAAGCATTTCAAGACATTATTAATAAGTTTTCTTTCTCCCGCTATGTTATTTCTATAATGTCAGTTTTGGATAAGGTCTGAGTCAGTTTTTAAGGGACTCAGCTGTAATACAGACACACTTTAGTGAAAGTTCTCTAGTATTTCAACATATGCACCAATTATTAATTATAGAAGGAGCATTTACTATTAGAAGCATAAGGGCAGATGTTTTTGCATGGGGGTTTCAACTTAGAGGGGGCTATTAAGCTAGTAGGAGCCTCCTAATAGTTCTTTTATGTTGCCCTGCAGTAAGGTATGGATGAGATAGCAGAGCACAGTGAATATAACTGCCCGTTGTAAATTTAATGGGCCAAAGCAGTCCTAAGTTTTCTGTGTTGGACCCAATCTGGGCCATCTTAACTTTAAATTCCACACAACACAAGGGCTGGTCCTCTTCTTAGAGGAGATAACGGATATTTTTGCTTTTCTCTGGGGGAGTTCCCCAAGAGCAGAGTGGGGGATAGATGTTGGGATAGCCAATTGCTCGGATCACTTAATGTAGATTTTGGGCAAATTTGCCTTATAAGTATTAGTTCTAAGGGTCAGGAAGGCCTGGAGTGAGACCAGGAAGGTTGGAACTTTTGTTGTTATGGGCTGAAATGTGTTTTTGCTGGGGGAAAGGGGATTTTGTAATGGGTATTGGGGTGTTTGTTCTGTTAGTGCATTGGGGTAGGGAAGACAGAGGAGAGGGAACATAGGAGAAGAGGGGGGGAGTGGAGGGGGGACCTTGGGGGCAGGATAATGTATATTGAGGGCTATTATCATATGAGAAATCTCATCATAGTGGAAGTAGTGTGTAGCAATTTAAGCATTATTATGTCAGTGATATACATTGTTTATATGTCAAATGGGTAGCTCCTATGAATTTATTATGTGGAACATTAAAAGGGCTAGGAATAAGACAAAGAGATAAAAAGTTTTAAAGCACTCGCAAATGCAAAAAGGGCAGGTTATATGTCTACTAGAAACAAATATGCTTGAAACTGAGACTAGCCTGTTTAGATGCCAATTTGTAGGGCAAGTTTATCTAGCTGGAGATAGTACAGCTATTAAAGGGGTAGCTATTTTAATAGCAAGAACTATTCCTTTTGTTTGTGAGCAAATTATTAAGAATCCTAGTCGATGTTACATTCTCAATTAAGGTCTTTTGTTTAGGATGAGGGTAGTAATTGAGAGTGCGTATGGTTCTAATGTAGATGCACCAGGTTTTTTTGTAGAACTACTTAAGATCTTGTCCCCCTTTGCCCACCTCCAGGTGTTCTTGGGAGGAGACTGGAATCTGCCTTTTATCTCAGAGGTGGATAAAGATGGGAAAAGGAGAGTAGGTCTAACTCCAGCTCAACGAGCAATAAGGAACTGTCTGATAATGCTATGTGACCCGTGGAGGGTTTTACACCCATTCTTTCAGAGAGTTTACATTCACATCAGAAGTGCATAAATCTAGATCTAGAATTGACTATTTTTTGATAAGTCAGTCAGTGCTTCCAGGACTATCACATTGTACAATAATCCCTGGGGTTATTTTGGACCATTCGATGGTCAGATGCTCCATAGATCTTTCCCCTAACCTTCCCAGGCAGACTATTTGGAAATTGAATAATCGGTTATTGAAATCTAACCAAATAAAAAGTAACATTATTCAGAGAATAGAACAAAATGAAAAAAGAAAATTTTAATTCAACAGGTAAAGGAGATATTGAATGGGGAGCTCTGAAATGCATACAAAGAGGGGAGTTAATTTAATTAGAAGTGAACAGAAAGAGACAGAGGGAGAGTAAAGCAAAACATTTATTAGCTCAAATTAGGGAAATAGAACAAACTCTTTCGGTGACTAACCCAGCTGAGATTAAGGATAGACTAGTTGGATTAAGAAATCAATATGGGGAAATTTTGAGAGAGAAGGCTGAATATGCCATTCTTAAAACTAAGGCACTCTATTTAGACCAAGGGGAAACGTCAGGTCACCTATTGGCATTGAGGTTAAAGGTGGAGGAATCCTCTAAAATAATTCAGAGTATTACATCCCAGAGGGATGGGGCAACTAAAGCAATTCCTCAAGATATAGTTCTGGAATTTGAACAGTATTATAGGGATTTGTATAGTCCAATGAATCTCCGACCTAGGAGGGAAGAGGTGGAGAAATATCTTTCTTCCTGTCAATCACCCTTGGTGCAGGATGAGATGAGGGATGGAATGTCCTCCCCTATCTCTGAGGCAGAGATTCTAATGGCAATTCAATTACTTTCTCTGGACAAAGCCCAAGGACCAGATGGGTTTTCCCCAAATTGTTATAAATGTTTTGCTAAACAATTGGTCCCGGGGTTAAAAAGATTGTTTCTCAGCATACTTAATTCTGAGAGGGTTGATAAACATCTCTTTGAAGCCCTTATAATAGTTATCCCCAAAGAAGGGAAAGATCCAGACAAGGTCTTGGCTAGCTATTGGCCTATTTCATTAATAAATTACAATGTCAAGAGTCTAGCTAAAATTTTGTCAACTCGATTAGCGACGGTCATGCCCCTACTAATACATAAGGATGTGGTAGGGTTTATGGCAGGAAGTATGACCTCTGATCACCTGCGCAAACTGTCTCACATCTTCTCTGCATCCAGGGACTCCAATATTCCAAGTGGGTTGCAAGGATATACTGTGATATTTTTTTCCTCTGTGTTTCCCCTGTTTTCAGGGACCAGACAAGGGTGCCCCCTTTCACCCCTTCTTTTTAATCTTTATCTGGAGCCCCTTCTTACCAGAACCAGGCAAGACCCGAAGGTTCAAGGAATAGGAATAGGATCACAGGAATTTAAAGTTTCCGCTTATGTGGATGACATTCTCCTCCATATGATCCATCCTTGGCAAACCATTCCGGTAGTGTTGGAACTTATAGAGGAGTATAGTAAAATGTCCACTTATAAAATAAATGTAGGGAAAACCCTGGTGTCCCTGCTTAACTCTAGATTATATAAGACCAAAGTGACAGTATTAGGTTTACAGTGGAGCCCACATGCCCTTAAATATCTAGAAATCATATTGGCAAGGAGTGACTCCAAAATGGTGAAACTTAACTTAGATTCAATTAGGAATATGATTCAACAGGATCTGTCAAGGTGGGGTAGACTTCCAATATCTCTCTGGGTGGATCAATTTAATCAAAATGAATGTGCTACCAAGAGTGTTTTACCATCTTAGTATGCTTAACATCTGGTTACCACTGAAATGGTGCAAGAAAGTACATTCAATAATTTCAGACTTTATTTGGCAGGGGAAAACCCCTTGTAGAGCTTACCATAATTTGGCAACCCCCAGAGAAAAGGCTGGCTTAAGACTGCCACATCTAGGTCTATATTACTGGGTAAGTAGTGCCAGTAAATATCTCAAATGGTTATTGACCCCCACAGAGGAGCTCGCCTTGCCCTATGTTCCCTCATGGGTCAAATTAGAAATTGAATTGATCAAAGCAGTCATTACTGATCCGATTTCCCTTCTTTACTCTACACAGAAGACTCTCACCCCTAAATTGGTGTCTACCCCAGTAAAAGTCTCATTAAGAATTCATACACTGCTATGTTCCTTTTTAAGATACTCTCCTAGCAAGGATAGGCATCAACCTTTGTGTCAAAACCCTAATTAAAAAAATTGGGGAAAAATTATTTTAGATTCCTGGTTACCTCAATTGAAGGGCTTAAGGGTTAAAGATTTCTTACAGGAAGATAAATGCTATCCGGTTAAATCCTCCTTAAAAAGTATCAAACTGGACCCAATCAAATATTTAAGGTCTTACATGGTGCAAATGCAGGATAAGTTTTAGAGAGGAAAGGACTTCCAGAACATTTTTTGAGTCCCTTTCTCAGGTTGTTTGGGAACCACATGTGGTGTCCAAACTATATTATCTATTATTTAATCAAGCATATGCAGAGCTTGCTGGTAAGCCCCATTATTGGTCAACCCAATTAGGGGAGCAAGAAAGAAAATGAGATGAAGTCTGGCAACATACCTACTGACATATTACCCTTGATAGATTAAGGGTAATGCCGTTTAAGTTTTTAAATAACTTGTTCTGGACCCCATCTAAATTATATAAAATTGGTTGTATATCTGACCCTTTATGTAATAGATGCCACCAAGAGGAGGTGACTTTATATCATATTTTTTGGGAGTGCCCTCCAGTAAAAGAATTATGGGAAAATATTAAATCTAAAGCAGATCCATTGCTCAGGACTGAACAACACTTCATTCCAGAGGTGTGTTTATTGGGAGACTATAACAATGTTAAGGTAAAAGTTAGAAGGTATTACATGGCCATGATTTCATCCTCCCTCAAAAAAGTGGTACTGAGACACTGGATGGATGACCGCTCAGTAACTTAGACAGAATGGTTACAGGAGTTGCTGTTCAACCTGAACATGGAAAAATTTGGGGCAAGTAGGAGGCATCGTCTCCCCAGGTATGTCTCAATATGGGAAAAACTACACAAGCTATATCTGCTTCAAACAGGGACTCAAACATCTGGGTAGTATGGCATAAGTTGGTTGTAAGATTGAGGTTGGAATTGGTCAATGATTACAACTAATGAAGACCCTGATACCATTCTATCACTAATGTTACCTGCGAAGGTGGGGGGAAGGGGGAAGGGGAAGGATTGGGGATGAGGGGGGGGGAGTAAGAAGTGTCTCACTCTTTTTCATGTCATGAAGAGTATAATATATACTGTTTTCCCAGAATGCTTCTTGCTCTGTAATGGATGTAAAACTAATAAACTTGAATTAAAAAAAAATTAAAAAATATGATATTCTATTTGAAAAAATAATAGTCCTTGCCATTCACTGTTTTAATACAGGATATCTATGATTAAAATTAAATAGGGGACTATGATGTCAGTTTGTTCTTCATTCCTCCCCCCAATACACACACACACACACACACACACACAATTCTTTAGAATATGTTTTTTGGAAATGGAATTGTACTTGGAAGAGGCAAAAGTTTTACTTGCAGGAGCAGAATGAGCATGTCCCTCACCAGTCCATATAGTATTTAATGCTTTTGTGGTGGTAGCGCTTCCCTAATCCCATTTTCGACTGCTCACGCTGGGATGCTGGAGCGTGTTTAAAAAAGAAAAAAAAACACAGTTGTCTGAAAAAGCTGGTCAGGGAGCAGGTCTAGTAATCCAGTCTGGAAACAGGGGTAAATGCTTGGTGTAAGAATTCTACATAGAGGAGTGGGAGTAAGAGTGTGCTGCTATGGTTACTGTGATGTCCCCACCCCCGGCTTCTTTTAAAAAAATTTTTTTTTACATCTTTTCCACTGTTTTGTCTGACGGATGGTGAAGCCAACTGACAGCAAGCAGGAGTGATCGTGTCTCACGTCAGTTGCTGTAGTTAGCGATTTTCCTTACAACTGCTTTGTGTCTCATGTCGGCTGCTGTATTTAGCAGTTTTCCTTACAACTGCTTCCACGGACTTACTGCTGCTGCATGAGTGATGCCGATCATTCTGTTTTTATAGCAGAGCTATTAATAAATGGAAATCAGGCTGTTACATGTTACAACTCATTCACTGACTGAGGAGTGTGTTCCAATTGTACTTTGAAAACTGCATCATGGCAGCACACGGGGGTGATCACTGGATCGGGGGCAGCTTTCTGTACAGAAACAGCAGAGGTGAGATTTTAATTTTTAAACCAAGTGAAAAAATATAAAAATGTTTCTGTTCAGTGAGCATCATGCCTGCTGCCACGATGCGGCTTTTAAATGACAAGGAAAGCCCACTTCTTCGGCAACTCCAGGCTTCACCACTGTTTTGTTGAGGGTGGCACATTGATACTTTTTTGTTGTGGGGCCCGGGTTGGCACAACTAGTACCAGTTCTGAAGTTACATCCTGATAAGAACATGGCTGAAAAAGTGTTTCAGCCAATCAGGTTCCTGGAAATTCTGTACCCATTTTATAAGTAATATTCTCATGCATGTGTCTCCCTGGTCTCCCCTACTGATATCCCATGTTGTCCACTACATCGGCCTAGCCCTGTTGGGCCATCAGTACCCCTGAAAGACTCTGACTGTTGGATGTAAGACACATTGGTTGTAGGCCATGAGCCAGTATCCAGGTATTCTGATGTGTTGTCCATCTGTGGATTAATCCCCTACTGTGTCACATGTGTGTCATCACTTGTATGATTATTAATGATGGGGTGTCTGGCATGTAAGGACCCAGGAGTGTAAGAGCATTTCACTGCAAAGGTGACATGAGTGTCAAGACACAGTACATACAAGCTAGACATACAAGCTGTCATAATCAGCACACAGGTTTGTACATTACATTACTTTGCTATATTTCTCTCTTTTCTGTTCACAGCTCAGTCCATCATAGTGGACACCATCTGCTAATGTCACAGGTCCATTAAGGTGGCAACTGCCCCTGCTGCCCACCCATGTTGGGGAGGACACAGACTTCAGTGAGAAGGAGGGAGATGGAGATGATGAAGAAGATGATGATGAACATTCATGGAGGAGTGTGGAGAGAGGGGTTCACTTCAGACCAGGAGGGGTTGCCTGTCCCTGCATGTCCCCCTACCAATGAGGCCCAGACATAACCCCTTCCTGGCACTGCCATTGCCATGCTACATGCACCCACTTCCATTGGCACAGTCACAGCTCCATGACTCCATCACCACCATCACTGCCACTGCCCTGCCACTCCAGGCCAGTCCCACTGGCCCAGTCAATGCTGTGTCACCCCAAGACTCAGCCACTGGCACAGACACCTCCCTGCCCCCCAGACCAATCCCAATGACCTAGCCACTGCTGTGCCTCAGACACATCAACAGGAAGCACTGACCATGGTGCAAGCCCAGGTCACACAATGGCAAAGGGTACATCCAGACCCAGTGCAAATGAGCAGTCGATGGAGACAGCAGGAGGAAGTGGCCAAAAGGCAGCTGTTGCAGATAGCTGTGGAGGCACATGAGGGTGTGCAGGCAGAAAGTGGCATGCATCTGCCACATGCTGCAGGACATCATGCAGCATGTAGAGCAGAGTAAAGAGAAATGTCATGCGCAGCACTTGGGGGTTACGCTTGCAGCTGTGGCAGGACATGTCTGCCAGCACGTCTGCTGCCTTTGATAGCCAGTGTTCTGCAGTGCTGGATGCTGAAGCCATGATGTTAGGCACTGTGGGAGTTAGACAGAACACTGGCCATTCCAGTGGGAGGACTGTCACCCCAGAGGAGATGCCTTCCGCATACAAGTACCCCACTAAGTGCAGGCATTCCAGACAACTAGCACAATCAAGACACTTAGGACACCATGCATCCTGGCCATGGCTTGCTCCTCCATGGAGTCAATACACCTCATAGCCATGGCCATGGGCAGATAACACCACCGCAAAGCTTTTCCCCCACTGTATGAATAATGACCCCAGTTACCCTCTTGGGAGTACTGCATACACTATGTCCAGGGAGGTAGTATAGGATGCACATAGGGTGTATATTGCTTCTCAACCTTGTCCCACATGGGCCACCTCACCCCCTTCATCTGTTTCCACCCTCCCTGACTGAATGGCCTGATATGTCTGTTCCTCCTATCTTGCCAGGATGGCACTCTATTTTTTTTCAGTCCACTTTAACCCCCCGCCTGCAATGCACTGTATATATTTTCAGCCCTATGTAAGGCCCCTGCTGGATGGTACTCTTATTTTTAGCCTCCTTTAAACACCCTTTTGGATAGCACTTTATTTATTTTCAGCCCTCTTAACCCCACCCCGACTGTATGGCATTATATATATTTTCTGCCCCTTTAACCACCCCCATATTTATGGCTTTTTATTTATTATTTATTTATTATTTCATGAACATCATCATTATTATTATTTACATAATATAGTTTCTTTCAGAACACATTAAAGACTCCTGTGTGGTCTGTACTCACCATCTAGGTCCAAAGAGGTCTGTGGTGAGGTGGACTCTATTCCTGTGACATTGTGGCATCCTGGGGTCATGCCTTTCAAACTGCTCTTGCTTCCCCTTGTCCTCTGGCTTAGTATGTGCTGCAGGGTGTTCCACTGGGGCTGGAAAATATATACACAGTTGAGCGTCATGTTGTGTAGTATGTAACAGGCAAGCAGTATGACACAGGCCTTATGAAGGATGAATTCTATGGCAACACCAGAACACTCAGTGCACTTGAACTGGATATTCAGTATGCAAGGACACACTTGATGATGTTGCATGTAGTGATGTTCTGCCTTGTACCTGTCTCTGCAATGGATTCAGATTGTAGGACATATGTGAGGAGCCAGGGACACAGGGAATATGCAGTGCCTCCTGTGTAGATAAAGGGCATGGGTTAGTGTTATCATTTGCAACATGGGGAGGGGGAGAGTCCTTTTCAGTATATAAACCAACAAGGTGTCACTAGGGATTTCATCCCTTTGAACCTCTGGCACAGGATGGATTTGTGCCAGATGATGGCATCGTGGGCACTGCCAAGGAACTGTGGCAGGGCACTGATGATGCACCCAGTTCCATCACACACCACCTACAGTTGATGGAGAAGTACCATTTCCTATTCACATAAGTCTTCTCTCAGTCACTGGTGGATGCAAGGGTGGCAGCATGGGTGCAGTCCGTGGCACCAGGTAAAGATGGTAAGTGTGCTGCTTCTTAGAACTGCTGCACACTTGCTGTTCACCCTGCTGGTCTGATGGGGAATACAATGAACCTCCCAGTAAGGGCCACCAAGACATGTAGAAACTGGCCCAACAGGCGAGAGCTGGCAAACTGTGGAGATACCAGTTGTGTCCTCCACAGGTGTCTAGAAGGTTCTGGTGGTCAGGAAGCACAGTGTTGCTGTCACCTTGAGCTTTACAGACATCACCAGGTTGCACTGGGTGTCTGTCTGCAGCTAGTCATGCAGCAGCTCACTCAACTCCATGAACATGAGCCTGTTGAGCCTGTACTGGCCCATGATTTGTTCATCACTGAGGACTTCAAATTTGACTAATGGGTGGTACTGTCTGTTTGCAGCCTAGAACCTCCAGGGCTTGTGCCAGGACTCAGAGGACAATTTGACCACCTCATCTTGCATGACCAGCTGCATCAGGTACACAGTATGAGCCTTTTTGTTTCAGTCATGTGTGTGTGTGTGTGTGTGTGCGTGTGTGTGTTTACTATGCCTCTCCACACCTCTGGGATTTGATCCACATTAAGACCTGTTTATTTATAGTCAATATTTGTACTGTGCTATAGTGCTACACTATTTCATTAGCTCAGCATTATGGATTTGACTATCAAACTATACACAATAGGCCCTATCCATTATTGTGCAGAGTGGCTACGTGCCATGTATCTGCGGCACATATCCACTTCGCACCCATTGCACCCCCCCATGCCGGATTCATCAGTCGGGGTGTGCAGCCCCTAGGCACCTGATCCCCTGGCCATGCAGACAGTAACACACTGGGGACAGGAGGAGGGCATGACTGCACTATGCACCATGCACTAAGGTGTGCAGTGCAACATGCAGGGGGACACAGAGGAGGAAAGGATACACCAGGGGGGACCCTGCCATAATGGCTGTACATGACCATACCTGTGCACCCACAGGATCTCCCCAGCACAGCAACTGGACATCAGCATCCACTCACCAATACATGGCACTCCCACATCCTTGCAGCCCAGAGACCCCTGCCCCCACAGGTGTATACCCTGTCCCTGGAGCAGATGATGGATAAGGTGTCCATTGGGCATTGCTTCCAATGGATGCAGCCCTCCTACAAGGTCTTGGGATTGGTGTGCTCTGTGCAGTGCGAGGGCATCGAGGATGTGTGTGATGTCCCTAGGCCAGTGCTCCACTGTGTGTGTCCCTACTTCATGGGCATCAGCTGGGAATCAGGGGTGGATGCTGCTCTGTGCTGGGGTGGGGGGGTGGCAGTGCTCCATTCAGTGGGAGATGCCTCCAGGGCAGGAATGGTGGGGGCTGTACCACTGCTGCAAGTAACCTGCACAGCCTGCAGGTGTATCATTGGCTCCATTCACACCCAATGCATGATCCTGGTCCTGTGCCATCCTGCATGGGGGATCCACTCTGGATTTCAGCCTGGCAATCAGATTGGCTGCCCACCTGGGACCACAACTCTGCCCCCATCTGCCCCTCATGAACATGCATGCAGGGGGCAGGGCCACAAACAGGTGGCTGGCAGTCATGCATGCTGCTAGTGCACACCTGTCTGCAAGTGCAGAGCTCCGAGGTTGAGATACATACCTCTGACATGTAATTCCCACCCCTATGTACATAGGGGCTAATATGTAAGTCACCACCACCTGGTTTTGGAGCTGCATGTATTAATTTTGTGCTCAAGCACTAGTGCTAATGACAAGTGCAGCACCATCCTCTGAATGCAGGGAAGTTTCATTTCATTTTCATTTTTTTATTCTTTGTTAACTGGGTGAGGACACAGGACCAATGGTCCCTTTTCAAACCCAACCTGGATAAAAAGCAAGTAAAAAAAATTAAAACATCAACAATAATTATACATATTACAAGTAACAATTATAAACAGTGACAATAGATGCTGCTTTAACTTCAATTTAAAATTAGATACAGAAGTGACATGTCTAATGCTGACCAGAAGAGTGCTCCAGTAAGTAAGGGCAGCCACTGAGAACACTCTTAGACTAATCTTAAGCCTATGTTGGGGAACATTAAATAGGGGACTATTCACTAACCTCAAACAAGGCAATAATTCTCTTCTAGAAACTAGATCAAAAAGGTGAATAGAGGTTCAAAATGAGAACATTTAAACATCAAGCACCCCATTGCTAAATGTGTGCAGCATGAGTGCTAATGCTTAGCATTGGCTGCAGACATTTTGAATATGGGGCCCTTGATGTATGTAATTTCTTGAATTCAGAATGCATCAGATGTAAGCCTTGAGGTCCTCAAAATCAGCAGGATTCCAGCATGCACTGTACTACAGGAAACAGTAATGTAAAAATAAACATATTTTTACATACAAAAAAACACAAATTGGGAAGAGCAGCAACACACTTGTGGGTGTTTGACTTGTTCGAATGTTTACCTTTACCTTTTCTCACCGCACAAAATTTCATAATACCATTGAAAGGCACATTGAGAAAACAGGTGTGTTTGTTTGTTACAAATATTTCAAATACTCTGGACAAGAAATATGAATGTATATAATACCCTGTACTATATTACTGCTCAAAATGTCAAAATGTACCATGATCATATGTTGAGTGCTTGCTACAAATATTTCAAACACTCTGGACAAGAAAGATGGGGTGAAGAAAATCCTGTGCCTATATCACCACTCAAAATTTCATAACAGTACAATCATTGAAAAAATACTGGTGTTTACCAAATGTGGTAGAAAAAAAAAAACAAGAATGTTGCAGATGATAATTTTTATTGGACTAACAACATTATTTATGAGACTAGCTTTTGAGAGATAATACTCTCTTCTTCAGGTCAGGACTGATCTGACCTGAAGAAGAGAGAATTATCTCTCGCAAGCTAGTCTCAGAAATAATTTTGTTAGTCCAATAAAAGGTATCACCTGCAACATATTTGTTATTTTTTTTCCCTACACTGTCGACTGGACTAACAGATCTACCAAATTTCTTTTTACTGAATGTGGGAAAAGTGAAAACTGGACCATGCCCATATGCTGTGTGACTTCTACAAACATTTCAGACATGCTGGACAAGAAAGATGGGTGCGAAAACACCCTGTGCCTATTCCACCATTCAAAATGCCATAATAACAGTGCAAGCATTGAGAAAAAAGAAACATGCAATCATTGAATGGATACCAAAAAATGCCTCTTCATCACAGGGCATCACTGTAAGGAATGACACAAACATGACTTAAAAGCTATGAAGCTCATGTGAATGGTACTTCATACTACTGATGATGATTGATGACTCTATCCAGCACAGAGTCAGACTTCATAACTCCTAGTAACAGGTAAGTACAATCATGGCTTCTTTTGTTATTGCATTTTGTTTAGTTATAATATAAACAATACAATGACTTTTACATGCTAGATAGTAATTCCACTGTTCACATTGGGACATGTTGGCTGTAATTTTTATGTAAACTGTGTTAAAGCAATTATCACTGTGTTACCAATGCTGCTCAATATACCAGGTAGTCAGAGATCCAGGTTTAGGACCACACTATGTCGTTAGACCTACTCTTGTAGAAAAGCAAAAGACAACCGCACTCCAGAGCTGTGTCATGGCTAGACGAAAATGTACAAATGCACTGGTGATATAGAGAATCTGTGTCCAAACCAGTTTATTGATTTAAAGCATCACAGTTGAAAACCACGCATACAAAGAAGTGCACATGAGCTGTGGAACAGTTACCCAGAAGCCCCAGCACTTTGCTCATTAGAACTTCCTCAGGGGCAGTCATCTGGAAGAAAAATTGTCATTAACATCATCACTGATAGTTAAAGACCCATTTTAAATGACAATAAGGGCTACGGATTTGATATCAGTGCAAATGTACATACATCTTAGTGCAAAACACAAACAAGTTGCTCAGTGTCAAAATAGAAAGTGCACAAAGAATCGGCATACATGTTGCTATCTCAAAATAATTATTTTTCAATGCAATGCATGACTTATACAAAAGTAAATGAAAGTCAAACCAGAGTCAGGAGTATTTAACTGGATGCCCGAATTAGAAAACCCATATGTTTGTTTTATTCTTATACAGTACTTCAATAATTGTAAAATTTAAAATATTTTTTATGTTAAAGTTTTTTCACTCTTATTTTAAAGCTTATAATCATTGAAGTTTGAGAGTAAAACAGTTAAACATGCAGAGTTTGCAATTCAGGCATTTAATCATCTTTCTCAACTCTTTTTTTCTAGCATGGAGGTTTGGAGGGTGTAGAATCTGCCTGTTTCAGCAGCTCATTGACAAATGCTCCCAAAGCCGATTATCAGAAAGGAAGAGTTTATCAACAGTCCCATTTTAGAGCAAGAAGTTTTAGTTATAGTTACAGTAGAAGATTCCGGGTTTGATCTTAGAAACCACAGACAAAAACATCAGAAAAGCAGGTTTCTCTAGTATGTATATTGTATTTAACATTTTATGATCTTGTGCTCATATGTGTACCCCTCTTTAATATTACATTTTTGTTTTGCTGCCCTCCGGAATATGGGGGTTGGGGGTGGGCTTTTGTTGTATAGCTGCACTTTATTTGTTGGGTTGTATACTTTGTGTTTTTTTTTTTTTATTATTCTGTTGTGCTTGTGTTATTTCCCTTTTTGTATTTAGTTATTAAAAGTTCAATAAAGTTTATTCAGTTTAAAAAAAGAAAAACAGGTGGTAAAAACTACTAGTGATTGTTGCAAGGGATGCCAAATAGCTGTATTAACATCTAAGGATACATACAATAGCCAGCACCTAAAGAAACCATAGCTTGCCTCTTAACACAGCACAGTGATGCACCTGTTATGACTACCTCAGCAAATGACAATAGCACCATGCCTTTTAAAGATGCAGTAGCTACAACTAGCAAAGCTAGTGATACTATCATTATTCTAGAGGGGGACATTGGATTCAAATGTGTAGAATGTAACATGTACTTATTAGTACAGAATGAGATTATCAAGGGGGAATTTAGATGCCAGAAATGCATAACCAACAGGCAACTGACTTAGGAATTATCAGACCTTAGTACCAGACTAGACCATTTGGAAAAATCACCAAATGTCATGTAAATAAGACTAAAAATAAACCAGCCAGGACCAAGCAATATAAACCAGCATAGCAACAACATCAGACTAAGTAAAAGGAAATGTAATAAGGGGGAAGACAATAGTGATGTGGACTGGACAGTAGTTTAGCAAAACCTCAGGAAGAAAAGGGGAAAACAGATATATAAACCCCAGAAAATCCCAAATGTAACAACAGACAATAGGTTCTCACTCTTAAATAACAAAGACACTATGGAAACTAATGTAAGTTCACATCAGAAACCACATACAAAGCAACTGTTAATGAGGATACTATAGCAGGGACCAGCAATAGTGGCCAAGACACAGCCCACCACCACCACCACCACAGAATAATTCAACATACAAATGACATACTGTTGTTTTAGGGGATTCCATCATGAGGTACTGTGATTGACCAATTTGCAACGTGGATAAAATTAACAGAACATGTAGCACATACAGAGGGGCAAAAATTGAGGACATAGAGAAGGACATGGACAAAGTACTAAAAATGCAGGTCAGAACCCCTTAACTGTTATTAAAAGAGGAATAAAAGACATAAACAACAAAACTATACAGGAAATAAAAAAAGAACTATGCATCCCTAAAAAATAATCTCAACAAATGGAACAGTGACATCTGCTTTTCAGAAATGCATCTGGCCCCATGTATGAGCTATTATAAGAACCAGAAAAATAAGCACATTAATGAATGGCTAAGGAAGTGGTGTTTGCAAAATAACATAAAATATTTCACACACTGGGAGAAATTTGATTTAGATATCAGCCTCTATGGAAGGGATCTAAACCCAAAGGGCAGTGCCTTACTAGGAAAATCCATTTACACATTTATCAATGGACAATTAAACTAATAGTTAAGGAGCAAGGGGTCTTTAATAAGAAAAACGCAGGGGAACCAAATGTTGCACAAGACAATAGCCAAACGAAAGGAACAAAAATGAAGGTACCAAAACCTAAAAATGTGGGACAGAATATACTATTGACAAACACAAGAAGCCTGAACATCATAAAAAGGACATAATTGGAAATCATATTAAAAGAAAAAAAAATGTAGATATCGCTGCCATCACAGAAACCTCGTGGAATAATAACAACTTATGGAACAGGAATATAACAGGATACAAGTTAATACATAATGGCAGACTAAACAAAAGAGGAAGAGCAGCTTTATTTTTTAAAAATAATATTAACTGCAATGAAGTAAATACAAACGCACAGCAGGACTCTGTAAATGAGATAATATGGATAAAGATAATTAGTCAGGATTCAAAAAAAATTAACACTTGGTGTTTGCATTAGGCTTCCTGATACTACTACACATAATCACAACTCACTATTAGATAAAATTCATGAAACTGCCCATAGGAAAGTTGTCATATTATTGGGTGACCTAAACTCCAGGTATCAACTGGGCCAACTTAACAGCATCTAACAAGATGGAAAATACCTTTATGAATAGCACAATAGGAAATGGTTTAACAAAACTGGTTAAGGTACATACAAGAGGTGTAAATACACTAGACCTCCTTTTAACAAATATGGATGACAGTGTAATGAATATTAGAACTATGGGTCCACTGTTTAATAGTGATCATGAGATCATCACCTTTCAACTAAGAACATACATAGCTCCAATCAAGGGCAACACAATACTTAAAAATTATGCGAAGGCTGACTTTGCATCAATCATCAAAAGAATACATCTATGGGACTGGAAAAAGTCACCTAACAGGGAAGATGCTTACCTGTTTTGGAAAGAATTGAAAGAACTTATGTTAGATCTACAGAAAAAAAATATGTTCCAGTAAAAAAAAAAGCATATAATAAAAAAGGTAAAATACCTATATGGTGTACAAAAAAAAAATCAAAAAAGCCATTGACAATAAAAATACAAACCATAAAGCAATGAAAAAGGATGACAATGATTACAATAAAGCAAAATACAAATTGCCATTAAACATCTGTAAAAAATTAATTAAACAAGAAAAAAGGAAGGTGAGTTGGAATTCAAAATGGCACACTCAAACGACAATGGTAAGACCTTTTATGCCTATGTTAACAACAGAAGTATAGGCAGATCAATATGACCAATAATAAAAGATGGAACCAAGGTCAAAGAACTGGAACAAATGGCTAGCATCTTTAATTAATATTTAGCATCTGTATATCAAACAAACCCCCTTAAAATACCTGAAACCCCTCTTTAGATCAGGCCACTGGTAACCAGATAATTATGACAAGGGAAGAAGTCATAGAACAGCTGAATGAGATCAACATCAACAAATCAGCAGGACCCGATGAGCTTAGTCCCAGAATCATAAAAGAAACAAAAGAATGGATAGCAGCTCCTTTGGCCACACCATTTACAAGATTCTTGTAGACAGGGGATACCCCAGAGAATTGGAGAAAAGGCATAATAGTACCAATCTTCAAAGAAGGCAGCACATCTAATCCTTTCAATTATAGACCAATTAATCTCACATGAATAAAATAATGGAGATAATAATTAAAAATAAACTAGAAACAGAGTAAAGAAAAAAATCACATCTCAGACAGTAATCAACATGTCTTTAAAAGGGGCAGGTTATGTGCAACTAACCATTTGGTTTTCTATGAGAAAGTTAGTCAGGTACTCTCCTGTAATCAGCCAGTGGATGTCATCTTCTTGGATTTCAAAAAAGCTTTCTATAAAGTGCCACACTTGTTAATAACTAATAAACTAAAAACACTAAATATAGAAAACATGTTAGTAGATCAGATAACGAACTGGCTGGACAATTGAACTCAGTCAGTCAGAATAAGAGGAAGCATATCAGAATCCTGGTAAGAGACAAGTGGGGTCCCCCAAGGATAGAGTTGTGCGAAATTGGAAAATTTCACCCGGCAAAATATTTCATGGAATTTGCACATTTCACAAAATATTTCACGGGGCAAAATGTGAAATTTCGCCTACGGAGTGGGTGAAATTTTGACCTTGAACCGGTGAAATTCACCTATAATGGGTGAAATTTCACCACCCGCAGGCACAATTTCTCAATTGCACCCCTAATTAAGAGTCTAAACTCTGGACTCCCTGGTGTCTAGTGGACCCTCCCTGGCCAATCACTGGCTGAATTAAAGAACCTTCCCTCCTGAGTTATTTCCCCTCCTAGCCATGATGACCCCGGCCCCCAATCTTTAAAAAAAAATTCCCTTCCCTGTCCCTTGTGTCTAGTGGATCCCCCAGATGATCACTGGCCAAATTGAAGAACACTCTCCCCAAATTATTTCCCCTTCCCAGCTATGATGACACAGGCCCACAATCTTTTAAAAACAAATCCACTTGCCTGTCCCTGGTGTCTAGTGGACCCCTCCAGCCAATCACTGGCCAAATTGAAGAACCCTTCCCTCCTGAGTTATTTCCCCTCCCCAGCCATGATGACCCAGGCCCCTGATCTTGAAAAAAAAACAACAACCCCCTCCCCTTTCTCTGGTGTCTAGTGGACCCTCCACCCTGTATCCTGTCAGCACCCACCCCACTCCCCCAAGTACCCCTATTGGGCCAACAGCACAGCCCTCCACTCACCTCCATTGCCTGCAGACCAACTGAGCACTTCAATGAATGAACACATGCTTGAGGTTGCTTATTTTTTAAAAGATCGGGGTCCGGGGTCATCATGGCTGGGGAGAAGAAATAACTCGGGGGGATCTTTAATTTGTTCAGTGATTTGCTGGGGGGATGATAACTAGACACCAGAGAAGGGTATAATAAATTTAAGAATAAAATAATGATACACATTTGAGGGCTAAATTGTTGGCAAAATATTGCAATTTCACAAAATATTTTGCACTGCAAAATTGCTGATTTCACATCAATTTTGCCAGAAAAATAAAATTTTGCAACATCTCTAACCAGGTCTCCATCCTCGGACTGGTCTTGTTCAGTATATTTATATCTGTTCTTGATAAAAATATTTCCAACTGGATTGATACATTTGCAGATGATTCAAAACTGGGAGCAATACTGGAAACCAGTACTCAAATAGAGAAACTCAAGAAAAATGTGCTTACCATAGAAAAATGGGCCCTTACCAACAGAATGAGTTTCAACTTAAATAAATGTGTAATTCTACAGTGGGTAAGAATAATAGATATACAGACCCTACCCTAATGGTAAAACACTAAGAAAGGTAGAAAATGAAAATGATCTTGGGATACTCATCAATAATGATCTTCAGTTTGGGAAACACTGTATAAAAACAGTAAAAAAACAACCAATTAATGAGGTGTATCAAAAATGATTTTGTTTCCAGAGACAGAAATTGCATCAAAACACTGTATACGTATTATGTCAGGCCACACCTTGACTACTATTCAGTGGTCTGGAGTCCCCACTGAAAAAAAGGACATCTCCAATATAGAGAAGGTGCAATGCAGAGTAACAAAGATGATGGGAGGACTTTAGGATACACCCTACGAGAACAGACTTGAGACAACTGAACATGTACTTACTCTAGATAAGAAGAAAGAGGGGTGACATGTTATAGATGTTCAAGATTGTTAGGAATCAAGAACCAATGGACAATATGGGCATAAGATTATGCACAAATAAAAATAACCTGAGATGTCACAACAAGCAAATTCCAAAAGTTTCACTGTTCAAATAACAACAGAAGAGGATATTTCACATTCAGTGCTGCATAGGCCTGAAATGTATTTCCAACACTACTGGTTGCAGCACCAACATTAAATGTACTCAAAAAAAGACTCGATATACATTTATTAGGTAGAGGGTAATGAAGCCCAACCTAGGCGGGAGATAGGTTCAAAGGGCTAATCACCTTCTCCTATCTAAACAACCTAGTATTGAACCTAAGTTTCTGTTACTAAGGAAGCTGAAGAATCTGATGCCTCATCAACTGATGAAAACACTCCCACCACATCCTGTGGGGTGTCTTTTTCAAAGCAGACACCAGGCAACAAGATGAAAGAGAAAGAGAATATATATATATATATATATATATATATATATATATCTCTTAGGGTAGCTGGCTCATTCTACGGGGGTGTCAAACAGACGAGGCATACTGATGAGTCCTGGTAGAATGAAACACATGTCTATGTCTTCTATTGGCACCCTTTGCAAACTGTGTGAGAGGCCTTTCAGCAGCATGCATTTCTGCTTAAAGTTGAACCAGCATAATATTCTGTGGTGATTTGCATATGCAGCCCATGGTGCTTTGCATTGTGGGGGCATGTGTGATTTTGTATTTCTTTGAAACTTGGCTTCTCGGCCAAATGCCCTTTGGGGTAACCATTGCCTCAGTGCTTGCGCACAGAGGTTCTTTGTCTTTTAAATTGTTTTTTATTTTAATTGGGTTCGTCACAACATAACCCAGATAGACCATCTTAAGGTAGCTGGTTCATTCTACTGGGGTGTCAAACAGACCAGGCATACTGACGAGTCCTGGTAGGATGAAACACGTGTCTATGTCTAACCAGCATAATATTCTGTGGTGATTTGCGTATGCAGCCCATTATGCTTTGCATTGTGGGGCATGTGTGATTTTGTATTTATATATATATATATATATATATATATATATATATATATGGTTGAAAAAGGCAAAAAGAAGAAAAATAGGGCAGGAAAAACAAATACCAGCAAACGCTTGACATGGAACGGCAAATAATTTAACTGAAAAGGAATTCTCATAGATTCAGAAATGAGTTAGAAACATAGAAACATAGAATTTGACGGCAGATAAGGACCACTTGGCCCTCCTAGTCTGCCCATTTTCCTACCTAACAGATAAGCTTCAGATCCTAGTTAACCAACAGCTTACTTCCTCCTACCCCCCACTAGGACTGCCTTATGCCTGTCCCATGCATTCTTGAAATCCCCCACTGTTCTTGACTCCACGACCTCCTCAGGGAGGCTGTTCCATGCATCCACAACCCTCTCTGTGAAAAAATACTTCCTCACATTACCTCTGAGATGTCCCCCTTCTATCTTCAAATTGTGCCTCCTTGTTCTTGCACATCTCTTTTTCTGAAAGATGCTACCCTCTTGGACTTTGTTGATCTCCTTGAGGTACTTAAGTTTCTATCATGTCCTCTCCCTTCTTTCCTCAAGGGTATACATATTAAGCTCCTTTAGTCTTTCTTCATATGTCTTCTGTGCAGACCCTGCCCATTTTGATGCCCTCCTCTGGACAGCCTCCACTTTATCTATGTCTTTGCGGAGATGGGGTCTCCAGAACTGCACACAGTACTCCAGATGGGGTCTCACCAACTGTCTGTACAGAGGGATAACAACTTCCTGTTTCTACTATTGATGCCTCTTCCTATGCATCCCAGTATCCCCCCAGCCTTCCTTACTGCCTTCTCACATTGCCTGCCCACCTTTAGGTCATCTAATATAATTACCCCCAGGTCCCTTTCCATTTTTACTGTTGTCAGTATCTCACCCCCATTGTGTACGCTTCCCCTGGGTTTTTGTTTCCCATGTGCATTACCTTGAACTTCTTTGCATTGAATCTGAGCTGCCATACATTTGACCATTCCTCCAACCTTGCCAAGTGCCTTCTCATCCTTTCCACTCCGTCTTGTGTATCAATCCTGTTGCAGATCTTTGTCTCATCTGCAAAGAGACATACTTTTCCTTCCAGTTCCTCTGCAATGTCACTTATGAAGACATTAAAAAAGACCAGTCCCAGTACTGAACCCTGTGGTACCCCACTAGTAACCCTCCTTTCTTCACTGCGTACTCCATTTACTACTACCCTTTGCATCCTGTTGTCTAGCCATTTTTTTTATCCAGGCTACCACCTTGGGACCCACTCCCAGGCTGGCTAACTTGTGTATTAATCCTTTGTGTGGGACTGTATCAAATGCTTGCTAAAATCTAGGTAGGCCATGTCCCCAGCCCCTCTCTGGTCTACTACTTTGGTCACGCAGTCAAAGAAATCTATTAGATTTGTCTGACATGACCTTCCCATCTTGAATCCATGCTGCCTTGGGTCCTGTGCCCCACTGGCCCTAAGTACTCAACAATTCTTTCCTTCAGAAGTGATTCCATCATTTTTCCTACCACTGAGGTCAAACTAACTGGTCTGTAGTTTCCTGCCTCTGTCCTGCTCCCACTTTTGTGAAGAGGAATCACATCTGCCCTCCTCCAATCCTCGGGTACCACCCCCATCCTCCCATGATTTGTTAAAGAGAGTAGTCAGTGGTGTCGCTAGTTCTACCCTTAGTTCTTTTAGAATTCTTGGTGAATCTCATCAGGCCCCTTTGCTTTGTTCACCTTCAATTTTATTAGTTCTTTCAGAACCCTTTCTTCTGTAAATAGACTGGTATCGACCCCCATCTTCATAGTGTTTCTCTTGTTTGGTTTAGGTACCTCACCCTCCTCTTCCTTTGTGAATACTGAGCAGAAATATTCGTTCAGTATCCCTGCTTTTTCACTGTCACCCTCTACCCACATTCCCTCCCCTTTATTAAGCCTTAGTATCCCTCCTTTGGTCTTTCTTCACTCCCTAATGTACCTATAAAAGGTCTTATCCCCCTTCTTAACAGAATTGGCTATCCTTTCCTCGGTTTGGGCCTTTGCTATTCTGACTGCCTTCCCAGCCTCTTTCTGCTTTAACTGATAAAGTTCTCTGTCCTGCTTCTTCTGTGTTTCCTTATATTTCCTGAATGCTATCCTTTTCTCCTTAACCTTCCCTGCCACTTCTTTTGAGAACCATGGCATTTTTTCCTTCGTTGTGTTTTATTGATTTGCTTTACACAAAGGCTTGTTGCCTCTGTGATGGCTGTTTTGATTACTCCCCATTGTTCCTCCACCCCTCCTTCTTGCCTGTTTGCTAGTGTTTTTCTGAGGCACTCTCTCATTTTCCCAAAGTCAGCCCTCCTAAAGTCTAATACTCTTGCTTTTGTATGGCTTGATTGTATGGCTGTGTTTATCATGAACCACACTGTTTGATGGTTCACTGGTTCCTCATGCCCGCTTCCAATTCTAGATTCTTTCTTCCTTCTGTTTGAGAGTACTAGGCTCAGATTGCTCCTCTCGAGTGTCCTATGCTAGCTGTCTGAGGATGCCCCAGGGTGGGAATGACCTGTTTTGAGGCCTGCAGGGACGGGCTCATAACATCTGGTATTCAGGCCTCAACACGAATATTCTCACTTTTTCTGCCATTCTAAGAAAGCCTTCTATCATTTCTTTGTCCATTCCTCCTGAGATGGGGGTCTGTAGTACAAACCCCTATGAGTTTGTGGTGCCATTTCCTGTCTCCAGGGTGACCCAGAGTGCCTCATCTGCTCCCTGTTTACTCTTTAGTTCTGTTGCTTTGATCCCTTCCTTTACATAGAGAGCTACTCCTCCTCCTCTTTTACCCTCCCTGTCTCTCCTGTAGATTGCGTATCCTGGTATGTTGACATCCCAGTCATGGTTCTTTGTGTACCATGTTTCTGTGACTGCCACAATATCCAGGCAACCCTCTTCCATCAAGGACACTAGTTCAGGGAGCTTGTTACACAGACTATGGGCATTGGTACTCATCACCCTCCACTTTTTGATAGCCTTACCCCTTTTAGCCCCATTCCTGTCCTTACTGCCTTTGCCTTTTTCAACATTTACCTCTGTTCTGCTCCCTAATAACTTCTCTACCTTGGTGTTTACCTCACTAATCAGCATGTTTTGTGGGGGGGAGGCTGGGATTTCCCTGCTCCTTTTCAGTGCTTCCCCCCTTGGCTAGTTTAAATGCTTGCCAATGAAGCTTTTAAACCTCTCACCTAGGATCCTGGTCCCCCCCCCCCGGATAGATGCAGACCATTGCACCAGTATGGGACTGCATCCCTCCAGGTGGCTCCCCAGTCCCCAATGAACCCAATGAGTTCTTCAAAAAGTGCTCGTATTTGTGCTTTGCTTAAAGCTGGATAAATTCCAAATAGACATATACCATGAAAAATGTTTTGAGAAACTTTGCTTGAAAGACTGTTTAACAAGGACTCCAGGATGACAAGGTACAAAGGATGGAATATCAATTACCAATTCAAGTCTTGAAGATCAGACTTGCCCTCTGCAGGATTCTGAAGCATCAATACCAGATTTCCCTGGGACTATTACTGCAGACAATGAACTCCCTGGGCAGGATTTTCAAAAGTATCAGATCACAGCAAGCCCAAGTGCACCAATGATATGGAGCATAGGGCTTGCGGTGATCTAACAAAGATTGGAAAATTGGGTGCAGTTTTGGTGAAGGGTTTGACACACCACCAAACCCTAAGAGTTGTCATACATGGCTGGACATAAGCCCTGCACCATGGCTGGATAATCCAGCCCACTGACTTTGTCAGTGATTGACTTCAGTAGATTAGGAAAATGTTTTCAATTTGGACCCTTTGTTCAATAAAATAAAGCAGGTCTTGGCATGTATGAATTTTCATAATAATCTGCATGATGTTAACAGGAGTGAATTTCTAAGTCTGTGGAAGAGTTTATTTAAACCAAATCACAGTTCTGCCCTGTTACGAATAATTCAGTCATTAATGCCTTCAAAAAAACTGCACTAAGTGAAGTAAATGAATTGTTAAATAATGATACAGGGCCAAAATATCATAACATTTCATAGGAGGAGAGAAGAGCACTTAAAGGATACCTAAACTCTGTTTTTCAGGGATCACTGTTTAAAAAATCTGAGATCATGATGACTTTGATTGTGAGCAGACATTTTACAATATGATATTCTTTACCTGAAGTTTAACCATTTACATAACTTTTATCAGGTTTAAAATATGAAAACAATCTCTCTCCTGTTTTGAAAGCCTCCCTGTGATCTTAGCATAAGATGGTACAGGCATGGGACATGTTGACATCAGTGAAGCAAAACCGCAGTTACATAGCCATAGGTTAAACTTCAACTGTATTAAATCAATGTATAAAATTCATTCTGAATTGTCACATTGCATATCTAGTATTATATATTTAAAACAAGACTTATATATCACAAGTAGCAAAATGTTAAAATCAGCTTCTAAACAAAGATTAAAAGCATCTAAATGAAAAATGCATATTACTGAATACATTAAAGTGCTGCTGATATAAATTGTATTTGCTTCATTTTGATTTTGATTCCAATTGGTACAATACAAAAATAAAGAATCTGCCTATGTGATACATCACTGCAATTTTTGTCATGTTTAATATATGTAAAAGTTTGCCCTTATCTTTTTTAAATGTTTTTCTTGTGAGTAGTGGTAAAACTCTATTTTTCTCTTAGACTTTGCACTGCACTACAATTCAGTATTAAATGCTGAATTGTAATGAGTGTTTCACATTTGAATATACAGTTTGTTATTATTATGTTTGAATATCTGGTAATATTGTGAAGATAACCCCATATGATTCCATGTCTTACCATACATATTGCTCTTCTATGGGATATATTCTCGCATAGGAGTAAATAATTGTTTATATTATGATTATGTTTGATTCTGCTATACGTTTGTTTTTTGTAAATGTGTAATTATCTCCAGGTCACTTTGTATGACTTCATCAGAAACTCTTTGTAAGCTCTCTGGTAGAAATGAAGAATGTTTTATACTGTATATATTTCTCTGGACCATAACTCTTGGAATCATAATTTCCTAATATGTGTATTGAGCACTGTAAACTAGTTCTTTACTTGGGCCCACAGCACCCAGTTGAGCGCCAGGGCTACGCTCCACCAGCGGGCAGTCGGCGACCGCTAAGCCGACCCAGGGGACCACGAGGCCAGGAGGGACACTGAGGAAAGGCACGGGAAAGCCCCAAAATTTTTGCCCACCTGCCCTTCCCCCTCCTTGTGTGTTATTTTTACAGGCATCATCCCACCGAAATCTCTTCCCCTGCCCTCAGCACTACTCTAGCCAATAAACTGCATCACCGCCCTGCTATACCACCTAATCAGCAATCCTTCCCCTACTGTTCTCCCGGTAGTTAACCATCAATACCACTTTCACAATGGGGAGACTCCTCCTGCTACTTCTCTCCCTGTCATGCATGGGGTTCCTTAAGGAGGATGTCCATATCACACAAAATATGGTGACCCATCCACCTAGCCTCTCTGTCTCATCCTCAGTGAATAATGTTCAGACCCTCATATATGCCCTACCATTGCTGCATCAGTATCCGTTGGGTGACTGCCATAAAGGGACGCAAATCACCATATATGTATTCTGATCAATGCTCCATTACTGCATATACAGTTCCCCCTTACGCCTGACTACTAAACTGCTACTCGGTGTCTCGACATGGTGTCATAGCCCCTTCTGAAGCACCCCAAAAGAGTGGCGACAGAGCAAGAAAAGGAGGACCAAAGACAGCCCCCTCTTCCTATCTCTTGCAGCCCTTATGAAACTCCTATTCTTTCTACTACTCTGTATTGGAAATGTGGAAATCAGCCCAGGCCCCCCTGAGTGTATCACCTCACCAGCAGACCTAACCTCTATCAAAGGCCTCAGTTTTCTACATATTAGTGCATGCAGCCTCCTGAAAAAACTTACACTGATACAAGGCTGGGTTGTCCATACCTTGCCAGACTTTCTCGTGGTATCTTAGACATGGCTCAAACCTACCACAGCAGATAGGGATGTTAATCTACCCAATTATCAGTTTTTCAGAGTGGATCGCCTAACAAGTGGCAGTGGAGTAGCTATATATGTAAAGTCCAGTATACCTGTATCCTGCTTTACTGCAACCTCGATGCCCAAAGAATTCGAATGTATATCCCTCAAAGTATCTCTCCTTAATACAGCAGCTTTCCAGCTAGTAGGCTGCTACAGGCCCCTCTCTGCTGACCACAAGCTTTTATCCCACCTGGGGAATCTACTCAAACCAGGCTCTGAAGAAGTCATTATCCTAGGTGATCTGAATCTAAACTGGCTTTCCAAGGCAGCTGCACCTTTGGTATCGTTCTGTGATACACATGGGCTCACACAACTGATAAATAAGCCAACAAGAATAAACTCAAAGAATAGAAACAACAGCACACTACTTGATATCTTGCTGGTGAACAAACCCCATCTATTCACACACACTGGAGTGCTTTTCAGTGATATAAGTGATCACTGCCTCATTACAGGAGTAAGATCGTCCAGCAAACCAACAACCCCAGCAAAATTTCTAATGAGGAGAGCCAAGAAAAACCTCAATATTGAAGGATATCTGCATGATCTAGCTCACTCTCCAAGCTGGCAAGAGTTTTATCTTGCACTCTCTGTGGAAAAAGCACATCAGGTGCTAAACAGCATAATACTAAGTGCCCTTAATACCCATGCCCCGATTACTAGTGTCCGAATAAAAAACAAATCTTGCCGCTGGTTTTCAGCTGACCTCAAATCTGCACTGTTGGAGAGAGACAAATTATGGAAGATGGCAAGAAAAACCAAGAACCCAAATGACTGGGTGTTGTTTAGGAAAGCCAGGAATAGCTGCACCAAGAAAGTAAGGGATGCAAAGGCTGCCTTTTACTTGGCTGAACTTGACTCCTCCTATCACAATCCTGCTAGGTTCTGGGGTACCATCAAGGGTATTGTAGGGCAGGATTCTGGCACCTCTCTACCAACTCAATTGCACCACAATAATGGTTCTATCTCTGGCAAAATGGAAGTTCTGGATGCCTTCAATAACCACTTCACAATGGCTGGCCTTGCCTTTGATACCTCTCCAGCTAATCTGCAGTGTGCACAACTAAGCTCCCAGCACCCTACACTGGTGACCAGAGAGCTGATTCTTCCTTCTCTTTCAAACCCGTCCTGTTTAAGCAAGTAGAGGATCTTTTATGGCAGTTGGATATTAAAAAAAGCGCAGGGGCAGACTCTCTTGACCCCTACTTTCTAAAGATTGCATTTCATGTACTTGCAGTTCCCCTAACACATCTTTTTAACCTATCTTTAACCTCTGGTTCTATTCCTACAGTGTGGAAGACAGCCCAAGTGGTTCTCCTTCTAAAACCAGGGGACCCTAAGGACCTTAATAACTACAGGCCCATTTCCATTCTTCCAGTGATATCCAAGATGCTAGAGAAAATAGTGAGCATCCAGCTAAGAGAGTACCTTGATGATGCTAACCTCTTGAGTCCAGCTCAATCTGGATTTAGAGCCAGGCACAGCACTATCTCTGCACCGGCCAAAGTTACAAATGACTGGCAAACCAAATTAGATAAAAAGAATAGTGTCTGTGCAGTATTTCTTGACCTAAGTAAGGCATTTGACACTGTGGACCACGAGCTGCTACTCTCTTCCTTGCATTCCATTGGCCTAGATCCACCCTCCCTTAAATGGTTCAGGTGTTACCTTATGGATAGGTCACAGCAGGTGAAAGCTGAAGGTGATCTATCCCCTTTAAAACCACTGCTAAGAGGAGTTCCGCAAGGATCTATCCTGGGCTCTATCCTTTTTGCTATCTACATTAACAATATTGATTCAAATCTCACCAAAGCCACTGTCTACCTCTTTGCTGATGACACTGTTTTGTATGTCAGCAACCCATCACCTACAGTTGCCCGTGAAATCTTAGAGGCAGAATTCTCCTTGCTGCAATATCAACTACTTGAAAAAAAGTTTCTTTTAAATGCAAAAAAAAAAAGCAATGCTTTTCTCCTATCAAAGCTCCACCAGCACCTCCCCACTAAGCAGTCTCCCCCAGCTATGCACTATCCTTGGAGAAAATCTGGAGTATGTAGAAATATTAAAATACTTAGGTGTGTGGATTGATAACAGACTTGACTTCACACATCATATTGAAGAACTGCTGAAAAAACTTCGCCAAAGGCTTGGCCTATTCTATAGAATTAAACACTTCCTAACAAGAGACTCAAAGATGAGGTTAGTCCAGGCCACTTTTCTTTCAGTTGTTGACTATGCAGACTTCCTTTATAGTTACTGCCCCATCTCCTACCTAAGCAAGCTGGATACCCTGTACCATAGAGCAATAAGATTCATAACTGATCTTCCAGCTAACACTCATCATTGCTCTTTCTATGCTGCAGTTGGATGGGTTTCTCTACATCTCAGAAGGAACAGAAATGCAGCACTATGGATCTACAGAGCATTGTCTAAAAAACTTCCAAACTATATTCTAGACTGCTCTCACCCAGGCCATAGCTAGATCCTATGCCCTAAGAAGCAACAACCTCATCATGCTCAAAATACCTAAAGTCAACACCTGGCTAGGAGGGTGGCAATCAGCTATTCTCTAGCTATGGCTTGGAATACTCTACAGAAATCCCTAAAGCTGTCCAATCTTATACCTATAGCATCCTTTAAACAGCTTTGCATAAGCTTTTTTGCAGAGAAATGCAACTGCTACCACAAGAGCTAGACTTGCCATTTCACAACCCCCCTTCCAGACAGCCACCATGTATGGCATATTTTTGTTCCACAGTTCTCCCTCCAGGGCAGCCACCCTTTTTATAGTACCCCAGTTCCATTTAATTCTACCTAACTACCTACTACCTACCTAATCCTTCTCCCACTAATCACTGTCCCTTACATTATTCCTAAATGCTCCCCATTCATCCTAGTATTACATTATGCTGTGTGTATGCCTTGACTCCTATACTGGGATATGTATATACTTTATCTTTTGTATAATTTTCCTGTAACCTACAGTACCTTGTCATGTATGTCTGAATCAACTTCTTACCCTTGATCATTGTATTTATAAGTGTCTTTTTCTGTATATGTTATGCATATATTAGTGCATTGATGTATATGTTGTGTACCAATTATCGAACCTTGACCTTTTCAGGTCCATCCTGTAAATGAGCCTTTCTCAATGATGTTCACCTGAATAAATAAAGATTTGATTGATTGATTGATTGATATTATGCTCCTTAGTCCTGTTTAGGGTATCAATCCAACATAATTTTTTTGATATATATTTTTGGGTTCCTCTGCAGCTGGGGGGGTGTTACCAATGGTTCCCCCCCAGTCCAGCCTGACCTCGTAGCCCCTACTCTTCCCAAAACCCCAAGCTCTTTACCCCTTCCTCGAGCCTACACAGTGATCCATGGCAGGTACACAACCACCACAGTAAGGATCAGGGGGGCTCGATCAGAGGGAGCATCCAAGGCTGAAGTCGGGCGGTGCCACCAGGCCAGCCATCAAGCAGCACACCGAGGTATTTTTCTTTTACCCCCTATGCATAGCCGTGCAATGATATCAACACTGAACTACCGTGGATGTCAGCCACGTGCATCCCTGATGTGCTCCTAGTGTCAGTAGTACCTCCAGTCTCCACCGGAGGTCACCACTGCGGCGAGATGCCCCAGATACCACCCCAGGGAGAGGAGAGCTGTCCTTTGGACACTCAATCCTACTCCCTCCCTGCTGACCCCCAGCACCCCAGGCTCGTTCCTGAACCCAGGTCACTGGCATGACACAAGGTGTGGTGTCCAGCACCTCAGCCCTCAGTGCCACCGGGCCAATCCAACATAATTTTGGTAGTCTACTGTCTTCCATAGAAACAATTCTGTTCCACAAATGTAAGGCTCCTTTTAACATCCTTCCTTCTGAAGAAATTGTCTCTGTTTCTAGCCTTAAAAAGGCAGACTAAGTGTCCTTAGGAACTCCTAACATGGATCTCAGAAAATAATTCTGAATTGATTCCAGTTGATATGTAGTTATTGTTATGCCCCAGATTTCACTTCCATTTAAAATCTGTCCCAAAATGTTGGCATCAAACATCATTTTAAGAGGTTTCGATAAGTTATTTGTGAATTTATTTCCAAATCTAAAAATTGCCTGAGATGTATGTTGGTCAGACTTTCTTACACAAAGTAAGTGGTTCTTCCAGGTTTGTCTGGCATCAGAAATATCTCCCAAAAATTTATATTCTGATACCATTTCTAATTCTAATCCTTCTACCATCCAATTTTTCATTTGTATTTTATTTTTGCTAAACACCATTATCTTCATCTTATTGCTATTTAAGTTCAGTTCCAATACTTTTAGTTGGCGTATTGTTGTTGTAACATCTCATTTCAGTCCTAATGGCATTTGTGAAATTATAATGTCATCATCTCCATATAATAGAATTGGGACCTTGGTCCCAGCTATTTGGGGGGAAATGTTTCTACATTGGCTAGACCATGGACTAATGTTTTGATATATAAATTAAATAGTAATGGTGCCAGGATGCATCCCTGTTTCACCCCTCTTGTAGTTCTTATTGGGTTTGAGAGTGTCCCGTCCCTAGAATATTTTATTCTTTCCTCTGTATTTGAATATAGCGTATGAAAAATTGCTAAGAAACGATTGTCAATGTTTAGTTGAGCCAGAATGTTCCATAAGATGTTTCTATTAATTGAATCAAATGCTGATTTGATGTCAATATAGCAGACATATATATTTTAATTTTTTTCTAACACATAAGTATCTAGCATGTAATTTAGGGTGAAAATAAAGTCAAGTGTACTATGGTGTTTTCTAAATCCTTCCTGGAATCTTGATAATAAATTGTTGCAATAAACCCAATCTTCTAACTTTGTCAGTAAAATTCTGCAATATATTTTTTGAGTGATAGGGAACAGTGTTATTGGCTTATAGCACTGTAGGTCATTCCTTGTCCTCCTTTTAAATAGTAGAATGATAATACCACAATTCCAGTTTTCAGACGTTTTTAAAGAATTATTTATTACTGTGAACAGGATAGCTAATCTTTTGGACCATAACAATGAATTGGCTTGAAACAATTTGGCTGGTAGGGTGTCTATGACTGTGGCTTTGTTTTTGTTATTGTTTTGTTTTGTTTCTATTTTTCCCTGTATGGCCATTTTCACCTCTGTGGGAGAGACTGGTCCCCACTGTGTTCCATTATCCATAATTGTGTCCATAATCTGATCTAATGTAAAAACCTCTTGATTCATTGTATCTGTGTTATATAGCTTAGCAAAATGAACTATCCATCTATTTGCTGATATAACAGTGGTCATATTGTATTATCTATTATATTCTGCTGTCCCAAGAGTCACTAGTGCCCAAAATGCCTGCATATTTTTCTCCTTTATAATGCTCTGCAATTCGTTCCATAAACCATCATTGTAGCTTTTCTTTTTTATATTAATTTAAAAAAAAAACTTTCTTTAGTTTGTTAAGGGGGGAAGTAATTGTGGACTAGTATGTTTAACTAAGTAACATTCAACCTTATTAGTGGTTTTCTTTAATCTGATACACTCTAGATCATACCATGGGAAACTTTGCACTACATTATCCATAGAATTTCTAGTGCATCAATTTAGTTTCTGTGCCGTGTGTGCCACCAACTCGCTAAAACATTTTATTTTCCCTTTCAGGTGTGCATATATTTGGCTTCATTGAGGGTTCAATAGCAGGTCTGTCATAATGTTATATTGTTCAGCCATTGTTTCCCTCAATTTTTCAACTGTATATTCATTCCATTTAATTATTTTGGAATAGGTAACTTATGTTTACATCTGTATCTCACATATGTGCTTCACCTCTTTAGAGATGTTTAGTTTTACTATACTTTTTTAGTGGAAAATGGTCACTATTAAATCTTTTTAATAATTCAAAGTGGTTAACTTTATTCAAAGAAAGTATATATATAAGGTCTAAATCTAGTAAGCTTCCATCTTGCACTGTGGAAAATGTAATTTATCCTTGACAGTCTACTCTTGTATGTCCATTTAACAGTCCTAAGCCCTATCTTCTGTGAAAAGTAATACATTTTCCCTCTGCAATTAACCTTTTTGTCTTTGCTTGTTTTATTTGGATGCCTAATTCATCATCCATGTTCAAGTCATAGGCTTTTTCTTGTAGTTATTTGCCTACTCTTGCGTTAAAGTCCCCATACATTAAGATTAGCAAACCCGGGTATTTTAATTTAAGGGAATCTAATTCAAAGGAGATGACTTTAAGGATAGCATTAAAAGTGTTTTGTTTGTTTTCAGGAGGAATATATACATTAAAGATTGCTGCTGTTTACAAGCTTATTTTAAACACCACATATAAATAGTATATGTTATGGTTATTTGATAAAAATGCAAACTGCATTTAAACATGAGGATATAGAGATAGATAAACCCTCCGTAGCTGTTCCAAAGACTTTTTCTTTGACTCCTGGAGAGCTCCAGATTTCAAAATTAGCAAAATGTTGACAATTTCTTTCTATATCCCTTGTTTTTTGAAAGATTAATATATCATATCCCAATAGCTATTTTCTTTCCATTTTTTACCCACAACTTTTTGCTTTAGAACTGCAATATCCGAATTTAATATTTTCAGATATGAGTATCCATTGTCAAAATTTGTGGTTTGTCATTGCTAATTTATAGTTGTGCACTCTGATGTAGAATTATGGTGATAATTACTCTCTATACCCTGCCTGGACATGTATTGTGAGTTGTCACTTTCTTGCAGAATGATAGAATTATTGATTCTACCATCCCCTTTTTCTTCTGCCTCTGACGTATACTGACTCCTCTTCTTCTGATTCTGTCTTGTGTATCTGCTCTATTGGTTTTGTAAGTTTAGTAATCCTTTGTTGTTTTGTCTTTGTAGGAATTTCATTGCTTTTCATGTTTGCCTGTTTCTCAAATTCCTGTGCCCTGAGGTCTGACATTCTTACTGTGGTGTCTAATAATACTCCCATATCTGACAGTTCCACTTTGTTGTTTAGAATTTAATTCCTTATTTTGTCCAATTTCAATACTATACATATTAAGCCCTTGTTGGGTTTTGCGTAATAGCTATAAGCTGAAGTCATCTTCACCTAAGCAAATTTGTTGCCCATGAATGTTTTCATGATGTTATAAACTGATAACTTTAAGGTAAAACTACTTTCTGTTTTTATTTTTTGAATACCTTTTTTGGTATATTACAGGTAGAGTTGTTCCCTTTTTTATAGTTCCTTCAGATCATCATAATTCGTATATTTTACTTTACCTCCATCAGCTGTTAATCCTTCCCTATCAGTGAATTTTGCTTTTGTTTTCTTTCGTTTACATCACAGTCTTTGTTTTTAGTGGCTTCTGCATTTGTTTTTTGATTTTCCTTGTTTGTTTTTTAGATTTTTGCTCAATTAGCTACTGTTGAGTTTCTTATCATTCAGCTCATTCGCAAGAACTTCTATTTATCGATTCTCTTTTTCTGCAATTTATATAGTTATTTCCTTTAAAGATGATGACTTTGTAAGATATAGCTCCTCTTCGAGCCACTACTTTGTCCACATGGTGCTTCCTTACTTGATTTCTATGACTTACTTTTATCAGCTTTTGTTGCTGTGTCTGTTGTTGCTCTGTTCTTCACTAGTGATGACAACAATCCAAGTAATTCTTTCATATAAGAATTGCCTTCTTGAATTTATGATTTTATTTCATTTATGTTTTTGTTCATCTTAGTTAGTTCTTATCATTTATAGTGCTTGTTGGGGTCCTTTCTGTATTTGACTTTATATTTTTTCATTACCATAGATGCGTTATCTTGGGAGGATTTTATGATGGTGGATCTAAGTTATGTCCATCTGCATAAGAAGTCATAAAATTATCAAATCCTTGAAGAAACTAGTTTGTAGAGATGGATTCTCCATCTGTGTAACAATCTCTTGCTTCATTATTTTTTAACTGTAGCCTTGAATCCTACCCCCCACCCCTTCTGAGTGGACTAAAGTGGTAAATGGAATGTATTCCATGATGCTGATGTTTAATTCTGAGGTTGTTTTTACTTGATTTTTTTCTCTTTCTGGTTTAGCAAATCATTCCTGTTGGATGGCAGCATCAATTGATATTTCTAAAACTCTAATTTATTTCATAACTTGGTTATTACTATCTAGGTTCTTATTTGTTGGGGATGAGGTGGCATTAGGTAAGAAATTATGTTGTTGTGTCTTTTTCTCTCATAAGTCCTTAGAGTGCTTCTAAGGTTCCACTTATTGGGAAGTTCTGGGTGTAGTAAATAAGTAGTGATGCTTCCTTTTTCTTTGTCACCACTGTTTTAATTGTGTTTAGTTGTTTTTATTCCTTTACTCCTATCAGGTTTAGTGCCCTCCATTCTCTAATGCAGTAACTCCATTTTTTTAAGATTAGGTTTGGTTGGAAATCCAGATACCATGGTCCTTAAGGCAAAAATCATAAAAATTCTTTGTTTGGGACCTCAAGCAAAAGCTGTTATTGATTCTTGTTCTTTTAAAGGGATAATGCTATCCGTCATTTTTCTGTTGATGTTTTTGCAATATAAAGGCTTTGAGTGATGGGTTCTCCCCATTTATTAACTGAGGTTCCTGCCAGCTATCTCTGACAATATCCAAGCAGTAGCTAAAAACTGAATCAGGTAAAACCTTAATGCAAAACTTTAGTAGGATTTTTATATGATGTACTCTCTATATACTCTATAGTGCCGAAAGGCAGTTAGTTGACAGCTTTAGCCAGCTAAAAACATATCTGATTTCCTTAAGCTTGAAAAAAGCTCTACATAGATATATACCAACACAGATCACTGGTAACTAACTCCTGAACTGTTTGTGTTCAACAGTAAAACCAGCCTATCTCTGTATGACGCTTGCATCCCCAGGTACTCCCTATGCAGCAATATGCCATGCTGATTAAAATAATTCTATGAATTCTGACATTCAGAATTAACATCTGGTTGATATTCCTGATTAATCAAATATTTAAACCAACCATTTATAACATCGCTTATTGCACACTTATAGTAATATAGTAAAAGAAGACAGTAAAAATGTGAAGCAGCATGTAAATGAGCATGTAAAAGAGAGCTAAATAAACACTCTTTTAAACTGCTACATACTGTAGTCTTAGACAAACTTTTAAAAACAGTACTGTCCGGTGATTTATTGGAGTAGTCTGATGATTTGCTTGAGGTGGATCTCTATCCTTCGAGCATTCCCTTTACTCAAAATACTCCTCTGCAATGATACCTCCTTAGGCAGAAATGGATATCAAATGTAATACTGACAACAGACAGGTAACAGATGGGAAATTCTGATTTAAATGTTGTAGTTTTTAACAACTTTAAACTGTTCTCAAGACCTTTTACAATGATCCTGGGGCGAGTAAAATTTCAGGTCTTAATCTATACCAGTGATGCTTGTAAATCTGTACAACCCTTGCAACATTTGCAACCATGCCAACCTGTGTCAGTTATACTCTGTAGGTCAGATAAATGTGAATATTTGCATAAAATAGTACTTTTAAAAAATGTTTTTTTATCTGCCAATTTTTTTTTTACCTGCCGACTTTAGTTTTATCCTCTGTGCTCAGGTGCAATATGTTGAGTTTTGCTCCCTGTTCCCTGTTCTGTGCTCTTCCTTCTGCTATTTCCTTTTGTTTCTTTCTGTTTTTCTTTTCCTTTCTGTTCTTATGCTCAGACTGAACTCCCTCCTGCCGGTCTTAGCGTCACAGCCTCGACATTCAGAAAACAGTTCTGGAAACTTTACCATGCTGTATGTTTTCCTGGAGTAAGCTGTATGATGCAAATAATTTGGAACTCTTTGCATGTTTGCTGGATCTTGCAAAAAAAAGACCAACTTGCTTTCTGGTCATTGACTTCTGGTGTGGCTTTTGTGGCTTCAGCATGCATGAAGGGCATTCCATCCTCTCTCCAATCCCTCACCACCACCGATGGATAAACATGGCATTTTCCTGGTGTTTTCCTCCTAGAAATTGACTGAATACAGTAGAAGCAATACCATCCAAGATAAAAGCAGCACAACAAGACAGACTGGAAAGACTAAAAACTCAGGCAACAGTAGTATACCTCCTATAGATCTTGAGTAAGCGTGTTCTAGTCCTGCTCCTGCTGGTACTCCTCACGCAGCATAGTGTGCTGTAACTGAATGCATATAGGGTTGATTGAAACTGCACTTTGGTTCCACTTTGAAATAAACCATTTTTGTACTCCAGCAGTTTCCTGGATGAATTATTGCAGTTTGTGAACTCAGAACTGGGTGCCAGGCTTTATTCTCTTTGATAATTCAGTTTTTCTGCCATGGCACCAGTGGTCTTAGAAGTGTCTCCACTCTCCAGTTCTGTTTACAGATTCACAATTCTGCAGAGGACTCTGCCTTATTATCACCAGGGTAATCTATGACTAAGGCAGGACTGAACTAACCTATACTGCTCAATACTGATTATCTGGTATCCAGCCTGAAACCATTATGAGGTAAGGACGCACAGTAATTCACAAATGGGCTATCTGGCAGCAAGATGACTGTTGAGAAAGCAACCTAAACTCATTCTAGTGGAGGGCCACAAGTTATTCACAGACAGCTACCACTGCACACAGACATGCAGGGGGCACTGCTGGGGGATTGAGTGGAGTGCAAGGGCGGCAAGAGAAATTTGACCCAGAGTGTGCTCTGGGAATTTGGCTACTGTCTCAATTGTAGGAGTGTTGGTGTTACCTTAATGTCAGTACTGCTTTGTCACACAATGTAAATTACACAACAATGCTTACAAATATAGTGCTAATATTAGTATAATGCCAATCCTGCATTGCATGATCATTAAGAACCCAAAGAACACCACACTACCAGTTTGCCAAGGTTCAGGAGAATTTGCAATTTGTAAATATCAAGCTCCATTGTTATACCATGTATTTGCATGCATAAATACTGGCAATTGTTCCATGTTCCAATCAAAGCTGGGCTGATTATATTTTCAAACTGCACCTTACTGCCATCACTATTCCCCCCTGCTTGTGCTCAGAGCATTGTCACATTTTTGTATGTGCTTACTCAAACACTATATTACAAGTCTCATAAACTGGCAGACTAAACCTAAGGAAGCTACCATTTTGCAGTCCCCAATAGAAGCCTCTTTTTAAAGTGAAACGTTGGGACATTTTTGTCTCAGCTGTTAATGGTTTACTTTTGAATGTAAGTACTTTTTCACACCTTTTATGTTTTGAGACACGCTTTTTATGTACCCATTTGCACATGGTTTTGCACTTGTGTGCTGTGTCATGTGCACAACCTTATTAAAATCTGTGATAATAAAATGTTGTTGAAACTTTAAACTTTGTATGGTACTTTCAGTGCTGCTACTTTTCTATTGTATTGTCAGGAGACATTGAAGCCTACTTTTTTAAACTTCTCTACTTTGCACACTGTAACCCTAATAAATCATCAAACAAACTGGTCAAGACCTGCAGCTGCATTATCAAACATGTGTTGCTGTACGGAGCTCATGAGTGGCCCAAAGAAGCTGCATCATCACATGACTTGCCCCAGACCTGTACCTTTTTTTTATTCATGGGCCTGCAGAAACATTGGATTGTTTTTTTTTCTCATTTTGCGATTTAAGAAAGAATTTTCAAAGGTTGACATAGAGCTTACATCAATCCCTGCATCAAACCCTTGCAATGATGCAGCTCTGCCATGGCTAAATGCAGTAGCTTCACCCAATTTTATAATCTCAGATGTAGTTGGAACATTTCATACTTCTTTATGGCAGCTTGGGGGCACAGTTCAGCTGCAAGCTGCATTTTGGTGGCCCCAAAACTGATACACACTAGACCACACAAAGGTAATCTAGAGGGTAGTGTAAGTTTGACACATGGGATTGAAAATCTATTCTTTTTTTGCCACAAGCTCAGTGCACCATATATTTGATGTACCTGGGGCTTGCAGCAAAAAGCAGTGCTAGAAATCCTGGTCCCTAGTGTCAATAAAGTGGAAGCTCTATTGCATAAAAATGGATTTGTGAGTCATGGAAGTAGAAGCTGTTGTTGCCACACAAAAAAAAAAACACTGAATGAAACATTTATGAAACAAATGACCAACGCATGTGTGAAAATGTGATTTTATTTTCTTAATAATATAATGACAAAGATCACAGTGAAATCATCAGTCAGACATCTCTAACTAAAATAAAAGTTTCAGTCTGAACTCACAGATATTTTTCTGCTTAAAATCAGCAAAAAAGGTCTTTACAAAATATTTGTAAGTAATTTTAACCTTCTGCAACTGAAATCATGGAACCTATCATTTCCAGCTTTTAGGATGTAAAGATCCAGGAACCACTCATGTGCTGTCCAAATCAAATTATTCTCTGCAGGGACAGACACATTATTAAGGTGCAAAATTAGGGGGTTAGCTGAGAAGAGCATGTTTTATGTATATTCAACTTTCTAGGTTTTAAACACAGCATTGATCTTTACCTGTATTCAAGGATACAGGGAACATAGCACCCAAAATGTGCATACTAAATTTCATGTTATTTTATCCAAGAAGAACTGGGTCATCAAGGTGAAAAAATAGGGTTAAAAAAAGAAAAGCCTTTTTGACTTAATTTTTTTTTTGTATAGTTCTTTTCTGCTCCATCCATCGGGGAACTCTCTCTGGCATCCTACCACTACCACAAGCTCTGCTTCCCAACTAAAGCTCTCTCCTCTCCTCTGTATCAGACTGGCAGATGCCCCAGCTCTGCATCCCCTGAAGTGGGGCCACCCTATCTGCCCAGGGTGCTCTACCTTTCAATTTAATGTGTCAGCCATGCAGTCAGGCCTGGACAGGAGCAAAGCCCAGTGCTGGAGTGTAGCTCGGCAGGGTGGAGGTGCCATCGCCTATCCCCGAGAATGGGGATTTTTCTTAGTTTACTCCCCTTTGGAGCATGGCATGCAATGACACCTGCGCATGGCTGCCCTGCTGACATCTGTCACACTCCACCCTCTATACTGGCTGGTGTACCTGCAGTAGCCCCAATCTCCATCAGGGGTCACCAGGACACTGAGCAGACCTAGATCCCTCCACAGGGAGAGGAGAGGAGAGCTGTCATCTGGATGCTCCATTTTCTCCTTCCTCTGCAGATCCCCGGCAACCCGAGTCCTTCACTGAATCTGGATCACTGGTGTGGCACAAGGTGTGGCGTCCGGCACCTCAACCCTCAGCACCAGTGGGCTGGCCTTTTTTTAAGTAATTTAAAGTAGCTTAAAACTTTTAACTGCTAAACCAATCATTAACAAATTCTCAGGATCTGTAAATCCTGGTATGGAGAATGCATAGGTTACATTTCAAGTTATTATGTCATGAAATGGCTGCATTGTAAATTATAGTGGTTTAACCTAGAGCATAACTTTCTAGTTTTGAAGCAGTGTCACAAAAAGTGACATTGTGGACATGTAAATGGATGTGTGAGCCATAAAAAAATGGATTTTAAGTCACAAAATGGAAAAATAATGTTGTGAGAAACACCTTATGAATGGAATGTTGAAAACAAATTAACTGTCATGCATGAACAAGTGAACAGGTGATTTTTTATTTTCCTGATCATTGAAAAGTACTCATTTTGTAGTAAAGCCACCAAAAAAGGCAAAATTTGGGTGGAACTGTAATGGACCCAAACATTTCAAGTTTCTTCGTTCAGCCATTTTTGAGCTAGGGGTGAGCAAAAAAAAATCCTAAATGGATACTTTATGTATTTCCACCACTCAAAAACATTTAGCCTGCCAGACCAATCATTACCAAATTTTCAAACTCCAACAACAATGGCCCTCAGAACATGCATGCATGCCAAATTCCAGATTATTCAATCAAGAGACATCTGTGTTGTTAGGATGCAAATCTATGTTGCTTTTCTAACTGCAATTGCATTTCTAACCTTAATAGAATGGGTACTACTCTGCCCCATTTTTGCGATCAGTAATTGGTATTGTGTTTCCATATGAAAGACAGAGGAATTACATAGCATTATATGACATAAACACAGATGAATTTTGAAAAGAAACAAAAAACTTAGCACATAACATAGGAAACAATGTTATAGAGTAAACATAGCAAAATGATGTTAGTTAAACAGGGATACAAGAAAACTGTTGCCAACCATTAACAACATAATTCATCCATAGAACATGTATGTAAAATGGATAAAATGGATTCATTTTGCACTTTAATGTACAAAGAACATAGTTTGGCTCCATTCTATTACATTG
This sequence comes from Neoceratodus forsteri, assembly GCA_016271365.2. Lineage (NCBI taxonomy): Eukaryota > Metazoa > Chordata > Ceratodontiformes > Ceratodontidae > Neoceratodus > Neoceratodus forsteri. Next base: position 1,215,289,339 of record CM057453.1, on the reverse strand, counting down.
CATTTGACAAAATTGTAATATTGATCATAATTTTTTTAAAAGTCCTTCCTTCAAACTATAAGGTATCCAGAAAGACGCATTTCCACTTAATGCATGTGAAAGTTAAATTTTAATAATTAAGTTTCAAATTTCCTAAAATTAGTCTTTTACTTGACATATATTCAAATTAAAAATGTGTTTCTGCCTTATTTAAATCTTTTGTTTCTGTGTCTAAAAAAGATTTCAGTGTAAATAAAAATATATTTAGTAAGTATCTTTTAAAATTGTTTCGAAGAAATACAAAATCACACATGCCCCCACAAAGCAAAGCATCATGGGCTGCATATGCAAATCACCACAGAATATTATGCTGGTTCAACTTTAAGCAAAAAATGCATGGTGCCGAAAGGCCTCTCACACAGTTTGCAAAGGGTGCCAACAGAAGGCATAGACACATGTGTCATCATACCAGGACTCATCAGTATGCCTCATCTGTTTGACACCCCAGTGGAATGAACCAGCTACCCTAAGATGGTCTATCTGGGTTATGTTGTGGTGAACCCAATTAAAACAAAAAACAATTTAAAAGACAAGGAACCTCTGTGAGCAAGCACTGAGGCAATGGTTACCCCAAAGAACATTTGACCGGGAAGCCAAGTTTCAAAGAAATACAAAATCACACATGCCCCCACAATGCAAAGCATCATGGGTTGCATATGCAAATCACCACAGAATATTATGCTGGTTCAACTTTAAGCAGAAATGCACGGTGCTGAATGGCCTCTCACATAGTTTGCAAAGGGGTGTCTATGTCTTCTGTTGGTACCCTTTGCAAACTGTGTGAGAGGCCTTTTGGCTCCACCAGCAGCAGGCGCTGAACTTGGAAAACTGCCTCCATGGTGGTTGAGGTGATCAGGATCAACTGCTGGAGCAGTCTGCCATACAAAGGCCTCCTAGGTCTCCACTGGACACCTACAACAAGGGACAGGACAGGTGATCAGTGCAATGTCCCAAGAAACCATGCCTACCCACAGTGCGCAATGGGCAGTGGGAACACACACCCCTGGATGGCCCATACAGGCCACCTGCAGGGGGGTGGGCCAAAGCCAGCCAGCAACTTGGCGCACCACGACATTGCACAGAGGTGGTCCCCACCGCACAAAGGCCACCCGACTGCGCAATGACAGTCACATGGCACAGTGCACTGGCAGCACCACAGCAACAACAGTGGCAGCCGGGCGCACACCCACCCCACCAACAGCTGGCACATGTGTGCAATGGATGCACCACAGTGGCATGCACCACGCACAGTGTGACACACACAGCTGCCACAGCACATGGCACAGGCAGCCATGCCTGTGCCCACTCCCCTGCCACCCCCCATGTAAAGTGCAAAGGACCATGACAGTGCCTACCTGACCTCTGCAGCCTCGCCGGTGCCAGTCCCACTCCTCCATGGCCCATGGTGGCCTGGTGTGCTGCTGCTGCTTCTGCCTGTGCCTGGCATTGATCCTCAGGCCTGGAAATGGAATGAAGACAGGTACACATCAGGAATCATCCACAGCAGCTGCTCACTACCCCACCCCTGTGTACAGGGTGAGCCCCTGCCTGACAAGTCCGCACAACTGCATCGCAATGTGAGCAACAGCTGGAAATGCCACTCCACAATGTGCATGATGACAGTGTACCCCTCTGCAGGGCATGCCAGGCAGCCTAGCCAACACCACAGTACAGCACCAGGGTACACATGCAACATGGGCTGACTTACCTGGCTGTGGCACAGCCCCTCACCTGACGTGTTCCTGAAGCCTCCTCGGATGCTTTGGGTCCTGCCGCATCAGGTCCCCATAGCGGTGGCGGCATTGCTCCCCCATCCTGGCTGCCCCAGTCCTCTGCTGCAGCCTGACAGCAATCCCCTGCCAAACTGTGACCCTTGCCTGCTGCAGGGGCACCTGGCAAATAGTTGGGGGCATGGGGCTGGACACAGGCCACCAGGTTAACAAACTCCACCTGTGACCAGTTTGGTGAATGATGGACATCTCCCTGCACCATTTTACTGACCGCAAACTCGGGGACCAAAATGGCGGTAGGAGGCGCACTTATCTACAACATGCACCAGATGCACGATGTGAGGGAACATGCACAGTTCCCACCCATCATGCTGTGCCAGAAATGCATGGAGTGGGCATGGCTAAGTGAGGTCACTGGGTCAGAGGATTAACCCAGGGATCAGAGGTCTCCCAAGGGGTCAGGGGTTACCCACCATTGAACAGTGTACACGTTCACGAATGGGCATGATACACCATGCACAAACATGCATGTATCAGGCCTGGTGCTATGCCACTGCATTGCACAGTCAGTGCATGGTTCACGATTGACACCATAATACCGTTAGGTGCATATGCACTGCAGGCCTGCGCACTGTGCATGCATGCGCATTGTGCCGTGACTTGCTCTGGTGTAATCTCATTGCACACAGTGCAAAATCATGATATTCAGAAACCACATGCAAATTAGCTCATCAGCCAATGCTTGGTGCACTGGGTGCATTAGCATGTCATTACTTTTGTGCTAAACCTCATTTGCATGCATTGCACCTTATACGCGCCATGGAACAGCACAGGCCATGGACTGGTATTGCATCCTTTCGAGGTAAGTTGCGCATGCTGCTGCAGCTCACTGGGAGTAGACAGCGCAGCAGGGTGGGATGGACCAGGGAGGTGCTGCCACTGATACACTGTGCTGTCCATGTCTACAGGAAGTGAAATGCTGGAACGTGAGGAAGGTGAGGAGCGTGGGCTTGCTCAGAAGGGTAGGCCCAATTTCACTAAAGCAGAGATAGAGGCCCTGTTTGATGCATGCCTGGACAGGGAGCCCATGTTGAAGGGTGCCACAGGCACACCACAGGCCAGGGCTGGGGCATAGGAGCAGGTGGCGGCATATGTCAACCAGCACGGCAGCCACCAGCGGTCGGTGCAGGAGTGCCGGAAGAAGTTGGGCATGGACAAGAGGTGCATTAAAGAGAAGGTGGCAGCCATCTGTGCATCCCAGACTGCCACCAGAGGGGGGTCTGCAGATGTGCCAACACTAATGACACAGGAGGAGTTGGTGGCAGCACCATGTGCCTCAGCATGGTGGATGGTGTGCCTGGAGGTGGGTTCCAGATGGGTGGCAGCCCGTCACTGCATGGTAAGTATGTCAGCCATGCACAGCTGGTGGCATGGAGGGTGCATACACGGGCATGCTGGCGTGCACGCAGCTGGCATGCATGTCATGTGCATGTGTCCGCACCCACATGCATGCCATGCTACAGGACACATGCAGTGGCAGTGTAGGGGGGTCACATGTGGGCATTGCATCACTGACACATCTTTTTTCTCTTGCAGCACCTGCACACCTCTGTGTGGATGATGGGACACTGGCAGCAGCCGTGGTCGTTGGTATGGCAACAGAGAACCAGTCATCCACCTCCGCCAGGATCCAGGGGTGTGACAGGCTGCAGTCCAGCACCATGATGCAGGCAGATGTCCTGGACCTGGGGTCAGATGAGGCCCTGGATGTGATCCTCCAGGATGCCAGCCTTGGTATCCTGTGTGTGGAGACACAGATCAGGGTGAAGTCTGGCTCTGATTAGGACTACACTCAGTTCCTGGACAGCATGGGTGACATTGTTGCTGTGTCACCCCTGCTGACAGCTGTCACAGACACCACACCCAGCACTCTGCCAGTGGTGGAACAGCTGCCTGCCACCACTGCGAGTGTAGCAGTGTGCACTGCCAAGGCTGTGCCCTGCGATGGTGGTGGTGCAGCCGTACAGGCACTGGGCAGTGTACAGTGGCCAGACAGGTGATGGCAGCAAGCTGCTGGTGCCACTGGGCAGCCAGACACAGTATCCATCGCTGATGCACCTGCAATGGCCATTCTCCCTGAAGAACCCACTGTGCAGCATCCACCAGAGATGGGGGCTGTGCAGCGTGGCCGGTTACCACATGAGGATCGGCGTCCCACCCAGGAGCCCCAGGATGCTGACCCACTGGCTGAGCACACCCATTTGCTGCTGGCATCTGTTCAGCACTGTGCAGATCCTGGCAGGGATGCAGCACATGCAGGAGGCCATGACTGCATCCCTGGATCGCATTGCCACTGAGATCATGGATGGCTTTGCACTTCTGGCTGTCACAGGGCATGCCTGAGCACAGATGACCCCTCGCAGTGCACTGTCCACCCCATGAACCCAGTGTCAGGTGACCCCAACACAGTCGATGCTAGGCTCTGATGTAGGCATCCCAGGCACACCTGAGTCTGGCCTGTCTGGGTGCCTTCACACCCCTGTGCGGACACGGTCATGGTCCCATGGTTCAACCCCTGGGGGGCTGTTGCTCATCCCTCCATGGCTGATGTGCAGCCTGTTGCTTCTGATCAGTCAAGGCACATCTGCCCCCATGGCCGTGGTGGCCATGGTTCCGTGCAGTGGACCTGATATGTGGACCACCCCACCTGCAGTCTGCAGCTGCTGCCCTGTGCACACATGGGCGTTGTGTGTGTGTGCCTACCGCTGGTGTGGCACCTGTGTGTCATGCAACATGCTACCTGTGTACATGCTTGCCTGGCCACTAGACCATGTGGTGTGGGCATGATAAAGGCAGTCTAGCACTGGTTGCACCTGTGCACCGGTGCAATGCATCTGATCCATGCTACATACCAACGCCTGTGTATGTGTCTGTGTGTGTGTGTGTGTGTGTGTGTGTGTATGGTTGTGTGCCACTGACTCCCCTTCCCCTGCATCATGCCTCTGTGTGTGCATGCCCATTGCCATGCATACCCCTTCATGTGTGCTGTACCTGTTTGTGTGGCCCATGCAGGTGTATTGCACCACCTACCTATGTGCACCATAGTGCTCCTGTGCAATGGTGTTCCGGTGTTGTTGCACCTGGTGTTGCAGCTCGGGATCTCTCCACCCAGTTGGTGGCTGTCCACCACCCTCTGGCCCATTTCCTCCATCATCTGCACTACTGTCACCCTCATCATCCTCAACAGCTATCCCATGGTCAATGGCCATGTTGTGCAGTATGCAGCAGGCCAGGAATAGGTCACAGGCTTTCGAGGGGCTGTACTGTAGGGCACTGCCTGACCTGTCTAGGCAACAGAAATGTGCTTTCAGCATGCCAAAGACATGCTCGATGATGTTGCACATGTTAGCAAGTGCCTCATTGTAGCTTTCTTCTGCTGGGAATGACGGGCGCCGATAGGGGGTGAGCAGCCAGGGCCTCAGTGGATAAGCGTTGTCTCTTTTGTGGATAATAACATGGTTAGCCCTCTCCTATTCTATACTGTGCCCCTTGCCTGTCCCTGGTACCCATGCCAACATGCACACCCTGCCCTCCCCCATCCCAAGGTCTGCTCTGCCCATCGCCCCTTGCCTATGCCATACTCACCCACTAGGTGGCCCGTGGGGATGTCCCCATGTTCAAACCTGTGGCACAGTGCAGAACTGTGCCAAATGAATGCATCATGTACACTCCCAGTGTGTGTGGCACAGACATTGGTGATGCACCCCATGGCATTGCACACCACGTGGCAGTTGACAATCGGGATCCCCTTCCTGTTTATGTATGCCACAACCTCAGGCCAGGTGGCATGCAGATGGCCATGTGGGTGTAGTCAATGGCCCCAATCATGCCAGGCACATGTACAACCCTGTGTAAGTCCTGCATGGTTGCTGTATGCTCCACCTGTGTGCTGGGGAAATGGATGAATTCTGAAGCACGTGGCAGCAGAGCATTGAGGAACTGTGTGAGGAGGCGGGACATGGCTGACTGGATTATGCCTGTGGTGTCCCCTGTTGATCTGTGTAAGGTGCCCGTGGTGTGCAAGCACATGACGGCTGTCACCTTTGTCTCCACGGACATGGCATGGCTTCATCTGGTGGGTGCTTGCATCTCCTCACTGCACAGCTTGCAAAGCTGCCTCAGGATGGCCCTGTTCAGGTGGTACTGACCCACAATCTCTGTGTCACTGTAATTCTCAAAGGTGATATGGGCATGGTACCGCCTGTGTCGGGCATACCACCGAAGGGCCCTTCCTCAGCCACATCACTGTTCCTCCTGCCCCCTCACACCCTCGTTATGGCCTCCATCATGAAAGGTGTACTATCCATGGCCCTTGCTTTCCAACATCCCCCTGGGCAGTTGGTTGCTGCTGGCTGTGTGCCACCCGGGTGCACTGCCTGGCAGTGTGTCTGTCTTTCTCTGCCCATCTCTCCCTCTCCAATGCCACCTCTGTTCCTTTCTTTCTGTGTCTGCCTTGGCCTGTCTATCTGTCTGTTACTTTCTTTCTTTCTTTCTTTCTTTCTTTCTTTCTTTCTTTCTTTCTTTCTTTCTTTCTCACTCCCTCTCACCTTGCACAAGTGCTGTCTGTGTGTTTTCGCCCTGTATTTATAGGAACAAATCTGCTCGGGGCAACTTCAATTTGCTCCACACTTGCACCATGGTTTCACGGTTGAATATACCACTGCACTGGATATTCATGGAAATGCCCCCTGCACTTGCACCTGTATTCATTATAGTTGCCTAAATAGTTGCACACTGGCACAATGGATTTTGCACTGTTCAATGGCTCCCGCTGAATATGGCTCCTTGGCACAAGTCCACACTTGCATCGGCACAACTCAGTTGCCCCATGTGCAACTGCTTTGAATATCCAGGCTCATATGTTCTATTTTTGATAGTTTAATGCCTAAATAATCTATACAATCTTGTTTGTTGATTCCCCTTAGTGTATTTAAAATTTGCCTGCAAAAGGTATTACCAATTAATAAGATTTCAGTTTTGGATTTATGCACTCTTCAAGCAGATAATGTACATGAAAGAACTGGTCAATGTTTGACTAAAAGGCTACTAGAAACAAGAGAAATAATTACAGCTTGAATTCATGCACATCGAAGAATGGGTCAAGTCACGCAAACTGGTCATGAACTACAGCAAAACAAAGGTTATGACCTTCTACAACGCCAGTAGTAATAACAATTCCTGTGACCTCACCATCCTAAACCAAACAGGGACCTTACTTGCACACTTTCCTGATTTTAAATACCTAGGTGTCACATTGGACAGCTCACTCTCCTACCATCGGCACATAGATTCTGTCGCCAAAGCCACCTACATCCGTATAGGCCTGCTCTACAGGCACAAACACTGCATGACTCCTGACACTCTCTGGATGGCTATCAACAGCTCTGTCACCACCATCATCGATCACGGGCTAGCAATCTATGGCTCTGCCTCTGCAGAATTACAGTTGCACTCAACAAAGCATGCAGGCTGCTAACTCGGGCTGACCGACTTACACAGACTTGTGACCTGTACACTTGGGCAGGATGGCTTCCTCTCATCAGCCGGATACAGTATCAAACCTGCCTCTTAGCCACAAAAGTCCTCCTCGGGGTCATGCCCCTCGGCATTGTGGCCCTTTAAGAGACAACTCCAACTTCATCTTATTTCAACTAGTCGTTGTGACTGCCTCACCTAATCAGGGGCCCACCGCTCACTGCCCTCCACTTCAGTCTTGACAGCTACCTCTCCTCACCTTGTCCCCCTTCTACCTGCCTCACCTGCCCACCCCCTTGACCCCACTCCCTTTCCTCTCCCCCTGGGCATTTTCTGACTTTTATCCCTCCCTTCCCTTTAGAGGTCTTACCCTCACCCTCTACCCTCTGACAATGGCCTCCTGCCTACATCCCCCCCACCCACCTGCAGCACTTATTTCTAAGATTGCCCTTGGCTGGTATGTCATACTACCTAACATTTGGCACATTTTGAATTACTGGAATTTCCTAAGCCTCAGTCTCTTGCTTCTTTTTATTGTGTAACTATGTATTATTATGTTGACCTCTGTATGTATGTATACCCCCCATTCCTTTGACGTTGAACCTTTGTAAACAAGCAGTTCCTGCTCAAAGGTATTTAATCCTAGATCTCAATAAAATAAAAATAAATGTCAGTCTGTGTGATGAACAGAAAGTATGCATATACATTTATTTTGGTTATATGTTTGTAAACAGATAAAACCCTGTATTCTGTTGTTTTCCCATAGTTTTATGTAAAAGAAAATCTCCATTCTTAGCAGAACAAGGGTTGGGGACAAGGGGCAACCTTGTCTTACTTCCCTGTGTAATTTGAATCTAGAGGATATTTGACGATTGATCTATGTTTTGGATTTTGTAAGCTATACATTGCTTAACTTTCATTTTAAAAACAATCAGCTGTACCATACATTGCTAAAAATAAATAGCAGATTCAAAAGCTTTGGAGGCATCCAAAGAGATTGAAATGGCCTCCACCCTCTCCAGTTGTGCCTGTTCAATGGTGTATTGGACTGTGTGTATTCCTGAATTGATATTCTGACTTGGAAAAAAACTATTCTGATCTGGATCAACTAGTTCTGTTAGAACCTTTAATAGCTTGTTATTTAATATTTTTGTAACAAATGTATCCTCATGATTCAGTATAGTATGAGCCTACAGTTTTCTACTTTATTTGTACATTACCTTTATTATGTTTTGGTAAAAAAGTCAAAATAGCTTGATTAAAATAGTTGAGTAATTTTGTATTTTATTATCTGACCGAATAGTCTAGTCATATGCAGTAGCAATATGGATTGTAAACTTAAAAAAAAATCCTAAGGTAAGGCATCTCTTCCAGGGGTGTTACCCTTGGACATGGAGGATATTTGTAGTTTTCTACCTCCTTCTCTATCTGCTACTTTGTTCTTGCAGCAAAATGTGGGTGTTATTTTCTATAACAGAATAAGATCTTATTTCCTCTGTACTAGCCTTTATCCTGAAGTATAAAGCTCACTGTAGTAGTCAGGGAAGCAGCCCTGAATCTTTCTTGACTGAAACTTCAGATATCCCTCTTTGTACATGACTGAAATAATGTCATACTTCTGCTGTTCTTGTTCTATTCAATTTGTTAAATATCTACTGGCCATTCCACTGTAAAGATGCCAGTTTCTTTTAACATGAAAGTGGTGTTTGCTGACCTGATTTTTCCCATGTTCTGATTTTTTTTCAATGCTGACTATTCTTCTACTGCCTCATTTTCATTGTTTCTTACCTGTGTTTCTGAGTTTGTTCTAATTCTGCTTTTGTTTTTTTTATTTATGTATGTACAGGTATGTATGCATGTATTTATTTATTGGTAGTGTTTCACCAGGTAGACATACAGAAATATAAAAACAATTTCATTTACAGATGCAGCCTGGGGGCAAAGGAAATGGGAAACAAGTGATCAGAAACAAAGAAATAATATAATGCAGTATATAAAGTAAATAAAAATTCAATATGCAGAAAATAGAGATTGCAACAATCATCAGGTAAGTTCAGCAACTAACTGACAGGTAGGCAACAACATCAACCAGAAAACAAGTCAGGTGCAATCACAATAGGAAACAATCTTGTTCTTGAGAAGATGTTTAGCTGAGGCAGTACTGGACAGAGGGCTGTTATCCGAGGAATGGTTGTTCTATACCTGAGGGAGTCAGTAACTGAAGGCATGCTGACCATAACTCAATTCTCAATGTGGGACAATGAATCTGTTGCTAGATTGGGAGTGAAGATGATGTGCAACCAGAGCAGCAGAGGTTAGGAGGGAACACAAATAATTGTGGAGTTTGTTAAGTCAGTATTTAAATCCAGTGACAACCAAGTGTTGAACACATCTATCAGGTAGTGAGGGCTAGCCCAGATAGTCATACAATGTGCAATGATTTATTTGGGTAGACGATTCAAGGATGAACCTACATAGGGCATGGAATAGAGTATCCACTTTTGTTCAATGGCATTTAGTGGCAACATGTTAGACCATGTCCCCAAAGTTTATAACTGGAAGGATAAAACATTATGCCCGGCATTTCTGCATACCTAGTGAGAGGCAGGCACCCATCCGATAGAGGGCACCAAGTTTTCTGTGTGATTTTGCAACAGGTGTCTGAGTATGTGAAGAAAAGTCCAGGGAATCATCCAGAATGACATCTAGATACTTATAATGTGTCATTGAGGATAAGGAGGCCCCATCCAATGTAATAATTGTCAACCTGGAGGAAGTAGCAAGACATTTTTGGTGCCAATGAACATAGACATTCTCTTGAATTGGTTGAGGGCTAGGCAATTTACAGTGAAACAACCTGATATGGTGTTGAAGCTTGATTTGCTTGAAATATGGGGACCCCATGAATGGTTGTCAGCCCAGATTTTTGTTGCTGCCAACTAGACTTTTTTTTTCCAAAATTGGTCAGTTTTCAAAAAACTATTGTTTATTCATCATACACTAAAATTTCTGCGATCATGGCCTATCAAAACATAGAAATACTAAAAGACAAACAGGATTAACCCTTGCAAGGCCATGGACTGATACATTAGTCCTAAATTCCTATACATTCTAATTCTGTCAACAGCTTAAGGGTTAAGATCTGAGATACAGGCACTATCAATAGGTGATTGAAGGAATTTGCATCTTATGGCCACAGTCATAGCCATTAAGAAATTATCAAGATGACATATCCCCTTATGCCTTTCTGACTGATGGGTACATTTATGAATGCTTGTATTCATTCCCTTCAAGCATCTACCAAATTAATTAATTCCATAAACTGGTTTAATACCCTTAATTTATATCTGTCCCAACATGAAACTTTTTTAGATTTGTCCAATGTAGGATCCTTTAATTAATGGATGTCTCCTGCAAGACGTCCAGTTCACAGCCTCACTCAGCCAGGACCTTATAATTACACCTAAAAATAAAAAAACTTTTAAAATTAGTAAATAGCATAAAGTATTGCAAACACCATCTCAGTGATGCCATATTTTCTTTTTAACCTGACCATTCTGCCTTCATCATCCATGTTTGTGTCTAAAATATTGTGGGCACAATTTTCAAAGGGACTAGAACAATGCAAGGGACTTGCATCAAAAGATTTTGATGCAACATACAATGTAACATAGTAATTGATAGCAGATAAGGACCACTAGGCCCATCTAGTCTGCCCATAAACCTTACTTTTATTAGCAGCTGCTGACCCTATTTAGTCCTTGGCTTTAGCCTCTCCTTCCCACCTCAAGAGTGTCCTTGTATCTTTCCCATGCATGTTTAAATCCCCCCACTGTGCTTTTTCCCACCACTTCCCAGGGCAGGCTGTTCCACGCATCCACCACCCTTTCTGTGAAGAAATATTTTTTCACATTACCTCTTATCCTGTCCCATTCCAATCTCATATCATGCCCCCTCATTTTAGTACTTCTCCTATAGTGAAAGATGTTGCCCACTTGCACATTGTTTATGTCCTGAAGATACTTGAAGATTTCAATTATAACCCCCCATTCCCTCCTCTCTTCCAGTGTATACATATTGAGGTCTTTCAGTCTCTTCTCATGTGTCTTCTGTTGCAAGCCCTGTGCCATTTTTGTAACCCTTCTCTTAACTGCCTCCACCCTGTCTATGTCTTTATGAAGATGCAGCCTCCAGAACTGTACAGAGTATCCCAGATGATGCCTCATCAGGGTTTTGTATAGTGGTATCACAACCTCCCTCCTCCTACTGGTGATACCCCTTCCTATGCATCCCAACATTCCACTGGCTCTCCTTATAGTCTTTGTACTCTGCATAGCCACTTTTAGGTAATCTGAGATGATAACCCCTAGATCTCTTTCCTCCCTGGTGACTGCCAGCAGTCCCCCCCCCCCATCCTTTAGCTCTCTCCATGGTTTCTGCATCCCAGGTGTATGGTTTTGTACTTCTTCACATTGAACCTCAGTTGTCACACTTCTGACCATTTTTCTAGCTTTTCCAGGTCCCTCCCTTATTTTCTGCACCTGCTCTGGAGTGTCCCCTCTGTTGCAGATGTTTGTGTCATCTGCAAACAAGCAGACCTTTCACTATAGCCCCTCTGCTATGTCACTAATTAAGATATTAAAACATGTACAAGTGCAACGGCCTACATCCATCCAGGAAAGGGGCAGCAGCCCTCAACGAACAGTTTAAATACTACCTGAGCAAGAACTTAAACTAGCCAAGGGGGGGGCAATGGGAGCAGGGAAACTCTAGCAGCCCAACCCCACAGATAAAAGCAGATAGAGAGGAGGGTCAGGAAGAAATATTGGAGACAGGTACACCTGAACCAATCATAATGGGTAGGGTAGAGAGAGAGAGAGAGAGAGAGGCAGAAAAATAAGGATTACAGGGATGGAGGGGAAAAAACAAGAGGCTAAAAATGTAAATAGAAGGAGGCAAAGGGGGTAGGTAATAAAACATGGAAGGCCATGATTACAAATGCCCACAGGCTGGGAAACAAGATCCCAGATCTGGTGGCCTTGATGGCAGAGGTGGACCTGGACATAGTGGCAATAACCGAGATGTGGTACACTGCAAATCAAGACTGGGAGGTAAATGTACCAGGTTATGCTCATCAGAGAAGGTATAAAGGCTATGGCAGTACACAGTTTTCAAGGGGAGGGTGAGGCACTGTGGGTCACTACTGAGCCAGGCAATGGCACTGCAATTCGCACGGGGGTGATTTACAGGCCTCCAGCTCAGGGGAGGAGCTGGATAGGGGGATGGTGGATGACATACACAAGATGGCAACAAAAGGGGAGGTACTACTTGTGGGGGGCCTTAATATGCTGGATATAGACTGGACCATCCCGGCAGCTGCCTCAGCCAGGAGCTGAGACATCTTGGACTCCCTGCAGGGAGCAGGCCTCAGGCAGCTAGTGTAAAAGACTGGTGAACAAACTGGGTGGCCCTCCTGAAATCCAAGACCCTTGCCTTTGTGTGGCTTGACTGTGCCTCTGTACCAATGTGAAACCACACTGTTTGGTGGTAGCTGGACCCCAGGTTACCTTCCTCCCAGACGTCCATGATTTTGTCCCCACTGGTTAGCACTAGGTCCAGAATCACCCTGTCCCTGGTGGGTTTATGCACTAGCTGGCTGAGGCCTGCTCCCTGTAGGGAGTCCAAGATGTCTTGGTTCCTGGCTGAGTCAGCTGCCAGGATGGTCCAGTCACAACTTGCATTAATCACAATTTTCTAATGCAGCCTGCATCAAATCCTATTGCAGCTGTGCAAAAGCTCCCTTGCACCAAGGTTGCATTAAACAACTCAGTGCACCAGATCACAAAGAAGCTTGTTCCATGGTGGGGGCTGCAACATCCCCTTTTGAAAAATGGGAAGGATAGAGGCGAAGGAGATGATGCCATGGAAATGCAGAGGGACCAAGGGGAAGTGGCAATACTGAGGAGGGTAGGGGGTTAGAGGGCTTGCTTGGGGAAAATACTGAAACTGTCACTAAAAGTGAAGGGCTGCACATCTCAGTAAAGAGTAAGAACATTGTTTTAGGGGGGAGAGCAGGGCATGGGTAATCTGAAGTGAGAGAAAGCAATGTTGGGGGGGAGGGAGAGGGTTGAACATGAGAAGGAGGGAGACAGGGAGGTAAACATAGTGGGATGGCAAAAAGAAAGGAAGTAGGGTTCTCATACTGGGAGATTTTGTAATTCAGGGTATCAAATGGAGGGTGAAGAGGAAAGGAGTAGGAGCCCTATCTGGGTTGAGTGCATGCCTGGCTTAACAGCACACAGGGCCAAGCACATAGTCCACTCATTGGTTAGGAAGCAGGAGAACCCCCACATAGTTTTGCACCTAACATGAACTACTTGGACCCCAGCTGTTTCTCTGGCGATCTTGCTACAAATGAACATGTTAAAGCTTAGATGTTACTATGGCATTAGTTTAACCAAAGAGCACTCACTTCTTGTTGATGTTGTATGCACTATTCTCTACTACTGTTGTGAGTTTATTTTTTCAATGAAGCTAAACTTGACTTTGCAATTTGTTTTCAGCTTAGTACCACCCTGAACCCCCTTAAGGTAATGGGGGTACTAACCCACCAACTGTCTCCCGGAATATAAAATTGTGGTATAAAAATACTACTTCTATAAAGGTGCTTGCCTGTTGTTTGCCATCAACATAGCTGAAGGGATGCTGCATACACAGTGTGCTCCAGGAGGGGTGGTGGAGCAAAACAAAAAATTATTCTACTTGGTAATTTCCGGTCTTTATTCATGGAGTTGGGATATTTTTCACTGTTCTTACTATTCAGGAGTGTTGTCAAGAGGAGAAAAGGAGGGAGATCTTGGGACTGGGGGGCTATGCTGTTTATGGCTGGGTAAAGAGAGGGAAAGGGCAAGGTATGAGAGAGGTGTAGGGGTTGTGGGTATGGGATTCTACTGTTTCTCAATGATGGGTTTAGAATTCTGTTTCGCTAACATAACAAAGCAGCTTCTGCATCTGATTTCTGTTATATTACTGTTTACTGATCAACTAAGTGCATATATACAAATTTGTGAACTCTACGGGTTAATGGCTGGTACACATAAGGTCCATTCATGTAACATCAGTGGCCTAAACCCCAGCATGTAAAGGAAAAAGGCACTGGGGAAAATTAAAAATATGCAAACCGATGTCTTATTTTGTTTACAAGTAACCCATATGACTGACAAAGAAGGTAGGCACATGGGCAAAACATGAGGAGGAAAATGATACAGGTCATACTTCACCTCCAAAGCCATAGGCGTAGCCATACGGAACAGTAACACAGGTCTGTGCAGACAAGGGGTAGGGGGGATTATGTCTTGATACAACTCCAATTGAACTCTGGCCAGGAATTGCCAATTGGCTCTGTATACAGCACAAATGTAGACACACTAGAATTCTGTCAATGTCTGTCTTTGGAAATTATTGGTTTTGAGAGCCCTTGGATACTAAACTGTAATTTTAACTGTGTGAAGGATACTACCATGGACCGGTCTTCATGGGTAGTGCTACTTATCTCTCAGAGTGTTAAATCACTAGTAGCCTTAATGCTGGACCACAAACTGATGGATGCCTGAGGACACCTAAACCCAGCCAGTAGTGAGAATACCCACTATTTGCTCTCTGCAAAAGCCTATGCTCGACTTGATGCAGCATTAATCTCACAGGCACTAATTCCCACCTTACACTCGGTGCAACACGGGACGATGGCTACCACAGATCAAGCCCCAGGTATGGTCACTTTCTAGGGCATGGGCACTCAAGTTATTTTATAGCACAGAACCATGACCCCATACTGTTGAAAAATGCTGATTTTCAGCAGTATGTGAAAAAAGAAATAAGTGAATACCTGATCAACAACCTGAAAGGGACAATGACTTCATCTACGTGGTAGGAAACTTTTAAGGCTGTCCTAAGAGGGGGGCCATTATCTCCTTTGCCTGTCACAAAAAAACCAAAACAAACTGAGGAACACCACCTATCTGCTCTACAGAAAAAGATAAATGAAGCATAGAAAGCACATATGGAGCAGCCCTCAGCAGGAGGATACCAGGCAATAAATGTCTGCAGTGGGAATATAACTCAGAACACAGTGCTAAAATAGAGATGGTACTGCTCCTTACCCAAGCAGGTCATTATTCTGATGGGGACACGGTGGGGGCATCCTGGCAACAACAAAGTAGAGAAGGGGCCAAAAATGTAGTCCAAATCAAATCAGTTGATGGCACCTTAAAATATGGGGATGTAGTAATTGGAGAATGCTTTAGAAACATCTGTGAAACCCTGTATAAATCTGAGACTTCACCCACAGTGGGTGAGGTGGCTACTTTCTTTGATATGGCCTAAATACAACCTATAGGGAAAGAAGGCAAAATGCACCTAGACTAAGCATTACATTGGGATGAAGTAAAGAATGCCATCTCCCACCTTAAGGGGTAGAAAGCTAGTGGACTGGCTGGCTTTCAAATAGTTTTTTATTTAAATATTCCAACAGAAATGGCAAGTCCCTGTACAGGACATGATTGAGGATTGTCTGGAACAGGGTGTTATGCCCTCCTCCATGTAGTCAGCTACTATCACTGTCCTCCCTAAATCAGACAAGGACCCTCCGTTGTGTGCATCTTTCAGGCCAATTTCCCTACTAACAGACGACTACAAAATAGTAGCTTGAGTTATTACCAGTAGGTTAGAAAAGATTCTACCTGATGTTATTCATGAAGATCAAGTGGGATTTGTAAAGGGAAGACACGGAAAGGTAAATGTTAGGTGCACCTTAATCCAGTCTGGAGATGGGCTGAGAAACTAGCCAAGGAGAGTGAGGCAGTCCTTGTTCTCAATGGCAAAAAGGCATTCAACTGCGTGGAGTAGGGGCATATGTTTGAAACCCTTTGGAAGTATGGACTGGGGGACAAAATGATCAGATGGATACGCACTTTGAACAATCAAACATCCCCTCCAAATCCTTGTGAATGGTACTTTGACCAAACTCTTCCAGATGTCTAGAGGCACCAGGCAGGGCATCCTTTATCTCCCCTTTTGTCACGTGTTATCACTGGAACCACTGGCTGCCAACTATATGGCAAGACACCCAAATTGTGGGGCTACAGGCGGGTGGAGGAGACCACAAAGCAGACTTCTTTGCCAATGACCTGCTGGTCTACGTACTGTAAGTCTCCCAAACAAAGCATTCCCATCTTGCATGAATTCCTCAGGGAATAGGGGGCCATTGTTAGCCACTAAATTAATTGGACAAAAAGTGAGGGAATGGCACTAGGCATCACTAAAAATGAAATTAGTCACATATTGAAAATATGTGGGAATGAATATGACTAACAAAACATCCCACTTTATTTATTTGATAACCAGGTAAGTACACTGGTCCCAGGGACCATTTTCAGGCATGCCTTGGGCTATCTAGATGGCACATAAAGCGCAATTTTGAACATGAGAGATACAGTTAAATAAGGAAAACTACATTAGCCTCATTACCAGCATTAAAAGAGAATGTGAAAGATGGAAATGTCAGCTCCTCAGCCTAATAGGCTGGGTTAATACTGTCAAAATGACCATTCTGCCAAATTGCCTGTATCTATTTCATATCTTTCTTGTCGGGGTACCTGAGCTATTCTTTCAGCAACTAAATTATTTATTATTTATTTATTTATTTATTTGGAATATTCGGAAAGCATACCTTTGAGCAGAGCTCATTTACAAAGGTTCCGCGTCAGATACAATACTTACAATACAATGGAGGACATGGGAGTAAAGGATCATGCAAGATCTGAGAAAACACAAAACCTCACAAGACATGCAGTCACTAGGAGCAAGCTACCAGCAGACTACAAAATAGTCGCTTGAATTATTACCAGTAGGTAATAATACATAAATTCCTTTGGTGTGGGAAAGCTGCTTGAATGAAAAGAAGTATATTGCTACTTCCCTTAAAAGAGGGAGGCTTAGCACTGCCAAAATGTTAATATTATTGTTGGGCAACACAGTTGGCATTCCTATGAGGTGCGAGCCCCAGCAAGACTTTCTCAATGGAAATTGAGGATTATGCAATTGAGTCCAAGAATCCAGGATTCTGATTGGCTGACTGGCACCTTTCAGCTGTGGTAAATCCTGGCATAACCCATGGAAAAGGTGCCAGTCAGTCTCATCAGCAATCCCAACTCTCTGAATTCAATGCAATCTGCCATCTTTACTCCCCGGTAAACCATGAAGCTGGAGTAGGAGACTCAAAAGAACAGATTGTGCATTTGAATTTTAAGATCCCAACGATCCCAAAACCCTGCCTAGATAAAAAAAAATTGCTGTCCCAAAATGAGTGGGAAAAAAGTCTACAAATGAACTGGTAAAGCAGAATACATTAATACTCCATGTGACTTACAGTAATGGTTGCACCTACCCACCTCTGTGCCACTAATTGCTGGTTCTTATGATCCTTTACTGCCTATGTTTCATAAAACCCCTTTTCACTTAAGAAAATAAAAAATAAAAAACACGTTCTCCACTCTTTCTGTTTCCCTGCCCAGGCGTTGCTGCAAGTTTCTGTCGGCACCTCAGTTTCTGTCACCATGAAGCACAGTGTTTGCTATGCCTCTGTGTTTGCCGGTGTAGTGCAAGATGAGGTCCTACAGACTCTGCCTTATTCTGTGTAAGATACTATCTATTGTTTATGTTGCATTGACACTTTCTTTTGATGTTCAATGTAAGGTACAGGGTGAACAAATCTGGCATCAGTGTTTTGGGGCTGAACCACCAAACGACATGCATGCACTTGAGACCTGGAACCTGACTTTTAGTAGGAATCAATCTGGGACACTGGCAGTCTCTCTTCTCCCCAGTTGTAACAAGGAGCCTTTTCCCTAGAAAATCACACTGTTGTCATGCTGCCTTTACATCTCTCTTTCTCTTCCCCATTTCTATTAATTAAAAGAAAACATAGCTAATGCTCCCATTTCTATTTAAAAAATAGTGTAGCTCAGTCTCCCCATGTCCCGTCCCATTCAATGGAAGTATCAGCATGACAGGTTGCTCAAATAATAGATAACCGCTGAAGTAAAAATAAAATACACAATGAAACCCTATAGAAACTACAGAGAGAAGCTTGCCATCAATCTGTGTGTGTGAGTGTCTGTGTGTGTGTGTGTGTGTGTGTGTGTGTGTGCGCGCGCGCGCACGCGTGTGTATGTATGTGTGTGTGTGTGTATCTGTGTGCACTTGAGGTGTGTGTGTGTGGGGGGGATGTCAACAGCAGGCTTCCAAGTTCTGCATAGCAACCCAGGACTATTTTTTTCTGTGGAAGCATATCTCTTCTATTTTATCTGATAGTGCTTCTGTAAGCTTCCCAAGCAGTGAGAGTGCCTGTTTAACATCTTAACATTCCACTCAATAACCCTATCAGCTGTCTCAGGAAAAGGATTTCTCATTGCCCATTTGAATATTAGGAGCATTACCAGGCACTTTGCTGATCTCGAGGCATGGACGAAAGTGTACAGTCCTGACCTACTCTGCCTACCTGAAACATGGCTCAAGCCCCACATTCCAGACTCCTTATGTTCCTTGCCCAGTTACTCCTTGATACGGAGAGATAGGCCTTCCCCAAAAAGTGGACCGGGGGGGTCGCTTTCCTCTATAAAAAACATCTTGATGTTACGGTCTGCCCACCCACTGGCTCACCCTCAGTCTGTGAGTCCCTACACACAACCATTGCCCATGGCGTAAAAAAACTTCACATTATCTGCACCTACAACCCGCCCACTGGAGGTATCACAGGTCTTCAGGATTTACTTAATCAAACCGTCACAAATGCCAAGCAAAACAAGGTCATAATCTTAGGTGACTTTAACCTAAACTGGCTGGGACCAACTCACAGCACACTGCTGACACTAACACAGAGCCATAACCTGCACCAGATCTTAACTGAACCCACTTGCGAAGACTTGCAAAATGAATTCAGTCTGCTGCAGTACCAGCTTATTAGCAAAAAACTTCTACTTAATGCAAAGAAAACAAAAATGATGCTACTCTCACCAGTCAATTGTACGGCGTAACCTACTACTATTGGTATGCTTCCCCCATTACCACTTTATTAGGAGAGAACTTGGAATTTGTAACAAAGTTCAAGTATTTGGGGGTTTGACTTGACCATAAACTCTCCTTTGCAGATCACATAGAGGATCTGCCTCAAAAACTGAGGCAGAGGCTTGGTCTTTTTTACAGGATAAAATGCCTACTGACCACAGATGCTAAGAGGCAGTTAGTTCAGTCCAGTCCATGTTCCTCTCCTTAACTGACTATGCTGACTTTATATATAGTCAGTGCACTGCCTCCTGTCTTGGTAAACTGGATATACTGTATCACAGAGCACTGAGATTCATCACTGGCCTTCCATTCTCTACCCATCACTGCTCTTTGTATGCAGCTGTGGGATGGACCTCTTTTCAGCACAGGCGTCATAAAATGCTGCACTCTAGGCATTCAGAGCCATCACCAATAAACTCCCACAGTACATTGCTGACTGTCTGCCTTTAAATTCGATAGGCAACTACGCCCTGAGAAGCAGCTCATTGATTTCCATGAAAGTGCCGAGGGTCAACACATGATTTGGGGGAGCGGCCATAAGCTTCGTGCTGCCCTCACTCTGGAATAAGCTTCAGAAATCATTAAAATTAAGAACTCCGGTTAGTCTTGCTGTGTTTAAGACATTGTATACCAAAACTGTCACTGAAGTATGCAACTGCTTCCATCGCCCCTAGTTTGCTTGCTGACTACCTTCTGCCCACCTTCCTATGTCTATCCATAACTCATTCCAACCACTATCACTTTCTCTAATTTATTTCCTTATCCATGGGTCCATACCCACCCCATCCACCCTTGTCCGTACATCGTGTCTTGACCTGTCAACTTAGAGCTTCTAGTATTGTAACTGTCCCTGTCCAACTCACACCTATAATTGAAACTGCATCTCATCCATTTTTCTGTCTCCTTCTTATCTACCTCAATCATCTCCCCGAAAATGTTATGATTATACATGTGTATGTTATGAATATGAAAACTATGTATATAACCTTTTGCCAAATATTGTGTACATATATAGAAACATAGAATTTGACGGCAGATAAGGACCGCTTGGCCCACCCAGTCTGCCCATTTCCCTACCTAATGGATAAGTTGCAGATCCTAGTTAATCAGCAGCCTACTTCTTCCTACCTCCACCCCCTAGAATTGCCTTATGACTGTCCCATGCATGCTTGAATTCCACCACTGTTTTTGACTCCACAACCTCCTCCAGAAGGCCGTTCCATGCATCCACAACCCTCTCTGTGAAAAAATACTTCCTTAAATTACCTCTGAGCCGCCCCCCCCATCTTCAAATTGTGCCCCTTGTTCTTGCACACCTCTTTTTTTGAAAGATGAAACATAGAGACATAGACATAGACTTTGATGGCAGATAAGGACCACTAGGCCCATCTAGTCTGCCCATTTCCCTACCTACAGGATAGGCCGCAGATCCTAGTTAACCAACAGCCTATTTCTTCCTACCCCCCACAAGAATTGCCTTATGTCTGTCCCATGCATTCTTGAATTCTCCCACAGTTTTAGACCCCCAACCTCCTCAGGAAGGCTGTTCCATGCATCCACTACCCTCTCTGTGAAATAATACTTCCTCACATTGCCCCTGAACAGCCCTCCTTCTATCTTTAAATTGTGTCCCCTTGTTCTTGCAAGTCTCTTTTTCTGAAAGATGCTACCCTCTTGGACTTTGTTGATTCCACTGAGGTACTTAAAAGTTTCTATCATGTCCCCCTCTCCCTTCTTTCCTCAAGGGTATACATATTAAGCTCCTTTAGTCTCTCCTCATACGGCTTCTCTTGCAGACCCTGCACCATTTTAGTTGCCCTCCTCTGGACTGCCTCTATCCTGTCTATGTCCTTGCGGAGATGGGGTCTCCAGAACTGGACACAGTACTCCAGATGGGGTCTCACCAACTGTCTGTACAGAAGGATAACAACTTCCTGTTTTCTGCTGATGATGCCTCTCCCTATACATCCCAGTATACCCCCAGCCCTCCCTACTGCCTTCTCACATTGCTTGCTAACCTTAAGGTCATCTGATATGATTACCCCCAGGTCCCTTTCCTTTTTTGTTGTTGTTACTACCTCCCCACCCATTGTGTATTCTTCCCCTGGGTTCTTGTTTCCCAGGTGCATTATTTTGCACTTCTTTGCATTGAATCCTAGCTGCCATACTTCTGACCATTCCTCCAACCTTGCCAAGTCCCTTTTCATCCTTTCCATGCCTCCTTGTGTATCAACCCTATTGCAGATCTTTGTGTCATCTGCAAAAAGGCATACTTTTCCTTCCAGTCCCTCTGCGATGTCACTGTTGAAGACATTAAAAAGGACTGGACCCAATACTGAATATCTTCATTGTCTGTACTTAATTGCTTTGTTCTTGACCTTGGGTGATGCAGGTCCACCTTGTAAATGAGCTTGCTCAATGGTGTTCACCTGGATAAATAAAGATTTGATTAATTGATTGATTGACTAGAACCATCCCTTCTCTAACTACCTGCACCCTCATAGACTGAGTACTGGTGAATTGCCTTGACCATGTGCAAACTGCAGGCATCTTGACAGGTGCTATCACAGACCATGCCTCCACTTTCTGTGTATGGAGCCTGGAGACTGCTCCCCCACCCCCTCCGCACTACATCACAATTACCAACTTTGCCAAACTGTACGTGGAAGCTTTCCTCTATGATGCATCCTGTATCAACTGGTCTGACATCTATCAATCCCATGATGTTCAAATAGCGCTTGATATCTTCATTGATAATTTCACAGCACTTCAGGATAAACATACCCCGAAGGTCACCAGAAGGGTCAGGAGTAAACAAACAAGATGGCTACACAAGGACCTGCTGGCTAACCTGCACACACCGGACAAACTCTGGAAGAAGTACAAAGTGTCCAGACTATCAGAGGATTACAATACCTACAGGGCCTCTCAGAGCACCTGTAAAAAACAAATCAGAACAGCAAAGAGCATCTACTGCAAGGAACTGCCCACAAACTCTGCTGGTGACCCTAGAAAATTCTGGACACACATCAAAACCTTTCTTGGGGCTGCCCAGTCATTGACCCCAGGGGATATGATACTAAATAGTGTGCATTGCAATGACTTGAACACTATAACGAATGCTTTTAACAGATTATTCATGGACCTCTCAGTATACCTCGTCCTTCGCTTAACCTCTCACAGCATCTCAGCCTTATTGCACACCCCAGAGATCTGCATCTGGTGCTGACCACTGCCAACTAACTACTACCTCCCTTTCGACTTTGAAGCTATATCTAGATCTGAGGTCCAAAGGCTATTGCAAAACAAATCCAATAACACTAGCCCTGGCTCAGATTCACTCGAGCCATGACTCCTGAAGCTAGTGGCACCATTGATTGCCTCACCACTGGCCAAGATTTTCACTCTGTCTCTCTCTCTCTCTCTCTCTCTCTCTCTCTTGGCATTGTTT
The DNA here is from genome assembly GCA_016271365.2 of Neoceratodus forsteri. Lineage (NCBI taxonomy): Eukaryota > Metazoa > Chordata > Ceratodontiformes > Ceratodontidae > Neoceratodus > Neoceratodus forsteri. The sequence continues at coordinate 1,215,266,461 of CM057453.1, read as the reverse complement.
CAGATCTCTGGAAGATTGCCCGAGTTACACTTATCCTTAAAAAAGGAGACCCAAAAGATATCAACAACTACAGTCCCATAGCCATCCTCTCTGTGCTAAGCAAGCTACTGGAGAAGCTTATTGCAACCCAAATCATTGACTATCTCACAAAGAACAACCTTCTCTCAGACACTCAGCATGGTTTCAGAAAAGAACACAGTACCTCAACCGCTCTTCTCAAATTCTCTGCCAATGTACTCTGCAACATGGACAAATGCCTACTCACTGGAGCAGTATTTATCAATCTTACCAAAGCTTTTGATCTTGTTGATCATCCCTTGCTTCCCTCAAACTGCATAGAATTAACTTCTCATCCTCAGTAGTTGACTGCTTTAACAAGTACCTATCAAACAGATTACAACTTGTTAAATTCAACTCCGCTATCTCGGATGTGACCAGCACTGACATCGGAGTACCCCCAGGGCTCCATCCTGGGACCTCTTCTTTTCTCGATGTAAATCAACAACAGATTATGCCATACTCTCCTGCTCAGCTATCCTATACATTGATGATCTCGTCCTCTACTCCAGCGCTGACAAAGTTAACATCATTAACAAAAACCTCTCCTCAACACAAAAAAGACCCAAGCCATGCTATTTGGCACTGCCCCCAAACTCAGGGCCTGTAAGGAACCCCTCCTAGTCCATGACTCTAGGGGGGTCTCTCATCGACTATGTCACATCCTTCAAATACCTGGGAGTCCTCCTTGATAAATCCCTTGATTTCAGTCTGCACATCCAGTCAACCTGTAAAGCAACAAATGCCAAACTTGGAATCGCTTATAAGACTTGTCACCTGCAAACACCATCTGCCATTTTGGCAATTGCCAAGGGTATTCTGCTTCCAGCGCTGACATATGGTGTCTCCACTTTTGCTAACACCCATAAGACTACTCTCCGTAAATGGGATGTCGCGTATAACAACATATGTTGGTATGCTTCCTCTTCCCATCGTCTCAAGCACCACTGCACACTGTATGGCAACCTAGGCTGGCTCTCCCTAACTGCATACTGACTATACTCCCTAGGGACCCTCGCAGACTCTGTAATCCATAACCAAACCCCCTCCTCCCTTGCAGCAATACTTGTACCACAGTCACCTGCCCACGGACTATGCTCGGCAAACAAATTTCTACTTACCGTACCCAGGTGTCTTACTTCAAAGGCTCTGGAGCATTTCACTGCACCGCTCCAACCTCCTGGAGCTCCCTCCCTCCTGCCCTGAGGCAGGCCAACTCCCACCCAATCTTCAAAAAGAACTATATCGCCACCTATCCCGGGACTCCTGCACATGCTTTGATCCCACTTAATGCATCACAGCTAACCACCCTATTTTGCCCAAGACACTGCTGCACTTCTAAACAAGCTTTGCAGTAAAATGTCTTTATAGCTGCCACTTAGCCCAGTTTCATGTACTAATGTCACTTTTGTCATCTCTGCATAGCAATATGTATTATCTAGAGTACTGTCTGACTTGATCTGTATTCTAACCTACCTGTACTATATACTATGTACCTGTATTATATACTATGTATTGTATAATCTCATCTCATTTTATGTATGTATTCTCCCGGGTCATGCCTGAAAATAGTAAACTTTGGCTAGCGCACCTAACCCGGTTAATAAAAACTAAATAAATAACTTTGCCTGAGTTAATGCATGCGCGTGAGAGGTGCTGCATTTTGGCCGTGTACAGATTTTTCCTTTTGTTGTAGAGGATGTGGCTGCATTTGAATTTACATGGTTTTCTCCTCTTTAACAGAACTTTAAACACTGTCGAATCGAACAGTATATTTGTGCAGGGACTTGCTGATGACTGCTGCTTTAGTTTATTTGATTTAGTTATTATTCATGGTGTGCTATTGTGGGGGGGGGTAAGGTTGGGTTAGTTTAATATTAATTTTATTTGCTGTTATTTAATTGTTTTCTGTTTTAACTCCTGCCTTCTCTGTGAGAGAGAGAGGGGAAGGGTTACTATTTATTATTATTTAAAAGGTTGGTTTGATAGGGGGTTTGATAATTATTTTTTTTTTTAAATATAAAGGGGAGGAAGTGTAAGCTGTGTGGGGTTGTAAAGCAGACATAGTGTTACTTAGATTATTTGAAATATGTTTTGGGGTGTTAAGGATACAGTCAGGTGGTACTCCCCCTCAAGACCAAAGGATCTCCATCCATTTGAATACCCTTCACTTCCTCTGGAAGTTTGTGAAAATTGCTGAGCTTTTGGCATTTTGAGATGGAGGAGTGTAAGGAATAGAAGAGCCTGGAACTCTTGGGGGGGATGGAAAAGGAGTGGGCAGATAGAGACAGAACCAGGAGATGCCCTGGGGTGAAATGGATACAGAAGTGAGGCTTACCTTGCCTTGTGCCCATACCCAAGGGCACTGACTTGGTCAGGCAGGAGGTGGAGTTATCCTTGGACTCTCATCCCTTTTGGGCGGTGTTAAGCAATGCCAGGTCTATCAGGAATAAGACTGCAGTGATGGCATATCCTGTTGTGTCTGTTGACCTGACTTGCATCACCAAGACCTGGTTGTATGAAAATGCAGGGCCTATTTTAGACCCTGCGGTTCCGGCCGGGTTCTCAGTGATTCATTGCCTGAGGAGTGGACCTGTAGGGGTGGGGGTTGCAGTCTGTTTTAGACAGGAACTGGATCTCAGGGAAGTGCCAGTTGGATGTACCAATTCCTTTAAGTGTATTGTGGGTGCAGGTGCAGGCTACAGGATTCTTCTCATTTATCATCCACCAGGTGATGGGAGGGAATTCCTGAGGGAGGTTGCAGACTTTGTCACCGAGAGGGTATTGGAGTCCCCCCTATGGTTACTTTTGGGGGGCTTCAATGCCTGGGTCTATGATGAACTCTTGCTTTTTGGACAAAACCTCCTCCAATTTATGGATTCATTTGGCCTGACATGGGTTGTTACCTTTGCAACTCACAAGGGGGGACACTCATTGGACTTGATATTCCATCTGGGGATGGAAATCTCTGATGTGGAGGTGGAGCCTATTGGTTGGAACCATCATGCCCTGAGGTTCAGTTTCGCAGCCCCCCCAAAAAGGCCTGCCCCTAAGGAGATAGTACAGTTCCATCCTTTGGGAGGAGTTACAACGGAGGGCCTAATGACAGAGCTGGACTTCTCAGGATTGCCAATGGATAGCATTGACCCAGTGCCCTTAGTGCTCGCCTATAATGGGCATTTGTGGGGGCTCTGGATGTCATTGCTCCAACTCATGTTCACCCCTGTACTCTTCACCTGTGGGCTCCATGGTTTACCGGGAAGATCAGTGAGTTGAGGAGGCAGGGCCGAAGATTGGAGAGACGCTTGCGGAAAACTCGCCTGGAGGTGGACAAGCTTAGATTGTTGTATCATTATAAGATCTACCAATCAGCAATTTCCCATAAGAAGGCAAAGTTCCTATCCAGGGAAATTGCTGCAGTGAGGAATAGACTGGCCGAGCTCTTTCGGACTGTGGACAGACTGTGTAATCCGGAAAACTAGCAGGACGTCCTGCACAAATGAGAGTGCTATAGATCTCAAATGAAAATGAACACACAGTTTGTGGTGAAGAAAACAGCTTTATTGCTGCATTAACTTACAGATATAGGTACTGGGAAGAACCCAACAGACTGTGAAATCCAGTCTGTCTTCATGCTGGTCGAGCATTGTCACAGTTACAGTGTGAGGAGTTTATGCTGTTCTTCGCTGATAAGGTGTCCACCATCAGGGATAAGATCAGCCAGTGCCTCCCCATTGGGTCTTACATCAATCAACCGAGAGGTACGAATGCTCAGTTGACTTGGTTCACCTTTAGCCGACTGGCAGTCATCCATATAGTGAGGATTGCCCAGACTTTGCATCCAACCTACTGTAGTCTGGATCCAGACCCTACTTGCCTACTAGTGGAGTGTGTAGAGGTCATTGGCCCAATCCTGACTGGGATAGTGGTGGCTTCATTGAAGAGAGGGATCTTTCCAGATCCCTTAAAGGAGGAAGTAGTTCGCCCCCTTTGAAAAAAAACCTCCCTTGATCCCGACTGCCAGCAAACTACAGACCAGTCTCAAACCTTCCCTTTTTAGGGAAGGTTATCAAGAAGGTGGTACCTTTGCAGCTGGAGGATCATTTAACCAGCCACAGTATCTATGACCCTCTCCAGTCTGGCTTCAGGAAATGGCATAGAACTGAGACAGCTCTTGTACGGGTACTAAATGATCTCCTGATGGCAAGAGATTGGATAGCCGTAGATTATGGAGTGTTGCTAGAGCACCTGTGGTTTCTCTGTGGACTAAAAGGGATGGTCCACAGTTGTTTTTGATCTTTCCTTGAGGGCAGAACTCAGAGAGTGGTGTCGGGGATTTATTCCTCGACCTCTCACTGCCTGCCCTTTGGTGTGCCACAGGGTTCAGTGTTGTCCCCCATGTTATTTGCAGTGTATATGCTCCCATTGGGGGACATTATAAGATGGTATGGGCTGAGTTTTCATTGCTATACTGATAATTCTCAGCTCTACATGTCTTTTGTGGCTGGGGCAGGAGTCTGATTCAGTCACAGTGTTTAACAACTGCCTACTGGAGGTACAGAACTGGATGAGTACCAGTTGGCTTAGGTTGAACTCAAGTAAAACAGATGTATTGGTGGTGGACTCCGGGGTGAGGATGTTAGGTTCATGGATGTGGAAACCCTCAGGTTTATTTCTGAGGGGGACCCCGCTTATGGCCACTGGACAGGTACGTGACCTTGGTGTTATGTTTGATGAGGGTCTGACCCTGAGTGCACAGGTGTCGGCTCTAGTCAAATCTTCCTTATTCCATCTAAGGAACATAGCATGAGTGAAACACCTGGTCCCACTTGAAGATCCTTCTATCTTGGTCCATGCCTTAGTTGCCAGTCATCTTGATTACTGCAATGTCCTCTATCTAGGGCTGCTGGGGATGGATATCCGCTGCTTGCAGCTGGTGCAGAATGCAGCGGCCAGATTGTTAACTGGAAGCCCTAGATCCAGTCATATAACACCAGTGCTGCGTGAACTGCACTGGCTGGCTGTACAGTGGCGGATCACCTTCAAGGTCACGTTTGCTGACCTATAAGGCCCTACTCAGGTTGGGACCCCACTAAATGAAAGAACTCCTGTTTTCTTACTGTCCCTCCCACACCCTCTAATCCTCTGATGAGGGATTGCTAGACATTCCCAGGGTAATCCTGAAAGCATCTGGTGGAAAAACTTTTGCCTTTATGGCACCTATCCTGTGGAATTCTCTACCTCGTCAGATATGTGATACTTTGACTGTAGAAGGGTTTAAAAAAACCTTGAAAACTTTTTTATTTGAACAGGCATTCCTGGAAACTTAATGTCTGTGATGTTTAAATGTGTTTTAATTATTATGGATTTTAAATTTATTGTTATATTGACAATTTTGTAAAGACGCCCTGAGCTCTGGAAGGGTGCCTTATATAAATACATTTTACCTTACCGTACCTTATCCATTAAAAAAAAAAATTAAAAGTTTCCCACCTAAATTTTTCTCTTTTCTTTATTTTACACATTGTATAATAGCAATAAACTATGACAGATTGTGGGTTATGCTGGGATTTACCCACTTCTGCTGTTGTTTGGTCACTCGGCATGCAGCCTCATGACTGAACCACACCAGGCATGGGTAAAGCCCAGCATAACCCACACCCTGTCATGGTTTATTGCTTAAAGAACACATACAATACCACGTGGCCTACATCAAGAATCCCTTTTGCTATGTCTGAGTCATATGACTCCCTCCCACCAAGTGCAAGAACCCCTTTCCTAATCGGTTGGCAAAAGTTGTGTTGAGAGTCCATATGTTTATGGGGCACCCCAAGGGGATGTCTCTCAGTATTGCACTACATGTTGGGTTAAAAGGGCTTTAGGACTAAAATGTGTTTTTACACAAAGTCCTTCTGGGGTGGAGAAAGGCTGGTATTACTTGTATGAAAGATTTGTTCTGTGGTGGCTTTCTTAAATCATTTACTGAAATCAAGCAGAATATGTTATAGAACCAGAGTACTTTTTGCCTACATGAGAATAAGGCAATATTTGACAAATGTTTCACCAGCTGTATCCCCAACTGAAAAAATCACCTGTAGACCCCATCCATGTGCTATTTTTATGTTAATTGCACACAGTGCAAGAAACGTATTGCCACAGCTTTCTCAGAAACAGGTTGTAGAGGCGCCGCACTGTTGTGGCCAATGCCCCCACAGCATGCAAAGGCTTGTCCAGCTTCCCCAATGCCGTGGCATGCTGCTGGTGACACAAGTTTGGAACCTTGGCACCAACTTGTGAGAAATCAGCAGCTGCAATCAGGGGCCGCCTCATCATTGCAGTGTAAGCCATCCGCTGCATTGAGGGAGTGACCCTTCATTGCAGGGCAGGATCTCACAACACTGATTTTGTTTGTGAACATGACAGCGGCTGCTACCATGTTCACAAACAATCATTACCCTCCCCACCATGTTTATCTGCCGATGGGGAGCCCACTCCCTGTCGGCATAATGCTATTTCTTTATTGTCTGCCAGCGGGGTGCCCAATCCCGTGCCAGCAGAATGGCATTACCCTCATTGTTGTTTTGCTGATGGGGATGCCTAACTCTGTCGGCTACTGCTGACCCCTGAAGCAAAGATTTCTGGTGGCACGCTGGGAGCCCACCCCAGCATGCCACATGTCCCCTGAAAGTAAAAAACAGTCCTGCGACGTCTTGTTTTTTTTTTTTACCTGTAAAAAAGGAAACTGTCCCTCGGTGCTGTCCTTGCCACCACACCCACAACCCATGCCCACCCACTGCGCACCCTGCTCCCCACACCCCCCTCACCCGATACTTACCTCCGGAGTCTGGCGCGATGATCTTCGGTAGACCGGGAACATGTCTGCACTCTTCAAAGCCAACCGTGAACTGAGGAAATGCAGGTAAGCTGTATAATGGTACAAATAGGGTTTTTTCAACTTTAATGCATATCTCAGTCATTTTTTGGAATTTTGGCACCAAATTTTCAACATGGGGTTTTTGGGACCCCTCCTCATGAATTCTTGAACTGTCATGGCGTTAATCAGCCCCAAAAGGTGATTTTGCGGTCACTGCGCAGAATCACCTTTCAGTGCTGATTAACAAAATGACAGGGCCAGTGTTCATGAGGTGGGCTCTCAAAAACCCTATGTTGCAAATTTGGTGGAAAAAATCTAAAAAATGACTGTTTTACGAGCGTGCGTTGCGCAGTTGCTATGCATGCTCGTAACTTCATGAATTTGCACTATTTTCATGCCAGATTTTCACTATTAGCATTTTGTCACACCTCCTTGTGAACAGTACAGCTGTCATTGTTCAAATCCTGGCTGAAATGTGTTTTCGCACTTCCGGGGCAGAATAGCACAGTCACTGTGGGAAATCAGTGTTCAGGACAGATTAAGAAAATGACAGTGACACTGTTCATCAGTAGAGGTCCTAAAATGCCTATGTTGAAAATTTGGTAACGATACTCCATAAAATGACTGTGTTACGAGCATGCGTTGCGCAGTTTGAACGGACGCGCATAACTTTGTGAATTAATAATATTTTCACTAGATTTTCAGCATTGCCATTTTCCCACACCTATGTATGAACAGTGCAGCTGTCATTTTTCCCATCCTAGCCGAAATGTGTTTTCGCACTTCTGGAGCAGAATAGAGCGATCACTGTGGGAAATCACTGTCTGGGACAGATTAAGAAAATAACAGTGATACTGTTCATGAGCAGAGGTCCTAAAATGCCTATGTTGAAAATTTGGTGATGATAGCCCATCAAATGACTGCGTTACAAGTGTGCGCTGCACACTTTTCTCACACCCTTGTAACTTCACAGATTTGTAATATTGTCACACCAGATTTTCAACAGTGGCATTTTTTCACACCTCCTTATGAGTGGTACAGCTGTTATTTTTCACATCCTGACTGAAATGTGGTTTCACAGTTGCGGCACAGAATAACGTGGTCGCTGTGGGAAATCAGTGTTTGGGACAGATTAAGAAAATGACAGCGGCACTGTTCATGAGCAGAGGTCCTAAAATCCCTATGTTGAAAATTTGGTGATGAAACTCCATAACATGACTGACTGTGTTACAATCGTGCCTTGAAATGTTTCCACTCACCCTTGTAACTTCACAAATTTGTAATATTTTCACACCACATTTTCAACAGTGGCATTTTTTCACACCTCCTTATGAACAGTACCGCTGTCATTTTTCACATCCTGGCTAAAATATGTTTTTTTACTCCTGCCAGAGAATAGCACAGTCACTGTGGGAAATCAGTGTTTGGAACAGATTAAGATTGAACCAGTGAGAGGTGGGGAGTGACCAAGCTCAACTGAGCTCTGTCGGACTGCTCTGGATTTGTTTCTGGGCAGAAAAAGGCCCCAACACAAGAGCCCAGTGCAAAAGGGCAGCCTGCTGCACTGGGAGAAACAGAATGAGAGACTGAGTGAGGGAGGGGGAGTGAGTGAACTCACCGGAGCACTGTCAGGACTGCTGCGGTTTTCTTTGTGGGCAGAAAAAGGTGTCAGTGCAGGCAGGGGCCCAGTAGAAAAGGCCAGCCTGCAGCAGTGGGAGAAACAGTATGAGTGAGTGAGACAGGGGTACTGAGTGAGCTCAATGGAGCTCTATCAGGACTGCTGTGGATTTCTTTGTGGGCAGAAAAAGGTGCCAATGCAGGCAGGAACCCTGTACAAAAGGGCCGCTTGCAGCGCCAGGACAAACAGAATGAGCGCATGACAGAGGGAGACTGAGAGACCTCAACGGAGCTCTGTCGGGACAGCTGCAGATTTCTTTGTGGACAGACAAAGGTGCCAATGCATCCAGGAGCCCCGTACACAAGCGCAGCCCGCATTGCCAAGAGACACGAAATGAGTGAGTGACAGAGTGCTAGTGAGCAAGCTCAACGGAGCTCTATTGTGACAGCTGCGGGTTTCTTTGTGGGCAGAAAATGCGGCAACACAGGCAGCAGCCCAGTACAAAAGGCCAGCTTGCAGTGCATGCAGAAATGGAATGAGTGAGTGAGGGGGACATGAGCGAGCTCAATGGAGCTGTGTTGGGACTGCTTCAGATTTCTTTCTGGCCAGAACAAGCCACCAATGCAGGCAGGAGCCCAGTACAAAAGGGCAGCCTGCAGCGGCAGGAAACACAGAACGAGCGAGTGAGGGAAGGGGAGTGAGTGAGCTCAATGGAGCTCTGTTGGGACTGGTGCAGATTTGTTTGTGGGCAGAAAAAGGAAGCAATGCGCACAAGGCCTCAGTACAAAAGGGCAGCCTGCAGCGGCAGGAGACACAGAATGAGCGAGTGAGAGAGGGGGAGTGAGCGAGCGCAACGGAGCTGTATTGCAACTGCTGCAAATTCCTTTTTGGGCAGAAGAAGGCAGTAACGCAGGCAGGAGTCCAATAGAAAAGGGCAGCCTGCAGTGCCAGCAGAAATGGAATGAGTGAATGAGCAAGCTCAACGAAGCTTTGTCGAGGCTGCTGCAGATTTCTTTGTGGGCAGAAAAAGGCACCAACAGAGGCAGGAGCCCAGTACAAAAGGGCAGCCTGCAGCACCAGGAGAAACAGAATGAGCGAGTGAGAGAGGGGGAGTGAGCCACCTCAATGGAGCTCTGTCAGGACAACTGCAGATTTCTTAGTGGGCAGAACAAGGTGCCAACACAGGCAGGAGCCCAGTACAAATGAGCAGTCTGCAGCACCTGGAGAAACAGACTGAGCAAGTGACAGAGGGGCAGTGAGCGAGCTCAACACATCAACGCAATCAACATTCGGCATTGGCAAATGCTTGTTCTTGTTGTTTTTTGTAACTCTTCCCAGGCTCCTCCTCTTCCACTCTAGAAATTAAGGGCAAGTCAGACTGGAGCAGGGATCTTGACATAGACTTAAATCCTTCCACCTGGCAAGCAGCAATAAAATGTATACAGCTGCTTTAGAACTGATAAATTGCATAATTTCCTATACAGAGCTTATATCACACCAGTAAAGCTCCATAAATGTTACCCATCCATGACAAAGATGTGTCCAAAATGCCACACTGATGATGGTGACTTTCTACGTGTAGCAAAGGTGTCCCCTTCTGGTTTGGAATGCATACTTTAATGCAACTGGTATTGAGGTGGGATGTACCTAACATTCCTCTGGAACTTATGTTGGGAGCTGAAACCAGGGATAAAAGGAATACAAGTTATCATAAGCTCTGGGAGATAGCCTTAGTAATTCTAGGAAAACGATCACCCAGCACTGGTTCAACAACATCCCTCTGAGTATATCTAACTGGTTAAATGATTTAGCTATGTGTATAAAACTTGAATGCTATCAGCTGACAGTAAATGGTCAAGATTAAAAGATTCAAAAAAAAACTGGCAACCTCTATTAGCGGCAATAGAGAACTGTATTGTTACTGTGTAGTCTTAGGGGTGCACTACATTGTGACTGACAGCTATATCCTACGATGTTAACCAAAGTTCTTTCATACTGCTGCTGTATACCAGTCACTTATAATGCCTGTGTTACAACTAATTAGACCTTGATGTAATCCAGTGTCTGTAAATGTGTGTAGCATTAAATGTTGTACTATTTATTTTTTTAGATTCTGCACTACTTAAAATCAATGTATTGTATCTATGTCCACTATTGTATGTCATTAAGATGAGCTCAGTTGTATTCTTCAGAAGGTATTCAAGAAAATATGTTTCCAAAAAAATAATAAAATTAAATGATTGTTTAGAATCAGCACAGGGTCATAATGTTGCAAGACATTATGCCACAGCAATATACTGCATTGCCAAAACAGCACAATATGTTGCCAGCGGCATAAATCTTTGTTTTCCAGAGGGCCCTCCCCCACACCCCTGTTATGGGGGGCTGTTCCCCCGAACCCCCCCAACTAAAATAACTAACTCCAAGGAGCGATTAACAGTTACATTCGCACAAAGTGTGAAAAATAAAAAAAATCCATGTGTCTGGGACCAGGAATCGAAACCCAGTCCCAAACACACTGCCTGTTTCCCTTGCTGCCAGTGGCTCATCCTGTTGAGCCACAGAAGCTGCTCATTGACTCCTTCCCCAGCAGAGGTCTTATCCTGTGCCTGGGAGTGTGAGAGGGTGCACTACTGCGCATACTGTCTTTTGTGGTTTTGCACCCTCTCACTCTTCCCTACCAAGCTGTTCCTGTTATGCAGTTATGTTGTGCGCTCTTAAGTGTACAACATATTGACCCGGTAGGTTCAGAATCATATTACAATTCAGTACCTGAGATGTGCTGACATCCCACCATAATGAACACCCTGTAGTGTCTTTCTGTGATTATGAAGTGGATTTATCTGTTGTTGTTTTTTCTCATTATGAAGGAATAAAAAATTAAAACATCTCCTTGAACTTGCATTTTATTATCTTGACATTAATCACAATACAAGTGATTCCTCAAAGATACAGAGGATACAAACACAATTTCATGCAGTGATAGGGTAGATACAACTCTATGGGGATGATACGTCATATGAAGGTAACCTAAACCATAATCTCCAATAAACATAATCCAGCCATGACCTAGAACATGCTGCATTTAAAATATGTAACTATAAAAGAAGCCCTGCTACCAGTGCAGACTATTCATTCAAATCTAGCTCTTTTGAATATAGGGCAGATTTTCGGAGTTCCATTTAGCAAGTGCTGTAAATGTATCCTGAGATAAAGAAACACATATTGCAACCTATCATTGTCTAACAGCACAACATGGAAACAGCTGTACAAAGTAAAACAAGTAATTCATTTAATAACTTAATATGGAATTTAAATGTTATTGTTTATATTGATGAGAGAACACCAGCAATAAAAATTGACTGCATACAACTTAACACTCCAGTAATACGTATAACCAAGGGACACCTGTGAAGTTCAATTGTAGTCAGTTCACTAAAAGTCCTACCGTTTTAATATAAAGCTTATTGTTACGGCAAAGTCCTGTTGCTTGGAAGCACTAACTGTACTCCATTTATTGTACAGTATATGAAAGAAAAAACATTAGCAGTGGTGAACTGCCATTTACCTACCATCTAGATGATGCCAAAAAGTCCATATCCAGGATCCTTTGGGAAGGAATATGGGCACTATAACATGCGGGTAGGAGGTATGGTGCCATCCTAATGAACTGATGAACCTGTTAGATGTCATACCCCTACATAAAAAGGTAGCAACATTAAGACCCTTGGCAAAAATATGCATTTATAACATCACCACATTTTTAAAATTTTCATTCAGTGACATACTGAGCCTGGATCTTAATGTGTTGAACCTTACCTTTCACTGCATGAAAACCAAACCTCCCCCACTTAAGTCTCTCAGTCTGAACCTGACCCAATGCCTTTCTCGCATGGCCAAAATTAATGGCAGATTTTTATCAAAAGCTTGCTCACCTGCTTTGGTTCCACTCACAAATGTGTTGCAGAAATGAACACCATCAGATCATCTTCCTCCGGTCCCTCCAGGAGAACCACTAGCCATTTATAGGATGCCTGCTGTGCAGTCTCCAGATTCTCAAGGTGTAATTTTAACAGGCTGTTTTCTTCAACCAAACCAATACTTGTTGTTAGTGCCTTGGTTGCCATAGAACTTGCCTGCTGCACCTCCTGTTATGCTGTACTTTAGCATTCAGGGACATATAGCTTGGAGTAATAATCTTCCAGTTGGCAATCCAGACCTTAAATCTATTTTTAATTGTGTTGTGCTGCTTGTGTGGGTATCATCAAGGCCTGCATTTTTTCTTTGGCTTTGTTGGGTCTCATATGGCCTTTCTTTAGGCAGGTTCTCTCTCATGCCACCACTCCACAGAAGATCAGTCAAAAATAGTATCTTTCAAATCTGTATCTAAAAATGTATTGGTTGATACCAAAATTATTTACATCCAGCCAAGCCCTGTTTAATTATCCGTCAAAATTAAGTTGGAGTCTGTGGAGCTCTGAAGTATTGCTGCTGCTCTAGTTGGCTGCTGTCTCTGCCACTCAAAAAAAAAATATTGCTAGAAATTTGAAGTAATTAAGTGCAGTTTTAAATTTTTAACAAGTTTGTGTAGTAGCAATATTTGGACAATAGATGGCACCCACAACATCTTTATATGATTTAGATCATAGAATATGTTTTTCTTAAAATGTTGGCATCAGCGTGATTGCATCCAACAAGAAGGTATGAGAACCACAAGACAGGAGGCAGAAAATAACTGCAGTTCTAGCTCTAATGGTTCCAAACTTACAACTTTCTAAAGATAGTTTATTTCAAAAATTTCCCTGATGAGACTCTTTGAAAGCAAAGCACCAGGGAATCTAAGGTCTACCTCTTTTCACTGCAGCATAGCTTTGCCTGTTTTTTTTTATTGTTACAAATTGCAAATACATGATCTAGTACAATCTATATAGGCATATGTACCAGTTTGAGTGCAAGCCCTACTCTGTTGGATCTCTGGAAGTAGTGCTACTTCTTGCTTTTCAGAAGACCAGGATTCCCACCCTTCACCTGGGATGACTGATGCTTAATAGATAGGTGGTGTTTCTACATCTGTCTTGGACGTCTTCTGCCTAAGGGAGGTAGGGTACCTGCAATCAATGCATGCTAGTCCCCTGGTAGCCCAAGAGGAGGGGTTGTCAAGAGGGAAGGAACATGTGTTTCCTTCCAGTGAGGCCTTCCGTCAACACACTCTCATTCACCTGGCATGGGATGCAGAGGCACCATACACTCACATCAGGGACAACAGGGGAGTTTGGAAGGAGGGACTGGGCCCATGAGCCAAATCTGATGGCCTCAATAGGCAGCATACTGGATCACTCCACAGGAGCATGCCAAGTGGGAGGGATAAAGGTAAGGGTTACGGACTGAAGAAATGGAGAGTGGTCCTAGGACAGATGAAGTCCCATCAGTCCGCTACATCTATCTGTGCTGTCTGACTCAGTTTTTCCTTGCTCACTCCTCCCTCTTGTCACCTGTCAAGTCAAAAATTAATGTGAATGATCCTACCACCGAAGTCCCACCTGTGGGGGACAAACTGCAGTCTACTGGTCTTTGGCCAGAGAAAGAACTGAGCCAAGGCAGGAAAGGTGGAAGTGTGTGTTAGCCACGAGGAGTTCCAAGGACAGGAAAGGGACTTTGAAGGAAACAGAAGGAGGTTCTCAGGTCAGACCAAGATGTGCTAGATAAAGAAAAAAAAATACTTTTAATAAAAGCTTGGAGTCATATCAGCATGCAAACATTGTTCAGACAGAGTTTGCAATTGTTGATTTATTATTCATTCTATCCTGTCCTTGCTTACCTCTTCTATTTTCCTTTGGTTGCCTACTGCTCCACCAACATCTGGAAGACACTTGCTTAACAGGACATGCCCCAAGTCAGTCCATTCTTATCTTCTTGTTTCCTTCATGGCTTATATTCATGATTGACCTCAAAAGTCATCCTTTATTCAGCTGGCAGCAAAGGAATAGTCACAGTGGGTAGAGTTTGAACAGGGGACATTGGCATTAAGTAGTATCAAGGCAGGTAGTCAGTGATGCCATCATTCACAAAGGGTGGACATTAATGCTCTTGTATGGTCTTTCCATAACTACAGCATCAGTGTGTTGGTGCCCCTGACACCACACTATGAATAAAGCGTGAATTACATCATATGGCCAACTATAATACCAATGCCACCGCTACTCCTGCTCTAGGAGGTGTTCATGCAGCCGGATGCCTAGCTCCCTCACCCTGGGGTCAGTGCAAAGTTCCTCTGCATCATGCCCTGGACACCTACAGCCCAGAGAGAGGCAGCTGGGATTGTGATTCAGTCCCTGGTCTACCAAATGGTGGTGCACTGTGCCACCAGTCTGTACCATTAGGTCATGTTAATTAATGATAACTTAACATATCATTAATACAGCAGGCCCAGTGGTGCAGAGGATTGAGGTGCTGGACACCACACCTAACACCACGCCGGTGACCTGGGTTCGGGAACAGACTCGGGTCGCTGGTGGGTTGGCCGGGGGGAGACAGGCTGGAGCATCCCATGACAGCTTGCCTTCTCCAGGGAGGGATCTGGCCGATGCCCGATACTTGCATGACTCTGAGCGGAGGCTCAGAGTACTGCAGGCTCCACTAGGGGAAGGGATGTAGCCACTGTACAGTGTGGACGTTGGCACTAATGTGCCATGACATCGGGGAAGTGACACGATGTACAGGGAGGGAGGGAGAAAACATGGAAAGAACCTGCCACCACTGGGAAGATGGGGAGACCAAGCTGTGCCCATGATATGCCAGTGCCCACCCGACGGACCTCGAACTGACGAAATGTAAGTTACAGGGCCTCTGCGCCCCCACCTCATACCTGCACGAGGGGTAATCTGTGGCTCCATGGGGCTTGGGGGTCAGCTTGAGTAGGGTTACGGGCAGTGGGATGACAATGTGTCTCTCCTGAAGGGTCGGGGGTGGCAGGCTGGGTTAGGAGAGAAAAATAGTAACTTCAAAAAAAATATATCATCAACACATTTTTAAGCATATTTATAAAATAGGTACAAGAAACACTGTCTGCTGATTGACTGGCACAGACCGGCATCTGTACTTTTATCTCACCCTAATTTACAAGGAAAAAAGTACCATTGCCAGACTGTCTGCCTGTCCAATAATGATACATTGGGGGAACACCTATGCATTTTTTATTTCACATTTGCACATTCTGTGACTATTTATATCCTTGAACATACATTTTGCTTAAATAAACATTGCATTAACTGTTATTTCATGGTCCGTGTTCATTTTCTTATAATAACACCCATTTTGTAAGCACAACAAGACACTCCAGGGTGTGAGATAGGCAGAGGTAATCACACTTCCAGGGTCCGTAAGATCCTCTGCTTGTGGCATTGGGCCTCACTAAGCCAATATGCATGCAGTTATCAGAGTTTAATTCAAGCCATGTTGTCCTATTGCTTACTTACACTTATTAATACTATTTTTTTTTTAAATCAACTGTATCAATATAAATTATATTTACAAAATGGATAGGGAAATCCCTCCATCCAGACTGGCTATGACCCATGCCCATGCATTGGGAGAGAATGATACATTGTAAAAAAATAAATAAATAAGTCCTTCCAACCAGGATGTAACACCTTAAACACATCTCTTTGACAACACATAGAATATTTAGGTTCAGATAGCAGCCCTGCTTTTCACCCCCCCAAAAAAAAAATACTTATCAGCAGTCTGAAAACCAATACCACATATCATTTCTGTACCATTTTTATTTGTGTTCCTTCTCCACTGTATTTTAATAGTTATAGCTCCTTTCTAATTGCATAGTACCAGCCAGCCAACCAGTTGCTCAAAAAAGCTAACATTTGAACTGTTAGGGCTAAAAACCTTTTTAACTGTGGCAGGGATAGCTGTGCAGTTCTCCAGGGTGGAGACCTCGAGGGGGGTAGCAGAGGACCCCAGTGGAAAAGGAAGCAACTCCTGGTGAGGAACTCCATTGTTTGGGGAGTGAAGTTGGGTTCAGGTAGCAGGGTGGAGAAGGAGGTTAAGTGCCTGCAGAGAGGTATAGTTCAGAGGGATGGAGAGTGGATACAGATTATTAGTAGGTGGCAGCAGGGAGGGGAGAGTTGGGTGTCATTGTCCATGAGGGGACAAATGACCTGGCGAGAGACAAGACATGGAATAGGAAGAGAGCAGGAGTAGTTCAGGGATTTGTGAAGGGTCCTTGGGCAGCTAGCAAGCTCATGACCTTCTCGGAGGTAATGCCTGTCCATTTCAAGGGGAGGCTAGGGATCTCTGCACCATGGACTTCAATGCATGGTTGAGGAACTGGTGCAGTGAGAAGGGTTTAACCTTCATTGGGGAATGGGGACCCACTTGGAAGGATGGGGGCCTGTACAAGTGTGATGGCCTGCATCTATCCAGGGAGGAAACCATTGTCCTTAGTGAGTGGACTAAATGCTTCATTAGAAAGCATTTAAACTAGCCAAGGGGGGAAGGGGGCTGCAGAAGGAAGCAGGGAGAATCTAACTGCCCATCTCACAGGTTAATATTGTCTGCAGGGAGGACCCTAAGGTTGGAAAATCGCCAGTGGATTTAGGGGCCTCCTGCTCTGGAAAAGGAATACTTGGTGTGAAAGTATAATTTTTATTCATTTATTTAAAATTTGTTAGCCGGGAAAGGCATACTGAGTGGGAGCTGTTTTCCAGGTGTGACTTGCATAATGGACCCTGTGCTCCCATCTCTGCATAAATGCGTACATGTATGTTGCTGTGAAATACAGTAAATAAAAGTTATACTAGCTCAAAAGGTATAGAAATTAATTGAAAAAGCTATGTTAATGCACTAGTTAGGGTTAATCTGGTAAAAGTAGGGAAATGTGGCATTTATATCAAAACAGCAACCAAATTGTCAACATATTCTTCTTATTACCCCACCTCATTAACCCAGTACTTAAACATTTCAAATCCCTGCCGAAACATCATTTCATTCCATAGAAACATCATTCTGCACCTCAGGTGCAGAAACTCAGTTTGGCCCAAATTTTACAATATGACAGCTGTCACATTCATGAGGTGTTGTAATAAAATGGGTATGTTAAACATTTTGGGTCAAAATATTTAAAATTACCAATGTTATGAGCAAGCATAGTAAAATTTCAATGTATGCACACAACTTTGCTATTTTTAAATATTCTTTCTCCAATTTTTAGCATAGCCTTCTTATGACCCCACCTAATGAGCAAGTGTGGAGAACATTTTCAAATCCCGCCCAAACGGTGATTTTACCAAATGACCATGAAATTGCCTTTCGGGCTTGATTCGTGAAATTCCACTGCTATTGGTCATGAGATGGGGTCCTAAAAAGGCCATGTTGAAAATCTGGGGTCAAAATATGTAAAAATTACAAAGCTATGCATCAAAGTTCAAACCCCCATTGAAATACATTGACCACACTTACCTTAGTTTCTCATATTGAAGTCAGCGATTACAGCAGCAAGACTTGTCTTTGACTAGAGAGTGGGTGTTCACCCTGGGACCTGTTCAGGTGAGTGATGGTGTGTGGGTGGAAGGGTGAGGGGTGCAGGTTGGTGGGTGCTCAGTAGGAGTTTGGGGTAGTGGAGTTGGATGGATGAGGGAGGGTTTTCATTTTTAAAGGTAAAAAAAGACATAGAAGGACAGTTTTCTGTATTACAGTTTTGACAACTACAGGGATGCCAATCAGAAGGTGCCAACAGACACCAAGGAAAACTTCTTTACTGAGACAGTGATCTGAGGGTGGAGGAGTCACCAGACACCAGGGAAAGAGAACTTATTTATGGCAATCGTGATCATAGGATGGGGAGTGCCCCTAAACACCAGGGATAGAGGACCTATTTACAGGGATAGTGATCAGAGGGTGAGGGGTGCCACTAAACACCAGGGAAAATATCTTTACTAGGATGGCGATTGCAGGGTGGGGGTGCCACTAGACACCTGGGAAAGAGAGCTTATTTATGTAGATGGAGACTGGAGGGTGGTGGATGCCACTAGACATCAGGCAAGGATGAATGAACTATAGGGACATCTATCAGTGGGTGGGTGCCTCTAGACATCAGGGAAATACAAATCTATTAGTTGGATCATGATTGGAGATTGAGGGTGCACTAGTCCCTTGGGAAATATAAATCTGTTA
Organism: Neoceratodus forsteri; assembly: GCA_016271365.2. Classification (NCBI taxonomy): domain Eukaryota; kingdom Metazoa; phylum Chordata; order Ceratodontiformes; family Ceratodontidae; genus Neoceratodus; species Neoceratodus forsteri. The sequence goes on along the minus strand of CM057453.1, from coordinate 1,215,247,727 downwards.
GGGGTATGACAATCAGAGGGTGGGGATGGCGCTGGACACCAGGGCAACATTACTTAGAGAAAGGTTCAGGAAAGGGGGTGCCAGTAGGCACCAGGGAAATGGCATCTCCCTGCTCTCACTGCAGCCTGCAGCACAAGTTCCAGCTGCAGCTGCGGAAGTCAAGAAAATCCCACTGTTCTCATACAGAGAATGCGTGTGAATAGCTCCTCTCACTTAGCTGGGCATCCTGAATTTTGGATGCCCAGAAAAGGTATTTCTGCCAACTTTAGAAAAAAACAAACAGCAGAATCTAGATAAATGCTTAAATGTGTCCTGTTTAGCTAGGTTCACATTTTTTTTAAACTACATAATTAGCATGTATTTTTACTGTTTGTAAGTTCAAACCACCTTTCTTGGTTTGCGAACCAGAAATTTTTTAGTTTGAACTAAAAAAAGTGATTAGAACCAGAAATCACTCAGGAGAGATCATGAATGTGTGAAATATAACATATATATACAGCAGTGGGCTGGACATCCCTCCAATATAGATGGAACAGAAATGCTGCCCGGACACTGAGAGCAATCTCAAATAGACTTCCACAATACATTACTGACTGCCTTCCTTTAAACCAAATAGGCAAGTATGCCCTGAGAAGCCTTACCTCCATCTCACTGAGAGTTCCCAGAGACAAGTCTCGCTTTGGTAAAGCGGCTATAAGTACAGTGTTGCCTTCTTTCTGGAACAAACTTCAGAAAACACTGAAGCTGAGTACTCCAGTCAGTGACTCTACCTTCAAAACACTTTACTCTGATCTCATTAAGGAACCCTGCAAATGCTTTCCTTAATCCCGACTTAGGTTCCTCTATCCTATCAATTTCTTATCTCCATAACTCTGTAATCTCACTCTGTTTTCTCTCTCTGTCCACTTATACATATTCATGACCCTTTGTTTTACTCCCACCACTCAAAGTACCTATTACCCATCTCAGCCCTCCTTGGCAACCCAATTCTCACCCTAGCTCTTCTACCTTTTTCCCACTTCCCTACCCTGACACCTGAAATGCAACCATGGAATCCTAACAAAATACACGCTATTGGGTCTTGACCACCCCCCACCTGGCACTTCCCATCCCTGCTCACCACTGTACCGTCCGGCAGCTTCTAAATTTATTCCCAAGTTTAATAGCCATAACTATAACTGCATTTGGGGGCTGCCACCCATAAATGGTTCCCTGCAACTTACTATCATGTGTTTGGACCACAACTTATTGATTCACAACTGTATAAGGTTCTCTTGTATTATGTCAGCCAGGTATTCCACCGTATGTCTTCATTGTTGCCTTTGTCTTCAAATGAAAATTGTATATAGTGTACAGTATATAAAATTGTGTATGTGTGTACTTACTTTTTCATATGTAATGTATTTCCTTGTGTACCTGACCCTGTATATGGTTCTCTTGTATTATGTCAGCCAGGTATTCTACCGTATGTCTTCATTGTTGCCTTTGTTCTCAGATATAAATTGTATATAGTGTATATATAATTGTGTATGTGTGTACTTTTATTTTCATATGTAATGTACTTCCTTTCGTACCTGACCCTGTTATCCCCAGGTCCATCTTGCAAATGAGCCTTGCTCAATGATGATCACCTGGATAAATAAAGATTTTGATTGATTGATTGATTGTGCAAATTTCTCCATAAACAGAGTATAAAATCTTGCTTAGGGAAAACATTTAACATTAGGGATGTTTTAGTTGTGCTAAAAGTATCCCTTTACAAGTATTTTCCAACTTCAGTAGTAACAGAAATAAAAAAAACAAGATGGTGACTGTCATGAACCACAAAAAAAAAGTGGTTTGTGAGACCCATTTTTGGTTCGTTATACATCAAATTTACGAACCACAAAACACTCTCACAAACCAGAAATTTCTGGTTTGTATGCAGTGGCTAACTTTTACATCCGTATAGCTCAGGAACTGTTTAATATTTTTTCACCAAACTTTCAAAAGGGATTACCTCAGCACAGAACACATGTACCCTGAATGTTTTGCACAGAGATTCAGTACTGTGTAGTCATACATGTGAGCAAAAATCCCCATGTTAAGTATCAGGAAAAAATGCATTTTTTTTTCACTTTTTGTGGTGCTCCATATCTTGAAAACCAAACAAGAAACCATCATATAACATTTCACATCTTAAGACTCTGGTAGTCTGACCACACATGCCAAATTTCTTGCTATTTCATCAAACAAATCCAAAGTTATTAAGGTGCAAAACTGGGGTTTGATATTAAACAGCCTACTCAACCCTAACTATATGGGTTCTACCACACTCCTATATTATAAATTCCTTGCAAAAAAACTATGTTTGTGCTTCAGTTATGGTTCAACTTAAAGCAATAAAAGTGGGGAAATGTAGTATTAGGGTCCCCAACCATAATCCACCCCACAACACACAAACACACACACATACACACACACACACACACTCAAGTAGCCAAAGGGACAAAACTACACAAGTAACCACAGACAGCCATCATCAGGTAACACAAGCAACATACAACTCTTTCCAGATAACACAAGAGACATTCACCATCATGATCCAGTGTTCCTGTAGCCATGGATACACATGCACACTTCAACATATATACTGTACACCCACTTCAGGCTGCAGTTATTTTTGTCTAATATGTAACAGTGTCACTGTTATGTATATATGTAGTAATTTCCTAAATGTTTTAAATATTTTATTTTAATTTGAATGTAATCATAGCTGTATACTATTTTCAGTACTAAGAAATAGCATCATAATTGCATACAAATGGCTATTTTTTATTTCAGCTTTTGCATGGAATGATGATTGTATGCTAATGTCAATAATAGGAAATGTCAGGAAATGGTACTAGTGCACCATGAAATACTGCTTATATTACTGCATAGGGATCAGAATTTCATGCAAATGCCCAAAGATTTTTTGTTGGGTACAAAACTTACACATAATTATAATTCTAGGATAATTTCAATTGTGAGAAATCATAACACATTATAATAGTGTGTTTACAAACACATTACTAAATATACATATAAGGATCCACATTTAATGCAAATGTCTGTTTTTTTATGTGACATCATAATTCTTTAGTAAGACATGTATAAATAGATATAATGAAATGTTAATAGTTCTGATCAGAAACAGCAATCATGGGCATCCCAGCATTTTGATCATGATTGTATGCAAATGTATCAAATTGTTATATTTTGTTATGGTTTCCACATACAATCATGAACACAAGGTAGTGGCTATACTAAGAAAATGGTACCAAAAAGAGATCTGTGTGTTCAGAATTAAATACCATTATGATTACTGTTCTGGGAGCATAACTACATACAAACGTTCATTTGGGGAGGCTAATTTTTGCATGGAATCATGATTGTATGCTAATGTGGATAGCAGAAAATGGAGTTAATTACGGCGGTGCACTTGGAAATAATGCCTATTAACATTACTGCACGGGAATCAGAAGTTCATGCTAATGTTCAAAAATGTGTCTGGCTTCAAAAGAAGTACATAATCATCATTGCATGGTAATTTCAATAGTAACACATCATACCCAATGATTATACAGTGTTTGCAAATATATATATATATATGTAAAATTATTACATTGGCATCACAATTTCATGCAAAAGTTCACAATTGTTCAATTGTTTTAATTTGCATGGAATCATGATAGCATGGTAATCTCAATAATTGGGAATTGCATAAAATGATAGTAGTGCATTCAGAAATAGCAATTATTTTCATAGTTGCACAGCGATACAAATTTCATGCAGATGTAGATCCCACCCCCCCAAGTCTCTCCAATTCTGCACCCTGAAGTGGGTGTGTATGCTTTGAGTTGTGAATGTGTATCCCTGTCTGCAGAAGCACTGGACCATGATGATAGATGTCTCTTGTTTTATCTTGAAAGATTTGGGTTTGTCTTACCTGATGATGGATGTCTGTGTTTGCTTGTGTTGTCTTGTCCCTTTGGCTGCTTGTGTGTGGGATGGGTTGGAGAGTTAGAGTTGGAAACCTTAACATCACATTTCCCTACTTTTGTTGCTTTAAGTTAAACACTAACTGGTGCACGAACACAGTTTTTTTTCCAAATAATTGCCTTTCTTTTTGAGATAGTATACAGAAGGTATATTTCCTCCTGTTTGTCTTTAAACCACACAAGTAAAAGATGCTCCATCAATGCTGTCTGTCTCAGCTCTTTCAATCTTTACATTTCATACAGCTCCTTCTCCAGGATTCATTCTTCACATGACCTACGCAGTTTCAGACTTTCACATTTGCAGAATGGAATAAGTCTCTTAACCAGAGAATTTTTTTTTTTTAATTATAAATGTGATATTTTTGTAGTGTTCATTTAGCACTGTTAGTCATCCACTACATTTCCTGAGTTACTATTTTCGACACAAGTAATAAACATATTCTTACAATTATAAAGAAATAGACACAACTCAGTGAAGAAGTTTAAAAAAATGTGTTAGATAAACAATATTCCAGTTGAATTAATGCCAACTTGCTGCAATGTTTCTGGAGAGGGCTAAATACAAAGTACTACAAAAATGACAACTACATAAATCTGAGCAGTAAGTCATCTGTTAAATGTAAAACTTAGATGACTGATTGGTATACAGTTGCAACAGGCATCAGGATAAAAAAACAGTGAATAAACGCATTTATTTAAGACTGTACAGATAAATGGCCATGATGTAATCACTATGAGAATAAGTACAAGTTATCCACATAGTGACTACATTATCACACACTTATCTACGTCACCAACTGCTCCCCCCCCCCCCACTGGCACTACTTTACTCTCACACCACATTTCACTAGTCACACTACAGGCTGCTAGTTCTGTCCTACAGGAAATGCAAAGCAATACAAAGCAAAAAAAGCAGTGTTTTATTTTTCACACAACTGCACGAATCCACTGCCTATGCTCTTGTCCCCACCCCCTTCAGTAGCACACTCTGGCTCCATAACTGTACCTACCAATGCTTTTAATGTATGTCCTCACATTCATATTATTACAAACTCTTCATCCCCAGGAAATCACAGTAGTGCTCTAACTGCTCTCTGCCTTTCAGATATCCACTTCCTGCTCCCATTTTTCATAGACTGCCACACCCCATAGCACAAAGTCAACCGCTCTTTCTGCTCCTCTTTCTCAAATATTGCCACTTCCCTGCACTCAAAGTGAGCCTGATGCTACAAGAACAAAATGATCTTTTAACATAAACAGTCAAAAGCTGCCATGTCTTTTTTTCCAGCTCCTTTCCGATGCCAACACACAACGCACTCACAGAACACCACTTCCATTTTATGTACAAATCTCTCAAAGGGCTCATACTCCACCAATCAGAAGTGACATCTCATGTCGACCCCTCAGCAACGTCCCCAGCAACGAAAAGTGCAGTTACACTCTCTGAGCAAATAACCCCACAAACTTTACAAAATACTATGAAAAAAACAATGAATCTTAAAAAAAAGTCTCCCAACAAAGTATCAGCCTGTTGCATAAATCAAATATGCATGGGGGAGGGGGCCTGTGGGATACCCAAGTTATTTGAACAGTAGCTTTTAAGCTCTTGTAAACCTCACTCGTGGCTTCGCCACTTGTGAGGTTACTCAAGGTTACAGGCTACTGTACAAATAACTTACGTATCCCACAGGCACCCCCTGCATACCCCTTATATATAGTTAGGGATGAGCAGCCACTTGCATGTTAAACCCCAAATTTAGCACTTTAATAACTTTGTTACTGTTTGTCTAATCTGCCTGAAATTGTGCATGCATAGTGTGGTACCACAGATCTTTGGATCTGGAAATTCTTTTTCCAGTCAGATGTTCAGTTGTGGAGCTCTGGAGCGTGAAAAAGTGTGAAAAATCCTCAACTTTTCAAATTCTTTGCTTGTCTCTACAGCCCAGAAGGTTTGTCTGTCTGCTCTGAAATGTTCAGTGTTCAGAGAGTGTCACCTGTTGACCCCATGGTACACCCTGACATCTGTTGGTGTGCGGAGAGTGTGTTTGTGTGTGGGGGTACGGTTGGTAACCCTAACGTTGAATTTTCCAGCTTTTGACGCTTTAATAAAAACCCTAACTGATGCATTAACAGAGTTTTTTGCAATGAATATATGTATATGAAACATAAGTATTCACTAGTATTTACAAGGTGCACTTGGAAAAGTAAGGCAATCCTGTGAAAAAGCAGGAACAGTGCATAGCCAGCATACTAGGTAAACCATTGACATGTTAATATATTTTTATTTACAAGATCTGTTGCTAAAAACTGTAACATTTTTGAATAATAAATTAACTTTAATGAAATAGACAGTATTAAACTATTGCCACCTTTTTGTTTGTCAACATAAATGTGTGCAGTCAAATAAAAGAATAATTAATGCACAGTTATGCAGATACAAATTGCAGTACACCTAAGCAGAACTACTTTAAAATATGGTGATGTAACATATTTACACATAAACAGTTTTCAGCATTAAATGCATATTTAAATTTGAGTCATACTTTGATACAGATGACAAGACATAAATGTATGGTACAGTTGTAATGTTTGTATGTGTTGTGCAGTGTTACCTGATGAGCTGGTGTACGGATGTGTATTGACTGGTGTTGGTATTTTTGTGGGGGGAGAAAAGCTTTACAAATAACAGTATTAGTTGTAAAAACTGATTAAGTTCATGGTCCAGCACCCGTGTAAGAGTCTACTCAATCTGAAACTATATCAGTATCATAATTACAGACATCAAGCCACTACATGTAGAAGTACAAATTTACAAAATGATCTATGACTTAGTGATAAAATACAAAGGAAAACAACAATGATGTATATGTAAGCTCTATCTCTTTTTAGCCTACTGTATTGAAAGGCATATTATTTGTAACTATTTTTCTGCAGTTCCCATAGACAGCTTTTTTAGGACACTTAGATATGCATCCTTTAGCTTTCTTGGACGCCTTTCATTAAAGCTGCAAGTAGCATCATTGCACTCTATCCGACTACCACTGTATCTGAGCCAAGTAGTATAATGATTCGAATGCACAGAACCTCTATGGTGGAAAACTGCTGCTTGAGTTGTAGAGGTCTCAAACCAGTGATTACACTAGAAATGAGGATTTGCACACCACAAAGCAAAGTTTATTGAAATAACACATATACTGCATTAGCCCCGACAGTCCAGCTTTCAAAGAAAATTAATGATCAATTACCTTCCCCTGGGAGATGAACCAGACAGGCGTGAATGCTTCAGCACTTCATTTCAGGGTTAATAGTCTCTCATCCTCCATCTTATACACACTTTCCATTTGCAAAACTCAGCATATGTCCATACGAGGTAACTACATGTTGGGGGTACATCACAATTCTTCAAGTCTGGAATTGCAAATTTCACACAGCCCTTGCTGTCTCAAATTCTAATTCAGCATTTTGTACAGACAGACCACACAAGACAGTTTCTTTATCGTATCAACAAGAAATGGACAGTATTCTATCAAACAAGTCTATTTTTTTTTCAGCAGCAAGGACATTAGCAAAAAGCCTTAGTAGACAAATATTTTCATTAACCCTTTCTTTCTCCTAGCAGCACTTTACAATGTTTTCATTATACCAAATTGTCATATTCCTACAGAGTGTCAAAATGCATAAGTCCAAACATGACTCTACCTGCAATAACATCAGTTATTGGTGTCACATCTTTGACTCCCTTCAGATCAAATCATTGTAATATCATCATGAGGTAGTTCACAGAAGGGGTTACTCTCACTGATTGGGTACTGTTCCTGCCACACCTTATGCACTCCAAGCCAGATTTAGTATTGGTAAACAACTGTCTGATTTTGATGATTGACTTATGTGGGATATATAAAGAAATCCACAACATGCCATCAGCCACTTCGCTGTCTACATTTCTCCAGGAAATACAAACATATCTGCTCACATATTTCAGTACAAAGTACCACCTTACTGGGATCATGTCTTCTTCCAATGAGTTGCTGATCACCATCATAAACTCTGATACATCCTACTGAACACTGTAAGCAAATGTGCTATGCTGGTCATAAGATGCCACAGCTTGATTTAGTGGCATTAATGACTGCAAAGAATCGCTTTGCTATTGATTGAGACAACTTGCTTCAGTGAATCTGTCAAAACAGTTGATTGTAAAGCAGTTGTTGTGGCAACAAATCCAAGCATATGTAGGAACACCTGCATCACAGAATTAGTATAACAATTAACTCCAGTACTGTTGTCAGATGACACAATTACAGATAGACCAATTGCTTTTTTCACTGGTGGTGCTCTGGTATCATCAGTGAAATGTGATCACTTATCGCTCATTGAAGTCGAAGAATCATGTACAGTAGTCTTCCTCCTCTTCAAGTTCTGTGACATCTCAGAAGACACATCTCGCATAACTATGTTACTCACCAGTGAAATAAAAGAGAGGTAGGGTTGATACAAAGTATGCAAGCAATTTTATTTCATAGTGCACATTTTCTCAGCACTAATTTTATTTTGTGCAATATTGACAATGCACAATTCTGCCAGAGTTCTGATGTGTCACAAAGCAACATAGCTCATACCATCTTTGAATATTCCATATTATGCTATGTTGATATGTTGGTCATCACAGTATCTAAACTCAGACCTTGTAAATTGTGAATCGACACTGCATATGCAACTCACAGTGGGAACTGTTTTCATTTTACATAAATGTTTTTCACAAGCTGGAATTTTACCAAGCATCTGTTGATGCCTTGTAGATAATCAAGGTTGACAAATTGTACCACAAATATTTCAACAAATGTTCTCTGAACATTTTTATTGAAAATAAACTACGTGCCCCATTGCATCACTGACTAGTCCATGATCCACATTGAGATTCTGACATAGCATCATGTGTGCATTTTTACAGACTGTAAGAGCTGCCTCTAGATCGTCCATTCTTGACATGTCTACGTTCAACTCTTTTAGACAATCATCTTTCAGATCACTTTTGGCTCAACGTCCATCAATTGAATCAAGCAACAACAGTGTGACCATTGTTTTTTGTGTTGTCTCCATCATCAACTGATGAACTCTGCACACTTTTTAAGCCTCAGCATCAGACACACAATTTGTGCTCCATCACAGTACAGTTTGGCAAACACATCACATGCTTCAAACATGGAACTCTCATCTTTTCCTGTCACATTTGTGTTCAGTATAGAGGCATTGAAAGATGACAAGTTTCCAATCCAAACCTCATCTAGTAGAGCCTTGTATTGTCAATCAGCACTCTGATGCATATTCTGAAACAATTCAACATACTGTAGGTGAATAACTCTGAGACGTTTATGCCACCAATGCACCCAGTAGTTTTTCCTAGCTTTTAGCTTCCTCAACAGTAAGTCTAGAAAATATATGCTTTCCATTCACAGGTGCCAGCTGAAGTAAGTCACCAAAAACAACAATATTTTTGCATCCATAAGGAACTTCATCATCTGTGCCAGCAATCACCTGTAGACATAGGTGAATGAAGGTAGGTATAACACTGGAGACCATGCTCATCACTGGAGGGGTTTCACAGAGGGCTCCATCAAGCCCCCCCCCCCAGACTGGCACAACTCCAGCACAGTGCTGTGATGTTGCGGGGGACAGACTGCATGGCACAGAGTAGCTGGACTAGTGGTGGAGCAAATACTGAGCATAATGGCCATGGTGGGGTGTGGAAGGGAACGCTGATGGCACTGGGGCATCATGCCATGGATAGTGACATACATCCGTGGAGTTATAATGGTCAGTATGTTACCACAAACTGTGTCCTGGATCCCTGATGTCACCAGCCCTTGCCAACCACCCACCCACATCATGCAGCCACCCCAACAGGGCTTGACAGACAATGGTGGCATGGGATGAGGTGCCTCACTCAGTGGTGAACATACCACTAGCAGAGCCACCTGCCCTGATGCACAGCCACAGGTGCTGTAAGAGAGATGGCAGGTGAGACGGGCACTGCAAATGGCAGATTCCATCCCAAGGTCTGGCCATCAGCATGTCGAGAAGTGTGCATGCTGTGGGTCAGCTGGCAGGGTGGTAGCATCAGGAGTCCAGGACTCTTTCCTTGGCAGCATATTGCCCATTGTCAGTCCACAGCTGTGTGGCACTGTTCAGGGCATGCCTGCCCCAGTGCAACGAGTGTTCTATCCCATACCCCACCATGCCAATTCCACCCAGTCCTGGCACCCCCACCAGTCCTGCTGCTCTGTGCTATGCAACCTACCCCCCAATGTGGCTTACACCAGCCACTCCATGAAGAGGTGTTAGGCAAAGTGGCATAGCTCATACCATCTTTGAATATACAATTGCCTGTGTTGATCATCACAACATCTAAACTCAAACCTTGCAACTTGTGAATCGACACTGCATATGCAGCACATAGTGGGAACTATTTTACTGTACCTTTAAAGAAATGTCTTGCAACACTAGAATTTTAACCAGCATCTATCAATATCTGTGGGCAATCAAGGTTGTCAAATTTTACTACAACCATTTCAACAAATGTTCTATGAACATTGTATTGAAAGTCAAATAAGTGCCCTATTGCACCATTGACTAGTCCATAATCCAGAACTAGATTGCAAAAGAGCTTCATGTATGCATTTTTACAGACTGTAAGAGCTGACTCTAGACCGGCTGTTCTTGACATATCTACATTCAACTCCTTTAGCCGGTCAATCATCTTTGTGATAATTTTTGGGCCTAGAAAAACTCCGTCAACTGCATCAAGTGATGACAGTCTGACTGGGCACACTGTTTAAGCCTCAGCATCAAACACAATTTGTGTGCCATCACAGCACGATTTACTAAACACATCACATGCTTCAGACATGAAACTCTACTCTTTGCCTGTCATACATGTTCAGTATTGAAACACTGGAAGCTGACAAGTTTCCAATTCTTGCCTCATCAAGCAGATCCTTGTTTTGTTCATCAGCATACTGATGCTTATTCTGAAAGAGTTCAGCATAGGTGAATAACTCCCTTAGGTTTATTCCACCAATGCACCCAATAGTTTTTCCTGCTTCCTCAACAGTAAGTATAGAAAAGATATTCTTCCCAGTCACGGTTGCCAGTTGAAATAGGTTACAAAAAACAACAATGTTTTTGCCTTCAAAGGCAACTTCATCATTTATGCCAACAATCTCTGAAGATGAAGGTGAAAAAAGGCAAGAATAATACTGGAGCCCATACTGATGTTATCAGTAATCAACAGCTCCCTTTTGTCACACAATGGGCCCTATGCATGAATGAAAATATTGCCCGCATGCCACATATCCGAGGTGCATAGACAGCATTAAATGTGAAGGTCACACTGCAGGGGTTCCACGGACCCCCATCGGCATTCACCATGGACACAAGGCACTTCTGCACCTGCCTCCCTGGCCTCATGGGCAACTCCACACTGAGGCATGTCTGGGGCATACCTGCACTACACGGCATTCACTAAGCCACATAGTTCCAGGCATAGGGGGTGCCGATTATGCCAGCTGGGACCCAGGCATAATCTGGTGCAAGTCCCTGTGTTCTTCATCCACCAGATGTGGCGGTACCAGGCTACAGACCTCCATGCTGCCCCAGTCCACTAGGCTGCTGGGGATGGCTGGGGAAGCGGATCAGGTGACTGCCTGGCAAGAGTCAAAATGTTGCCACTTTAAGCGGCTTGCCCCTGGGGTGTGCACCTGCTGCATGGGCACAAGGGATCCACTGTGGGACCTGGGATGGGCATCCGATTGGATACCCATCTGGGTCTGCGGCTCCACTCTGAACACCCCACGCGATCCTGCACCTGGGGGGACGGGACTATGGACAGGTGACCTGCGAGTGCATGTGGTCCTGCCTACCGTGCACCCTGTGCCTGTCCAGGCTACGTAGATACACTTCCAGTATCTTCCAGATCAGTAGTCCATAGGGCCCATACTGCATAGGTCAATCGGAAATTCAAAAGACAACTTACAGTATTCACCAAATTTTCAATGCTCAACAGGCAGCATAAAAATATGATTGAGTCACTCTGCTTATGTTATATGCTGCAAGTCCAGTCAGAGCTCTCACAACTGTAGATGCTGCAACTCCAGTATGTTTCCTTATATTAACACTAATTGCTTTAATAAGAAAACTTTTTCCTGTGCCAGCTGAATCACTGACAAACAGTGTTTGTGTTTGTCAGAACAGCAGTCTTTTTACGATGCTGAATACCATAGTGGACGGCATATGTCACAGCAGTATATACAACTTGTTGCAGTTGATTTAACTGTTGTTCCATGACAGAGGTGTCAACATCAGGCTGAAATGCCTGTTCCAATAGCTATTTCAGCCTCTACCATCAGTACAGTGGGATCATTCATAGGAAGAGGAGCTCCCAGTACACCTTCTCTATCTGGATCATAGTTGTCCTGAGAATTGACCTGAGTGTCTTCTTCCAGTTGATCTCTAGCTTTTTATTTAGCTATTCTTTCTCTAATTTTAATCGGTTTATGTACACAACTGAATTGTCAGTTTTGTATGTCTCATACCTCAAACCGAATTGCTCCTCATATATTTAGATACACCTTTCAATGAGCGTTCTTGTCTCCACGGTTTGAACAAGATAGGTAGATCAGAATAGTAATGCTCTCTTTTCTCTGGAGATTTCAGAGTCAGTTTGCAATGATCGATCAACCAAGGCTTGCATCTTTTGACCAGACTTTGTTGCACAAAAGTTACATGAAAGATTTGCTTTGCTGGATTAGATTTCACTCCAGGTTTATAGTCATAACATTGGGTGACTTTGAAGAGACGCATGTTTTCCATGGCATTGTGTCACTGTGGGTAATATTTGTCAATCAAATTGATTTTGAGAATGTTGTTGAAGATGACTTGTTTGCTGCAAGATCCTCAATCTGATTGTGAGACATTAAGATACAACATCTATTTTCCTTGTAGTTGTCATTCAAGTATCATATTGCTTCGGATTTACAATACAGCTATGCTCCTATCAAACAGTCACTTGTCTCTAGACTCCACATTCATGGTGTGAAAGAGTTGTCAACTGTAAAGATCACAACTGTGAACTGCTAGATCTGCTGCTAAGGGAAAGATCCTCCCATGCAGTAGATTCCATAAATATGGTTGTTCTTTTTGGGTAATGCATGATGTGACATTCTGTACCAGAACCGTGGAATTGTCAGCAACAAATTGAACATCAGTGTGTGCCTGCCACATCATCAACAACAGAACAGGACTGTAGTCATTTATGTATGCCTCCTTTTCTTTTCTAGGCAATACATATACTGCCACACACTGGACATGGTGCTTTCTCTGAGATTTGAGGTTACTAGCCTCAAGATTGATCAGGTCTGTTGGTCTGATCATTACACGGTGGAGTTCTTATTTGGAGCCTCCCTGACAGTCCTTCCCCTGCTGAGATGGTTAGCTACCAGCCTTTATGGCGTTTTTCCCCAGAACGACCTCTGGTGGTGGCTGACATATCTAGTATAGTCACTGCATATGCAGTTAGCATGGGTGAGATGGTGGCTGCTTATAATAGGATGGTCTCTGGGGTTCTCAATGCCATCACTCTGGTCCATGTACGACCCAAATCCTCTCACTTGAGATCCCCATGGTTTGATGGGTAGCTTAAGGCACTGAATATCAAGGGTCAAAAGTTGGATTGTTGCTGGTGGAGGACCAGGTCGGATGGGGACAAACTAGCCCTGCATGCTCATTATTCTGAGTACCAGGGGGAAATCAACCATAAGAAGGCAGAATTCCTGTCCAGGGAGCTTGCTGCAGGGAAGAACAGACCAGCTCAGTTCTTTCAGACTGTGGACAGACTTTTGCTTCCAGTCTGTCTACAGCCAAAGAAAGCTTTTTCAGTCACATTATGTGAAGAGTTTGCTCGGTTCTTCTCTGATAGGGTGTCCTGTATCCGCCAGGGAATCTCGCATTTGTTTGCAATAGCCAACTATGGGTGATCAGAGGCGCTCTGTCTGTCTGGGAGGATTTTAGTCCAGTGAAGGTGGCCGAGGTCATTAAGGTCATCTCACAGCTAAAGCACACATATTGGGAACTGTATCAGGCACCGACGAGCTTCTTGATGAGATGTATGAGTTCTGTTGGCCCAGTATTTACTGGAATAGCCAGGTGTTTGCTGAAGGAGGGGGCATTTCCGGATGCCTTGAAAGAGGCTCTGGTGAGACCCCTTCTGAAGAAACCATCAGTCGACCCTGATATTTGGGCAAATTACCATCCTATCTCCAACCTTCCCTTCTTGGGTAAGGTTGTTGAGATAACTGTGGCACAGCAGCTTGAGGAGCACCTCGTAACCTCTGACATCTATAAGCCACTCTAGTCAGGTTTCAGAGCCAAGCATAGCACCAAAACAGCATTAGTTAGGGTGCACAATGACATCCTCAGGGAGAGATTGAGGAGAAAAGTAAATTCTCATTCTATAAACATAGAAACATAGAAGTTGATAGCAGATAAGGACTGCAAGGCCCATTCAGTCTGCCCATTTCTTTTTCTACCTTATGAATGTGCCATTGGTCTTTGCTCTGTCAATGGCCTATCTATTCATACTCATCTGTATTGCTCCCTTATGCCTATCCCATGCCTGTTTGAAGTCCTGCACTGTATTCATATCCACCACTTCCTGAGGTAGGCCATTCCATGCATCCACCACCCTTTCTGTGAAAAAGAACTTCCTCACATTACCCCTTAATCAGCCTCCCTCTAATCTCATGCTGTGTCCTCTTGTCCTGCTATTTTTCTTATATTGAAACATGTTAGACTCTTTCACCTTGTTAATGCCCTTAAGGTGTTTGAATGTTTCAATCATATCACCTCTCTCCCTCCTTTGCTCAGGGTATACATATTGAGTTCAGTTGATCTGTCCTCATATGTTTTCTGATGCAGTCCTTGCACCATTTTGGTTGCCCTTCTCTGGACTGCCTCAATTTGGTTAATGTACTTGTGAAGATGTGGCCTCCAGTACTGCATGCAGTATTTCAGATGGGGCCTAACCAGTGTCTTGTAAAGAGGGATTATTACCTCCCTCTTACGACTTGTGATACCCCTACTAATACACCCCAACATCCCTCTAGCCTCACCTACTTCTTTAGAGGTTTGCTTGGATGATTTCAGGTCATCGGTGATGATGACGCCCAAGTATCCCTCTTCCCTTGTGACTGCCAGCAACTCCCCTCCCAGCCTATAGGTGGCTTCAGGGTTTCTCTTCCCTATGTGCATGATTTTGCACTTCTTTGCGTTAAACCCCAGTTGCCACTCTTCCGACTATTTTGCTAGTTTATCCAGATCTCTTCTCATTCTGCCCACACCATCTGGATCATCTACTGTGTTGCAGATCTTGGTGTCATCTGCAAACAGATAAACCTTACCCTCCAGGCCGTCTGCAATGTCACTGATGAAGATATTGAAGAGGACTGGCCCCAGGACTGATCCCTGGGGTACTCCACTTGTGGCTTGCATTTCTTCTGACTGTATACCGTTTACAACCACTCTCTGTTTTCTGCCTGTCAACCAGTTTGCCACCCAGTTGGCCTACGTGAGACCCACCCCTAGCCTACCCAGCTTATTAATCAATCTTCTATGTGGAACAGTATCGAAAGCTTTGCTAAAGTCAAGGTAGGCAACATCAACTGCTCCCTCTTGGTCCACCACTCTGGTTACCCAGTCAAAGAAATCTATGAGATTAGTTTGACAGGACTTTCCTTTTGTAAACCCATGCTGTCTTGGATCTTGTGCTCCTATGGATTCCAGGTGTTGCACTATCCTTTCCTTAAGGAGTATCTCCATAATCTTGCCACTACTGAGGTAAGACTGACTGGTCTGTAGTTCCCTGCCTCTTCCCTCCTACCACTCTTGTGGAGCGGGATCATATGAGTCCTTCTCCAGTCTTCTGAGACCTCTCCTGTGCTCAGAGACTCACTAATCAGTTCTGATAATGGCTCTGCTAGTTCCACCCTTAGCTCCTTTAGTACCCTGGGATGTATGCCATCAGGTCCCATTGCCTTGTCCACCCTGAACTTATCGAGCCCTGCATGACCCTTTCTTTTGTGAAGGGACTAGTGCACACCTCCCTCCCCCCTGTGTCCATGGTGCAGAGCTTTGGGCCCTGCCCTACCTTCTCTTCAGTAAATACTGAGTAGAATTATCTATTTAGGATATATGCTTTTACATGGTCCTCCTCCTCATACACACACCCTTATCCCCTTTGATCTTAGCAATACCCCCTCTTGACTTTCTCCTTTCACTAGTGTATCTATAGAAAGTCTTGTCACCTTCTTTTACTTTTTGTGCTAGTGTTTCCTCAGTTTGGGCCTTTACCTGCCTTACTGCCTTCCCTGCTTCCTTAGGGAAGTTTGGTATGCCTCCCTATCTTTATTCTGCTGTGTTCCTTATATTTCCTGAAGGCCAGCCTTTGGCTCTGACCTTTTCTGCTACTGTGTTTGAGAACCAAAGTGATTTCCTTCTTCTTTTGCACTTCCTTTTCTCACTAACACAATGGGATGTTGCTTCAAGTATTGCATCTTTAATGCTTGCCAACTTTTCCTGTGCCCCCTCATCTGTATTTCTTTTTGCCAGAGCTAGCTTAACTCTGTTGGCCATCTTATCAAAGTCAGCCCCTCTGAAGTCCCATATTTTTGCCTTGGAATGGGATGATTTTGTTCTAGTGGCCAAATTGAACCATTCCATGTAATGGTCACTGGCTCCCAGGTGACCTTCTACCTGGAGATCTGTGATCCATTCCCTGTTAGTCAGTACTAGATCTAGGATAGCCCTGTCTCTGGTGGGTTGTTGTACCAGTTGTTTGAGGCCCTCCCCCTGCAGGGAATCTGCCATGTCAGGGTTTTAAATAATTGATTAGCAGTTTTTTTCTTGGGACTATACTAACTGTACAGAAAGTATTTATATAGATTTTCTAGAAGTGCTGTGTTTGTTAAACACAGTGAGGAAAGTGCTATGCATTTTCACAAATATTTAGCACTTTTATGAACAAAACGCAGATGAATCTTTAGAGTTAAATAAATCCCTGCATGTGTCTAGTTCTGGCAGATGTCCCTACTGGTATTGACCAATCTGTATCTGGCATATTGAAATCTCCCATTATCAGAACCTCCTCTTTAGCTGTCATGTTTTATATATCTTCTAACAGTAATGTGTCTATGTTCTCCCCCTGGTCTGGAGGCCTGTACACAACCCCAGTTCGTATAGCTGTCCTATTTCCTGTTTTCAGGGTGACCCACAGTTCTTCTGGCTCCTTATGTGTATTCTGAATCTCTGTAGTTTTGATATTTTCATTGACATAAAGGGCGACTCACTCCATCCCCCCTTTTTGCACCTCGGTCTCTTCTGAACAGTACATAGTCAAGTATTGAGATCTTCCAAGTGTGGTTACTGGTAAACCATGTCTCGCTAATGGCTACTATGTCCAGTTTAGCATCTGTCATTATTGCCTGCAGGTCTGGGATCTTGTTTCCCAGACTGTGAGCATTTGTGTACATGATTTTCCATTGGTCAGAATTCGGTGTGTTAGTTGTTGGGTGAGGTCTAATGTTTCCTCTGTGCATCGTATGGGGAGACGGACCTTTTTCTTTACCTGGTGATGCAAATGAACTACAAACATGCTGAACTCCTGTATGACCACTAGCTGAGGGGGGAAGGATGTTCTTCCCATTCGATGTTTTGGGTGCTGCACCCCTCTCCCCATTTGAAAGTTTAAATATTCTGCAAAGACATCAAACTTCTGCCCCAATGCACTGACTCCCTCCTTAGTCAGATGCAGTCCATCAAATTTAAAGAACTTTCGCGCCCAAAACTGTTGCCAGTTCCCTACAAATTTGTGTCCTTTTTCCTGGCACCAGCCCTTGAGCCTTTAGCTCCCCATCTCCCCTTCTCTGACCTTCCATCCATCTGTCCCCCTCTCCCAGACTGGCAGGATCTCAGAGAAGGAGATGCCGGATGAAATGGATGATAGTTTGTCACCCAGCCTGGTCAGGTGTTCCTTGGTCTCCACAACTGACCGGCTGGCGAGATCATTAGTCCCTATGTGTACCAGGACATCAATGTTTTCTCCTGCTTCCTGAACAATTTTAGCAATATTTCTTCTAGATCTCTCCTCAGCATTCGACACTGTTGATCACATGATGTTGTTCGATCACGTCAGAGAGTACTGTGGACTCACCGGCTCAGTCATCCACTGGTTTGAGTCCCTTCTCTCGGGCAGGAAGCAATGGGTGGTGATGGGAAATGTTTCCTCCTCCTTCCCGAAGCTCCTGCTCTGTGGAGTGCCTCAGGGGTCAAGCTTGTCACCAGTGTTGTTTGCAGTGTATCTGTTGCGCCTGGGTGACTGAGTAGAACTGCTATGTGGATGATACCCAACTGTATATATGCTTTGCCCCTGAAACATCCAGTGCCATGGACGTGCTAAATAACTGCTTGGCTGAGATTAATTACTGGATGGCATCCAGCTGATTGCGACTGAACCCAGATAAGATGGCGGTACAAGTGACTGAGCTGGGCCAAAAGCATGATGGAAGTGTCATCGATGCTGGGCTGCTGGGTCTTCACTTGGGTTCTGTGTTGCTGTTGACCCTGACTAGGGTGCGAGATCGTGGTGTGATCCTCGATGACAGTCTGACACTTGCTGCTAAGTTGTCGGCCGTCATTCAAAGTGGCTTCTACCACTTGAGGAATATCACCAGAATCAAACCCCCTGGTTCTGCCTGATGACCTACCTACTCTGATACATGCCTTCATGACCTCCAGACTTGACTACTGTAACACTTTATATTTTGGGAGTCTCTGGAGTTACCATCTGCCAGCTTCAGCTGGTGCAGAACACTGCTGACAGGCTACTGCCTAGACTTTCGGGGTCTAGTCCTGTGACTCCAGTGCTGTGTTCTTTGCACTGGCTGGCTGTCAGATGGAGGGATATCTTCAAGGTGAATCTTTTCACCTACAAGGCCCTACATGGGTGTGGCCCTGGCTACCTGACTGAGCTCCTTAGACCTTGCACCTTGTCCTGCTCCCCTTCATTCCTCAACTAGGGGCCTCCTTGAGGATCCTAGGACTAAGCTGAAAACTTCCGGTGACAGGGCCTTTAGTGTCGCTGGGCCAGTCCTGTGGAATGCTCTAACTGCATCTCTTAGGGAGACCCCAATGGTAGAGGTTTTCAAAAAAGGTCTCAAGGCCCATCTTTTCACCCTGGCATTCCCGAGCGAAGTAGTCTGACCAGAACTGTACTGTTTTATATAAAGCTGCTGACTTGATTTTATATTATTTATGTATGTATGGCTGTATTTATTCTACCTGTCTCAGGTACCTGTGTTACTTTTTGTTTTATCTTATGTGAAGTGCCCAGAGCCTCTGGGATTGGTTGCTCTACAAATAAAATTTGCCTTGCCTTGTCTTTGTAGATTTTGCTTTCAGATGGTGTTACATGCAAAGAACAGCTCACTCATATACCCATTTTCAGACACACATCTCCGAAATCCAAACTTACAGCTCATGTCCAAATTGCCATAATTTTTCACCTGTCATCAACAGTATTTACAATAGATTTGTCACTGAAACTTTTCAACCGAATTCCATATGTTTGGACTGTCATGCTTGTCAGATGTTGACATGAACTGCATGATAAAGTTGAGGATTTCACAGTCTTTTTTTTTTTTATTTTGTTCTTTAGCCCCAACTGTCGGCTGCCGATCATCCACCCAGTCACGGCGCCTCTTGACTTCCACCTCTGTGCCATGCTCTTCCCCTGAGACCCCTGACTTGCCCCTCAGAGGGTGGGGTCACAGCACTGGCCAGGTGTCGTGAAACCAGTAACTAACTGGGGGTACTGATGAGGGAGGTTAATTGAAGCTGGAGGCTGGCTTCATGGAGGCGGCCGACAATGGGATTTTCTTCCCCATTTTTACCTGGGAGCAGGGATGTGCAATGATGTCCTGCATCTGCCCTGCCCCCTCAAGTACCTTTACGTGCTGGTAGCTGAGGTACCCCTGGCCTCCACCAGGGATCCATCAAGCACCAGACAGGATCCCAACCCCTCCCCCCGGCGAAGGAGAGCAGTCCTCGGGATGCTCCATTCTTCTACCCCTGGCCAGGCCTCCAGTGACCTGAGCCTGTTCCCAAACCTGGGTCACCGGCGTTGCAAGTGGAAATCCAACTGCTGCTCTGACAGGCCGTCGTAAGATTTCACAGTTTTGACTATCACCAATGTGAGCTGCATCTTTTATTCACAAAAGCATGCTGATATGAGGAGCACCACATGATTGGTGTTCCACCATTAAAAAGTATTGCTCCACAATACCAAGTGGTGGACTAGTGTTTGACAGAATGAATCTCATCAGTGCATTAAATCAGTGATGAAAGTGTTGTGATACAGATAATGGGTCTAAAGGGAACATCTTACCAAGAGTCATTGATTATATGCTATCAATATCTGCATCTGTCCACCTTAATATTTCATGTAGTTCCTCCTAGCTGAATTCAGTACAGCTTAGAGTAACAAACCAAGTGGCTGTACAATACTCTCATAGCATAGATATTACTTCTGAATCTCTTTGGTGCCAGTATTCTTTGGTACCATGCATACTTGAAAGGATAGAGTTCAGATTTATGTATACTGTCTGTCTTGTCCTTGTTTTTCAACTTTTTCAACAAAGTTCTGCTGTTTTGAGACTATGACTGGCAGTATAGCCTAGAGGTTAGAGTAATGAGCTGTGAACAAGCTTGGTACATCCAGCAGACCAGACCTGGGTTTGATTCTCACAACCTCCACTTGCATACTGTTTGACTCTGAGCAAGTCACTTAACCGCCTAGTGCTCCCAGGTCGCCCCTGAAAACAGGCACTTGTGCCTAGTGGGCCTTACCCAGTTACCAAAGACTAAAATAAAATAAAAATAAATAAATGACATGATAAAGTCATCTGCAGGATATGTACAATAGATGCAGACAATACACTTAATTCACTTTCCCCTTGGAGGTGAAACAAGTACAGAATATATCTTCTGAAATTCTCATCAGAATTGAGCTCTCTAGACACTTGGTACTCAGCTCCAGGAACATGTACCTCACACTCATCCAAGTGGAAACCAGTACCATGCAGGAAAAGATCAAGAAAGCAACAGGCTTCCAATGTACTCGCCCAGATTCTGACATGGTTGCCTTAAAACTGTTTCATTTTATACCAGACAATGTTGTCATTCACTCTACCTTGCCATGCAGAGGTTGAATTTGTACTGCTCATACACATTTTCATCCATAGACTTGGAAACCTTCTCAATCATTGCTCTACTGGTGTCAGCGTGGCTCAGTTGGTAGCACATCCGCCTCTGGACCAGAAGGTCGTGGGTTCTCATCCCACACCGGGATTGGACTTGCACCTAAAAATCACTGGCATCTGAGTGCAGTATTGGGGGGTGCTGTACTGCTGTGGTGTGCCGTCCTTCGGATGAGATGTTAAACCGAGATCCCTTCTGCCCATCCTGGTGTTGTCCTGGTGGGTGTCCAGGTGGAAGTAAAAGAACCCAGGGCACTCTTCGCAAAGAGTAGGGAACATTCCCGGTGTCCTGGCCAACATTCCCCTTCCCATAAACCGGTTCATGCAATTATCCAGGCTGTGGGTGATGATGTGCGATATGGCCGGCACCACACATTCAGTCACTTCACTACCAGTCTAGCATTGCTTGTAAAGCACTTTGAATGTATGAAAAGCGCTATATAAATGCTGATTCTTCTTCTTCTACTGTTGTCTAGTATTCCAAACTGACTGTCAGTGTCATTCATGTGGTCGACATTAAAATTACTGTAGAATGGATTTTAGCTTTTTAGGCAAAGAAAAGCCTTTAGTGCTCTCTACATTCTCACCATGCTGCAGATTGTTTTTGCCTTTGTTGAAACACCATTCACCAAACTGACAATGCTGTTGTCCTGAGTTGTGGCTTCCACATTTTCCTGGAGAGGGAGTGGCAGGTACATGCTACATACCTTCAATGCCTTTATGAGTTCTTTCTTTGTCATGTTTTTAAGCACTGTATTGTCTTAGAACTGTTTCAAATGGTTTCATAGTTAGGTTCAAAATCTGTTCAAACAAGTTCAAGCAAGCAGTCTCTGTGGGTATAACACCTGACTCCATGTTGTTTAAAACAGACCTTGGAGACAGTGTGGCTACTTGTCATCTAATGCAAACTCACTCTTAAGTGGTAAGGATGCCATCAAATGTTCCCACATATCATTCCACTTGGTAATTTCTGTCAGATCTATTTTCACTGTTTGTTAACTATAAAATAGTCCATGTATAACACATTCAAATTCAAATGTTTCTCTCTTTGTCAGTTCATAAGCGACAATCTCATCTCCAAGTCTGTCAATGAACAGTGCATTTGTCAGTGTAATACATCTAGACATCAGCTGTACATTCTGAACTGAGAATTATTAGAAGGTGTATCTTTTTTCAGGGATGATGAAGAAAAGCTGTTGCACTGTCAATGTCACCTTCTGCCAACAAAAGATGTAGGTGTGTAAATGTACTAGCAGCACTCATAATCCAGTACATTTTAGAAACAAATCTGTCCATTCCAGTATTATGCACAGCAATATGCGCATGTGGTGGAATACATTGCCACAACTTCCTGTGTGGAAACATGACAGCGAGTGACCCATCTGTATAAGATATAATTGGGCATTTCTCTATGTCTTCCATCAGTTTGTATTTTTGGTTAGTCTTTGTGGTGATGAAAAGATTGAAGAAGTCCTTTACCTCACTAAAAGACTTTTGTCTAAGGCTACATGTGTTGTCACATGTCCATGCCAGACACTGCGTCTTGTTACATTCTGATGAAGAGTCATTGTCTTCCTGCATCTTATCTGAATCATGCTGTTCAGCCCATGACAAGACATTGTGGGCGGGATATTCAGACTGCACCAGGCAGAGTGGGGGCGCAGTGCAACTGAGATGTGCTGGGGCCAGGATAGGGCAATAGTCAAAGGTGATGTGCAAAGGCGCATCTCCATTGAATATGGCACAGAATGCGCCTGGCGCAAGAACAATGCACCAGTGCAGTCCCCAGACAGGGAGGACCGGGAATGCTCCAGCACAAATGCAGTTGTGTTGTGCGCATCACCTGTGATATTTAGTGTTGGGCATGCAAATGGGGCCGTAATATATGCATGGTGCACATGGGGATATCAGCATGCTATTATAGCCCCATTTGCATGCGATGAGCAGGGCAGCATGGCGAAATGTTCCTGCCACCCTGCGGAGTTGCAAGTAGGAGTAGCTGGATATCTGGCAGTCAATGCCCCCTCTCGTATGCCCGATTGCAGGCAGTAGTACAATAACAACCCCTACCTGGTGGTCTACTGGTCCGATCCCCATTACACCCAATCATGGGCAGTTGTAGAAAAGAAATCTCCATGGTGGTCCAGTGCTCCCCCCTCCCGTATGCCCGATCGCAGGCATTGGTATATAGTAAAGAACCCTGGTGGTCTAGCGGTTCCCCCTTCCCTCAGTATGCCTGCTCATGGGCATTTGACATCTGTTACCTGAGCTAGTGGTCTAGTGGTACCCCCCTCCCATATGCCCAATCACGGGCAGTGGTATTAATGAACTTAAACCTGATGGTCTAGTGGATCCCCTCTCCTTCCTGTATGCCTGATCATGGGCAGTAGTACTAATATTATTAATCCTGGTGGTCTAGTGGTTCCCCCCTCCTCCCACCCACAGAGGCCCGGGCCACCCAGTTCCCCCACCATCGCGGACATGGCATCACCCCACCCGCATACCACCCAGCCACCTGCCGAATGACAGCATACAGTATGATCTGTAAGCCTATTGGTCCACAGTGTAGATCAATTGGCCTGCAGACTACACTGTACTACACAGGCACATATATGTAAATGAAGAGCTTTCCACTGCTGGGAATTTAGCAGGGTTGAGAAATTAACATTGATTAAAGAGGAACTGTCATCAACAGGATTTCTTAATGTCTGAAAGCCCATAAAAAGCTAATTTGATTTAGCTATTGTGTTTATCTGTGAGTCTTTTCAGCCCAGAGTTATTCATATGTAAATCACCCTTTAATTTGGGGAGGGGCAGCCATATGTTTCGGGCTGCTGACAGGAAATGATGTCACTGAGGGTCTAGGTCCTCCTTTGACTGTATTTAATCCAACAGGTTAAATAGGAAATCAACTGTTTTATTAAGTTTGTTTAAGGTGTTATTACAACACTTTCTACATCTATAATAATTATTTTGTATGTGCATTGAAACTAGTGAGTTATCACCTTTACATTTCAAACTGTTAGTAAAAAATAATCCATCTTCAGGATTGCTTTACCCTCTAGGATATATTGCCAGCTGATCATCAAAAACAACACATCTCAAGGCTGGCTCTGTGGTGCCAACAGGTATTGCGGCCTCATATCAGGATTTCTAAATCCTGGCTGTGTTCATGTCAGTACAGATTTCTAGGACTGCCATAGCACCAACTTCTGTAGTGTTCTGTTCCCTCTCTTGCACCCTTTTCTCTTACAGTTTCAGGTGTGAACTCAGCTCTACAAGATGCAAATGTCCACAGCTAGTGCTACCATTGGTGAGCAACTGGGTTGAGGTCAGTGTATTAGGGAAATCAGCAATCTGTGATGGTCAGAACCCAGACAACCTTTGACAAATCTGGCCTGTGCTAGGTGTATAAGGCCAGGTAGATCTTTTTAAGGCATCTTGCCAAGATCTTGGTCAGGATCTTAGCATCCACATTGATGAGAGAGATGGGGCGGTTGCTTCCATGGGTGGTAGGGTCCTTGCCCTTCTTTAGGAGTATGGTGATCGCTGGCTCTCTCATGGTGGGTGGTAGGGCCTCTTTGGCTAACGAGTTTCAGAAAACCCATAAAAGCTAACCAGAGACCTCTGCTCCTACTGCTTGGTAGATATCAATGGGAAAGCCATCTCACCAAGGTGCTTTATGTGGATTCATGGTTTTGATGGCCTGTTTGATTTCCACCTCTGTTACTGGGTCATCCAGGGAAGAAGCCAATTGAGGTGGGATCTGGGGCATGGGAAGAGCTGGCAAAAAGACATTTATTGTGGATGGACCTGGGGGTGTATAGGAGGAATACAGATGCTCATAAAATTGGGTAATAATTTTATTGACGCCCTCCTGTGAACTAATCAATGAGCAGGCAGTGTCCTTCAAGGCAGTGATGGTTCTAGCCGCTAGTTTGGTCTTGAGCCTATATGCCAGGAGCTTACTAGATTTGTCTCCCCCTTCTCAGTGTGAGTGGTGTAATCTACTTAGAGCCAGTTCTGCCTCCCTAGTAAGGTGGGCATTCAGCTGGGCTCAGGAGCTGTTTAACTGGATGAGTAAAGCAGGCAGTGGAGACCTGTGCTTCAGGACTTATATTGGGATTCAAGTTGGGGTAGTTGCCTTTCCAAGGCAGCCTGCCCTGCTTCCCTTTTGTTACACCTCCTAGAGACATATGCAGTGATTCTCCCTCAAATTGTGGCTTTAATTGCCTCCCACAGAGTAGAATCTGATACCTCCCCAGAGTCATTGGCCTGCCAATAGCCTAGAGGCTCTGCTTTCACTCACAAAAAAGTCTGAAGTGACTCAGGGCCCAGACACAGGCACAGCTCTAAGGGAGAGTGGTCTGAAATAACAATTGAGTGAGACTGTACCAGGGATACCAACTCATACGTGTAGTGTGAGAGCAGTTGCATGTCTATCCTACTTGAGGAGCCATGAACTGCAGGGAAAAATGCATAGTCTCTCACCCCAGGATGCCTGGTGCATTAGGCGTCCACAAGCGTATGTTCAATGTTTTTTCTGTAGATCACCTGAACTACCTGTCTATATGGTTCTGTGGAGCCCTTGCTTCTATCGATAGAGGGGTCTACAGAGATTAAAATCACCCTGTAATAAAACTGGCACATAGCCTGAATTAAACTCAGTTAAATGTTGATTAAGGTAATGAAAAAACCTGTGGTCATCTTCACTAGGTACATATATGTAACCCCTAGATGGCACTATCCCAAGGGCTACTACCCCTGCCTGCTTGGCTAGTTGCAGGTTAAGGGGCCTAGGTTCTGATACAGGTGCCTCCACAAGGAGGTGAGGGTTGGTAGTGGTCAAGCTGACCTGGGCACAGCCCTCCAGGACACTGTAACCCCCCTTTTCTCCTTCTAGTGGCCTGAACAGTACACAATAATCACTTTCACAATGACCCTTATCCACCAGGCAATTACACACACTGTCTGCACTTACCACCAGGGCTGGTTCCTCTAGCTTGACCCTGGGGACCCCCTGTAAAACAAGGTTAAACACAGCAAATGACAACAGCACAATACTCTTGGTTCAAACTGGAACCACAGTCAGGTTAAATGCAAACAAAGTTAAATCTGATTTATTCAGGGGACTTGAACAAGGGAGGGGCATAATCAGGTTGATTTGCTTATAAGCTAGATTAATCAGACAGTTATGCATGCAGTTCAGAGTCCCTACATAGTCACACACTCTGGGTACCCAGGTTGGAAAATGGTGGGCAAGCCAAGAACATTGCAGCTGGTTGGGGTCCTGTGATGGAATAAAGCAACATGCACAACCCACACTATTTGTAATCTGGAGCCGGAGGGCTCAGTTCATGAAAGAGAAGGACACAAGACAATCAGACGATAACACTTTTAGATTTAGCTGTTGTTGCAGGGAGCTACCCTGATGTTTACTCACGATACCCAATACTGGACACAGGCAGGACGAAATTGAGAATACAAGCTGTTGAGCTGGAGTGCCCAGAGAAGCAGGGCCCACATGAATCACCGAGGCCTCATTCCTGTTCAAGACGTTGAGCAGGGGGCTGATCCCCAGGCCAGTCTCTCATTGATGACTTTCTCTGCATAGCAGGTATTTTGGCTGGACCAGTGTAGCAGGGCCCAGGCAAATGGAAATGGATACGGATTCAGTCTGTGGAGCTGGATACAGCCTCCAGCAAGCAAAACACATTTCAGACACACAGTGGGGAACCAAATCACGACCCACTATAAGCACATAGCACATTCACATGTAAGGAAATTCCACTGTACCAGGCAAATGGTTCTCCGTTCGCAATTACAGAGTCTCTGCACAATCCAGGAGTT
Source organism: Neoceratodus forsteri (assembly GCA_016271365.2). NCBI lineage: Eukaryota > Metazoa > Chordata > Ceratodontiformes > Ceratodontidae > Neoceratodus > Neoceratodus forsteri. Next base: position 1,215,220,492 of record CM057453.1, on the reverse strand, counting down.
CAGAGGTAGCTGGAATTTCTGACAGGCCGATGGCATTCAGCAAATCTTCGGTCTTCTTCAGGTTAAAGCCAGGTCACAATTCAGTGGCTTAATTCGCTTTCCATGTTCAGATTTAGTCTTAAAGAAAAGAACACAAGTTCCCTCTCAGGAACAGCAGGCAGGGATGTAGGCCAGACTCAGGGCTTTCCACAGTTCTCCCACATGAATCCACTATGGATTGCTGCTCGAACTATCTTGAGTTGTTACTTCTTCACTTCCCAACTCAGATCTAACTGAAACTGCAAGCAGTGTGGGACTTTCTCCAAGATCAAAAGGTTTGGTTGGCTGATCTGTCTGTGAAGTCACAACAAGGGCTCCCCCTCCAGGTTGTTTTAGGCAACAAAAGCCCCAAACTACAATTCCTACAAGTTTTTGCCCCACCAAGCCCCTGTAGGCAGGCTCCATTTTAAAGTCCCAAATGTACTGATTGGTCCATTCTGCAGTCCGGGACCAAGATGATGGAAACAAACATAACTGTCCATGCTGCAAAGAAGGCAAGTTAGAACAAACAGCAATATTATTACTACTCTAACAAATGATCAGCAAACAAATACATCTTCTAACAGAGCTCCCTCTCAGATTAATTATGACTGCAATCAGGGCAGCTCTTAAAGAGACAATACACAGAGGCTATACAGGCACTTTCTGGCAATCACATTTAAACTGCTAAAATGCAGGACACCAGCCTGGCAGTGAGCATTTGGGCAAGCTCAAGGAAGACTTTTCGGGATCCCCCATTTGTAGGGGGGTTACACATGCATTTATCAGAATTTGGTATCCCTCCTGGGTTACCACTTTGGCCATTATCCACCTGCCATTTTTATCCCCTTTAGAACATGACACAGACTAACCTAAATCTTTATGAAATAATATTGAGACCCCTCTTTTGTAGAGATGGCAGCACTATGAAGCTTCTCCCCACCCAACTCTGCTTAAAGTTCTTGGCCTCTAAGGAGGATAGCCTTGTTTCTTGGAGGAATGCAACCTGTGGTCTCAGTCTTTTTAAATGCAGCAAAACTTTTTTCCTTTTAGTTGGGGAATTGAGACCTTGTGCATTCCATGTGACAAAACTAGTCTCCACTAGAGAGCTATTGATTACTATGGCAGATGGATATCAACCAGTTAGTTGCCCCAGAGCTTCCCCTGATATAATCCAGGCTGCCCCTTAATGAGGTATATCTCCTTTTCCTAAGACTGAAGGTACCCTTCCAGAACCTCCGGTTGCCATTTAGAAGCAATTTATAACTAAAGCAATAACAGTAACAGTAGCAATAACAATAAACTCTCAAAACCTTGTGATTCATCCAAGAACATTTACCCACAATGCCCACCCCTCCTCATCCCTCCATAGATTGACTAGCTACTGCATAGAGCATTGGCCAAAAAGTGGCCCAGATGTCTACGATTGTCACCAGAGGGAGCATCAATTAATAGGAAGGATGCATAGAGGTCTGCTCTTCCTAGGCTCCATTTACCCCATGTGTGAGGATGCCCCACGTCCTCTAAACATAGAGAACCATGGAGTTGAGCAAATCGGGGCTGTCCATCAAATTGGCAGCATTCCTGCTATCAGCTTCCCTCAGAGCTTTGTATTGTGGGGTATTTGGAGATGTGGCAAAGGTTACCTCACCAGCAAAGTTCTGGCGAAGTTGTAAAATTCGCCATCGTGAATCACCCTGCAAACTTCCCACATCACAGCTTTTCCCAGCTTCGCCCAGAAAGTGGCAAAGTCAAGGTGAAGCCAGTAAGCCTGTCAAAGTTAGGTGAGCCTAAGTGAAGTCAGACTAATGTATGTGAATTTGCCTAGAAAGCGGCAACCTCACCCTGTGAACACTTTGTGAAGTCAGCACCTCGCATTTCGCGAACCCCACCAACCTTGCAATTAATTTACAAAGTAAACCCAATCCATTTCACCCATCTTGAAGGGTTCATGAGCAGTGATAACCAGGGCTGAAAAGTTGAAGCCATCCAGTGTTTGGGATAGACAGTGGGAACCTCTGTGACTGCCAGCGGGTAAAGGAGCAAGGCATCATTCGATGCAGTGAGGTAGGGAGTATCAGCTTGTCTCAATGTGGTCAGGTTGCTAGTATATCCTTCAGGTAAGGAGAAGAGATAGGGAAGGGGGAGGTAAGGCTGTATATTGAATCACAAATAAATGTTTGGAGCACCTCTGAACCTTCTACTACCCCTGCCCTTGCAGAATAACAGATAAACACCCAATGTCAGTTAGCATCCAGCTGCTCTCAACTGGGGCCCCTGATAAAGTGTGAGTTGCAGTGGGTTGGGTGAACACACACATGGGGCCACAGGAAATCAAATATTGGACTATCTCTAATGGATATCTGCAGTCCCCCCCCCCCCAGCTACACAGCATACCCTCATGACTTTTTGCGGTTTTGCAGCCTATAATAAAAATTGAAACCCTCTATTTATGTGCAGCAGAGTGCTGCCTGAAACAAACTGAATCAGAAAATGAACTTAACACTTAGATAAAATAGAACAGAGCTGCAGCTCAGACCAATAGGCCTCAAAGGCCATATATCTTTAAGAGACAATGTGAGAGTGCCCCCCGTTCAATAGGACATAAACAAGGCTTCACCCAGCCCCCACCCAGACCGGAACCTAGAGGTCAGGACATTAGTTCAGCCTGCAATTCAGGTGAAAGCCAATGACATCGATAACCATCACTGAGAAGTCAGCCTAGTTAATCAGCCAATGCTGCTCGGTGGTCGACCGGAGTAGTGATAATTCGTAGACAAGCTTGAAGTCCGTCTGTCCAGGGTGGTTCATCTGTCAAGGACATTGGTTGGGCCACTCTCTCAGTCCAGGATTTAGAATCCCCTTGTGAAGCACTGGTAGTCTGGGATAGTGGGGCCTGATCAGCTGGGACCTTCAGAGGGAGGGGGCAAATCTTCAGGTAGGTCCTGGACAGCAGTGAACCAGTTTTCACTGACTGGAGGGCTGGTCAACCCTGATTATGAGTGTGAGTCCCTGCTCTGGCTACAGATCCAGTAATGGAGCCTGAGGGATTTATACAAATGCTTCCCCTCCTCTGGATGTTTCTTCCTGTTGCAGCACCAGCTCTTCAGGGCTGGTGCTCCAAGGGTCGGTCTCCATTGGAAGAAGCAACTGGGAAGAGACCTCTTGGACCATGGGGAGCCTGGGCCACATCAGTCTATATAGTAGACTCCTTGACTAAGGGGTGGCCTTTCTGTCTGTGCAGTTAAGAGGAGAACACCAGTTTCCACCAGTTAAGCTATGAGGCCTGGGAGGCTAGAAAACTCTTAGCCCCATCCAGAAAATCAAGTGAGTAGTAGGACCCCTTGCAGTTGATCCAGATAGTGGTGGGGTATTGAAGGGCATATCCTAATCCAAGCTCAGCACAGGCTGGTCTTGCCATGGTGAAGGCCCTCCTGCGAGTAGTCGGCGAAAATCTGAATTTGGTGACCCCTCCATGTAAGATTTTGCTTTTCTCTGGCCACCATTATGATTTTCTCATGATCTCGAAAACAGAAGAATTGGGCCATAATGGAATGCGGTCTGGCCCCTGGTGCTGGCTTTGGATCTAGAGAATGGTGGGCCTTGTCAATTTTAATAGGACCATTCCCAGAGTGGAATGAGAGCACCAGGAGCATTGACTGAAGAAGGCTGTGATGTTAGGTCCCTCACACTCCTCTGGGAACCCCACAAAGCTGAGGTTCATCCTGCAGCTGCAATTCTTGAGATCCTCTACCCGCTGCCACAGGACTTTGATCGTGCAGTCCTGATCTTGGATATAGGCATCCAGCCTGTGAGTTTTATCTTTGTTGTCCGCAATACTCGTTCACATTGGTACGATCAGCTGCAGTGTTCAGAGCCGCTGTTTCAGGTTTTCCAATTTGTGCCGTCAGTTAGGCGAACATGATTTTAATCTCCTGCAGTTTGGTATCTGCCACTGGGGGACCCGACAATGCCATGTCGGGGATGTGCCAGCAAGAAGGCCCAGATCTTGTGACAGCACCCAGAAGTTCAAATTCCTTCAGATTAGCTCAAACTGCCAGCTCCAAAAAGTGATCATCAGCCCTGGTGAGTACTCCACACTCCAACAATGTCCATGAAATTGCAGTTAGGGCAGAGATGGCACAGATAATGGAGGATATAGTACTAGGTAGACAGAGCTATTGATTTAAGCAGCTATTACCACTTAAGGCAAGTCCCCCCCCCACAGTTTACACTACTGATGGTCTTACCTTAAGGCTATTTTTCAAAGTGACAAAAAAAGCTGTGACTGTATGAATTATAACAGTGGATATAGTAATAGTATATCATAAGTAGAAACAATGGGCCTGATTTTAAAACAGCCTGTAGAGCTATGCAAATTGCATCACTCTAGGGTAGCAGCAATCTTTGGGTGCATCAGAGACCCTGTGCCCAATTTTATAAAAGGGAAGGGGTCCCTGCACCAAAGAACCAGAAGTTGCCCCAGCCACTGGCTTCCACCAAACATTTGGTGTACCTGTAAGGATTGACACAGAGATACAGCCCCCTCATATGACACAACACTAGTGGGGTGGCTAAGCTGGGGTGTGACTATGCAGGACTATGCCAGGAGGGGGCTGGGTGCAGAAAGAGCACAGGGGGTGCCCAAGGGAGCATCAGGGAGATGACAGAATAGCAGGGTTGTGATGTGGCACTCAGCGGGGGTGCCATTTACATTACCATGTTGCCAATTGGCTCAGACTGCTTCATGGAGGGTTGGCAGGGAGAGAAAGTGTCCTGGTCCCAGCTGGGCACAGCCCTGGCACCTGCCCCAAAGGTGCCACAATCCTGAACCCTGTAGGCAGGAAGCAATGGCTGCATGATGAGGGCTGCCAGTGGTGGAGGTGAATGTTCTCCTGGCACCACAACAGTCCCCTGGTATCCAGCACCCCCACTGTGGCAGGCTGCCTCCCACCTACAGGATTAAGGATCATGCAAGCAAAGCAAGTAGCAGGCAAATCTTTATTTATATAGCGCCTTTCAATATCGCTGTACAAAGTATAAACCATAAATGTGCAAGCAAACAGCAGTATAAATTTAAAATGGCACCTCTTGAGCAAGTGTCAGGGCTGTACCCACCTGGAGCCAGGTCACTTTCCTTCCCTGCCAACCCTCCATGAAGCAGTCTGAGCCAATCAGCTGCCTGGCATTGTAAACAGCACCCATACTAGGTGCCACTTCACCATCATGCTATTCTGCTTTCTCCCAGATGCCCCTTGGGCACCACCCATGCTCCTTCTGCCTTCGGGCCCCTTCTGGCAGGTCACCCTCCCAATCTCCACATTGTCCCACAGTAATGCAGGAGCCTTAGACCACCTCCTGGCTGGTCTAAGTAGTGGGACTCGCAAAAATGCAAAAAAAGTGGATGGTGGAGCCCCACTGTGGTACAGGCCTCTGGCACAAGAGCACTTTTGCCACAAGGGTGGAACAGAGTGGGTTGAATGCAAGATACCCAAATTGTGATGCAGCCTGCATTCAAAAATCAGCATTGTCGCAAACTTTGAAGCAAGGTGCCACTTACGTCAGAGCCATTTAATGCAGGCACCTTGCACTAAAGTTTGCCCTTTTAAAATCAGGCCCAATGAATTATAACAGTGGATATAGTAATAGTATATCATAAATAGAAACAGTGCAATAACGTAACAGCACATAGAAAAAATGCTGTTAAATATTAATTATGAACCGGCTGACAAAAATGGAGGAAGCTGATTGGTCAAGAGGTCTTTGAAGCCATGATGAAATCTGACTACATACTCAGAGCTTCAAAAAACCTCCAACCACTAGCCTCCTCACTGGCAACAAATTCCTCTGATCATAATGTTGCCCACATCCCACAGTCTGGAGCGAGTCAGACCTCAAGAGGGCTGTTGTTTAAAAAAAGGCAAAAAAACAGCAAAGCACATCAAATCCTCACAAATGTGACCGCTTACATAAATGAAAGTGTGACTGAATGACCATACTCAATAATACCCACTATCCCACTACTTAGACTAGCCAGGAGGTGGTCTAAGGCTCCTGCATTACTGTGGGACAATGTGGAGATTGGGAAGGTGACCTGCCAGAAGGGGCCCGAAGGCAGAAGGAGCATGGGTGGTGCCCAAGGGGCAGATTTATCCTGGACTCCCTTCAGGGTGCCTTCCTCAAGCAACTGGTCATGGAACCAACTAGGCAGAAGGCAATACTGGACCTTGTGCTCACAAACAGGGACAGTGTGATGGGGGTAACAGTGGGGGAGCATCTGGGTAACAGTGACCACCAGTCATTGTGGTTTGAAATCACAGAAAGGGCAGAACCAAACCACACAAAAACACGTATCCTGGATTTTAGGGGGCAGACTTTGGGAAATGGGGAGATACTTGAAAGAGGCATTAAGGGAATGGGACAGGAATCAGGGATTGAGGAACAGTGGGCAGTATTTAAAATGGGGATTATAAGAACAACAGAATTATGCATTAAGCAGGTTAGCAAGAGGAAAAGAAAGAGGAGACCATTATGGTTTTCCAAAGAGGTAGCAAAGAAAGTGAAAGCCAAAAAGATTGCATTCAGGCAATACAAAAGACACAGGCAGAAGGGATAGGGAGAAGTACTAGGAGAAACAAAGGGAGGCAGGGAGTCAGTAAGGAAGCCAAAGCTCAGACAGAAGAACACATTGCAAAATCAGTGGTTAAAGGGGACAAAACCTTTACAGGTACATAAGTGAAAAAAGAAGGACAAAGGAGGGATAGTGAGACTGAAGGGGAGGATGGGAGCACGTGGAGGATGACAACAGTAAAGCTGACATATTGAACAGGTATTTCTGCTCAGTCTTTACTAAGGAAGAGGGGTAATGGGTCTGAAGGGGTATAAGGGGTGAGAATGGTGCAGAAATGGACACAAGTCCCTTTACGAAAAAGGGTCCTGAAGGAACTGGAAGTAATAAGAGCTGATAAAGCAATGGGGCCAGATGGGGTGTACATCAGGGTCCTTAAAGAACTAAGAGAGGTGGTGGCTGAACCTCTGGCTATCCTGTTCAGCCAATCACTGGAAACAGGGAGGTACCCAAAGACTGAGGACAGCAGATGTAGTCCCTTATAAAAGTGGGAACAAAGAGGAAGCAGAGAACTACAGACCAGTCAGCCTCACCTCGGTAGTGGGAAAGATCATGGAAGCACTACTGAAGGAGAGATTGGTGGAACATCTGGTTGTCAATGGACTACAGGACCCAAGGCAGCATGGTTTCACCAGGGGAGGTCATGTCAGACCAACCTCATTGAATTTTTGACTGGGTGACTAGGAGGTGGATCAGGGAGGGCAGTGGACATGGCCTATCTGGACTTCAGCAAGGCCTTTGACACTGTGCCACATAGAAGACTATTACACAAACTGGGGAATATGGGTGTGGGCAGGACAGTAGTGTGGTGGGTAGGTAACTGGCTGGGTGGCAGGACACAGAGGGTGGTGGTAAATGGCTGTCACTCCACAGAGGGAAGAGTGACCAGTGGGGTACCACAGGGATCAGTGCTGGGACCGGTCCTATTCAACATCTTCATCAGTGACATTGCACAGGATATAGAAGGCAGAATTTCACTGTTCGCTGATGACACAAAGCTCTGTAACAGAGTAGACACACCAGAGGGTGTAGACAGAATGAGAAGGGACCTGCAGAAACTTGAAGAATGGTCAAGGGTTTGGCAGTTGAAATTCAATGCAAAGAAGTGCAAGATAATGCATATGGGGCACAAAACCCTGGCACAATATATCAGTTGGGGTGAGGATATAGCATGCACCAAGCAGGAAAGGGATCTTGGGGTTGTCATCTCTGATGACCTCAAGGTAGGAAACAGTGTGACAAGGCATCAGGTAAAGCAAATAGGATGCTGGGATGTATAGGCAGGGCATCACCAGCAGGAAAAGGAGGTCATAATTCCGCTATACAAGACACTAGTGAGGCCCCACCTGGAGTACAGTGTACAGTTCTGGAGACCATACCTACGTAAGAACATAGACAGGGTAGAGAAGGTTCAGAGGAGGGCAACAAAGATGGTGCATGGGTTGCATCACAAGTCCTATGAAGACAGGTTGAAGGAACTGAACATGTACTCCTGGAGGAGAGGAGGAGAGAGGATATGATAGAGACATACAAGTATCTTACAGGGAGGAACAGGTGCAGGAAAACACTATTTTAAGCGAAAAGATGTTTCAGGACTAGAGGCATGGGATGAAGTTGGAGGGAGGACGATTCAGAGGAAACATGAGAAAGAATTTCTTCACAGAACGGGTGGTGGACAAGTGGAACACCCTGCCAGAGGAAGTGGTGGGGGCTGAAACAATCACGGGATTTAAGAATGCATGGGATAGACATAAAGGAATTCTAGAGGTCAGGGGTAAGGGGAAATAGACTTCTAGGAAAACAAACTGAACTTACAAGCTCAAATGGGCAGACTAGGTGGGCCATAGGCCCTTATCTGCCGACACTGTCTATGTATCTATGTATCTATGTATCTATGTATCCACAGAACAGTGGCACAACACTGCCACACCAAGCAGAAACCAGCAATGGCCGTTCACCATATCGGGCAGGATGGCGCGACTTGAGGCTCGAGCAACTGTTCAGAAAAAATAAACACAACGAAAGTACCCCCAAACTGGCCATACTATGTGTTTTTTTTGTTTGTTTCTAAAACACTTTTATTGGCCTGCTGGCAGCTTCAGCCAACCACTCCAGGTGATTTACCAGGCGATTGCAGTTGTTGCCATTCACATCGCTCTTCATGCTTCTCACAAGATCATGTTGAGTTTGAAAAAAAATAAATAAACACACACACACACACACACACACACACACACACACACACACACACATCTTCATTTGGGCAGTGGGACCAAGTCAAATGCAGGGAGAACAGTTCACTTTCTCAAGTAGCACTGGGAGTGACAGACAGAGTGACAGTGCACCTCTTCCAGGAATTCAATTTACAACAGTGCCACCTGCTGCCTGGAGCCCTCCAGGAACTATTTTATTAAAATATACTCCTTCAACACCCCAAAAAAGGCATTTCAAAAGGATTTAAGTTTTCTTTTTTATTTAATTTATTTATTTAGTTTTTACAGATAAAACGTCTAAGCCAATTCATAATAGTAATAATGCCTTCCAGGGTGTGGTATATCATGGGATATCGTCACTTCTCGGGTTTTGGATGCATTCAGCCTGTGGCCTTCATATCTAACCACCCAAGATGTGATGATATTCCATAAGATACCACACCCTGTCATGCATTATTGCTTAATTATAGAACCAATAATAATAATATAACTAGCATGCTGCTTGCTGACAACAGAAAAAAAATGAATATGTAGCATAATATGACATTTGCCTTATAAATTTTTCTTTATTTCTTCATTCTAATTACAGTCCATCCTGGTTTTCCTGCCACCCCAGCAGGAAAGGCATGCTTACAGCCAGTCCCAGAGAAACTGGTGGGGGAGAATCCAGTCCCTATGAAGGATGATGTTATAATAATTGAAGAACAAGGTACTGTATATTACAATTACACAATCAAATCAATAATTTAGTCTTGTCCTGCTCCCCCTCTTGCTTTCACCTTTGTCACCTCCTCTTCCCGCCCTTCACACTTTCTCCATCACTTTTCTGTTCGCTTTCTCCCAGTTTCAACCAGCCTCTGTTTCCATCCATCTCCTTCCCCAGCTCCTCACTTACTGCTACTCCCCTTCTTCTTACTCCCTGCTCTTGTTCCCATGCTAATTTCCCAACACCACCGCACCTTCCTCAAATTTTCCTCAATCCCATCTAACCAAATGTTTCCTCACTTTCTTCCCCCTTTCTACTGCCATACCTTAGCCCCCTTCCTTTCCCACCTCCATACCCTCACTTTCCCCTCTCTGACAATGCTGTCTGAGCTGCTGTTCCCCCCTCCTGTACCCTACTATCCTTTACTCCTATCTACCAGCCTATCTCTTGCCTCTGCCCTTTCTACACTAGCACTGACTTCTTGCATTTAATGTATTATATCCTGCTATGAATATGCTAGCTAGATCACTGGACAAAGCCTTGGCTGCTCAGTACTGTTTAACTTTTAACATGTTTTTGTAATTTTATGTATCTTGTTTTTGTACCCTGCTTGTCTGTTTCCGATGTGGAATCTTTGTAAATGAGCCTTGGCTCAAAGGTGTATTCTGAAATCTTAATAAAATAAAATAAAAAAAAAACTCAATTACATTAATTGCAACTATTACTGATGTTTCTTTATAGTTTACATTAAATATACTTACATTTATTGAGATGCTTTCTTTGGTTTTATTTTGCCCCACCCCCACCACCCAAAAAAAGCAGTGATACACAACAGTACTCTACCACCACTCACCAAAGGACAGCATATGGAACACAGAAACAAGACACTCCATTCATACAGTTGTAACATTATCCTTACACAACATCCCGCAACCACTTTAGCACTGCATACACATCAAAATAATTATCAAGTACATGTCTCATCAAGTACCTGCTGTTTTGTTGGAAATGTTTCCTGGACACCCATTCCTAGCACAAAGAAAACATTACTTGTTCAACCTGTCCCCACCAACACCCCCCCCCCAAAAAAAAAAGTCACAGCGATGTGCACCAAGAAAAAAAGTTCAGTACAGGAAGCTCATTAGTAACAGCACAGCAGTACTGGCACAGCTTGATGAAGCTTTTCAACTGTCTTCAATTTGGAACATTAAAAGAGTCATAGTATTATCACCTTATGAACAAGGTAGTATGCAGCTGACACAATATATCATTAATAGTGTAACATAAACTGTTGTCTAAACATTTAATAATGAAGATGTTGAGATAGCTGTATAATAACTTTATTTATGGACATAAAATTCAAAATCTAGCTACAATATATGGCCTAGTAAATGCTGTAAACGTAATTTTCTGTAAATGGCATTGGAACAGAATGTTACTTGCAACTACTCGACAAATATTGCCTTAAACAATGCCACAGCAAGAGCTGCTAATACCATGTTACCTTTATGTTGGCACAAAATGTAATGCCTACTGTTTTGTCAGCTGTTTAGTGAGTATTTATTAATTTGCATGAATATATGCAAAATTTCATAACTAAGGTATTGTGCTAGTGTTGTGAGGATAAATACAGTATACTGTGTAATATTATTGAAAAGTAAGTGAATTGTCAATATTATAATAGAATCTAATCATGTTACTAAAGTCTTTATCTACAGTATTTATGTATCACAGATAATGATGCAGACATGGAGGGCGCCAATGGTGCCACAGAGCTGGCCATGGGGGGAGGCAACCAACCACCTACTGCTCCCTTCCAAGGTCAGTATAGTAGAGCATTGGGTGCCAATGGCTCATCTGAGCCAGAACATCCTGAAGATGAGGCCTGGTCTGGTACATCTGGTAGCCCAGCCCTGCTACAGGATGCTTGGTCTGCATATGTAAACATAAGTTAAGCAATAATTATTGCAAAAGTTTATAACTTATTATTTTTCTTTTCTCGTGTGGGAGGCAACTATGTCAGCCAGCAATTCTGATAAAACATTATATTTAGTGATACTGTATAGAGAGGTCTGCTTGTCTACACACTGTAAAATATGGTTGCCATGCACTACTGATCAAAGAAGTACAGTGCAGTGACTTTTCCTTGTATTGCAGTAGTTACATCATGCTAACAAACAAGTACCAACTTATATGGTCATTCAACTACACTTCCTCAGACTACTGCCCAGAATATATTATATGACAGAAAACAGGAAGCAAATTAGAGACATTAGACAGGAGGTGGATAACATATCACGTTCCAATAGTGACAGCAATACTGTGAAGACCAATACAATGACAAAATCAGCAGTTCGCTGCAATGGTCCCCGATATTCCTGACACTGCTGTATCCAGGAATACCACCCCCTCCCCAAATCAACTCCTATTTGGAGTTGGTTATCTATAGTGTGAGTGGTGTGGGGCAGAGCCCCCTGTATGGGGGGCTACAGGGGCAAAGCCCCCCACAGAAAACACTTGCTTTCTTGGATGGCACAATGCTGACTGTTGGAATTGTGCCGTCGCTGTAATGCCTTTGACACAATTCATGTCACTGTGACCTGGTGGAACTGGGGGATGAGAATCATCTTTGTAGATTATTGTTTAAAAAGAAGTTATCATGTTGTTTAGAAATCAGGTGGCTGGATTTTGAAAGGCTTTAGACTGCTGTAAGCTCCAGTTGTGCCAAAGATATGACATGCCAGGCCTGTGGCAATCGGACAGGATTTCCATTCCATGTGGCAATACATGCAAGTTAGACCATCTTTTTGTGCTCTAGCTTGCATCAATCTTGGGGACCATTTTCAAGGAACTTGCACCACAGATTTGGCACAAACTACCATAAATCGGGAAAATTGCCACAACTATACTTTGAAAGCCAGTCACAATTGCAGCAAAAGGGACTGGTTCACCAGAAATTTCAAAGTGTTGTAGAACAGGGTTCAATGCAAGTCCTGCACCACCCTTTGAAAATCCAGCCCATGGTCTTAATCTGCCCATGCTTTAAGTACTTTTGTTTTGCTATTTTTTCAACAGATCTACTTGCTCATTGCTATTGCCTGACTGGCATTAAGCAAAGTAAGTTATACATTAATTGAATGTCACAGTACTTACATTGTGTTATGCAATGGGTAAGAAAAATCATGTTAGCTGATTGGTTAGTAGCTTTGAACAATAACTGGAAGGGTATATACATTGCCTTGAAAGTCTTCCATCTTGTTTTTAGTGTGACTTGACTGCTTGGAAATCTTACAAGACTGCTTCAGAATTCTTAGTATATGTCACACAAAAACATTTCTAGCAGCATGACTGACTTTCCTGCCAATCAGTTTGAGCCCTTTCATGGAGCAAACCCTGCTGTTTTGTCTCACAAACAATTTAGCAATGTTGGAAATTTGTTTATTCTTAACGTTAAGATTTGTTTACTATTGTGCTTATTTTTCAATGATTTTTGTGTCATTTTATAAAAACTACAACACAAATCAGTCTTTTTACTTACTGATAAACGCATTTTCCCCTTAACCCCATGATTCAAGATCAGTCAGCTAACGTTTTATTCCTCCAGCCCACAGAGTTTGAATGTGGTGGGGATCATCAGTATATCTCTAGCAACCACTTGTCTTGTCATGTGCTATTGTTTACTTATTTGTATTGTAAAAGCTGTGCCAACTAATATTTCAGATGGAGGTACCTTGTCAAGAAACTATGCACAGCAATAAAGGTTTCATTAGCTCACCTCGCAACAGTACCGAAATGTACAATCAGAATTATCTGTGATAAACTGTAACGGTTCAAAAGGAGTCCATTTCACATGCAGTGCTGGAAAGCAATACTGTTCAGTACTTACATACCTGTCAGAGGTAAAGTAAAAATTCCAATGCAGAATTTGCTAAAAGTCAGGCTTTTGCTGTTGCAAAAGTTCGGAAATCCATTTCCAAACTTGCATGCAAATTCACCCTGTTCTGTACCCAACAGTAGTACATACCATTTATTTCCCTGGAGTCTAGTGGCACCCCCCACCCCACCAGTCACAGACTGCCACTCGATGGCATGATATAACAATGGTAATTCCCTGGTGGCTAGTGGTCCTTCCCCTCACCCGATCGCCCACTGCACATATAAATAAAAAGTTCCTGGTGGCTAGGCAGTCTCCCTCTCCGATCACCTCCCCCAACAAGGAAATTATGCCCTGGTGTCCAGTGTAATCCCACCATCCTGATCCCTCATACAGTCGGAAAATAAACACTTCCTTGGCGGTTTAGTGATCCTCCCCATCCCCAGTCTGTGAGTTCCAATAATGTCCTTGGTGGTCTAGTACACCCCCCCACGCCCCTACCCTGGCAGGCAGTGGCCCACCACCCCGGTCCGCCATCCTGAACCTGAACAGGAGAATGGCACGGCCCTCTTTTCCTCCCATGACTGGCCACCCACTGAGCTGTCAGTGAATGAGCATGTGCTTGTACAAGCATGCACTCATTCACTGACAGCTCAGTGGGTGGCCAGCCATAGTGCAGAGAGGAGGGCTGGACTGATCACCCGCTCATGTTCGGGATGGGATGGAGCAGGGTGGTGGAACACTGCCTGCTGAGGTGGGGGGTGGGAGTTGCACTAGACCACCAGGGATATTGTCTGAATTCATGGACTGGGGATTGGGGATAGGTAGGGGGTTCACTAGACCACCATGGAAATGTTTATTTTTTGGACTATTCTGAAGATTGGGATGGGGGTACACTGGACACAAGGGCATGATATCCTCATTGGATGGGTGATCTGCTGGAGAAGGGACCACTAACCACAAGAGATTTTTATTTATATATTGAGTGGGTGATCAGGTGGGGGAGGGATCGCTAGCCAACAGGATTTTTTTATTTATGTATGCAGCGGGAGATAGAGTGGGGGAAAGGACCACTAGCCACTAGCAATTTTTTATCTATACATGCAGTGGGTGATTGGGTAGGGGGAGGAACTGCTAGCCACCAGGGATTTTTTTTGAGCTATATGGGGTGGGTGATTGGGTGAGGGGAGGGACCGTTGGTCACCAGGGAATTTTATTTTTAATTTGGGCAGGGCTTAGGAGGGGCACTGTACACCAGTTAAAGTTTGTTTTGTTTTCATCTACCAATTTCAGAGTGGAACAGGGTGAGATTTCACCCAAAACATTCAGAAGTTTTCTGATTCGACACAGGCAGAAGTTTGGAAACTTCTGCAAAAGTTGTAACATTTTGCTGAAGTTCCACTAAGGCAGAAATAACAACTTTCCCCCACCTCTGTACCCCAGCTTTGCTAATAACATCATATTCTATACAGTCACAGTATTTTATACAGTTAATTGTATGTCATGAAAAAACATGCATACTACCTTTCTTTGTTGTTTTTATTTCAATATTTCTTATGGTAAACAGGTGTTCCATTGGAGAAAAATAAGACTGGAAAAAAATAAGATTCTTTGGATGTTGAAGTTTAGTACAACAAAACAGTATTTACTGTATGTGCTTATGTGTGTCACATTAAGTGGCACAAGCACCACTAGTGATGTTATCCTCTAACAACCTTGCAACCTGTACCCCCGTTGTATACTTGCTCTGTTAGCACTACACAAACTGTGGTCATTTTGGTCATTTCCACTAGTAAGTACTGCATTTCCTCCTCCATCATGCATCTGCCTGTAGCTATTGTAGAGATATGCTTATTGCCTTTGGTGTGCATTATGGCATTTTGCTTGCATAGCATTAAATGTTGTGAAATTTTTAATATTCAAGATTTACACTGTCTTGAAATTTGTTACCACAATACAGTTATTTAAGCAATAAGGCACAACAGGGTATGGGTTATTGGGGGATTTACCCACACCTTGTGTGGTGTGTCATGAGGCACAGCCGAGTGACTTAACCACACAAGAAGTGGGTAAATGCCCCAATAACCCACACCCTGGAGTGCATTATTGTGATTATACAATTGACCCATGTGTAAAATAAATAAAAAATGTGTTTATGTTTTTTATAAATGCCATTTCTCAGCCGTGGGTTATTGCAGGATATATCCACGGTTATGTGATGTGTTTTGCCCAATGAGGTTACAGGATTTTCATACCCCATTGTATAATATATGTTTATATATGCTGCATGACATGTCTCGAACAGCACTGGTGATGGTATCCTCCACAAAACTTTAAAACCTTTACACATTGTATCATTCCTGTGGTTAAAATACGCACTGTTTACTAATGAATTTATGTCTAGCATGTCCTGTAATATTCAAGGAATGTCCTGCTGTATAATAGAAGGGACTGTAGCTGTAGTTGCAATATGCTTACTGCCTTCAGTGTGTAGAAAAATATGTGACTTCAATAATGCTTCTTGCTAGTCACAGCTCAACCCATCTATCCACAGCAAGAAATGGCAATTACAGATATGTACAAACTAACACTGTATTTGTTCCCATTTATTTTTGTTTCTTTCCTTACAGAACATCCAGCACCAGCCTTTAGTGGTGAGCAGGAACTCCAGCATCTGACGTAACAAGTCAGCTCCTGTCTGGGGCCCTCTTGGCAATGTGTGATGCTCAGCATGAACTAGCTACCAGCAGGCACCACTGTGAGGGACTCGACAAAAGGACTTGCGAGGCTCTGTGTGCGCTCAACAGCAGCAACATGGTCCTAAATAGAAATTAGCAGAACTAAATGAAAACTTACAAAACCACCTTGCTGCTGCTGAGATCATGCAGGACTTGTGGCAGATGCTGGAGATATTTCTTGAAACTAATATGCTCCTACAGCAGAGAGAAGACCATGCCTTTAATGTCCGTGTAAATGTATGTCCTCTGCAACAACAGATCTTCAACAAGAACACCCACCTGTCTTTAACAAAGCTAAGGAACTCTGAACCACCAGTTCCTTACCCCACCTGGACATTGCCAGTGCAGCAGTACCCACTTCCGAAGGCTCCTGTAGGAAACAGACATAAAGGCCCACTCATCACGAGTGAGCAGGGAGAGTACCTCCTCATCTGAAAACAGTATTGGACATTCAAATGATTTCACATCAGAAACAATGGATATTTTTTTTTTCCTTTCGGCTTTTGTTACACATGGACGTTTATTTATTTATTTTGTGTTTTCCTTTCTTTGCTCCTCAAGAAGTAGGAAAAAATTGACATTTCAAAACTTAATACAGAAAACATATCAGCGGTCCATCTGCATGTGAAAACGCATGGCCCTCTGGGCCCTATGATGTCATGCACCTACAAATACACAGATACAGTGTCCTTATATCATACCTTTGTTAGTTATTGGTATTTTCAACCAACAATCTCAACATTGCCATTTTATAACCACACCTCATGAACAGTTATGACATATTTTTCAAATCATGCTCAAAATGCAATTTTGCAGAACAGCAGCGAAATCGCCTTGAGGGTCAGGTGTGAAGTATGTTACCAGCATGGTTCATGAGGCCGGATCATAAAAAGCACATGTTGAAACTTTGGGTATATATCAGCTAAAGCAGTTATTGTTTTACAAAGGATATAAATCAACATGACAGCATTCAGAATACAACATGGGAAATCCAGAGTAGGGTAGGATTCAGACTTTTGGTGTATCTAAGCACACACACTCACAGACACACACAACTATTGTATTGACAATGTCTGCATTTTAGCCTTATTTTCTAACCCCAGATAGAGTACCTTAACTACACTTACAGTACCTCCATTTTTTTTTGCAATAAAGTACACCTTCCATAGCTACTTAAGCTTTTTTGTTGCTGAGAACGTGATTCATCTGCCAAAGTAAAATTGATTTCCACATTTTTGCTCTTACTGTGGCTACTGTGAGTAGAAAGCTAACATTTTGTATCATTCTGGGGAGGTGGCTTACTGTCTTATTGATGTTCCTCTCACACAGCTGAGTCACAGCTGCAATGAAGATCCAGACATGAACCACTTTTATTACACTCTACTGAAGTGTTGTATAAAGGTTTATGTTGTGTCTTAAATAAAGTACTTAAATTGCTGTAAAAGAGAAATGAGTTTAAGAAACATTTTGTCTTTTTATACTCGGTGCTCAAAACAGTCACCAAATCAGTATGAGAACAAGCATTTGTCAATACCAGATGTTGTCTTGCTGGCATTGGCATTAGTAGTTCAGGAGTTAGAGAGATGCATAATAGGAATGGCAGTGAAGTATGGAACCGACGTCAACCCTACCCCACCCTGTACAGACTGACAGGCACTGAGGTGTGCCTTTGGGTCATCAGCCATAACACTCATGCCATTTCACCGCACCCTATCCTGCAGACTCTGACAAGTGTTGCGCTGTGCCTTGGGGTCATCGGGCCATATGCTCACCCCATTCAATAAAGAAGCACGTTGAGATGGGTGCAGTATAGGAGAATGGGGTGAATTTTGGTCCGAAGAGTCCAAGGCACACCTTGATGCCTGTGACTGGCTGCAGGGTGGGGGTGGGGGTAGAATGATGTGAGCATTACAGCTGACAATCCAAAGGCACACCCCTGATGCCTGTCAGTCTCTACAGGGTGGGACGTTATGGTTAGAAAACCTAATGTCCCAGGCGTTAGCTGGTATTTGCACTCCAAATTTTCAACATGGCCTTTTTGTGACCCCACCTCATGAAAGCATGTGGGACCTCCACTCATGAACAGTGGCACTGTGATTTTGTTAATCTGTCCCGAACACTGATTTCCCACACCGACCACGCCATTCTGTGCCAGATGTGCGAAAACACATTTTGGGCAGGATGTGTGAAAAATGACAGCTGTACCATTCATAAGGAGGTGTGAAGAAATAGCAATGTTGAAAATCTGGAGTGAAAATATTAAAAATTTTCGACGTTGTGAGCAAGTGTGGAAACTGCACAATGCACGCTCGTAACACAGTCATTTTGTGTAATTCTTTCACCAAATTTTCAACATAGGTATTTTGGGACCTCTGCTCATGAACAGTGTCACTGTGATTTTCTTAATCTGTCCTGAACATTGATTTACCACAGCGACTGCACCATTGTGTGCCAGATGTGTGAAAATACATTTCAGGCAGGATGTGAAAAATGACAGCTGTGCTGTTCATTTGGAGGTGTGAAAAAATGGCAATGTTGAAAATCTGGAGTGAAAATATTAAAAATATTCAAACTTCTGCGTGTGCTTGAAAACTGCACAACGCACACTCGTAACACAGTCAGTGTTTGGAATTTTTTCACCAAATTTGCAATGTAGGCTTTTTTGAGAGCCATCCTCATGAACAGTGACACTGTCATTTCATTAATTGTCCTGAAAAGTGATTCCGCACAGTGACTGCAAAATCATCTTTCGGGACTGAATAATGACATGACAGTGACTGAGTTCATGAGGTGGGGTCCCAAGAACTCCATGTTGAAAATTTGAATCCAAAAGTCACAAAAATGGCCGGGATGTCCACCTAAGTTGAACACCCACCCCCATTTATGCCATTATACAGCTTACCAGCATTTCTTCAGTTCGCGGTCAGCTTTGAAGAGTGCAGACATATTCCTGCTCTACCGAAGATCGTCGCACCAGGCTCCAGAGGTAAGTATGGGGTGAGGGGGGTGCGAAGGTGTGGGGTACACAGAGTGTGGGTGCAGGTTGGGAAGGGGGCACTGGAGACAACGAGGACAGTTTCTCTTTTACAGGTAAAAACAAAACAAAAGATATCCATGGGATGGTTTTTACAGGTGTGTTTGCACACTGGGGTGGAGCTCCCAGTGTGCCACCTGAAAGGACCCCTTTTTGGGAGGGGACTGAAGTCAATGGGGACTGGGCCCCCCATCAACACACAAATGTGTCTGTGTTTGGGGCACATGATGGACGAGGGAGTGGGCATCCCCTCGGCACACAAATTGACTAAATAGGGGGACATTATGCCGATGGGAATTGGGCTCCCCCATCGGCAAATGAACTGGGGAAGGGCCATGCCAACAGGGGGATTGGGCACCTCTAACATTGACTTTTAGGTGGGACTGTGAGATGTGGACAGCGATAGCCATCATGTTTACTGAAATGTTACACCAGGCAAGGTACGCCCTGCAATGATGGGTTACTCCTTCATTGTAGCGGCGAAATTGTTTCAAGTTGGTGGCATGCTTTCTGCACTGCTATCATATACAGCATGCTATTTCATTGATGCCACAGAGCTCAGCCCAAAAAAGCAGTGGCACCATTGGCCACAACACAACCGCACCTCCAAAACCTGCTATTCCAAGCTACCACAATATGTTGTTTGTGCTTGCGTGCAAGACAACATAAAAAGGGTGCTAATCATTTCTTGTATGGTAAATCAGGATTTTGAGGAAATATTTTAATTTTAGATCAAAAGAGAAGTAGAATTACAACCCTGACAACTGTTTTACTCTATTCAAAGACAATAATTTGAGTTTGATTATCAGCTGCCCATTTGTTTTGCTGTCTCCCAGTCCACCTCCTCTACCTACTTGCTCAGGAACTGTGATTCACATCTTCAAAACTCCTCTTTTCAAACCCACTGCTAGGCAAGCCTCCTTTTCTTTTAAACTCCCATGTCTTTTGAATAACTCTGAAACATCTGTTCACTCCTCCTCCTTTTTTCATTTCTAAATGAAAGACACAGAGCCCAATTCTAGAAGAGTTATGCCTGGCGTAACCGCACTTGCGCCAAAAAGAATGGCGCAAGTAGCAAGTTACGCCAGCAGTTGCGGCATGCGGTATTCTACAAAATGGCCTACAACATGCTGCAGGCCACTTGCACAAAACTGACTTACACCCTAAACCCCTTGCGACATGGCCCAGGGTTGTTGTGTGATAATTTATTTCCATTTGCAGCACAGTCTTGGGGTCCGGACATGGGTGGGGGGGGTTGACAGCACTGCCCTGCAGGGCCTTTAGTGGTGGGGTGTTCAGGGGCATGAGGTGTGTGGGCAGCCCTGTGGGACTTTTACTATTTGGGGGTTCACGGGACTGTGGGTGTGTGCTGCCCTTCTGGGCTTTTACTGTTTGGGTGTTTGGGAGCTGGGGGGACAGAGGTGCCCAGCGGGGTTTTGGGGAGCACTTGCACTCATTGGGGTTGTGACCTGTGACATGCCCCTCAGATACGCCCTTGGTTTGGTGTAGCCCTCCGCTTGTCACAAGTCACAGGACTTAGCCGCGAGGACCCTGCCCCTTCTAGACTAGGGCGCAGTGTCCCTGTCTCAACTGAGTTTGGTGTAAGTCGTCTTTGGTGGCGGCTTGCGCCATGCTTCTAGAATCCCGCCCACAGTCTTTATTTGCTGTGATCCCAATTTTATATCTTACTTTGATTGCTGTTTAAATGTACTTGCCTTTGCAGTTTGTTTTTTAACTTGTATATTCTTGTAACTATTCCTGCTGAACTGTTGACTGCTGCTATCCTCCCAATGACCTTCATGAAAACAAGGTGCTGCATGTCATGGGGTTATCATGCTTGGAGTAATTTCAGATCAAACAATCAATGAATCAATCAATACTTTCAATCAATCAATCAGTCATTGCTCTATGCTTTACTCCTGCCCTTGTGCCAAGCTCCTTCACCTCCCTGAGTGCACTCCCTATGCCTTATTTTTTCACAATGAATCTTCTGCTTATCTCCCCCTTAACCCGACACCCAATACTGGGCTCTGTGGATCATTCATGGTGGGTCTACCATGGATTTCTTGGAAACATTTTCTAAATAACTAAAATAAAATATTTACAAAATGATGCTTTACATAATTACTGTGCTTTAAAAAAAAAAAAAAGCTACATTTTTAGATTCTAGATAACTTTTCAAGCCTTTAAGTTGTGGTAGAATGTTCAAACGAGGAAAAGGACAGTGAAACATAGAAAAATAGAAGTTGTCAGCAGATAAGGACCTCTTGACCCACCTAGTCTGCCCTGTTTTCCCTACCTACTGTACCACCGGAGACCTGACTCGATCTCCAGTCATTTCTTCCTCTAGCCTTATTTCTAAGGTCCCCATGTGTCTATCCCATGCATGCTTGAATTCTGCTACCATTTTAGCACATACCACCTCCACTGGGAGGCTGTTCCATGCATCCATAACCCTTTCCATGAAGAAGTATTTCCACACATCTCCTCTGAGTCCCCCACTGTTCAGCTTCTTAGCATGACCCCTTGTCCTCAAGCATCTTTTTCTACATAAAGTGCCACCTTCATGGACCTTATTAATACATGTGAGGTATTTGAATGTGTCTATCATGTCCCTCTTTTCCTCCTTTCCTCTAGGGAGTACATATTCAGTTTCATGAGTCTTTCATAGTTGGGCACCCCATTTTGGTTGCCCTCTTCTGCAATGCTTCCACCCTATTTATGTCCTTCCAGAAATGGGGCTTCTGGAACTGCACACAGTACTCAAGGTGGGTCCCCACAATTGATCTATGCAGGGTAATATTGCTTCCCACTTTCTGCTGGTGATACCCCTCCCTATGCACCCTAGAATCCTTCTTTCCCCTCTGCCTTATCACATTGCTTTGATATCTACAGGTCATCAGAAATGATTACCCCCAGGTCCCTTTCTTGTTTTCTGGTTGCCAATACCTCCCCGCACGATTGGTATGTTGCCCTGAGGTTTCTGTGCACTAAATGCATGGGAAACACTGCAGATGATCGACACCAAGGTGCCCGACATCCCCCACAGCGACACCAGGAAACCGTCTCCAATGAGCCCAATGCAGTGCATGCCGACAACTGGAAAACTGATGCAGCAGCACCAGTGGACACCCCAATGCACAGAGGCATGACTGGCCACTGAATGTCACAGCACCGGCACCATCAGACACTGCGGGTATGGACCCGATGGCGCACAGCCCCTCCCCCCCAGTCACGGATGCCCGACGGCCAGCAGGACAACATGGGGAATTGCGAGTGGGGTTTCCAGTAGGCATGGTGGAGATGCACCAGGCAGGGATGCTGACAATGTCACACACTCACAGGGGATGCCCCTGGCGCAGCTGGACACAAGACCCGGGTGCAAGTCATGGCATCACTCACAGCATTGCGGTAGTGATGGTACTGACACAGTGGGACTCAGTGGATCACCAAGAACTCTCAGCTCCCCAGGGACACCAATGCTGGGCTACAGGACTGGTGCATAGCGGTTATTGCCCACAGGGGGTGACACAGGCACAGCACTCGCTGCAGGTCCACTCTTGTTGGTCGGTGTTCCTGGCTCCACCTGCAGCTTGTGCCCCTTGACGCTGTCCTTGACTGTTGCCGACATGTCCCCTGTTGCTTTGGGGGAATGGGTCTGCAGGTGCGGCAGTCGTCTGTGTGGTTGCTGCCAGCACACCTGCTGCCACTGTGGGGGCGGTATGTCATCTGCTATGGCAGGTCAGTTTTGCTGCTGTTGAGATATTGGCTGCTGCTGTTCCTGTGTCACTGTGGTGGTGTTGATCTGACACCATGCTTCCAATGCATGATTTTTGCACTTTTTTTGCACTGAAACCCAGTTGCCAAATTCTTGACCTGTCTTCTAGCTTTTTCAGATCATCCCTAATTTTTCCACTTCCCCTGTGTGCCCACTCTGTTGCAGATTTTTGTTTCATCCATGAACAAGCATACTTTCACTTCCAGCCCTCCTGCAATGTCACTAACAAAGACATCAAAGAGGACCGGGCTTAGTGCTGATCCTTGTGGTACTCCGTTGGTCACCTTGCCTTCATCAAAGTGAACACCATTTACCATCACCTTCTGACTTCTGTTACTTAGGCAACTTCTTGCCCATTTTACTACTTTAAGACCCGCTCCCATACTGCCCAGCTTGCTCGCCAGTCATCTGTGTGCAATGGTGTCAAAGACCTTACTGAAATTCAGGTAGGCCACATCCACCGCTCCACCCTGTTCCACTTCCCTTGTCACCAAATCGAAGAACTAAATCAGGTTAGTCTGGAAAGATCTACCCCCTATGAAACCATGCTGCCTCAGATCTTGCAATCTACTGGTCACAAGGTATTCCCAAATCCTCTCCTTCAGTAGTGATTCCATTACTTTGCTCACCACTGAAGTCAGGCTGATTGGTCTGTAATTTCCTACCTCCTCCCTATTAACACTTTTGTGAAGTGGAACCACATCTGCCACCTCCAGTCCCCCAGAACTTCTCCTTTAACTAGTGATAGGTTGAAAAGGGATGTCAGAGGTGTAGCCAGCACCTCCTTGAGATCCCACAGTACCCTGTGGTGTGCCTTGTCAGGCCTAATTTCCTTGTCCACTTTTAGTTGTGCTAGTTCCTTGTGGACTCTCTCCTCTGTAAAAGCACTAGTGTCCACCTCACTTCCTTTAATGCCCTTGTCACTTATCTGTGGCCTGTCACCTTCCCCTTCCTCCATAAATACAGAACAAAAGTATTTATTCAATATAGCTCCAGAACCAGGCTGTGACCCACACTGTTCCCCAATTATTTGTTTCAGGAGTGAGTTGCACTTCTTGTGTCTGCTGTTTCACCTGGTCTGCACCATTCAGGCTATGGTGAAACAGACAAACCAAAAGTCAAAGAGAGAGTTTCATGGGATCATTCAGTCGCACCATAGAAAAATCAGAGCAGAGTGGGTTTGGTCATACACCCTCTGCCTTATTGGGAACGACAGGTGTAAAGGAAGATGACAGTAGGGGCCAAACAGTCCATTAAGTATCACATATTGTAGGAACCACTAACAGTGGTAGTGCAAGGGTTGCAACATGAGGGAGCCATGAACTGGCGCACCAATAGCATCAGTGACAGCTCCCACAGTGACACAGCAACCCCAACAACATGAATGCCAGTGGCACAGTGCAGAGGCAAGTGAGACGCCAACAGCCACGTCAATAAACAGAGTCCTGCAGCAGGCATGACCCACCCACTCAGATCAGGAGAGCAACCACCCCTCCTCCCAGCAGCAGGCATAACCTGCCCCCCCGATCAGTAGAGCAACCACCCCCACCCCCCGGGTAGCGGCATGACCCACTCTCCCTACACCCACATCAGGAGAGAACCCCCAGAAGCAGGGCATGATCCACCTCCCATATCAGGAGAGCAACCACCCCCACCAACCTGGCAGCAGGCATGACCCACCCCCCTGCACCCGGGCCAATGTCCCCGCACCCCAATACCTGGAACACAACCATGATGCACCACAGCACTGAGACAGCACAGAGACAGTGAGGGGACCCAGGAGCACTGGCAAAGTGAATTTATTGTTGCTGCACATTTATGTGACAATGCTGTGCCCACCACACCACACCACTCTCACCCACATCACCACACTACTGTCCCATGCACACAGTCCATAGACTTCAGCCATCATGGCACCCATGGCCTTCACACCTGCAGATGGAAATTGAGGGTGATGCCCATCAGATAATCCTTGAGGATGCACTGCTCGTACTGCTCCACAATCTCCTGGGTGCTGTCACTGGCATCCCTTGTCCTCCTGCATGATGTCCCCACCTCTGTACCACAGACCAGCTGCTGCATCTTGAGATCTGTGAGCAGCTGTTGTCCACACAGTACCTTGATGATCCTCCAGATCATGGATTGGGAGGCCTCCATGAGCAAGTTCAAGCCCCTGTGCCATCCCTCCAGTGCATTGGTGATTCTAGACAGCCCCTCACACACAACACTGTAGACATTCCAAAAGTTCAGGGGGTATGTGGTTCGGTGCCTCACCCTCCTATGGATGGTGTGCCCAAGCCAGGTGTCTTTGAAGTAGTTGAGGTACAGTGCAAGTCCTCTTTGTACTGCCAGGAGCGCATCTCCTCGTAGGCTCCACAAACATCCATAGGTGGCACAAATGCCAGTGCTGCAAGTATATGGATATGCATGGCAAACTCATCATTCACCATGTGCAGCTGTGTCAGGGTCCCATGTTGTTGCAGATTCCTCCACAGCACTGGGTGAAATGGAAGTAGCACCCCCGGAGGTGAGCCTATGGGAACACAAGCTGTAGGGCTTTGTATGCTGCCATCTGGTAATCTATAATGATTGGCATTGGGCTCAGTTAAGGGCACAGCTCTTATACTTTGTGCAGAATTGCCGTGTAGCACATCACAGTCCTGCTGGCCATCAGGATGTAGGCCACTGGTAGCACCGCCATTGTCTCCACACCGTGCAGGCTGTAGAGCTGCTGGAAGAGACGGGGGCTGCTGTGGAACATTCCTTCCATGTATCATGTGTTGCACCTTGCCAGGTATTTCAGATTCCTCTGGGTACTGAATAGTAGGAACCATGCTATACTGTCCCACGAGTCATGCAGCAGGAACAGCTCACCTGTATCGGTCATGCGGTACTCGTCCGGGATGGTGAGGGTGGACAGTGTTGTGGGCTCTGCATGTGACCTATGGACCCTCCTCCTTGCCATCTGGATGGTGCACTTCAGTGTACCGACCGGCGGCAGTCACCCACCCACCACGTCCGTGAGCCCACTGCAGCACGCAACAACCACCTGTTGGCAGATCTCAGTCATGGTAGTGTTACCAGCCTCCCCTTCTACAGGCTCAAGGGCAGAGTTGGTGGATGGGGTGCATGGAGAAAGTGTGGACTGCACAGCTGCATGCTGATCTTCTGAGGAGTAGCAGATTAGCAGAGACGCTGACACACTTGCCTCTCTCTTACAACAGGTATGCCATCATTGCCTGCATTTTGGTAAGAGAGAGAGAGAGAACCTGCGGTAGTGGTTTACCATCAGCACCCTTACCGGGCTTTCTTGTGCTGCAGTAACTACTGGTTGAAGCTTTTAGCACTAAGACACTACCCTTAGAGCTTGGAGTCCAAGACGGTGGTGGAGCCTGCCCTGAACACAGTGTCTTGGGGCTGACCCTGCAGAGGATCGGACACTCAAAGCCTTCATCAATTTTTAAATTCCTTTTCTTATTTTAAAATCCTTTATGGGACTTTAAGTGACC
Source organism: Neoceratodus forsteri (assembly GCA_016271365.2). Classification (NCBI taxonomy): domain Eukaryota; kingdom Metazoa; phylum Chordata; order Ceratodontiformes; family Ceratodontidae; genus Neoceratodus; species Neoceratodus forsteri. Next base: position 1,215,193,994 of record CM057453.1, on the reverse strand, counting down.
ACTCTCTCTAAGAACAATTTGTGTGATACAGCATTACCCCACAACCTACTCGCTTACTAACCTCGCTAACTTTATCAACCAAAAGCTCAAAGTAATGTTTTGGAAGCAAAGTTTAGTGCGGGCTGTGTTTATCACTCAGCTTTAGATAACTGTACTGAGATTATTAATTCACTGCAAGCCAAAGAGATTGTAAAACTGTGTTCTGTGAACTGTGATGAAATTGTACACTGCTGATGTTAAATGATTTTTAATATTTTAATGTCATTTAAGTTATTTCATACCATGTGTGTTTTGCAGTGAAACTTTTAAAAGTTGCATTGCTTCTGCTGCTTCATACGAGTTATCTATTGAATTTGTAGGTATTTCAGAGGAATTTGAGTAGATATTAGAGTAGGCCTATAAATATGGGAGCACTGGTGGTAACTGGTACAAATCACTCCCGTAGTGCTAAAACCTGGCCGAAAGACATTTTGGATGCGGCACAAACTCCTCGAGCATAAGTGCCCAGTCTGAGGTAAATTAATTAATTTACAACAATATTCTCACCTGCTAGAGCAGAGGGTAGAGTAATTAAACACACAAACCAGTACAAACCAGTACAATAAATTCTAAGAAATTGATATGCACCGTTAGAAACTGATTAAATTAGTACAGAATTAACAAAGCTAATCATTCAATCACTCACCAGACCTGCAACTGTTTCTAGTTCCAGCCATTTTAATTATTCCCAGCGATTCCAGGTATTTGGGGACTGCAGCTTGGTGGCAAAAGGTGTGCCTGTTGAGCTAATAGACATACATGGCATCCTTCAGGTTACAGACGCCGTTTTACCTACGTGAACTGAGAGCCAGGTCTTGAAGCAAATGGAGAGCCAGGGGACAGATTGGAGTAAGCAAATAAGAGATCACTTGGCTGAAAGATAGTGTAAACCATGCACTGAGGTATTTCAATCTGTAGTAAATCTATCTCCTAGTACTTTGGTGCTTGCCCTTACTTGGCCTCCGACATAGACCTATATCGACAAGCATAGATTTGTACAGATCTGAATTGATCAGCATCCTGAGTTCTGCTTGTAGTGGAGTTCACCGTCCATAGTATAATGCGAGCTCTATAAGTAAGTTAACCAAACACAACAAAATATAATATAATTTGATTATTGTTATAAAGGAAAAGGAAAAAGATATATCCATATTTTAAGTAAAGTAAATAAAGAATCCCTTTATGAGTTTAACCAGGCAAATACTATATGCCTGTTAAAAACACTAAGTAAAAAGTGTCAAGACTTTAACTGCTTGGTGTGTACTTTTGACACATTATAGAAAACATGAACATACAAACACTTGCCAGCAGAAACAGACCACCCAGTCTATCTAAGTCTGCTCAAGTGTGCAGTTAGCACCCCTAGTTTGCAGCTGCCCTACCCCCTTCCCTTGTCATCCCAATGCCACCCCCACCTCCTCTACCCTCTCTCTCCCCTGTTCCCTGTCCCATGCCCTTTTAAAGCTGTTCACAGATTTACATGATACCACTCATTCTAGTAGTGTGTTCCATTTTGCTATCACCCTCTCTGTGACATAGTGTCTCATCATTTCCCTCCTAAATCTTGCCCCCTTTGTTCTTAGCCTATGCCCCCTGGTGTCCCTCCTCCTTCTTAGCTTAAAGACCCCATCTGCCCCATCCTTATTGATCCCCCTTCAGATACTTGAATGCCTCTATCATGTCCCTCCTATCCCTTCTATCCTCCAGGGTGTATATATTCAGGTCTCCCAGCATGCTCTCATAATCTCACTCAAAAGTTTACACATTATTAAAAAAAAGCTGTTTAAAAGCAAATAAGCAAATAAGTAAATAGCGACAAGCTATCAGTTTCACATGATATTTCTACTTTGTTCGAGTTTCAGTAAATGTTCTTTGGTGACCTGAAACTGGAGCAGATACTGCTAAATGAATTTGCACAGCAAAGAAAATGTACTAAGCCTGGGAACTTTTTATGTTTGCTTGCACGCATGTGCAAGAAACATAGTGCCATCATCCGAGTTTTTGTAGGTGTGGCACCCTGTCTTCCAATTCAGTCAATGTGTTTGCAGGCATGGCAACAGTTCACCAATGAATGCTGCAGCTGTCTATAATAGCAGTTGAAAATGCAGTGGCGTACAGTTGAAAGGGAGAGCTCCGCTTCAGTGAGCAGCGATAGGATAGTGTTGATTAGCATATTGCCGGCAATCCTGCTTGTATATGTCTCTGCTTTCTCTTCCTGGAACATAAATTCAGTTTGAAGTGAACTTTTCCTAGGTCTATCTTTCCAGGAGGAGGCAAGTGACTAAAATGACATCCTTGGAATGTTTCCAAAAAAAGATCTAATTGCCATCCTTGGAATGTTGAGTCAGAGTTCAGGGTGGGAGCGGCATTGACAAAAGCAGGAAAACAGAACCCCAAAGAGACTGAAAAAGTAGACGCAGTTGTCATCTGTTGGCACACCTGATCAGTATTGTAATAATATTCCCCAACCCTCTGAGTGTCTCTGAATTGCACTCCCCCGCCCGCCACACACAGTATGGCTGATGGGGTGCCTAATCCTCCGTTGGCTCCCTACCCCCTCAGAGTTCTAGGTGCCATGCTGGGACCCTACCCCAGCGTGGCATAAGTGAGAATGGTGACGGGAGTGCCCAATCCCCCGTCAGCTCAATTAAACCCCCCCAAAAGAAACAGACTTCCAGTTGCCACGCTGGGAGCCCACCCCAGTGTGGTACACATCTGTATGCCCGGCAGGGGTGTCAACTCCCTGTTGGCTCCACTGAACCCCCCCCAAAAAAATGTCCAGCTGCCATGCTGGGAGCCCATCCCAGCATGGCACAAGTCCTGCCATCTTCCAAAAAGGAAATAAATGCCTGAAAAGAAAAAACAGTCCCTGGTTGATTGTCTTGCCCCCAACCCACACCCACCCTCTGTGCATCCACCTCCCCACACCCCCACCTCACCCCATACTTACTTCCGGAGGCTGGCGAGACAACCTTTGGTGGACCGGGAACACGTCTGCACTCTTCAAAGCCGACCGTGAACTGAAGAAATGCCGGTAAGCTGCATAATGTAGTAAATAGGGTTTTTTCAACTTTGATGCATAGCTCAGGCATTTTTTGGAATTTTGTCACCAAATTTTCAACATGGGGTTTTTGGGACCCATCCTCATGAATTCTCTCACTGTTATGGTGTTAATCGGCCCCAAAAGGTGATTTTTCAGTCACTGCATGGAACCACCTTTCGGGACCGATTTAAGAAATGACAGTGTCACAGTTCATGAGGTAGGCCTCCAAAAACCCTATGTTGAAAATTTGGTTAAAAAATTCCCAAAAATGACTGATTTATGAGCGTGCGTTGCGCAGTTCTTACACACGCTCGTAAGTTCGCAAATTTTTTATAATTTCATTTCAGATTTTCAACATTGCCATTTTACCACACCTCCTTATGAGCAGTACAGCTGTCATTTTTCACATCTCACCCAAAATGTGTTTCCGCGCATCTAGCGCACAATGGCGAGTCGGTATGCAAAATCAATGTTCGGGACAAATTAAGAAAATCACAGTGACACTATTCATGAGCAGAGGTCTTAAAATGGCTATGTTAAACATTTGGTGACAAAAGTCCATAAAATTACTGTGTTACGAGTGAGCATTGCACAGTTTCCACGCACCCTTGTAAATTCATGAATCTTTAATATTTTCAGTCCAGATTTTCACCACAGGCATTTTTCCACACTTCCTTATGAACAGTACTGCTGTCATTTTTTACACCATGGCCAAAATGTGTTTTCACACTTCCAGCGCAGAAATGTGTGGTCGCTGTGGGAAATCACTGTTTGGGACAGATTAAGAAAATCACAGTGACACTGTTCATGAGCGGAAGTCCCAAAATGCCTGTGTTGACAATCTGCTGTAAAAAATCCCCAAACTAATTACATTACGGGTGTGTGTTGCACAGTTTCTACATACGCTCGTGACTTCATCCGTTTTTTAAATATTTTCACTGCAGATTTTCAACACTGCCATTTTTTACACCTCCCCATGTCATTTTTCACATCCTGTTCGAAATGTGTTTTCGCACTTGTGGTGCCAAAAGGCGTAGTTGCTGTGCAAAATCAGCTTTGCTAACAAACTGATATTGCCACTGTTCATGAGGTGGAGGTCACAAAAACATGTTGAAAATTTGAGTGAAAATACCAACTAACGCCTTGAGGCATTAGGGATTCTGGACTATACCACCCCACCCTGGGGAGACTGACAGGCATCAGGGTGTGACTTGGGATTGTCACCTGTAATGCTCATACCATCCCACCACACCCACACCCACACCCTGCAGCCAGTAAGAGGTATTGAGGTGTGCCTTGGACACCTCGGCCCCAAAGTTCACCCCATTCTTCTATACAGCACCCATCTCACCATATTTCCTGATGGAATGGGGTGAACATAAGGGCCAAAGACCCCAAGGCACACCGTGACACTTGTCGCTGTCTGCAGGGTAGGGTGTGGTGAAATGGCATGGCCATTATGCCTGATGACCCAAAGACACACCCCAATGCCTGTCAGTCTCTGCAAGGTGGTGGTGGAGTTGACTTCAGTTCAATACATCACTGCCATTCCTATTATGCAGCTCTGTAACTCGTACACTACCAATGCCAATGCCAGCAAGCAAACATTTGGCATTGACAAATGCTTGTTTTTAACACAACAGTATTAAAGATAACATCTACACTATTATAGGAACCAGATGGATTAGCAGCCTTAATGCTGAGCAACAGATTTTAAAGGAACTTGTGGGTACTCCAGAGTATGCGGATGACAAACTTTTTTAGAAATTGGACTTGGATGCTTGCTGCCTTGATTTATATTTTTTATTTATCAAAAGACTGTGCACAGTTTTAAACATTAGATAGATTTCCAATTCATTTAAAAATCTATTAAGAAGATTCACGATACCCTTCAGAAAACGACTGACTTATTTTGCACTGAACATTTGCATTTATTTGCACTTAGTCATACACAGCATTACCTTGGATTATTTTGCACTCAAGATTATTTAGCACCTTATTGATGTAACATATTACATGGTGTAGAAAACACAGCTTATAAAATACATATATAAACCCCCCCCCATTGCTTTACACAGTTAGCTACCCCTCACACCCTTAACTGGGCACAAACTATTTGGAAACACATTTAGAAAATTGGTACCATCCCTAGCTTTGGGAATGTACAGTATACCCGGCTCATTACTCTAGTGATCAAAGAGGAGAGGGTGTACAAAAGCAATGTGATATACAAGGTATTTACAATACCAGGTCCTGAGGAGAGAACTTTTTGCTAGGGCTATGCTAGACCTATACTTCTGGAGTGGCGCTCAGTAAATCCACACACACAGGAAGCAATAACGTAACTGTTCAAACCAAAGTTGGGGTTCTAGAGTGTGACTTTATTCCAAAAGATGTTCTCCAAAGCAAGGGTGGATCCCCAAAGTTTACACATCATGGCACTAGGAACTTGCAGAACAACAAAATGACTGTATCTGACAGAAAACTCTTCATATTTCCATACTGTAGGATATTGAACACTTTGTACTGGTATTCCCATATAGCATAGGACATTTAACATTTCTTCCAGTGGCACTGGCCACAACTGAACACATACACACTGACAGACCTCTTTCACCTTGTATTCCCATATTTCATACAGTAGGACATTTAACATTTCTTCCAGTGACATTGGCCATAACTGAACATTGCTTCTAGTGGCACTGGCCACAACTGAACATACATTTGGCTAATAACTAGCAGGGCCCACTTCAGGGAGTGAACTCCCCTTCAGACACTGGCCTTACTGTATGTCTAAAGTAACCAGGTGCCTTACTGAATCTGTAGTCCTGAACTGGTTGCTCCAGATGGGGGTCTGCCCATCCGTTGCTCCCAAATCCATACCCATCCATTCTTCAGAGTTATCTTGAACACACTTGGATAAATGTTTATTGAATGAAACTTTTGCACCCAGCATTGAAGACACTGCACTGGTAGTGGAAGAACTAACATCCTGAACAATGTGATATAGTCATACCTCTAGACATCACACATTTCAGCCAACTTTAAATGAGAACAGTCTCAAACTTCTGAACAGAAAAGTTATACATTTCCCTTTTAGCCAGAGAACACAACAGCACAGATACCTACTTTCTACAGCAAAAATCAGATCTTACTCACTGTTAGACACTACAGGCAACTTCAAAACATCCTGGATCAAAAAGGGGATTGCCCCTTGGATCAATCCACTAGCAGTCCCTTTTCACCCCTCCAGGGATGAAAATCAGGAGATCCTGTTATAGACAATGGGTTCAACCACTTCTCTTGGCAAACTGGAGAATATCAGGATTAGGGTGAGAAAGCAGGGCCCTACTCAGAGCCTTCAGCTGAGCAGTTCTCACTCCGCACACTTCAAACTGCAACCTTGCACTGACTGACTTCAACTGACTGACCCAAGATTCTAAACTCCCTCACTCATAGCTGCTGTGGCTTATGCTGCTGCAAGAGTTCCAAATGAGCTCATCTTTCTCATCACAACTGAGGCCAAGTAAACACAAGAGTGAGTAGGTGAAAACCCCATTTAACTAGTTAATCACCAGCTGCCTTTCCCTGCCAAGCACTGAAACTGGGGGGAGTCTAGTAACCCCAGATGACTGAGTGGTTACTCTCATCCCTGAAAGGCAAATGACTGTCCGCAGTCATATCTCCACCTGACACCAGGACATCTCAGCCTCTGTGTTACCTTCGGGGAGGCAATGCTACTTCTCCACTACCAAGTGCCAGGCACAGGCAGGCAGCATTAAAGGAACAGAGGCCGGCTGATGAAACTTCATCCCCTATCCTACAATCTATCTATGGATTCTCAGTGACTTCAAGAAAAACTGCTTGAAGCATGCCCTAATAGACAGAATTGGTGACCCCTATCATGAATCAGGACCACCAACCTGCCTATCCCCCTAGCCCTCTAGGGGAAAACTATCTGACCTATGCTGCCTACCAGGGAAAACCTATCTCCCACACTTCCCAGGGTACCTGTGAACAATAAAGGAAACATACATTACATTGCATTACATTTCCCCACAATTTCATACCTGTGAAGAAACATGTTAACACCCTGTTAACCATAAACAATTCTAAAAACACTAAGAAAAGGGGAACTCGGATGAGTTCCAACATCTTCTTCTTCTCTTCTTTTCTTCTTCAGGAACACCTGCAAGAGAAGAAAAACACAAAAAAAACACATTCTGCATTCTACACAGTGCCTAAACCTCCACCTAAACACTAAAGAACCCCCAAAATATGTTTCTATAAAAGTACAAAAGTAAAAAAAAATTGAAAGAGGACATTAATATAACACATTTGGGGATGGGTTGCCCTACATAGTCCCAGTTAATGACAAGATTGCTGTTTCCCAAAGGCATTAGTCTCTCCTAATGCTGGCCCATCAGTGCAATGGTGGGATTTCCATTTGTGACGCTGATGACCTGGGTTCAGGAATGGACCCAGGTCATTGGAGGTCCATCCGTAGAAAGAAGGATGGAGCATCCTAAGGACTGCTCTCCTTTTCCAGGGGGAGGGAGGGGAGTGTGACTGGTGCATGATGGACCCCTAGCAGAGGCCGGGGGCACTGCAGCTGCTGGCACCAGAATGTAGCTCGAGGGGTGAGGAGACACCGGCCATCATTGCAGGTCCCTACCCCCCGCATACAGGGGAGAAAAAGCAGCTGCCTGCCACCGGGATGAAGCCTGCCCCTCCTTTCCGATGAGCTCCCAGGCTGGCTCCCTGACCTATCCCAACATTGTGGCATTTAGGACTGTTGCCACAACCCTGCCCTGGGGGGTAAGCCAGGGGGTATCAGGGAGTCATGGCTAAATGTGGGAGTGGGAGCGGAGAGGGCCATGACTGAGTCTGAGGTAACGGCAGCAGGCGGCATGAAAAAGTATAATAAATTAAAAAAAAGAGTCTCTCCTATGCCAAAGCCTGCTGAAGAACAGTTCTTGGATAGGACAGGGCCTATATAGCACTGCAATCCATGGGGAGAGTCTTTGATGAAAATTAAAGTTCCATGGATAGTCTTCAAATGTAGGATGTGTTGTGCAATGTCAGTTAATGTAAATAAAAAGTTGTCTTACCAGTTCCTTGAAGAACAAAAACAAAGGATCACCTTATGTCTATGAGCTGAGGACCTTCTCCCTTCAGACCAGATGGCATCTTTGGATACCACTGGGATGGTGAACTCTGGAAAAACAAACAATGAAACAGGAGAACTGCTGGATTGATGTCATCTAGAAAAAACAAAAGATGAAACAGAAAAATTGCTGGATTGATGTCCTCTGGAAGGCCAGACAATGGAACAGGAAAACTGCCGGGTTGGCAAATATGGATACACCTGAAGAAATCCTGGAACACTAGAAGAGCTACATCTTCCTCCACAGATACTGCTGCTTTGGATGACAGACACTGGCCTGCCACTGTTCGATTTCTTTTGGCATACTGGGCATATTCACAGGGAGTGGCACCATTAAGGGTAGTACCACTCAGGGTGTGGGGAGAGGACTATGACCCCATCTGGGCATTCAAAGTTGATGTTGTGAAATGTTGCATTACCAGCTCCATCCACAGTTCACACAGCATCCGTAAATAGAGTCCTGCCCAGTCTCCAGAATTTAAGGCTATCACTTATGACTTTATCCCTTACACATTCTGCTGCACCAGAGCACAAATTCTTACTTGCCTCTTCCAACAACCAGGATTGCCTGTTCTGTTCAATTTCCTCCAATACCCCATGAGAAAAGGTAGGAAAGTACTTCCCATATGTGGTGTCTGCCCTTCTACATATAAGTCTCTCCTCCCTACTACTCTTTACTAGTCTGCAGCCCTCAGCCCGGCTTGGGGGTGGCCATGCCTGGTTGAGCCAGTGCCTCAGACTTAAAGGACAAAAGAACTTGTTCCCTACTATCTCTGTGGACAAGTTACTAGAGTCTTCTCCAACTGTCTCTGTTTTCTCTGAAGCAAGACCTTGAGGTGACTCTCTGGAGCCCTCAACACAAAAATACACTTCTTCATCCTCCTCTTCCTCACTGATTATCTGTGCCCAAGAGTGATCAAATGTCTTCACTCCTGAGACATTCCATTCATCACTGGGCATGGAGGTAGACACCTCCCAATTCAATGTCTTTTGCAATTTGTCCTCCCCCACTAGGCTAGGACTCAGACCCTGATTCCATGGGTCCACTGATCCCTCTGTTACACTGTCCATCTGTGACACAGGTGTGGAAACCTCTCTCTGTTCCTGCCCTTGCAGTGGATCAACATCAATATTACTTTCTCCTTCCGTAACACACTCTGAAGAACTTTCTCCAACAGGTTTAACCTGGTGCTGCATGCTGCTGCAGGCAGGGTCCCCTGCCAAGGTCCATTTGGGAGCCAATCTAATTCTTGTTGCCCTCTCTGGCACTGCAACCCTGCTCATTTCATACTTTGCAAGGCAGTTCGAGCAATGGGTTATCAGAAACACATCCCTTCCAGCCTTCAGACACACAATGCACAGTCTCACTGGATAGTTAGGGAATGCTACATCTGGAGGTAACCTTTCACCATAGAAAGCGCTCTCTCTGTTTCTCTTAGTGCTGCTACCTCCTCAGCGATCATAGCTCAGACATAATCCGGGTAGCTGGGAGTTCCAGCAGCCATGTCTGAAAGCAAACACACAAACGTTTTGCTACTGAATTGCTCACTAGTCACATATTGTCTCACAAAATGGCTCCCTGCTGCTATGTTTACATTGCTGACCCCACCTTGTAATGGCACTGGTAACTTTTCTCATGGATCAAAATCTGTTCACTTTGTCAAATCTGTGTTTCCAACCTTTCTGGCTACTGAATTTACTTTAAAACTGCAATCAATTGCTTTGCTGGTACATTTCTGCACATACATACAATGTGTACACTAGTAACTTGACTTTATGATCAGCATCAATGCAGGAAACTATTTACACATGCTCAAAGTCACTTGTAAGCCCCACAGTCTTTCTTTGCACAGGACTGCCTGTTCGCTGCACCCCTAATATAAAACTCACAGTCCTGCAACTTAGAAAAATTTACTGTTGCTGAAACCATTATCACTGCTCACAGTCTATGTTCAGAATTTGTGTTTGTTGCACCTGCTTTAGCAATGCACTGTCTTTCTTTGCACAAAAATAACACTGCTTACATACATACTTAGCTGGCTTGATAATCACTCACAGTTTATTTGTACAGTTTACTTGTTTACTCACTGAATTCAGTAGCTGGTTCCCTCCGATGGAAAATTTTGGTCTGCTGCCGATCCTAGGAAGGCCTCTGGAGTGAAATGGGCTGGTGGTCCTACCAATTGTAACCACAAATGACTCGATCACTCTCCAGTCAGTCGGACAACCAATTGAGCCCTAAATTACACAATACTAGTCTGTTTACTAAAGTTTAGAATGCTCACAAGCCCCTCGATGTCTGATCCTGGTATAACCAGCTTGCACGCTACTCTCTCTCTCCTCCTCAAACACTCTGCAGTACACAGACACAGGCCAGGGGGCAGGATTGCTTGCAGTCATACCAATTACTCGACACCATGCAAATGAGCCTCTCTCTCTCCTCACTTGCTCTTTTTTCACAGCGATTGTCGAGCAGGAGCAAATTTAAACTGCAAACTATAACTTTTTTTCTTGGCTGTAATTTCAGCAGCAGGAGCACCATTTTGACCATTTTTACCACAGTTTATAGACAATTTCTCTAGCGACTCCCCCAATTTGCACACTAAGCACATGAAACTTTCAGGGCACATACTGTATCTGAGTCTGTTCCTCAAAGTCCACAATACTTTTGGCACTTGAAAATTGCATTTTAAAAGCTCTGTAAGCACTTTCTGATTCAGAGACTAGGACACACATTTCAATGCTTTACTGTCCATTACAAGTTGAAAACGCACAAGCAGATGTCTGTTCTTTACTGTTCTAGAATGCACACAAGCAGCACATTTGGATGGCATTTTTCTGGGCAAAAATCCTCTTGTCCTAAGCTTACTTTCTGTTTGGGCTACACCGCTGCCAGACAGAAAGATGCTACACATACCCTCAGCAAAAATCTCTGGTTCTCTCCCCAAATAAAACATCAGATGAGCCCTCATTTTTTGTAACACCCCCACTACTTCACACAGTTAGCTACCCCGGGCCCCTTAACTGGGCAAAGACTATTCAGAAACACATTTAGAAAATTGTACCATCCTAGTTTTGGGAATGTATACCAGGTTCATTACTCTAGCGATCAAAGGGGTGGGGGTGTACAAAAGCAATGTGATATACAAGGTATTTACAATACTAGGTCCTGAGAACAGAACTTTTTGCTAGGGCTATGCTAGACCTATACTTCTGGAGTGGCGCTCAGTAAATCCACACACACAGGAAGCAATAACGTAACTGTCCATACCAAAGTTGGGGTTCTAGATTGTGACTTTATTCCAAAAGATGTTCTCCAAAGCAAGGGTGAACCCCCATGGTTTACATATCATGGCACTGGGAACTTGCAGAACAACAAAAAGACTGGATCTGACAGAAAACTCTTTGTATTCCCACACTGTAGAACAATGAGCACTTTGTACTGGTATCCCCATATAGCATGGGACATTAAACATTTCTTCCAGTAGCACTGGGCACAACTGAACAGACACTTACTGACAGAACTCTTTCACCTTGTATTCCCATATTTCATAGAACATTTAAAATTATTTGCAGTGGCACTGGCCACAACTGAACATACACTTGGCTAATAAATAGCACAACCCACTTCAGGGGGTGAAATCCTCTTCAGACATTGGCCCTATGTCTAAAGTAACCAGGTGCCCTTACTGAACCTGTAGTACTGAACTGGGTACTCCAGATGGGGGTCTTCCCACCCTTTACTTCCAAATCCATATCCATCCATTCTTTAGAGTTACAACTTAAACATCTTGAACACACTTGGATAAATGCTTATTGAATGAAACTTTCACATCCAGTAATTAAGACACTACACTGGTAGTGGAAGAACTAAAGTCCCGACAACATGATATAGTCATACCTCTGGACATCACATATTTCAGCCAACTTTAAATGAGAACAGTCTCAAACTTCTGAACAGAAAAGTTGTGCATTTCCCTTTTAGTCAGAGAACACAACAGCACAGGTACCGGCTTTCTGCAGCAAAAATAAGACCTTACTCACTCTTAGACATTACAGGCAACTTCAAAACATCCTGAATAAAAAAGGGGATTGCCCCTTGGATCCATCCACTAGCAGTCCTTATCACCCCTCCAGGGATGAAAATCAGGAGATCCTGCTGTAGACAATGGTTTCCACCACTTCTCTTGGCAAACTGGAAAATATCAGGACTAGGGTGAGAAAGCAGGGCCCTACTCAGATCCCTCAGCTGAGCAGTTCTCACTCCTCACACTTCAAACTGCAACACTCCACTGACTGACTCCAACTGACTGACCCAAGATTCAAAACTCCCTCACTCACAGCTGCTGTGGCTTATGTTGCTGCGAGAGTTCCAAATGAGCTCATCCCTCTCATCTTAGCTGAGACCAAGTAAATAAAAGAGTGAGTAGGTGAAAAACCTATTCAACTAGTTAATCACCAGCAGTCTTTCCCTGCCTAGCACTGAAACTGAGGAGATTCTAGTAACCACAGGGGACTGGATGGTTGCACATATGTTGAAACTTCAACATGCCAGATACAGACTGGTCAACACCAGCAGGAACATGTGCTAGAACTAGACACATAGTGTATTCCCTGCAGGGGGAGGGCCTCAAACAACTGGCACAACAACCCACAAGAGACAGGGCTAGCCTAGATCTAGTATGACTAACAGGAACAGGAACACAGATCTCCAGGTAGAAGGTCACCTGGGGGCCAGTGACCATCACATGGCATGGTTCAATTTGGCCACTAGAAATAAATCATCCCATTCCAAGGCAAAAATATGGGACTTCAGAGGAGCTGACTTTGATAAGATGGCCAACAGAGTTAAACTAACCCTGGCAAAAAGAAATACAGATGAGGGGGCACAGGCAAAGTGGGCAAGCATTAAGGATGCAATACTTGAAGCAACAATCCATTGTGTTAGGGAGAAAAGGAAGTGCAAAAGAAGAAGGAAACCACTTTGGTTCTCAAAAACAGTAGCAAAAAAGGTCAGAGCCAACAGGCTGGCCTTCAGAAAATATAAGTAAACGCAGCAGGATGAAGATAGGGAGGCATACCAAACTTCCCAAAGGGAAGCAGGGAAGGCAGTAAGGCAGACAAAGGCCCAAACCGAGAAAACACTAGCATGAACAGTAAAAGTAGGTGACAAGACTTTCTATAGATACATTAGTGAAAGGAGAACATCCAGAGGGGTTATTGCTAAGATCAAAGGGGATAAGGGTGTGTGTGAGGAGGAAGACAATGTAAAAGCATCTATCCTAAATAGATACTACTGCTCAGTATTTACTGAAGAGAAGGTAGGGCAGGGCCCACAGCTCAGCACCATGGACACAGGGGGGAGGGAGGAATGCAGTAGTCCCTTCACAAATGAAAGAGTCCTACAAGAGCTCGATAAGCTCAGGGTGGACAAGGCAATGGGACCTGATTGCATACATCACAAGGTACTGAAGGAGCTAAGGGTGGAACTAGCAGAGCCATTATCAGAGCAGTTTAATGAGTCTCTGAGCACAGAAGAGGTCCCAGAAGACTGGAGAAGGGCTCATGTGACCCCACTCCACAAGAGTGGTAGCAGGGAGGAGACAGGGAACTACAGGCTAGTCAGTCTTACCTCAGTAGTGGGCAAGATTATGGAGGCACTCCTTAAGGAAAGAATAGTGCAACACCTGCAGAATCCAAGACAGCATGGGTTTACAACATGAAGGCCCTGTCAAACTAATCTCATAGATTTCTTTGACTGGATAACCAGAGTGGTGGACCAAGGGGAGCAGTAGATGTCACCTACCTTGACTTCAGCAAAGCTTTCAATACTGTTCCACATAGAAGATTGATTAATTAGATGGGTAGGCTTGGGGTGGGTCAGAAGTTGGTGAACTGGGTGGCAAACTGGTTGACAGGCAGAACACAGAGAGTGGTGGTAAATGGTATACAGTCAGAAGAGATACAAGTCACAAATGAGGTACCTCAGGGATCAGTCCTGTGTCCAGTCCTCTTCAATATCTTCATCAGTGACATTGCAGATGGACTTGAGGGTAAGGTTTGTTTGTTTGCAGATGACACGAAGATCTGCAACAGACTAGATGATCCAGATGGGGTGGGTAGAATGAGAAGAGATCTGGATAAACTGGCAAAATGGTCACAAGAGTGACATCTGGGGTTTAATGCAAAGAAGTGCAAGATCATGCACATAGGGAAGAGAAACCCTGAAGCCATCGATAGGCTGGGAGGGGAGTTGCTGGCAGTCACAAGGGAAGAAAGAGACTTGGGCATCATCATCACAGATGACCTGAAATCATCCAAGCAGACCACTAAAGCAGTAGGTAAGGCTAGGGAGATGTTGGGGTGTATTAGTAGGGGAATCACAAGTCGTAAGAGGAAGGTAATAATCCATCTTTACAAGACACTGGTTAGGCCCCATCTGGAGTCCTGTGTGCAGTACTGGAGGCCACACCTTCACAAGGACATTAAACAAATTGAGGCAGTCCAGAGAAGGGCACCCATAATGGTGCAGGGACTGCATCAGAAAACATATGAAAACAGATTAATGGAGCTCAGTATGTATACCCTAGAGCAAAGGAAGGGAGAGAGGTGATATGATTGAAACATTCAAACACCTTAAGAGCATTAACAAGGTGAAGGAGTCTAACATGTTTCAATATAAGAAAAATAGCAGGACAAGAGGACACAGCATGAGATCAGAGGGAGGCAAATTAAGGGATAATATGAGGAAGCTCTTTTTCACAGAAAGGGTGGTGGATGTGTGGAACGGCCTACCTCAGGAAGTGGTGGATATGAATACATACAGTGCTTCAAACATGCATGGGATAGGCATAAGGGAACAATACCAATGAGTATGAATAGATAGGCCATTGACAGAGCAAAGGCTGATGGCACATTCATAAGATAGAAAAAGAAATGGGCAGACTGGATGGGCCTTGTGGTCCTTATCTGCCGTTAACTTCTATGTTTCTATATTTCTTTGATAAGCTTCTCTATATGAGTAAAAGTCTTTAATAGCTTATACCTACAGCTAAGGGTTGATAGTTAGATGGTAAATGTATTATAAGCAAGGGTTGCACAACTAAGAAATAAACCAAGCCAAACAGTATAAAGATTGCTCCTAATAATAGGACAAGTGTAATGCGTTAGAGTTTACCATAGTAAGGACTTAGTAAAATCTAAGCTGGGAGCTATAATTTTATCTAAGACATATTGAGTTGGAAAGTTTGTTGCTAGCTATCTTGTTTTCAGACTAATTTGTATAAATCTCTGGCTTGAGAATGGGAAGACCTAGTAGAATTTGTAGATAAGTGTGCTACAACCATTTGAATATAACAGTGGCTACTGTGTATTAGAACTCAATATCCTATAAAAATATAATAATGGTAAATACCAGAAGTGGGAAGCTTACCTCCCCTAGCATGAATATCAAAAGGAAAAGCCTGAAGGAGGACAATAGCAAGGAAGACTATACGGCCAACAAAAACCTAACAAAACAGTCATACGGCTTAAATTCCTGTATTAAAAACACAGGTAAAACTATGGAATTGGCAAATAAGTCTACTCTAAACAACTAAAAATAACAAACTTCTTTGAACAAAGAAGGATTGGTTTGTCAAGTACTCCGAATACTACTACTGAAACAAACAATAGTGCTATTGTTAAACTGTGCTCCCCAGGCTCCCTAAATTTTCTTTCTTCAAAGGTATTACGCTGGACTTAAGTCAGAATCATACTTCCGTAACCTTAAAAACAACAGATGCTCAAAATGAGGAAGCCTCTCTCTCTGATAATATAGAGATAACAGAGGCAACTCAGTCAGAACTAGGGAATGGAACACCCTTAATGAAGATACACCATCAGTATAATTCAGAGGGAGACCCAATTCAGCATAACAGGAAAAAATATGAACAGGGGAAAATAAACCCAGTGCAAAGGATGGAGGTTAAAGTGAATGATAATTTACAGTCAGTAATCCACAATTTAGATCACACTATAGAAGGGTTAAAGATATAGCCTAGAGACTTAAAAAATATGTCACTTTTTAATAGACAAGGCCTCAACTATTCAGAATCCCCAAAATTGTCCCCAGTTAGTGATCATTTTGAAAATTCTCCCCCAAATACCAAAAAAACAGAGAATGTGCCCAAAATAAATTATAATAAAGAGCGCCTTACAAATAAAGGAGATTTTGCATCTTGCTCATCGTTGTCAAAGCAAATACTTGAAATTATCAAAATCCCTTCTTACACTAATATAGTTATACTAGAGGATCTATGGTCAATAAAAGAGATGCTCATGAATCTGTCCACAGAAGTCTTTTATCATAAAATCATAATGGAAAAAGTAAAGCAAAATATGTTAACAAAAAACACGAATTCTGAAAGGGCCTAGATATTCGAAGGGGTTGTGCCTTGCGCAACTGAGTAGTGACTAGCGCAAACCCAGAACTAAACACCTGGGGCAATATCTGTGTGGAATTGTAGCGCACTCCACCGCACTGCGGGTGCAAAGACAAATGTATGTGGCACATTTCCAGGGGCGTGCCCATGCATATGTGGCACATCCCGATATTCAGCCCAGGATGTGTGGCGCATCTGCTGGCATGACCCAGAGATGTGTCACATACCTGATCTCACAGTTGAGCCCGTAAAAAACAACTCAAGTGTACACCACCCACAGGCGTGCTGCTGTATTGCTGTGTGCAACAAAGCAGCTGCCAGCTGTGGGTGGCAACCCCGAACACCGTGCACAATGACCCACACATCTTCCTGGTGATCCAGTGTAACCCCCACCTCCCATAGTGGTGATTGCAGTGCTTGAACATATGGCTAAGTCCCTTGTAGTCTAGTGGTACCCCCTCCCCATCCCGACCCTCTGATCACTGGTGCCATATTATAAGAAATATACCTGGTAGTCCAGTGGTACCCCTCCCCATCCTGAATCCCGGATCACTGGTGCCATAATGTAAATAACATCCCTCATGGTCCAGTGGTTCCCCCAACCCCCCAACCCACACAGGACAAACAGCCCACACAGCTCCACTGGTCTTCGGCAGGCAGCAGACCCACCAACATTCCACCGCGGCTGCCTGCCGAATGACAGCTTACAATACAGGCTGCAAGTTCATTGGTCCACACTTGCAGTGCATAGTGTAATAGTCACAACTGTGTGAATGAAGCCATTCATTCACAAAGTTGAGAGAATTACAGTATGCTCAGGGTGTCCGTCTGCCCTGTATGCCTTCTCATTGGCTGCAGTCATCAGGTGCACCATGATGCAGTTGTTACTTATGGCTACTTCCCAACCCACACAGGACACACAGCCCACCCAGCTCCCCCGGTCATCAGTGGGCAGCAGACCGGCTCGAGATACCACACGGCTGCTAAGCGAATGACAGCTTACAGCAGTGGCTGTAAGCTCATTGGTCCACACTTCCTGTATGCATATTCTGGTAATAGTCACAACTGTGTGAATTAAGCCATTCATTTACAAAGTTGTGAGTATTACTGTATGTTCAGGGTAGCTGTTTGCCCTCTTTTCCTCCTCATTGGCTGCAGTCATCAGGTGCACCATGACGCTATTGTTACTTATGGCCATGTTGCCTATTGCTGCTGTGTGCATGCCCCCATCCTTGTTTTCAATATGTACAGAAAAGTCGATGTGCTGATCGAGCCAGACCCTAAGGTATCTAAAGGAGGTACAGTCCTTCAGCTTAGTCCCATCCAGGGTGTGGAAGGTAGGGAGGGTTGGTAGCTGAGAAAGTCTCTGCCTTGTGCCAAAGGTCATGGAGACAGTTTTCTTGGCATTTAGGAAAAGCTGATTTGAGCGAAACCAGTGCTGGACATTATTGAAGTCACGCTGTAATCTGGATGACACATCAGATGTGTTGGGGCTGAATGTGAACAGGATGGTGTCGGTCTGCATACATATGAATGGATGTGTGAGGGCAGGCAGTGGGCAGGTCATTGAGGAAAATTGAGAACAGGAGTGGGCCAAGGACCGAGCCTCGGGTACACCAGTCGAGATGGGTAGAGAGGAAGAGGTGTAGTTGCCAGTTCTGACAGATTGGGACCTGCCTACCAGATAGGAGTGGAACCAACTGGTGACCTCACTTGAGAGCCCAGCTTGGGAATGTTTAGACAGGAGGAGAGGGTGTGATACAGTGTTGAAAACCTTTCCAAGGTTGACAAAGATGGCAGAGGTGATGCGGCCTTGGTCCATACTGGTAAGGATGGCATTGGTGAGCCTTAGGAGGGAGGTAGTGGTGGAGTGGGACTTCCTAAACCCAGACAGGTAAGGTGTGAAGGAAGAGTAGGAGTTTAGAAAGGAGGGAAGCTGGGAGAGGACTAGTTGCTCCTGGAGTTTTGCAAGGATGGGTAGGAGGGAGACAGGGTGGTAGTTCCCAGTGGGAGATGAGGGGTCCCCACCTTTCCGGAAGGGGATGACAGTGACGTGCTTCCATTCAGATGGGATAGTAGCAAGAGATAACGAAAGGTTGAAAAGTGAGGCCAGGGGAGTGGCGATGGCAGGGGCAGACAGGTAAAGCATTTTGGAGTCCAACCCGGTGGGTTTTTTGCCTTTGTTAGGATTTAGTGTGAACAAGGCATTTAAAACCTCAGCTGGGGTAATATTTTGAAAGGAGTAACTAGGGAGAGGCTTGGGCAGGGGGCTGGGGTAGAAGGGTGAAGTGGAGGGTGAGAGAGGACAGTAGAGCAGAAGTACAACTTGTGAAATAGGCATTAAACTTGGTGGCCACAGCAGGCGGCTCCATTACAGTGGAGCCACTTGAGTTTATGACAGAGGTGGAGGCTGGGAAGGGGGGAAAAGTGATTGTACCACCTTCCAGAATTTAGAGGAGTGATTTAGTTTGTGAGGAAGGAGGATATAAAGAGTGCACTTTTTGCCTGACACATTTGTCTTGTGCAGGCATTGCGCAGTACTGCTGGTAAGATGAGAAAGAGCTGGAGGCTTCATGGGACTTCTAGGCCTGGTCCCTGGCTGTGAGGCAAGCCATGATGTTGCAGTGATACAGGGTGGGTGAGAACTCCATACCGGGTCCATCTGAGGGAGCATAAGTGTCCCAGACTAGAGAACTTGGACTTGAAGTACTCAGGACAGAGTCAATGGAGGTGGCATTGGGCATGCAAGATCAATCAGTGTCTGCCAAGTCATTTAGGAGTGAAGTTAGGTCCAAGGATTTGTAGGACTGGACCAGGAGGGTTCTAGGGGTGCCTTGGGCTCAAATATTTTCTTTACCATGTATATAGGTGAGCGGTCCTTAGGGAGTCTGGTAAGAGGCCTGCTGCCAGTATCCGTTGCAGATGTGAGGTAAGAGATCAATCTAGTAGAGAGAGGTTTTGAGTTCTGGGGTTCAGTCGGGTGGGTTCTGCAATCAGTTGAGACAGATTTAAGGCTATGACTTCACTGTGGATTTTTGAGCTGGTGGTGGAGAGCCAATTCAGGTTGAAATCATCTAGGATATGTCTCTTCCCACCCGATACGTGGGTTTTTAGGGTGGCCAGGAGATCTGATATGGAGGATATAGGGGAATCAGGAGGGCAGTAGGAGCCAGCTATAAAAATGGGTAAGGAATAGGGGAAGGAGATTTTTACCATCAAGGCATCAATATTCTGCATGGGAGGCAATGAAAATGTGATAGGTGTGAAAAGAAGGGAGGAAGAGATGTACATGACTATGCCTCCGCCCCTTTTATTTCTGGGCCTGTCATGCTGGATGATTGAGTAGCCAAGGATAGAGATGCAGGTGTTTTGGTTGTATGGTTTCAGCCAGGACTCGGTAATAATCAAGACATCAGGGCTTTGGGATAAAGGAATCAGTTGCAGCAGGTCTAATTTGGGCAAGAGGCTGCAAATATTTAAGTGAGCTAACCTTAGGCCCTGTGGTAGTTGTAGAGTTGGGGGGGGGTGCTGGTGCTAGTTCAGGGATTCCTAGATGAGGAAGGGACCACTGTACAGCCATGTGTTGATCTGACCAAAAATGTTTGTGGTCATTTAACCATTCTATAAAGGCATGGAAGCTGTTAGGAAATATTTAGCAGCAGAACCACAATCCCCCCACCACCTGAAACAAGATGTGACAAGATGAAATTCCACCTATTACATAATGGAACGGCTGTTAGCATAGCAGAAGGCTATCCACCAGTATGCTGTTGAGCATGATATTGGCAAGGGAGAGGTAACATCAGCTCAAATCAGTGGTGCCTGATGGAGACCATTTGCACTGTGTTGAAGCCCTCTAAGGAGGCCACAAGGCTGGTTCGTGCTATGCAGCTGCTCAAAGCTAGTTACTCCCACTCATTGCTGTCATTAACCTGCAACTTATTCATATGAAAATTCAATACAGTATGAGGAACAGGAGGATATGACTGCTCTCAATTTAGTAGAATGGATAAGCTCATGTTTCTGGAATGACACTCACATGTCAAAGATACATACAGATGTACACTATAATGTGGTCACTCTCTTGGATCCTCAGTTCAAGGACACAGTTGAGACATTTTTTGAAGCACAAGAAAGCAATAAGGATCAGCAGTCCCATGAAGCCAGTCTTATTCACCTTGTTTCTGTATGTATGGCACAAAACAATAACAGAAATACAAATAGAGCAGAAGAGAAGCACTCATCATTTAGCTTTGCAGTCTCACTGGCAGGCCAGGTGGAGAAGAGGAAACAAGGAGGATCCAAATGTATTGCCACTGCTACTACTGAATATCACAGGAATCACTCATTTCTGCCTCCAAGTCAAACTGCTACTAATGCTGCAGCTCCTCATCCTGCTGCTGCTGCTGTTACTACACTCCCCTCCCCGAAACAGCCATTGATGACAAACCACTATTGGAACAGCTGTCTGACCATAGCTTGATGAAAAGCATGGCAGGTCACTTTCTGATGTACTGTAGTGATGCCCGAGAGCCAACAAACAAAATATTGCATGATTATCTGGATGAGAATGTGCCACTAGCAGAAGGAGACAAGCCTCTAATTTACTGGTACCAAAAAAAAGGTAATTTGACCCTATTTGACATAAGTAGCTGCTGAACACCTCAGCTGGACAGCTGTAAGTACATACTCAGAGAGAATTTTGTTGTGATGCCCACTTAAAAAAAAATAACCTGTACCTTTTTCCAAAGCCTTTTCTGCCATGGTTTATGGATGATGAATCTCCTACACTTCCAGCTGGGTTAAAGACAGGGGAGGAGGAGGAGGAGGTGGTGGATGGAGAGGGCTTCTGTGTCCATTATTTTTTTTTTTTTTGTAGGGAAGGACCATTAGCCTACACACACACACACTCTGCACTGCTGTCATCATTTAGTCTTCTTGAAATTCATGTTTAATGAATTTTTGGCAGGTCTACACTGGCTAAATAAAGTATTTTGAGGGCAACTTTGCCATTGAAACCTGTGTGTACAACACTTATTTATGCCATAACTGGAAGCCTAGACCATGTGTGGTACTGTCCTAATGGGCGCACAATTTGTGGAACCAGTAGCCTACACCTATGGATGCTGAACTCTTGTTTTCACCCAGTCTTCTTCAGATTACTGTGTTGTGAATTTTTGGTAGATCTACACAAGCCAAATAAATAATTTGTGGGGCAACATTGCCCTTGAAATCTGTGTGTACAACATTTATCCATGGCATAACTGGAAGCCTTGTCCATGTGTTGCACTGTCCCAATGGGCACACATTTTTTGGAACTAGTAGCCCACACTGTGGGATGCTACGCTGTTGTCTTCACTCAGCCTTCTTTAGATTAATGTTATGTGAATTTTGGGCATGTCTATATAGGCTGAATAAATAATATTTGGGTCAGTGCTGCTCATGAAACCAGTGTGAACAACACTTATCCACGACATAAGTGGAAACTTTGTCCATGTGTGGCACTTTCCCAATGGGCAAACAATGTTTGGAACCAGTAGCCCAGACTGTGGAATGCTGCACTGTTGTCGTCACTCAGACTTCTTCAAACTAATGTTTCATGAATTTTTGGCATGTCTACACAGGTTGAATAAATAATTTCTGGGGCAACATTGTCCATCTAACTAGTTTGTACAACACTTATCCTTGGCATAATGGGAAGCCTTGTCCATATGTGACACTGTCCCAAATGGGCACACAATTTTTGGAACCAGTAGCCCACACTGTTGGATGCTGCACTGTTTTTGTAATTCAGTCTTCTTCAGATTAATGGCTTGTGAATTTTTGCCAGACCTACAGGGGCCAAATAAACAAGTGTTGTGGTAACGTTGCCCATGAAACCAGTGTTTACAAGCCAAGGTATAGCAGGAAGCCTTGCTCAATGTTCATGTGTGGCACTATCCCAATGGGCACACAATTTTTGTAACCAGTAGCCTACACTGTGAGATTCTGTACTGATATTTTGTGGGCATACATGGGCCTTATAATTACAACCATTTTATTTTGAGCATCATTAGACACGTACTCTTGTTTACTTCTGGCATTGTCCGTGTTTGGCTCTGATTGATAGGACAGAATTTTTGGAACCAGTACCACTCAATGTGGGCTACTGCATCATCCTGCTCTCTGGGGTACTTCATCAGCCCAGTGCATTATGTAATTTCATTTTATTCCATTTCCTAATATTTGTCAATGATCAAACCAGCACAAACTAGTCTGCTGGCAAAAGATTTTTGGCAAACTTTATGCAGTTTGATGGTAAATGTTTGCATGGTACAAGTTTGGGAGGTTCGCACAGCCCTAGTCTGAATCCTCTTCCTGGTGCAGGACAGTATAAAGGAAAGCTAATGAGATGCTGGAGTATATTGTGGAAGATGTTTTACTAGTCATAACAGAGGGTTGATCTTGTTGCTCTGCAGGCCATTGTTAAGGCCACACTGGGAGTACTGCATGCCTTTTTGGAACTGTCATCTGTAAATGGGTAAGTGGAGGCTAGAAAATGATTCAGTGGAGGGCAACATAAATGATTCAAGGGGAACAGGTTGGGAACTATCAGGAGATACTAGAGAGCCTAAACATGCAGAGTATGGTTCAAAAGTCATAAGGTGGACAAAATCTCTAGTCATGTTGGGAGACATTTTAAAAAGTCATAAAAATAGATGCAGCTCCTAGTTATGTTGGTTGCAATAATCAAAAATCCAAAAATGGGCCCACTTCTTAGAGTGGGAGTTATCACAAGTCATTAAATGAATGGTCTTCCTAGTTACATTAATAGCAGAAACTGCCCTACTATGTTTAGTTCCTGAGGGTCTGTTTGTGTCCCAGCTTCATATTCAGCAGACACACTCATTCCCTAATAAGACCTGGTCCCCATTCTCCGGGTAACATGGCATTCTTTTTTGTTATTCTCATGATCCTGGAACACAGTGTACCCTACTTAACACTACATCATGAAGTACATCGACATATTCTAGTCTTGGACCCCCAAATTATGCCTTATTTTACCCCTGCTCGGTGCACTTCCCAGTTTTTGTTAACCCTCCGTCATCACGCACAGATCTCTCACCCTGCCCCCTTCCCTCTTCTCATCTCTTCACCTCTGACTATGAGAGTACTCTCCATTATTATGTTAAATTGTCAATTCAGCATTACTGCCTCCAGTTCCAAAAACAACCCATTGGTTAGGACCCATGGGCGGCCCCAGAGGAAAAAAGTGATCTCCCTTATGATTATATCCTTAAAGAAAATTCTACTGTTGCTCCTCCTCTGCTCAGGTAATGTTGACCTAAATCCTGGCCTGCCAGTGCAACTCTCCTCCCCATCGGAATTTGCAGTTGCCCCGGGTCTTAAAATGATGTTAGTCAACATACTGAGCTTCACTAAGAAATTCATCCCACTACAAGCATGGGCTACACATACAAATCCAGATCTTATCATTATTACAGAATCCTGGCTTAAAAAGGCTAACTCTGACCAACAAGTTACCCTTCCCGGCTATAAACTATTCAGAGCAGACAGGGAAACCCTGGGGTGGGGGTGTAGTAATTTATTCTAAACTTAAGTACACAGTCTCAGATATCAGCAGCAAATCATTAACAAAGGAATTTGAGATTGTTTCTTTGAAGCTCCACCTCCCCTCATCTGAATGTATCAATATTATTGGAGTCTATAGGTCTCCATCTGGTGGCCCAGAAATCCTAAATATATTATGATACTTAATCTCCTCTGCTAATTCAGAAACAATATTCCTAGGAGACCTCAATATGAATTGGCTTACATCAAAATCTCACTGCCTTAAATCTCTCTGTTACGAGCTTGGACTTGTGCAACTAGATGGTGAAGCAACAAGGTCCAATACCATCAACTTGGACAATAGTTCTCTCTTAGACATCATCCTATCCACTCATCCTCATAAAATTTCTCACTCAGCAGTTTTCCACAATTATATGAGCGATCATGGGGTTGTTGTATGCATAAGAGCCCAAACTAAGTTCTGTCAGCAGCCCACATTTATAACTAAACAGTCCTTTCAAAAATTTAAAGCTGCTAATTTCCTTTCAGATCTAGGTGACGTCAGATGGCAGAATCTGTACCTTGCCAAAAATGTAGATGAGGTTGTCTCTGTCCTCAATGGCAACCTTGCCACACTGATGAATAAGCATGCACCCCTAATCAAAGTCAGGGTGCATAAAAACTCTCACCCCTGGTTTACTCCAGGACTCAAGGCAGCTCTCACCAACTGAGACAAGCTCTGGGCCCAAGCTAGGCAATCCAAGAGCCCTGCAGACTAGCAGGCCTTTAGAGCTGCCAGGAATGCCTGTGTAAAAAGCATCCACACTGCCAAAGCCCACTTCTACGTCTCTTCCCTTAAGCAGGAAAACGGGGACATGCGCAAAATTTGGAGGACACTCAAATCTATTGAAGGGCAGTCTACTGCCCCCTCTGCTCCTACCAAGATACGTGAAAATGGCAGAATTGTGGAAAGTAATTCCCAAATTCTCGAATAACTCAACTCCCATTTTGCTACAGCCGGCCTAGCGTTCGATTCCTCACCCTATGCTAGCTTTGCTAAGAGTCAGCCTAGCTCCGCTCCGTCCACCTGCACCCCATCCTGCCCCCTTCAATTGCACTTGTTTAGCTATAAAGAAGTAGAAGACGCACTCCTTAAACTTGACACCAGGAAGAGCGCAGGGGACGATGGTATTGAACCGTTCTTTCTAAGACTAGGCTATGTCCACCTCATAGCCCCCATTCTCCATATCTTCAACCTCTCTATCTCTTCTGCTTTAGTTCCGACCTTTTGGAAATCTGCCCACATCCTTCCCCTATTTAAATTAGGGGACCCATGTGACCTGAACAACTACAGGCCCATCTCCATCTTGCCCATCTACTCTAAAGTCCTCGAAAAATTGGTCTATAACCAACTAAAACTTCACATCGAAACCTTTTCACTCCTTAATCCAGTGCAATCTGGCTTCTGGGCAAATCACAGTATATCACAGCTTTAGTTAAAGTGGCAAATGATTGGCTCTCCGCCGTCGATGATAAGATGGTTACTGGTGCAGTCTTTTTGTACCTTAACAAAGCATTTGACACTGTTGATCACAATCTTTTAGTCTCTTGCCTGTCCAACCTAGGTGCTATTCCGTCCACCACTCAGTAGTTCACTAGTTACCTATCAGGGAGAACTCAGAAAGTCAAAGTGGATGGTCTATTCTCTGCCTCCCTGCCGGTAGTCAGAGGAGTCCCCCAAGGCTTCATACTAGGCCCGATACTGTTCTCTCTGTACATAAACAATCTTGACTTCCACATAACTAGCTCCAGCCTGCATTTCTTTGTGGACTATACTGCTCTGTATACTCCTGGATCAATGGTATCGGAGGTCAGGGAAGTATTACAAGCTGACTTCACTCAGCTTGAAAACAATTTAATACAAGCCAAACTTCTCCTTAATGCAAAGAAAATGAAAGCAATGTTTTTCTCTCATAGTACCTTCCCTAGTCCCTCCCCTGTTCTACCAAATGATTTTATTGTTACCACACTAGGTGAATCTTTGGAAGTCATTACTAAATTCAAATACTTGGGTATTTTGATTGATAATAAGCTGTCTTTTAATGACCACATTGATGAACTTTCCAGGAGGCTCAAAGTAAGATTAGAATTCTTTTTTAAAAATAGGTATCTATTCCCCCTTGAGGCACGTATCAGGCTCGTCCAGGCCACATTCCTCCCCCTACTCGATTACGGCGATCTAATCTACACTATAGCTGCAACTTCAAGCCTAAGCATGTTGGATGTCCTTTATCACCGAGTGCTACAATTCATTGCCAATTCCTCTTACCATACTCATCATTGTGATTTATATGCAGCTGTTGGTTGGACATCTCTTACCACTAGACGCCTGTTCCATGCTGGTCTCTGGACCCTTAAGATGCTTTTGCAGAAATTACAATGCTACCTAACTTCATCAATCCAAATTTCCTGCAGTGCATATTCCCTCAGGAAAACTGACTTTATCATGCTCAATGTACCTAGGACTCGTACCTCCTTTGGCAAACGTGCTATCTCGTATGCCCTTCCACCTATATATGGAACCAACTCCAATCTATACTAAAACTAACTAATATTGTCTCGGTTAACCTCTACTGAGAGCTAGTTGCATCGAAAATAAAAGATACTTGTAACTGCCATTAAGCCCCCCCCATCCTTAAGTGTGCTTCTCCTCTACTGTCTATTTTGTCTACTTATACACTATCTTCTGCTAATCTACCCCTTCCCCCCGCCCCTATACACCATAATTATACTATCTCTTTTCACAGGTGTGTGTCACATTATGTTTATCCATGCCATCATCCAGTGACAAAGTGTTAAACCTTATTGACTGTACATTTTTTTTTAATTACATCTTCAACGCTGTATCTTGCTATGTATTACCTGATTTGAACCTTGATAGCACTTTGTATATTGGTACCAAGGTGCTATACTATTTAAATGTGTCATTGTATGTGTATAACCATCAGGACCGCCTGGTGAATGAGCTTGCTCAATGGAGTCTTCCTGCAATAAACTTGAGTTCATGAGCTATCTTTCTGGAGTTATTTTTTAAAAGTTGGACTTATCTGCAGCATGTTTAGCTGTTTTAAGGCACTTTACATCCATGTTTGAAAAAAAAAGCTTGCCATAGCTGTAAATGATGTAAAGAGGTTACATTTGGTCTGAAAGTTGGATCAGGCAGATTTGTGCAGTATCTGAACATTACAAATTGGACATAACTAAGTCAGAGTTTTGAAAACTGGACTTAATTATGTCCTAGCTTTAAAAAGTGGAAATATGACCAAGCTGGGTTATGTCCAAAGTTCTACAATAGAAAATTGCATCTAGATGTAGGCTTTGTAAAGTCCACTCTTCTCTCCTCACTAGATGAAAGAAGGGTGAGGGTGGACATGATAAAAGCCTACAAATGCATGCAGGGAGATTTTTATATTTACTAATTTTTTTTCTTTTGTATCCCAGGTACTGTAGGAACACAAGACACATAAACGTCTATTTTCATTTACAACCTGGGACAGTAAAAAATTGCAGTAACAGTGTGAATACCATGGATTTATTAACTGAAGAGTAATGCAACTGCCGGGGAAAAAACTCAGGCTACTGGGGCAAAACTTCAAGAATGACAAACGAAGCATGTCTTTACAGAAAGGATGGTAGACAGCTGGAACAGATGACTGAACCATGCAAATGAGAAATAATACTAGTACTGTCTCAGGGTTCAAACCCCAATGGAATATTTACAAGTCAGCAGTAAGAAACAAAAAGATGTTGAGGGTTGTAGGAGGTCAGAAAGGATCCAGCTGCTCTAGATAGGGACAACAGGGCAGACTGTAAGAACATTTAGGCCTTTATATTCAAAGTTTAGCACCAGTGCATATTTGGTTGATGCTGGCACTAACCTGGGTTTGTGCTTGTACTGTGGGTGGGGTCATATTCAGAGGGTCCTGAAGCCCCCCCTCCCAATTCCCACCAGTGCCCAGACACTGAAATACTGCTATACCTATGCAGATGAGGGTTTCCTTTCATGCATACTGGTGCAGCAGAATTTTCTAAGGATTTTGGTGGTGGTAAACAGCGCCCCCCCACCCCGAGTGGTGCTGTTTACAACCACCAAAAACACCTTTTAACCAGGTACTAAACCTGTGCCCCCACTCCCTTGAAGGCAGGGCAGCTGTACTGCAGCTCTCCTGCTAGTGCTGAGCTGTCGCCACCCCCAGCTGCCAAGTATATCCTTCTATTCAACTTCCCTGGTGGTCCAGTGGGTCCCACACCCTGATCACCCAGTAGATCCTTTTATTTATATCTCCTGGTGGTTCAGTGGTTCTCCCACTACTGATCTCCAAATACCTCCTTCTATTCAGCTGTCCCTATTGTCCAGTCCTCTATATTCCTGGTGGTATAGTGAGCCCCATCACCCCAATCTGTCCCTCTGGTCCTGTAAAAGACATCCCTGGTGTCCAGTGGCCCCCCAAAAAGTTCCATGTCCCCATCTGATCAGCCCACTCACTGCACCCCCTCACCCCAGTGTCCAGTGCTTATAGCAATATTGTAGAGGGTCTAGAAGGGAGGGTTAGCCTTTTCGCAGATGATACAAAGCTGTGTAAAAAGGTAGTTACACAAGAAGGAATAGAAAAAATGAGGAGAGATCTGAAGAGGCTAGAAAACTGATCCAAGGAATGGCAGTTGGATTTTAATGCAAAAAAGTGCAGGCTTATGCACCTGAGAAGAGGGAATCCTAGGGTCGAGTATGAACAAGATGAGGTAACACTGGAGGCCACCAAAGAGGAAAGGGATCTAGGGGTAGCCATAGAAGACAACCTCAAATTGGCTAAACAGTGTGACAAAGCAGTCAGAAAGGCTAACAGAATACTAGGGTGCATGGAGGGGTATAACAAGTAGAAGGAGGGAAGTGTTGGTACCAGTGTACAACTCCCTAGTAAGGCCTCACCTCACCTGGAGTACTGTGTTTAGTTCTGTAGGCCCCATCTCCAAAAAGAAATAGACAGGATGGAGACAGCACAGAAGAGGGTGACATAAGTTGTAAGAGGAGAGACTCTGAGCTCTCAATATGTACTTCCTGGAGGAAAGGTAAGAGAGAAGGGCATGATAGAGACCTTCAGGTATCTGAAAGGGATCAACAGGGTACCAAAGGGGAGCATCTTTCACATGAAGGGGAATAGCAGAACAAGGGGGCACAGCATGAGACTAAAAGAGAGAAAACTTAGGGGGAACTTGGGAAAATTCTACTTCAATGAAAGTGTGGTAGAGAGATGGAACAATTTCCCTCAGGAAGTGATGGGGGTGGCCAGCGTTCAGTGATCCAAGAATGTGTGGGATAGGCACATGGGAATTATCGAGCTAGGGTGAAAGGGGGAGAACTTGTTGCATCTAGGGTACATAAAGCATTAGAAAGAGGGATAGGGCAGACTGGATGGGCCACAAGGCCCTTATCTGTTGACAACATCTATGTATCTATGTATAGTCACCAGAGTAGAAAGACTAAAGGAGCTTAATATGTATACCCTCAAGGAAAGGAGGGAGAGGGGGGATATGATTGAAACTTTCAATTACCTCAAGGGAATCAACAAAGTCTAAAAGGGTAGCATCTTTCAGAAAATGAGATGTGCAAGAACAAGGAGACACAATTTGAAGATAGAGGGGGGATGGCTCAGGAGCTATGTGAGGAAGTATTTTTTCACAGAGAGGGTCATGGACACATGGAATGACCTTCCTGAGGAGGTTGTCAGGTCTAAAACAATGGGGGAATTCAAGAATGTGTGGGACAGACATAAAGTAATTCTGGTGGGGGATAGGAAGAAGTACTGTAGGATGCTGGTTAACTAGGATCTGCAGCTTATCCAATAAGTAGGGAAATGGGCAGACTAGGTGGGCCAAGCAGTCCTTATCTGACATTAAAGTTTATGTTCTCTGTTTCTAAGTACTGTGACAGGCATAGCTCACCTCTCACATCCATAGCCTGCTGCTATTTGAGCTGTCAGTGAGCACACATACTGTAGAAATAGCTGTTTCTACAGTACATGCACATACTGACAGCTCATACGGTAGCCGACTACAAAGTTGAGAGGAGGGCTTTGCAGGTTGCTGAACTCCAGTGTCATTGAGTGCTGGAAGCCACTGTAAAGGGGGCTGTGTTGGATTTGAGTGTGCAGGTCAGGTGGGGAGTATGGAACTGTTCAAGCGGAATCACTGGACACCAGGGACATCTTTTACATAACTGGAAGGACAGAGCATGAGTGGGGGGATCTCTAGACCACTGGGGATAGATAGGATTGGGGACCACTAGACCACCAGGGAAGTTGAATAGAAAGATGTTCTGGGTGATCAGGTGTGGGAGGGATTACTGAGCTACAGGGGATATAAATTGAAGGATGTACTGGGTAATCAGGTTTGGGGAAGACACTAGACTACCAGGGAATTTAAATAGAAAAATGTACTGGGAAATCGGGGTTGGGGGAACCACTGGATCACCATTGGATTTAAATAGGGGGATGTACTGGGCAATCGGGGGTGGGTGAACAACTGGACCCCCAGTAAATTTAGATACAGTAGAAGAATGTATTGTGCCAACAGGGGTGGGGAAAACCACTGGACCACCAGGGAGTGTGATTAACAGTGACTGAGGCACTAAGAGGCTGCTGCATGCCATGCAAATGAGCCCATAATGGACTTGCAGATGGTCATTTAGCACTTTGCATGTCCAATGGGCTCATTTGGATGTTCGGGCTTAATCTGGCCCACAAGGGAACTGGTACTATCCTATTTCAGGCAGAGGTACTCCTGCGGGTCATATGCAGACCTCTGGTCTGTGTTGGGGTAGAACAGATCCACCTATCCTTGTGCTGACGTGGACTGATATTTAGTCATACAGCACTACTCTATCGATGAGCACTATCCCTCGGACTATTGCTGAAGCTGAGGGGTCCACCACTGCAGCACAAACAGCAGCACTGCACTTGCCCCATGTTTTTAATATCGGAGCCTTAGTCTTTCTCCACTCTTTACGATTTATGTATCTAGCTTCATAGATCACTCGTCTTTCATTTTTCCCCAAAACCGTTATGCAGTCACAATATGTACAGTGCAATATGTACCTATGATGACAGTGTTTTAAGAATACCAGGTTTGACAGGTTCTTAGACTCAGGACAAAAACTGTTAAGTGAACTAAGGAGGCAGTCACAAGGGGGTTTCAAACCTTAATTCCATGTTTATTCTCCCTGGCCATGGCTTAAAACAGGTTAGTAGGAAGAGTTATGGAATACTGATACTATAGTTTCATGTTTAACTTTTATGTTCCATTCTCTCCTTCACATAGCTGGGCCATCTGTGAAATCCAGTATCTTCATGTTTTGTAAAAAAATAACACATAGCAGTCACATCAAGACAAGAGTAAGAATAGACTAACGTAATATCGTAAATCATGTGATATTTATTGACAAGTGTTGGCAGCTAGTATAAAACAGTGTATATTGTTTACCACACTAGTTTGAGTCAATATGGACTCTTCCGTATCATGCCATATTTTGTGTCTGATTTATGTGTTTTTTTTATGTACAAAACATCTGTTACCATGTGTTTAAAGATGAGAAGGCAAATAATGTGTCTTGGAGTGAAAAGCAACCTCTGCTATAGGTATCAATCTCTCTTCACGTAATCATGGCCCCATAGACCAGGCAGATTGTTCTGGACTAGCACACTTTAAGCCCTGTGGAAGAAGAGGACGTGCATTAAAGGGGTTCTGTGGTTGTGGTTATAAATTGTTTAAGAACAATAAAGGAATGTTGCATTTGTTGAAGCATACTGAACATTCACATCAGCTTAGAAAGTAGTCCTTTTAAATTTTATGAATGTCTATGAACATGCAATGAGAATGGTATGTACATGAACTGTTAATAAACTTTTATAAATTTGTCTTAAGTACTTTAAATAATATTCTATTTGTGAATGGTCAAGAATAGTCATAATCATAAAACCACCATGAATGATAATAAGTATTTATAATCTCCAGAGGTACTCATAAGTACCCATTAGAACAAGCATTTGTCAATGCCGAATGTTGTCTTGCTGGCATTGGCATTGGTACTGCAGGAGTTAGAGATGCACAATAGGAATGGCAGTGAAGTATTGAACTGATGCCAACCTCACCCCCACCCTGCAGAGACTGACAGGCATTGGGGTGTGCCTTTGGGTCGCCAGCTATAACGAGCATGCCATTTCACCTCACCCTACCCTGTAGACACTGACAAGTGTCGTAATATGCTTTGGGGTCTTTGGGCCTTATAAGTACCCCATTTCATAAGGAAATACACTGAGATGGGTGCAGTACAGGAGAATGGGGTGAACTTTGGGGCCGAGCACTCCAAGGCACACCTCCATGCCTGTCAGAGGCTGCAGGGTGGGGAATGGAGGTGGACTGGTATGAGCATTACAGCCGATGATCCCAAGCCACACCCCGATGCCTGTCAGTCTCTACAGAGTGGGGTGTTACAGCTGGAAACCCTAACGCCATAGGCGTTTGTTGGTATTTTTTTTGTAACTCACTTTTATTCAAGAACTTTGAATTCCAATACATTTAAAACATTAAGGATCAACATTTCATTTAAACAAAGTATCAGTCCAAAGAGGCATATGGATGATTGAAATGTCCAGAGTCCTTCTGTTATTTCTTCTTTCTTAAGGACCTCATTCTCTTTATAATTTAATCTCCACTGATTTGCTCACATGCAATAACTCATTCGAGCCAATGCAATTAATTTTTTACATTTCAAACTTGTTGTACAACTCATAAAGAAAAGTTTAACCCAATAAATAACTGCACTCCTTTCTCGGCCTATAGTGGTGTGCATATATATATATACTCAATTTAAAAGATAAAAAGTAGAAGATTCTGGTGATTCTTTTACTTTAAACTGTTTACAGGATTGATCATCCATTTTTAAACTTATTCAGCCACCTGTTGTTCTGAATTCTAATGGGGGTATGTGGGAGGGGGAGACAAGCGGTGGGGTGGGGGCTACAGCCTCCATCAGATGATTACCTCTTCTCTAGAAACTGGCACCCGGCCACCTCAGCCAGAGGTTCCAAATCCCAAAGAACTTGTCCTCCCTCAATTGCATTCTAACAAGGAGTTTTTCCCGATCATGGATGAGCCTTACTTGGCTAATCCATTCATCCACATTTGGGGCTTCCTGTTGCAGCCATCTGGTGGAAAGGCATTTTAAAGCTGCCACAATAGAAATTAATCCTAATTCCCTCTGGGTAGGAAGGAGGCCAAGCACCACTGGGAACCCCAGAATCCAGTTAAGGAAGTCTGAGAGTACATCCACCATTAAGATCTGTTGTACATTTAGTTTGACTGTATCCCAGAAATTCCTAATAACCAAACATTCCCATAAAATATGTGTATGAGATCCTCCTAACCCGCAACCACACCAGCACTTGTCTGAGAAAATGGACCCAAAGTGCTTTGTGACCACAGGAGTGCGGAAGAATCTAGTAATTTTCTTCCAAAAATATTCCCTCCAATCTGGGAAGGTGGTGACCCTCCACCCTATCCTGAATCTCTTTTCCCACATCTCCTTTGGGATGACAATAGATAGTTCTCCCTCCTATGCATTCTTTAATGGGTTTAAAGGATCTAGGCTCTTCTCCCCCAGCATCCCATTTAATACTGAAACATAGCTTAGCTTGACTCGCAGTGTAACAAATTCTTCACATATCGTCTTTTGTCAGTGCAGAAGTGCTATCCTGTTACCACTCATTATAAAGTGCCTGACCTGTATATATCTAAAAAATTCTGGGTTATTCAAACCAAATTTCTCTTTTAATCTATCAAAGGACTCACAGATGTCTCTCTCAACTAACTGGGAGAACCTGGTGAGACCCTTGGTTTCCCATGCTTTGTATCCAGGGTCCAGTCTCGGAGGGGCGAATCCAGCATGGTATCT
Organism: Neoceratodus forsteri; assembly: GCA_016271365.2. Classification (NCBI taxonomy): domain Eukaryota; kingdom Metazoa; phylum Chordata; order Ceratodontiformes; family Ceratodontidae; genus Neoceratodus; species Neoceratodus forsteri. The sequence continues at coordinate 1,215,159,765 of CM057453.1, read as the reverse complement.
AATGAGGGTGAGGGAGCCTAGGGAAGAAGGAGAGGCCAATCTCTTCCAGACCTTATTCAGGATCCTAAGAGAGTGTCGCGTCCAGAGTTTACAGGTCAGCTCCTGGGGAGGGACATGTTGGTCAAGGCATGCTAATTTAAATAATGGCTTTGACAGGTCCTCCCCTTCCTCTATCTCATACCAGCTAGACTCTCTTCACTGCATGGCCCAGGAACACACCAGGGTCATCTGGCACACGAGATAGTATCTATACAAATCAGGGAGTCCCAGTCCCCCACTATCCCTAGCTTGCTGTAGAATCTTTCTAGCCACCCTAAGTCTATGACCCCCCCATATGAGCAGAGTTATGCCCTTCTGGACTCTTGCCCAGAACTGTATTGGGACCAGGACAGGCAGGGTAGAAAACAAAAAGAGAAATCTAGGCAACACATACATTTTAATGGAATCAACTTGACCTGACAATGAAAGGGACAATAGTGTCCATCTTGCCAAATAGGTCTGAATGTCACCCCAAAGGCGGTTATTATTAGCTTCAAATAGTGCTGCATATATTGTGGAAATCTGGATGCCCAGGTAGCATATCTGATTGTGCCTAGCCCAAGTGAAAGGGAAGCCATGCTTCATCATAGGGGAACAATTTCCACTCAAAACTAAGGCCTCTGACTTACAATAATTGATCTTATAGCCTGATATAGACCCAAACTGCTCAAGCAGGGCCAGTAGTCAGGGCAGGGAGGTTTCAGGATGTCCTACAAAAAATATGGAGTCGTCCGTATACAGAGCCACTTAATTTTCCACTCCCCCTGCCACCACCCCCTCCACCCCCCGATTCTGGTGGACCGCCACCACGAGGGGCTCCAGGAATAGGGCAAAAAGAAGTGGGGACAGGGGGTAACCCTGTCTAGTTCCTCTACCAATGGGGAAATACCATGAGTTTACCCCATTTACTCTAACTTGGGCCTGTGGGGAAGTATATAAGTTTGTTATAATCTCTAGAGATTTCAAGCCAAATTCCATTTTCTCCATGGTTGCATTTAGAAAGTTCCAATTGACCCTATCAAATGCTTTTTCAGCATCCATGGAGATAGCCAGCTGAAAAGTCCCCTTGCTCCATTGTGCAGAGATAATGTTAAGCAGACATCTCACATTGTCTTGCAAGTATCTGCCCACTATAAATCTTTTCTGATCATTATGTACTAATTTCGTAGCCACCCGCTGCATGCAGTCTGCCAGGATTCCCATGAACATTTTTAAATCCACATTGACCAATGAAATAGGGCAATATGAGTCACATTGAGTGTGGTCTTCCCCTTTAGTGATGACGGTGATTAGGGTAGAGTGCCAAGACTCCGGGATCTCCCCCCCCCACTATACTGTATATGGCAGTAGCACAGGACCAATGGAAGAACCAAGGGCCCCTGGAGGACTTTATAAAATTCCAACGAGAGGCCATCTAGGCCTGGGGATTTCCCTTGTTTAAGGCTTTTAATTTATAGTAATGACCTCCCCCTGAGTGACTGGGCTCTCTAATAAATCCCAGTCCTCCTGAGCAAGGGTCTTAAGAGTCAGGGAGTCTAAGATTCTTTATTTGTTGTACTTCATTATGCAGGTATTCTTGACTGTATAACTCCCTGTAATATCCAGCAAACACCCCAGTAATACCTGGGGGATCAGGGATTATTTCCCCTTCTTTTTTTGGATCCTCTACTCTCAGAACTGCCCTGCCAGTGAGCTACCTACAAAGAGTGCAAGCCAGAAGCCTGCCCACCCTATTGCCCTCTGCGTAATATATACATTGTGTTGTCCTTAAAGCCCCCTCCACCTGATTTGCCAATTGTTGCTCTACTTCTCTCTTTTTCCTTTGCCAAAGGGCTTTATCCCCTGGGTGGACGGTCAGCTTGTATCGAAACTCATCTTCTCGAAGTTCTTTCTCCAGCCTTTCTAATGTAGCCTGGTATTGTTTCTTCATTCAAGAACTATAAGATATAGTCTGGCCCCGAATGTAGGCTTTAAGGGCATCCCATCTAACTGAGGGGGAGGTTGAATCTTAATCATTATTGGCCAGGAAAGCAATGAGTTGTTCTTTAAGTGTGGATTTAAACTCTGCAGAATTCAGGAGACTCACATTTAATCTCCCATTGGAGTTTCTATCCAACGGGAAGAGCTATAGTCTGAGAAGCACTGGGGAATGGTCTGACCATGACATCGGCAGAATTTCACAGCTCTGTACCAGGTACATCCTCTCCCTAGACACAAGGAACTTATCTATCCTCGAATACATCCCGTGCCTATGAGAGAAGAAAGTATAGTCTTTGTGTGCCTCATGGCCCTCCCTCCAGGCATTTGCCAGGCCGACCTCCCCCATTAGCCTCCTCAGAAAACTGTCATCCTGGGAATTGGCTCGCCCTCCAGCCCAGTGCACTCTATCCCACAGGACTGAGACCACTCCATTAAAGTCTCCTCCAAAAATATATAAAGTATCTGGGTCTTGTATGGTCTCCATTATTACTTTTTTAAGAAAATGTCTATTTGCCTTTAGCTCATTGGGAGCATATAAGCTGACCATCACACATTTAATATTAAAAATGAGAAGGTGGAGCCTAACATATGAACCCTGGGGATCTCGGACCTGAGAGACCACCTGAACCTGGAGATCTCTCTTAAACAAAACAGCTAGCCGGTGTGGGAGGTCTGACCAGCTAGCTGCACAGACATCCCCCACTCAGGAGTGGCTCAGTTTGGAATGTTCTATGTCGTTCAGGTGGGTCTCCTGTAATAGAGCCAGACTGGTATTATACAGGTATCTCCACAGTTCTTGTAAAATTCTCGCCCTTTTTATAGGGCCCTTTCACATTATATGTAACATTGTTTAGTTCCGTAAAAGATAATTAGTAATAGTTTTGTCTAAAATGATTAAGGCATTGCCCACCCCAGCTCGCTCCCCCACCCAACCCCCATATCAACACACCACAAGGCCAGCCAATAACATAAAATAACCTAATTAAACAATGAACATGAAACATTGTGAAACAAAGGGGCCAAACCCTTGACCCTAGAACTGTGGACTTTTCTGGTACTCCCAGTAGTGCCACCATTTCCCCTTCCCCACTGGTCTAAGTTCAGGAGGGTCTGGTAGAACTACAAAAGGTTGTGCCTAACTGAGGTTTAATTCAGCCACAGTATGAGGTGGTGTTCCCAGCATACACTTACAGTTTTTATATTACATTGGCGGCAACATCTATCTGCCCCTCCGAGCCCCCCAGCCCCTTGATAAAGTGACTATTAACCTATGCACAATAAAATTTGCTGGCTTAACCTGTGAAGTTTTCAGTTATTCAAAGAGGGAAATGAACCCATCATATCTTTCCACTAGAGCCCTTTCCCCATTCAAAATTAAAGAATCAGAGTTAGATAATATAGCTCTAAATATCTTGGAAGAGAGGATCTCCTCCCTTCCTACAAGAAATTTTAAAAAGTACTTAGCGAGTCCCAGGCCTAGGTTGCTGCAGTTCAAACTGAAGTCATTGCAACCAGACAGGCTGGTGTATTAGTTTCAAGTGTTCTGCTGTTCTCATGCTGTTGATGGTAGGTGAGATTTTGGCTCCCGGTTCTTCCCTTTCCCTCTGGAGGTTCATTGCGGGCGGGGACCTGGGGGTGGGGGAGGATTGCCTGATTTAGCTGGCAACTTTTCCAGTGTTGATTCCTCCGTGATGTTCTGCCAAATCTGGTCTCCCTTTCCTCGTGGATTACGGACTACATACCAGCAACGGTATTCCAACTCCTTTATGGTATCTGCATCCAGGATATCAGACAAATTGATTTCCTACCGTTGAAGGAACTTAGCTGCCTCCAAAATCATCAGAAAGGTGTGCACACCCGAATCTGTTGTGATTCTCAGCACAGCCGGGTAGTCTATGAGAGTTTTCACCCCCTTTGCCCAAAGCTGCTGTAAGATAGGAAATAATTTACGTTTATGATCCACGCTGGAGGGGGCATAATCATGTTCAAAATAAAGGTGAGTGTCCAAAGATTATTTCTTTTTTAGCCCATGCCTTTCCTAGGATATCTGCTTTGATTCTATAGTCCAGGAAAGCAATGATGATTGATCTTGGGCAGGCCTTTGGATCCAGAGACCTGGGACACAAAGAGCAGTGGGCTCTAATCAGGTTTAATTTGTATTCTGGGAGTTGGTTCAAAAGTTCTTTTATGAGGCTTTCTATAAAAATCATCATTTCCCCTGTTTCTGTCTGTTCGGGGAGGCCATGAATTTGAATATTTGCTTGTCTAGAGCAGTTCTCAAGGTCTTTCCACTTCTGCTGAATCCAGACCTCCCTGTCATGCAGCTGGAGAATTGTGCCGTTGCGCAAGTCTATAGCCCCAGATGCCTCGGTGGACTGCTGCTTGAGGTCTACGATCTTCTTGCTCTGTGCCCCTTGTTCAGAGCGAATTTCTTTCAGCTCTGATTGTATGTTCTCCATGGTGTTTCCCAGACACCTAGACTCTTTAAAAAGGCATCTGAGCCAGCCCGCCGGTGCAGCGGTTGGGTTTCCACTTGCGGCACCAGCGACCTGGGTTCGGGAACAAGCCCGGGACACTGGAGGGTCGGCTGGGGGGAGAAGGATTGAACTTCCCAGGGACAGCTCTCCTTCTCTGGGGGGGAGGGCAGGGGACTGGTCCAGTGCCTGCTGGCTCCTAGCGGAGGCTGGGAGTATCACAGGACACATGGCCCAATACTAACTGTGGGAGGAGTGGACGTCGGCATATGCCATGATGTCAGTACGTTACCCCCAACAGAAAGCCAGAAAAATCACTCGTTGGCCCTCCGGATGACAACTCTCTGTTTCTAGGGGCCTCCAGCGCCTTCCCGGTGCTGACTGTTCCCCAGCAACACTCCCAGGCCCTAGAAGGATGTGCTGGGGCTACCCTCCCCCCAGTGCCTTCCCCCTTGGAGGAGAGGGACCAGGCCGGTGAAGGGATACACCGGGATATCCCGGGGGTTGGCTGCGATCTGGGAACCAGAGAAGGGCTGGGCAAGGACAGAAGAGGTTAGGGGGAACTTGTCAGAGCCTGAAGGAGTGGAGGACCAGCGAGCACGGGGCGGAAAAATAGATAATACAAAAAAAAAGGCATCTGGAGGTGATCGTGAATACCAGTTCCTCTTCTGAGCTATTCTCGTCCACTGAGCTAGAGCCTGGGGAAGCTATGCGCTGAGGCATGTCGCAGGCCTCTGATTGCATGGGTGTTTGATCAGATTTTTCTTCATTCCGCGGAGTATCTACTCCATGTTCTTTTAACTTTTGGCAGATCTGTAACATCATTTCATCTAAACGTCTCTGTTTGCCTCTGGTAGCCAGCTTTCGAGGGGGATTAAGGCAGATTTAAACAAAGACTTGGAGGAGCTGCTGATCAGTTAGTCCTCCATGTATGCTGGCCATTTGTTGGTATTTTCACTCCAAATTATCAACATGTTTTTTTGTGACCCCCACCTCATGAAGAGCAGCACCAGTTTGTTAGTCGAAAGGTGGTTTTGCACAGTGATTGTGCCATTTGGTGCCACAGGCATGAAAACACATTTTGGGCAGGATGTGAAAAATGACAACTGTATTGTTCATGAGGAGGTGTAAAAAAACAGTAACATTGAAAATCTGGAGTGAAAATATGAAAAATTGGTGAGGTCATGAGCACGCATAGAAACTGTGCAACACACGTCCATCACCCAATTATTTTTGTTTTTTTTAACCGCATTTTCAACACAGGCATTTTGGGACCTCCCCTCATTAACAGTGGCACTGTGCTTTTGTTAATCTCTTCCAAAAGTTGATTTCCCACAGCGACCATGCCATTGTGCACCACAGGTGCAAAAACACATTTTGAGCAGGATGTAAAAAATTACAGCAGCACTGTTCATAGGAGGTGTGAAAAAATGCCAGTGTTGAAAATCTGGCATGAAAATATTGCAAATTTGCAAAGTTACAAGGGTGTGTGGAAACTGCACAAGGCATGCTTGTAACACAGTCATTTTATGGACTTTCATCACCAGATTTTCAACATAGGCATTTTAGCACCTCTGCTCATGAACAGTGGCACTGTCATTTTTTTAATCTGTCCCTAAAACTTATTTCTCACAGCGACCGTGCTATTCTGCACTGGAAATGCAAAAACACATTTCAGCCAGGATATGTAAAATGACATCTGTACTGTTCATAAGGAGGTATGGAAAAATGTCAATGTTGAAAATCTGGAGTGAAAATATTACAAATTCACGAAGTTACGAGCGTGCATGGAAGCTGTGCAATGCACGCTCATAAAATAGTCATTTTTTGGGTTTTTCCACCAAATTTGAAACATAGGCTTTTTGAGAGTCCACCTCATGAACAGTGGTACTGTCGTTTCGTTAATCGGTCCCAAAAGGTGATTCCTCGCAGTGACCATGAAATTACCTTTCGGGACCGAATAATGCCATGGCAGTGACTGAATTCATGAGGAGGGGTTCCAATAACCACTTGTTGAAAATTTGGTGCTAAAATTCCCAAAAATGCCTGAGATATACACCAAAGTTGGAAAAAATACTATTTATGCCATTTTACGGCTTACCGACATTTCTTCAGTTTGCGGTCAGCTTTGAAGAGTATGTATCGTGTTCGGTACACCAAGATTGTCGTGCGGGCTCTGGAGTAAGTATGGGTGAGGGGTTGTGGGAGGCAGAATGCAGAGCGTGGGCACGGGTTGAGGGAGGGGGCAGGAGAGACTGCGAGGGACCGTTTTCTTCTTTTATAGGGAAAAAAAAAGACAATGAGGGTTGGTTTTCTTTTTTTGCAGGTGTTTGTTTGGTACACTGGGCTGGGCTCCCAGTGTACAACCTGCATTACAGGGAGGGGGACCACAGCCAACATGGATTTGGCCCCCTGTTGGCACAGAAACATGTGGGAGGGCATGCATGATGCTGAGGGGGATTGGGCACCCCCTCAGCACACAGCACAAATCGGGGATTGGGTACATTATGCCAATGGGGGGTGGGCTCCCCCATCGGCAAATTGAACTGGGCAGGGGGGACTGAAGCCGACAGGGCTTGGGCCCTCCGTCAGCAAAGAAAGACTGTTGGCTGGGCGCATGATGCCAAGGGGGATTGGGCACCCCCTCGGCACACAATTGCAATGGGAGGGGAGCATTATGTTGAAGGGGAGTGGGCTTCCCCATCGGCAAATGAAGTGGGATGGGGCAAGCCAACAGGGGGATTGGGCACCCCTGAAGTCGGCATTCATTGTGTGCAGCTGCAGTCAGTGCCGCCATATTTACTGGAAAACGTCTCCTGTAAAGGCTTGTCGGGAGATATGTTAGTGTGCCGCTGCATGACAAGCTTGCCTCTCATTGCAGTGGCACTTTTGTTTGATCTGGTGGCCAGTTTCCGTATGCCTGGTGTCAGTGCTTGCACGCTGGCTTATTGGGGAATGAAGGATGCACCTACTGATGCGTGCCCTGCATTCGACCACAGTGACCGCACCTCCAAATCTGCTACTACTGCAACATGTTGGCTGACGCACATGCGCGAGCCAACATAAAAATAGTATATTGCTCAAATATCTGTGCAAATATAATTCATCATATCAATAGTTCACATATGTCTCTTGACTTTTTTGAGCATCATTTGTACATGCTAGAATAGGTATCTGTTATGTTCATCTAAGTGAATTCCCTATTGTTATTAACCAGCTTTGGTTTCACCATAGTTTTTTTATAACATGGGTTGGGAAAAATGAGCCATGCAATTAGTGGAGTCACTGTGCATGCCCATGGATTAAGTTAGCATTACTCTACAGTTGCACAGAATGACTTTGGATACCTGATGACAGGTCTTATTGTCTGCAGTGGAAAGCAGAATGTAGTGGCAGCCATAGAAAATGGTGAGTAAGCGATTGGGACAGATAGAGAGCTAAATGGAATGAGTTGTAATCTGCAGCTGATAGTGGGGCTTGCCATTTTAAAGGCAAGCCAGGTGTCCTGGTGGCCAGCCAGAAAGGACTTCTAAAGGGGGAGGGTGGTGGGGACAGCAGGGATGGGGGGGGTTATGACCTCAGCAAAGGGTCATACAGGGCTGAGCGCTGGCCATTGGGCAAGGGGAGGGGCTACTAGGGGGCCTGAGGTATGGGTCCTTCGGGACAATTTAGGGCCAGGGAAGCCCTTTCTTGCTGGAATTTCCCACCCATCCACCTGGCAAGAAAGGGGAGATTGAGGATCATCGGCAACATAGGGAGTTGCAAGAGGGAAGCACCATCAGAAGGGCAAAAGGGTGGTCGCAGTTGGGCGGCTGGGGTCCGGGGGGCTAGGTGGATCCACAGTTGGGAGAGGATGAAAAATAGGTGAAAGGGGGAGGATAGGGAAAGGTTTGGAGCTAGAGGAAAAGTGGGGTGGGTAGAGAGGGAAGGGGTAGGTACCACGGGCTGGGAAAAAACCCAGGCATGGGAATAATGGGGAGAGGGGATATAGGACATGGGTGTGGATCAGCTGTATCCATGCCTAGTAGGGAGAATGGTATGGGTAGGTGGTACCTGGTTATGGTGATGGAAAGGAGGGGGCGGATCATGGTGTCAGACCCGAGAAGCAATGTATAGAGGAGGAGTCCGAAGAGAACCACAAAGAAGGAAGATGGGGCTGTTATACCCCAGACGAGATTGGGGACTGTCATGTCAAGTTTGTAAATATTGAATGGTTAGACTGAAATGGGATGTAAAATTTATGAATTTCACCATGCCTTATACTTATAAATAAAGCCTGCAAGTGAGCATTCAGAGCAACAGTGTGGTCTGTGTTATTTCTGGGTGGAAATCCAGAGACAGTGTTCTGCAGGCAGTCACAGAGTCAAGCAATAAAAGGGTCTGTATGGTGAAATACACAAGAGCAAGTGAAGAAATCATACTTATCTCTATCCTTTCTGGATATTTTTGTTTTGTTGTTTAAACATAACCCATGTTATAAGTGCAATAACCCATGCCACTGTAGGGGGTTGTTGGCTATTAATCAACACCCCAGGTGCTGTGAGGACACTCGGTTTGCTGCCTTGTGCCTGACAACACACCCAGGGTGTTGATTAATCTCCAGTAACCCCATACCCTGTTGTGGGTAATTGCTTACATATAAGTTTCTGGAGTATACATAGATCTCTCAGAGTAAGAACACAAAAAGGAAGCAAAAGAAATGGAAGAGAAATAAGAAAATATAGTATTTGGAATCTAAGCAGTTAAAATATAATTTCCAAAGATTGACCAAAGATGCTAGCAGCTCTTTAAAGTCAATGAAAGTGAGGCATGGCCTGAAATTGCAATATTTCCACTGCATGAAACCATTCAGTAGCTCTATGATAAACTGCCTCTAATCTGTTCTGGTGTACTTATCTATATTTAAGTAGAAGGTACGCTCAATTTATATACCATGCTGGGCAATCCATACATAAGTTAGGTCTAGTATTTAAGGGATTATTTTAAAAATGTTGAATACCTCTATTGAATAACTGCCTATTTCAACAAGGATTTTGAAGTAGGATAATCTAGTGAAAGTTGAAATCATGGGCATGATTCTTAGTCAATTATTGTGGAGTTGTAAAACAAGGTGCAAAAAGCAACATCTACCAGAAAAAATACTTAGTGGCAATTCTCAGATGTCCATCTTACTGACCATTGAGAAGTGTTCCTCCTGTACCTATACTGGAATGAGAGGGTGCCCACCTGGAGGGATACAGGCCTATACTGGCCTGATATCCACTGTTTAGTGACACCTATGGAAAGTGTATACCAAGCCTACTGCAGCTCCAGTTTTATGGCGCACAACCAGATGAATATCTCATGGGCACTGGCACATATGAGGAAATGTCCCCTTCTTACCCAATGCATCCTATAAGGTTCACATATCAGTCAAAATTAAGTGTTGCCATCTTACAGTCCCTGATGCCTAGTGGGTCCCGCCTCCCAAACATCATTCCACTCTGCTAGTCCTAAACAAAGCTGGTCCTTGACAATCTTGAAAAGAATTATCTTTTGAAGTTAAAGGCTGCTTTTGTGAAACTGAACTTGGAACTGGGAAGAATGCACAATCTTGAACCTGGAACTAGGAATCTGGAGGATTAAGGCACAATCTTGTGCCCTACTTTTAAGTTTACACTGATTTTTGCTTGTCTGAATCAAGAAGGGGTTTGCAATACTGCTGACCTTTTTGTAGATTGATACTTTACATACAGAGGGATTAAAATACTGCTGATTCTTTTTTTTTCCTTTTCTGTGAATCTGGTGCCTTATTTATAGCTTGATAGTATTTTGGTGACTTTTTGCAACAAATATTTAGGTTTTCAGTGGTGTGTTCTTTCATTCCTGAAGTCAGCTGAGTTGTGTATTAGAGACAGAAAAGGCCTCTGAAGGTTCAAACTGGATTGCTCTGATTCTCCTCACAGCACAGAACAGGTGGATTGCCCAAACCCTACCCTCACCCCTTTCCCACCCTCCCACAGCTGACCTAGCTTTATGGGGTTAGGCAGGAAAATGTGACAACTTCCTGCTCAGACACAAAACAGAATGGGGTGTGTCATAGAAGGCAGCCAAGCAGTGTTGCATAAGCTGGAAGGATATCTTCTTGTGATTGCTATAAAAAAAAAAAAAAAATTGGAGCTTCCTAGTACATAGTCCCTAGGAAAAGGGTTATACTACTAAGGGGAAGTGAGGTTCAATAATTGCGGAAAAAAAACCCACTATTTCAACAGGGAGGGAAAGAGACATGTGGGGAGTGGTGCAATGCACTGGCTGTCAGGCGTCAGTCTGCTGGGAGACATTCTGGAGACTGCGATGCTGCCCTAGTTGCAGACACCTCTTTGCTCTGAGGGAGGAGGTTGCCCATCTCCAAGCCGCCCTGGCAAGGAGTGGGGAAACCTCCCCCACCCAGGACTTGGCAGGAGATTGGGAAATCTCTCTCCCCCCACCCAGGTACCACCAGAGCCACTGCGATTGCCTCAGAGATTGCTAAGAATAAGGACTGGTTGGACTATGGTGGGCTCAGAGAGAGTGAGGGTGGTGGAACAGAGGTGCATCCCTCCAGCTGTACCTCTCCACAATTCATATACCTTTCTGGTGGAACATTGTTCCTCTATGGCACCCACAGTGGAGACCAAGGAGGATGCCGGGAATCTCTACAAAGCAGACCCACAGGAGGGTGGCATAGGATCCCACAGGGGAAGGAAACAACTCCTGGTGGGGGACTCAATCATTAGTGCAGTAGAACTGGGGGAGGGAAGGGAGAGGGATGGAAGATGCTTGCCTGGAGCCATGGCATGGAGGGACAGGAAGTGAATCCTCAGGATCATGGGATCAGCTTCATGGGAGAGGGAAATGGATGTCACTGTCCACCTAGGGACAAATGATCTAGCTGGGAAGTGGATCAGAGCTGTGCAGGAGGAGTTTGTGGAGTTGGGGAGGGGTCTTAGACAAGTAGCACGCACAGTAACCTTCTCAGAGGTGCTGCTTGTCCATGACATGGGTGAGGCTAGGATACTCCACACCCTGGGATTCAATTAATGGTTGGGAAACTGTTGTGAAGCACAGGGTTTTGGCTTCATTGTAGACTGGGTGCCCACCTGGAGGGATACAGGCCTATATTGGCATGATGTTCTGTATCTGTCTGAGAGGGGAACCAGGATCCTAGGTGATAGGTTTAAATGCTTCATTTTCAAGCTTTTAAACTAGTCAAGGGGGGGAGACACTGAAAAGAAGCAGGGAATAACCAATTTCCCCCCAAAACAGAGTAGTTAGTGAGGTTATCACTAAGATAGAGAGGTCATTAGGGAGCAGCACAGGAGTAAATGGAGAAAAAGGCAAAGGCAGTAAGCACAGGGATAGGGCTACAAGGGGTAAAGCCATCAAAAAATGGAGGGCAATGAGTACCAATGCCCGTAGTCTGAGTAACAAGCTTCCTGAACTATTGGCCTTAATGGAAGAGGGACACCTGGATATCATGGCAGTCACAGAAACCTGATTCACAAAGAAACATGACTGGGATGTCAACATTCCAGGGTTCACAATCTGCAGGAGGGACAGGGAGGGTAAAAGAGGAGGAAGTGGAGCTCTCTACATAAGGAAAGGGATCAAAGCAATGAAACTAAAGGGTAAACATGGAGGAGAGGAGGCACTGTGGGTTACCTTAGAGACAGGAAATGGCACCACAATCCACACAGGGGTTGTATACAGACCCTCATCTTGGGGGAGGAAATGAACAAGGAAATGATAGGATGCATCCTTAGAATGGAACAAAAAGGGAGTCACGTGATGCAGAGCACTAGGTAGCAGCCTTCTCCTAGAGCTCCGACCGCCCATCCTCCAAACCAACCCGAAAATTCGAGTTTTAGCGCTTTTTTTTTAGGGGTTCTCATCATCCTACTAGTCTGGAAGATGGTGTATACTGTAGATTGGGCAAGTCTCAATGGAAATAGAAATGTGGAAAGCTATGCGAGCATACCCTGCCAGCAACCCCTGAGAAGGCCCCAAAAATCCAAGGCCTCTTCATTGCAGCAGACCCAGACTTCAACAGCAGGGAGCACAGAGGAGAGCCCCACGCTAGCCAGATTTTGGAGGAACTCCAGCCATTCAAAGTGGAGATGAAGGAGTTAGCGGGGAGATTAAAAGCATCACTAACGTTCTGGAAGACCTTTCCCAGAGAACGTCAGACAATGAGGTTTGCATACGGTCATTGGAGGGGAGATGTGAAAGAGTTGACCCCGAGCTGGTGGTAATTAGGTAACGCCTTTCCAAATTGGAATTGAAGGTGGAAGATCTTGAAGGTTGAAGCCGCCGGAATAATGTGGTAATTATCGGTTTACCAGAGAAGGAGGAGGGAGTGGAGCCAATCAAGTTTGCCCAGAGGTTTGTGGAAAAAATAGCAGTTCCCTCTCCATTCGGCCCCTGTTACATTATAGAGAGAGCTCACTGTGCCTTGGCCGTTACTGCTACAGGGGCACCTCGACCTTCATTTTCCGTTTCCTCAATTACCAGGAGTGGCAGCACTTTTTAATGAAGGTTAAAGACACGAAAGAGCTGCAGTGGGAAGGGGCACAGTAAAGGGTAGCTCAGGATCTACCCTTATCGGTCCATCAAAAGAGAGCATCTTTTCACCCGTTGGTCAAGAAGCTAATCGCAGGGGGAATTAAATTCAAGATGGGCTATCCTGCTAAATTTCAAGTTTTGATTGCAGGATCTTGGAGCACCTATGAAAACGTGGAGACCACCACAACTGGCCTCCAAGCAACACTACCTGATCTCTTCAAGAACCCCTGAGATCTGTAGGGGGGCATTCACAGGCTCAAAGTGCTGTCATATGTGGCTACTTTTGGGAGTTTGATGTTGGCTTGTCTGGTTAAAGCTCCTCCTGTGGTATTTGTGGACTGGACAGAATCGTTCTAATTATTTTTACCTGGTTTTCAGGTGGAACATTTCCTCGAGTGCAAAGATTAGGGACTTCTTATTTGCTTTGCTTTGTTCCCCCTGCAGTTCAGCGCTGGTCTTGTTTTGAGGTGCAGTTGGCTCCGGTGCAAAGGAGAACTGCTGGGAAGTCAGATGTCATGGCAAGGTGGTGGAAACCGTGAGCTTTTTCCTCAGCATCGAGGTGGGGAAGGATTGTATTATGGCAGAAGTTACTGCAATGTGGTTGTATGCCTGTTTAATTTTGCCTCTTCACCACTAGATGGAGCCAGAGACCGCGTTACTGTCCCTGATTTTTACAGCAGAAGTCAAAATTGAACAGAGACACACTAATAACACCACTTGGCACTATATGGACTGTCAGGTTTTTCTTCATGGTTCTTTTCCCTTTGAGCTTGATGCCTTGGGTGCCAATGTACTTTAGTTAACGTTTGGGAAACTAGTTAATAATCTTATTAAGTTTAAAGTACCAGTTATATCTGAATAGGGGGATCGTTCAGGGTTTGGCTCTGTAATGGTTTAGTGTTTGTTGTAGTCCAGTGAGGGTCATATATTCTATCATAGTAAAAGTGGGAAAACACATGACTGGGGCTTGTAGTAAAATTTATTGTATTAGATTCTAATAGATGGGGGCAGGATAGACAGGTATGTAGGCCTAATCGACATCACATGGTTCTAATACTACACTTTATTAGCATGTTCAAAATAACTGTATATTTATAATGTTGGAATGCTAATTGTGTTGAGATGATAGCATGGTCAGTAGGTTGGCAGGGGTCACATAGATAGTGGTTGTTATGGAGGGGCGGGTGGATGGGCGAGAGAAGGATTTACTGGGTGGACTGTTGTCATGGACCATGGCAGAGCAGGTTGGGATTGGGGGAGGGGTTCTGGGGTGTTTTGTATATATTGTTGTGGGGGTTTTGTTTAAATGGATATTTGGTATTGTTGAAGGGGGTGGAGGGTGGGAGGCACAGCTTATATAAGGATTGGGAAAGGGAAGAGTGACCTAGTTGCAAGTGGGCCCATGGATATTGCCCTTATGAAGGAGTAGTTAATGGCTAGGGATATTAGATTTATTAGTTGGAATGTGAAGGGGGCCTGACATAAGACTAAGCAATATAAGATTCTAAAACATTTAAATCATTTGAACGCTGATATAATGTCTATACAGGAGACCCACTTACTTCAGCGTGAAGCTAATAATATGAGGCGTCAGCAGGTGGGACAGGTTTTTGCTTCGGAAGGGAACACCCAGAGCAGAGGCGTGATGGTGATGATACATAGGTCTGTTCCCTTTAAACCTCTTCAAGTAATCCAAGATACTTTGGGAAGATTTGTTTTAATTAGAGTAATTTACACACTCTGGAAATACTGCTTGGGTCTATTTATGGCCCAAATACAGACACCCCAGGCTTCTTTGTACAGATTATGGAAGCACTAACACCATTCGTAAATATTCCCATAACTATAGGAGGGGATTTAAATCTGGTACTGGATCCATCATTAGATAGAGCTGGGTCCTCTTGTAAGGGTCTCTTGCCAGTGCAAACAGCGGTCAGAGAACTTTTAGATCAAACTGGTCTCTGCGATGTGTGGAGAATTCTTCACCCTAAGGTCCGGGAGTATACTTTTACCTCCCAGGTGCATGGTACTGCGTCCCGGATTGACTATGTTCTTGTCTCGAGTACTCTTATATCAGGAGTGATGGATTCGAACATTGTTGCTGGACCACCCTCTGATCACTCGGTAGCTACATGTTTAGTATCTTTTCCATCTCTCCCTAAAAAAGGTAGCAGATGGAAACTTAATAATCAGTTGCTAAAAGACCCTGAGGTAGTTAAATATATATCATCCCAGATATTGGAGTTTATCTCTTTCAACCACAATTCTATTAGGCTGCTGGAAATGGAGTGGGGAGCACCTAAGGTAATTTTGAGAGGGATCCTGATTGGACTGACCTCCCTGAGAAAGAAGTAAAGGGAAAGGCGCATTTCTGAACTTCTTTCTCTGATTCGGGATAAGGAGGCTAAGCTTGCTCCTCTCTCGTCTGTGGATTACAGACAGGATCTACTTAAATTGCAGGATTCATACTTAAGTTTATTAGGGGAACAGGCTGAGCTGGCAATTATTAAAATGAAGGCGGCGTATACAGACCAGGGTGAGAAGGCAAGCCACATTTTGGCAAGATGTGTTAAACAGTTGGAATCTGCTAGACTAATTGCTGCTGTTCACTCTGTTGAAAATGGTTCTATTAGAACTTCTCCAGTGGAAATTGCTGGGGAGTTCAAGAACTATTTTGAGCAGCTTTATGGAGCAACAAAAGATCCTCCATCAGAGGAGAAGCTGTGGTACTACCTAGGAGAGTCACACCTGCCCTCCCTTTCAGAGTATCATCAAGCAAGGCTTACAGCCGTCATTACCCAAGGTGAAATAGAACTAGTTATTAAGACCCTTGCATCTGATAAAACCCCTGGCCTGGATGGGTTTCCTTTAATTTCTACAAAGTTTTTTCCAAAGAGTTAACCCCGATACTTTTGACACTGTTTCAATATATTCTTAGCGGGCAAGCAACGGACATCTCACTGTTTGAGGCGCTAATTGTTCTATTACCCAAACCAGATAAACCTCCCGACATTGTTTCAAGTTGTAGACCCATATTGCTGCTTAATCATGATATTAAAATCCTTGCGAAATTAATGGCAGACCGTGTAAGTGATGTTCTTCCCGAACTAATTGGTGTAGAGCAGGTTGGTTTCATGAGGGGGAGATCCTCAGTGAACCACTTGCGGACTCTCGCGCATGTGTTCTCGGTCTCCAGGGAGGCTGACCACCCTATGGCGTTGGTTTCCCTGGATGCCGAGAAGGCTTTTGATAGGGTCCACTGGAACTACCTTTTAGCCACAATGGAAACATTTGGCTTCCCTAAGGAATTCCGGAAGTGGATTGGCTCTCTTTACAAGTTCCCTTCTGCCAGAATTTCCTGTAATGGAGTCATTTCTGATTCCTTTAAGTTATATGTGGGGACCAGACACGGCTGTCCACTGTCTCCACTTCTTTTTAACTTATATTTAGAGCCCCTTATCAGGCAGATATTGCAAGCACAGGAGGTTCAAGGTATCCGGTTGTACGGTCATGTGACTAAGGTGTCTGCATATGCAGATGACCTTTTGCTCCAAATATCATACCCGCCTTCATCTATACCTGCTTTACTAGAAATTATACAGGGCTTTAGTGAAGTTTCCAATTATAAATTAAATATTGATAAAACACTGATATTCCCCCTTAATCATAAAACTTTTAAACACGAAATTGCCGCTCTAGGGTTATCTTGGAGAGCTGATGAAATAAAGTATTTAGGGCTTACTCTCACGAGGATCCCGGCCCGTATACAACAGTTAAATTTGGATTCCTTGGTCCATGCTATTGAGTTAGATTTTAAAAGATGGGTTATGCTTTCACTCTCATTGTGGGGAAAGATTAATTTAATTAAAATGAACATTTTTCCCCATTTGTTTTACCCAATAAACATGCTGAATGTTTGGCTTCATGGTTTAGGAAAATTCACGGTATAATCACCAACTTCATCTGGGATTATAAAAAGTCTGGAATGGCTTTTCATAAATTAGCAGCTCCTAAACTGGTTGGAGGGTTAAGACTTCCTCACATCGGGTTGTACTACTGGGCCAGTCATGCAAATAAGTATCTTAGATGGTTGAAGGTAGTGGATCCCTTTGATCAAGGTACATATGCCCCATTCTGGTTAAAAGTGGAGACAACTCGTATAACGGGGAATGGCCTTTCCCCCAAGGCTTTGTTACACATTAACCCAAGCTCCCTACCTGTGGCTCTTTGGGATTCCCCCATTGGGACTTCAATTACAGTCCATTCACAATTATGTGCCTTTTTAAAATATAGCCATATTAAGGACTTATCTCAACCTATAAGAGGTAATCCCAGATTTCAATTAGATGGCAAGCATCTTAAGAGTAGTTGGCTTCCTCAACTAGGTGATTGCCAACTTACTGAATTAGTCACTGTGGAAGGGCAATTGTTCTCTTTGGCTGAAATTTTGAACAAATTTCAAATTCCACACACTGATATATTTAAAGTTTTCCAACTCCATCATCTTTTGTTAAAAATGTTGGGAGTAGTCTACCCGACAGCTTCAAAAGTTTGTTTTCAAGCAGTGTTAGGGCCATTAGCAGGAATGGCTCATGCTGTTTCCAAAATATATTGTACTCTCTATAGTTGGGCCTATCCTCAAAATTTTGCTTCGGTTACCTTTTGGTCCTCCCTATTTCCCGATAAGGTATTTAATTGGACGCTACTTTGGTGCAGTTGCCATAAATATATGTCGCAAGACAGGCTGAGATTGATGCAATTTAAATTATTGCATAACATTTATTATTCTCCTCAGAAATTGGCAAGGTTAGGTATTGTGTCCTCATTTACATTTACTAGATGTCAGCAAGGTAGGGGAGATCTTCTCCACATTTTCTGGAATTGTCCTAAGGTAGCTCTACTCTAGACCACTATTAAACAAAGGGTGGACCCTCTACTGGGACTGAATGACCTGTTTACAGTGGAGGTATGCTTGTTGGGGGATGTTTCTGGTATTTCAGTGTGGAATAGGAAATATCATATGGCTTTGATTTCTGCATCAGTTAAGAAGGTGGTCCTTAGACATTGGAAGGATACTTCAGAAATTACCTATATTGAGTGGTTACAGGAGTTATTTGCTAATCTAAGAACGGAGAGATTCATTGCCAGTCTACAGAACAAGTTACAGAAGTTTAATCGAATCTGGGGTCCCCTATACACATTATATTCCTTACAGTCTTAGGGGTGATTCTTCCTTATCTCAACTGTAGAGGATGAGGGAACAGGTTGCTGTGCCTGGAATGCAGAGGGGAGGGGGGTATAAGGGGTAGGGGTCAGGTGGGGGTTAGGTAGGGCAAGACTAGATCCTTGTAATGTCTGTTCATGCATTTATGTTAAGATTGTTATGTATTAAATGGCTTGATGTATTCTCTGTATTGGAAAACTCTAATAAAATTTGAATGGAAAAAAAAAAGAATGGAACAAAAAGGGGAGATATTTTTGATGGGGACCTGAATATGCCAGATGTTAACTGGAGCACATTTGCTGCAGCCACATCCAAGAGCAGAGTCATTTTTGGTGCCCTACAGGGGGCATACCTCAAGTAGCTAGTGCTGGAATCCACTCAGGAGTGAGCAGTCTTAGACCTGGTACTCTCAAATGGGAATGGTGAGAGGATCTTGGATTTAGAAGTGGGTAGCCATCTGGGAACAAGTGACCACCAGACAGTGTGGTTCACAATAAACATAGCCATAGAGTCAAGCGATACAAAAGCAAGGGTACTGGACTTTTGCAAGGTTGACTTTGGCAGAATGGGAGAGTGCCTAAGGAATGCACTAGTAAAAGGGCAGGAAGGAGGGGTGGAGGAACAATGGGGAAAAAATCAAAACTGCCATCACAGAGGCAACAAGCCTTTGTGTGAAGCAATTAAACAAATCAAAATGAAGGAAAAAAACACTATGGTTCTCAAAAGAGGTGGCGGGGAAGGTTTATAGTTTCATAGTTGTTTACAAGTTCAGGAGGCAGAGCCTATTATTGAATTTGCCAACCAAAGGTGGTTTTAGTTATCTATATATTCAAATTTACTATTACCCATGTGTTTTTCTAATACGTTCTTAAAGATATCCATAGTTTTACTCTCAACTATAGAGACAGGTAGTGTGTTCCATAGATTAACTATTCTCTGGGAGAACCATCGAAGTCTTTTCTTTGTTTGTCAGTTTGCTCCTTTTAATTTCATATTGTGTGATCTTGCTTGTGATACACTAAATTTTCTTTCTATACCTAGGGTTTCTATTAATCCTGGTTCTTGAAATGCTTTGAAAATCATACATAGGTCACCTCTAAGATGCCTATATTGGATTGAAAGGGAGAAAAAATAGAATTTAGAAAGTACAGGAAACCAGTGAAGAAGCAGGACAGAGAAATGTACTAGTTAAAGCAGGAGAAAGCAGGGAAGGCAGTCAGAATAACAAAGGCCCAAACTGAGGAAAAGATAGCTAACTCAGTTAAGAAGGGGGATACAACCTTTTATAAATACATTAGTGAGCAAAGAAATACCAAGGGAGGGATAGTGAGGCTTAATAAAGGGGAGAGGGTAGCAGAGGGTGACAGTGAAAAGGCAGAGATATTTAACAAATATTTTTGTTCAGTATTCACAAAAGAAGAGGAGGGGGACGTACCTAAACCAAACAATAGAAGCACTCTGGATAGGGGGATCGATACCAGTCCATTCACAGAAGATAGAGTCCTGAAAGAACTCCTAAAAGTCAAGGTGGACAAGGCAATTGGGCCTAATGGGATTCACCCAAGAATTGTAAAAGAACTAATGGGAGAACTAGTGACACCACTGACTACCCTTTTTAACAAATCATGGGAGGAGGGTGTGGTACCTGAGGACTGGAGGAGGGCAGATGTGATTCCTCTTCACAAAAGTGGGAGCAAGGCAGATGCAGGAAACTACAGACCTGTTAGTTTGACCTCAGTGGTAGGGAAAATTATGGAATCACTTCTGAAAGAAAGAATTGTTGAGTACCTAGAGGCTAGCGGGGCACAGGACCTAAGGCAGCATGGAGTCACAGTGGAAACGTCATGTCAGACTAATCTAATAGATTCCTTTGACTTGGTGACCAAAGTAGTAGACCAGGATGGGGCTGTGGACATGCCCTTCCTAGACTTTAGCAAAGCATTTGCCTCAGTCCCACACAAAAGATTAACAAACAAGTTAGCCAGCCTGGGAGTGGGTCCCAGAGTGGTAGCCTGGGTAAAAATTTGGCTGGACAACAGGACACAGAGGGTAATAGTAAAGGGAGTCCATTCCAAAGAAAGGGGTGTTACTAGCGGGGTACTGCAGGGTTCAGTACTGGGGCCAGTCCTCTTTAATGTCCTTATAAGTGACATTGCAGAGGGATTAGAAGGAAAAGTGTGCCTCTTTGCAGATGACACAAAGATCTGCAACAGGGTTGATACACAAGAGGGGAGGGTGGAAAGGATGAAAAGGGACTTGGCATGGTTGGAGGAATGGTCAAAAGTATGGCAGCTTAGATTCAATGCAAAAAATATGCAAAGTAATGCATCTTGGAAACAAAAACCCAGCGGAGGAGTACACAACAACTAACAAAAACAAAAATGGAAAGGGACCTGGGGGTAGTCATATCAGATGACCTAAATGTAGGCAGGGAATGTGAGAAGGCAGTAAGGAGGCTGGTGGAATTCTTGGATGCATAGGGAGAGGCATCACCAGTAGAAAACAGTAAAGTTGTCATCCCTCTGTACAGACAGTTGGTGAGTCCCCATCTGGAGTACCGCGTGTAGTTCTGGAGATGCCAACTCTGCAAGGACATAGACAGGATGGTGGCAGTCCAGAGGAGTTCAATTAAGATTGTGCAGAGTCTACACCAGAAACCATATGAAGAGAGACTAAAGAAGCTTAATATGTATACCCTTGAGGAAAGCAGGGAGAGGGGGCACAAGTACCTTAAGGGAATCAACAAACTCCAGGAGGGTAGCATCTTTCAGAAAAAGAGATGTGCAAGAACAAGGGGGCACAATTTGAAGGTAGAGGGGGGGACGACTCAAGGGCAACATGAAGAAATATTTTTTCAAAGAGAGGGATGGGGGACGCATGGAACAGCCTCCCTGAGGAGGTTGTGGGGTCAAAAACAGTGGGTGAATTCAAGAATTCATGGGACAGACATAAGGCAATTATAGTGGGGGGGGGGTAGAAGGAAGTAGGCTGTTGGTTAACTAGGATCTGAAGCTTATTAAATAGGTAGGGAAATGGGCAAACTAGGTGGGCCAAGCAGTCCTTATCTGCTGTCAAAGTCTATGTTTATGTGTTTCTTCCCCCTGCAGCTGATTGCAGAGTTATGCCATAAATACCACCTGTCTGAGACAATTCTTGAGGCATGGAGTGTCACACAGCTCTGCAAGCAGTCGACCTAAGGTTACCATGCTTTGAGAATGCCCCCATGGGCCATTGGCATGGTGACCCCTGCCACCTCCCAAGCAAATTTGCACACTGTGTTGTAGATATGCAAGATGGGTTTGCAACCCCCATTAAGCATAACCTAGGGGATTACATGCATGGGAGTACAGCAAAAACACCATGCAGGCACTTTTGTGCACTCCCTTGTTACTACGATTCAGAGCCATGTTCCACTGTTGACACATACTTTATCATTTATACCATGATGTCTAACAATTTCTTATACAATTCCTCTAGAGACCCTGGTAGAATCTATAAAGAACTTTCTAGTCCTATCCACCAGCATCCTCTTATTTTTGTTGTCTGTGTTTCTCACTTTCATTCAGATTGGAAATCAGAGTCCTAAATCACAGGCACTATTCACATCCTACCTAATTTAAGGGAGAAAGTAATAAGATCAGAAACTCAAATCACTGTCTTTCTTACTCAACATTTGAGAGGGAATGCCTGTCTTCTGCTTTTTTTTAACTGCACGATTATTCCTCTTTACTGTGGACTGTTCAAGTCATTGTCATTTCATGACTTGAATTAGGCCAGCTTAGGAGGGTCATGTGAAATAATAGGAGGTTAAGAAATACACAGTGATGTTAAGCACAGATAGAAATACAGATGGAGCATACTAAGCACAGAAAGAATAAGTGACTATACTTTTCCCACCAAGCTTGTTATCTCCTAACCCACTCAGTCTTCATACAGCTGGAACCCCAGCCTTATCACCCACCATCTTCAGGACATAACCCCATGCTTTTAGCCTCACAGCAGGGTCCCTTGAAAGGCCCTTATCCCAGGGAAGTAGTATCCAGTGGCTGGAGTATATGTTCAGTAGTATCAGACCTGGAAGGATCTGGTGTCATCCGGCTTCAAGCAACATTTTTTTTCCTTCACATTTCTTCCACAGCAGAGAGCCACAATGCAATCGTGCATTTGGGATTACATGTATAAGGTGTATCCTTGTCTGGCTGGTGATAACTAGGGATGTAATTTTGTCATGGCAGTCATACACGTCATTGATTCCATGACGTTTGATCTTTATTCAGGACCTCCATGACTTTCACTAGTGTCATCAGAATGTAGCAATGATGACAGTGCCACAACATTTACTACTGTTTACTAATGATTTCATGAACAAACAATGAGTCATTAAAACCTCATCCATGACAAACTTACATCCCTAGTGATAACTCATGGAGGAGCTCTGAACGGTTAACATCCAGCCTCCACTGGACATTAGTCAAGCAGCAGAGCTGCAGGACCTCCCCTTCCCTCCCTGAGGGAAGAAAGCTGTTCCTGGGATTCTCAATGCTCCCTTTTCTGGCCATGTCCCTGGAAAGTGAAACACATATCCAATAAATGACTATCTTAACACCATGAGTAATTGGACCTGGTGGGATTAAAACCTGAGAGTTCAGATTATTTGCTCAGCATTGTATTCACAAGAAATACAAACTCACACATACCCCCATAATGCAAATCACCACAAAATGTTATTCTGGTTCAATTTTAAGCAGGAATGCATGGTGCTAAAAGGCCACTCACACAGTCTGGAAAGGGTGCCAGCAGAAGACACAGACACGTATTTTGTCCTACCAGGACTCATCAGTGTGCCTCATCTGTATGACACCCCTGTGGATTGAATCAGCTACCCTAAGTTGGCCTATTGGGTTTGGGTTGTGGTGAGCCCAATTAAAACAAAAAAAAAAGCTAAAAGACAAAGAACCTTAGTGCATAAGCACTGAGGCAAGGGTTAGCCCAAAGGGCATTGGCTGGAAAGCCAAGTTTCAAAGAAATACAAAATCACTCATACCCCCATAATGCAAAGCATCATGGGCTGTATATGCAAATCACCACAAAATGTTATACTGGTTCAACTTTAAGCAGGAATGTATGGTGCTGAAAGGCCTCTCACACAGTCTGCAAAGGGTGCCAACAGAAGAACCCTTGCCTCGATGCTTATGCACAAAGATTCTTTGTCTTTTAGCATTTTTTTTGTTTTAATTGGGCTCACCACAACCCAAACCCAATAGGCCAGCTTCATTGACCTTGTTCGTTGTATTCACTAGACTACACTTCATAAAACTGAGTTATTAGGCACAACAGACTAAATTCTTAGTGGCATATTTGCAGCAAAGCAAGTGCCATGCATTTGTAAATGTACTTTGATGATACAATCCCCAAATGCTATTGGTTAACCCTCAAGGCACTATTACTCATGAGCCCTCTGGAGACCTTGCTTCCAGTTTCACACAAATTCTTTTAGTCATTAAAAAAAATCAAATGTTTGAAAATTCAAAGGTTTTGCAATGCTGTGTCATCCAGTTCTGTGATAAAGGTGGTATCAGCAGTTGATATTGTAACAACCTTCAATCTGAGACTCGGCAAATACTTAACAAAAACTGTGTGGTTGACTATTCCTACTAAGCTGGTAGGTTTTAGGAATGTTATGGACTAATATTCGTTTCCCTCTCTAATGCTGTACTAATGTATGAATTGCAATACTCTTTTTGTTAGTGGCTAGTCATTTTCAAACGATCATTGGTTCAGTTTTTCAGTTTCATATACCATTGCCTCTGAGAGTAACGATTATTTTGTTTTTCTAGGAGTCACCAGATTAGTGGTAGAGATTTGGTCTATTTCTATTTTACTCAGTCAGAGGTAGAAGTTTAAAAGCTCAGGTTTCCCATTAGGAATCAACCCAAAAAAACACTGGATCCAGGCAAGAACTTACTGTAGCTGCTCTTTTAGTTTTATTAAATGAAACAGAGACAAACAAAAAGAAGCACTACATGCAGTAATATGAACAGAATGATCAAGCCTGTAGGGTTCTCTGAGTAGGTAATGATAACTTATTTTCATCACAGATCATAGCGAATAGGGAGTGGGTAGTGCGTTACCTGTTTTGAATGGGTGAAACTGCAAGAAAAAGGTCAGATGCATCTTACCACACAAAGATAATGGAAACAATGGTTTAGCAGTGGCCTGAGGAAAGTAAATTGCATTTGACCCAGGCAGTCATTTTTGCAGTTCATTTGGACATGGCTGTTGCACTCAGTAGGTCAGATCTCATCAGCAGTCGAATGATGGATGTGCACCTACCTTAAGGGTATATACCAATATCAAGTTCATTTTTTAAAAAGAACATTGTATTTCCATTTTGATCAGGCTGTGTGTTGAAATAATAAGAAATGCGACTGTTTTCCATAATCGGGGCTCAAGATGAAAATGGTGCATTTTTTCGCTTGATGTGACAAATAATATGCATCATTATTCTCTTATTTGCATTCAGATGCAGTTTAGCAACTACTGAGTTGTTTTGAAGGCTATATGGGCTTTTACACAAATCTGCTATCATACTATATGGGTGTGTTTGTAAATCCTTCTGAGGATATGAGCTCCATTAAAGCAAGATTGCTTAGAGATAGGTTACTGCTGATTTAAATGGAGTTCCACTGAATGAACTAAAATTATATTGGAAGGAAATGGGCTGCTGCCTGAATAAACTGGGACTTGTGCTTGAATAAACAGAGGATAAGCCACTACATGTGGTTTAATAGGCAATGCTATAAGTGTTCCATTCATGGGTGAAATTATATCATTTACCCCATCACAGTAGAATATTCAGTGTATAGCACATAAAAATGAATTAGAGCAACCTAGGCCATAGTCCGTGTACAAGGACAAATCAATTAATACCTGTGTTAACTCTCAGTACATCATCAAGAAGAGTATTAGTTGTAGAATCAACCCCTCCCTTCCAAAATGCTAATAGACCATGAATCCACAGGAGGAGATTATTACTGTTATGTACATCTGTGCTGGAGAGATATACTGTACTCTGAGAATTTAGAAAATGGACACAATTTTAAATTGCTTATAAGGGCATGTTGTTAAACTATTGTTCTCCCATTGTACAAGATTAAGTGCATTTATATCTTAGAACTGACTCGCTTCTTTATTTGCCAAAATTTAATGTTACAATGTCTAGAAACTGTAAAACAACAGAACACCAGAGCTACAATTCAAATGTTGGTTAGTTTCAGCCTGGATTATGCATTTATTTTAAATACAGTGCGTTCTTTTTTTACACCATGCATGCACTATGAGAAGGTTACAGGCCCCCCATATTAAGACAATTCCTGTTGCACCATGCAAACCATAGCGTGTCACATAAAATAATGAGTGGTCATCAGACAGGCATATTCATATAGGCAGTATGCTCTGTCTGGTAACTACTGCCTGTATGAATACTGGGCTGTGGAAGCACTGTGCAACATGCATATGCATGGCATGTCACAGCCACCAGGGCTAGCAACAGAAACCCAGGAGCAATGGCGGATAGTGCAACCAAAACAAGTTAGCACCTTTGCTCCTGGTAGCCATTTTTAAAGGCTAGCATGCCAGTGACCACATATGGCATGCAAACCTGTTAGAGGCCATTTACATCTACTAGCATTCAATCTTCTCCTCACAAATGGATAACCCTGTATCTCTGCTGTTACCTCTATAATTCTGAGGCTACCCCCCTTTTCGCACTTTGACAAGGCCCCTGGCTCCCACCCATCCACCTCACCCCCCTGCCCCTCCCACACCAGCTTGACAAGGCCTATGGCTGCCACTTCCCACCTTTCTTTCTCCCATCTTTATCCTTCCTCCTCTCATCTACTCTGTCCTCCTATTAGAACAATTAAACTGTGTATAGATACATATATATATTTATTCACTTCATTTTACTGTTTGGAAACATTGTACTTTTACCCCATTGTATGTTTTGTCTCCCCTCCTCACTGACGTGAAATCTTTGTAAATGAGCTGTCTGTGCTCAGAGGTATTGTAATCCAAGAATAAATAAATAAATAATACATTTCATTGTGTGGCAATTATTAGTTCAGTGCAATGCCCCTGCACATCTGTATGTGTAGAGGCATTGTGTGGCACTTCAGTCATTGCCTACCACCACCACAAAACCCCTCTCTGCAATATAGTAACCTTGGTAGTTTAGCAGTAACCCTTCCCTGCCCAATCACCATTGTGCAAAGCATTAAATCCCTGTAAGTTCAGTGGTGTCAGTACTGCCCTGATCACCATTATAGAA
Source organism: Neoceratodus forsteri (assembly GCA_016271365.2). NCBI lineage: Eukaryota > Metazoa > Chordata > Ceratodontiformes > Ceratodontidae > Neoceratodus > Neoceratodus forsteri. The sequence goes on along the minus strand of CM057453.1, from coordinate 1,215,133,139 downwards.
TGAGTCACCCCTCCTAAGTCTACCATTCAGCACCACTCACCTATCACACTCCACTGTTCAGCTTCCAACCCACTTGATTAACCCCCCAATGTTGGTGGGCAGAGTAGTAGACAACAACTAGCACAGTCCACTTCTGGCACTTCCTTGGCTGGCTGACATCTAAATGATAGGGATCAAGTGTGCATGTTCAGTACTGTAGAAACAGGGAGCGTTACTGCACTGTAAGAGAATTACTGTAGTTCTTTGCGCAATGGTAATGTGGATGGGATGGGAGTACCACAAGACTACCAGTGAGCTCATTCTTTACACGGTGGGAGTGGGGTGGGGTGGGTGGGAAGGGTAGGGTGCCTTTACAATACTTGGCACCAGTACCGCTGAGGGGGAGGGGGGCTCATACACCACTGTGCACATTGATAAGAGTAGGGTCTGTAATTGGTAAACAGCACTGCCTCAGCAGACTTTCAGCACTTCTAAAATCCTCTAAATGTACCGTACTACTGCATCTTGTATGCCAGAGGGTACTGTCATTTGCATGGATACAGTGGTATATTTAGCGAGACTGCAATATGCTTATCATGTAACACTATGTGACCCTTTGAATATGACTCCCAACCTTTTTCTACATGCTGGCCTGATTACAGAAGTGGCTACGATTGCCGCAGGGGACTTGTGACAGGGCTGTTGATGCGAGTGCCGACTTGCATCAGAATCACTATTCCGGAAGCCGTTGCCACAAGTCCCTGATGATGCAAGGTTAGACCATCTCCCTGCTGGTCTAACTTTGCATCCTTGGGGGTGCCCTTAGTACAGGGCTTGCACCAACTTTTGGCACAAGCTGCTGTAAAGCAGAACAACTGTTACAACTGTGCCAGCCCTTCTGGAATAGTGCAGAGTTGCATCCGAGGGCTTTGATGCAGCTGCATTACACTTTGCGGTGGTCGCAGGGCTTGGTGCAAGCCCTGCATTCCACCTTCTGGAATCGAGCCAAGCTGTGTCCAGTTAGTGAGGCGCTGTTCCTGGTAGTACTGCAGTAACCTTCTGAATATGGGGCCAGACTTTATCATATCACAACCTCCAGCACACCCTCACCTGCACAAGTGGCTCAGTTATTACTCAGGAGAGATTTTAGTCAAATGGAAGTGTGATCATTTTTATTGGACCAGTGAGATATTGTACATACTTTGCATATTACTGTACACACACATTCAGGCCACATGGGTAAAGAGTGCAATGTTAAATCCATAGAAAAGAATGGATATCTTCCATTTTTATTTTGCTGCTTGCAATTTTTTTTCTTTGTTTAGTTTGTTCTTTTCCTTACTTTTGACCTCTTTTTTTCTGTATATTTTAAACTGGAAGAAACAAACAATTTTATTTTCAGTAGTCGTACATCCTATTATACCCAGGCAGGCATTTATTAAAGTCATACAAACAAAACAGTAACATCACATGTATTGTAGCAAGGTTAAAATTCAGCTGAGAAGGGAAAGGCACATGATGGCCGCCTGAACAGTCGTCTTTTCTCCTGCTCCCATTCAATCCTTGACAAACTAGTTTCTGGGATACCTCTGAACATTTTAAAAGCAAAAACTGGCATAGCCCATCTACAAGAACCTGCCTAGAACACAGCGGAGTCAAAAACTTTTGGGAATAGAGACAAGAATGTGAGATAGCATACCTTGCCACAATCTGCCAACCACTCTGACTCGGGACAAGACCACAAAGTGCTCAAAGGCATCTACTGCAGGGGCACCTGCCAACGGTAGCTTCCAGGCAGCATTAACCAAAGAAAAATTATTGGAAGGCATCTCCCCTCTAAAAGAAACTTTAGATACTTTAGCCACTTCCATCCAAACTATTACCTCCTCACTGATCTTACTGACTCAGCGCACATCAGACAACAAAAGTCGCATATCCTCCCTTGATGACTGGAGAGCAAGGATGGACCCCGAGCTAACTCAGCTTTCACACCATATTAAGGCCATGGAAACAAAAATGAAAGACCTCGAAGGAAGGTCAAGGAGGAACAACCTACTAATTTTAAGTCTTCCTGAAGGCGAAAAAGGAGCATCGCCCTTTCCATTTATCCAAAAATTATGCAGCAAACTAGTGGGTCCTTCCCCTAATGGTCCCGACTACATAATTGAATGGGCCCACATATCTCTGAGGCCTGTACCATCACCTGGAGCTCTTCTGCAGCCTATAATTTTCTGCCTCCTAAAATTCAGGGACAAGCAAAATATTTTAAGCAAAACCGGAGACATAAGTAAATTGTTGTGGGAAGGCCAGAGAATTTGAATAACCCAGGACTTGCCAAAGACTGTGCGGCAGAGAAGAACCGATTTTCACATGATAGTAGCAAAGCTCATCACGATGGGGATCCACTTCAAGATTAAATAACCCACAAACAGCAATCACCCATAATAAGGCAGAATTCCTGTCCAGGGAGATTGCTGCTGCACGGAATCGACCAGCTCAACTCTTTCAGACTGTTGACAGATTGTTCAATCCACTCTGTCTGCAGTATGAAAGAGATATCTCACAAATAAAGTGTGATGAGCTTGCTCAATTCTTCGCAAATAAGATTGCCAGCATCAGGTCTGGTATCCGTCTTGTTCCATCTTTAGGGAGTTGCGGTGATCGACGAGAGGAAGCAAACCCTTGTGTCACCTGGTCTGACTTTAGTAGGCCAGAATTGATGGATGTTGTGAGGATTGTTCAGACTGTGCAACCAACCAGCTATAGTTTGGATACGGGCCCTACACTACTTTTAATAGGTTGTGTAGATGTTATCTGCCTGATCCTTGCTGAAATTGTCTGGAAGTCTTTGCAGCAGGGGGTCTTTCCTGCTCCCCTAAAGAAGGCAGTCATTCAACCACTCCTTAAAAAACCTTCATTGAACCCAGACTGTCCAGCTGACTACAGACCTGTTTCTAACCTGCCCTTTGTGGGTAAGGTTATTGAAAAGGTGGTTGCGCTGCAGCTAGATGACCACCTTACAAATCACAACATCTATGATGTTCTCCAGTCGGGGTTCAGGAAAAGACATAGTATTGATACTGCTCTTGTCCGGGTCTTAAATGATCTCCTAATTGCAAGAGATCAAAAGGATCGTACTATTATAGTCCTTTTTGATCTCTCTGCAGCATTTGATACTGTAGACCATGGTGTGCTGTTGGAGCCCCTGCGGCTTCTTTGTGGACTGTCTGGTACAGTTCTACATTGGTTTCGATCTTTCCTCACGGGGCTGACTCAGAGGATTGTTACAGGAATTTATTCCTCTGATACCATCTCTCTGTCCTGTGGGGTACCGCAGGGCTCCATCTTGGTGCCTATGTTGTTAGCAGTTTATATGCTGCCATTAGGAGATATCATTAGGCGTTACAGTCTGGGTTTTCACTGCTATGCAGATGATACCCAACTGTATCTGTCCTTTATTCCCAGACAGGATGATGCAGTCCCTCTGCTTAACAGCAGTCTAGCCAAGATCAATGACTGGATGAGTGCCAGCTGGCTGAGGTTAAACCCGGATAAGACCAAGCTGTTGGTCGTGGACCCAGGTTGCCTTGAGGCAGGCCATAGGGCTGAGATACCATCGGGCCTTTGGCTTAACGGTGTCCAGCCCTTGATCTCAGGCCAGGTGCGTAATCTGGGCATTATTGTTGACAGCGGTTTGACCTTGAAATCTCAGGTGTCGGCTGTTGTTAAGTCGTCTTTCTACCATCTGAGGAATATCGCCTGGGTGAAACACCTGGTTCCTCCAGCTGACCTTCCTACTCTGGTCCACACCTTCGTGACCACTCGCCTTGATTACTGCAATTCCCTTTAACTGGGGCTACCGGGGGTTGATATCCACCACCTGCAGCTAGTGCAAAATGCAGCAGCCAGGCTTTTGACTGGAACATCTAGAAATAGTCATATAATGCCTGTTCTGCATGGGCTGCACTGGTTGCTGGCTCAATGGTGGATCACCTTCAAGGTCGGATTACTGACCTATAAAGCCTTACATGAACAGGGACTGCAGTATCTGAAAGATCTCCTTACTCCCTACTGCCTCTGTCACTCACTCCAATCCGCCGATGAGGGATTGCTAGAGATTCCCAGGGTTCGTTTGAAAACATCTGGGGCACGTGCAGTTTCGTATGCTGCCCCTGCCCTGTGGAATTCTCTACCTCATCGGATACCAAGTTGCCTGACCATCAAGAGCTTTAAAGCGGAGTTAAAAACATTCTTATTTGCAAAAGCCTATGGTGCAGGATTTTATTATTATTGATGTTTGTATTTGTCTGTTATTTATTTGTTATTTGTACAGCGCTTTGGTTTTTGAAAAGTGCTTAAAAATAAATTTTACTTTACTTTACTTTTTACAATGCTCCAAGTCTCTCATCGTGATGAATGGCATAGTTTTGAATCTGTTGAAAAAGCTACTGTGAGCCTGAAAGATCTGTATCCTGATCTATTTAAGTGAATATGCTGGCGTGAGATATGTCTGACACTGATCTTTTATCTACAAGAACTAACGTGGTGTAAACGCGGCATGCAATGCACTGAACTTAATTTCCAATGCAACATGTGACGAGTAGCGGTGCTTGTGCTTTAAACCTTTATCGGAACAGTAACTACCTGGATATATATTCTTCAGCTACCTTACATCTAATTACTATTAGTTTATTTTTCTGTAATAGGTTGCATACTATTTCAGACCATGAGCATGCCATGGACTTAAACTGGGTTCTACTGTAGCGAATGTATAGGGCTCTTCTGCTCTGCGGTTGTTCATACAGGGCGTGATCATAATTGATACAGCTCTCTGGCAGTCTTCAAGGGAACAATAACTAGCAGACTGCTAATTGAAGGACTTTGTAGGAATTCATATATCAGCATTTTGTTCTCTCAGATGTGTTTATAAAAATCCAGGTTCCTGGAGATGGCATTAAGGAAATGCTAGAATCAAATACACAAGGAAGACTTGTTTTATTTGGAAATGTCCACCATATGGATTACCTTATTTTGTTAACTGTAATAACCACCCTATTGAGGATTTCAACAGAGTGTTATTTTATAGCCACTACTTCCGTTGCAGGAATTTTTTTTTCTCCCTCTTAAAGCCCTTGGCATGAATAGAATTCCTCATTTAACTATAGTGTCCTGTTGAATTTCTGTTTTTTTTCTTTCCTTTATTCTTCTGACCTGAGGACCCCAGGAGAGGTCCCTTTATGCCTAATTAACTTACCTTTACTGGGTCAACCCTCCTTTAGATCCTTTATGGCTACCTACTGAAGACTGATATTTAACATGCCTTTTTGAGCACACAGAAAGAAAACTTAAGTTACAGAATCTATCAGGAGCTGTTATATATTTCTTATATACTGAAATTATTGTTATTAGAATGTTAATTTGTTATTAGACTTTTGGTAGTTCACTATTTGATTGGGGTGGGGCAGGGTGGGGTTTAAGTACTGTTCAGGAGGGAATGAGACTATTGCGGTCCAGCACTGCATAGCAATCTGGTTGCATAGACCAGAAGTTAATAAGTGTGAAATGTTCTTTTCTTTGGAGGAAAGGGTAATTACTATGGGAGGTAATCTTATGGGGGGGGTGGGATAGGGGGAGTGTAAGAAGGGTAAGATACCATACCAAGAGAATGCATGGGTTTATATAAGTGCATGACATCTGGGGGCTATCTATAAAAAAGGACACAGCATAAAGTATGTATCATGGAATATCAAAGGGGCACAGACTAGTAGGAAGAGACACCAGATATTAAGACATTTGCAGCTTTTACAATATCAAATAGCTTTTCTCCAAGAAACCCACCTCTTGGCCTTGGAGAACCTTCTTCTCCCATGTCAATGGGTAGGACAGAGCTATACAACTGGGAATTCTACTAATCAATGAGGAGTAGCCATCCTCCTCTTCAGAGGAATAAACTTCCATTCATGTAAGGTCACTAAATATCCTGAAGGAAGGTACCTCTTACTACATGGTACCCTAGATCACATAGAACTACTGATGGGATGTATCTATGGCCCAAATACCCCATCACCCGAATGTTTCTCTGGTTTGATAAATGTACTTTCTCCATTTATACACCTTCCCTTAATCATAGCCGGAGACTGGAAAGTTACTATCACCCCCAAACTGGATAGGTCAAGTGGATGGGTCACTAGACTATCCCCCACACAACACGCCTTACAGGAGCTCCTAACTATGTGAGATATCTGCAACTCCTGGAGAAATTTTCTTCTGACTAGTCGTAAATACACTTTTTACTCCCCAGTTCATAAATCCTCCTCCCAGATTGACTATTTTTTAGTTAGCATTGAAGCCCTACTGAATATTTGAACACCGGGATAGCACCCAAAGTATTGTCAGACCACTCTCCAGTCTGGCTCACATATAACCCCCATCCAAATGTTAGACGTGATAAAATTTGGAAGTTAAATACACTATTGCTCAAAGACTGCTGGGTTTTAGATAAGCTGCAATCACTTGTTAAGAACTGTTGACAGTCTAATGCTGGCTCTATCAAAGAGGTAAATAAAATATGGGGAACTCTAAAATGTGTACTTGGGGAGGAATGAATTCAGACTGCCTCTACCCGAAAAAAGAAAAGAGAAGCTTCTCTTCACACCCTATGAGCGCAGATAGAGGTGTTAGAGCATAGCCCAACTTTAGAAACCTTAGAACGAGAACAGCAGAGTTTACTAAATTAAGGCATCAATATGCAGATCTACTATGGGAAAAATCTGAATATACATTATTAAAGATACATTCTACCTATATAAATCAGGGGACAAATCAGGACATTTGTTAGCTTTGTGACTCAGAGAACAGGAGACCTCCTGCCTGGTGAAGGTCATCTCCTCCCAGTTAGATGGTACCCTCAAAACCTCCCCAGTAGACATTGCCGAAGAGTTTGATAGCTTTTAATCACAATTGTTTAGCCCTCCTTTAAATATCACCTCAAAACTGGATATTCAAGAACACTTGAGGAACATTCCACTCCCACAGCTATCCCCTGACCAACAAAACCTCTTAACTCTCCCAGTATCTCAGCCAGAGATCTTAGCTGCCATCCAATCCCTTACATCAGATAAATCTCCAGGCCCAGATGGCTTTCCTGCCAATTTTTATAAATCCCTGGTCGACTACCTGGTTCTCATTATAACCCAAGTTTTTTCCTACCTATGTGAAAAGGTCTATCTGATCCTTCACTATTGATGGTTCTTATAATTGTCTTACCTAAACCCAATAAACCCATGAATAAAGTAGCCAACTATCACCCTATATCCCTTATGAAGTGCGATATGAAAATCCTTGCCAAGATATTATCCAGTAGGATAATGCAACTTTGGGATGGGCTCTTAGGGCCAGAACATTTTTGATGGGCAGCAGCAAAAAGCCAAAAAAATAAATTAATTAATTAATCAGCCGATTCTTTTGGATTATCACAGTCCAGGTCACCAATGAATGGCAAGGCAGATAGCATGGCAGATGGAGGAACAGCAGTTGCAGTACAGCCAACTAATGCAGCTTTCTTGGAGGAGTTGCAGTTCATTCATGCAGAAATCCGCTCTGCGCTCAAAACAGAAAGAAAATGTTGCAGCTCTGGAAACAAAGGTGATCAGCTTAGAACAACATGCTTCAGGCACAGACTCCTGCATTGACCAATTGTAGTAGGTTCTCTTCTGTCTAATGCAAGACCAGCATGCCTTAGTTGACTGTTTTGAAGATCTCAAGAATCACCCAATACAGAACAATAGTAAAAAATATGAAGTGCAGGAGGTGGATAAGGCAGGGACACAATCTCTTTTGCAGTGTTTTCTCCCCCTCTATCTTGGATATTGAAGATCTCTATTTGTTAATGATTGAAAGAGCCCATCCGGTCCTTACTTCCACACCTTATGGTCCTAATCTGCGGCCTCATTCTGTAGTTATTCATTTATTAAAATATTACTGTTAAACTGGAAGTTTTGACTGGAGCTTGGCATAAAGGGGTAATTACATATCAGGGACAATGTTTATTCTTTGATACTAATTATTCCCCTGTACTGCTTGCTAAACAAAGAGCATATGCATCTGTCTTATGGCTTTTGAAGGCCCAGAAACTCAGATTTACTATCCCATACTGGCACAACTGCAGATTTTCTTCTCAGACGGCCAGCAAGTATTTGATACCCCAGAAGCATACCCCAGAAGCAGCAGTCCAGGAGTTGCAATTGAGACAGTTCAGCATTCCAGAGAAACTTATGGATCAGAATGAAACACGAGAAAAGCAGGCACTTAAAAAAATGCATGGATGAAACCCTTCTCTCCACACAGCAAGAAGCAATGCATACAGCAGGCATGGTCTGAAATCAAAGCTTCATTGCAATCGTTCAGGTGCAAAAAGAATTCTTAATGACACTCATGCTGATTTTTCTACCGTCGTATCCCTTGTGGGTTTTTTTATGCAATTTGGAGACTGATATCCTTTGTACTGAGCCTGTGCCCTAAATCGTAACATTAGTTCTCCTGGGAGAGATTAATAGTTCTGGTGTGCCTCTATAGCAGAGTTATCCCTGCTGATAAATCTCACTCCACACAGAACGTTATGGCTATAGCTCCCATTCACAGACAGTAGTGTGTTTTATTATTGTATAGTGGAAATAGCTACAGCTGACTTCTGAGAAGAAGCATTACTTCTACTTCTTCATCGTGTGTACACCAGGATATTTTAAATTGCTTATGACTTAGCAATCAGAAGATTCTAGGTGGGAGGCAGTATAGCGCAGTGGTTTAAGGTTCTGAGCTGCAAATCTGGTGGCATCTAGCAGACGAGACCTGGGTTTGAATCTCACAGCTTCCACTTTCAGACTGTGTGACCCTGAGCAAGTCACTTAACTTCCCTGTGCTCCCAGGTCGCACCTGTAAAAAAACTTTCAGCTTAGTGTGCTAGTCCTGGTTAAACAACTAACAAAAAAAAAAAAAAAATTAAGGAATTCCACCCAGTGCCAATATCAGCCTAAATAGTTCAGACTCTGCCATCAACCTATATGGGCCATCATTCTAACCTCTGTCATTCTTGTTGCTCTCCTGGAGAAGAATGGCTACTGAACATTTCTTTGCTCTTGAGGCAATGCAGAGATTGTGATACCCAAGTATGTGTGGGGGGGGGGTCTCATACTTTTTTGTTCAGACTCCTTAATAGGAACCCTTTGAGGATCCCAATTAATTTTTATCTTACTTGCTTTCTTGATCAGTCACCACTCTGGGGCACACCATCCCTTCTCTAATTCCACTATTGCCTTATATCACAGACTGCTTGTGAAGGCACTCTTGTCTGATGTGTTTCCCCTTGCTCCAGCAATACTCAGCTATGTTTAATTTCCCAATTGACAGGTAGTAAGTCAGTTGTAGAGATATGAGTGCAGTGTATCAGGGATGGAATATCCAGGGGAGGGGGGGTTGGTCCATCATGAGACAGCTTCAGCCTGCAGCATCCAACCCACTCCTATCCTTAATACCCCAACAATTCACAAGCGTGTCCTTCCCTGAGCAGATTTTACCCATTGCAGATGGACAAGCCAATTTTTGCAACTCATGGATGTAAGTCGGGCACTGACCATTATCGTACACAAAATGTTTGAAAGCTTTATTTTCCTTCCCCTATTAGCATTTCGTCTCATTTCCACCACTATGAGACACCTTAGAGGGTATGAGGGTTGCCCATGACATCAGGTTCTAATTGTTTTGGTACAGCTGTGCTTGCTCACCATATGCCATCACCATGGCAACAGCATTACAGCATGGTAATGTCACTGCAAAAAGGGCAAAAGTGACAGGGGTGATCATGATTTTAGATTGCCCCGTACACATGCTGTGTTGGGCACCGACACAATTCTATCCTCCAGGGTGTACATATTCAGGTCTCCCAGCCTGCTGTCATAGTTTCTCCCCTCAATTCCACATACCATCTTTGATGCCCTCCTCTGCACCCCCTCCAGTAGCCTGATATCATGCTTTAGGTATGGCCTCCAAAACTGCACACAATACTCTAAGTGCGGCCTTACCAGCAACCTGTAGAGGGGCAAGATCACCTCTCTTCACCTGGATGAAAACCCCCTCACTATGCACCCCAGCATTTTGTTAATTTTTGCAGCCACTCTCCTGCACTGGGCAGTGTTGTTCATGGTCCCTGTTACCATTACCCCTAGGTTCTTCTCCTCCTCAGTGATCCCCAGCTTAACCCCCCTAGCCAGTATTCTCTCCTTGGGTTCTTCACCCCAAAGTGCATAACCTTACACTTCTTTGCATTAAACCCCAGTTGCCACCTCTCTGACCACTCCTCTAGCTTGCGTTGGTCCCCCTGCAGCTGCTTCCATTCCTCCTCTCCATCCACAACTGCTCCGATTTTGGTGTCGTCAGCTAACAGACTTACCTTGCTCACCACCCCATGTGCAGTGTCTGATATGAAGAGCCCAAACAATACTGGCCCCAACACAGAGCCCTATGGCACCCCACTCATCACCAGTCTTGGGGATGAGAGCTCCCCTCTCACCACCACCCTTTGCAGCCTGCCACTCAGCCAGCTTATAATCCAATTAATCATTTTTGCCCCTACCCCTAGTCCAGTTAGCTTCTCCCCAAGCTGCTCATGAGGCACTGAATCATAGATTTTGCTGAAGTCCAAGTAAAGAATATCTACCGCATGACCCTTATCCAGCTCACCTGTCACCCAGTCATAATATTGTATGAAGTTAGTTTGACAAGACTTCCCTGAAACAAACCCATGCTGACTCACATCCTGGTGGCCATTGTCCTCCAGGTACAACACCAGTCTTTCCTTTAGTATCATTTCCATGAGTTTGCACACTATCGGGGTGAGACTTACCAGATGATAATTACCCTGTTCATCCCTTGGCCCGCTCTTGTGTAATGGTACTACATGTGCCATCCTCCAGTCCAGTGGCACACATCCCAACTCCAGTGAGGTGCTAAACAGATCTGCCAGCAGCTCCACCATCTCCCTCATCACCCTGGGGTGGATACCATCCAGCCTTGGTGCCTTGTCTAACTTCAGTGCCCTCAGTCCCTTTAGGACTCTACTTGCCTCAGTTCTTCCATCTGTCGCCTCCTCTCCCCCTGTCCCACCCTCCCAGCTCATGCTGGTAGCGGTCCCCCCTTTCTTCCGTGAACACTGAGCAAAAGTATTCATTCAGTGCTTCTGCCTGCTCCTCCCACTTTTCTGCCCACTCCTCAACCCTTTTTATTCTCACTATTATCTCCTTGCACTTCCTTTTCTCCTTGATGCATCTGAAAAAGTCCTTCTCCCCATTAATTCCCTGTGCTAATCTCAGCTCCCTCTGGGCCTCTGCTTCTCTCACTTTTCTGGTCACCTCCCTGGACCATCTTGCATTTTCCTCCCTGTCCACTTCCTTCCCCATCCTCCTGAACCTCTGGTGCACCACTCATTTTTCCCTCACCACCTCCACAACCTCACTGTTCAACCAGCATGGTTTTCTTGCTCTGCTCCTCTTACTCTATGTTTGGTGCATGCTTCTGTTGCCACTGTAATCCCCCGTTTAATTATATCCCATTTCTGCTCCACTTCCATCTCGTGCCTTATGCCCCCTAGTTTCCCTTTCAGTACTTCCTGCATCCTCCCAAAGTCCGCCTCCATGAAGTTTACCACCCAAGTAACTGATTTCTCTGGCTCCCCGCACATTGTGATATTAAACCACACAGTTTGGCGATCGCTGTCGGCTAGTGGGTCCTCTACCTTTATTTCCCTCACTGCCTCCCCATTCTACAATACCAGATCTAAAGTGTTCTTTAGCCTAGTGGGTACAGTAACCAACTCTGTCAGGAGACCCTCCTGGATCGCGTCCAGGAGCACTTGCTCTCTAGCACTGGAGGTGACTGGAATGCTCCAGTCAACCCCCGGTAAATTGAAATCCCACACAATGACCACCTTCCCTTTTCGACATACCTTCTTGATTTGTCCCGCTAATTCCCTGTCAAGCTCCTCAGACTAGGAGGGTGGCCTGTATACCACCCCATACCTTAATTTCCTACCCCTTGGGTCTAGGAGCTATAGCCAGATTGCCTCTGTTCTCCTTTCTTCTCCCTCGTCCCTTGTGCATTTGATACCGTCCCTCACATAGACTGCAACCCACTCTCCCTCCCCTCCTTACAGTCCTTCCTGTATAATTTGTATCCTGGGATTGCCAGATCCCAGTCCTTATGCTCAGTTGCCCACGTTTCTGTGACAGCTGCAATATCCACCCTCCACACTGCTAAGAGTGCCTGTAATTCAGTAGATTTGTTTCCTAGGCTTCTTGCATTCAGTAAGACCACCCTCCATAATGCCCCCTTCCCTTTACTAGCATCCATCTCCTTCCTTCTATTCCTTCCTTTTTTGGCCTCCCTGAGTCCTTCCCTGCTAGCCTGGGGGGTAGGCTGTGACTCCAATCTATTGGATCCCTGCCTACCTGCTGTCCACCTGCCACCCCCATCTAGTTTAAATCCACCCTTGTTGCAATATACCTCCCCAGTCCTTGCTTTAATACCTCCTTCTCCTCCCCACTCAGTTGCAGCCTATCCCTTGCAAACAGATTGTTATTATCCCAGGTACAGCCCCAGTCACCCAAAACCCCATACCCTTAGTTCGACACCATTCTACTAACCATGTGTTCAACTCTCTAATCCTCTCCTTTCTCACTGTGCTTGCGTTGGGTACTGGGAGCACTTCGTAGAATGCCACTAACTCCCCAGTCTCCTTGCACAACCTTCCCATTTCCTCAGTCCTATCCCTTGTTACCTCCACTGTTTTCCCCGCTAGGTCATTTGTCCACACATGTACCACAATGTGTGGTTTGCTCCTACCCCTCTTTACGCACCTTAGGATTGCCTGTCCTGCCATGTCTGCCTTTAATCCTGGTATGGACTCCACCCATATCTGACTGTGCCTCTCCCCCTTGCTGCCCCATCTGATCCTCTTGAATATGGAGTCCCTCAACACCAGTATACCCCCCTTCTCTTTCCTTGTGGCCCGTCACATGCCCCACCCAGGTTCTCATTTTAGAGCCACTCAAGACTGAGTTTTAGCATGTGCCCCAGTGTCTTCCCCATCCCTCCCAATTAGACCCCCTCTTCCTGTTTGACTGTCCCTCTCCCTCCTCACCTCTCCGAGTATTATCCCTCCCTCTGCCATGCCATGTTAATTCTCTCCACCAGTAATGCCCCTCACTCCCTCTTCTTTGAGAGCACTATCCTTTATGCAATCACCTCCTGCATCCTTTTTCCCATGTGTTGCTAGTAAAGTAAACATGTTCCCTATCCCCTTTGCCTTACTATGTGCTTTCTCCTCCCTCCCTCCCACCTGGCTACTGCTGCTCCTCTTTTTCTAGGTCCTACTAGACTCCACCCTTCATCAGCTGGCTTCCTGTCTAGTTTGCCACCTCCCTCATCCCTTGACCCACTGTTCCTTCTCTGTGGTGCCCCACAATACTCTCAGATGTCAGCCCTCCTACTGACGCAATCCTCCCCTCATCCCTCAATCTCCCCAGCTCCCTGCCAAGCCACTGAACCTCTTCCTCGAGCCTACTTAGCCTGTGGCATATTGGGCACCCTCCCAGCCTCCACAGTATATTCATTCCCGTTGCTGCCCGACAACCATTGCACCCAACAATCCTATCCATGGTCCACACTACCTATACAGCCTCTCCACACTAACTATCCCTACAGCAAGTAGAATTAACTACTCCTAGCCCAGCCTCTAACAGAAATTCTACTTGATATATTTCAGTTGAAGGCCCTCCACAATATCCACCTATCACACTAATCAGCAATTCATTGTGGATGCTGTACTCCTATTTGAGACCTACCTATGCTTTTTCCCTGCCCTGTGGCTGCATTATTGGATATTTATTTATTTATTTATTGAATTTTGGTGACCGGGTAGGCCCACTGGGCCCTGGAGGTCCCTTTTTCAGGGGCGACCCGGGTGGAACAGTACATGACATGAAGGACAATGGAGCAATATACAGCAATATACAGCAATATACAACAATATACAGACTGAGGTTTACAGTAAGCCACAGCTTTCAATCCATGAGGTTTACAGTAAGCAACTGCTTTCAATCCATGAGGTATCACTTTCGTATTTATGGGTCATGGATGTCATAAGTATCTAACTGCTTCTCCTTGTGTGCATTTGCTCATGCTCCAGCGACATACAATTGATGAGACAGTACAGAGAGTTCGATAGACAACATTCCTCCAAGATACATAAGGTATTTTTCTATGAGCATGAGTTGGGGTAAGTGCAGACTGTGCAGTGGGTAGAGTTTAAGTATGGTAGAGAACGCTGACGCAGGTCATTATTTAGAGTTGGGTACCATAGCATAGGCAGTTACTCATTGACAGCAGGTAGGTCTTGAGTCTAGTGTGGAAGCTCGGGCACCAAGGGGTCTCCCACACCTCCAAAGGAAGATTGTTCCAAGGGAGGGGCATGTGGGTTGGGATTTACAACCTTCCTTGGTCCTGACCTAGGAACCTCTAGTAGCTTCTGACCAGAGGACCTGAGGTTCCGCACACTTTGTTTTTCTGTGAGGAGTCCATCGAGGCTTGGGAGGGGGCATTGGGCTGATTAGTTTTTTCGCCAGGCAGAGTACAGGGTACCTGAGCCGAGCTTCAAAGGATGGCCAGTTAAGCCTCACTAGGGCCTCACAGTGGTGACTCCTTGAGTGGGATGAGGAGGCAAAGCGGACTACCTTATGGTATAGAGTCTGTAGTTTACCATATTCCAGTTTAGAGACTCCCTGCAGGAGCGGGGCAGCATACGTTAGCGTGGAGAGCAGGACACTAGTAGCTATTGCAGTCCTAGCTTCAAGGGTCAGCTGTCCCTTGAGCCGATACAGTAATCCGAGTTTGGTGTGGATTGCTTTGGTCACTTGGTCTATGTGTTGCTTGAAAGTGAGACCTTGGTCAAGGGTAAGGCCAAGGTACTTTGTTGAGGAGACTACTTCCAGTTTGTTGCCCTCCAGGGATATAACTACATGAGCTGCACCTGAAGCCTCTTCCTCCAATTGCAGGGCAGGTGTTCCCCTATAGATGAACTGTGCTCTGGGGAGGAAGGGGTGGGGAGGGTGGGATTAGGACCCACATCCGACTCTCACGATAGTGTATGAGCCCTGTGTTTGTCCCTCACTGCACCTCCAAGCACTGCAACCTCCTCCGGAGGAAGGTCCCACCCACACACACACACACACACATAAACTGTATTAAACAAGTTAGCACTACTTGCTAAAGTCCACAGACTGAAAAATAATTTAAAGCTTATCCAGCAACTAAATCGGCTGAGAAGGACAGAAACTTCCAGAAAGCTGCTCACAATGCCTGTAGAAAAGATAAATGAATATCCAGCTAGCACTATGGATCCTCCACACCACACAACACTATTAAACAAGTCAGCACTACTTGCTAAAGTCCACAGACTGAAAAAGAATTGAAAACTTATCCAGCAACTAAATCCTTTCCCTAACTGCTCAGCAAAGAAGGTTCAGACAACCTCTGCCAGACCCCAACTGTTTCTGCAGTACTGCTATGTGAGAATCCCTGGTATTTAAGCCCCAATGAGCTGTAAATTGGTCCTGGCTGAGAAGGACAGAAACTTCCAGAAAGCAGCTCACAATGCCTGTAGAAAAGATAAATGAATATCCAGCTTCCACTATGGATCCCCCACAGCACACAACACTATTGAACAAGTCAGCACTACTTGCTAAAGTCTACAGACTGAAAAAGAATTGAAAGCTTATCCAGCAACTAAATCCTTTCCCCAACTGCTCAGCAAAGAAGGTTCAGGCAACCTCTGCCAGACCCTATCTGTTTCTGCAGAGAAGATGATGTATTTTGGGCTGCTAGGTTACCAGCTGTCACCAAATTATTTATGCAATTTGCATCTAGGGCTGCATCTCTATGAGCATGGACCCCCCCCCCAGCCTTGAGGCCTTTCCATTCTTTTACCTCACCTGGGGCATACAAGCATCTTCTCCCTGGACAATTATCTGTGGAGGTCCTAGCATGTTTGTTATTTGACTGTCTTTTCACTTTATCTATTTCCTGGTACTTTTTTCCAAGTATGTATGTTAACATGATTGTATTTCATTGTTGCACTCTTATAGGTGAAGAGGTCATGCATTCTTCTGACCCTGGGAAGGAGGGGTGTCTGATGCAGTGGGAGAGTTGGGATGGCTGCATCTGGAGCTACTGCAGGGTTCTTGGCATTCTGTGCAGCTATGTTTTAACACAATATTCATTGCAGGGGTCCTGATATATCCATTACAACATTTTGGAAGTCTGGAGCTGGAGTACGTTATTATTATATGAGAGTTACATTTTACCTCACCTGAGTTGTCTGATGGCCACTGAAGCAGTGGAAAGAGTTGGGTGGTAGTATTACTACAGATGGGTACAGACTGTTCCAAAAGGAAGCTATTGCCTTATCATATTTTGTAATGGCAATGAGACTCACCTGTTTTAATATGAAGGGAGTACACAGCCCTATAAAGAGAACTAGAGTTCTCCCCCACCTGAGAAACTGGATACAGAAGTTGCCCTAATTCAGGAATCTCACCTTTCAAGGGAAGAACACATTAAACTCCACCAGCATTGGGTTGGGATGGTGTTTGCATCCTCTCACCCCTCTGGGAGAATTAATGGGGTAGCCATCTTAATCCACAGGGGTTCATTATAGTTGTTGAAAAAACAATGGACAGACTCTCAGGAGAGATTTGTTTTGGTGAATGTCTCCTACCTGGGTACTCATCTTTCTATTATAAATGCTTATGCCCCAATACACCTACTCATACACTCTGTCTGGAAACATTTCAGGCCACGGCAGGGAAAATCCAAGACCTCTGTATACTGGGTGGAGATTTTAATTATATACTGAATCCTGGTCTGGATTCCTCTAAATCCACCTCAGGTTCATTGTGAAATACACCAGTAGTGAAGATCTTAGAGTCTTTAGTAGCAGATGCAGGAGTTCAGGATGCTTGGAGATGGTTACATCTGGGAGAATGCATGGAACATTTAGTCATATAGATCATTGGTATCTCCTGATTAAGCATTTGTATTGCGTTATGGCCACTAAGATACACTGAATTAGACTATCTGATCATTCACCAGTGATGCTGGAGTTGGAGCTGGGAAATCAACCCACTGAGGTCTGTGGCATTTAAATGGATTTTGACTACTTTTCTCTCTCTCCTCAGCTGTTTTTACTCCTATACCTCATACTTTACTGAGACCTCTCCTGATTTTGCTCCTCACCCCACCCCACCTGCCTCTTTAATCCCAGACATCTGATCCTACTAATTTAAAGTTCATTTTCTCTCCCATATTTTGCTACCTTCACAGCACAGTCCCCCCCCCATTCTTTTTGCCTCTAAATTAACATTCAACTGCCTTTATGTTGGCACCAGTCTCCACCCTTCTCCTCAGTTAACTCCTCTGCTTAACCTATTGTTCCAGCCCCCACCCATCAATTTAGCTCCATTGTTGCTACCATTGTTAGGCCTGTGACTACCACCTACCCTCTCTCTTATCCACCTACCAGGTAAAAACCTAGCCCCTGTCTGGGCTCACCACTGATTCTCCGTGGTAGTGGCAGCAACAGTGGCAGGACAGCCAGCCCAGCCATGCCACCTCGCCCACCCGCAGACCACAGATCACAAGCAGGTACATCTCTCAGGCTGAACTGGGACTCAGTGCTGGATGCTGATTGGCTCTGCCTTACAGTGTTGGGCTACTATTGGCTGCCATACTTTATGGCTTTGCCAGTGATTGGTCCATCTCTGGATCCTGTCCTCTGCTCTCGGCTTGCCCAGAGCATCACTTTTCAGAGCTTCCCAGCCTCTTTAATACGTTTTCTATGTTCTATTTTGTCCCATTCACCCTCCCTGACTCCTGCCTCTATTAAATGAGCCTACTCTACTGCTCATTGATGCTAAAGTAGCCAGTCTAACCCAACGGCATACTCTATATAAAAAATTAAAAACTTTGTTTCACCTAAGCTCCACCTCCTCTACTGCTACCGCTAGGGGGATTCACCTCTTAGTACTCACTCCCACTCGCTTTCATCATGCTTGTCACTGGTAACTGCTATATATCGCCTACAACTTCTCCCAGTTTCACTGCCCTGCTCCCTCCTTCTGTCTTGCCTACTCGGTCTGTATAACATGTCTACCCCTCTCTCCCTGTTTCTTCTCCTTCTAGTTCTCCTCACTGATTCTATCACAACCCCTCAATCTCACCAATCTAAAATCCCTGTTTCACCATTCCCCTCTGCTTTCTTAGCCCCTACATTCATTCTTGCTATAACTCCTACTCCTCCACTGCTGCTCTGGGATCACTTCCCTCTCCTACCTCTTGCCACTTTATTCTCAGTACCTAGTCACTTTGCTTTCCTTCACCTCTTGATTAACCACTCACCTAACCCTCACCTTCCTCAAAGATATCCCAGATACTTGGGCAGCCACAAATGTCCCAAAATCCACCTCCTCATAATCACACTCCTAATACTTGCTTCAGGCAATGTTCACCCAAACCCCGGCCCCACCACCCTCTCTCCTACCAGTAGCCATCCACCACCAACGTACAACCTTCCAATTCCTCCTCTACCCTCCCAAAGGATCTGAAGATCCTTCATTTAAATATCTGAAGTCTCATCCAAAAAATTGACCTATTGCAGCTGATGGTAATCTCCCTCACACCAGATATTCTACTTTTAACTAAAACTTGGCTAAGCACAAAAATACCTGACCTCCCCATTGCCATCCCTGGCTGCTCCTTAATTAGGCAGGACAGGGCTGCCAGAGGAGGCAGAGTAGCCATGTACATCCTGTCCTCACTTCAGTACACTACCATTCTCTCATCCTCCCAACCTTTCACCTACGAAGCCCTTGCTGTAAACATAACCTTGCCTTTCTCCTCCCCTATCTTCATAGCCAGGATCTACTGTCACCCTGGTATCACACCATCTAATACAATGAATCTCATTACCTCTATAACTTCCCTCTCGCATAAAGGTGAACTATACATTTTACGATATGTGAACATATACTGGCTGTCTCCAACCACTTCCAAGACTAGGAATGATATCTCTGCCCTCAACCTCTCTCAACTTATCCAGGATCCCACCCGCCTAAACCATAAAAGTCTTAATCACTCCCTGATAGACTGGGCTCTCTCCATCCACCCTCAATGAGTAATTAAAGCAGGCATACTCCTGGATGCCCTCAGTGAGCATCATCCAATCTACATAGTAAGGAAAGTCCATAGATCAAAACTTCCACACAAAATCTTACAACTCCAAACCTTCAGTTCCCTAGACCTTAACTCCCTTCTCAATAGACTCGCCAGCACTGACTGGACCCAAATTTCCTCTGCCCCATCCATTGACCACACCATCGCTTATTCAAAGGCAAATTTCTAGACACTTGGAACTCTCATGCCCCTTTCAAATGTATCAGAGTTTATGGTAACCATCTTCCCTGGATCACCCCTGAGCTACTGACCTGTCTCAGGGAACATGATAACGCTTCGAGGAAACATAAGGCCACCCGGCTTCCACGAGGCTATACTGTGTATCACATGCTAAGAAATGCCTATATAAAAGCAACCAGGTTGGCCAAGGCTGAATATTTTAAATCATCTTTCCTAACGAACATCAACTCACCATCCAAATTCTGGAAAGTGGTCCATGCCCTATTCTCCCCCTTGGCATCCTCCTCCCCCAGTGCTTAAAATAAACAACACATTAGAGCCAGAACCATGCTTAGTGGCACAAGTGTTTAATTCCTGTTACATCTCCTGTGACTCTTCCCTTCTAATCTCCCTCCCCCTAAATCTCTCCTCACCATCCCTTTCCTAGCACTCAACCCTTCTGTGTCCATCCTTCCTTCTCCTTCACTCCTGTCTCCCCTGAGGAGACAGTAACGGCCCTTCTCACTCTCAATCCTTCCAAAGGGTCCTCACCAGATGGCCTTGACACTAAACTCCTTTACCTTTCTGCTTCTGCTATTGCATACCCTCTCTCCTTAATTCTAAATCTCTCCTTTGAGTCCTCATCTGTCCCTACATCCTAAAAACATGCAGTGGTCCTCCCTCTCCTAAAGAGTGGCAACCCCTGCTACCCTGCCAACTATCACCCAATCTCCCCTCTCCCAGCCCTTGCCAAGCTGCAAGAACACCTGGTTCTCTCCCAGCTATCCTCCTTCCTTGCTGACTCTTACTTTTTCACCCCGTTCCAATCTGGCTTTTGGAAGAACCACTCCACTACCACCTCCCTCCTCAGGCCCACTGACTCCATCCTTTCCGGGATGGACAATGGCCTTAGCACTTCTGCCATCTTTGTCGACCTCGCCAAGGCTTTCAACACTGTCTCTCGTGCCCTGTTCCTCAACTTCCTTATGGTTGCTTGTTTGTCCACTTCTGCTCAACACTGGTTTAGAGCTTACCTCACAGGTAGGATTCAATCAGTCAAGATTCAGGATGCACTCTCCCCCTAAATAAATCTCCACAGGAGTCCCTCAGGGCTCTGTGCTTGGCTCCATTTTCTTCTCCATCTTTCTAAATGACCTACCCACAGTCTGCTCCCCCTCCTCCTCTATCCATACATATGCCAATGACACCACCTTGTTCACCTCCTGCAAATCCCTCATCGATGTAGCAACTACCCTTCAGCATGAATTCCACCAGGTTCAGCTCTGGTTCTCCTCACATCAGCTTTTCCTAAATGCCAAAAAGACTGTCTCCATGACCTTTGGCACTAGGCAGAGACTGTCTAGGCTACACCCCTTACCATATTTCACACCCTTGATGGGAAAATCCTTGAGGACACCTCCTCTTTCAGATACCTTGGGGTTTGGCTGGATCAACACCTCAGCTTCTCTGGCCACATTGATGCTATCCTGAAAAAAACTGCATTCCAAGCTTGGTGCCTTCTTCAGGAACCATAGCTTCATCCCTCATGCAGCGCATCACAAACTAGTCCAGAAGATGATCCTCCCCATTTTTGACTACTGTGATGTAGTCTATGGTGCAGCTACCAAATCCTCCCTAACCAGATTGGACACTCTTTTCAATGCCTTCTGTCATTTTTCCCTTGATGCTCCATCTCGCACTCATCATTGGGACCTCTACCATGCCTTGTCCTTTTTCTCTCTTGCAAACAGGTGCCTTGCTCATTGCATCAAACTCATCTCCAGATTCTGGCTTGGTGAACTTTCCCCCAACCACTCTAGCTCCCTCTCTGCCTCCCCTCACTCCCTCCAGTCAGTAGACTCTCACACATTGCTGGTCCCCCAATGAACCACTCTCATTGGTCAGGCTACACTAATTGCTTCCCTAAAATCTGGAACTCTCTACCCCCCAAATATGGCACTCTTCCTCCTCCTTCTCCCTCGTCTCTGCCTTGCACAACCTTCTCTCATCTAGCTGCTCCTGTTTTAATCCTCCCTAAATAGTTCCCTATGTACCATCACCACTGTACACTACTTCCCATCCAAATCCTCCCTTCTCCTTGTGCCAGTTACCCATAACTTTCACTCTTCTACTACCTCTTAGCCTCTTGTCTCTTCCTCTCCCTTTCATCTACCCACATTAACTACTTACCTGTGCTTAGTCCTGCCCCCTGGCAGGGTTCTTAGCATCCTGGAGGGGTATAGTGTGGGACAAGCCTTTAACTTCTTTCCTCTTTCTCCACCATCCTTCTCTCTGGCTTTAGCCTTATTCATGTACTTTGACAAAGTTCTCAGCATTCTGGAGAGGCTTATGTGTTAGGCAAACATTTTTCTTTCCCTCTCCCACTCTTGCTCTTGCCTTATTTATGTACATTTTCTTCTACCCACATTAACATCTTGCATGTGTTTAGTCCTGCCCCCGGAAGGGTTCTCAACATCCTGGAGGGGTTTAGCACAGAACAAGCCTTTTCTTCCTTTCCTCTATCCCCACCATCCTTTCTTTTGCTCTTACCTTATTCCTGTACTCTGGCACAGTACTCAGCATCCTGCAGAGACCCTTGGTTTTAGACAAACATCTCTACTTCCCTCTCCCACTACTACCTCCCACCCACCTAACTACACACCCCTACCTAACCTTACTTTCCCCCAACTTCCCCTTCCCTTCACCCTCTCTCCCCTCTCCTTTTTCTAGTCTTCATCTCATTCTGCCCCTAGAGGGTCCCTGCACCCTGGAGGGGCTCAGCTCTTGGTTTGACCCCTCCTTCCCTGCCCATATTTCCCCTCACCAACCCCTCCCACCTGCTCCTCCTCCCTATCACTCTGCACTTATATCAAGTGTTATCACATTGTACTAATTTAAATCCACCTTATTGCTCTGTCTGGTTGCTCCAAGACATGAAAATCCTTAGTCACACTACATCTATTGTTGCCTAATCCACAGACATGCTAAGTGTTTAACCGTATGCTATCCTAGTAATGCAATTGAATGTGACCTTCTTCAATTATAATTTGAAGTTTATACCAAATGTAAAAGTTTGTAAAATCCTCAATCATGCTTAATGGTAATTGTATGTCTTTCTACAATTTTAATTATATGTTCTTTTTACAAATGTAACTGAATGTAATTTCCACCTCCTTGTTAAATGCTCACTGTATGTTTACTAGTTAATCCATATGAATGCCCCTCCCCCCGTCATACTGGGAGATGAGCAACTTGTTGTTCAATGTGCCTTCCTGGTGAAACATTTCAATAAATAAATAAATAAACAAATGTGGGGGCCCTATTGATTGATTCCTTCAGACACATGATTACTGAGTTCTTGGAGGAATACTTCTGCTTAAATATGGCTACTTCTTTATCCTCCTCCACAATTTGGAACACTATGAAGCCAGTTATATGTGAGAAAATCATACCTTACCTCACCCATCAGGAAAAAGGGAGATGGAAAAAAAGAGTGAAATTAGAACTAGAAGCCCTCAAAAACAACATCAACTTGAAGGAGATCCAGAACTACTTTCCCCACTGCAAGAAGTAAGGGGGCATCTTTAAAAATTAACAGTGGGGGAGGTGAGAAATAGGTTAAGATGTACAAAATTTACATGTTACTGTCATGGAGGCGGGGTGAATAGACTGTTATCTTTGCAGTTAAGGAAGCAGTAAGCCACTAGGTAGTTAAGAGGCTTTGAGCAGGTGTCCCAGAAGCCCAAGCTGTAACCTTACCAGGGCAATAGCAACAGAATTTGGGAAATGTCATCAACATTTGTATGACCTGGAACAGCCTGAAAAAGTTGAGGATCGAATAAAGAGATTGTTGCATGATCTGCCCCTTCCCACCTTATCTGAGTTAGAGATAAATTATTTTAATAAACCCAATTACAGAAGATCAGCTTCATGACCAAATATGTTGAAAATAGGAAAGCGTCAGGGGAGGATGGTTCCTCACAGAAGTTTACAAGGAGTTCATTGTAATTTTGGTGGAACTCCTTCAAAATGCATTGAACTTCTGTATTGAAACCATTCATTTCCTAAGGAATTGCAGGCAGCATTGATTGCAGTACCCCCCCAAACAGAAGAAAAACTCAGAATTCTCCTCCTTCTGTCATCCCATTTCCTTAATAAAACTAGATGCAACAATTTATGCAAACAATATAGCCGCAGGACTCCAGAATGTGATTTACAAATTAGTCCACCATAGTCAAATGGGTTTCATACCCACCTGTAATCCTTATAGTAATGGCAGGTGGTTATTTGAATGCTATCACTCATACTAGGTTATAGCATTCTATAGCACTGGTAGTCTCTATAGATGTGGAAAAAGCCTTTGACAGGCTGACTTGGTGTTCTGTAGTGAAGGTCCTGTTCTTCTTCTTCAGATTTGACCCTTATTTTATAACAAATTTATTAGCCCTATACAGGGGATCTGCTGAATGGGTGGGGTTAATGGAGCTTTCTCCCATAACTTCCCATTAAGAAGAGGGACACAGCAAGAGGATTAAGACCCTTGTCACTCCTACTTTTTGCCCTTATATGGACCTGTTGGCAGTTTGCATCAAAAACAGTAACCGGATAAGAGGTATTAAACTGGGTCCCACATTCTGTAAATTAGCCTTATTCACAGATGATACTTTGCTATTGGTGGAGGTTTCCAGAGTCTCCCTTCCTAACCTATTACAAGAGCCTGGGGAGTTCAGAGTAGTTTCAGATTCTAAAATAAATGACAATAAGTCTAATGCCCTCCTACTTCGTGGTAGATACAATCAAAGGGAGGATGGATTCTTACCATTCCGTTGGGCTGGTGGTGGACTCCAGTATGTGGGCCTTAATATTAGAAGAGACATAATTCAGATATATGAAAAAAGTCATAAAGTCATTCTAGCTGAGGTTAAGAGAGATTTGGATAGATGGAATTCTTTACCTCTTTCGTTGAGAGCTCGGGTAGAACCTATGGACTGTATTCTCAAAGGTGTGGGATGTACATACGATTCTCATGTACAGATCCTGAGGAGCTCCATACCCCTAGCTGGTATTGACCACTGAAGGCCACCTGTCTGTATCCACAACCCCACAGTGTGCAGCTGCACATGGGTGGAATTCAGCTGCATGGGAGTAGATTGCGGGATGCAGGCAGGCATCCAATCATATGCCCATGCTCTGTCCAAAAGTAGATCCCCTGCTGCATGTATGCAGGGATCCTGGGAAGGCACAGACCCCAATGAGTTGATATCAATGGGTGAATGTCTGAATAGTGGTTCCCAACCCTCCCTGCCAACCCAATGAGCTGGGACAGCAGTGTGGAAGGAAATCCTGTTGCCACTGTGGCCAGTGGGTATCCAGTGGGGAGGCATGCATAAGCTATGGCAGTGTCCCCTAAGCATACCTTGCATCATCCAAGCCCAGCACTCTGCACCTTAGTGAATAGCATAGAGTGTGGGCACACCCCCTGACATGCCCCTGGACCACCTGTGGTGCATAGCTGCATGGGTGGCCAGGGGATTGTGTGCACAAAGGGATTGCATACCTATTGTTTCCAATTGCTTAACCAGGTGAGACACACTAAGCTGACATCTTGTTTACAGGTGCAACCTGGGAGCACAGGAAAGTTAAGTGACTTGCTCAGGGTCACACAGTACATACAAGGGGGGCTGTGGGATTGAAACCCAGATCTCCAGATTTGCAGGTCAGAGCCTTATACCACTGTGCTATACTGCCTCCTTGCATACCTGCTGTGAATACTGCTGGAGGTCCATTGGACCTCTACTGTGCGGCATTCTTACTTAGGGTTGCATACGTGCCTCAAATATGTGGCATGTAGGCAATCCATATGTTAGTGAGTAGACCTCTATAAGAATATTTTTTGGATGCTCCCAATACAAGCCCCTGAATTTTTTTGGAAACAAGTGGTTCAAGTGATCTCCAGGTTCCTTTGGGGATGTAAACATCCCAGAATCACGAAAAGTGTACTACAAAGAGGGGAGTTCTGTCTTACTGTTGGGGTTTGTTTTCCTGTTTTTATTTATGTACAGTATTCATTACAAAAATAAATCTTAATTTTATATTATAAACTAAATATGTTTGTGCTTGGTGTTGGGAAGCGTGGTGTGGAGCCCCCTTTCACTATATACCACAGAGGCAAACCAAGTGGAGGGCTGGCCTTTCCAAATCTTAAAGAGAATTATACAGCTGCCCAAATCCCACCAGTATTGGTGATGCTAAAATGCAAAGCAGATACAGGTCCGTTGGAGGGTGAGGAAGAGCATTGGGGGTAACCCTTATCCATGCTATCACTACTGCCTCTGTTGCAACTCCAGCTGGTGAGGACTGCAAATCCATGGACTTTGCACTCTCTGCTAATGTAGAGTATGTTAAGAAGATTAGTGGGGGGGGGGGGGGGGGAGGTTGGGACGACTGACCCCAATTGTAGGAAGTGCAGCTTCTAGTCCCGGCACAACAGACTTGTGCTTCATGCAATGGACTCAAAATGGCCTCCTATTTATAGGTGAGTTGTTTGATCAGGATGTACTTCTAAGTTTCAACCAGGTTTGAGCTAAAATTCATCTTCCTAGGACAGACCACTATCACTTCTTGCAACTTAGGAGCTATATTCAAACCCCTCCTCAGGGTTAAGGAATTTTATAGAGCGTCCACCTATCTGGAGTAGTATCTCACAGCTGAATGTGAATCAGAACTGGAATGTTGGTAGATTTCCCCGTTATATAGCTTTTTTTCAAAATGAGAGAGAACAGGAAGAGCATACCATACGAGACAAATGGGTCAAAGATGGGGCTAATGCATGAGAACTCCAACTTAGAACAAGCAATGCCGAATGTTGATTGTGTTGGTGTGTTGAGCTCGTTCACTGCCCCCCTGTCACTCGTTCAGTCTGTTTCTCCCAGTGCTGCAGCCTGCTCTTTTGTACTGGGCTCCTGCCTGTATTGGCACCTTGTTCTGCCCACTAAGAAATCCACAGCTGTCCTGACAGAGTTCCGTTGAGGTGGCTCACTCCCCCTCTCTCACTCACTCATTCTTTTACTCCTGGTGCTGCAGGCTGCCCTTTTGTACTGGGCTCCTGCCTCTGTTAGTGGCCTTTTCTGCCCACAAAGAAATCTGCAGCAGTCCCGACACAGGTATGTTGAGCCTGCTGACTCCCCCTCTCTCACTCACTCATTCCATTTCTGCCGGCGCTGCAGGCTGGCCTTTTGTACTGGGCTTCTGCCTGCATTGGCACCATTTTCTGCCCACAAAGAAATCCGCAGCTGTCCCGACAGAGCTCCGTTGAGGTCGTTCACTCCCCTGTGTCACTCACTCATTCTGTTTCTCCTGGTGCTGCAGCCTGCCCCTTTGTACTGAGCTCCTGCCTCTGTTGGCATCTTTTTCTGCCCACAAAGAAATCTGCAGCAGTCCTGACAAAGCTCCGTTGAGCTCACTCACTCCCCTTCTCTCACTCACTTATTCTGTTTCTGCCGATGCTGCAGGCTGCCCTTTTCTATTGGGCTCCTGCCTGCATTGCCACCTTCTAATGCCCACAAAGAATTTTGCAGCAGTTACAATAGAGCTCTGTTGAGCTCGCTCACTCCCACGTCTCACTCGCTCATTCTGGTTTTCCCACCACTACAGGCTGACCTTTTGTACTGGGCCCCTGCATGCATTGCTGCCTTTTTCTGCCCACAAACAAATCTGCAGCAGTCCCAACAGAGCTCCGTTGGGCTCACTCACTCCCCCTCCCTCACTCGTTCATTCTGTGTCTCCTGCTGCTGCAGGCTGCCCTTTTGTACTGGGCTCCTGCCTACTTTGGCGGCTTGTTCTAGCCAGAAAGAAATCTGAAGCAGTCCCGACACAGCTCCATTGAGCTTGCTCACTCCCCCTCTCTCACTCACTCATTCTGTTTCTGCTGGCGCTGCAAGCTGGCCTTTTGTACTGGGCTCCTGCCTGCATTGCCGCATTTTCTGCCCACAAAGAAATCCACTCCAGTCCCAATAGAGCTCCATTGAGTTTGCTCACTACCGCTCTGTCACTCACGCTTTCTGTTTCTCTTGGCGCTGCAGGCTGCGCTTGTATTCATTGCTTCTGGCTGCATTGGCACCATTGTCTGTCCACAAAGAAATTTGCAGCTGTCCCGACAGAGCTCTGTTGAAGTCGATCAGTCTCCCTCTGTCATGTGCTCATTCTGTTTGTCTGGCGCTGCAAGCAGCCCTTTTGTATGGGGCTCCTGCCTGCATTGGTGCCTTTTTCTGCCCACAAAGAAATCTGCAGCTGTCCTGATAGAGCTCCACTGAGATCACTCAGTTTTCCTGTCTCACTCACTTGTACTGTTTCTCCCACCGCTGCAGGCTGGCCTTTTCAACTGGGCCCCTGCCTGCATTGATGCCTTTTTCTGCCCACAAAGAAATCTGCAACAGTCCTGACAGTACTCCAGTGAGTTCGCTCACTCCCCCTCCCTCACTCGCTCTCTCGTTCTGTGTCTTCTAGTGCTGCATGCTACTCTTTTGTACTGGCCTCTTGCGTTGGGGACTTTTTCTGTCCACAAACAAATCTGCAGCAGTCCCAACAGAATTCAGTTGAGCTCGGTCACTCCCCCTCTCACTCATTCGATCTTAGTCTGTCCCAAACACTGATTTCCCACAGCGACCGTGCTATTCTCTGGCAGGAGTGCAAAAACATATTTTAGCCAGGATGTGAAAAATGGCAGCTGTACTGTTCATAAGGAAGTGTGAAAAAATGCCACTGTTCAAAATGTGGCGTGAAAATATTACAAATTTGTGAAGTTACAAGGCTGCATGGAAACAATTCAACGCACGCTTGTAACACAGTCATGTTATGGAGTTTTGTCACCAAATCTTCAACATAGGGATTTTAGGACCTCTGCTCATGAACAATGCCACTGTCGTTTTCTTAATCTGTCCTGAACACTGATTTCCCACAGCGACCTCATTATTCTGTGCTGCAACTGTGAAAACAAATTTCAGTCAGGATGTGAAAAATGACTGCTGTACTGCTCATAAGGAGGCGTGAAAAAATGCCACTGTTGAAAATCTGGCATGACAGTATTACAAATCTACGAAGTTACAAGGGTGTGTGGAAAGTGTGCAACACACACTTGTAACACAGTCATTTGATGGGTTATCACCACCAAATTTTCAACATAGGCATTTTAGGACCTCTGCTTATGAACAGTATCACTGTCATTTTCTTAATCTGTCCCGGACAGTGATTTCCCACAGCGACAGCTCTATTCTGTGCCGGAAGTGCGAAAGCACATTTCGTCTAGGATGGGAAAAATGACAGCTGCACTGTTCATAAGTAGGTGTGGGAAAATGGCAATGCTGAAAATCTGGAGTGAAAATATAAATTCGCGAAGTTACGAGTGTGCATGCAAACTGCTCAATGCACACTTGTAACACAGTCATTTTATGGAGTATCGTTACCAAACTTTCAACATAGGCATTTTAGGACCTCTACTCATGAACAGTGTCACTGTCATTTTCTTAATCTGTCCCAAACACTGGTTTCCCACAGCGACCGTGCTATTCTGAGCCGGAAGTGCGAAACCACATTTCTGCCAGGATGTGAACAATGACAGCTGTACAGTTCACAAGGATGTGTGAAAAAATGCCAATGTTGAAAATGTTCAATAATTCCTGATTGCACCAACTCTGGTAATAAACCATACGTGAAATCAACTTCATTCATTTCATTTTATTTTTAAATCATGCCCCAACGTTTCGCAAATCTTATGTCTTCATCTGGGGAACTGTTAAATCAAATTAAAAATTATAGTTTTTACCATTTATAGTAAAATAAATAGAAACATTGTAGAATAAAATATTCACAATTTTAATGTAATACCTCCATTAGAATCTCATATAAAAGTCCATAGTTCTACTCATTTGTTTTCAATATCTCTGTATCACAGTTCATAAAGGAGGGGCTATAGTCCTTATGGACTTGGAAAAATATAGAGATGTGTAATCAACTGTTGAATGTTGAAGAAAATTATGTAAAGTTATTAGGGGGTCCTACGCCAGATATCAGTCAAGAACTAAAAGAGCTCCTCAAGGAATTTCAGATGTTGGGGTGGTCATTCCACTGGGAGGTTGACTTATTAACCTGCAACAATCCAAGGACTCCAGTATTTTATTCTCTACCTAAAATACATAAAGATGTCAAATGTCTACTAGGGAGACATATAGTTTCAGGCACAGGGTCAATTTTAGAGCCAGTCTCTAAATTTATTGACTTTCATATATAAGACCTGATTCAAAATACTGATACTTATGTTAAGGACACATATTTTACAATGGAGTTTGCCCTTTAAGGGGCAGACCAGGTTGTCCTGGTGCACCCCTTCCCTTTTCATCAAGATGGTGTGCTCAGAAGGGGAGGGGGGAAGGAATTGGAGGGCCGGGGATGGAACAATGGTCAAGCAACAGGAAGGGGAAGGGCAAGTGGAGGTACATAATGGGCAACACAGGAGTGGTTCAGTCACTTTTGCTGGAATTTTGATTCTACACTTAACTACAGCACGTCGGATTGGCATATTAACTAGGAGGTTTGTGCACCAAGACAGAGAGTTAAGGAAACAAACAACTAATTTAGTTGAGGATATTTGAAGTTTGTTTAAAAAAAAAAAATATATATATATATATACAGTATATATAAAATATATAATAAAAAGAAAGAGAGAAGCAGGTGGTTAATAACTTATATGATGCTGTGTAATTCAGAAAAAAGGAGAGAGAAACACATTGTTTATGGCTCAGGTAAAAGGTACAGTGTTAGCAAGGTTGTTTCTGTAGAGCAGAGGTGAAGTGCTGAAGAAAAGAAGCTGATGTGGAATTTCACATCTTTAGCTTAGTAAATTTTTTGTTACTGAATACAGTGAATGCAGAGACAGCAGAAGCTGTTTTTTGTAGAGCACATGGAAGCACTGAAAAAGGAAACTGATGGTGGAATTATGCATCTACAGCTTAGAAGGAATCTTGGAATGAGTGAGGCAGATGGCTGAGGGCAAGTGAACACGCATTAGTTACAGTGATAGGCTGTTTTTTGTAAGGCAGAAGTAAAGGGCTAAAGAAGTAAAAGCTGAGGTGGCTTGTGCAGTGCCAGTTAAAAGTTGTGTGCAGCATGCAACAGTGTTTGCCCAGTGTGGGGGCCTTAGTAAGGAAAGTGATGCCAGGACAATTACAGGAGTTTTTTCATCTCTTGCAGAAAGAGTTAGCATGTGGTGTGCAGTGGGGCCTAGCGAGGCAATGCCAGAGAATGGAGCAAGGGACCCGAGGAAGCAAGCAACGAGTGGTAGCTTGAGTGTGGTTTTAAAAGAAGCCTGTGTTTTCTCTTTGACTGTTGTAGCACCCAGAAGGGCTTTAGTCTGGGTTGAGGAGGCCCGAAACACGAGGGTAGCATGGGACCAATACTGGTGGTCACGTGGCGTGACGTCACACACCACACAGCAACTGCAAGGTGAGCGGAGATTAAAGAAGGGTAATGGGGGCCAGAAAATGGCTGTGGGGGGTGAACACTACGGAATGCAAGGAAGGGGGAAGGCATTCTAGACAAGGGAAGAGGCAGGCGAGTACAGGCCTGGACGTGAGGGGAGCAGTGAAAAAAAGCTTGGTGTGATGTCACACACCCGGGGAACCATGCGGTGCTGGACAAAAGGGTTTGGCAAGCTGGGGGAAGTACCTAGCTTTGGCAGATAAAGGCTTTAGGGAGCTATTTGGAGTAGCAGCATAAGCTGGCAGGGTAGCAGTGGACATCAAGAGACAATGCAGCCCGAGGCATGTGAAGGCATGCAAAGGGGGGGGATCTACAGGAGAGACAAAAGGTCACGAAAGGCAGCTCGATGACAGCTGCAGGAGCCATAGGCGATCGGATGCCGGCTATGGGGGCACAAAGGGGAAGTTGGACCAAGAGGCCAAGAGCATTACAGGGAAGCCAGGGTGGGAATAGGAGCAAAACAGGGCCCTTTCAAAGAGAATGGGTGAGGGATTTTAAACCAGATGGTCCTCGTGTCACAGCTGGAGACAAACGAGGTGAAATAAAAGGGATGGATGGTCATTGGAGGGGCAGCAGCAATGGCTAAATGAGGGCATGCGAGGGGAAAAACGGTGTGGCCTGGAAGGCCACAAGAGGTGGCACTTGAAGCATTTTTGATGGCCAGGAATGGGCGGAGGCCTAGGAAGGGGGGCACATAAAAGAGATGTGGGGACTGGCTGGAGGGAGAAGGGGGGATAGAAGACCAGAGGCCATAGGAAAGGTATGAGGTGGGGGAAGGCTACCAAAAGGCCATTTTTGATGGATGGTCTACAGTGGAGGAAGGCCCAGGCAGAGAATCGGGTGCGAGGCATCTGAGAGGCATCTGATGACCATAAGGGCAACATGAAAGGAGTTTTTTTTTTAACCTTACAGAATTACTACAAGCACGGAAAAAGAAAGGGGGCATGATTTGTCACCATTAGTGGACTGTTCTCTTGGAAATGGGCCTGGCCATATGGGGAAGGTTATTGGCAGATTTGTAATTAATGGGAATTATATTTTCTTCTCTTCAGTTGTTTTCACAGTTTGTGAGGAAAAGGAACATGGCACCAAAGAAGATCAGGCTTTCAAAGGAGGATGCCTACAAGGCTACAGTGGGGCTGGGGAAAATGCCAATAGAATGTGGGAGCTGGTGGAAAGGGAAGAACCAGGGAGATCTGGGGAGAAAAGGAAAGCGGGGAAGGGAAAAGGTGGCAGAGGGAAATGGCCAGCTGAGGGACCAGTCAGCCCAGCCCAGATACAACCACCGGTAGTGAGACCCAACAAAGTGGTTAATCCAGTACCTCTGCAACCTTTGGACCCAGTACCACCAGTATCGCCCCAGGATCAGGTTGGGTTTCCCCCAGTGGAACCCAGACCAGATCCCCAGCACATAGTATTTCCTCCACAGCCACTGGTAGTGCAACCACTCCTTCAACCACAAGGCACCATACTTGGGCAACAGGAGGATAGCAGGCAGCCAGGAATGGATAAGGCTACAGGTAATGCACCCGGGTCAGTGGGTGACAGCATAAAAGAGTATATAAGCCAGATTGTTTCTGCACTAGGGACAGGGGGTTTGGGGCAGATGGAGTCAGTACTGGCAGAGATCAGGTCAGAAAAAGATGTGCCAAAGGAGAAAGAAGGGGGAATGGAACAAGAGAGATAGGAGCTCCTGGGATGAGGGTAGGTGAACACATGCCATTGGCCACAAAAGAGAAAATATGGAAGGGAGAATACATTGATATCTTCACCTTAGTAAGCCAGAAAGTGGCAGTGAAATATGAAGAGGCAGAGAATATAGGAAAGAGTGAAATGGCGGCAGCAGTAGTCTTGTTAGGCAAGAAAGAGGAGGACAAATTCACAAAAGGGAAGACTTGGAAAGGCTGGTTTCTAGGTTTCACCACATTCTCAGCCATAGTATCGGAAAAGAAGCCTGAGTTGGGCATCCCACTCATCACATACTCCCTGTTAATAAGGCATACAAAAGCAAAAGGGGGTGTGGGGTGGATATACTACGATGATTTTTTTTGGCAGAGAATGCCAACATATGGGGATGTAAGATGGGATACCAAACAACTAGATTTGAGGACAGACTACATAATGGATCAGTCCACGCCCAAGGGAGACCTGGGGAAAAAAGGTACCATCCCACAAAGATGTTGCTGGGCTTACAATAGTGCCTTTTGTTCCTGGTCTCAATGCTGCTTTCCGCACGCATGTTCAAAATGGGGGGGAACACATCCAGTGAGTAGATGCAGGATGACATGGGTCCAGGGAGCTCAAGGATCTGGGAGGCAAGGATCAGGGCAACAGTTTTTTCATGACAGACACTGATATAAAGGGCAGACATGGAATAGAGGGGGGATGGGCAGGGGGCATGCAAGTACAGGGAGTCAGAATCACTGACCAGCATGGCCAGACATCAAAAAGAAGGGGGGGACATTGGTGGAGAAGAAGGAAAGAAAGTGAAGGAGTAATTTAGAAAAGCTAGAACCCCCATCAGGACAGAGGCATGGAGAGAATGGTTGGACAGATACCCGAATAGACAAACGGCAAAGATAATTAAAAATGGTTTTCGCAGAGGTTTTTCATTACAGTGTGAGGGTCCAAGGCAAGCGAGAGAGGCGAACAATCTTGGATCGGTAAAAGGGAAAGAAGAAATGTTAAGACAAAAAATAGAGAAAGAAAAGGCAGCAGGGAGAGTGGAAGGACCATATGAGACCCCCATTGCAGAATATGAGGATTTCTCCATTGGATTTGGTCCGCAAGAAACAGGAAGGGGAATACAGGGTGGTTCACCACCTATCCTTTCCTGAAGGGGACTCGAGGAATGATTTTATCGGTGAAGAACATAGTAAAGTGACATATGCCACTTTAGAAGATGCAGTCTGGATCATCCGGGCAACTGCTGATGCATAGATGGCAAAAATGGATATAGAGTCCACTTTCAGATTGCTTCCAGTTAGGAGAGAAGACTGGGATCTATTAGGGTTTAAAACTGGGGGTCAGTACTACTTTGACAAGGTCATGCCCATGGGATGTTCTATAGCATGCGCAACATTCAAAGCATTCAGCACATGTTTACAGTGGATATTTCAAGTAAGAACTGGTTACAAAACAGTTATTCACTATTTGGATAATTTCCTTTTCATAGGCAGTGGGAAAAAAGAGACAGAAAGGATGTTGGCCAGCTTTCAGGAACTGTGCAAAGAACTAGGGGTTCCATTGGCACCGGAGAAAACAGAAGGGCCCAGTAAGGTTTTAGACTTTCTGGGTATTGAGATAGATGCTCCGGGGGAAATATTCAGGCTGCCGGACAAGAAAGCAAAAAAACTGAAGGAGTTGATTCAGATACACACCACTAGAAGAAGAATACAACTAAAACAGGTTCAACAAGTATTGGGACACCTGAACTTCACGTGCAGGGCTATTGGGCCAGGGAAGGCTTTCACTAAAAGGTTAGCAAGGGCGACAGCTGGGGTGACCAGGCCACACCACTGGGTAGACATGACAAAAGGTGTCAAGGATGATTTTACAGTATGGGAGGAATTCCTCAAGGCATATAATGGCTGTTCCTTTTGGCAGGAGGAATGGGTTTATAACAGAGACCTTGATCTTTACACAGATACAGCAGGGAGCCTAGGCATGGGGGGGCTATCTGAGGGGCAGATGGTTTGCAGAACCATGGCCTACAGACTGTGTGAGGGATGGGAAGGTAAAAGATATAACATTATTGGAGATCATGCCCATCTGGGCATGCCCCCTGGTTTGGGGAGAAGAATTACGGAATCAGAAAGTGACATTCTGGTGTGATAACAGAGCAGTAGTAGAGGTCTTAAACAACAGGGGAGCCAGATCAGAAACAGTCATGCAGGTCTTTAGACTTTTGGTGCTAAGGGCCTTGCAATTGAACATGTCATTCAGAGCAAAATACATAGAAGGGGTGCACAATACCCTGGCTGACAGCCTTTCTCGTCTGCAGCTGGATCGCTTCTGGAGGCTGGCACCAACAGTAGAGAAACAAAAAATTCCCATACCAATGAACATCTGGGACGTTGGCAAGAAGGAGCAGAACTGCTGTTTCGCAGTTCATGGGCACCACGGACTCTGAGGGCCTACGATGGGGCCTGGCGAGTGTTTCAAACATTCAGGGCAACACACCACATAGAGGTAAATAGGCCACTCACAGAAGAGTAACTAGGGAAGTTCATGGTAGAACAATGACAAAGAGGAACAGCCCACACCATAACAGGGGTCTATTTGGTAGGGATTAGCGTAGTCTGCAGTCTAAAGGGATGGAAGGACCCAACAAAATCGATGTTCATCAGAAAAATGATGCAGGGGTGGGGTATGTTAAGGCAGGGGAATGTGGATAATAGAAGACCAATAGGGGAGCAGAGCTTGAAAAACTAAAGGATGTTTTACTGGCATTCTGCAGATCAAAAGCTGAGGCCCAACTATTTCACACGATTTACATGATAATGTTTGCAGGGGCCATGAGAGTGAGTGAGGTGGTAGGGCATGCTAGTAAAGAAAAGGAAGGGGGATTAGAATGGGAAGATAATAGCTGGGGGATAAAGGAGATACAAATCATGACTAAGAGGTCAAAGACGGATCAAAGGGGACAAGGTTGCATGGTAACACTAAAGAAACATGTAGAGGGCGCAGTGTGCCCAGTGCAGGCTTTGTGGGCATTCGCCACACAGCATAGGAATAGGATAGGGAGATTATTTGTGCATGGTGATGGAAGAAGGGTCACAAGTTATCAAGTCACAGCATTGCTCAAGAAAGACATGCAATTCCTGGGGGAGGATCCGAGTAATTATTCATCCCACTCCTTACGGATAGGGGCTGCCTCACAGTGGGCAGCGGCAGGCGAGACTGTGAATAATATTTTGGAAAAGGGGTGCTGGCAGTCTGCCAGTTATAAGAGATACATTCAAACATTGCAGTGTGGAGACTAACATATCACCTATGTTTTTTGTTACAGATCTGGAGCCACATGGGGGGAGGACAGGGAGAGGTGATATTATGGAAAAGAAACTAAGACCATATATAAGATATTTATTTTGCTTAAACCCTATAGGAAGAGGGAGGGAGAGGATCACAGAAGTCTGGATCTGCAGCCACTCTTATATTTATTGGGAAGAAAGGAGAGCTGAGAAAAAGGTTGGGGGAAAGCAGCTTTACCAAGATGAGAAACAATGTAGATTGGTTTGGCGTGGCATCTGGAGGATGAGATAGGCACAACTGCTTCCTACCCTGAAAGAGTTAAAGGAGCAGTGACCTATTCCAGACTTAATTATTATACATTTAGGGGGTAATGACATTGAGGGTAAGCCATGGGTGGATACATACATGCAGGTAAAAAGGGACCTAGAGACAATACAACAATGGTGACCTAGGGTATGCCTTGCCTGGTCAGATATGATACGAAGGAGGGTTTAGAGACATGAGCACAGCTACAGAGCTGTGGATAGGGCCAGGAGAAAGATGAACAGAAGGGTAGGGACATTGATAAGGAAAATGGGAGGACAGGTAATACTGCAGGGTGTGGAAAACTGGGTAGAAGATTTCTACAGGCTGGATGGCATGCATCTGTCAGATCTAGCCATAGACATGTTTAATACAGAAATGATGGGTTTTATAGAAGCATGGAGGAGGCATGCAAAAAATGGAAGATAAAAAAAAAGAGAAGGACTGGGAAGGAGTTTCCCTGAGGTATGGGGGAACAATACCCCAAGTGAGGGGAAAGCCAGTCATCCAATGCAAGCTGGAGACTGGCTAATGGGGAAAAAGGGGGGGAAGGGGGGGAAGAAAAAGGATTAAGATGAAAAGAGGAAGAAGTGAAGGAAAAAAGCGGTTTCGGTTCACCGTTATCTTACAGAAAAGGAGAAGAAGAAGGCACCCAGGTTTTCACCTGGGGGGAGCAAAAAGAGGAAGAAAGAGGGATGATCAGAGATTGATATATGGATGAAAATAAATGAAATTGTGAGAGATATAATAATAATAGATGATGAAATGGAACATGGAATTATGATATATAAATAAATTAATTGCCAATCTGAGCACAATAACAAACAATGGTCTCTATCTTTTTGTGAGGGAAAAGGGGTGAATCTGGGACAATTATTAAAAGGGGTTAACTCAGAAGGTTTGGTAATTGAAAATACAATTCTGGTGACTATTGACATCAAAGATTTGTATACCTCGGTTCCTCATACAGAGGGAGTACAAGCCTTTTTTGAACTTCTAGAATAGAGACCAAGCAATATTAGACCAAAGTCTTGACTACTTACTGAGCTAGCATCTTTTATTTTAAACAATAATTACTTTAAATTTGAAAAGCAATTTTTTGGTCAGAAAAAAGATGCAGCAATGGGGAGTAGCATGGCCCCTAGTTATGCTAACGCTTATATGCACAGCTTTGAGCAGAAATATGTTTTGAATATGGAAAAGTCTTTTTGTGAAAATATAGTATCCTGGAAAAGATTTATTGACGATGTGTTATTATTGTGGAGAGGTGGAGTTAACAAACTGAAGGAGTTTCTCACTTCTCTGGACATTTGTGACCCCAATTTGAGATTTACATCAGATTACAGTTTGGAAAGTGTAAATTTCTTAGACATTACTATTTTTAAACATGGAAATAATTTGGAAACAAGAATGTACACAAAGGATACAGACAGGAATACAACTCTTCATAGTAATAGCTTCCACCCTGAAAGTTTTAAAAATAGTATTCCATACTCACAGTTACTTAGAATAAAATGAAATTGCAGTTTGCAACAAGATTTTAAGCAACATGAGAAAATAACATTGGAAAGCTTTAAATTTAGGGGTTACTCAGCATGAGTGATCAAACAAGCAAAAATGAGGGTGTCTAAAATTTCAAGGGATGCACTTATTCAAGAAAAACAGCAACAAAGTATGACAGAGAAAACTAGGAAAATCACATTTAGTACAACACATAGTGACGTAATGCCAAAGATTAGAAAGATTATTTTAAAACATTGGAGCATTCTACAAAATAACCCAAGCACCAGCCAAATGTTTCACAACAAATCAGTTGTAACCTCTAAAAAAGCACCTAAGATTAAAGATAGATTGATTAAAACCATCCACAGACATGAGGATAAAACAAGTAGACAGCTATTACTAGGCCCTTTGAAAAATGGTATGTTCCCATGCAACAGATGTATAGCCTGTGGCAATACATCAAAAAAAGTAGTTTTTTAAAAACCCATATACAGAAAAAATATATGAAATCAGGCAGCATATTGATTGCAATACAACAAGTGTTATTTATGTTGTACAATGTCCGTGTGACAAACTGTACGTGGGTCAGACGTCCAGAGAGCTTAAGAAATGAATTTCAGAACACAATAGTCAAATTAGATCACATGATGAGAGCTCCTCGATAGCTAGGCATTTTAACGAAAGAGGTCACACTGTAATGCAGTTAAGTTTTGGGGGTTGGAAAAGGTACAAGTGCCAGAGAGAGGTGGTGACTTCCAGAAAATGTTAGAGAATAGAGAAACAAATTGGATTTATGAACTTAGAACTTATTATAAACATTGGGGTTTAAACGAAGAAATTAACTGCCAATCATGCTGGTGAACAAAACTGAAGCTTTCAGCCCAATTCTAAATCTTTACTGTTGTGTCACTTCTCTGCCCCCCTCCCATCAAACCCTATGTTACAATGAAAATGGTTTGATCAGTATTTAGGAATGATAAATAAATGTAGAACCTTTAAGGGACATCTCTAACTTAGCATTGGTGAGCTCAAAGCGATAGGAATGAAAAAAGAAACAAGCATTGAGAAATAAAAATGGCATGGACCATAGTAAACAATAGTGAGAGTCTCCTTTAAACTTTCAGACCCTGGCCTGTGTTTACAAATACCTGTGTGAAAAGAGCTTCACCAGGCAGTAATTAATTGCTAGGTTACAACATGCATTAACGTTGATTAGGTCACCTGAGCCTTTTTCCACACAGGTATAAGAGGTGAAGGCCAATTCTAACCTTTTGCTGCCACATTAAAGATTTGGAGTAGAACAAGCCAGCTTCATGTGAGTTCAAGTTTCTGTATGAGTAACAGACATGATATTTGGATAAACTGGGTACTAATTTTGGTTCCGTTTCTTCTCAAAACTGAAGATAGAAGAGGCAAAACACATTTATTGGAACTACCAATGCATTAAATATCAATTTGATATTGGAAAGAGCAGTGTTATTTAGGTAAACTTTTAAATGAGAATTTGTGAAATGAGATGAATGTAATTACTAGCAAGAAGTAGCAAAGAACTGTTTCTATGTTCATTAGGTAACATGAATAAGCGACTTGAACCTTTTGGCCATAGAAGAGCCTAGTGAAGATTAAAATAGGTGAATATTATAAAAACTCACACTAACAGCAATTTTGAACATACTTGATGTATTTAAAAGATAGAGCTACATAATACTAAAAGTAACAGAATAGGTGAGGGAAACAGAAATGGAAGTTAACATGGAAATGTATAGTGAACAAGTAAATATTAATATTGATATAACTTACATAAACTTTTAGATCTGACACTATTTTTGGGATAGCAAAGGTTGGCATGCAGTCAGTGAAATGAGTTATAAGCCATAAAGGTGATAGTTGAGATAGGTTTAACACAGGCGCTTACATACTGTAGGTGGTTTCTAACAGAGGCATTGAAATAATTTAAATATAATTATGAACTGTGATACAGAGATATTGAAAGCAAATGAGTAGAACAATGGACTTTGATATGAGATTCTAATGGAGGTGTTAAATTAAAATTGTGAATATTTTATTCTACAATGTTTCTATTTATTTTACTATAAATGGTAAAAACTTTTATTTTTAATTTGACTTAACAGTTACCCAGAAGAAGCCAGAAGATTGGCGAAACTTTGCGGCATGATTTAAAAATAAAATGAAATGAATGAAGTTGGATTCGCATATAGTTTATTACCAGAGTTGGTGCGATCAGGAATTATTGAAGACTTCACACACCAAGACACTGTCTCCACAATAGAAATATTTTGAAAACTATTTGGCAGATTTCCCAAGGGGACTGTTGTTTTCTTGAATGTTAAAAATCTGGGGTGAACATATTGCAAATTCACGAAGTTACAAGCGTGCGTAGCAACCACAAGCGCACACTCGTAAAACAGTCATTTTGGATTTTCCCTAAATTTGCAACATCACGCTTTTTGAGAGCCCACCTCATGAACACTGATGCTGATGCTTTGTTAATCTGCCCTGAAAGGTGATTCTGTGCAGTGACCACGAAATCACCTTTTGGGGCTGATTAACACCATGACAGTTCAAGAATTCTTGAGGAGGGTCCCAAAACCCCCATGTTGAAAATTTGGTGCCAAAATTCCCAAAAATGACTGAGATATGCATTAAAGTTGAAAAAAAACCTATTTATTCCATTATACAGCTTACCAGCATTTCCTCAGTTTGCGGTTGGCTTTGAAGAGTGTAGATGTGTTCCTGGTCCACTGAAGATCATTGCACCGAGCTCCGGAAGTAAGTATTGGGTGAGGGGGGTGTGGGGAGGTAGGGTGTGTAGTGGGTGGGTGCCGGTTGCTGGAAGGGGGCCAGGGAGACCTCCGAGGGACAGATTCCTTTTTTACAGGGTTAAAACAAAAAACACATGTCACGGGACAGTTTTTTATTTCACAGGGGCATGTGGCATGCTGGGCTGGGCTCCCAGCATGCCACCGAACTCTTTCTTTGTGGGGGCAGCAGTAACTGATGGGAGATTGGGCACCCCCGTCGGCACACAACAAAAGGGGGGTTAGATTATGCCGATGGGGATTGGACACCCCGTCGGCAAACAGTAAAAGTGGGGGGAGGGTTGGCTACAGAATGCCAATGGGGAGTGGGCTCCCCAGTTGGCAAAATCAACATTGGGGCTCTGAAGCAGTTGGGGATTGAGGCCCCCATCAGCACGTAAACATGGGGGGGTTAATATTGTTTGTGAACACGGCGGCAATCCACCACCATGTTCACAAACAATATCACTCTGTAAAGATCCTGCCCTGCAATGACGGGTCGCTCCCTCATTACAGCGGATGGCTTGTGCTGCAATGACGAGGCGGCCCCTGATTGCAGCAGCTAAATTGTCACAAGTTCCCTCTCTTCTTGCACTTACCTGTCCAATGCAACTTCTAATGCACTTGCCCTGTGTCTGTCCTGACAAGGCCCCTTGGCTTCCTCACTCTGACCCTCTACACCTATGTCTTCCCCTACCCTCAGCCCTCTCCCCTTCTTGCCCTCTTCCTCCTATTGTTTCTTGAGTTACTCATCGCTCAGTCTGATTTTGTCAAGCAACGTTACTGTCTAAAACCATGTACCTGTAACTGTTTTATGTTTTAGTGCCTGTTACCCTCTAACCAACATGATGTGGAACCTTTGTAAAAGAGCCTTGGCTCAAAGGTACTTTGTAATGCTAGACACAAATAAATAAAAAATAAATAAAACAAGTTGGTGGCAAGGTTCCAAGCTTGTGTCAGCAGCAGTGTGCCATGACATTGGGGGATGCGGGACAAGTCTTTGCAGGCTGTGGGGGCATTGGCCACAACAGTGCCACGACTCCATGACCTGCTTCTCAGCAAGCTGTCCCAATATGTTTCTTGTAGTGCGCACAATCAACATAAAAATGGTGTGGCTGAAGGCACATAAAACTACATACATGCCAAAATGAAGGGACTTTTGGTGGGGTGTGCTAGTACAATTTTTTAGGACACTTTCAATCACTAAACCTTATACCATAGGTGGATCAGATTCATGCTGGAGGAATTCAGGTGGCAAGGGGGACCACTTACATATATTTTGGTCATGTCCAAACTATGGCCCTTCTGGGGTGATTTGGCCAACATCATCTTGAGAATATTAGAGACTGAGATTCCTCCACTTTTGAAACCTTATTCCTAGGAATACTTCCTTCAGGGATGAGATTACCCCACCACAGCTATCTATTTAGAATTGTTGTAGTGGCAGCTTTCAAAGTTATAACTAGACGATAGCTGGCTGCCTCTGTCCCAACCATACAAGATTGGGTAATGTTAATGAAATAATTAGAAGTACTGGAATAGATGTGTATTTCACTGTATTGTAATTATGAGGGAGTGAACCCTGGTTTAACAGTGCAATGGGCTAAATGGGAAGAATTGT
Source organism: Neoceratodus forsteri (assembly GCA_016271365.2). Taxonomy (NCBI): domain Eukaryota; kingdom Metazoa; phylum Chordata; order Ceratodontiformes; family Ceratodontidae; genus Neoceratodus; species Neoceratodus forsteri. The sequence continues at coordinate 1,215,090,914 of CM057453.1, read as the reverse complement.
GTCATCATGGAGCCCACCCCTTGATACTCCATTGGTAGATACATAATCATTTTGTACCTGTACTTGACCTGACAGTGGAATAAATCCAAAACCAGCATGGTCAGCCACATACAGTATCTGACATGCATTTATAACAGTATATAACACTGTAATAGGTTGTATTATATTTGGTGTTACTGTTTTGATTGTCACCGATATCATACTGGCATACTCTGTTAAGTAACACTGTAGTGTGGTAAGTCTTGATTTTGTTATCCGCCCCCCCATAACCCCAATTTGTTATCTACTGAGGTCCTCTTTGTGTTTGTTGGCATTTGTTTTTGTTGAATATACCTTTACTTTGGGACTTTCTTATGGTATATGATGTAGGTAGTTTATTGATGAAAAAGTCTAGTTTATCAAGTTTTGCATATTTTTTTATTTATAGTTTATTAGTTTCCATCCTTATTCCAGTACAAACATACATCACTACAGTATAGGGATATTGACAAAGTACAGAATTAGTCAACTCTCACACTCCCACCCCTCCAGCAACTACCCCCCCATCCTTTCCCTGGTGCCACCAGTGACTGATGTCAAAGAAACATTATAAGCAGGGTTTTAAATAATTGATTAGCAGTTTTTTTTTCTTGGGACAATGCTAACTGTACAGAAAGCATTTATATAGGTTTTCTAGAAGTGTTATGTTTGTTAAAGACAGTGAGGCAAGTGCTATGCATTTTCTCAATGTTTTAGAACCTTTATGAGCGTAACGCTAATCAATTTTTAGAGTTAAATAAAACCCTAATAAGAGGTACACAATTACATCTATAATTAGGAGGGCCCTAATCTACTGCAGGGGAGACATTATATAGTATACAGAACATGTAACATTTCCTATCTCTTTTTATATGACTACATGTGATTAAATATGCTCGCCGTCATTTTCTCAACTCTTATAATATGACGGAACTCTTGTTTCCATTCCAGATATGGAGGCATCAAGGAGTCTTTCCATTGTTTCTGCACAACCTTTTTGACTGACAAAGCGATCATGGAAATATGGTAATGGCGGGCCATTTGCGGGAAGCCTGAGAAATCCCCTAATAAACATACTTCTGGGGTAAAGTAGTCCTGTAACCCTAACAGAGGATCCACTCTAGCCTTAATAAGGTCCCACAAGGGAGAGATTTTGGGGAACGCCCAAAACATATGGTATAGAGTACCCGTTTCCCCCGACACATCTGTTACAAACTGGGCATTGAGCGCACCCCATTTTGTACAATTGCTAAGGGGTCAAATATATATCTTTGAGAAATTGCAATTGCATAATAAGCAACCTGTCCGGCATGATAAATTTATGATAGTTCTCCCAAATCTTGGACCATCAGGGGGTGGAAATGGGAAACCTGTTACTCCAGTACTTTAGGATACTGTTCACTTCTGGAAAGACCAACGGATATAAAAATTAGTAAATTGAGGATACGGCATGCAGAGCCAACACCAGGCTTCTACAGGTAGAAACCCAGTCCCCCAGGCTGCTTTGAGCAATTTTGAGCCCAAAATATGCTGCCAGCATATTTCGAATCTGGTATATCTGAAAAGACCACTTTGTGGACAAGCCAAACTTGTTCAGTAGCTCCTGTGTGGTCAACCAATCATTGGCCTGATTTTGGAATTCTTGCACAGTGCAGGAATTCCTTAGTGGAATCCAATTATAAGGGTTCCTATGTCCCCCCAGGAGGAGGTTAGGATTCTGAAAAATGGGCTGTGCTAAATCATGTGAATTTACATATTTCATTGAGGCAAACAATTGCAAGGGTGTTCGAACTGAGTGTCCTAGTGGTGTGTGAAGTTTTGTATTTCTTATAAAGCTTTAAATAAACTTTCTAGTAACAATAAATACACATAATATATAAGAAACAGAATCCTGAAACATCACTGAACTGCCAAAAGGTTGTTTCTTTGATTTCTGAAAGATAAAATGGTGCCTGCAGTATAGATCCTCACAGGGGATGCATTCCAGAGAGCAGGGGACGCCAGAAAAATTCTATATCCTTCAAGTAGGTGCAATTTAATTAACCGTTCCTTTCCTTAAGTAGGATCTAAACTCTGCTGGAAATTTGTTCCAGTTGTTCTATCCTACATAGACAAATGTGCTTTCTCCCTTCTTTAACATACTGTAGAACAAACAAACTGTCCTTAAATTATTAAACTTGGAACATATTTCATATCTCATGAAAATATTGAACTGGGTATGTTCCTGCTGCTAGCTCAATAGAGCCACCACCAAGTGAAGGAGACAACTTAGCATGCTGACAACCAGGGTTCATGCTCTATTATTTCTGATGTCAGCAGCAGCTGCTGGCATTGGAGGATTCAGTGGCTAGAGGCTCTTCTTCTGGTGGAAGAGGGTAATCACTTATCTTGCTATTCTGTAACCTGCTAGGGAGATAGAGGTGATAAGGAGAGACACTAGTGCTTGGAGGAGCATGTTGATATCTCTACTCATCTCCACGTACTCTTCGTCACAGGTGGGGATGGGCTGAAAACATGAAAAAGTCTCTGTTCTCACATTAAATTATGGCTGCCTTGCCCTGCCAGTACCAATTATGGATGTGCTCGACTGGGTCATCCTCTGCATTTAATGTCTTCGACCGCCCACAGTCAACAAAGTCTGCTTTCCTCTACTTCCTGAGTACCTAAAAAAAAAATCATCAAATGATACACACAAATGAAGCCTGGGGTATTGTGGTTCTCCTGGAAACTGGCTGAGCAGATACCTAAGAATTCAGCATGCTGAGAGGGAGTCAAGATCTGGCATAGACTGAAACAAAGATAAAGGGAGGTCAGGTCAGGAGCAAAAAAAAAAAAAAAAGAAACGAAAAATAAATGCTCCTGGTAAACACTCACAGTCCTTGTCCTGACCTCCAAGGACAGTAAAAACAAACATTTCTAAAGTTCAAAGGATGCCTTTTCACATTTCTTTCTAACTTACATTCACACACATCATCTTAAATTCTTCTGTTGTACATTATACTAAAGTGGAAGCCATTCTTTGAAACATACTTATTGTTCAAAGATTGCTGTAAACGATGGTAACCATTTATTTTGATACTTTTGGTTCAAAATATGATTTGGCCTGAAAAAAAAATGCTGCTAGGTCCATATTTATATTCTGAATCAGGAAATCAGTTTGATTACTAGACTCATGGTCTGTAAGCAACTGTACATTATGATCTAGCCAAAGCCCAAGTATTCCTGAATTTATACTTAATAAGGACTGCAGTGTTAGTCAGAATAGTGAGTGCAAAGCCCATGGTAAAAGTTAAATGTTTCACAATTAGTGTTATCATCACCCTTAAAGGGGATAGACACTTCAATGAGTCCTGAGGTTGATGGCCTGGATTCCAAATTAATCAATGCTGTTGCACTTCTTTTAGCACCAGCACTCACCTCTCTTCTTCACCTTTCACTCAGACTGTTGAAATACCATCTGTTTACAAGAAGTCCACTGTACAGTAACTCCCCTGCAAAGCTAGGAATCAAGGTGACCCTAACAATCACATGCCAATTTTGGTACTTCGTGGGTGAAGGGAAGGGATATATTTAATGCTATAAAAATTTGCCAAAACAGGAAGGGAGGAGGGAAATGTGTGCTAGAGGATGAAAGAATGTGGATATGTGTCCATAAATGGTCTTGGTAGTGGGATGGGCAATGTAACCCACAGTGTGTGTGGGGGGGTGGCTTATAGGTTTAAAATCTCATTTTTGTTTTGAAAAAACTAAGTAAAGTACACTTTGCAGTTTTCCACCAGGTAAGTGCTACATCACGTGGCACTTACCACATATAAAGGCACTTCACTAAGACTTTCACTAAGGCCACTATACATAGACTTTGCCAAGTGAAGGAAACACTTCATTGGGTGTCAAACTACATGTACTGTATGGTCACTTCACACTACATGAAGTTGGGCAGCTTTACGAAGTTCTCCCAGAGCAACATTTTGTGAACTTTATTTGTTTGTAGCTGCTCCATTATTGCCAACTTCTGTTGTTTGGCCTTTTCATGCTACATAAAATCTTCTGAAAAAGTGTGTGTGTGTGGGGGGGGGGGGAGTTGGATGACTTACTACTCTGTGTGTCCAACGCTTTTTCTTACAAAGGTTGCTTGCAAATGCCACTGGAAGGAAAATTCCAAACATAGCTTAGAAGGTAAACCAGCTTTCGAAACCTCTTGGGTGCCTATTCATTAATCATTGCTGTCACTGAATTGCTGCAATAAAGCTTGTCAAAGCATTCCTGGGACAGGCCGACTCCCCTGCTATCAGAAGCATTACAAAATGCAGTCTGCCAAAGCACTGTAGCAGACATCCCCTTCTCTGTGTCTCTTCCACTGCAACCTGTAGTTAGACAGGTAGGGTTCTGCCCTTGGGGGTGGAGGCTTTGCCTTGGCACCGACTGATGGGGCAGGAACCACAGGGGCTGCCCACAGCATGTGTGGGTACCCGGAGGGGCAGAGAGTGAGGGGTAAAAAGAGCTGAAGCCAGCAGCTTACCCACACTTTAGCTTCCCTCTACAGATCTCCAGATTGCCAAGAGGACTTTAGGACTTTGAGATGACTTCAACAGTTTGCTGCAATTTCACTGCTCTTACCTTTCGGGAGTAAGGAAATGTTTGGCCTGATGGATGGCTTAATTGTTTATAGTGATTTGAGGTTGTAATCCAGTCCTGAGTCCTATTGTTCTGCACTTCCAAGGGATTAGTTTTATCAGATTTTAGCAGGCGGATGGTATTATCTTGCTGTTGCTGTCCTTGGTTTAAACTCCAGTGTCATTTGGAGTTATCCAGTAGTTGTGAGAGTGATGGCCTTGATGGCAAACTGGAATGCTGTGAAACACTGGGAGGGACCAAAAGGTTTCATTTCTGTGGCCATTTTTGGCTCCTTGCACATCTCAGCTCTTTTATAGAGCAATCCTTGGCAGGTACCATCTTGTGTGACCCTGGCTAGCACAATAAGTAACCCTAAATTGGACCTCATTCAGTTAGGTGAGAGGGGTGCTAGAATTGGCAGCATTGCAAATCAGCCATGCGGTGGATACCGCTGGTGGGATTGCATCCCACTGAAATGCTGAGCAGCACATTGGGTGATATGGCATACCCCAGATATAAATGACTGCACCAGCAGTTCCCAACAAAAGCATTTAAAACAAAAGTTAAATGAAAGGGGTTCCTAGTTGCTAGAAGCTTTCAAAGAGCAAAGCTATATTTCTCCATTCCCTCACCATCCAGAGGTCACAACTGGTCAGCAGCTTCTCACTGACTCAGGAGGGCAACTGCAGGGCCACAGCATCTTCCAGGTGTTCTTTTCATGAGTTGAGTGCAGCGATAGGTGTGGCAGGGCCATAGGGTCTGTGGCCCTCCTCCACCCTCCCCTCCATCAAGTATTATTCTTAATTATATTTCAAGGAACCATATAGGTAACAAGTTGTTTCAGCTTTGATTTGGTTAATTTGGGTTGCTTGAACAATGGCTTTTCACAATGGGTCCAGATAGTCGGAGGGTGGTGGTTGGCACAACTCACTGTGTACTCCTTTTACTAGCCACTTAAAATGCCTTTAGTTCAATTTGCAATAGTAGTATCACCTTGATTTGTTCAGGGATTTAAAGTAACTTGTCAACTGTGCTTCCTGTGTTCCCTCTTATAGGAAATCCAGCAGATTTAATAAAGTTGTTTCTCACCTGGGGGCTTTAATAGAGGTCAGCTTTATATGGAGTTCCCTCTGAAGGCTTCCGCTTTCTTACATTCTGGATCATTGGTGGCATTGTTACATGCAAAATCTTGCAGAGTAGCAAGGAAGGTATGACTTAAAGGTTTAAGTTCTTCAGCCAGGTGATATGGGTTGGAAGAGGCCACATGGTGAATACCACCAACTGGGTTGACTGCCACCCCCTTCCCTGCTCCACAATGACTTGTCTAATGGTGATCAAAATGACTGGAGGGGAGGAGCAGCAGCAGGACAGTAGAGCAGAGGACATGAAAGTACTTGGCGATTGGCTCACACTGCAGGCTGCAGGTGATCCAGCAGTTTGGGGGGTTCCACAACTGCCATGATTATAAAATGGATAGCCAGCAGGTGTTCAGCTTTCTTTAGCATGTATTGTTAAACTCCTTTGAACCAGGCCTGTGTAATGTTACCTAGTGTATTTATACTGGTTCCCCATTACAGGTACCACCAGAGGTGGGCTGGGGTCAAGTAACCTTTGTATAGCCAGTCCTAGTTTGCCAATAGTTGTACCCATTCAATGATCCCAATTGCTCAATAAAATAGCTTTGATCAGCAAGCAGTGCATCTGGCCTGCATGATAAGTTATAGCGTACACTGTCACCAAATGTTCTCCACCTATATACTGTACACATAATCAGACCATTCCATGGCACTGTTAGACCCAAAACTGTAATAGGCTGTGTTGCCAGTAATTCAAAAGACATATAGGCTTTTATGCTTTTGAAAAGAAAGGAGCTGAGTCACAAGCATGCCACTTTTAAATACTTAGGGGTCTGGCTGAATAGCCACCTCGACTTCTCCACTCACATTGATGCAATCTACTCTAAACTTTACCTCAAGTTAGGAATCCTATATCAAAACAAAGACAGCCTCTCCCTCCAAGTCTGACATGAGTTAGCAAATAAAATGATTCTTCTGGTATTTGACTATGCTGATGTGGTCTATGGCACCACCTCTGCAGTGTCCCTTGTCAGGCTTGACACCCTCCCAAAGTCTTTCTGTCACTTTGCTACCAACTCCACGTTTCACATGCACTACTGCACTCTTTATTCCTCTCTCTATTGCTCCCCTTTCCTGCTGGAGACTGACCCATGGTTTGGTCTTTACTGTCAAATATTGATTTGGGACCCTTCCTTCCTACCTCTCCTCCCTACTATCCCCTGCCAACCCCTCCTCCTACCCTTTGCATTCCAGGGAGCCCTGCTCCTTCTCCCTCCCTCATCCCCACTCAACTTCCAGACAGTCTACTTTTTCCTATCATTTCTCTTTTTCTCTGGAATCATCTCTCCTCTGATACTCACCTAGCCCCCTTGCTCCCTACACTCACACACCTGCTCCATTTCATTCCCATTCCCCCCTGCTCCTACCCCTCCTCCTCCCATACCTCCCTGCTTCAACATCCTTAGTCTCCTAGTGGTCCTGTAAGCAGTCTCCTGAATCATACAGCCTATTTTTGAATGATGCTCGTAATTATAACTTTGCACATATTTATAGTCATTTTGCATTTTCTGCCTGTTACTACTATGTTATGTTTCTTTGTCTCCTCCCATTAGTTTGTATTGTATTCCTTTGTCCCCGGTTTGCACCTGGAAATATGCTTTGGCTCAGTGTGCCTTTCCCGGTTACCAAATTTAAAATAAAATAAATAAATAAGAGCCCATATTAGAGAATTACTGCATTGCAGAGGTGTGTGTGTGTGTGCGCATGTGTGTGGGGGGGGGTTCTAATTAACCCATTGCGTTTTTTGGGTAGCCACAAAGCTATTAAAAAAAATAATGATGGCATTGGTAAATATATTGTGAACAATGACCCCTGAAGCCCTGCTAACTTCTTGCTGCTGTAGTCAATATGGGCTGATACATGGCTTTTTATGGTGCATGCACCACTCAAGAGAGATTTCTGGGGTTTGTTTATGAGGTCTTCCTCCACTTCTACTTTACAAAAAAAAGTTCTACTGGGTGTATGGGGCAGTGTTGGTGGAAAGCTGGATTGCCAGAGAAAGGCCCCCACCCCCATGCTTGGGTTACAGGATAATGGAATATTAAATTCTTCCTGCTTGAGGGAAGTAGTTTTGTCATTACAACTCCTGCATAATGCCTAGCAAGAGCAAGTCCACCTCTGCAAATGTGGCAGCAACCGCAACTCTGGAGGCAGAGCTGAGAGCGATAAATAAAAAAAAATGAACACCAATGGCTGGAAGCTTGCCTAGAGGGGACCATGCTCCAAAAGGGACCCAAACAACAGAGAAGCAAAAGCAGCTAGCATTGGAGCCTGTAGGACATCCAGTAAAGGTACCCAGGAAAACCCAGAAAGATAAGAACAAGAGGGGGCTTTCAGGTTTTTCAAATGAGGGATTTAGTAACATGGTAATACAGGATTTCAGAAGAGTGCCTTGCATGGTGCCTCCTTCAGCCATGCCCAAGAAAGAGGCCAAGCCAACAAAGCAGCCCCTTCAGATACAGATTTGGACAAGGAAGAGGTGGGTGCAACCCTTTCCCCATGCCTGAGTTGGCACCAGTTGACCTTGCCCCACCGGGCCTTTGCCTTGGGCAGCTAGGTACTGTGTAACCATCAGCCATGGACAAGAAGCTGGATAAGCTCAATGACATTATGATCAGGTCCACCTCCTCAGTCCAGAACCAACAGCATAAGGGAGGGGCTGATCAGATGGCCAAGGGAGCTGCAAACAGCAGTACAGTGCTGCAGGCAGAGGCTGTGGTAGCTCTCCTGGGTAACTACATCAGTGTTGCAAAACCAGTGCATTACCACTTGATGGACACAATCCAGCAACAGATCCACAGCAGAGAGTATGTAGACATGTTTTCTTTGCTCAGCCACTTGGGTGAGCAGGAGGGCAGCAAGGAGAAAAAAAGATGACAAAGAGAAGAAGAAAGTAAAGGTGGAACACACCTTTGACAATTGTCTGAAAATGTTCAATAACTTGAACATGATTATGTTAGCCCACCGGTGCACAGGTGGGATGAGCTGGTTAGAATGCAATGTCAAATTCAGACACTGTATGCAGTATTACTTGTTGCCAGATTGGGGAGTCCTGGATATGCTCTTACTAGTCAAAGTCACGCACTGAGGAGACGTACACAAGGACAGCGGTTTGCTCATCAAGGCACCCCAACCACAGAGGTTTGACACCACCAGGCCCTCCCCTCAAATTTGTTACAGCTTCAATAAGGGGAGTTGCACCAAAAGCTACTGCAAGATTTGACACAAGTGTGTCACCTGTGGACCGTGCAATCCCCTTGTATAATGCATCCCTCCCAAAGCCCCAGAAAGGATGTAACCACCACTTTTGTAAAAAAAAAAGTTAAGCCCTAGGAAGCAAACCTACCCTCTCTGGTAAGGCTGGACAGGCTTAGACCTTGGGTGTCCTACCATTTGGCAGAAGGTTTGTCTGTGGGCTTCAGAATCCCCTACATCAGGCCACACCAAGGGTATGAAGTGGAGGATTTGAAGTCTGCCAGAGACAGGTTGCAGGTGGTTCAGGAGAAATTTGAAAAGAAGATGTGGTTAGGGAGGGTGAGCAGCCCATTCCCCGGCCCGCCCCTGACAAATGTCAAGATGTCACCAATTGGTTTCAAAGAAAGCCCTGGGCAAATTCCACATGATCAAACACTTGTCACACCCGGTAGGTGACTCAGTCCATGACCACATTGATCCATGCTTCACAGTGGTACAATGAGCATCGTATGACAGAGCAGTTGAGGTGGTATGAGCTGCTGGCCCACAGGCACTGATGGCCAAGGTGGACATAGAGTTGGCATTCTGACTTCTGCCAGATCATCTGGACAACTTTGCCTTGCTTAGGATGAAATTCTAGGGCAACTATGATGTGGACAAGTGCATGCCAATAGGGTGTTCAGTGGTATACACAATGTTTAAAGGCTTCACCACTTTCCTGCACTGGTTAACTGCCCAGAAATGTGAGAATCAAAGGATTGTTAGCTACCTGGATGACTTCTAGTTTGTGGTACCGGGGCACTCTTTGGCCTGCAGGAAAACACTTGCCACCTTTACTGAGCAATGCAACCTCATTGGCATACCCTGGTCACTGTAAAGTTGAAGCACTGAGCTCAGTGATGATGTTCCTAAGCATAGAGATCAACCCGGTGAGGCAAGAGTGCTGCTGACTGTCACATGATAACTTCAACTACCTGGAGGGCCTTTTGGGAAAGGCTGTAGCAGTAAAAAAGGTAATACTATGGGAGCTATAGCAAATAGTGGGGCCCTTCAACTTTGCCTGCTAGGTTATCTCCATGGGGAGGGCATTCTTGCAGTAGGTGGAGAAGCTGGAGACAGGTGTCCAGAAGCCTCATCATCAGGTTCAAATGACAGAGGATTTTGTGAGGACTTGCAGGTGTGGCAGACATTCATTGCTTATTTTAATTGTGTGCCAGTGTGGTCAGAGACAGTGGAGAGCCAGAACCTTAATCTGTTCACTGAATAATAAAGAACAAACCACTAAAAATAGTACTTACCAATATCCAAAGTCTTAAGAATAAAATAGATGACCTTAACACCTTACTAATTAACAATAACATCGATATCTGCGGGGTGACAAAAACCTGGTTTACAGATGCAGACTGGAGTACTACAGTCCCTGGTTATATAAAGTTTTCCAAAAACAGAGAGGACATGCAAGGAGGTGGAATAGCATTGTATGTTTAGGAAGTTCTGGAAGCTTACAAACGAGAACATAATCAAAAAAAAAAAACACAATAATATGAGTAAAAATAACAACTGAACAATCCCCCCTTGACTCTCGGACTAGCTTAACACCCCCCCCCCAGTTTAAAGTCTAAAGAAAATGCAAATTTTCTATCAGAAATTTATTTAATAAATATTACTGGAAACTACGTACTCGTGGGAGACTTCAACTTTCCAAGTATAAACTGGCAAACCCTATCAAGTACAAATTCTATGGAAAATAAGCTTATTGATATTATCTTGCAGCTTGGATTAGATCAACTTGTAAAAGAGGGGACTAGAGGATCAAACATTTTGGACCTGATTTTCATTAACCCAAAATTAAAATTTAATGAGCCTGAGATACTCCCATCACTAGAAACAAGTGACCATAATATTATCTCAGTTGATATTAAAATATCAACAAACAACAAGATAACTGGAACAACTAAAATTAAAGACTTTTTTTAGAGCAGAGTACAGTAAAATAAGGAAATATATATCTGATTGGGAATGGAGAAAGGAACTACATAATCTTGAATTGAAAGACATTCGGCATACACTAAACAATAAATTAAACATGCGCATTAAAAAATGTGTCCCAGAGAGAAATAAATGTAATAGAAAAGGTAGAGTACCCCTATGGTGGAATAACAGCATCCACAAAGCCATAAATACGAAAAACAAACTATATAGACAGTACAAAGTAAAAAAAAAAAAAAAACAAGACAGATGTGAACTATAGAAATTATAAAACAGCAGCTAAAAAACTCAAAACCCAAATAAGGAAAGTGAAACAAAATCAGAACAACACTTGGCTACAACAGTCAGTGACAATACGAAAAAATTCTATAATTATGTGGACTCCCTTAAAAGAAATAATAACTCTGTTGGTCCTATTAAGGTTGATAATAACTTAATAACTGATGAAAACCTTATCACTTCTAAACTTAAGTATTTTCTGAGTATATATGAGGGAAAAGAAAAAATCACAGTTAACATCCCAAGTTTAAGGCCTCATTTTGCACCGTTTATCGAGAAAGAAGTATTGGAAGTGATTAAAGCTATTAAAATCAGCAGTTCAGCTGGCCCAGATGGACTATCCCCAAAATATCTGAAAGAACTCGCCCCACTTCTGGTTTGTCCACTAACAAAACTTTTTAATGCCTCACTAAAAGAAGGCACAATCCTGAAAGAATGGAAGGAAACAAAAATCACCCCTATACCGTATTTAAAGGTGGTAATAAGCAATCTTAATAAGTACAGGCCAATCAGCCTAACGTCTGTAGTGGGAAAATTACTTGAATGATTATTACATAAACACATCATAGAGCATCTACATAATAATAAACATACTGATTTTACTCAACATGGATTTACCTCTCAAAGATCCTGTTTAACTAATCTGTTACACTTTTTTGAATTGGTAAGTGCTGCATTGGACAAGGGATTGCCAGAAGATGTAGTCTTTTTAGACTTCTCGAAAGCATGTGACACAGTCTCACACAAGATACTAATCGAAGAACTGATCAGATTACAATTCCACCCTAACATCTTTAGATAGATTATCTCTTGGTTGACAGAAAGAAAACAATGTGTTGCAATTAGGGGACATAAATCAGAATGGAGTGAAGTTACCAGTGGAGCACCCCAGGGTTCAATCATTGGACCAATAGTTTTCAATATAGTAGTAGCATTCATGCAATTGCACAAAAATACCTGACTGTGTACATACACTGATGATTGCAAGGTAGGCGGCATAGTTAACCATGAAGCAGGAGTACAGTTTGAACAAAACTTAGATCAGTTAGCAGCATGGGGACAAGAGAAGAAGCTTAAATTTAATGAAGCAAAGTGTAAAGTAATGCACTTAGGTAAGAACAATAACGGATATCAGAATACACTAAATACAATAAAGTTACAGAAACAACTTGTGAAAAAGACTTGGGGTTTTCATCATCAGTGATTTAAAATTTGATAGACATGATACATTAACAGTAAAAAAATGTTACGGAATGCTAAGATGTATCCTAAAGAACATCAAAAGTAGGGACCGGGCAGTTATTACACCTCTTTATTCATCACTGATTAGGCCACACTTAGAGTACTAGTCACCACTTTCTGCACCTTATTCAAAACACAGTAAGAAGAAAATTGAAAATCTACAATGCAGGGCAACTAAACACATAGCAAATATGAATAATCTGAATTATACCGAAAGATTAAAGGAACTCAACCTATAGCCAAAAAATAAAAAAAAATTAGAGGAGATCTATGCCTGACCTTTAAAGCCCATCATGATGATGCATTACTGGAAACTTTGGGACTGGTTAGACATACCCCTACCAATAATAACAAGACTAGATCACACAGTTATACATTGAAGGGAGAAGCCAATAATACACTGCATAGGAGTCAATGGTTCAGTCAAAGAATCATAAACATATGGAATACCTTGCCAAAGAATGTTGTGAAAAGTAACAAAATGAACTCTTTTAAAAATAGTCCTGACAAACATATGGGTGACAAGAAACATGTATTCCACCAATAAAACAATTGGTGGCAAGTTCTACAAAGGACTTAGATCCATTGAACTTGACACACACTATGAACCTATGAACCTATGAACATCATGAGATCTAGGCTTTGGACATACATTCAGGGTAAATGGTGTGCTGCAGAATGGCACTCCTCATGTGCAGCTGCTGGGCTCTACAGACGGGTTACACTGCTGTAATTCTTCCCACTTAAGGTTGCCCTGTGTATATTGGACTCTAGACTGAGTGGCAAGAAGGTCATCTTTTGGTCTGACAACATGGGAGTGATACACACCATAAGTTAGCAGTTAGGGGCTAAAGGCCCATTGGGTGACCTCATGAGGATATTTGTCCTGTAACACATGTTGCTGAATGTTAATTTTAAAGGTGTGCATGTTCCTGGCATTGACAATGGTATTACTAATGCTTTATCTCATTCAAAGTGGTAGAAGTTCACAGAGTTGGCTCCTGTAGTGGAACAGAATCCATGAAGGGTACTTCCATTTCTGTAGAATGAAGCAAACTTGAGACCTGGAAGTGCATAGGTAATGCTATTGCTCCCCAGATCAAAATGGCCTACTGGCATGACATAGAACATTACCATGCATTCGGAGCAATGGAGAGATGGCTGAACAGCTGGCCCATTCCTTTGTGCAACCATATCAAACGCCAAACAGTAGAGCCTGACATCAGTGTTTTTTGGCCAATACCTGGCAGACCTTTCATGGTCTTCCTGAGTCTGGGGTTTAATATATACCATTCGCTCCTTCAAGGTATGGATGGTGCTTGAAGGGTGGAGGAAAGGCCATACCAAGCAGTCAGATCTCTGGCACCCAATCACACCAGCGATCCTTTAGCAGGTGTGAGCCACCCTCCCATTGGTTTGCTGATCTGCATATGAGGACACTATTTAAGATGGCATTTGCATTGGCAATCTCTGGGGAATTCTGGGTCTCTGAAATGGGCAAAACTACAGAAGCTGGGGTAGTGGTGAGCCTTGAGGACTCAGATATTACAGCAACTCCAGAGGAGGTCTATGTCTGGCTGGGCTAAAGCAAAATTGACCAGAAGGGTACTGACTGCTGGTGTGCATTGAAGGCCCTGACTGAGTCAGCATGGGACATAAAATCCTTGGTGGTTGCTTATGTGGATCTCCACCTACCAAAGGGTGAAAAGTTCTTACAGCATACAGATGGCAAGCCTGTGACGGCCTGTAAATTCAGACACATATTGAGGTTGGTGGTCCAAGAGGCCAGCCTGAATGCAAAAGAGTACAACACTCATTCCTTTAGAATTGAGGTGGCAACAAACTCTGGGGCCCAGGGGCTTTCAGATGATGAGATCCAGTTCTTTGGACAGTGGAGTTCCCAAGTGTCTTTGCACTATATCCACCTGCATTTGCTTTAAAAATGTCTTGCTGTTTTCCAGATCCTCTGATGGCCCCAAGCAGGTGTGAATCTGTGGCCATTCCTTCATTCATTGGACAACAGTCAGAGTAGCGCATCAATCAGGGGAAGAACCTATTGATTCCAGAGGAAAAGGTGCAGAGTCACTGGATGGGCAAGAGAGGCATGCATTGGGAGTAACTTCTCACTAGGCTGGTGGTGGTGTCCCATCATGGGTGTTCACTGAACATCCTTTTGATTCATCTGGGTGGAAATATTGTGGGATGTCAAAAAAACTATGGATCTGCTCCTGAGGATGAAGGAGGACTTGCAGTCCATCAAAGAATGATGGCCCAAGACCAAGATCATTTGGTATTATATCATTCAGCTGCTTCACTGGCAGCATGCAATTGACTTTAAAGCTATGGACAATGTATGTATACTTATCAGCAGAGAAATGCAGCCATTCAGGCATGAGATCAGTGCAGTGCAGGATGAATTTGTGGAGTTGGAGAGGGGCCTCAGACAGGTAGCAACCACGGTAACCTTCTCAGAGGTGCTGCCAGTCTATGGCAGGGGTGAGGCTACGGTACTGCACACCATGGAGTTTAATGAATGGGTGCAAAACTGGTGCAGAGCACAGGGCTTTGGCTTCATTGGGAACTGGGGGTCCACCTGAAGAGATGAAGGTCTATACTGGCATGATGGTCTGCATCTGTCCAGGAAGGGAAACAAGCTCATAGGCTTCCTTGGCAAGCTTTTAAACTAGCCAAGGGGGGAGGTGCTGATAGGAAACAGGAAAGTTCAAGCCTCCCCCCACAAAACATGGCAGGTAGTAGGGTAAACACTGAGGTACAGAGCTTGACAGAGGGCAGGACAGGGGTAAATGGAAAAATAAGCAAGGGCAATAAGAGCAGGGATGGGGTAAAAAAGGATAAAGCCAACATTAAATGGAGGGCAATGAGTACCAATGCCCATAGTCTGGGAAACAAGCTTCCAGAGCTAGTAGCCCTGATGGAAGAGGAACACTTGGATATTGTGGCAGTCACAGAAACATGGTACATGGAGAACCATGACTGGGATGTCAACATACCAGAGTACACAATTTACAGAAGGACAGGGGAGGGTAAAGAGGAGGTGGAGTAACTCTATACATAAGGGAAGGGATCAAAGCTACAGAACTAAAAAGTAAGGGGGGAGGACAAGAGGCACTCTGGGTCACCTTGGAGACAGGGAATGGCATCACAATCCGCACAGGGGTTGTATACCGACCCCCATCTCAAGGGGAGGAAATGGACAAGAAAATGATAGAGGGCATTCTCAAAATGGTTGAAAAAGGGGAGATACTGTTGATGGGGGACCTGAATACACCAGGTGTTAACTGGACGACATGGACTACAGCCACATCCAAGAGCAGGGTCATTCTCGATGCCCTACAGGGGCATGCCATAGACAGCTAGTGGTGGAACCCACTCGGAAGGGAGCAATATTAGACCTGGTACTCTCAAACGGAGAGAGGATCACAAATTTAGAAGTCAGTAGACATCTGGGAACAAGCGACCACTGCACAGTGTGCTTCACAATAAACACAACCATGGAAACAAGCCACACAGAGACAAGGATACTGGACTTTAGAAGGGCTGACTTTGTTATAATGGGTGAATACCTGAGGAATGCACAAGCAAATGGCCAGAAAGGAGGGGTGGAAGAACAATGGAGAAAAATCAAAACTGCCATCGTGGAGGCAACAAGCCTTTGTGTGAAACAAATAAAGAAAACAAAGCAGAATAAGAAACCACTATGGTTCTCAAAAGAGGTGGCAGGGAAGGTTAAGGAGAAAAAGGCTGCATTCAAAAAGTATAAGGAATCACAGAAGGAGCACAACAGGGAACTGTATCAATTAAAGCAGAAAGAAGTGGGGAAGGCAGTCAGAAAAGCAAAGGCCCAAACCAAGGAAAAAATAGCCAACTCAGTTAAGAAAGGGGATAAAACCTTTTATAGGTACATTAGGGAGCATAGAAAGGTTAAGGGAGGGATAGTGAAGATTAATAAAGGAGAGGGGAGGTGGGCAGAGGGAGACAGGTGAAAAGGCAGAGATACTGAATGAATACTTTTGCTCAGTATTCACAAAAGAAGAAGAGTAGGAGTTACCTAAACCAAACAATAGAAGCACTCTGGGTAGTGGGGTTGACGCCAGTCCATTTACAGAAGAGAGTCCTGAAAGAACTCCTAAAACTCACGGTGGACAAACCAATGGGGCCTGATGGGATTCACACCAGAATCCTAAAAGAGCTAAGGGAGGACCTAATGACATCACTAGCCACACTTTTTAACAAATCATTGGAAGATGGGTGGTACCTGAGGACTGGAGGAGGGCAGATGTGATCCCCCTTGACAAAAGTGGAAGCAAGGCAGAAGCAGGAAACTATAGACCTGTTAGTTTGACCTCAGTGGTGGGGAAAATGATGGAATCACTTCTGAAAGAAAGAATTGTACAGTACCTAGAGGCCAGCTGGGCACAGGACCCAAAGAAGCATGGAAGGTCATGTCAGATGAATCTAATTGATTTATTTGACTGGGTGACCAAAGTACTAGACCAGGGAGGGGCTGTGGATATGGCCTACCTAGACTTTAGCAAGGCATTTGGCACAGTCCCGCACAAAAGATTAATAATTAAGTTAGCCAGCCTGGGAGTGGGTCCCAGGGTGGTAGCCTGGGTAGCAAACTGGCTGCACAACAGGACACAGAAGGTAATAGTGAATGGAACACATTCTGAAGAAAGGGGAGTTACTAGTGGAGTACCTCAGGGCTCAGTACTGGGTCCAGTCCTCTTAAACATCTTTATAGGTGAGATTGCAGAGGGTCTGGAAGGAAAGGTATGCCTCTTTGCAGATGACACAAAGATCTGTAACAGAGTTGATACAAGGGGGGTAGAAAAGATGAGAAGGGACTTGGCAAGGTTGGAGGAATGGTCAGACATATGGCAACTTAGATTCAATGCAAAGAAGTGCAAAGTAATGCACCTGGGAAATAAAAATCCAGGAGAAGAGTACACAATAGCAGGGGAGGTACTAACAACAACAATAATGGAAATGGATCTGGGTGTAGTCATATCAGATGACCTAAAGGTGGGTAAGCAATGTGAGAAGTCAGTAAGGAGAGCCAGGAGGATACTGGGATGCATGGGAGGGGCATCACAAGTAGAAAAAGGGAAGTGGTTATCCCTCTATACAGACAGTTGGTGAGACCCCATCTGGAGTACTGCGTGCAGTTTTGGAGACCTCATCTACATAAGGACATAGACAGGATGGAAGCAGTCCAGAGAGCAGCTAAAATGGTGAAGGGTCTACATCAGAAACCATATAAGAGAGACTGAGAGAGCTTAATATGTATACCTTGATGAAAGGAGGGAGGGGACATGATTGAAACCTTTAAGTACCTCAAGGGAATCAACAAAGTCCAGGAGGGGGATAGCATCTTTCAGAAAAAGAGATGTGTAAGAACAAGGGGGCACAATTTAAAGTTCGAGGGGGGATGGCTCAGGGGTAATGTGAGGAAATTCTTTTTCACGGAGAGAGTGGTGTACGCATGGAACCGCCTTACTGGAGAGGTTGTGGGGTCTAAAACAGTGGGGGAATTCAAACATGCTTGGGACAGACATAAGGCAATTATAGTGGGGGGTTGCAGGAAGTAGGCTGTTGGTTAACTAGAATCTGCAGCTTATCCAATAGGTAGGGAAATGGGCAGACTGGGTGGGCCAAGTGGTCCTTATCTGCCATCAAAGTCTATGTTTCTATGTTTCTATTCATGGAGTCCAGTTGGGGGACCATGGTTCAGCTCCAGAAAACTAACATCCTCAGCCAGGGACTTTATACCAAGGATGGTGTGCATCTGCAGGATAACAGATGTTACTTGTTGTTGGACACTTTTTTAATCAGGTCTTGCAACAACAGTTGGAGTGAGCTGCTTGGGGGGGAATGGATTGTGTCCATCCTGTGGTGGCTTGGGAGTCTCTCAGACCAATGAAACAAGGGAAAAAAGGTAAATGAGCTGAATTCTTGTGAAGAGCCCATCTTCCCTGGTCAGAATGGGGTCTGTGGGAGTGCAAGACCTGGACTCCAGTTGTGGGGGGGGGTCATGGTCCAACCTCATTGGGCTTGCCTGCAGGTGCAGCAACACTAGACAGGGGTGGTCACTTGCCACCTGACCACATGACCTCCCCACTTTTGGGGCTTAGGTACATCTCAGGAGGTATATCATTCCCTTGGCTTGCACAAGGGGTGTGGCCCTTCACTGGAAGGAGTGGAGCAGCCCGAGGTGACTGACAATATCTCCCAGCTATGCATGCCTGCCACTCCATTAGTGTTATTGCAAGTGATAAACATATACATGTAGCCATTTTTCCAAGACCTGCGGGTGAGTGTATTCTTCCAGAGGAAGGGGTATGCTTACTACTAAGACAATACAAAGTCTGCCAAAGCACTACAGCAGACATCCCCTTGTCTGTGTGCCATCCACTGCAACCTGTAGTCAGACGGGTAGGGTAACACCCTGGGAGGTAAGGCTTAGCCTTGGCACCACCCCTGGAGGAGGAACCACAGGGGCTGCCCACAGGGAGTGGGGTACCTGGAGGGGGTGGTGAGTGAGGTGTTGAAAATAACTGAAGCCAGAAGGCCCCCCTCACTTTGGCTTTCCTTTTCAGGTATCAACCCACTCACATACAAGCATGGTTAGGGTGACCAGGGTATAGCAGGAAACCTGTTGACCCAGTAGGAGTCACCACACTATGGGTTAGGGAGTGTGTTTTCCTGCTTTTCTCTCAGAAGTTTTTTTTTCCAAGTTTCTCACTTCCTCCCAAGGGCTAAATGAGACAGACTAACACAGAATACAAAATGTCACAGTCATGTGGCATGGCAGCTTGGGAGTCTGCCACACCAATGGTATAAGGGGAAAAAGAGGAATGTGTCAAATTCTTCAGAAAGGCTTATCTTCCCTGGACAGCATGATGTCTGTGGGGCTATAAGATCTGGACTCCAGTTGGGGGGAATCACAGTCTAACCTCATTGGGCTTTTCTGTGGGCACAGCAACATTAAATGGGGATATTCCCGTGCCACCCAGCCACATGACCTTCCCACTCTTGGATCTTGGGTACAACTCAGGAAGTACATCATTCCCTTGGACCACACAAGGGTATGGTCCTTCACTGGAAGGGGTGAAGGGGCCTGAGATGACTGACAAAATCTCCCTGCTGCACATTCCGCTTCAATAGTCTTATTACAATTAATAAACATATGGCTGTGGCCATTTCTCTAAGACCTGTGTGTGAGTGTGTGTGTGTATGTGTTTGTGTGTGTGTTGTTCCAGGAAAAGGGGTATGGGTACTACTAAGACTGTTATGTTTTTGGCATGGCAGCCATATTTGAGAAACACTGCTCTAAAGTTTTGCAGTCATATGTTGATGAAAATGTACTCCTTAATAACCTATGGTTATAAGAGAACTGTAAAAAAGTGATATGTCAGCTGTCATATCTAACTATTATTTTTTCAGAAGTTTTTCCAAAAGTATTAATTGCTTTTAAATTGTTACTGTGTTCCCTGAAGTTCAGGGTTGTTGGAGTACTTAATGTTAGTTTTGTTCTCTAGTCCCTCTCCTTCTCTTCTTACATTTCAGCATATCATTACTTCTCTTTCAGTCTCTACCTCAGTTTGTCTTCCCTTAAAATCATCATGGGGTTTCCTGTAAGAGCTGTTTGAGTTCCTGTTTTAGCTAGCAGTGAAGACCACAACCATGAATGATTTCTTCGAGATTTTTAATGTCAAGCTTGATGAGTTTCCTAAACCTCTATCTAAAGGTTTAATTCACTATTTGTGTTATATTGAACTTTTCCATCTTGTCTTTTTCCCCTGACTCACATTGAAGGGCAGATATTAAATCAGATAGTTCTCCTTTGGTCTTTACCTGATTTACATCAGTTCACTAATCCTGTTTTTGATTATCATGTCCTTTTCCCTTTGTCTTATTGCCCCTTCTTGTCTTCCTCTGCTGACATTATTAATTAAAGACTTCTTCACTTATTCATTTCAGATGCTGTCTTGAATGCTATTAAAGCTTAAAATTTGCTTAGATTTCTACCTGATAGCTCTGGTTTCTCTTCACAAATATTCTATTATTATTTAGGATCTTGAACCTCTTCTGACTTGAGTACATTTTATATTAAAATCACACCTTCAAGGGTTTGAAAAGGTTCTTGTGTGTGAAACAAAACATTGGAACTTTTTGTTAAAGAATATCAAGTAGGAGCATAATGTGTAAAGTTACCAGTCTCCAGTAGTTAGTAATTGCACCAAAGTGTGGAAGTCTATAACATGAAGTCACAGCATATAAGAACCAGGCACTATAATGGCAAGGACATATACAAAGAAGTGAGGACAGGCTCAAGGTAAAACAGGCAGGAATGCCACACATGAGAATTTTCCAGAAGTACAGGAGTCTAAAGTATTATTTGCAGTGGTAAGGGAGGTAGAAGCAGGCCTTGAAATCATGTTCTCAAACAAGAAGACATCACTTACAACAATAGATATAGTAAGTGTAGATGAGAAGTGGCATAAGAAAAATGTTCATTAGTGCTGTGCCCCTACTTTGGGGCTACAATCATAGGTGCATGCATGCAGTGGGACAGTTACAAAGCCAATGCAGCACTCTGTAAAGGTAATTACATTAGTGCTTGTGAAGAGTCAGAAGCTTCCTATAACTTGTCAGGCAACACATTTTCTTTTTAATAGCGGTCACCATGGTTTGCCTACTAAGAAGTTATTTTAACTTTTCAAAAAAAAAAAAAACATTACTTCTCTATTAGTGCTCCAACTTCTTGACAAGCACACACATACTACCTTTGCAGAGTGCTGCATATTGGTGGATTCAAAGTCATATCTTGCCTTTGTAACTGTAGACATGATTCAACCACAATATTTGTAGAGAAAATGATGGCTGGCATAATCAGCATATTCCAGATCTAAGAAGAAACCATGCTGAAAACAGCAATGTTGGACAACAACTCTGGCAGGTGGGAGCCTGACCATAACTGACATGCACATACCTCCAAAACTGTGTTCTGGACTGAAGGAAACATACAGTGAGACATCAGATTCAGGTCCATCAACTACTGTAGGCATTGCTAAAGTAACAGCTGTGACTGCAGATCAGAAGCTGGATCAACCATAGATGCAAGACAGATTGACATTCTGTTCATAGGAGGACTTCTGAGTGACTCTCAAGAATACAACTAGCCATTGAACAAACTGGTTCAAGCATGGAGAGATAAAGGTCTATACTGGCATGATGGTCTGCATCTGTCCATGAAGGGAACCAAGCTCCTAGGTGATAGGTTTAAATGCTTTCTTGGCAAGCTTTTAAACTAGCCAAGGAGGGAGGCGCTGATAAAAGGCAGGAAATTTCAAGCCTCCCCCCAAAAAACATGGCAGGTAGTAAGGTAAACACTGAGGTACAGAGATAAACACAGGGCAGGACAGGGGTAAATGGAAAAATAGACAAGGACAATAAGAGCAGGGATGGGGGAAAAAGGATAAAGCCAACATTAAATGGAGGGCAATGAGTACCAATGCCCGTAGTCTGGGAAACAAGCTTCCTGAGCTAGTAGCCCTGATGGAAGATGAACAATTGGATATTGTGACAGTCACGGAAACATGGTACACTGAGAACCATGACTGGGATGTCAACATACCAGGGTACACAATCTACAGAAGGGACAGGGAAGGTAAAAGAGGAGGTGTAGTAGCTCTATACATAAGGGAAGGGATCAAAGCTACAGAACTAAAAAGTAAAAGGGGAGGACAAGAGGCACTCTGGGTCACCTTGGAGACAGGGAATGGCATCGCAATCCGCACAGGGGTTGTATACAGACCCCCGTCTCAAGGGGAGGAAATGGACAACAAAAATGATAGAGGACATTCTCAAAATGGCAGAAAAAGGGGAGATACTGTTGATGGGGGACCTGAATATGCCAGATGTTAACTGGATAACATGTACTGCAGCCACATCCAAGAGTAGGGTCATTCTCGATGCCCTGCAGGGGGCAGGTCTTAGACAGCTAGTGTTGGAACCCACTCGGGATGGAGCAATACTAGACCTGGTACTCTCAAATGGAGAGGATCACACATTTAAGTCAGTAGACATCTGGGAACAAGCGACCACTACACAGTGTGCTTCACAATGAGCACAACCATGGAGATAAGCCATACAAAACAAAGATACTGGACTTTAGAAGGGCTGACTTTGGCAAAATGGGTGAATACCTGAAAAATGCACAAAGCAAATGACCAAAAGGAGGGTGGAAGAACAATGGAGAAAATCAAAACTGCCATCATAGAGGCAACAAGCCTTTGTGTGAAACAAATAAAGAAAACAAAGCGGAGTAAAAAACCAATATGGTTCTCAAAAGAGGTGGCAGGGAAGGTTAAGGAGAAAAAGGCTGCATTCAAAAAGTATAAGGAATCACAGAAGGAGCACAACAGGGAACTATATCAATTAAAGTAGAAAGAAGTGGGGAAGGCAGTCAGACTAGCAAAGCCCCAAACTCAGTTAAGAAGGGGGATAAAACCTTTTATAGGTACATTAGGGAGCATAGAAAGGTTGAGGGAGGGATAGTGAAGATTAATAAAGGAGAGGGGAGGTGGGCAGAGGGAGACAGTGAAAAGGCAGAGATACTGAATGAATACTTTTGCTCAGTATTCACAAAAGAAGAAGAGTAGGAGTTACCTAAACCAGACAATAGAAGCACTCTGGGTAGTGGGGTTGACACAAGTCCGTTTACAGTAGAAAGAGTCCTGAAAGAACTCCTAAAACTCAAGGTGGACAAAGCAATGGGGCCTAATGGGATTCACCCCAGAATCCTAAAAGAACTAAGGGAGAACCTAGTGACACCACTGACCATGCTTTTTAACTAATCATGGCAGGATGGGGCGGTGCCTGAGGACTGGAGGATGGCAGATGTGACTCCCCTTCACAAAAGTGGGAGCAAGGCAGAAGCAGGAAACTGCAGACCTGTAAGTTTGACCTCAGTGGTAGGGAAAATGATGGAATCACTTCTGAAAGAAAGAATTGTTGAGTACCTAGAGGCGAGCGGGACACGGGTCCCAAAGCAGCATGGATTTACAGCAGGAAGGTCATGTCAGATGAATCTAATTGATTTCTTTGACTGGGTGACCAAAGTAATAGACCAGGGAGGGGCTGTGGATATGGCCTACCTAGACTTTAGCAAGGCATTTGACACAGTCCAGCACAAAAGATTAATAATCAAGTTATCCAGCCTGGGAGTGGGTCCCAGGGTGGTAGCCTGGGTAGCAAACTAGCTGCACAACAGGACACAGAAGGTATTAGTGAATGGAACACATTCCGAAGAAAGGGGGGTTACTAGTGGTGTACCTCAGGGCTCAGTACTGGGTCAGTCCTCTTTACATCTTATAGGTGACATTGCAGAGGGTCTGGAGGGAAAGGTATGCCTCTTTGCAGATGACACAAAGATCTGTAACAGAGTTGATACACAAGAGAGGGTAGAAAAGATGAGAAGGGACTTGGCAAGGTTGGAGGAATGGTCAGACATATGCAACTTAGATTCAATGCAAATAAGTGCAAAGTAATGCACCTGGGAAACAAAAATCCAGGAGAAGAGTACACAATAGCAGGGGAGGTACTAACAACAACAAAACTGGAAAGGGACCTGGGGGTAGTCATATCAGATGACCTAAAGGTGGGTAAGCAATGTGAAAAGTTGGTAAGGAGAGCCAGGGGGATACTGGAATGGATAGGAAGGGGCTTCACAAGTAGAAAAAGGGAAGTGGTTATCCCTCTATACAGACAGATGGTGAGACCCCATCTGGAGTACTGCGTGCAGTTTTGGAGACCTCATCTATGCAAGGACATAGACAGGATGGAAGCAGTCCAGAGGAGGGCAACTAAAATGGTGCAGGGTCTGCAGCAGAAACCATATGAAGAGAGACTGAGAGAGCTTAATATGTATACTCTTGATGAAAGGAGGGACAGGGGGACATGATAGAAACATTCAAGTACCTCAAGGGAATCAACAAAGTCCAGGAGGGTAGCATCTTTCAGAAAAAAGAGATGTGTAAGAACAAGGGGGCACTATTTAAAGATAGAGGGGGGACGGCTCAGGGGTAATGTGAGGAAATTTTTTTTCACGGAGAGAGTGGTGGATACATGAAAAAGCTTTCCTGAGGAGGTCGTTTTGGTCTAAAACAGTGGGGGAATTCCAACATGCATGGGACAGACACAAGGCAATTATAGTGGGGTGTTGCAGGAAGTAGGCTGTTGGTTAACTAGAATCTGCAGCTTATCCAGTAGGTAGGGAAATGGGCAGACTGGGTGGGGCCAAGTGGTCCTTATCTGCCATCAAAGTCTATGTTTCTATGTTTCTATGTTGCATGTGTTTCAGTACAACTGTAACTGATTGTCACATATTTCAAAGGAGAGACAGACCATCAGGCGGAAAAGAGTCAAGAAAACTGCAAGTACAATTTTGATGTTTGATGTTGGTCAGAGAGGGTGCTGACTGTGGTTGTTAAAACCAGTGGGAAAATGAATGTTTGCTAGAGAGGACTAGCCTCTCTTTTTTCTGTCCTGATTCCCTAGGCATTGTCCATAGTATGTGTAACCCCTCACCCCTGCCTTTTTTGCCAAAACGACAGGTGGCATGCTGTTGAAGCTGACAGCAGTATCTGGTGGGGACTGGGTTCAGGGAGGATGAGGTTACTCGGCACAGGGGAGCCTAGGTTTGGCTACTCTGTACAAGGGCACCCAAGTAAATCTGAACACAGGAAGCAATAACTGTAATGTCCAGAACCAGGAATGGGATTCTTCAGTGTGGCTTTTATTCACATACTAGCTGAACAAACAAAGCATAGACGGATCCCCATGGGGCTACATTTCCTGGTAAATGCAGATTAGAGACTACAGAACACTTTATCACCATTTCCAGCCCTCAGGCTCTGAACCCACCAGGCACACAGCCCGGACTTGCACGCAGCTTTGGGTACACAGCCCAACTTGTACACACTTGGGTTTTCCCCACTGGCCCAGCTCCCCTGCCGGCCACTGGATCCACGGTCCATTTGAGGAATGAACCAATTATCCTGTTCATGGTCCATTTGAGGAATGAACCAATTATCCTGTCCACAGTCCATTTGAGGAATGAACCAATTATCCTGTCGTGGCTCCCCACACCACACTAGAGTCTGCGACTCCTAGAGATAATTTTCCTTACAATCCCACGTCTGGGTACTTCCCCCATCACTGGCCAAGTGCCTGAGGCAAAGTAGAAAACCACAGAAGAAATCCGTAGAGGTGGATCTGGTCACTAAAGATGGGGAGCCACCCACCTCCAGCTCCCACAGCCCATACCCGGCCATTTCTCTGGAAAACTGAACAATTCCTTTACTGAACTTTGAAATGTAGATTAAGGGTAGACATCTGTCACATCTCCTCTACATATTATTTGCATCCCAACCAACTCAGGAACTTGAAACTACTTTTTGCTTAGCCCATTTCTCTAGGCTTCCCAATATTTAGTAGTTCAATCCCCACATTGTCACACAAGTCCTAGGGTGAAAACATAGGCCCTTTTAACTAGAGCAGACACTCATCCTCACGTTGCAGGTGCCCCACAGACGACTCACAAATCTTCTTTTCTCCCAAAATAAATACTGGAATGAACAGGCAGCTTTTCCTCCACAAGCTGGACTAGGGGGATTGCCCCAGGAATCTGCAGGGAATCCTTCTCATCCCCCCCCCGGAGGGAGGGGGCACAGAGACCCGAAAACAGCGGTCTCCACCACTTGAGTAATCTTCCTGTGTCTCTCTTTAAGGTGGAGACACACAACCTATTACTAAAAAGTAGCCCTCTGTCAGGGCTGAGGCTCCTACAGCCTTTACTGAGCTGCTTAACAGCAAGCTCCCTCCTTCCAGTTTCACTTACTGAACACCAACTGCAGACACTGACTTCAAAACTCCCAATGTTCTATCTAACTCCCTTTGCTGCAGATCCAATGTGGCTCATGCAGCTGCGAAAGTTCTATTGGTGATGTCATCCCTCAGTCTCAGCTGAGACTGAGAACAGAGTGAGACAGTGTGAAACCCATTTAACTGGAGTTTCACAAGCTGCCTTCCCTGCCTACCACTAGGTCTTACTGGGATTCTAGTAACCCCGGGTAACAAGGGGGTTACATATGCATAGAACAGATCCATTTGTGACTAGAGTATTTTGACTACTCTTGAAGCAGTGATATGTCCACTTTAGAAGCATCAGTTAAGGACAAATGTGTAAGAGTTTTGGCAGAGTGTAACCACAATGACAAATGTATGCAGTCAGTGTAAGTAGCATGTGAGTATCACCAGCTGCTCCTTTGCTACACATGAACCCAAATGCTTTCTACAGTCAGTCCTTGGTGCGCCTGTCTTGGCATGCAATGTGTGCCATGGCAGCTGTGCCCAGACTACCAGCAGAAAACCACCAGTTGCCCAGCAGCTACCATTGCCAGAGATGACTGCCCAGTCATCTGTGCAATCATTTATATTTGTTACTGATGGGAAGGGTATGAACACCCAGGCTTTACTTTTTTTGAGGAAAATCATTGTTGTAGTTTTAAGTCACCATTTGGTCACTGTTGGATTTACAGTTTGGGTTCTCAGCCATTTCTTGGCTGTGTTTATGTCACTCAGCAATGTGGTTACTATACTGTTGTCTAATTTAAAGTGCACCATCACAAGATGTTTGGCAGCATAGACATCAGACCTTCCACAGTACCACCTTGGGCAACCAGTCAGTGCTGTAGCAGGGGAAGAACCCAAATTAGATGCAGAAACACACTGACTGAGGTTATGTATGCATAGCAGGAAGGTCTGACAATACGGAAAGACCCATACCACTGTGATGGGTGTGATAAAGATTATTGCATCCCTATGATGCTGATTGCTAACCCTCTAGGGCTGGGTGAAATGTAGCTTCTCCTGCAGAATTCTGGTAATACTACAAATTTGCTTCTGTAATATGTAATGAAACACCCATGGACATTTTGTGAAATGTTGCCACCATTGTGATTTCAGTTAGCTCCATCTAAGTGAAATCATATTCATTTAAATTGTACCAAATTTGGTATGATGAATTTACCAGACCCCAAGTCTTCCAAGTTTTAGATATTGCTTTGTAAGGATGATTGAGGTGTAAGCCTCTGCACTTCCGAAATTTTTAAATGACATGCTGCTAGTATGTGAACTGCAGGATTTTAAGCCCCTGTAACTTTAACACTCAAGATTCAATTATTAGCAATTTTTTTAGCTTCATTGACTCTAAAAATTTTATTTTGCATGTGTCAGCTCCTTAATTTCTTGATCTAAGGCTGGCCAAGTGATAAGCAGCCAGATACTGCAAAATTATATCAGTAGTTAATGTCGAATTAAATAAGCTTTTGTAAAAACCGCGGAATTTTATACTTTTGTCAAAGTCATATCCATATATTTTGTCCAGCCATTCACTTGAGTTACCATTGTGAAGAAAGAAAAAGGCTGGGTAGAGTGACCATAAGGATCCATAGTAAAAGCATAGTGGTACTAAGCATCAGGTCTGTATCTTGATTGAAGAACCGTGAAGAATAGTCATTGACAACACTGTTCACTATAGCCTGTCTTCTTACAATATGACAGCTAACCACTAAAGCTTGAAAATTTAATGACTTGAAGAAGCACATCCATGTGCAGCATTGCACCTATACAATGCCTCCTGCTGACTTAAAAGAACTACAGAAATGCAAACAGCCTAGCACAGCTAAATAATAATAATAAAAAAAAACTTTATTTATTGAGCTCCTTTCAAGCACCAAGGCACTGTACAGATTAAACAATAAAATCACAGAAATAAATACGTATATAAAAATCATGATGATACATACATCAATTCATAAAACCTTGTCTCCACAGATGGGACTTAAGTTCCTGCTTAAAACTCCCCACCGTCATGCATTCTCGAAGCTGGCGGGGCAGAGAATTCCAGAGGGATGGGGCTATAAACATAAAAGCCCGGGCCCCAGAAGATTTTAAAGCAACCCTCAGAAACCTCCAGCAACCCCTCATCAGCTGAACGAACTGTCGCACAGGGCTGTAAGGAATCAGAAGCTCTTTCAAGTATTTGGGGCCAAGTCCTTGCAGGGCTTTGTAGGTCAAAATACCTAATTTAAAGGTGATCCAGCACTGTTTCGGCAGCCAGTGCAGATAGCGCAATACATGGGTAATGTGTGACCTTCTTGATACCCCTGTCAACAACCTAGCAGCAGCATTCTGCACTAGCTGCAGGTGGTGGATATCAACCCCAGGAAGCCCCAGGTACAGGGAGTTGCAATAGTCAAGGTGAGAGGCCACGAAGGCATGGAACAACACAGGTAAATCACTAGACGGAACAAGGTGTTTCAGCCTGGCAATGTTCCTGAGATGGTAAAATGCAGACTTTATGACTGCCAACACCTGATAGTGAAGGGTCAGCCCATCATCAAGTACCACTTCCAGGTTATGCACCCATTCTGAGGTAAGGATCTGATCACCCCCCAGAAATAAACCAGAGGGCTGATCAGTCCTCAACCCCTCTATTCTGTGACCCGTGTCCACAACCATAACCTCGGTCTTACCTGCATTCAACTTTAACCAGCTTGTATTCATCCAATCATGGATTTCAGTGAGGCAGCTATTAAATACCAACAGAGCACTAACCTGGTCGGGAGCAAAAGACAGGTAGAGCTGGGTATCATCACCATAGCAGTGAAACCTCAGCCCATGCCATCTTACAATGTCTTCGAGGGGCAGCATATACACTGCAAACAACATGGGGAGAGCACTGAGCCCTGAGGAACTCCACAAGGCAGAGAGAATGGGTCAGAGGAAAAAATCCCCAACACAACTCTCTGCATTCTCCCAGATAGAAAAGATGTAAACCATCTGAGTACAGTAACCAACAGTCCACAGATGGACCTCAGGCACTCGAGCAAAACCCCATGGTCTACAGTGTCAAGGCTGAGGAGATATCAAGGAGAACCAGAATAGAACTGTTTCTCTGATCTCTCGCCATCAAGAGATCATTGAGCACCCTAACCAGAGCAGTCTCAGTACAATACCTCTTACGAAAACCAGACTACAGAGGTTCATAGATATTATGGATGGTCAAGTGGTCCTCCAGCTGGTTTGCCACTACCTTCTCAATAACTTTCCCAATAAAGGGAAGGTTAGAGATAGGTCTGTAGTTAGCAAAAATATCTGGGTCCAAAGAAGCTTTCTTCAAAAGGGGAGTCACCACTGCCTCCTTCAGGGAGCTTGGGAACTCACCCAATTCTAAGGAGCACCAGATAATTTGAGCCAGAAATGGGCCTACGATCTCAACACAACCCAAAATCAGGGAGTTTGGACATGCATCTAAACTACAGCATTCAGGGCACATCCCCTGGACAATCTGCATAACATCCTCGAACTTTGGCAGGTCAAAGGTACTCCAGGAGACTCAGGGTACTGTGACCAAATGCCAACTAACAGCATCCCCCATAGAGCGGGTCAGGTTGATCTCCAATTTGATGTTGGCCATCTTATTCGCAAAGAATTGAGCAATCTCATCACACTCCTTGTGTGAAAAAGCTCGACTGAGCTGTAGACAGGCTGGGTTGCACAACCTGTCTACAGTTCTGAAGAGCTGAGCTGGTCGATTCTGAGCGACAGCAATCTCCCTGTACAGGAACTCTGCCTTCTTACTGGAGATCTCTGATTGGTAGAGCTGATAATTCCCCTCCAAACTAAGGTGGTCGACCTCTAGAGCAGATTTCTGCCAGCGATGCTCTAAACATTATCCCACATGCTGCAACTCCCTCAAGGACGAACATGGACAGGAGCTATTAAGTCTAGAGCCAAGGAAATGGCCTGATTATAAGACAGAACCATTGACTCCGGAATAATGCTGGCTGCAGGAAACTGTGAGAGGTTCATCACCGCCATCAGGTCTTCGACGCACATATCCCGTAAAAGGTGGTAACAAACCATTTCCTCAGGGGCAAACCTACAAAGGGGAGCACAAAAGTAGAATCCCATGGTGTAGTGATCAGACCAACTGACAGGTTCCACCACCAAATCAGAGGTATCAATCCCCAGGAGGAAAACCAAATCAAAGGAGAGTCCAGCTAAATGGATACAGTGCTGATGAGTGCTTTGTGAAACTTAAATTCTACAAGCGGAATTCTAGTGGCATTACCTATTATGCATCCTGCATTTTTGAGCAAAATTCACCAACTAATAATTTCTGAAATTTTCACAGTAACTTTTATCCTACTAAACCACATTTATCTGGCTTAATTAGATTCCAGGGCCCATTTACATTGGGTATGCATTCCAAACTGTGTTTGTATACCTGAAATAGCAGCTTAGCTACAAATATCCAAATATTTTGAAATCTGTCACTCATTTTTTTTTCTCACTTGCCCCATTGACCCCCTTCTACCTGGCAACCCCAACATCATCTACCACCAACCCAAAACATACTTCATTTGCCACTTCCTACCACCATGGGTGAGCAGGTAACATGGGAAGTGGTGCAGGGCCTACAGAGTTTTTGGTGACATCCTGTCAGTGGCAGTGTTTTTTTTTCTCTTTTTCTCCCAAACCTAGGCTGAAATGGATGCTATGGTGTGCACATCCTGGGTTAGGATACAACACACCTATAGCACTGCTCCCAATTAGCAAGGTATGTGACTGCTCCTGTGCCACCTAGCATCCACTAGATGGCAACCAAGCAGTGGTACCTGCTGTTTCCCCTCCCTGAAGGAGGAGACCCATCAGTGGATGCTCAACCCTCCTTTGCTTGGCTAACCTCCAAGAGACCCTGGTCTGTTATGGCAGGAGATAAGGTGTGTCCAGTGCCTCAGATTCCTTGCCACCAGGCCAGTGCAATTGTTGCACAATTTAGCAAATAATTAAAATTGTGAAATTATGAACTCCTGTACGTTACTATTTACTTAACCAGCTACCTCCCTATTTGGCAGATTCTAAGACATTTCCAAGAAAATATACATAAATGTTTTAAAATATCTAGCTCTGAAGGTGACTGGGAATTATCATTACTGATGGCCTGAAAGTGGGAAGCAGTGAGGAAAAGCAGTAGGAAAGGCTAACCAAATGCTTGGTTGCATAGGGAGGGTATCATCAGTAGAAGGAAGGAGGTAACACTTCAACCTGTAGACTTCATTGGTGAGGCCTCACCACTATTATTATGTGCAGTTCTGGAGGCCCCATCTTTGAAAGGACAGGGACAGATTGGAGAAGGTGCAGAGGAGAGCAACCAGAACGGTGCAGGGCCTGCATCAGAAGACCTAGTAAGTGAGGCTTAAGGAACAAAAAATTGTACTCCATGGAGGACAGGAGGATGTGGGGGAATATGATTGAGACATTGATATATCTCAAGGGAATAAACAAGGTCCAGGAGGAGAGTATCTTCCAGAGAAAAAGATGTTCTAGGACTATGGGTCACAATATGGAGCTGGAGGTGTGTAGGTTCAGGAGTAATGTGAGGAGGTTCTTCTTCACGGAAAGAGTGGTGGACGACTTGAACAACTTCCCAGCGGAGGTGGTGGGGGCAAGTTCAGTCACAGGTTTTAAGTGTGCATGGGATAAACACATGGGTATCTTGGATAGCAGAGGGGGTGGATGACGGCCCCCCAGTAGTGACCTGGGTAGCACTATTAGGTGGGATTTTACTGGCGGACTAGGTGGGCCAGGAGATTCTTATCTGTTGACAGAATCTATGAATCTATGACACACAATTGGTGGCACAAAGATAAGATCACAATTGTAATCCACTTTTTCTCCCCCTGTTTGCCCCCAGACCCGGGACACTGGCACACGTGCATGCCAGGTACTGGCTTGGCACCTTCTGCCCCACCCCTGGCATTCACTGCTGCACCTCCCCACATATGCTTCTCACTGGACCTCCACCCAGTGGGAGCGGAATTATGGGGGGAGCGGACAATCCCACTCTGCACCCCATGCTGGCTCCCTGGTGACCTGAGGTTCTTCCCAAACCTGGGATGCAAGTATAACCCGAGATAAGGCATACAGCACCTCAGCCCTCAACGCCACCAGGCTAGCACCTGTAATGCACTTTTGTCATTTGGAAAAGGTGCTTAATTAAAAAAATAATTACCTGCTTACCTACTAGAGGTGTGCAATGAAAAACGTGTGCAGGTGGAATTTAAGTGAAAGTCTTACTTTCACTTCCACAAAAGTTTGGAAATCCATTTCTGAACTTTAGTGAAAATTCTACCTGTCCTGCACCCTACTTTATCCCTGGTGTCTAGTGTCCTTCCACCAGTTGCTGATTGCATGAAGTAAATGAATTAAATCCCAGGTGGCTATCAGTCCCTCCCCCCCAATCACCTGCCCGCCCAACGTGTATTAAAAAAAAAAATGGTGGCTGGCAGTCCCGACAATCACCTGCCCGTGTCCAGTAGTAGTAGCCACTAGTCATCATGTGATGTAACCCCCATCCCTGTCCCCCATATGGTAAAATGTTATTTCCCTGGTGGTCTAGTGAACCCCCTTCCTCTCTATCCCCAGTCCCCAGTATGTAATTTATCTAGTATCTAGTTTTGTGATCTGTACAAGCACACACTCATTCATTAACATCTCAGTGGGCTGCCAGCTGTGGAGGAGAGCAGATGGCTGTGCCTGTCACCTGCTCTATTTTAGGATGGGGGAATAAGGTGGTACACTACCTGCTGATGTGGCGGAGGTGGGGGGCCACTAGACCACCAGGGAATATGTTGACAAAACACACACTGGGGATCAGGGATAGGGAGGGAGGGAGGTTCTCTAGACCACCAGGCAAAAAATATTTTTAACTATGTAGGGGATAGGGATGGGGGTGGCTATATCACATGATGGGTAGTGGCTACTACTGGATATGGGCAGGCGATTGGGTGGGGGGATGGACCGCTAGCCACCAGTTCTTTGTTAAATACACATCAGGAGGCAGGTGATCAGGTGGGGGGAGGGACCATTAGCCACCAGGGGGATTACTGACAAATTGGGTGGGTGACTGGGTGGGGAGAGGGACTGCTAGCCACCAGGGGAGGGGTTATTAACAGGTCAGGTGGGTAGAACAAGGTGAAATTTCACCCCAGACATTCAGAGGTTTTCCAATCCCCACAGGCAGAAGCTTGGAAACTTCTGCGAAAGTTGTCAAATTTCACAAAAGTTCCACTAAGGAGGAAATGTCAACTTCCACACACTTCTTTTACCCACTGTACCTACCTGCCAAATTAAACATAAAAATAATAGACATACTTAGGTATGGACTCCGGTATTTGTCACATTGTAGGATATCTTAACAAATGAGTCATTGCAGGTTACCTAAAGCACTTATATTTTTATTATGGAAATGTATCATTGACGTTAAGTATTAACATATTTGTTATTTACTTCATTGATTACATTACATAGAAACCACTCACAATTGAAACAGTTGATATTGCATTAGATGTGGTTTTTGAAATTGGGTTGGGGCATTTAGCTGAGCACATATAGCATGATGCTGTATTTACCATCTATTACATTCTTCAAGTATCTACAGCATACCTTTCCCCTCCAAAATCTATCCGGAATGCATGCATGCTATTTTTAATGAGAGTTTCTGAGAGACAACAGCAAGAAAATTTCTGAAGTAACCAAAACACAGGCAGTAAGAATATGTTGGGTTATTAATGAAACCTTGTTGGGAATAAAACAAATATTATGATTATGGGACCTTTTGAGCTTTTGAAAATAGAACTATTTAACATTGTTTTGTTAGCCTGCTACTGTTACCAAGGTGTTGCTACTCTTAGAGAGGAATGACTAATTTGCTTAATAACATAACGTTAGCTGTTGAAAAGACAGAGGCCGAAAAATGCAGTAACATCATTTAACATCGTCTGGCTCTTGTTGTAGCTGCTAGCCAAGAGGTGATACCTGGAAGGCATGCATTAACAATCTAAATGGCATGATGCTGTCTCTTCCTTCAGTGTCTATTCATTTAAAATAAAGTATACACAGAAGCCTACAAGCTAAAATGACAATGTGACATTAGTCTTTAGAAACAGCTACATGAACAGGAGCAAACTGGAAAAAAAAAATCTTAAAGTTAGTTAAGTACCAGTGTACTGCAAATGGGTCTATTGTAACCAGTCTTGTGGATTCATGTAACCACTATGATGAAGAATGAAGATGAAACATTTTTTTCATCCATGGTTTATCCTCCTGACCAGTGGCCCAACATCTGGACCATGCTGGTCATTTCCTAGTCCCACCAACCCCCTTTCATGCTCCCTGCCATCCTTCACAGCTTTACCTCACCAATAGTGGGGCCTTCAATGAGGCCCTCACCACCTGGAATACAAGCTGTTGAGAGGCAAGGTACATTGGGTCGGAGAGTGATGGTGTAGAAGCAACTATTTTTCTTCATTATATTTCTCCACTTCCCAGCTTTTCTCCACTCTCCGGTACTATGTCCTCATTCACACATGGAGGAGCAATCCCCCTGGCCCACCACAGAGGTTACTGCAGCAGCAGAACAACCTTCCTGGCCTGGGTCATGCTGTCATTGGTGACGCTGCTTGGACTGTGATGACTGAATGGTGACAATTAGGGCTCATTTGCAAACCTGGATGTCCTTCATGTTGTCATGACACTCTACTGTTGTGCCATCAGATGGCCTAGATGAAGTACATTTTACCAGTGGTTCTCAAGCCCCAAATCCTAATGGCCTCAAAGTGTGGACACAAGAACTTGCTGCTGGCCTCACTCCTCAGTTTATGAACCCCAAATGCCCCATATATATAAATTAATATTCATACAATAAATCGATCATGCAGTTCCTTTTCAAACTGGAGCTCTAAAGAGCTCTGTAGCTGAAGAAAATTCTATTGATAGTCTCACGTGACCATGATGGTATAGTTTGAGAAACACTGTTTTAAAGGGAGACTGTAAACCCCCGTAGGTCTCAAAGCGTTTGTAGTTTGAAAAACACATTTAATGATTGATCACATTCTGTAGACATTGCTGACAAAGCTGGTAGTTTGATTTGGATTCCTTTTTTTCTTTTCAAATGTGAAAAACAGACTGCCTGCCATACTGGTGTTACTACACAAATAACATGTTTGTTTACATTTCTTGATTAACTGCCATGGTATCTTTCCTGTATTTGGGAAGACCCACAACACAGTCTGCCTACTCATGATGCAGTGGGAGGAGAAAAGACTATTGCATCATAGAGGCTGCTCTGTTTCATGGTGGGGGCTGTTCCTAATGTTCAGGAAGTATGCAAGAGGAGTAGATCAAGGAATTGAAATAAAACAAAGTGGGGCATAATTACACCATCCACATGCATTTCAGTTCTACTTAGAAAGGAAGCAGATACACCAGTCAACAACATCAATGAATTTTAGAGAAATTAAGCAATCAGAAAAAGTGTTTTTTCAACTAGCTATAATATGTTGCAAAAAGGGTTGACAATGTCCCTTTAAACTATCACAGGGAGTCATGTAGAGAGGTAGCCAGTGACAAAATGCACTAGGGGTGGATTTCCAAACCTCAGACACAAGCTGTGACAATGGCAGCTTGTGCCGAGTGCCAGTGTATCCAGGTCCCCACAGCCGATTTTCCACTAGACAGGGTCCCGGCACTTAAGTCCCATGGCTTGCAGTAACAGTGGCAATGCACCAAATAGAGGGAGTGCCCACTAGGAATGATGCAGCAGCCAAGGGGTGGATGAGGTGCAAGCTGTACCCTTGGATGGAGACATTTAAGTGATGTGTGCCCCCCCCCACCACCAAGCCCTGATCTGCACATACCTGGTAACTCACAAGTGCCCCTAGGGCCCTCCCTGCTCTGATCCCAGTAAATGGTGCTATGCACAGAAATCCCTGGTGATCTAGTGGTCCCCCCACCCCCACCCCAGCAGGTATTGCTAACCACCTGTTCCCCCATCTGGATCTCTGGTCGATGCACAGCCTTGCACACCATGGTGCTCGCCAAATGAACTGTGAGAGCACGATCAAGCAGAATGCACTCTGACAGTTAATTTGGTAGCCAGCCATGGTGGTGTGTGTGGAGTGCTGTGCAGTCACCGAATCGGGGGTCCAGATTGGGGAGAGCGCAGGGTGGTTGGCAGTACTTGCTAGGGTGGGTGCCACTAGATTACCAGGATTTCAGAGCATAGTGCTATTTACGGGAATGAGAGGAGGGCACTAGGGCACGGCGTGTTACTGGGTACAGGCAGATCGGGCCTGGTGGGTGTGATGGGGTACTGGATCTCCAGGGCTTATATTGTGTACTGTACCATACAGGTTATCAGCACATTGGGGTTGGGGGACCAGTTGCCAGCCTCTTGGAGGGGGCACACAGTGGCACATGGTGAACTAGTCTATCAGGGGATGTCTAGGAACTGCTAGATCAGCCCTTGGCTGGTCTAATAGTACTTAACACTTTGTCCCTGGGGAGGGCTTTGAAAATTTGGAATTCAGGGTTGTGGCAGCCAGAGTCTGCCGCAAGCCCCCCTAGCACCATACCGCAGACACTTTTGAGGCCCAAGGCTGGCGCAGGCACATTTTGGTGTAAGCAGCCTGCTGACTGATGCAGGCTGCTTTCTAAAATAGCTTGGGGTGCTTCCCTTAGTGCAAGGTGCTTGTTGCGTTCAACTTGTTGAATCCAAGCACCTTGAGCCATTCTAGAGGCTTTGAAAATCCATATCTATGTGTCTGTATACATCAGGAAATAGCATAGAAATCCAATTTAATTGAATGGGGGTTTCCTGTCATATATGGTATAGCTGGATATTCTGCATCATACTGCTAGTTACCACTGCACTAACTACAAGAACAAGCAGATGAAAGAGGGCAAGTCTAACTGTGCCTGGCCTGTTGAATAGATTTGTCTGTAAACTTATGGCTGACAGTAGATTATGCTATAGCCTCTCAAAAAATACAGTACATACTTCAAAAATTACCATTAAACCACTGCTTCCATAAAAGGTTCGAAAGGTGAAAACCAGGACTTAGGCTTGTTCACAAAATCAAGATATAAATTTCTTTGTCATTTCCTAGCCGTATGCTGTGGCTAGTAATAAATTATTTGGCAAGGCTCATATTTTTAAGGAGACAATCTATCCCTCTTGTATCATCCAGACATGGCAATATTTTAAATTTAACAGGCCCTAACAACAGTACATTTAATGAAATTCTGGTCTCAATAAAATGTTTAATACATTAAGATCCCTATTGTAAACCATTGTAACAGGGTTGTAAAATGTAGTCATTCCATTTTTTGTACCTTTATTAAAACAGTATGCTGTTTATGACATAGCTAGTAAAACAGGATACAAGGAACTTGATTTTAATAACCCCTCCAAACTCCATTTGAGAGTATAAAAGTTTGAAACAGTGGGTCATATGGACTCAATAAAGCAGATGCATGGTTCTTCCAGCAGCTAGAGAAATGAGTTCTCCATTAGCTCATCAGCACTTCATGCCAGTCAGTCCTGAGGTCTTTGCCAAGGGAGGTTGTTGTGATGTTGCTTTTGACACTGCACAGCTGTGACTTTTATTCATAAGGCTTAGGCATTGTTGACACAGCACCAGGAGTAAGGTTGTCAGTGTGCTGTGTTCTCCCCAGCTACTTTACTGTAGATCAAAGCAGTGTGACAGAAAAGCACACATAATAATGACATCAAACACACCTGAGAGTTAAAATGTATCTCACTTTTCTACTGGGCATTGAAGTATTATTCCTTTCTCTTCCTTATTTTGAAGCTTGCAGTTTCTGGCTCCTTAGTAGACAGGATCACTACCAAATAAACAATAAGAAAGACGATATAGGTAGATGTATTGTAGTTGAAATGTGCTGTAACAGTAGAAGTCTAGTAATAGGACTCATTCTAATGTGGTCTTGTTATTGAGGAAAGTTGCCAATAGATTCACTGATAATGGTTGATTTCATACTGAGACTGCCAAATATAAAAAAAAGTGATAGCTATTTTGAACTTTGATTTATTTGCTTTTGTTGACAGGGAAAATAAGGCTAAAAAGACCATCCTATTATCAACCACTTCTGTGGAGGAGTACAGTAAGTATTGGATTGATACGCAGTATAAACTAGAGGGTGAAAGCCACAAGCTGTGAACCTGAAGACCCAGCTGATCTGGGTTTGAAAGCCACAATTGTGTAATCCTAAGCAAGTCACTTAACTATCCTGTGCTCCTGGAACACACCAGGAAATGAGCTTCAGCTCAGTGTGCCTTTCCTAGCCAAAAATTCTAAAATGAAAAAAAAAAGTGAATCAGGATAAGCTGTTGGTGTTTTTTTTTTCCATATAGCTTTTTTCTCCCCTGTTGCCCCTCCTACCTTGCTTGGCAATGGGAAGATGTATTTTTTTTTTTTAGTAGTTTTCTCCCAGTTACTCAGTAACCCCAGATCATGGTCGCGCATGCACGTGGAGGCGTGTACGTAGTCCACGGCTCCAGTGATTGCCCCTTCCAGCCACCCATCCTATTACCAGCTTTCCCTTGTGGCTTGGTGCTGCCACCTAGCCTCCACTGAGTGGCAGCCAAGAGCCTGGGAAACCCCACATGCCTCCCTGGAGAGGAGAGCTGATTTGTGGCTGCTTGATCTGGCTCCTAGCCCCCTCTCCAGCCATCCTCTGTGGCCCAAGCTCACTCCCAAACCTGGATTGCTGACATGGTGTGAGGTGGGGCGTTCAGTGCCTCAACCCTCAGTGCATCTGGGCTGGCCTAGCTAATGAAGGATTTAATGAATGGAGGAAATCTGGCTAGGACAATAAGGAAATTCCTCCTATTCTTTTTGAAAAGTGCCATGGGATAGTCAGACTTAACCTGAACAACAACCAGTTCAGGAAAACAGGGCCTCAGTTTAATGTCTCGTTCAAAGGACAGCACCTTAGAACAGCGCAGTGTTTCCCTAACACCATGCTGAGGCATCAATATGGTTACTTATAAAGTGCCCTATGCAAAGCTATCAACACCATTTCCTGCAGCTAGCCCGGTGGTGCTGGGTGT
Organism: Neoceratodus forsteri; assembly: GCA_016271365.2. Classification (NCBI taxonomy): domain Eukaryota; kingdom Metazoa; phylum Chordata; order Ceratodontiformes; family Ceratodontidae; genus Neoceratodus; species Neoceratodus forsteri. Next base: position 1,215,051,368 of record CM057453.1, on the reverse strand, counting down.
TGAATGCACATATACAGAAAAAACATGATCATAATCATAAATCATAACAAAACGATGAACAAATAAACCTAGAAAAATGACTAAGGAAAACAAAACTCAATAAGGGGGAAAAAAATAAACATAAAACTCCATAAAGGCAAAGCAAAATGTAGATATATTCAAGGGAGAAAAAAAAACAAGCAATACCTTCTCATTTGTACTTAATGAAGTAACTAAAACCCTTCCATCAGTGCATCACCTGTTGTGAAGAATACAAACTTTGGTCCCTTAAATAAATGTGACCCAACTCCATTGAAACCAAATTACTTAGACAGTCATATGAATTTCTACATTGTTGTAAGACCCATTGACATCTTGCCTGCCATAAATAAAATCTAATACTGCAGAAAAAAGTACCAAAGTATCCGGATGGTATAATTTTAATTTTTTGTGATATTTGCCAAGAATTAGAATGTTGTAGGCTAAGTTTTGGAGCCAACTCATCTTCCATTTGACATCTAGATATTTCCACATTACTGTCACATAAGTACATTCCAAAAGAAAATGTTCCATGGTTTCAGTTACAGCTATACAGTCCATATATGGACAGTTTCTTTCTTCCAAAATTTTATGTTTAGCATTTCCCCTTATGTTCAATTTGCTATATGCCGTAAGCCATACATTTTCCCACATTCTATGGGAGATTCTGAAATTTGTACATTGTTTCAGAAGTAATGAATTGTCAACTGCAGGGCAATTTTTGAAATAAGGTTCAGATGGATATATTCTGGACATAATGTCCTGATACAGTTGTTTATTTTTCATAGTTAAAATGGCCATTTGTGTCATGCTCCATTTATATAATTTCTGTGTAGCTTGTCTAAAATAGAAAGGGATGTGAATTTAAGGATGTAATTTGGGTGCTAGATTTGTCCACAGTTTAATGTATCTATCTAAAGATTGCCACAACCAAGAAATATGAGTAGATGAAGAGTCAGCAAGAGCCGCCTATATTGTCTGTTTAAAAAATAAAGTATGTAAAAACACAATAGGGTCTATCATACCAAGACATCCTTGCTTTATCCCTAAATATGTATAACACCTCTTAATGGGATTTAACTTACTACCCACAACATTTGAAAACATATGCTATAAAGTTTCATCTCATATTTGACTGGTAAAGGGAAAATCATGGCTACGTCCTGTAAAAGTGGTGGAATAAATGCTTTTAATATCGTAATTCTTTTCACTTTGGATAACTTCCATTGTTTCCATCTATTTATCTTAAACTCTGCTTTAAGAATTGACCTATCCCAATTTTCCTCGGGAAGGTTGTGGAACCCAAAAATAATGCCTAAAACCTCAGTCGGATCATATGAAAAGGAAATACTGGCTACCACAACAGGAGCTGAAAATCTAGGTCTTATCAAAAGCCCTTTACTTTTACTAACATTTAATTTTGCATTGGACATCAATTGGTAGTGTCCAAGTGCCTCTAAAAAAAAACAAAACCAGGTTTGTATTTAAAAAGAAACCACAAATATTGTCTGCATATGCTTGAATTCATAAAGGCTGCGGGATACTGGAACCTGATAAACCTACCCATTGAGACTGTGCCATGATGTGACAGAGTAAAGGATCAAGCTAAAAAACATATAAAAGGGGACTTAAAGGTCATCCCTGTCGGGCCCCTAACTGTACCTCGAAACCCGTGCCAATCTATCCCTTAAGAAAAGGTCATACTAAAAACTTTGAATAAAGCAACTTCAGTTGTGTAATACATACTGGTGGAATTTTATGTGCTTCCAGAACCAAGAACAGGTAGGGATGATGGACTCTGTCAAATGCCTTTTCTTGGTCTGCTGTCACCACACACCCAGGTAATCCTAGTAAATTACAATGTTCTATGACATCTTGAATAGTCATCAGCGCATGCTGAATTTTCCTCTCTGAAAGCCCACAATACTGTTGTGGGGAGATCACAAGTGAAGTATATCTCTGAAGACGGTTGTTTAAAATATGCGCCAACATTTTGTAATCAGCATTTAATAAAACAATTGGCCTCCAATTATTTATCCTAGTTTTATCTCCCTTTTTGTAAAGATGTATTAATAAACCTTCTGTAAAGGAGGAAGGATTTGAGTTAGAATTGAAAAAATACTCATATACCATTTCTAGGCCGGTTGCAATCTGTGGACAAAGGGACCAATAAAATAAATGAGAAGTACCATCTGATCCAGGTGCTGTGTTATTGGGCAAGGAACTTAGAGCTTGTAAAATTTCTGACTTAGTAATAGGGGCCTATAGATTTATGAGTTCAGTCGGAAAATCAGGGATATGAACAGACTGTAAAAAAGATTTAATATAATTTTCCAATATTGAACTATGTGGCTGTAGGGAGTCATAGTGCTGTTTTATCAAATCTTCTAGCCCTTCCAATGAACTGACCCTTTTCCCCTCTGAAGATATTAAAAAATCCATGTTCATTGTATCCCGAATTGTTTTACGTACTAAAAAAGTGTCCCCAATTGGAGTCTTTTGAGTACCATTGCGCAGCAATGCCTGAAGTATTTTAGCTCTATCTTGTTGGTACACATTCATCTCATTTTTTATTGCCATAATTTGTGGAGTGTAATCTTGCGTGGACATATTAGCTCGGGTATACAAATGTTGTAGCTGTTGCCTAAAAGATAAATATTTTTAAAAATTATTATTGTCTCGTGATTTACCAAACCATATACACCAATCCTTAATGTCTTTTTTCATATCAGCCCACCAGTCGCCCTTATCAGTATACAAAAATTCTACTGACAGTCTATCTGATATAAAGACAGCCAGATTTTGAAAAACTTTTGGATCCGATAAAACAGAAGTATTGAGTTTCTACCTACCAGGCCTGGCTGGATGGCTAATTTCGTGAGTAAAGGATATTGTCAGCATAAGGTGGTCTGAAAATTCAACCGGGATAATGGATAAAACCCCTCTCAGAAGATTTGGGGAGATAAAAGCATAATTAATAGTAGATGTATATTTATTTTTCATAAACATAAATTTAGGACCACTTGTATGATACTCAAAACAATTAATGAAGCCAGCTGTGCCAACCAAGCGTGCTAAGGCATTAGAATCACAATATACTTTCTGTCCTTCTTCCCTTTTCCCTTTTGTTATGAAAAATTCTACAATTGAAGTCCCCACAAAAGAAAACTTTATAAGTAGTAACTAGAAAAGGCTGAATTAGTTGCATATGGTGAACTTGTTCTGCTTTTTTTGTGAGTTGTAAACATTAATAAAACGACAATCAATTCCTTTCCAGATACCATCCGAAATAAAAAACCCTCCCTGGAACCAAATCTATTAATTTGTGTAATGTAAAAGAAAAAGAATGGAACACAATTTCCACCCCATCGGCAACTTCTAAACCAAAAGACCAATATGAAGGTCCCCAAACCCATTCTTTTTGAAAATTCCAAGCATGATCATTTGTGCTCATCCAAGTCTCTTGTAAGAGAGAAATATCTAATTTTGCATCATGCAGATACTGAAAAACTGTTTGTCTTTTAACTGGATTCAATAAACTCTGAACATTAACTGATCTTAAAACACCAAAAGCCATTCATGTGTCAGAATAGACAAAATCAACTAACTATTGTTTTTCCTTTTTCTTTTTCTTCTTTTTGTAAGCCCCTTGCTCTATACCACACATGTCCTGTTCCACTAAGGATTTTTGGGAGTCAGAATCTCCTATTTCCATTTCAGAATCTCCCCAGGATGTAAACAAGGCAGAGTATGAATTCTTAGTTTCCACTGGGTAAGGAGATGGCGGTGGAGGTTGGGATATTGGAGATGAGGGTTGTGGGGTTGGATAAGGGGTCGGGAGGTAAAGACTTCTGAAATCGAGAAGACCTCCTAGGAGGTAATGGAACCAGGAAGGTGTGACCATCTTTTTCGTTATCTCTCTTCATTGGATCAGGATAACAGACAGGGGTCAAAATTTCAGGGGTCAAAAGTGAAGTCGAATTTAAAAGTGGAATGTCTGATAGTACAGATGTGTCTTCTAGGGGCAAGGTAAGATCAACAACCTTGGGTACGATAGAAGAAGAAGGGGGGGTTTCTGAGGGAGGAGCTGACTGATTTGTAACCACAGTAGTTGCTAAGTCTTGTGCTTGTTGAATAAGTAGTTCAGGACTTCCGCATGATGCTTTGTTTTGAGCTGCCTACGGGCATTCCCCAAACACATGGTCATAATCCTCACAAAGATCACACTTTGTGTGATTAGCACACTGAATGGTAATGTGGCCTATTTCCCTCCAGTTATTGCATCTAGGTTTATCACAGGAACTCGTAAGATAAGTCCAACAGCCACATTTATAGCATGCTTGAGGTTGACCCGTGTAAAAACATACCCCTCGGTCTCTGCCTAACAAGAAGGAATTTGGAATGTGTTCAATTCCAGTTTCATTTTGTTGGAGTTTAACCTTGTACTTCCAACCCCCTGTCCAAAAACATTCACTGTCTAGTATGGCCTCAGGTTCCCCCAACACCTTACTCCTTTGTGAAATCCAGTAAATGATGTCATCAACATGTACACCCTCATTTCGAAACATCACCGTGACATATTTTAGCAGAGGCTTTGTCAGGGGGATTACCACAAAAGGAGTCCATAAAGGGGAAAATTTCACCTGCCTGTATCACTCCCAGAATAACTCTAGTGCATATGCAGTTCTAAAATTGACATCAAAGCTAACCTCCGCAGAAATATTTATAAAAGCAAAAACATCTTGAGGAGTAAACTGTAATGAATCTTTCAAAAGAAGCTTCCCAACATAATGCCTGTCAGGCCTGTCTGTTAACCCTCCTTTATAACGAATGTGTACTGCATTCTTTCTGGGTGCAGCCTCTTTTTTTAACTTTAGAAAACAACTCTGATAACAAGGGTTGAGTCTGAGTCATTTTTTATGGTGTCTTGTTTAGTAAAGGTTTGTCCCCAACACAAGGTTCCTGAATTTTTAAAGGTGGAAACTCATGTAAAATTTTCCTTGGACCTCCTTCCCGGGAGGGGTTGTGGAGGGAGTCAAAGCCATAGATTTAATGAGTACTTCTTTTTTAATCCGAGGCAAGTCTGAAGTAGTATACTGTCCCAAAACATGTGGTTTCCATTCAGGGGAGGTTTGTGAAAAGGGAAAAGGGGAATCCCAGTTAGGATCAGGCACCCAGTTTCCTTTTAAAGTTTGCTGCCAACCAGCCCCTTGCAAGGCTTTCTGTGGAGTCCGTGAGTCGCTTGGAGAAAAATTCTCAGTTCAGGAAGTAGGTGGCACTAAAACAGAAGATTCCATACCATGTGTAGCGCTTAGTTTGGCAATACCATCTAAAACAGTCTGATTTAACGGAGTTTTAGAAGAAAGAATCTGCTTCTGGGTGTTATTGGTGAAGGTAAATTCAGTAGTACCTAACTGACAATTCAGTTTGGGCTGACACATCACAGGGTGCGAAAGATTTACGCTTTGTGTTGGTTTAAAGACAAAACCAGCCATATGGGAAAGTGTAGCTGCAGGAGCCCGTTTCTCAGGCTCCGCTGGTGCAGTTTGCTGTAAACTCACATTCTGCTTTGCCTGAGAGTTATCACAGTTTGTAGCTACAGCTACTTTGGAAATTTCAGAGAGTTTAAGCTGTTGGCACACACTGTTGTCAGTGTTTCTACTGCCAGCCTGCAACGGGATATCTTCCAAATGCTTTAAATCTGACTCACCTGGCCCAGTCAGGGCGTTGACTGCTGCAGTTCCCTCTAGACAGTTGACAGGCCGGGTGTCAGAAGTGACAGGGAAAGCCAAGTTTGCAGTGCGTGCTGTAAGGCACTCTCTCTCCATCCCATTACTCATTTCCTCTGTAAACATTAATTTTGGCATTTCTGGACATTTGTCAGTATTTCTACTGCCAGCCTGCAACGGGATATCTTTTGAATGCAGTAAAACTGGCTCACCCGGCCCAGTCAGGGTACTGATTGCTGCAGTTCCCATTAGACAGTAGACAGGCCAGGCATCGGAAGTGACAGGGAAAGCCAAGTTTGCATTGCATGCTGTAAGACACTTGCTCTTCAATCCATTACTCATTTCCTCTGTAAACATTAATTTTGTCATTTCTTGATATTTGTCCTCCAAGTTCAGAAGAAAAAATGCATCTTTGTCCACACAGGTAGGATTACTGAGATCTTCAGTAGAAATATAGACATCACCGATGTCCTCGTCTGAATCTCCATTCAAAAGGTCCTTTTCTTGCTTTTTAGCCTCTGGCATGTCCATGAAAGGAGAGGAGGCCTTCTGTCCCTTCACACTCGCATCTGCACTCTCCAACTCTCCAGACCGAGTGGCCATCCTGTAGACGGATGGCAGGTCCCCCTACAGCTCAGTAGGAGAATTTCCCCATTGTCCTGGTCAAATTTTCCTCATTCACTAAAAAGTACCACCAACACCTTAATCTGGTTCAAATTCAGTTGCTTACCATCTGTATCCCCTCTCCCCCCCTCCCGGTCACCCCTGAAAAAGGGACTTCTAGGCCCAGTGGGCTTACCGGGTCAACAAAATTCAACAATACAATACAAAGTCAACCAGGGATGGAGCCATACTGGATCTGGTGCTGTCAGATGGAAACTATGTCCAGGAAATAGCAGTGGAGGACCCCCTTGCAGGCAGCAACCACTGCACAGTGCAGTTTTACCTCAATATGGGCAAGGAATCAGCCAAGACTAGGATGATGGTGGTTGACTTCAGTAGGGTGGACTTTGGTACGATGGGTGACATCCTAGTAGGGCACCTTGCAAAAATCAGACCAGTTATGGATACATATTAAAAATGCTCCATTATTAAGTTGGGGCTAATTGAGGCCAGAAACACGTACACTAAAACCCAGAGTAAGAATTTCAGGACCAAGATGCCAAGCTGGTTCCACAAGGAGGTGGCAGTGAATGTGAGGGAAATGAGAGCAGCCTTTCAGAAGTACAAACATACTATGAGAGAAGAGGACAGGGAGGTTTACTCTAGGAAATCAAGAGAGGCAGGACAAGTGGTCCAGGCAGCTAAGGCTGCAAGAGAACTAAGGCTAGTGCAGGGGATCAGGGAAGGGGAAAAATACATTTTTCAGATATATAAGAGAGGAAAGAAACTGTAAGGATGAGATTGTCAGGATTAAGAGGGAGGGGGATGTGCAGAAAGTAGTGAGGATCAGAAGGAAGCACTGAATGAGTACTTCAGCTCTGTCTTCAATAGGGAAAAGGATGAACCTATGCCACAAGAGAAAATAGGGCTTTGAATGATGGGGGATGAAACAGATGGGGTGATCCAGGAGGACAGGGTTTTAAAGGATCTTAGGACCCTTCTGGTGGACAAGGCACATGGCCCAGATGGTGTGTACTCAAGAGTCCGGAGGGAACTGGTGGAGGTCCTGGTGGGCCCCCTGGTAGATATGCTTAACACCTCACTAGATCCAGGGTGCATGCCTCAGGACTGGAGAATGGCACATGTGGTGCCACTCCACAAGCATGATCCCAGATATTACAGACCGTCAGTCTTACTTCCACTGTGGGCAAATTCATGAAGAGCATTCTAAGAAAAAGACTGGTGAAAGTTCTGGAAGTAAATGGTTTCCAGGATGATAAGCAGCATGGGTTGTCTTGGGAAGATCCTGCCAGACCACCTAGGTAGACTTTTCTGACTGGGTAACTAGACTATCGGAGAAGGGCCTGTCAGTGGCTGTCCTATACCTAAACTTCAGTAAAACCTTCGATTCCATCCCACATGGAAGGTTGCTCAGCAATCTGAGTAACCTGGGAGTAGTAGACAAACTGCTGGGGTTGGTCAAGAGCTGGCTGCAAGACAGGAACCAATGGGTGACTGTATGGGGCTGAGACTAGTAAAGCCTAGACCTGTAACCAATGGGGTCCCACAGGGTGCTGTACTAAGCCCAGTGTTATTCAACATCTTCATTGCGGACATAGCACATGGGGTCAAAAGTAGAATCTGCCTATTGATAGAGTATACTAAGCTCTGTGGGAGATTGGACATGGAGGAGGGAAGACAGGAGCTCAGGGTGGATCTGGCTAGGCTTGAGAACTGGTCTGGCATTTGACAATTGGGGTTCAACACCTCGAAGTGTAAGATCATGCACCTGGGAACTAGGAATCCTGGGGCCAGCTACTGTCTTGGGGATGTACTGGTGTCCAGTTCAGAGGAGGAAAAGGACCTAGGGATGATACTGTAGTCAAGGAAGACATGAGACATTCTGCACAGTGCCATAAAGCAGCAGTGAAAGCAAATAAAATGCTGGGATGCATCACCAGAGGAATCACCTCCAGGAATGAGAAAGTCATTCTGCCACTGTACAGGTCATTGATGAGACCCCACTTTTAATGCTGTGTGCAGTTCTGGTGCCCTTATTTGACGAAGGACATCAAACTACTAGAGAGGGTGCAGCATAGGGTGACCTAGATGATTCAGTGCCTGGGGGACAAACCACATGAGGAGCCATTATAGGTGCTTAAAATGTGTTTCCTGTAGAACAAAAATGGGGGCATATGATAGAAACCTTCAAATACAATACCTAAAAGGTATTAACAAGGTTGGAACAGACGGCATTTTCAATTTAAGAGGGGAGGGAACCACTAAGGGGCATAGTCAGAAACTAGTAGGGGGTAGATTTAGGAAGGAAGTGTGGATACAATTTTTCAAGGAAAGGGTGGTGTCAAAGTGGAATGAACTGCTGGAAGAAGTAGTTGCATTGAAAACGGTGAGCAAATTTAAAAGGGGGTGGTACAGGGTAAAAAGAAGAGTCATAAATGGAAGGAGGAAGTGGAGGGGGAAAAAGAAGTTGGGGGAAGATGACTCCCAGGAGAAAGGGGCAGATCCAGTAAAATAGACTGAGCTGCACAATCAAGCAGACTTGGTAGACCATTATGGCCTGTTTTTGCTGGCATTTTTGTATGGTCATATGTTCCTATGTTCCTTATACACAATGATTCTGAACTGATTTCCATATTCTCTTGTGGCCTTTGTATGATGGAGAGGAGCTAACATGGCTCCCTTTGTATGCCTTCATTCCTACACCATATCTGTTCGACAGTAACCCCCTTAACTAGTTTAAAATCGAACTAGCTGTAGCATAAAACCTTTGCCCTTGAACAGTGGTTCTCCTTCGGTTAAGATATAGCCTATAGGCCATTCTTAGCACTCAGCTTGCTCTCATTCCAGAACGTTCCCATGTCCCCAGAAAAGTGGATCCCCCTTCACACCACTCCATTAGTCAAGTCTGTAATTTTATTTCTTCTACACTATCCTGCATGTGGCACCACCATCACCTCCAAAAAGGATACTATATCTGCCATAGACATCAACTGACTGCCTAGTTTCCTGAAGCTGAACTTCATATCCTCAATGCTGCAGTTCACCGAGAGAAATGGAACCTAGATATAGCACAGCACCTGGCTTTTCTCCCTCCCTGCTAAACAACCTCTCCACCTGGGGTGTTACATTTTTTGCAGTCACCCCCCCCCCGGGGAGACACAGAAGATATGCTCCCTGTTCCTCTAACTATTGAAAACCCTAGAACTATAACATGCTTCTTGCTCCCCATGGTGCTGCTTGAAACCCTCCCCACATTTTAATTCATGCTGATGGATTCTTAATCTCTCGGATAAGAACACCTGCATCCATGCTGAGTCCGTTCTGTTGAGCTCCAGCCAGTTGCATGAAACAATTCTTGGTTTAGCCACTGTGGACTTCCCATGCTGGTGTTACTCCTCATCTAGGCCCTCCACTGCCTGCGTGGACATGTGGAGTATGCTAAGGTGATGGGAGTGAACTTACCACTGAGTCTCGTGCCAAGTTGCTCCTCAGGTAATGGACTTCTGCAGTGAAGGCAGCCAACTCTGCTCTGAGTGCCCAGCATTTTCTACAAACTGGGTGTCCACGAGCCTACAGATCTCATTCTGAAAGGTACCAGCTGTCCCCACTTTTCTCACTATACTCCCAGTACATAAGTGTGAAATATGGTTTGAGTACTGCAGAGTTTTCTGCCCCGTCCCCCTTTTGCCTTAAGTCCCTCTTCTTGCAAAGGTAAAGGGACTTACACTCCAGGAATCAAAACAAGTGGTATAAACGGCCGCATATCGTTCACCTCTGCTAATTGCTTGCCCTACAAATATGCTATGAGGCGACCTATTTAAATTGAGGTAATGCCACTCCTTCTTGTTTCAAACAGCTTTAAAATTGTTTTCCACCCAACCTTCAAGTTTGGCTACCTCCCTTGAACTCACATGGCAGTTCTTCAAGTTGTTTACATCCATTCCAATTGCTTTAACTCCTCACAATAATACAGTTCATTTTTTTTAGCAAGTCAGCTTCATTTAACAGCACATACCTTTTGTTGGAAGTCTCAGTCCTGCAGCTCTCTCTATTATCACTTATTAACAATCACAACACCTGAGGTCCTTGCCTCATTCAGTTACAATTATTTTTATAATATTTAGCTGCAAAAGGCACTCTGAACTGAAGCTCATTTCCTGATGCATTCCCAAGAACTCAAGAAGGTTAAGGGACTTGCTTAGTTAGGTTGATACAGTATACAACAGGCAACTGTGGACTTCCAATCTGCTCTGTTGGGTATCCAAGTTCACAGCTAGGTGTTTTAACCCTGTACAGTAGGCTATACTGCCGCCAGTTAATAAGCTGTGTTTCATAGCTTGCTCTCTTCTCACCACTCTACAAAAAACAACAGGTTGTACATTTTTGAATCTTGACTAATTTAATGTTAATAGGTATACCTTGTTGTATAGTTTTCGTTTTGAGTTCTTCCCCTTTTGTACAAGAAACTAAGTTTGGCAAAACCCTCGCTGATTTTTTCTGATGTCCTGCTTGTTTGGAGCCGGGCGAGGGATTCTTCCGATCACTTGCTTCAAATCATGGCTAAAGGAGTTTTGGTGGGAGGATGCATTTATTATTTATTTATTTTATTTAAGCTTTTGGTGACTGGGAAAAGCACACTGAGACAAGGCTCATTTCCAGGTGTGACCCAAGGCACATAGCACACAACAAGAAATACAGAGACAGGGGCAGTCAGATACAGAAAATTGAAATATCACACAGTTCTTAGATTAATGAGCTATAGTGGCAGAAGTAACAGTAAATCATGTGACTACATATAAATAAGTGCATATCGGGGGTTACAACTGCAACCTGTTTGACATATAAACAGACAATTAGTTAGCCTGATTGGAATGTTGAGGTACAATATAAACCATGGGTGAGATAGTGGGAAGGGAGTGCTCACCCCAGGGTGGGGTGGGGGGATGCAGATGCAGAGAGATGACAGGATTAGGCGTATAAGATTTTTGAGGGAGAGGTAGGTTGAGGTGTTGTGGAGTGCAGGGGAGAGAATATTCCATGCAAGGGGAAGGCAATAGGAGAAGGCATTCTGACCCGCCATAGTTTGGGGGTGAGGGATAGGGAAAGAGTGGGGATCCCAGGATTGAAGAGAGTGCAAAGGGGTAGGAGAATGGCTGAGGCAGGAGGAGAGGTGGGGGGAAGGAGGTTGAACCAGAATTTGGCTATGAAGTTAATTGACTGAATGTACCTCAAATTTGAGATTGTGGCCATAGAGAGAGAGAGAGAGAGGATTACAAGGAGCAGTGGTGCACCTGGGGAGGAGAATTGAGGGCAAATCTGCAGAAGGAATTCGGTGTGTTGTCTTGTTTCAAGAGGGATGCAGCTGGAGTAGTACTGTAAACAGTGTCAGCATAGTCAAGGGGTGGTAGAATCAACTTAGAGATAAGTTTATGCTGAACAGGAAGAGAGAGTCTTTGTTTCGATATAGGAAGCCCAGTTTGGGTTGGAACTTGGAGATTAAGGTATCAATATGGGTAGAGAAATTAAGGTGCTGATCCAGCCATACACCCAGGTATAAGTAGGCCTGTATTGATTTTAATGGGGAGTTGTCCATAGAGTGAAATACAGTCAGAGATTGAAGCCTTGAGAGTTTTTGAACAGAACCAAATGTCATTTAGACCATCTTCTTCTGGTTTACCTTGATGTCATTGTCTTTAAACCAAGCCAAGACATTGTTGAAGTCGTGTTTGAGGAGTGGCTGTACTTCCTTAGTGGAGGGAACCAAGGTGAAGATTACGGTGTCATCTGCATACATATGGATCTGGGAGTGGGTGCAGATGGAGTGGAGATCATTAATGAAAATGGAGAACAGTATTGTGTTGGGTATCAACCCTTGGGGGACACCTGCTAGGATGAGTAGATAGGGGAAGGAGGAGTTTCCAATTTGTACTGCTTGCTATCTTCTGATTAGACGGGATAAACAAAAGGATGGAGGAGTGTGCTAGACCAATGGAGTAAAATTTGTTCAGGAGGATTGAGTGTGAGACAGAATCAAAGGCCTTTGCATGGTCTATATATATGACTGCTGTAATATGGCCTGCATCCATGGCTGAGTGGACTGCAAAAGAGACATGCAGTAGAGAAGAGACTGTGGAATGATGTTAATGAAATCCTGATTGATAAGGGGAAAAAGTGTTTCAAGAAATGATGAAATCTAGCAGTAATCTAGCAGTCTTGTGTGTATTAGTGACTCCTGAACTTTGGCAAATGAGCGGAGGAGGGAGCTGGGGTGATAGTTTCCAGGTGACGACGGGTCACCTCCCTTAGGGAGAGGAATCATGTACACCATTTTCCACAAGATGGGAACTGAACTGGTAGAGATAGAAAGGTTGAAAACGTGAGCAAGAGGTGAAGTGATGGCTACTCCCAACAGGTGGAGCAGTTTAAGATGAAGTCCATCTGGGCTAGATTTGTTAGGGTTATGTGAGCATAGGGCATCAAACACTTCCTGGGTGGAGATTTGGGGGAAGTGGTAACTGTTATTCAAAGGAGAAGGTGGAGCCAGGGAGGGGTTTGGGCAGAGGATGGTCAGGTAGGGCACAGGTTGTGAAGAACTAATTGAATATTTCTGCCACTGTGGCTTGAATAGAGATTGTAGTAGCATCTACCTTAAGGGAAAGGGAGGGGCGTGCTTGGGTGGATAAGAGAGTGTACTGTCTTCCAGAAGGGGGAAGGGTTGCTGGAATTTGTGTGTAATTGTTTTTTAAAATAGGTGGATTTGGCAAGGTGCATGGCCTTAGTGCAACTGTACTGTATCTGATGGTTTTATAGGCAAGAAGGTCAGTATGTGAAAGTGAGGACTTATATCAAGCCCAGACCTGGTCATGGAATTTGCAAATGGTAAGAAGTTGAGGTGAGATCCAAGAGTGATGAGATTTCTTTTCTCAATTTTTTTTCAACGGGACATGGAGGTCTCAGATTTGGTGGAATGTTGCCTGGAAATGATTTATGGTGGTGACTGTGTCAGAAGTGGAGAAGACAGAGGATCAGTTGGCAAGGGTTAGGTCATGTTGAAGGTTGTTTGGGTCGAGGGACTGGATTGGTCGGATACTGATATATTTTGGGGTGATAGATTTTTCTGATGCAGTAGGTTATGCAGTGGTCACTTAGTGCATCTGGAAGGATGCCAGCGGCCAAGATACAGTGAGGGTGTGAAGTGAGGATCCAAATCAAGGAGTGTCTGGTTAGGGGAGTGTGGATCAAGTCTGATGAATTCTTTTATTAGCTGTGATAAGTTTAGGGATTCAATTGTTTGGGTGGAGGGCTTGGAAGAGGGAGTGAGAAAGTCCAGGTTAAAATCATCCAACACTATATTCTCACCATCACTTGTGAGGGAGGTAATAGAGAAGATGCACTTTAAAAGTGCTTCTTTGGGAATTTTGGGAGCGGCATAGATGACAGACATAGGGAGAAGGGAAAGGTGAGATGTGAGATTAGATACTCAGGGGTATCAGGGTTGTTTTTTTGTAAGGTGGTGGAGCTGGTGAGGTAGACATGGATGTACATGGCAATACTTCCACCATGCTTTCCATGGTCTTGGCAATGTAGAGTGAAATCAGGGATTTCAAGTGCTGTGTCTGGTATCCTAGATGACAGACAGGTTTCCAAAATGCAAAGGATATGTGGGGAGTGTTGGGACATCCTGACTTTAAGAGTATTAAGTTTTGGGAGTAGACTTCTAGCATTTAGGTGAAGATGCAGGGATCCTTGGGGGAAGGGGAGGTAGCATTGTGGGATGAGCCAGGGTTAAGTTCCACATCACCTGAAACAAACAGGATTAGGAAGATGCAAAAGGATGTAGCAGGGTATTTTCATAGCTTAGGATGGTGGATTGTGTGGTAGGGGACATATGGGGCTACCTGGTAGATTGGGTTTACTTTTGGAGGGCTAGAGAAGCCTATTTAAGCATAGTGCCTTCACCCTTCTGAGGGAAGCACTAGGATGCTACATCCTGTTGATTAGCTGGGTGGCATATCAGGCCCTCTTGGGTAGGGCTTGATCCCTTCTAACCAATCTATAAAAAGCAAAACTTAGCACATTTTCAAATCTTGACTAACTTAGTTCCAATTGGTATATCTTTTGTATTGTTTTCCTTTTGAGTGATTTCCCATTTGTATAAGATATCTTGATTTATCAATTACCCCTGTTACTGAACAGCTTAAAAAAAAAAAAAACTCTGCACATAAAAGTGGATCAGCAGCCTTAGCTGGAAAAAGCTATTGCAAATTACATGGACACATGAAGCTGCCACCGAACACTATAATGAAGGGCATATAGCCTATGCAGCATGTAGCTGCAACAGCCTATGGCTGGAAATGTACAAGGGTGCTGTATAAAAAGATAAATTTATGAGGAGGTCCCCTGAAGAAGAATGTTGAAGATATGGAGCACTGGAATACTCAGTATTGTCCCTGTACTTATTTTCATTTGCTACTAGTATGTTTAAATACATTTATTTTTATGTGCAGTACTATGTTTGGGGACTGGATGAAGGAAGTGCAGTGGATTTTGTCTTCCTGGACTTCTCCAAGGCCTTTGACAGAGTGCCACATGGAGAACTCGTTGATTCCTTGATAGGCCATGGCATCCATGGTAACATTACAAAATGGATTAGTTCCTGGCTGTTAGACAAAAAACAAAGGGTGACAATCAGGAGAAGCAGTTCTGCATGGTCGGAGGTTATGAGTGGTGTACCACAGGGGTCTGTTTTGGGCCCCTGTCTTTTTAATATTTATATACACTCTATGACAGCAGGTGGGGAAGTTTGGGAAGCTAAATTTGCCGATGACACAAGGATTGGCTACAAGGTAAATAATAATATGGATGCAGACAAACTACAAGATACCCTATTAAAAATACAGGACTGGGCACATAACTCAAGACTAACCTTTAATGTAGATAAGTGCACAGTTATGCAGTTTGGTAGGAATAACCCAGGGGAAAATTATATGGTAAACAGACAATTGATTAGAGAAGTCAAAGATGAAAGAGATCTGGGAATTAGGGTCACAAACGACCTAAAATTAAAGCAACACTGTAGTCTGGTAGTTAAAAAGGCACAAAACATTCTAAACTGTATACTCAGGCACATAAAAAGCAGAGCTAGAGAAGTCCTGTTACCACTTTATGTGTCACTGGTGCAGTCGCACATGGGATACTATGCATAGTTTTGGTCTCTGGGATTTAAAGGGGAGATTGCTGCATTAGAGAGGGTACAGAAAAAAACCACAAGAATGATTGAAGTTGCTCAGGGGAATGAATATCTGGAAAGGTTGCCTATATTGGGGTTGTATACATTGGAATACCGCAGGCTTAGGGGAGGCATGTGCATAGTATTCAAGACTCTCACTGATCCTAATCTAAGGGAGCAACTGGGTCTAAAGCTACATGAACAGAAACATCAGTTAAGAGGGCACAAGTGGCAGTTCATTAAGGAAAGGTACCGAACCACAAAAAGAAAGCATTGGTTCAGTATCAGAGCAGTAACAGTCTGGAATGGATTATCACATGATGTGGTATTAAGTAGTTCCATACAAGCATTTAAAACAAATTTGGACAGATTCCTGAGAGGAAAGAACATCATGGGATATCCTTAATTATGCTAAGTGAGCTATATGGATGTCTAAGTCTTCTGTGCTCTGAGAAAACCTATGAACCTATGAACCTATGACTATGTGTGTGTGTGTGTGTGTGTGTATTATAGTGACGAGATAGCACTACTATAGTTAGGGTTGAGTAGCCTGTTCAGTGTTAAATCTAAAACTTTCTACATTAATATCTTTGACAGTTTAACAAAATCAGCTAACATTTTGTATGTGTAGTGTAGTAAGCAAGGTCTTGATATGTGGAAAGTTTAGCAATGGCAGCTTATGTGGTTTCTGAGATACGCATACGTCAATTTCTAATCGATTCTAACTTTTTTCCTATACTTAACATGTTTGTTTTTTTGCTGTCATCTACAGCCTTCACAAAATGGAATTTTTTCCCTAAACTTGCAGGCCCATGTGTGATGTCCTAAGGTAGTGCCTTTGAAAGGTCTGGTGCAAGGAAATAATACATGGTTCCAGAGTTATAAGGCTTTAAAGTTTAATTTTTTCAGTTCTGTGCATGTGCAGAAGGGTTTTTGAGATATCGTTCTGGTGCGAAATGAAAAAAATTGGATGTTGCAGGACCCTTTTTTGGTATCTCAGCACTTGCTTGGCATGGCACCAAACATTTTTTGTGCGGTGGCAACCACCATCTGGTTGATTTTTTCCATGAACTATCAATCATGGAAAATACATAAATATGCTGTCAAAAGAAACACCAGAACCTAGCTAAGCATACCCCATTTAGCTACATTCTGATGTTTGTTTTTTACAATAAGGGTCAGAAATACTTCTTCTTGGCACCCAAAACCTTGGGTGCCCATCGTAGCAAGAGAAGGCCTTGACCTGCATTATCTGTATGACAACAGTGGGATTTTCTTGCCTTCTGCAGCCACAGCTGGAACTCATGCTGTGGGTAGCAGAGAGAGCAGAAAGTTACCATTTCCTAGGTGTCTAGTGGTACCCACCACCCACTGATCACTATCCCCATAATAAAATGGCATTTCCTGGTGTCAAATGGCACCCCTTCCCCCAACTATAGCCATTCCTATAATAAAATATTTCCCTGGTGTCTAGTGGCACCCTCCACCTGCCAATCACCGTCCCATAATAATAATATGATATTTTTCTGGTGTCTAGTGGCATCCCTCCACCCACCAATCACCATCCCCATAATAAAATATTCCCCTGGTGCCTAGTGGCACCCCCCCACCTGCCAATTGACATCACCATAATAAAATAATACACCCCTGGTGTCAAGTGGAAATCCCCCACCCACCCACCAATTGCTGTCCCCATAATAAAATAATATGTCTGTGATAGGCGCAGGTGTATGTGAGCAAACAGTAGCATGACACCACTGCAGTTCTTTATATGCTTCAAAGTTTTATTTTATAACAGGAAATTTCTTTATAATAGCAGGGTGCATTTTCTTACAATGACCATCATTGACACTCCAAACAGTCTGAGGAAAGTCATTACACAGCGGGCTTCTTCATCCATTAACATCATTTCCAAACTCATCCACATTTCTATCTCGTAGATCGGACTTGCACACTTAATCTTCCATTTGGCACAAAATGTGAACAAAGTCTCATTTCTCAGAACACCTTAAAGTATCATGCAGAGCACTTTAACACCATTCCCCGGAGTTCACCTCCAGACCCAGAATCGATCTGATCTAATAAACTGTTTGACTTTTATACTCTAAAGGGGTCAGGTGACTTTAAAACCCCACTCCTACATGTTGTTTTAACAATATTTCTTTATTTACTACATATTTATTTTATTTAAAGTAGTGATACCCCCTTTAAATTCAACAACATACTTTCCAGCTTACAAGTAATTTAGATCCCTTTTAAGTATTTTAAGCTTGATTTCTGGCATCAGAGAAGCACCACCCCTTTTCTAACAGTATTTAGAAATGCACAGAATGGTCGGCTGGCTCTTAAGAGAAACTGCAGGGACTGAACCATGATACCCGGCGCTCTACAACACTAACTCAAGTAGAAACCCTTCGTTTCACAAACGACTCAATAATAATGCTACAATACCTGAATTCACCTCAAGAGGGTATGTAAAGGTATAAACTCTCTTTTTTTATGTAGGCAAAATTGCTCCCGAGTAAGTTAGAAGGCTACATGCCTTCGCAATCGTGCGAATGTTCGAGGGGTCTAAAATTACCAGCGCTCGTACTCGCACAGACATACAGGAGCTTAGTGACAGAACAAAAATGTCAAAGTCACATTAACTAAGAGCTCCTGTTGTTTTAACAATATTTCTTTCTTTACTACATATTTATTTGGAGTTACAAATAAATCTTTATAATAGCAGGGTGCATTTTCTTACAGTGAGCATCACTGACACTCCAAACAGTCTGAGAAAAGTCATTACACAGTGGGAGGAGGTAGTAACAACAACAAAAAAGGAAAGGGACCTGGGGTTAATCATATCAGATGACCTTAAGGTTAGCAAGCAATGTGAGAAGGCAGTAGGGGAAGGCTGGGGGTACACTGGGATGCATAGGGAGAGGCATCAGCAGCAGAAAACAGGAAGTTGTTATCCCTCTGTACAGACAGTTGGTGAGTCCCCATCTGGTGACTGGGTGACTAGGGAGGTGGATCAGGGGAGGGCGGTGGACATGGCCTATCTGGACTTCAGCAAGGCCTTTGACACTGTGCCACATAGAAGACTATTACACAAACTGGGGAATATGGGGGTGGGCAGGACAGTAGTGTGGTGGGTAGGTAACTGGCTGGGTGGCAGGACACAGAGGGTGGTGGTAAATGGCTGTCACTCCACAGGGGAAGAGTGACCAGTGGGGTACCACAGGGATCAGTGCTGGGACCGGTCCTATTCAACATCTTCATCAGTGACATTGCATGGGACCTAGAAGGCAGAATTTCACTGTTAGCTGATGACACAAAGCTCTGTAACAGAGTAGACACACCAGAGGGTGTAGACAGAATGAGAAGGGACCTGCAGAAACTTGAAGAATGGTCAGGGTTTGGAAGTTGAAATTCAATGCAAAGAAGTGCAAGATAATGCATATGGGCACAAAACCCTGGCACAATATATCAGTTGGGGGGTGAGGATATAGCATGCACCAAGCAGGAAAGGGATCTTGGGGTTATCATCTCTGATGACCTCAAGGTAGGGAAGCAGTGTGACAAGGCAGCAGGTAAAGCAAATAAGATGCTGGGATGTATAAGCAGGGGCATCACCAGCAGGAAAAGGGAGGTCATAATTCAGCTATACAAGACACTAGTGAGGCCCCACCTGGAGTACCGTGTACAGTTCTGGAGACCATACCAATTTAAGGACATAGACAGGGCAGAGAAGGTTCAGAGGAGGGCAACAAAGACGGTGCATGGATTGCATCACAAGTCCTATGAAGACAGGTTGAAGGAACTGAACATGTACTCCCTGGAGGAGAGGAGGGAGTGAGGGGATATGATAGAGACATACAAGTATCTTACAGGGAGGAACAGGGTGCAGGAAAACACTATTTTTAAGCGAAAAAGATGTTCCAGGACTAGAGGGCATGGGATGAAGTTGGAGGAGGACGATTAAGAGAGAAACATGAGAAGAATTTCTTCACAGAGCGGGTGGTGGACAAGTGGAACACCCTGCCAGAGGAAGTGGTGGGGCTGAAACAATCACGGATTTAAGAATGCATGGATAGACATAAAGGAATTCTGGAGGTCAGGGGTAAGGGCAACAGACTTCTAAGAAAACAAACTGAACTTACAAGCTCAAATGGGCAGACTGGGTGGGCCATAGGCCCTTATCTGCCGACACTATCTATGTATCTATAGTACTGCATTCAGTTCTGGAGACCCCATCTCCGCAAGGACATAGACAGGATAAAGGCAGTCCAGAGGAGGGCAACTAAAATGGTGCAGGGTCTGCAAGAGAAGCCGTATGAGGAGAGACTAAAGGAGCTTAATATGTATACCCTTGAGGAAAGAAGGGAGAGGGGGGACATGATAGAAACTTTTAAGTACCTCAGTGGAATCAACAAAGTCCAAGAGGGCAGCATCTTTCAGAAAAAGAGACATACAAGAACAAGGGGACACAATTTAAAGATGGGGGGCGGTTCAGGGGCAATGTGAGGAAGTATTATTTCACAGAGAGGGTAGTGGATGCATGGAACAGCCTTCCTGAGGAGGTTGTGGGGTCTAAAACTGTGGGAGATTTCAAGAATGCATGGGACAGACATAAGGCAATTCTTGTGCTGGGTAGGAAGAAACAGGCTGTTGGTTAACTAGGATCTGCGGCCTATCCTGTAGGTAGGGAAATGGGCAGACTAGATGGGCCAAGCGGTCCTTATCTGCCGTCAAAGTCTATGTTTCTATGTTTCTATGTTTCTGCCTGAAGACAAAACGAAGATCAATAGAGAGAACCAAAAAAGGTCTCAACATTATTGTAAATATTACATAATAAACAAGCACAAAGAAACGCTGCAAAAGCAAAATAATTGGAAAACCACACGGGGAGGGGGATGAAACCAACCATTTTCTCCAAACAGCATATTTTCCCAAAAGTTTCCATTTATGCGAAAGGGCTGCTCATTTATTTAACTACGAGTTGGGCAAACTCTAAACAACAAATCCCCTACAATTAAAAGTATTTCCCAGAAAACTACTTGTTTTTTTACTAGCAATGTCAGGATAAACAAAGCGCTGATTTTCTATACAAAGCAAAGAATGCTAATTTCATTTCAGGGAAAACTAAAAGGGAAAGTGTTGTACTATAATACTAACAACATATTTAAATTTGAAATGCGTCTAAAATCATAACGCAAACAAAGCATTTTATTTTCAATAAGACTAAGCCGTCACTGAACATTTTCACTATCCGAATGCGGCTAACTTCAAAAAGTAACTACACTCTCCCTAAAACAGGGATAACTACGATTTTAGGAGAATATTTACTTTTAGAAAATATGGAAGAGTCTACTACTTTTAAACATCAAAATCGAAATATATTTTTAAGCTGCACGAACGTGCGCATGATCGCACGGACGTGCCACTTTAGAAATCGTTCAAGCGGCAACAGCGAACAAGAAAAGCTACTCGCAGGGGCTAAATTAACTGAAGTTTTCTCTATTACCTCATAGGGACTAGATCAAGGGATAATATGCTGCATATACGAGAAAATAGTTTCTAAACTTAACTAGAAAGATTTTCTCCCTTATTTTGAGGAATTATTATTTTTGTCTAGATTTTTAAAAATATGAATCTTTCTCTCTTGAGAGGGAAGGTGAATTTCCAAATACTCCAAAACAAGGAGAAAACACACATTTAACCCAATATGTTACTTTTCCCCAAGTCTCACAGAGCCACTGTGTGACAATGTCCCTAGTTGAACCCCCCCACCTGCTGATCACTGTCCCCATGACAAACGAATATGTCCTTGGTGTCTCGTAGCACCCCCCACCTGCCGATTGCCATCCTTGCATGAAATAAAGAAAACGGTCCATCGATTTTTTTTTTTACCTACAAATCTGATCTGACCCTTCCACTTCCCACTCAGCACCCACCACCAAACGTCTCCCTACACCTTCACTCATCTGAACAGGTCACTGGGTGAAGATCCACTCTCCAGTTAAAGACTTGTCCTGCTGTTGGAACCGTTGACTACAATATAAGCAACTCAGGTAAATGCAGTTCAATGTGTTTCAGTAGTGTTTTCAACATTGTGGCATAGCTTTGCCATTTTTTGCATATTTTGAGCTAAATGTTTTCAGCATGGCATATTTGGGACCCCATCTCATGAACCATGATGGTGGCATTATGCAGATATGATTCAAAAGGTGATTTTGCGTTGCTTGGCAAAATTACCTTTTGGGAGGGATTTGAACATTTTAATTGCCCTTGTTCTTGAGGTGGGGTCATAAAAAGGATATGCTGAAAATGTGGGGACAAAATATGCTAAAATGGCAATGTTACACTAGGAGTTATACTAGGAAGTATAAGATGTACGGTAAGCCTAAGGCCCATATCCGTACATCTCCAGCATGCTGGAATCAGTTACCCTTTACTCAATAGGTATGTTATGGGCATAATTTAAAAATTTTACTTCAGTTGCTCATAACTTTGGTAATTGTAAATATTTTTACCTCAAATTTTCAACATAGCCATTTTTTATACCACCTCATGAATGTGACAGTTGCCATTTTTCAAAATACTGGCCAAAATGTGTTTTTTGCTTCTGTGGCATGGAATGACATTTTGATGTCACAGAATGGTGTTTCAGAAGGGATTTGAACATTTTCTGTACCGGGTTCATGAGGTGGGGTAAAAAGAATGCTATGCTGACAATTTAGTTGCTGTTTTGCTACAAATGGCTCTGTGCGCTTCCACAGCAACACACATGTATGCATCTATGGAGGGATGGGAGCATAGGCAAATGAGGATGTGATTATACTATGTCAAAAAGTAAGGAAATTAATTGCAAAAAAACTTTTGTTAATGCGCCATTAGAGTAGCTTAGTGCCTTATTCTCTTGTGTTGTAAATACATATCCTGTGAATGTTCAGTGCACTTTCTGTTAAGTAAAAAGCTATTTATTTGCTCAACAGTTGTGACTGTGATGTCATTTTTCTAAGGTAATATTTGGTTTCCACTGGCTGAGGTAAACTCTGTCTAGCATCCACCACCCGAGAGAGACACACTACCAGACTTTAACTTGTGCAATTGCATGTTTTCTAAACAACTGCCATTAGCTTCTGAAGAAGGACTGGTTGGTCCGAAAGCTAGAGCACTTTGTTCTTTTTGTCACATCTATGTTGGTCCATTAAAACGTATCAAATCATTTGCTTCTGGATCTATTCTTGCAAGGACCAATATGGCAACTACTAAATTTAGATCAAAAAAGTAGGGAAATTTGGCATTAGGGTTTAAAACTCTAATGCTCCCCCCATCCCAAAAGCAGCAAAAGGAAAAAACATTAGGTTTTTGGGTCTTGGGAGTCTTGGAGAATCAGTGGTGGGGTCTTCGTTGGACGTTGTCAGCCCTAATTCCCACCCCTTCCCCAGCCCTTAAACTCCAATCCAAAGCACAAGGTGCACCTCAAAGCCACTGCCTCATAATGATACACTCTTCAAAAGTAGAGAAGTATGTCTCGACACAGGTTGCCAACACAATTATTTTTACCTTTCTTTATGTAGGGCACTGTGTGAAGAAAGGAGATCATGTGTGATGTTGTTTGCTGATTGAATGGGGTGGGCATTAGGGTTGATGACCCCAAAGGAAGACCCCACCACTGATTTGCCAAGACTTCAGATACCCCAAAATGTATTTTTTTTTCTTTTGCTGCATGGGGGTGGGGGTGGGTCATTAGGATAGGAATCCCTAATGGCACATTTCCCTACTTTTGTGGCATTGAGTTACCCTAACTGGTGCATTAATGAAGTTTTTTGAATGAGATAGATAGATAGATAGATAGATAGATAGATAGATAGATAGATAGATAGATAGATAGATATAGTGGCGTTCCCCAGGATGAAACCCAATTCTGCAGGATTTTGTGGCACTCTGCAGAATGCTGCAACAGACCTACTGAATAAAGCAATGTAATTTCAATGACAATTAGTCCCTTTTATCATTCAGGAAAATGTGACACTGCTATGATGAAGTGAATACCACAGTTACCTGCATGACAAAAGGGACTACTTGCCATTGAAATCACATTGCTTTATTCAGTAGGTCTATTGCAGCATAATGCAGAGTGCTTTAAAAGTAGACACCACTGTAGATATATAGATAATTAGTCATAGGCTGTACTAACTACTTACTGTGAACACTATATGCCCTTTGTTACAGTGATTGGCAACAGCTTCCTGTGCCCATGTCTGTTACTGCACAGGAATATGCTTGTTAGGGTACTGCCACCTTTTACCTGCCTCTGGTGATTCCCCAGTACCTTTCCTCCTTCTGATGATTTCCCAAATACCTTTCCTGTTTTGGAGAAGTCACTGCTCCCTTACCTGAAATCTCAGCTGTGGAGAACAAAGCTCTAGGTAATACAACACCTACCCTTCTGCCCTACTGTTACTTATTAGAGCTGTGTGTTGTGAGGTTATATGTACTGTGTATCATTACTGCTAATGCCTATATAACAGGTGCAGTGTCTGAATTATTTTTGTTTTGTAAACTCCTTCAGTTGATGGAGTTTCTGGGGCAGAGACAAGTTATGCTTGCAGCCAAAAAAAAACAGGTAGGGAGAGGGGGGAGAATACTGGGCCTAGCACTCCTTTCAGGAATGGAGATACGTAATATCTCAGTGGTGCACCTTAACTTGTTGGAGCACTGTGGGATGGAATACTGCATCAGAGCCCCCCATTGCACTTCTGATTGCAGAAGTGATGCAGCTGCATTTGGTCCATTGTATCTATTTAGTGGGATTCCCTACCCACTCTACCACACAGGGTATCCGGTGATTCCCTTGGTAAGCAGGCATTTGTTCAGATTTATCGTTTCTTTTTTTTCTGTATCAGATTTTATCCTCCTGAGAGCCCTGGCAGATGGTTGTGGTCCTCCTCAGGGAGAAACTCACTCCTGGTCCCATGCATCCCCTACTCAGCCTTCCCCTGGAAGATCCCCCTATGGATTTCCCCCCATGGCAGGGCCAGGAAAGAGGGTGCCAGCTTTCTCCCTTCCAGAAATGCAATCCAGATACTGGGGGCAGCCGTCAGAGATGTGGTGCCATCACTGAACCTGCCAGGCTCCATTTTTTCCTCTTTTCTCCCATCCCCTTCCCTTTCAACGTAAGGACATTGGTATATGCCTCCTGTCTCATATTACCCTGTAGCTGCCACCAGAGGGCAATCAATGAGCTGGATGACAAGTCTCCCTCCCCCCAAAGAGAGGAGAGCAGTCCTACAGATGCTCAATCCTCTCTCTCCCCTGCTGACCCCCGGCGGCCCGGGCTCGTTCTCAACCTGGGTCACCGGTGTGGTGTAAGGTGTAGTGACCAGCACCACTGGGCCGGCGTTCAGACTTATCTTAAAGGCTGCATTGTTTTCATGTCCATTGTCTCTGCTGGCAGGCTTGTCCATAGTTTCACCAACCTTAGGGAGAAAAAAGTATCTCCAAATTTTACCCTTGAATTTTACCACCCCTTAGCTTAAGAATCTGTTTGCATGTTCTGCTGCAGGACACCAGATGAAATATATGCTTCTGTTTGATCTTGTTGATACCCCTTAGTATGCAAAAGACTAAAATCATATTCTATCATAGACTTCTGTCCCCCATGGTTAATATGTTATGAGCCTCCAGCCTTTCCTCATATAGTTTGTCCCCCATGCAGCCAGTCATTTGTGTGGTCCTGTACTGCACCTTTTGAATGCCTCAGTATCCTTTTTGTACTGAGGACATCAAAACCACATGAAATACTCCATGTGAGGCCTGACCACAGTCTTGTAAAGTTGTAATATTATTTCGTCTGCTCTGCTGGTTACCTCTTTTTTGATATACCCCAGCATTCTGCTGCATGTCCTGGTTCAGACCCTTTATCATTATATCAAATTTTATTGTACAGACAAATGTAGAGTCAGAATCAGCCTGAACATACACGGCAAATATAAATATCTTGTAAAATATGTGAAGTCGAATTAAAATATATTCACAGTTACACAGTGTATTAGAAAAGTACAGGAGTATGGTAATAAAATACATATTCTCAATGAGAAACATATTTACAATTCATAATGGAGAGTTAGCAGCTATAGCACATTTTACAATTGCATGTAGTTCAGGAGGAATTTAACAATATCTTCAACTTGAATTTATTAAAGCAGTGTTCACCAAATTTCAGATATTGATCTAGGCATTTTTCTGCAACATCTCTAACCTAGGGAAATCCATTAATACATGTTCTAAACATTATTTCCCAGGGCATTCACCCTTACAACTTAGACCCTGTTTAAAATTGAATCATTTCATAATAGTAGTTTTATTTTTTCCATTACTGTCCATCCTCAGACAAGCAATTGCTTCACTGTCACTTTTAATTTGACAATGTTTTATGCAGGCCTCTCTTCCATAGGAATCCTTTAATTAGCAACATAGCAAAAGAATTATTTCCTTGTAAAAGCCAGGCCATATCTTTTTATGTTGTTTTGCGCGTGCAGCGTAGACAACATATTGGGGTTGCTTGAAGTGGAAGAGCAGGTTTTGGGGGCATGGTCGTGCTTTGGCCAGTGGCACTGCTGCTTTTTAGGGCTGGGCTCCATAGCACAAATTAGATTGCATGCTGTCTATGACAGCAATTGCAAAACGTGCCACCAACTTGAGACATTTTAGTCACTGCAATGAGGGAGTGACCCCTCATTGCAGGGTGTGCCTTGCCTGGTGTAACATTTCAAGAAACATGGCAGGCCATGGTTCTCCACCTGCTGCCCGCTGCTCACAGTCCCTAGGAAGCCAACATGGGTGGGAGCCCAATCCCTCTGTCAGCATATTTGACCTCTTTACTGATGTGGTCCGCAGAGGGGGTGCCCAATCCCCCTTGGCATGATGCCTCCAAACACAGATATGCCCCCCCAAAGAAATGTGTCACACTGGGAGCCCACCCCAGAGGGCCAAACCTGTAAAAAAACAAGAAAATGAGCTGCCTTTAATTTTTAAATTTTTGTTACCTGAAACAAAGGAAATGGTCCCTTGCCATCCTGTCCCCTCCCCAGCTCACAGCCATCCTCCTCACACCCCACCTCCCCACACCCCCCTCACCCCATACTTACCTCCGGAGCCTGGTGCGACGATCTTCAGTGGACTGGGACTGCACTCTTAAAAACCGGCCGCTAACTGAAGAAATGCCGGTAAGCTGTATAATGGCATAAATGGGCTTTTTCAACTTTGGTGCATATCTCAGCCATTTTTGTGAATTTTGGCACCATATTTTCAACATGGGGTTCTTGGGACCCCACCTCATGAATTCAGTCACTGCCATCTCATTATTCAGTCCAGAAAGGTGATTTCATGGTCACTGTACAGAATTGCCTTTCAGGACTGATTAACGAAATAACAGTGTGACTGTTCACGAGGTGGGCTTCCAAAAAGCCTATGTTGCAAATTTAGTGAAAAAGTCCAAAACATTACCATGTTACGAGCGTGCATTGCACAGTTTCCACAAAAGCTTGTAGCTTTGAGTATTTTTTATATTTTAACTCCAGATTTTCAACATTGCCATTTTTTCACAACTCCTTATGAACAACTGCTCTCATTTTCCACATCCTGGCCAAAATGTGTTTTTGCACATCTGACGCACAGTGGTGCAATTGCTGTAGGAAAACAGTGTGCAGGATAGAGTAAGAAAATCACAGTAATACTGTTCATGAGCAGAGATCCCAAAATCCCTATGTTGAAAATTTGGTTAAAAAAATCCCAAAAATGACTGTGATACAAGTGTGTGTTGTGCAGTTTCTATGCATGCTTGTAACTTCGAGAATTTTTTATATTTTTACTCCAGATTTTCAACATTGCCATTTTTACGTATCTCCTTATGAAAAGAACAGCTGTCATTTTCCACATCTTGCCCAAAATGTGTTTTCACACATCCGGCGCACAGTGGCACTGTCGCTGTAGGAAAACTATGTTTGGGACACAGTAAGGCAATCATAATCACACTGTTCATGAGCAGATGTCCCAAAATGCCTATGTTGAAAATCTGGTGAAAAATATTCCACAAAATTAGTATGTTACAAGCGTGCATTGTGCAGTTTCCATGAATGCTTGTAACGTCAAGATTTTTTAATATTTTTACTAATGATTTTCAAGATTGCCATTTTTCCACACCTCCTTATGAACAGTATAGCTGTTATTTTCCACATCCTGCCCAAAATGTGTTTTAACACATCCAGCGCACAGTGGCGCAGTCGCTGTAGGAAAACAATGTTCCGGACAGATTAAGAAAATCACTGTAACACTGTTCATAAGCAGAGGTCCCAAAATGTCTGTGTTATAATTAGCTGGTAAAAAAAATCCACAAAATGACTATGTCACAAGCGTGTGTTGCACGGTGTCCATGTACAGTGATAAGTTCAAGAATTTTTTTATATTTTCACTCCAGATGTTCAAAATTGCCATTTTTGTACACCTTCTTATGAACAGTACAGCTATCATTTTTCACATCCTGCCCAAAATGTGGTTTCGCACATCTGCTGCACAATGGCACAATCGCTGTGCGAAATCAACGTTTGGGACAGATTAAGAAAATCATACTGCCAATGTTCATAAGCAGAGATCCCAAAATGCCTATGTTAAAAATTTGGTGAAAGAATTCCAAGAAAAGACTGTTATGAGTGTGTGTTGCACAGTTTTTATGCATGCTCGTAACTTCTAGAATTTTTAATATTTTCACTTCAGATTTTCAGCATTGCCATCTCTTCACAGATCATTATGAATGGTGCAGCTGACATTTTTATGTGGTGCAGAATGGCGTGGTCACTGTGGGAAATCAACGTTCTGGACACATTAACAAAATCACAGCAACACTGTTCATGAGCAGAGGCCCCACATGCATTCATGAGGTGGGGTCATAAAAAGACCAAGTTGAAAATTAGGAGAGCAAATACCAATAAATGCCCAGGGTGTTAGGGTTTCTAAACATAATGTCCCACCCTGTACAAACTAACAGGTGTCAGTGTCAGGGCATGTCTTTGGATTGTCAGCTGTAATGCTCAAGCCATTGCACCCCCACCCTGCAACCACTGACAGCCAACCAGGTGTGCCTTGGACTCTTTGGCCCCAAAGTTCACCCCATTCTCCTTTGCTGCACCCATCTCAACATACTTCCTTATGACATGGGGTAAGTGTAAGGCCCAACAACCACAAGGCACAATGCAACACTTGTCAGAATCTGCAGGGTAGGGTTAGGTGAAATGGCATGAGCATTATGGCTGATGACCCAAAGGCACACTCCAATGCCTATCACTCTCTACAGGGTGGGGTGGGGTTGACATTGGTTATATATTTCACTACCATTCCTATTATGCGTCTCTCTAATGCCTGCACTACCAATGCCACTGCCAGCAAGACAACATTCGGCATTGACAAATGCTTGTTTGTTTTGGACATCATTAGTTCTTACTTTCAATGTGTTCTTAATCATCTGAATTTCATTTATTGACCACATTCTTGCAATACTATGGAACTCATAGGTTCTAAGTCTAAATCTTTTAACCCTGTCCATGACTCTTTTACATTTCCCACCCTATAATTACCTTCCTCCCAGCAACCTTCTAGTATTTAGTTTCCATTTTTTTTCTCATCCTACAAAAGTAATTAGGAGCTCTAATATCTCCTATGACTGCTATGGATAATGTGTCACAGTCTGCACTTATATATTCCACAGGAATAAACCGAAGAAGTCCCAGGAGTAATTTAGGATGTGGGTGTTGTATTGGCTCAATATTATCTGCAGTGTTTCCAAGTACTCATAATTGCCCTATATAGTATTAATAAGTTCATCATTATCACATGTATTTTTAGTATAGCTCCAGTTGGTTTGTTTATTAACATTTTTGTGAACTCTGTGTATGCCAAATACCAATTGCCCTTCTGTCTTTTTTTGCTTTTTCAAGATGTAATTTCCAGTTTTATTTGGCATAAAGGTCAACACCCAGATAACTGAAATTGTTAACTTCATTAAATAATTCAATTTCCACCTTTCAAGTAAAATTTAAACTTTTAGGTCTAAGATAAGGACTTTTGACTTGTCAAGATTTAGCTCTAGATTTAGACATGGTAAAGTGCTGGAAACCTGGTTTAAGTTATCTGAAGACGAACTGCTGTTTTTGATGTAAGAACTACATCATCTACATATAGTAAGATGTTTATTTTAGTATCAATTTCTTTTTTATATACTTTATTTTTATTGATTTCATATATATATATATATATATATATATATATATATATATATATATACACACACACACACACACACACATACACAATACGACTACAATATGCTGAATAATCAAAAACAAAGACAGTCCTTCAATAATCATAGATACATAGATACATAGATACATAGATACATAGATACATAGATACATAGACAGTGTCGGCAGATAAGGGCCTATGGCCCACCTAGTCTGCCCATTTGAGCTTGTAAGTTCAGTTTGTTTTCCTAGAAGTCTGTTTCCCCTTACCCCTGCCCTCTAGAATTCCTTTATGTCTATCCCATGCATATTGTCATTGCATATAAGGCGTGTCAAGACCAAACACAAAAAGAAAGGGGGGGGGGTGTCTTTACATTACATATATTTTTGCTCACAGTAATAGCAGCAAAGCCTTATTTATTCCAGAATTTTGAAAAAAAAAGAAACGTCTTAAATTTTCTACTGAGAGAGGCCTCCAAATCAAACTGTTATTGCAAATATTCCAAAAAAGTAAAAACAAAAGACTTCCCCCACCATACTGATTTCCTTAATAATTTCAATGTAAATCCTATTTTAACTACTAATCACTATGTATAGTAGATTAAACATTTCATTCCATAAATTTCATAGATTACATAAGCACCATTTCTTCTTCAGATAAAGTCAATGATTCCACACCATCAGTATCACTTTGTGCTTTTGTAATCTAATAAAGGTGGTAACTTGATCAATATGTCAAAGAAAATGTGCTGTTTGCTTTTATATCTGATTCATAGCTTTGCAGGAGCCAGCAATTGAAATTCAGCTCCCATTTCTAGGAACTTCTGTCTATGACCCAGAAACCTTCATCTCCTTTGTTAAGTAACAAAGGAATAATCTGGAAAGGCCGATAATTTATAGGGCTTCTAAACAAGAGGAGCTTTAATCCTGGAGAGATGTATTGTTAAGTCCCAGTCAGTTTCATAAGCCAATGTACTGAAAATAGTAAATTCATTTTCAGTGTCTGCACGTGGAGGAGCACCTCTTTTTGTGGGTATTCTATATGCATGGGTCATAAAAGGGAGGTTTTCTTCAGGAAGCAAAATAAATTAATAATGATGTATTTTACCAAATCCCTTATATTTTGAAAGTCCTTGTCCAGCAAAGGGGGCAAAACCAGCAATCTCAGATTCCTATACTTCTGATGATTTTCTAGTATCTCTACTTTACGTGACAACATAAAGTTATCTTTTAATAGGTTAGCTGTTGTTGCCGCTACCCCTTTTATTTTATTTGATGTCTTTTCCACCTCTTCTTTTGTTTGTTCAGCTTCCTTAGTTAATCCTTCTATTTTTCCTCAGTTTTTCTTATTACCCCTCTGCAAAAATTCAACTTTCTCTGAAAGTGCAATAAACTTCCAATCAGAAGTCTCAGTCCATCCCAGTAGATTTTCCAGAGTCTTCCCAAGGAAGTCTATTGTGTGTTTCTTACCAACCGGGGGATCCATCAGCTCAGCAATGTTCCCAGCTGTTGCAGAGGAAAGTTCAGATCCACGCTGCTTAGTCCCGCTCGGAGAAGAGAGGTGAGAAATTGTATTTTCTTTTTCTACTATAATGATATCTGTTTCAGGAGCAGTATTGCTCAGGGAAGTGAGTTTAATGAATTTAGTATCATCTGTTCTATCAGAGAACTCTTGATTCGGCCCTTGCCAGCAGGTGATCGGCATTCATCACTCTGAGCCAGGGACCTCTCCACTGGCTCTCGGAACTGGCTCTCCACTGGCTCTCTGAACGCCCTCGTTGCTGATTTCACTTTGAAAGAATTTTTCCAGTGGTTTGATACTAGAAGATGCAAACTCTTTTGACAATGTGGAAGAAAATGATTTCTGTTTGTTGGTTATAGATTTTAGTCAGGAAAAGATAGCCAGAATTAGAGCATTTAGTTTTTGAATTAAATCACCGACATGGAGCTCACCAAAAGCACTACTCACTGCAGCCATGTTAACTCTGCCCCTCCCAGTATCATCAGTTTCTGAGGCAGCATTCTATATTGATCTGAGCCAGATCAGGTGCAAGCTGGTCATTAGGGGATATGTTTGACCTTGGGTAACCTCACAAATGACGTAAGCCACATGTGGTGACTAAGGTCAAACAGCATTAGTGAAAATAAATCCTTTATTCCACAAGGCCCCACTGTGTATTTCATTTATGCAATAGGCATGGACCTTGTGAGAGTGTGTGTGTGTGTGTGTGTGTGTGTGTGTGTTTAAGGGTGTTGTTCTTCATTTTTATAATTTCTAAGTTTCACAGTTTCCTTTGTGAAACAATGCTATCCTGTTTGTGAGGAGCACCGTTGCAATGGTCATTGCCATGGAGCATCTGCTGTTCTGTGTTGCTGCTGATTGATTAAGTGAGCAACTATCTAAAATCTTTAGAGGGAAATGGCATCTGTGTTTGGTGAGTGAGTGACTGAGCCGGTGCTCTTTAGACAAATGGCTTCAGTGTGGGTTTTCTACTTTGGAGGAGTTCTAAGGGATTGTTTCTTTTTTAATTTTTTTTATTATTTATTGGTCTTTGTTAAGGAGAGGAGTACTGCTGGAGTTATTGTCAGTGGCTGAAGTGAGCAGAAACAGAAGCTTGGAACTACAGGTGAGTGGTGTATTCAGAGTGCTAGGCAGAGCAGGTAAAATTGAAAAACTGTGTGGTTGGTGTGGAGATTGTCATTTCAGGAAAGGACAGCAATAGTGGAGGACTCCAGGCCCAAGCAAAAAGCATAGTGGTATGCCACAGGATTAGTGTACATTATGCTATAGTACTGCTATGCCAGCTGCTGCTGTGCTGGTTTTGGTGCTCACTGTCATACTAGCTTGCGGTACTCAGGGTTAGTTGGTATGGCAGTACTATTTCTTTTTAATCAATTTATTTTTGAGTTAGGTAGCTCTACCCCCACACCCCCTTGTTTTTCTCAAATGGGGGGGGGTGGTTCAAAGCCTCCCAACTCAAATAAGCTATTAAAACAAAGACTTCAGGTCAATGTGGCATATAGCATGCCATACTTCTCATGTAGCATACATGGGTCTGGAGTCCTCTAGTATTGCTTAAAAGGATGAGTCCTAGTGTTTTGGTGTGTGACCTGCAGACAGGAACCAGACAGAGAGAGCGGGACTGAGAGAGACGAGGGGTGGTGCAGCATTTCTTGGAGGGAGTGCACTGGTAATGCATTTGGGCAGTTTCTGGGCTTAGAAAGTTCTTTTGTTTTTCATTTTAACAGTGGGTATGAGTGAGGATCTTTATTTCAAGTTGGAGCTGTGTGTGAGTGAACTGGGAGTGGGCTGGTAGGGAGAAGGTTGGACAGGCATGACTGGCTGGATACCAAAGAATGAGTGTTAAGGAAGGGTGGGGAAAAAAGAGAAGGTGCATTTGTGAAAATGGATTTTGACCAACTGATTGTTGTAATGCTGCACTATGGTGTAACAGACAGGTTTTTTTTGTTTGTTTTTTAAATTGTGGGTAGTTGTGTATAGAATTGCAGTTGTGGCTGTTGAAGTGCACTGCTTGAAGAGTGAAGGGAAATATTGCAATTATGAAAGTAATGTTGGTGGGCAAGCAGGGGCACTAGCATAGCTACTATATACATAAAAGCAAGATGATGTAGCTACTATGTATGTAAATGCTGATGATATATCTACAGTGTACATAAACTAAATTTATATACACAGTAACTCAAATATCAGCATTTACAGAATGTCTTTTGTGTCCATAACTATGGCATAAATATTAATATTTAGCAATGACGATGCAAGAAGACATCCTTGTTTTACACCTTTTGTAGTCCTAATGCCATCTTTTAAATTACCATATTTATTGTATCTTATGCTTAATGTAGTATATGCATGAAGTCTCTGAAGAGTTGTTAATAAGTGTTTATCAATATCCCAAGATTTCTGTATAGATGGTCAATAATAAATGCATAATGCATTATCAATTGTTGAGCAATGTTCCTTAAAGCTGAGTTGTCTATTGCTCAGGATTTTTATCTCTTGGATCCAGATGTTTAGTATTTCCAGGATTACCTTCGAAACACTTTTTTTCTGAAATACATTGTAGAGCTAAGAGTCTGTAATTAGATACATTTTTTCTGTCCCTTTTCTTAAAAATAGGAATGATTTCTGAGATTGACAAGATCTTAGGTATTTCTCTTTCTTGTATGATATTAATTGAAGATTTTAACAAAATCTGAGCCCACTAACTGCAATCAGTTTAAAATATATCTGTTGTATGTCTATCAACTTCAGGAGCATTGTTATTCTTTTATTGTAAGAGTTATTATTGTATTGAATATGCTGCAATTTAATCCCATCGCAGAGACAAATGAGCATTACCAATATTTGTTCTCATTAAAGTGATTCTATGCATTTGTTATTTTAAATATTATATAGAGAATAATGAATGTGCAGGTGTGTGTTATGAGGATTTTTCGTACATCCGAGGTATGTGAAAAATCCTCATGAAACAAACTGCATGGGCATTATTTTTTTATTATAACTGGTGCAAGGTTTAGACTGAGTCAAAAATTGTAAGCTATATCTGTGTGAGTGAGCGTGTTCCTGAGCAGCCATGGTACTCATGCAAATACAGTGTGCTTTCTTTTGTACTTCAGTGAAGTGAGACTGTGAGAAGGAAAATGCTGTATTAACCAGGTGTCAAGTTATTATAGAATTCAGCGGGTTATTACAGCATTTTATCAAGGACTGCATATACAGTCATTATGGGGGGGGTCACCAGTTATTATTTAATGAGTTAAAATGAGAAAATCAACTTAAAGAGGTACTGTACAGTATCATAATATCTACAGTATATGAAGAGTATCTTGTTTATTTACAAATGGGATAAGTGACCAAACATTCCATGACTTTTTATTTTCAATTGCTTTCCAAACTTAATTCCACATGTGACTATTAGATCCTTTCTTTTTAGAGAGCAGCAATTTCCTATATTCCTTTTCTTAGCTCAACCAAAGCCCTTTTGTTATTGATATTATACCTTTTTTGTGGCTTTAACCAATTTATTAATGATGATTTTTTTAATGCTTACAATCATTATCAAACCAAGGTCCTGATACTGCCCATGTACTATTGTGTGTAGCAATCCTGGCTCCACTAGACAACTCTCTTTGAAACATTTCAGTAAGATCATAAAATAATTGAAGAACATCATCAAGTTCTGCTCACTATAGAGAATGCTATTGACTAGTTTTAAAGTACTCCTTCTGTTTTGAATATTTGGTATCATTTTGGGTAGTATGGGATTCCATTTGAACTTTCACCCTTTCTGAATTATCATATCAATATGTAGCTCATTTTGAATCTCAATGTTTCTTAAAGTAGAATTAAATTCTTGGATGTTAAATGTTGTTTTTATTGGGAAATAATAGTATGAAGCAAATTCCGGTACTTCAAAACCCTTAATCTTTGCAATCATAAAGATTTTTACAATACCTTAACGTAGCGCCCCCCCCCCCAGGTGGGGAAAGTTATTATACCAGGAATGTAATTTTGTACCACCCAATTTAGGATCTTTAAATTAATTTCATACAGAAAAGTTACTAAGTGCAACCTAGGGCTGTGTGAAAATAAACTTCCACCAGCAGAACTTTGGTGAAAGTCAGACTTCCGTTTTCACAAAAGTTTGGAATACAGATTGGCAACTTTTATGGAAATTCTGACATGGAATGGTGGAATGAATGTATGCATTGCAGATTAATGTATTAAACTGCAGAAAAAAAATTCTGCAAAACTGACCACTGTAAGTGGTCTGTTCTGTAGAATTTGTTCTACTGTTAAATACATTAATCCACATTTTATACATTCATTCTGCAGTTCAGCGAATCACTGATCTACAGAATGAATGTTTGAATTGTGGAATAATGTACTAAACTGCACACACAATTCTGCAGAACTGATCACTAAACTGCAAAATAATGACATGTATTAGGGATTAATGCATTAAATGGCAAAATGGAGTTCCTCAGTACTGTCATTCCACAGTTCACGTGGTTATTCCAGAATTCAGCCAGAAAATTTTGTGGAACAGGGTGAAACTTCACCAAACACATTCTGAAGATTCTGATTCTACCAAAGGTGAAAGTTCAGAAAATGTTGTGAAAGTATTGCAAAAGCAGAATTTGCAACTTCCATGGAGCTGTATTGCAACCCCATTTATTTATTTATTTATTTATTTATTTTTTTTAAGTTCGCCACACCTATGCACTGTAAACTTGTTGCTATGATTAGTGTGTTCGATAACTTGAACAGAACCAGCCACCGAACAGCTGATTGCTGTTCAGTCATGGAACAAATATGTGTGGAATACATCCAATTCTGCACATGCTTAGTAGAGCCACTGCTTCTGCACATGTGTGGAAATGAACAATGCGGGGATGCACTCCTTCCTGGTGAAACATTTCAGGAAAGAAATCCATCGGCCATGCACTCCCCAGAAAAGCCAACATTGGGGTGCCCAATCCCCATGTTGGCAGGTATTCTGTCAACATTGTGGTACACTGGGAGCCCACCCCAGTGTGCCCAGAAAATATTCCTAATGTATTTTCCTGACACTGGGATGCCCACTACCAGTGTTGGATGCCACACCACCCCCAAGCTCAATTTATTTGCCGATGACGGTGCCAAATCTGTGTTGGCATCATGTTACCCCTCCCCCCAAGCTCACTATTTTGCCATTGGGGGCCCCAAGCTCACTTTCTTTGCCAACAGGGTCACCAATCCTTGTTGGCATCATGTCCCCCCCAAACTCATGTGGCACACTGGGAGCCCACCTCAGTTTGCCAGAAGTATTTTTTTAACCTGCAAAAAGAAAACAGTCCTTCATCTTTTCTCCAGTTTCCCTCCCCATTCTGACCCTCCTTCTGCACACCCACTTCCTCATACCCCCCTCACCTCATACATCCCTCCAGAGGTTGGGAGCAGCAATCTTCTGTGGACTGGGATGCATCTGCACTCTTCAAAGCCGAACTTCGAATTGAGGACTCAGTAAGCGCTGTACAATGGGAGTCAATGAGGGGGTTTAACTTAGGTTGATATCTCAGCCATTTTTAGGACTTTTTGTCCCAAATTTTCAACATGGGATTCTTGGGACCCCACCTCATGAACACTGGCATTGCCACTTCATTTCTGGGTCCTAAAAGGTGATTTCTTGATCACTGCATAGAGTCACCTTTCAGGACTGACTAATGAAATGACAGTGCCACTGTTCATAAGGAGAGGTCTCAAAAACCCCAAGTTGCAAATTTGGTTAAATAATTCCCAAAGATGACTGCATTATGAAAGTGCATTCCACAGTTTATATGCACACTCGTAACTTCACCGATTTTTTATATTTTCACTCCAGATTTTCAGCATTGCCATTTTTTCACACCTCCTTACGAATAGTGCAGCTGTCATTTTTCACATCCTGCCTGAAATGTGTTTTCACATCTGTGGCACAGAATGGAGTGGTTGCTGTTGGAAATCAACTTTCAGGACAGATTAACAAAATCACAGTGCCAACTGTTCATAGGAGAGGTCCAAAAATGGCCATGTTGAAAATCTGGTGAAACAATTCCAAAAAATGATTACTTTACAGGTGTGCATTGCACAATTTCTACACATGCTTGAAACTTATCCAATTTTTCATATTTTCATTCCATATTTTTAACACTGCCATTTTTTTCCCACCACCTCATGAACAGTACAGCTGACACATCCTGCCCAAAATGTGTTTTTGCACCTGTGGCACCAAATAGCACAGTTGCTGTGCACAATAACCTTTCATAACTGAGTATGAAATGATAGTGCACTGTTCATAAAGTGGTATCATAAAAAACCCATGTTGAAAATGTGGAGCGAAAATACCAACAAATGCCTACAGCGTAAGGGTTTCCAGCCATAACACCCTACCCTGTAGAGACTGACAGGCATCAGGGGGTGTCTTGGGATCATTGGCTGTAATGCTCATGCCATTCCACCCCCACCCTGCAACCAGTGACAGGCATTGAGGTGTGCCTTGGGGTCTTTGGCCCCAGTGTTCGCCTCATTCTCCTATACTGCACCCATCTCAGCATATTTCCTTATGGAAAGGGGTGAGCATAAGGCCCGAAGCCCCAAGACACACTGTGACACCTGTCATTGTCTGCAGGGTAGTGTGAGGTGAAATGACTTGAGCATTATGGCCAATGACCCAAAGGCACACCCTCAATGCCTGTCAGCCTCTGCAGGGTGGGGGTGGGGTTGGCATTGGCATCAATTCAATACTTCACTGAAATTCCTATTATGCATTTCTCTAACTCCTGCACTACCAATGTCAATGCCAGCAAGCAAACATTTGGCATTGATAAACACTTGTTATACTTTCCAGTGATGATTTTATCAAAGAAAAGCAGTCACTTACCTAAGAAGGTCCTTGTTAATTAAGCGACTCTCCAAAGGTGTTTTGCAATACTGCTACTGGGGGTCGTTGCACACTAAAGAATGGGCAGGCAGCCCAACACATACGATAAGTCAAAAGAAAAAAAGTGGGACGCAAGTGTATTCTCTGCAAAAATCTTTTACTTTATCTTTAAGAATACTTATAACAGTGCAGAAATAAATACACAAAGGGAGCACAATCAAACTAATGTTGTCCCAGCACTTCAACTCTTAGCAAGTCTTCATCAGGGGGTGCTGATGAAGACTCGCTAAGAGTCGAAGCACTGGGACAACATTACAGTAAAAGATTTTTACAGAGAATACACTTGCATTCCTCTTTTTTCTTTTGACTTAGTTAAGCGACTGCCTTTCTTTGACAAAATTGTCCCTGGAAAGTATTAAAACAAGCTTTTACAAATTGCCCCAATTAAACTCTATGAAGCTCCTCCTCATACTGTTCCTTAAGTAATGCGGCAAATTTTCAGCATTGAAAAATGCTTGTTTTATTTTTTTATTTGCTCAGATAGTATTATTGAGATCAAAAAAGTAAGCATTGTCATCTTCAGTATCTTCAGTCCATTCTGAACAGTTCCTTAACCTAGCATTAAAATCTCCATGAATACAATATTGACTCTGACTTCTGAATTTACTATTTTATCTAACAGTTCTTGGAAAGCCTTAATATTACTGTAATCATAATTTGTTAAAGAAGGAGGGAGGGAGGGATGGATATTGGCATTAATCATACCATATGTAACCTAAAGTCTGTTCCTAGAGAGGTAAATAAAACCAACACAAATACTTTTTTAAGTTCCAGACTTCATTCTTAAAATCTAAAGTGAAAGAGACCAGAGTCATAAGATCATCCTTGTACCTCCCTGCCTTGAACATCCTTATAGCTATGTTAATATATTTATGTGGAAATGTTGAATTATTGCTTCATCTCCCATTTTCTTTTTTTTTTGTAATTGATAATTAATTGAATTTTGACACATACAACAGGTTCAACAATATACATAGTACATACCAGCTCAGAGTCCACTAAAACAAAATACCAAATTATAAATGATAAATTACTGAGGGAAGAACACTCTGATAATTTCATCAGTATACAGTACATAATGAATCAGGTGATGCCCAAATTGAAACCCTGTGTACATAAGGTGCATGTCATTCCCAATATAATCACAGAGATATAAGCATTACATATAGTTAATAATTATTGTTCTTTCCAAAGTATATCTTACATTATCAATCTTTAAAGCAGTTATATATTCAATAATAAATAACTATAAACATGGCAAAACATTAGCCTATGCAATAACTAGTAAAAGACAATAGTAACTATTAATTGAAAAAACAACAACCAAGTGCCTCTGCTCAGCATTGGAGAGAAGGAAGAGGACAGGATACATTATGAGCAGAGTTCACCCACCTCTAAGAATTCTACAGCTTCCAATTAACTCAACAGGTGCTGGGGGAGAAAATGAGAAACAAACATGTAGGTTGGATGCCCTGTATGGTCAGAAAGGGTTCCTAGACTTGTCAAAACTGGTGATACTTTCTAGCAGCCAGATACAACAATTTTTCATAACCTGCAAACCAGAGCATACCATCACTTCATTCCTCAAGAGTGGGAACCTCTTCAGTATACCACCTCCGGAGTAACAATCTCTTTGACTCAGCAATAGCAGCCATAAACCAATTGCAGTATGACCTATAAGGAGAGGGAAGGCTCACTGTGTTCCCTAAGATAATTAATGATGGATCTCGCATTACAAAGATGAGCATAGTTTGTTCTATAAACAAAATAATCTGGTCCCACCAACCAGATAACTTAGGGTAGTCCCACAAGAGATGGAGGAAAGGGCCCTTGACCGTATGACAACGTCAACAGGTCTGGTTCTGTATCAGTCACATAGTATGTAACAGAGCAGGGGTGCGATATCAAAGATATAAAGTTATGAGCTGCATCAATCTACCTATCATGTCCCAATAGGCCCCATCAGCACTGGACAAAGCACAAGCCCACTTCTCATCCATCAGGGTAAATCCCAATAACTTCTCCCATTGAGCTTTAAGACAAGATGTATCTGGATTATACTTCTCAAGTATAGCTTTGTAGATCCACCCTATTTGAAGAGGAGTGTATTTGTGTCGAATGGTAACTGACCTTCTTAATATTGCATCCCAAGCAGTTCTTCCTGGCAGCTGCAATAGACTGCCCAAAATTCGAGACAGTAAATGACAAAGCTGCAAGTACCTCCAGTGATGGGATACTGGAAGGGATACTTCCTTCTGTAAGTATGAAAAGGAATTTAGATATCTAAAGCCAGGAGAAAAGAGATCACCCACTCTCTATAACCCTCCCCATTCCCATGTAGGCCAGCACAATGTCTGACCCCCTATCTGTAGACGTGTGTCACGCCAGAGGGGCCAGCTTGCAATAGGTGCATCCCAAGTAGAACCTAATATATGCTTAGCAGAATTCCAGATATGTAAGGGAAATTCTTGAGAGGGAGTGCACTGGATCCAATGTATCAGGTCCCATAAGACTCCTTCAGGTGGCAAACCCTTGCTTATATCTTTCTCAAGGTCCACCCATCATACCAGCACTCTGACTCTTTCTACATTAAACTACATCCAAATTTGCCACATTCTGGAGGCTAAGTAGTAACCTTTAAACCATGGTTCCCAAAAGCCACCATTGGTCTTTGGAGCAGTTAAACAGAGTTCAAATAGACATGCTTTACTGCCTTCCCATAGAAAATCTGAGATATCAGCAGTAAGCTGTTTCTCTATGGTATCTGGCACCCTTAAAGCAAATAATATATCACATAAAGTAATTTAGGAAGAACCATCATTTGTAAGGATTGCACTTACTCCCAGAGAGAAAGACGCAAATGTTTTCATCTAGAGACATCATCTTTAAGCTGTTTTATTAATGGGTTAAAATTTAAGGAAAGCCATTGCTTCCAGCTGGTGGAGATATTGGATCCTAAGTATGTTATAGGCTGAACCACCCAATGGAGCCCGGTGCCAGAAAGCATGTGAGCTGCACAGGATGAGTTCTGGGGAGGAGCTCTGTTTACTCCAATTATTTTGCAAGCCAGAAAGAACTAAAAACTGATCAAGGTGGCAAACAAGAGTGGGTATAGAAGAAGCTGGATATTTTTATGGCTAATAGGATGTCATCAGCAAATAACATTGATTTATAAGAGTCTTGCCCAACTATAATTCCCTCTATCTCTGGAGAATCCGGCAACATTTGAGCTAGGGGCTCTATAGAAAAAGCAAACAATGCCAGAGACAGGAGACAGCCTTTTCAAGTGTCCCTACACAACTGAAGGGGTGTAGAGAGTCTACTATTAGTAAGAACAGCCTCTTGGGGTGAAGTATAAATAAGGCAAATCCAGAGAATAAAAGTATTCCTAATCCCAAACTTTTTGAGGACAGCAAAGCGATAATGCCATTTGACATAGTCAAATGCTTTCTCAGTGTCCAAAGCTACAGCGGCAACTGCATCCAGGGAAGAAGCTGAGACCCACATCAGATCTACCAGCCACCTAATATGGCCTGTCCCATCTTGCCCTGCCACAAAACAAGCATGATTAGAATAGACTAAAACTGGAAGTACCATAACTAGCCAGTTAGCCAAAACCTTTGTAAGAATTTTATAGTCCACGTTTAACAGCGAGATGGGGTGGTAACTAGAAAACTGGTAGGAATCTTTACCCTTCTTAGCCAAAACCATAATAGTAGCATCATTCATGGTAGCTGGTAATGCGCCCCGCTGCCAGGCATCTTGTAATGTTTCTACCAAGAAGAAACCCACCAGGTCTCCTATTGTTTTATAAATCTGCATCAGAAACCCATCTTTACCCCCTATAGCCGAGCAATAGAGGACTAGATCTCTTGGATTGTAATAGGTCCTTTTAGGCTCCTGTTTTTCTCCCCTGACAATTGGGGTAGGTCAACAGATACCAAAATATCCTGAATGTCTGCTTGAGAATCGCCAAGTGATCTCTTAGAAGCATGACTTTCTCAGTAGTGATTCCTAAAGGCTGGGTACTTATCCCAGCCAGATCAGCAAAAAGTGCATCTCCCCACTTAATCTCTGGGAGTTTACTTTCTGCCTCTAATTGTTTAAAGCAATAGGCAAATAGATGACTTCTCCCCCTTTCCCAATAAGCTCACCTATTCCTGTAGAGGTCAAACTC
This sequence comes from Neoceratodus forsteri, assembly GCA_016271365.2. Taxonomy (NCBI): domain Eukaryota; kingdom Metazoa; phylum Chordata; order Ceratodontiformes; family Ceratodontidae; genus Neoceratodus; species Neoceratodus forsteri. Next base: position 1,215,008,820 of record CM057453.1, on the reverse strand, counting down.
GGCCTGCTGCAAATTAAGCTCATTAAGTCTACCTTACTTGACAAAGAGATTGGTATATGGAGGAGTCAGACCACCATTTCTTTTGTTGGTCTCCAGAAATTCCATGTTGTCTTTCCAAAGATTTAACACTTGCACCCCTTTCTTTTTTACAGGCAGAGGCATAAGCTATGATTTCACCCCTCAGGTAAGCTTTCAAGCCTTCCTACAACCATGGCAGAGCTGTATCTCCAGTAGAATTAGATTCCAGGTAATGTCTATCTTCTTATCAAAGCCTCTCCTTAAATCCATTATTACCTAGTAAACTAACATTTCATCTCCAACATTTGCTTTTTGCACCCATCCCAGCCTTCTGAACTGTGAAAGAAATAGGGGCATGATCTGAAATAAGTATTGTTTCAATTGTAGAGGCCAATGTAGCCTGAACAAGATGTGGCATGATTAAGAACATGTCAAGCCACCTATAAGATTTGTGGACAGGAGAACAGAAGGTATAGTTCCTGTCTGAGGGGTGCACCAGTCTTCAAATATCCTGGAGGTCATGATTACCCATAAGTCTACATAATGCCTGGGAGCTCTGATTGTCCAATTGGGAAGGCTGGCCACTGCAATCACATAAAACATGAGGGACCTCATTCATACCCCCCCCCCCCAACTAGCAACTCTCCCTTCACATAGTCCAATAAAACCTGAGAGAAATTATGAAAAAAATGAGAACCATCCTCATTCAGACCATATACCGATACAAGAGTCTTTGGGGAGCCATCTAGGGCACCCACCACCAATGACCACCTGCCTTGGGGGTCTCTATGTACCTGATGGATAACTCAGTTCACCTTCTTAGTACAGAGAATCAACACTCCTCTTTTCTTCCTTACAAAGGAAGCATCATAACATTGTTCCTTCCATCCTTTTCGCATTTTCTCTGCCTCCTGTTCTGTAAAATGTATTTCTTGGAAGAAAATGATCTGTCCTCCTAATTTTTTGATATGGGAAAACTCTTTTGCATTTGATGGGACTATTCATCCCCTGGACATTCCAAGAAATCACCTTGTATGGCATTTTAAAAATAGATAGCACCCAGACATCTTCCCCGCCCACCACCACCAACCCGAGCAGTGACAATGCAACTAGCAAAATAACATAATAATAAGAAATTTCCAATATAACAAGCAACTTTGACATAGTAAAATCTAAGATGAAGGATGAAAAAATGGTAGCCAGTTCACAATACATCTATAATGAGTGGCTGTACATGGGGCTAAACCCAAATTGAATAGCTCTTCACCCCCCTCCCCACTGATTGACAGACTACATAAAATAAACTTCCCTCCAAAAACCATCCTTGAACCAGGCACATCAAGAAAAGGGAAGAAGCATCAAAAATAAGTACAAAGAAAAGCGGTCCACTGCCCCCTCACCCCACATTGCATCCACTAGCCATTAGTAAATAAAGAAAGCATATAAGGGAGTGTCCAAGTAGGTTCCATATTAACTGGAAATCTCCTCGCAACACCTGGAACCTATAAAAATCTTTACACACCGGGTAAAGAATGTTAAACAAATGGTAAACTAATACAGGCGTTGCAAATGTGAGTGCCCTCCCACATATCACAAATGTTACAAAGGAACCCATGCCCACACTGATAAGATACATATTAGGTTTTAAAATAGCCACCAAGGAGAGCCAAAAGCTAAAAAATAAATTATCTGGAAAGCCACCAGGAAGCTTTGATAACGGGTGGCAGTACAGATAGAACAAAAGTAGAGCCAATGCCTGCACGAGGGCAATGGTTAAGACTGGACAAAACAGACCCAATAAAATTCCCCACAGGGGAAAAAAAACAACATGCCCATGCCTCAAATTAATTCAAACAAAGTCCAGCAAGAAGAACAATCTATGCAGACTGAAAACTAATGCAAAGGCAATTAAAAACACTAATAACTGGCTATATGAAATTTGCCAATGAGGCTGCGCACCCCCACCCAGCCACAATCACCACCTCCCCTTCCCACTCACTAACTAAGGCCTCCCCCAATTACTCACTACCACTGCAGGTCTGAAAAAAAAATGGTTTTGCAGTGAAGTTAACTGCACAATATTATAAAAGACATGCTAGGGGGTCACTGAACACTATTTCAAAATGGTAAATGATGTGGGAGAAAGGAGAGAGGGAGCTGAAGCTGACACTGGGAGAATAGTCGAAACGCAATTAAAAGAAATAAGGGCTAATAAGCTGTTGTATCAGAGGCAGGACTCTCATTCCCCCCCCCCCACACACACACCCCACCAGCCATTGCCACCATTAAATACCCTCTACACAAGACAGAAAAAGAAAAAAAAAGAACAAAAATCACCACCCAAGCAAAACAATTTGGATACTCCCCAAAGGATGTAACAGAGCTCTAACCCAATAATTTAGGAATTCCCAATTAGAAAAATGCAATACATAACTAGTCACTGAACCACTTTAACCAGGTTTCAAGGGAGCCATTCCTAGGTAGGGAAAATAAATCTCTTCAGCCCATGGTGGGTTGCGAGCAATCCATGATCTCCACTGCTGGAGAATGAGATGAAGCCATTTGGTGACTTTCAGCTGAGTTAGCTGATATGGGTCTTCCTAATGAGATGGCTGACAGACCTTGAGGTATCGGGTCTAGTTGATGGTACTGATCCACAGAATTCTCAGACTGAGAAAAATTAGCCCAATCCAGCAAAAATTCTCTAGCTTCTCTAGGACAGGAAAATGTCTCGATCCTGTTATCTATGAAAATATGCACGATAACCAGTGGTCCCCCAAAACATTTCGGTCCCCTTTTCTTAGCCAAGTCATGCACACAATCAAATTCCTTTCACTTATCTATGACCTGTTTCAGGTAACTGGGCCGTATGAAGAGTGGGGCACCATTCCACTGCATGTCCATGATAGATCAGGCCTTCTGAAGAATCACCTCCTGATCCTGAAAGTGGAGAAGACAGAACACTATAGGTCACAGCTTGTGAGAGGAGGATGATGACAGGGGACCGGATGGGACCCAATGAGCTCTGTCAGTCTCCACAGGGGGCTCTCAAGTGTATTTAATTAGCCATGGAAACAGACCCTGCAGGAAAGTAACAAGATCCAAACCTTCAGCGCCCTTCGGTAATCCAAATGACTGGACATTATTTCAGTGATTCCTCGACTCTTGGTCATCCAGCCGGTTCCATAGCTGCTGTATTTCTTTACCAGGGTTAAGCATTACCCTGCTGGGTGGGCCCAGTCCTTCAACTGACTGATCCAGGATTCTAAATGCTCCACTCTTACACCCAGAGCTTCTACCGACAGTTTAACAGTAGCCAGCATACCATAAATAGTATTCAGCCCTGCACAGATGCCTCTCATAAATGTTTTAATTTGTCAAAGCTCTTGGGCTAATAAACTCACTTCAGTCTCCTGCTGGAATCATTGCTCCACCATATTGATGGTGTCTTTGGTTGAGCTACCAGGAGAGATCATTTATAATTTTTAACCGCCAAAGTTTCTGAAATCTCCGAAAACATGAAGTGTTATCCTGTATACGGAGTTACTGCATATACTGCAAAACAAACAGTAAAATGCAGAGCACAGAAACTGTCATTTCAGAGAAGTGCCTTGAGAGCCAGGCTATTTTTTGCTAAGTTGCGTAACATGACCCCCTTCATCTCACTGTATTGTCCAAGTAGTAACACTGTATAATCCAAGCTGTAATAGTGCTGTCTTAGTCAGGCTGTATCTTTGGTGTGGAGATCTGTTTTGTTTGAAGTAAAACTAAGTACCAAAAGCTGATTCTACGTATTTTGTCTGAAATACTGTGGGGTCTGTGGATGTCCCAACATGTTAGCCAGCCACCATTACTTTAACTAGCTAGCTCCCTCCCCCCTCTCTCTTGCTGTCCCTTCCCACCCTGACATCTTCAGTCCTATTGTATGGCTCAACCCAATGATCCCCTTGCTTGTTCCTACTTACTATGTGTCCCCTTCCTCCATAGGTAGTCCAATGTAGGGGTTGTGAGAGCATTGTTTTTCAGCTCTCAGTTCTCCTTCACCTCCATCAAGCAAGCTGGCTGAACCTGCACAACATTGCAGCAGGCAATTAATCAATGGAATGCTACAGCAATCGGAGCATAGTCTCCAGCAGGCTTAGGCTCTGCATAGCTCTGCATAGTGTGTGTTCCCACTACTACTAGCATGGTGGTTGCCCAACCCACCCTTCACCCTAATGTCCTGGGGGAGCATTTGCCACATAGGCAGATCATCTGGTCACATGATCATCTGGTCACGTCACGTAACCTTGTGGCTGCTATCTTCCATTTACTCCATTTGCAGGTTATAAAACAGGACCAGCAGCGATCACTGCTGTGATTATATACACTTAATGGGACACCCTGTAGGATGACTAGAGGTCCTTGCTGTGCCTTCCCACATCAGAGTCACTATTATCCACATCACAGTAATGGTAGGACCTGATGCTTTTCAGCTACAGCCCACTCTTTCAAACACAGTATACCAGTGACCGAATCTCCTTGACACATAGATTAACAAAGATATGTAAGCAGCTCTACCCACATAAATCATGAAGTATGTTTTAATACACTGCCTCATATTATTAGGCATCTTTTACCATAGTGCATCAAAAATTGGCCATCTCGGCTGATAGTGTCGGCATCCCGACTAACCTTCTTTTGCAATTCCAGTTTAAATGTACATCTGCGACTGTGTTTAGTGATATCTGATTACATATTCGGCAAACTGCTGCACTGATATCTGGGTTCCTGAACCTACAAATCTCCCTGCCCTTGTGGTGGTATGTGCTTCCCTCTCTTCCCACCAAAGCGCATACCCTCGTGAACTTCCTAATGTCCCATTAACACCATAGTAATGTCATCCATTATTGGTTAAAGCATTAACTCTCAGACTAAAAAAAATAAATTTTGCATTATTACTATGTTCCAGGGAATTTGGAGCTAAATCCTGCCCCCCCACTCCCTATCAATGAGCCTTCAAATTTAACTCAACTAAAAGGTCTAAAAATTTTGCATATCAATGTTTGACGCCTACTTAAAAAGTTTAACACTATACAGGATTGGGTCTTCCATACTATGCCAGACATATTAGTATTATCAGAGACTTGGTTAAGAAATTCCATGCCAAATCATGAAATAAGCATCCCATCCTATAATGTCTTCAGGACAGATCATCCTACTAGAGGGGGTGGGGTTGTGATATACAGTATGTCCTTAATAAATATGCGGTTTCCATTATTGATTCATCCACAGCACCAAGGGAGTTGGAATGCTTAATGTTAAAACTCTCCTTCTCCACAAATGAGTCTCTACTCATTATAGGTTGTTACTGGCACCCTGCAGGGGTGCTCAAGCTGTTGTCTCACCTCCACACCCTCATGAATTTTAATACTTTAGAAACCATTATTTTAGGTGACTTTTAATCTTGACTGGTACAATTTGATTTCAAAACTATTTAAAAAGTTATGTGACACATTAGGCCTCACGCAGCTCATCTCTGAACTCACTCGACAAACCTCAGAAACCCGGCTAGTAGCAGTCTCCTAGACCTAATACTCGTAAATAAATATTACAAAATCTCCCATATCAGGGTGTTTCATAATGACATCAATGATCACTTGACCATTGTATATGTGAGGGCCTTACCAAAACAGGTATTGGCATTTAGTTTTAAATGCAAAAGGAACCTCCACAAGTTTAACTGTACTGACTTCCTAACCAAGCTGAGCCTCATAAGGTGACAAGAATTCTACCTCACTCCTACAGTTACTGAGGCCTGTATTCTCTTTCAAAAAAAGATCCTGGATTAGAGATGCAGCGAAGTATAATTCTGTCCGTGAAGTGGCCACTTTGCGTTATCATTCCACTATACAAAGTTTCCATTTTAAACCCTCCCTTCACCACTTTGCATTGTAATTATGACTTTGCATTGTGCATTCTGCCTTACTTTGCTTTAAGGTGGAGTGAAAATTCACAGGCAGCCCACACACATCATATGGCTTACACAGTGTAGGTCACATGCTTCCGGCAGGCAGGCAGGAAGCTACTCATATTTGAAAGAGAGTTTCACTTTCACCTTGTAGTAGGAGAAAGAGATTGTGTGCTGTTTAGGCAGAGAGTAAAATCTGTTGTAAAAATACTTTAAACCTTTTAAATTTTTTGCTATAGGTGCTTATTTCTGAATATTTGTTGTCTGGCTTTGTGTTTGTGCAGTATTTCAATTAAATATTTGTTCATTGTTGATTGTTTTTGTGTGTCTGTGTGTGTGTCATTGTGAGTGAGTGAGAGAGAGCCCAGAATGGAGGGGGAGAGACTCAGGGGTTTTCGTCGATGTGGCAGAGATTGAGTTGGCATGTGCAGGTGTGGTGGCCAGGGTTCACGGACAATTGGTCGCAGTTAAATTTGCTGCAGACAGCATGTTGCAGTCAATTCATTGATATCGAAATTGTTGCAAGCCAAACTGAGCACAATCATAATGCAGAGACCGTGGTGATTTACCGGCGACATTTGAGTTACAGACTTGTTCAAATTTTTCCAACACCTACACTTGTCTGATTTTTTTTAACATAATCCTAACTTGCAGCTCAGTTACTGTAGATGACCAACACATAACAGAGAGCATACTAATTCATCTGAAGAATGGAATCCCAGAATATTAGTAAAAGCAAGAGGATAGCTCTTACTGAACTATCCCAAATGGCAGATGTTGTAATTAAAATGCAGCTTTTTAAATTAATGCTGCGGTAGATTGTGCCCTTATTTTTGTGCTTTTTATAATGAATTGTTTGTATGTGGCACATCGGCGAGTGGAGCCTGCTTTCATGTTGTTTCAGATGCTGTAATTAAGTCAGCATATGGGGAGTGGTGGTAGTGGTATGGGGCATACTGAACTACCCCAAATGGTAGATGTAATTAAAATGTAGCTTTTTGAATTAATGCTGCAGTGGACTGTGCCCTTATTTTTGTGCTCTTTATAATGAATTGTTTGTATGCGGCACATCAGCGAGTGGAGCCTGCTTTCGTGTTGTTTCAGATGTTGTAATTAAGTCAGCATATGGGGAGTGGTGGTAGTGGTATGGGGGCATGCAGACTACATTGAAGAAGCATGGAAGCAGCTTCAGGATGGAGACTTCTGTACCAAACTTAGTCACAATCCCATGGAAGAAATTTCACAGAAGGTGCAACAGCTGATTTACATAGGATAGTTGGATTACTCAGAAGGAAGCTGAGTTTATTATTAAACAAATATTTAAAAATGGCACTTTATTTACTGCCTAAAGTGCACAAAAATATGAGCTCTGTCCCAGGAGCACCTATCGCTTCTGAAGCCTGCGACTAATAGTCCAGCAACTTGATAACCGCATGACGAATACAGTAACTCTGTGTAGTCCATGTGACAATAAGTCTGCTCCTAATTATCCATGATGATTTGTCCGGGGAATAAATTGCCGGGTGCTGGTGGAGAGCAGCTAACTGCAAAAGTGCAAGACAAAACCAGAATCCCACCAATAGTTGAGTCCAGATGAATACATACCAAGAAAAAAATGTTCACTGCTAGTACAAATGTATTGATGGCAAAACAAGGCACACAAATGACCCTTGCGTGCTGGTGGTTGGACCTTCTTTTGGTGGCCACTTAATGAAGACCTAAGCACTGAAGTGCAGCGGTCATTTGTGTGTGGCTTGTTTTGCCATCAACAAATTTGCAGTAATAGTGAACATTTTTTTCTTGGCATGTATTCGTCTCAACTCAGCTAGTGGTGGGTTTCTGGTTTTGTCTTGCACTTTTGCAACTAGCTGCTCTTCACCAGCTCCTTGCCCCAGTGTTACCACAGCATCGTTCTGGACCTGTTATATTCCTACTTAATAATGTCTGTTTACCATGAAATATTTTTTGTGCTTCAGCAATGTTTCATTTCTGTCATGGTTTGTTGAAAAGCAGGAGTGAGCAGTACAATGATCTGCTTAACAGCATGTGTGCACTGTCAGGTGCACACTGCCCACCAAGCCCTCTGAAAACATATTATGAGAGTTGGTCCACTGTTGATGATGGTACAAATAAAATATATATTCTTTATTCTTTCTGTCATCAACAGTTGAACAAGTCAGCTATCATATATGTTTTCAGGGTGCTGGACAGTGTGTGCACCTGACAGTGCACTGCACACATGTTGTTTAGCAGATTATTGCACTGCTCACTCCTGCTTTTCCACACACGCACACAGCAAGACAGAAATAAAACATTACTGAGACCACCAAAATAATTTATTTTTGGAAACAGAGATTATTAAGTCAGAATATAACAAGAAAGGGAAGGACACCACTTATTTAGCTTATTTTATGTAGAATGTTTTTGGGAAGTGTTCGTAAAAATCTTGGGATGCTGTCTTATGTCCAGAAAATTCATGACTCCAGATGAAGAGAAATGAGAGCATAGAATGGAATGAAAAGTCTCCATTAATTCATGCAGCACTCAGTCATGCGTGCAGTGCAACCACCCAGTCCACAGAATTAATATGCACTGCCAAAATGCTGCAGTCTTATGTCTTGAATATTCCCAACTCCAGACAAAGAGAAATGAGAGTATAAAATGGAATGAAAAGTCTCCATTAATTCCTGCTGCACTCAGTCATGCATGCACACACTCCAATAAGAACTAAGTCCCTACTGCTGCTGTTGGAATTTCATGTAATGCTTCTCTTGACCTGACTGGGCTAATGCACAGTGTCTTGCAAATGATGTGCTAGAAGGATAATCTGACCATTGAATTAACCATCCATAATGATGTGATAATGCTGTTGGTTGCCCAAAGTCTGCTGCACTGACCCCAACAGGAAAGATGCCCTCTGTGTGTACACTAATACTACCCTTGGTAAGTTAATGTACCTGGCTGGCACCATCATGGTTTTCCACAGAACCTGACCTTAAATGTTTATATATATATATATATATATATATATATATATATATATATAATTGAATATATATATAATTTTATATATGTGTGTATATATATATCTATATATATATATATATATATATATATATATACAATCATTGTTTTTTTATCACAGGTTATATAGTCGAACTTGGGGTACTCATTTCTTGGCTTGATGAGCAATTTTGGCATTGGAATACTGTCAAGCAAGTGAAGGTAATTATTTTTTTTGGGGGTCATTTGGAAGCAAGTTTCATTACTGTTTTTTTTTGTTCATTCTTCACAGGTTATTTGTGCATCCTCCAGTCCAGTAATGATGGTCAGGATTCATACTACTTGTTGCGTGTGTTCCAGGGTGTGATGTTGAACTTGTTATTTGGAGAAAGCACCAATGGCAGCACACAGCATCAGAACATTTCCTGCAAAAACAGATAAACAAGAAATTATTAGTACTGGATTGCAGTAACGCATTCTGTTTAAAGTGAGGCTGTTCCATCCTGTCACATTTCCAGAGTAACAGATAGCAAGCTCTCTCAGTAAGCCACAACAAGACCAAATCATCGCAATCACGAATTTAGTATGTGCAGCCCATACACTGTCCCAATATCTTAACTCAAGGTACATTTTAAAAGACATCTTGTCATGTCACAACCTGGATAAAACTTTGTTCAACACCACCCTGGCTGCTGCAGCAATACAGTGTCTGATGTGCATGACAAATATATCATGTGATGCAAATTTCACCAACTTCATATGATTTGTACTCTTTTGAAAAAATGAACTACAAAAAAGAACTGATGAAATAACATTTATATTCTTACCGGAAATGGATATCCTATAGGTGGTTGTAGACAGTACTGCAGTACTATAATCCTCCAGCCAAGGAGAGTGCTTGAAACTGTTAACCTGTAAAAAAAAAAAAAAAGAAAAGAAGTTGACCATATGTATTTCCCCACTGCATCTCAGAAATGTAACAGGAAGCATAACACAGCTCAAGGAAGTTCCACAGTATGAAACATTAGTACACATACTCACTGTAAAGTATTGATAGTAAGAAGCTTTGTGGCTATAGTTGCTGGATGTGTCTCTTCTCTGACTCTGTCTGCCATGGCATGGGCAGGGCACAGGATGGAAAACATCAGTTTACTGGTGGTGGTCATGTGGGCACATGATGACATTCCCTCTCACTATCTGGTGGCTTTGGCTAACCGCAGTTTACTGGTGGTGGTAATGTGGGCACATGATGACATTCCCTCTCACAACCTGGTGGCTTTGGCTAACCGCAGTTTACTGGTGGTGGTCATGTGGGCACATGATGACATTCCCTCTCACTATCTGGTGGCTTTGGCTAACCGCAGTTTACTGGTGGTGGTAATGTGGGCACAGGATGACATTCCCTCTCACAATCTGGTGGCTTTGGCTAACAGTGGTTTACTGGTGGTGGTGGTCATGGGAACAGCTGCAGCCTGCAACACCTTCCCTGTTACTGTCAGACACGGGTGGGTGGCACAATATAGTGTGTATTGTGTTGCAGTATTTCACTCTCAGTCAGGAGGCAAATATCTTGAATCTGCAGGTTTTAAGTGGCTAACACCTAGTACTACAAATGGACAGTTGTGTCTAAGAGGCTGACTATGTTTGCTAATGATAGCAGCACACATTCTGTTAAGTCTAATCAGAAATAATACCAAGGCGGGGAAGATAAAATACAGTAGAAGGACTGTGAATTTACTTGTGCCAGATTGCCAATATGACATATGGAATTTGAGTCATTCTGAGTGGGACACTGGTTTAATGTTATGAAAAACAAAACATATACTATTGAAAAAATGTGACAGCCTTTTAACCACTTGACTTAAAACCTACCAACATCAACATCCTCATCATCATCATACAGGAAACTGCCCTCACAGTCATCAATGTCTGAATTGTGCTCACCAGGGAATTCTTTCTCCATGATGTCATCATCTACATCAATGGTGGTCCATTTCATGATGCCAGTGCCACCAGGATGGTCTGTTTCTCCCACATCACCACAACCATGACCATGCTGGGGTACAAATACAAAGGTTGCAGTTTGAGCGGTATGTGCCCCTGATTCATTTTTATGAATGTCAGCAAGCTGACATTTGAAAGAGAGAGGTTTGTACGACAATCACAAACTATTGCACCCACAGAACTGAATACTCTTTCGACACTTACACTGGAGGGTGGGCAAGTCAGGTACTTCAGTGTCACTGAGGTCAGCTCTGGCCATTCACTGATAGTGCTGGGTGAAAGTTGTGAATTCCGCCTGTGCAAAACTTCCTTGAAAGGCAAAATTTCCATGGAATTTTTCACTCTTTCACCTTGGGTGAAATTCCAAACTTCTGCTAATGATCTGTGGATTTTTGCTTCATACTGCGTCATTTTGTAACAAAGTGCAGTTTTTTTGTAACTAGATGCAGAAATAAATTATCCTGTGAGTTTTTCCGCAGCATAGTGTCATTTTTCATGTTTTTCAAGGCATTACTGTAGATTTCTTTTTCTGCCATCAATGTATTGCCATTTTTGATTCTGTAGATGTTGTATTGTAAATCCTGAGGTACAAAACTGAATGTAAGCACCCAAAAAGTGAAGACCCACTTAGCTGTGGTGACAGAAATTAACATTAATGTTTTTTTTATATATTTTTTGGTTTTCCTCCTGTCTTTACTGAATTGCAGGTTTCTTATTTTTAATTCCACAGAACCTGCTGAGTTGCGTTTTGATTTTGCTGCATTGTTCGTCGAATTCCACAGTTTAGAACATTAATTCTGCTATTATCTCTCATTAATCCGCAGTTTTCTCAAATCACATGATTTTCAAGTCTGCATCCACGTGGCTAGAGTTGATTTTTCCACAGTTTTCAATAAATTCCACATTATATCCAATAATGCGGAATACTGTCTTGTTTAAGTTCAGTGACAGTGTAAATTTTCCACAGTTATGCCTGGAAAATCCACGGAAATCTCAAATTACACGGCAATTATTGCTAACTGCATTGTGATTGGTTGCAGCTCTTCAGTGATTACATGGTATGCATAGGGCTTCAGCATGTCAGTCTCTTTCCCTCAGTTTCACTTCTGAAGAGATTTCTGAAGAGGATTGAGATCTCTGCAGTCTGATGAACCTATTTTGAGTGTTTACACTTAAAAAATCATAATTTCTGTGGACAAAATTTCTATACATGTACTTTTCCTGATGCTATACTAATTTTTTGGTATTTTTCCTGCTGAGATAATCAGTTATTTTGAGTTTTGTTTAGTGATACTTCTGAAAGAATGTGCTTCTCGCAGTTTGTCATTTTTTATGTGAGGTTTTTGACAGAACATTCAGTTTGGCGTTTGTTGAACTGCTATTTTTCTTGAGAGGGTGACTGAGATAGATTACTGAAGCAATCTGTGAAGTTCTGTTGACAGGAATTAGTGCAGCAGTTATATTGATTCATAGATTGTTGTTCACATCTCATTTTTTTTCATTGTGTTGCTTTATATTTTTTGTTGTGGGGTAATAACTAAAAGCAGCAGAACATGTCGTCTGGAAAGTCAAAGTGTGCTGCAGTCTCTGGGAAGAAAACAGTTCCTGTTTCAGCATGTAAAACTGTCTCTACTGGAGGTGCAGAAGGTATAGGGGAGTGTGTTAGAGGTGTTAGCAGCAGCATAGTTACTGGCAGTGCAACTACGGGAGTGGGCCATGATGTGCCAACTTCAGCAGCAACATACTTACTGGTAGTACAACTACAGGAGTTGGCCATGATGTGCCAACTTCAGCAGCAGGAGTTGGCATTGCAGCTGCTATTTTTTTTGGATTGAGTAGGCGTAGTGGTCAAAGCTCAACAGTTGTGGCCGTATCCCATGCAAGATCAGCAAGAAAAACTGCTGTGGATGTTGCAGCACTCCTGTGCCAGCAACAGGAGTCTCAGGAGAAGGAGGAACAGCCACATGATGATTCTGAGGAATTTTCTCAGGAGCTGATAGGGAGTAGTAGTACACCGGCAGTGGGTTATAGCACCATGAGGCCTGATGTTAGGTGTAGTCCACAACCATTAAGTTTCCTTGCTGAGGGGCCTGAGCAAGTGGCGGAGAGAGAGGCAGAGGAGAAAGAATTTCCTCCACATGAGCCTGACCACCCTTCTTGGGCTAATGTGGAGGGTGATGTGCAGCGTGCAGATGAAGATGACTTGGTGGAAATATCTGAATTAGTGCAAGAAATGTCTGAGTCAAGTATTACTGATGGGGGGGGGATGATGATTCAGTAACTGACCCTATTTGGAACCCTTCCCAAAAACAACTGAAAAAAAAGTGTAGTGATGGGTAAAGACAGGAAAGGCAAAGGCATGTCTGCTGAACCACAGCAGCATTGGGAGCAAGTGGATGTTAGAAGCAGGGTACCACTACCTGTTGTTGAGAAGCAGAAGGAAAAGCAGCAGCAGGCAATAGTGTTGCCCATCCCAAACCTCCCAGCCCCATCCCCTGCACATGCAACATGTGAAATCTGACGTGTGTGTGGCGGCAAGTCACAGGTGTGTGATTTTTTTTCTGCATGTGAGAGCAATGATAGCACAGCCATGTGTAACATATGTAAATCCAAAATCAGTAGTGGCAAGCTGGGATCACATTATGGAACCACTGGAATACATAGCCATATGCAAATGAAACATCCTATTCGTTGGTCACAGCAGAAGTGAATGGCAGCAATGTCAACTTCAGAATCTGCTCATGATGAGCAATGTGAAGCACCACTAGTTTCCACATTTAACCCCATACTCAGTTCAACCATTATTGATTCTGCAGATACCAGTTGCAGCATTACTTAACATGAACTTCATGCCTCTCCTCCTCTGTTGAAAGTAGGCATCATGGCTATCCTGTTACTCAAGGCAGTCTAATCAGTAGGCAGTCTTATAAACACAGTACATCCACCTCCCCACTAGTCACACAAAACTGAAGCAGCCAGATATTAGATCAGCCCTAACAAAGCACACTGAGTGCCACCATGACCACCCAGTTGCAAAAGAGCTGAATACAGCCATTGCTCGTATGCTTGCCACAGACCTGCTGCCATAGTCTTTAGTGGAGAAACCCAGCTTTCTTCACTTGATGGAAGAAGTGGCACCAAAATAGAAAGTTCACAGCTGCACATTCTTTTCCGCAAAGTCTGTCCCTGCTCTTTATAGTGACCTTTCCTGCTTTGTTTCCCACACAGTGTCCCAGTCAGTGGTACCCACGATCCACCTTACCGCTGATATATGGACAAGTAGGCCATCCTCTGGGATAAGTTTTATGTGTAATATTGAACACTGGGCATATTTCCCCAGGGTTTATGCCTTTCACCCATGTACATCTTCATGTTGCCCACTTTCAAGTGGTAGTAGTACTGTTGGTCCTCGTCAGCATGCCAAACTAAGTATGCAGAGCATGAATAGCTCTCCTACAGGTGAAAGGATATTGGAACAAATTAATGATTCCATCACAAGGTGGTTTAAGCTGCATAGTTTTTCTGCTGGCTTTATTGCTACTGATAATGCTCATAATGCTGTGAAAGTAATCCACGATGGCTCATTTTATCATGTCCCATGCTTTGCCCATGTACTGAATTTGATTGTTAAGGCAAATCTGGAGCATGAGTCAGTAACCAGTATGCTGAATGTGAGCCATAAAATTTGCAACCATTTTTCTCACTCTGCACTTGCAAGGTTAGAGCTGACCACTCTTCAGAAGGAAAATGGAGTGCCGCAACATTGATTAAAACTGGATGTTGTCACATGCTGGAATTCAGCACTGTAAATGCTCAAGTGACTACTCAAGCAGTATAAACTGATAAATGACTATGTCATGCAGCTGTGTGACTGTGACACACAGGCAGCCATGTCATTCAATCCAGCTCAGTGGATGTTGATGGACAGTGTAATTCAAATACTCCATCCTTTTGAAAATGCCACACAAGTGGTCAGCTCTGACAACACATGCCTGAGCCAGGTAACACTGCTGATGAGAGTACTGCATCAGGCACTTGTAAACATCAGGGAGTAGTTTCAAGTGGCAGCTGACTCAGTAGTTGTAGAACTGGCTAACATGATTCTGCAGTTATTTGATGATGACCTGAGAGTGATTTACATCAATACCTCAGAGGCATACAGTACATTCATATGCTCAGACTGGATTGGTCTGCCACCCAGTGCTGGAAACACACGATTGGTTCGTGCATCCAGCCCGGGAACTTGAAAAACCTTCCAGCTTTACAGCCCCCTTGCACTGGACTGACTGTGCTTGGCATCAGGCTGCTGTGATTGTGGACACCTATTGCTCCGTCTCAGGCTGCAGGGGATCTATGAGACTCTAAATTTTAGTATTGAATCTTTTGTTGTTTATTGTGGATCTATGCTACCTAAATGCTGCCTCATATGTTATAATTTATAGTATTTAATGTTAGAAACATGGCCTCCTGTACTGTGAAATTAGTGCATGCTAAAATATTAGTCCTTTGGAAATGTGAATAGGGCCCAGTGTTTAATAACATTGTCTGGCTCCTGCACTCCTGTTTCTGTTTTACTTTGTTTGTAATATTATAAAGTCTGTAAAGGCTAGACTCTGGGAAGGTGTTTCTCATTTCAGACAGCCTGTTTCTCCCTGCCTATCTTCAGCTCCTCTTAACTTTTCCATTTTCTCCCTACAACATCCCACTCTATACCCCCTTCCCCCAGCCTGTCTGACTCTTTCTAACTGTCCCCCCTCTTGAAATTTCTGTAATTTCTGGCTCCATTGCATAATTGCTAATTTGTTAGCCCCTGCTGCCACTCCTGGTGCCATTCCCCCTCCTCCTGTGCTCCTACCTCATAGCCTATGCCCACATTATTAATTCACTCCCCTGCTATTGTATTCCTGGGGGTGACGCTGCCTCAGGTGTTGTGCATCGCTGACTTAAGGTATTAACTGTGCCCTAATCAGCCTCTTCTCTCCTTTCTTCTAGCTGCCCAGACTATTCTGGGCACCAAGCGCTGCTTGAAGCCCTGCCGGCTGCCCATCATCCCTAGCCCACAGGGAATCCAGCAAGGTACGGCTTTCTAATAATTATTCCATTGCGGCTGAGCACTGCCACCTGATTGGTCAAAGCTACTCCTGCTCAGACATGACTGGTCTGCCACCCGGTGCTGGAAACACACGCTTGGTCCATGCATCCAGTCCAGGAACTTGAAAAAACCTTCCAGCTTTACAGCCACCTTGCATCAGACTGACTGTGCTTGGCATCAGGCTGCTGTGATTGTGGATGCCTATTGCTCTGTCTCAGGCTGCAGGGGCTCTAGGAGGCTCTAAATTTTAAATGTTTCCCACCCACCTGCTCCAACCCCGACCGCTATTAAATACACCTCCTCCCTCACACAAACCTCTAACCACTCCCACCACTCTGTCTGATTTGCTTCCTCTCTTAGTTTGTACCTCCACTGTTGTGAGCAGGTCCCTGCCCAGCTTTAAGGGCACACAGCAGCTAATAGGGCCAGGACACCCTCCTAGCTCCATCACATTACAGTAATTTCCATTCTTTCCCCTTCCCAGACCCTTTCTTGCCTTGCTTCCCCCACACCAATCATGACCTTGGCAACCAGATTAATGCCATTTCTTATACTTCTGACCACTCTCTGTATGCTCGCAGGGCAGCTGCAAAAGACCCTAAATCGCCTGACCCTCTTATCTCTGAGCATTCCTATGACAACACCTACTGCACTATAATGTCTGTGCTTGACTCCAACCTATCTACCAACTGCATGCCCAACAGCACACCCTGGCATACTTGGTCCATAATGCATCGAGCTCAGCTAGGGCTTCCCCCTTCCACACTTCTACTTAAGCTGGTCATGCTCTCTTATAAGCAGGCCACTAGAAAGAACCCCAAAAAGCAGCACAAAGCCTGCCACAAATACTTTAAATGCTATGTGGTTACAGTGGCCCTCCTGCTACTATTGCTCTCAGGCAACATCCACCCTAATTCGGACCCCCCTCTATATCAGGGGTTGAGTGCCCCAAAACCTGGCACACTAACCTTTGCATCATATCCGCAGACTGATAGCAAAGTTTGACAACCTACACACCTGAATAGCCCTCCAAAATCCAGATGTATTACTCATGGTCGAGACATGGCTCTCTCCGAAGATCCCTGATAGTGCCATCAGTCTGCCGAGCTATACGATTTATAGACAAGATCGTATATCAAAAAGAGGTGGTGGTTGTGCAAGCTACCTTAAAGACAGCCTTCAGAGCATAGTCCTAAATTTATTCAGCCTAGGGCCTTTCTTCCAGGCCATTACCATCAAGGTCCTTCTTGAGGCCTACAAAAAAACATTCACAGTCCTCTCTACATCCCCCCAAAGAACTCTTCCCAAGGTCTCCATGCCATCATAGACTGCCTTGGAAGCCTAACCTTTAGCCCTGGGGTTATACTCCTTGGGGATTTCAACATCAATTGGCTTGCGCCTGAAGCTAACCAATTCAAAGATGCAATTCAGGCTATCCACATTTCTCAGCTCATTGAAGCACCCACTAGAACTAATTCCAGGATGGGCACTAGTACTTTGCTTGACTGGGTGCTCACTAACTGACCCAAGCATACTTCTAATGCCTCCGTCCTCCCGGGTGACATCAGTGACCACTCCCCTATCATGTTCAGTTGGGCTAATAATTTCTCCAAACCCCCTTCTAGAACAGTCACCAACAGGGTCCTCAAGCCTGGTCACTCAGTCTGCTTTAAATCTGATCACCTTAGTGCTGACTGGTCTGTGGTTTATGGGGCTTCTGACATTGACGACGAGCTCGGCCATTTCCTCCTCCTATTCAACATGATCTGTGACACCCATGCTCTCATAAAAAAGTGGAAGGTCAATGGCTACTTCAACCCCTGGATTAGCCATGACACCCTAGAACTAATGAAAAATAGAGACCACCTCTGGCATATAGCTATGGCCACAGGCAAACAGTCTGGCATCCTGAATTACAAAGGGGCGAGGAATAACTGTACCAGGGCTATCTGATTATCCAAAAACATATACTATAAAGACACCCTAGCCAAGAACTGGAATGACGGGCATAAATTCTGGACAAACCTAAATGAGGTCACCGGTTGGGAGTCCAAAACGGCCCCTACAATGCTCAGTGTTAATGGTTCCCCCATCCTTGACCCCATAACTATTGCCAACACCTTCAACAATGCCTTCACTGACCTACAGAGTGTTCTCCCTGCTGACTCCTTCTCCTCCACCAACCTTGCACCACCCTCGCAATCTCCAATGCATCCCCCCTTTCGCTTCAAGGCTAGTACCATCGGGGAAGCCAGGAAGTACCTGCGTAAAGTGTTTGGTAAGGGGAGATTCAGTGGTGATAACCTTGATGTGAAGCTAATCTCGCTCACACTCAAAGAAATCCTGTCCCCCATCACCCATATCCTCAACCGTTCACTACATTTTATAGTATTCCCTCAAAAATGGAAAGCTGCAGTAGTTACCCCGGTGTTCAAGAGTGGGGATTATGTCCTCCCAGGGAGCTGTAGACCCATCTCCATACTGCCACCACTCTCGAAGGCCCTAGAATGAATCATTGTGCACCAACTTGTCGAACACCTAGACAAGTATGAGCTTCTATGCCCTGAGCAGCATGACTTTAGAGCAGGGCACAGCACCAACACAGCCCTCCTGGAATACACAGGCTTCATCCACAAATCCCTTGATCTCAGTCTGCTCACTGGGGCAATCTATATCGATGTAACATGGGCCTTTGATACGGTCAGCCATGCCCTCCTAGTTGACCAACTCACTGCCATTGTCCTTGCTCCAGAGATGGTTACATGGTTCCGCAGTTACCTGTACTCTTGATCACAACAAGTCAGGATAGGTGCTGTCCTCTCTGGCACCAAGCCTGTTTGCTCAGGTATTCCACAGGGGGTCAATACTGGGCCTCCTGCTTTTTAGCCTGTTTTTGAACTGCTTCCCCTAAGCCAGTCAGTGCCACATCCTCCTCTACACAGATGATGCAGTTCTTTTCTCAAATGGCCCAGGCCCCATTGCCCTTGAACAACAACTGCAGTGTGACTTCACCAGGGTTGAGACGTGGTTCAAAAATTATAACTTGATAATGAATTACAAAAAAAAACCAAAACCATGCTGTTTTCCAGCCCCCACAGTAAACACAAAAACCACCCGCTAACAATATGAAATGGGGAGGGTGTTCCCTTTGTACGTGTTCCACACTTCAGATACCTCAGTATCACTATTGACAGCTTGCTCTCCTATGCCTTTCATATTGACATCACAGCTAAAGCAATTAACAAATTCATAGGGCTACTTTATCATCACAAACATAGCCTGACTCCAGAAGCCCTCAGCATAGCGGTTTACAGTTCTGTGGGTTCCCTTGTAGACTACAGACTGCTGATATATGGCTCCACCACAGAAACTGCCCTCCAATGCATAAAGATTGCACTTAGCAAAGCCTGCAGGCTCACCTTAGGTGCGCACCAACTAATTCACACCTGTAACCTCTATGCCAAGGCACACTGGCTAACGTTTGATGGTCGTTTAAAATATCACTCCTACCTCCTGGCCCAAAAAATTTGCCTTGGTCAGCTACCACCAGGGGTCCAGCAACTCCTGGTTCCCAGCATGAATCCGAGGCACACCTGAAATTCTGAACAGCAGTCCTTCTTAACTCGAAAATATCATACATCTCAAGGACAAAGGTCTTTTCCCTACCGGGCCACGTTGTGGTTCAACTCCCTCCAGGAGAACATTGCTTGCCTACCCACACTGTGGTCCTTCAGAAGGAACCTAAAGAACCTTATAATATGTGAATCCCAATCCATCTGCCATTGCTAGCCCAAACTAAGACATCACCCCTTCTTCTTGCTGAACTGATCTTTCTCTTTCTTGTGCACCCTGCACTTGGGGCTAACCACCCCACCCCTTCTTTTCAGCACTTAGTGGGCTCTGACACCTTATAATTGCTGACAACTAACAGGTTCCCTGTTGGGCACATTAATCTGTCTGCTCCTGTTGTGTATCAGACTGTGTTTTGTAATAATCCAGTGTTAGTTATTGTTGTATTTTAGCAATCCATTGTATAATTACTACATGTACAAAAATGTTCTATTGCAATCCTGTAACTTGCCTGATTACTTCAATCCTTTGCATTAACTCTCACTTGTTGTCTGAAATGTTCTGATGTGGAACCTATGTAAAGAGCTTTGAGCTCAAATGGTTAATTCCAAAAACTTAATAAAATAAAAAAACTAAGTAAATAAATATGTCCTTTCTACATTGCTGGATCCAAGGTACAAACATGGCATTACTGCTCTACTTCCAGGTGGGAAGACTGAGGTTGATCGCCATATCCTTATCCTTCATGGGAAGGTAGAAAATTGTATGGCAAGGGACCATGCTGAGAAATGGTCACCAATTGCATCCCATCCCTGGGACAAACCTAACAGTGGAAAGGGTACTGCCATAATTTCCTCCTTGTCCTCTTCCACACGTAATGTGCCTATTGTAGTGTCCTCCTCCTTATCAAGCAGTTTCATAAACCTTCTGTGGTCCATGCTGCAGCAGGTTGGTGTTTCTGTACAACTGCCAAGTCATGGTAAAAGTCAACTGCAGTTGTCAGCAAGCTATATAGTTCGGTCCTACTTGGATGACCCACAGCAGCTGAACATTGATGAAGAGCCACTGTTATACTGGCAAAACAAGCTAGAAGTGTGGCCTGCCCTGGCATCTCTGGCTGTCGAGTATCTGACTTGCCCCTCTGCTAGTGTCAGCTCAGAGAGGGTTTTCAATGCCTCCAGTGCAATAGTCAGTGATCAGCGCAGTTGCCTGTCTGACAGAAACATAGAATACCTGACATTTATAAAAATGAATTCTCATTTCCTCACATTGCAGTATAAACTGTCATCGGTGTCGAGATATTATGCTGGTGAGGAAGGTGATGTCGAAATGGAAGCTGAAGCTGAAGAAGAATGTGTGATTCTCCCATCTGAGGAGGAAGACACGTCTGAGGGGTCTGAGTTTTCCTAATCATGCATTTCAAAAACATGGATGTGTACTGAGGTACTCATCACCCCATCACACGTGTCATAGTATTATATTGATGATTCATGTGCATTAAAGAAATATATAAAGTGCATGCAGTTGTGATGGTACTTGTTATTGTCCAAGTTGGACAATGTTCATGGTCCTCCAACTCTACCCCAAAAACATTTGAATGGACACATGTTGGCTTGTCTATTAGTTACTGCTTATTATGCATATCATGATGTGTTTTTCATCACTTGCTGTGTGAAACACTCAGCCACCTGTTAATGTTTAAGTTGGCCTATATTCAGGGCCTTCTACCCCCCCCCCCAAAAGAAAATATAAATACCAAAAAAATTTACCAGACACATGTTGGTTTGTCCATTAGTTACTGCTTATGATGCATATCATGATGTTTTTTACTTCACTTGCTGTGTGAAACAGTCATCCACCTGTTAATGTCCAAGTTGGCCAATATTCTGGGCCCTCTTCCCACCCCCCCCAAAGAAAATAAAAATACCAAAACATTTGTACGGACACATGTTGGCTTGTCTGGCTGTTACTGTTTCTTTATAAGTACTGTACTGATAATGTTTAGTAAACTGTGGCACCTTCAGCGCCTTTCCAAGTTTTACAACGTTCATGTGCATGCTACATCTCAAGCAAACCACTAAACAAATATAATTATCTGAAACAATGCCTTGAACAGTGTCACAAGTTGTAATCCTTAGCTGCAAACTAGTGATGTTAATTTGTATGTATTCCTCTTGAAAACAACTTCAGCAGTACATTACCAAATAGTTATAAGAACATAAGAAACTAAACAACAGGAGACAGCTTGGTTTATCGTGTCTGTTGGAGATAGTAGTGATTGAGAACTGCCCCAGGTGTACATCTTTGATCCTGACACACCCTATCTCGCACCCTGATGTTGGTTGTTTTCCTGGCACTTCCACATGACATGCCTTTGTGCTTATCCCATGTCCTTTTGAAGGCATGCATTGACTTTGTCTACACCACTTCCATTGGCAGCCCATTCCATGCTGTCACCACTCTATGTAAGGAACTGCTTCCTCATGTCTCTTTTGAACCTTTACTCCACCATTTTTAGGTTGTGCCCTCTAGTGGTGGTGTTGGACCTTCTGTTGAATAGGCCTTCGTTTTCTACCCTGATTATTCCTTTCAAGTATTTGAATGTCTCTATCATTTCCCCCATCTGCCACCTTTCTTCCAGTGTGTACATCCCCAGATTCCTCTACCTCTCCTCATATGATCTATACTGCTATCCCTCTATCATTCTAGTTGCTCACTGTCCTCTGAACTGTCTCCAGCAATTGCATGTCCTTCTTCCGCTGTGGATGCTAATATCTTACTCCTTATTCTAAATGTGGTATTACCAAAGACCTGTACAGTTGCAGAATAACATCACTGTTTCTACTGGTGAAACCCCTTGCAATAAATCCCAGCATCCTGTTTGCCTTTGCAAATGCATTTTTACATCGAATTGAGTGTCTCAAGTCACTCATAATGATGACTCCCCAAAATCCTTTTCTCCCTTCAATGTTGTGAACTGAACCTTTCCTATGTACTTTCTTATGTACTGTAGTACTCTGTTCTTGGGTTCTTCACCTCATGTGCATCACCTTGCATTTTTTAGCATTAAACCCAAGCTGCCATATCCCTAAGCATCTCTCCAGTCTGGCCATGTCCACCCTCAGTTCCCTTATGATCTCCTGGCCTGGGTGTCCACCCTCCGACCTAGCTTAGAGTTGTCTGCGAACATGCACATTTTCCATCCGAATGCCTTCCCCTTTGTTGGTGATAAAGATGTTAAACAACTCCGGTCCTAACACCGACCCCTGTGGAACCCCACTTGTGAGCTCCCTTGTACTGGAGAACTCCCCCCCTTAACCACCCTTTGTGACCTGCCGCTTAACCAATTAGCAGCCCATCTAACCAATCTTTCACCCACCCCAAGGTCCTAGTTATAATTTCCAGGACCAGATTCAAGTTACAAGGGACCAGTGTATCTGAAAAACAGGAATAACAGTAAATATCTGTGCCATACTGTCACTGCTACACATGCATACAGCATTAAAAGAAACAGAGTAACTACTGTTCAGAATGCTGCTGCAGCTGCTCCTGTCCTGAGACATTCACCAAATTAAAACCATTGCAGATCAGGACATCCCATATCACAACAGCAATATTAAGTTGGATGCTACATTAATTTTGCCGGTGATGCCACCCCAGCCATATCCTGAAGATGAAGAAACCATCTTATTCCCAGCTGATCCTGCTGTACCAAACAATAACAGCCAGTGTAGCCAAAGTCAGTACGATGCCCCAAAGAATCCTAAAGATGATGACTGATTTACTGAACCCATCACCTCACCACTGCAAGCAAACTGTGGGTTATGAGTGACGCTGCAGAGAACAGCAGAAATAACAAATTTTATCCCGATACATGACTCTGGTTCAAGTGACACATTCAGCAAATGTACCACCAGTGTTGAATTTCTTGATCTTGTTCATGCCATAACAAAGAAAAATGTAAAGAAGAAGTATGATGGCCCAGCAAAGCTGCTGAATCTGGATGCAACTGCTGATTCAGAATCAACAACCATGCCACAGGCTGGTAGAGCTATTAAAGTTCATTGTTGTCACATCATGTAATTTAGTACTTGAGTAATTGTTTTAATGAGCACCCTATTTTGAACATTAACGACTATATTGCATTACTGTTACTCATATAAGAAGCTATCCTAGACAAAATAGCATTGTTTGTGTATTGCGAAGGTGTGTGTGTGTGCTGACAGTCACACATGGGGAGGGAGTGTGGCGGTGCTACTAGGGTACTTTGTTTCGGTATGCACTGTAGTCCATAATAGTCTGTTTGTAGAGACATGTTACAAGCACTTACATACTGTTTTAACTGCTGAACCACTCCTACATTTCTTGCAACATGCATTAAGCCTTATGATGACAGTGCTGTCTCTTGAAAAGCAGAACTGCTGTTGTTTCAGTACGGTACCTCTCTCACTCTGACTTATTCTCCTTCTAGGGCTGTCACATGCTGCCACTGCTGCTGCTGTCACTTTGGCCAATACCTGAATCATGTGTCTGACCAGCCCCACACTGCCATCCCTGCTGCTTCAAGGTGTGCCCATCTAAACTCACCAGGTAAGATATGTATGAGAACCTTTCTATTTAATACCCTTGCCTCTGTCTTCTTCTCGCAATGTCAACCAGTCAAACAGGCAAGTATTGTACTGGCATTCCTACTTTTACTCCTGAATATGTAGAGTATGTTTACTGGGTACTGGGTAGGTAGCAAGTGGTGATTGTCTGGGTAGTGGGGGGCACACAGAAGGTGGAGGTTGTAGGATTAATTAGGATAGTTAGTGTGGAGTTGTCTGTCACTGTTGGCAGTTAAAGATAGTACAGACTATAAGAAACTGTTCTGAAAGCCTTGTATAACATACCACTGTGTTTGTTAGCCAAATGTCATTTGTTTCTATAACTATCTCACAAAAAAGAACTATTTCCTTTCCAGGCCTTCCTGTTGCTGCTGTTGCTGCTGCCAGGATCCCACCTGATGCCACTTTTGACTCTTTTTTCATGATGTGTCCATCACAACTGACCAGGTAAGATACAGTTTTGAGGGATACCTTTCTATTTAATACCCTTGATCTTTTCCTCTCAGTGTCAGCAAGTCAAACAGGTACAGATAAGTATAGTACTGGTATTCCTACTTTCATTCCCCAAGATGTAGAGTGTGTTTTATGGGTAGCGAGTGGTTGTTTTTTTGAGGGGGGGGCACACACAAGATGGAGGACAAGTTGTTGGAAAATTTTAGAATTGTGTGTTGGTTAGGTAGTCACAGTTGACAGTTGACTCTCAAAGATAATTCCGTATCTAAGAAAATGTTCACAAAACCTGATAAAATGTTATAGTCTTGCATAGACAAATGTCCTATTTTTGTCTAACTATCTTAACCTGACTTTTTTCCTTTCCAGACCTGTCACACGCTACTGCTGCAGTTACTGCCAGGATCACACCTGATGCTGCTGTCATGGTTTCTTCACAATGTGTCCATCCCACCTGCACAGGTAAGTAATTTTTTGCATGTGAACTTTAGTGAAATAAAACCTTTTTATTATCCTTAGAAAAGAAATTGTACGACAATTTAATTAAGCAAAAAGATATGACCAGGGGTTAGATTAACTGTCGAGTGCCATATTGCCCCTAGGGGGTGAGTGATTGTTAATCTAACTCCTGGGAGTGCCTTATTGCTATTATAAAAAAATATTCCAAAAGAAAAGTGTTAAAAGTAAACTTTTTGAATGTTTTCTTGATTTAGAGGGAGATGTGAAAAATGGCAGCTGTACTGTTCATGAGGTGTAAAAAATGGCAATGTTGAAAATCTTGAGTGAAAATATAAAAAAAACTGTTGAAGCAATGAGCGTGCATAGTAACTGCGCAATGCACACCCGTAATGTAATTAGTCTGGGGATTGTTTACAGCAGATTGTCAACACAGGCATTTTGGGATGTTCTCTCATGAACAGTGTCACTGTGATTTTCTTAATCTGTCCCAAACACTGATTTCCCACATTGACCAAGCATTTCTGTGCTGGAAGTGTGAAAACACATTTTGGCCATGGTGGGAAAAATGACAGCTGTACTGTTCATAAGGAGGTGTGGAAAAATGCCAGTGTAGAAAATCTGAACTGAAAATATTACAAATTCATGAACTTATGAGGGTGAGTGGAAACTGCACAATGCACGCTCGTAACAGTCATTTTATGGACTTTTTCACTAAATTTCAACATAGCCATTTTAAGCTCTCTGTTTATGAACAGTGTGACTGTGATTTTCTTAATCTGTCCCGAACATTGATTTCGCGCACCGACCGCACCGTGTGTTCTACGTGATAAACATTTTGGCCAGATAATGACAGCTGTACTGTTCTTAGAGGTGTGGTAAAATGGCAATGTTGAAAATCTGGAGTGAAAATATAAAAAATTCTCAAAGTTACAAACGTGTGTAGGAACTGCGCAACGCACGCTCGTAAAACAGTAATTTTTGGAATTTTTTCACCAAAGTTTCAACATAGGGTTTTGGAGGGGCTTATCTCATGAACTGTGACACTGTCATTTCATTATGCCGTGACCGCAAAATCACCTTTTGGAACTAAATAACAAAATGACAGTGACTGAGTTCATGAGGTGGGGCTCCAAGAACCTCCATGTTGAAAATTTGGTGAAAAAATTCCCCAAAATGGATGAGATATGCCCCAAAGTTGAAAAAAAAACTCATTTATGCCATTATACAGCTTACTGACATTTCTTCAGTTTGTGGTTGGCTTTGAAGAGTGCAGATGTGTTCCCGGTCCACCAAAGATGGTCATGCTGGGCTCGGGTAAATATGGGGTGGGGGGCCTAGGAGTGGGTGCACAGAGGTGGGCAAGGGTTGGGGGCAAGACAGTCAACGAGGACCATTTTTTATTTTACAGATTTTTTTTTTCTTTTTAGAAGACAATGCAGGACTTTTGTCCCGCTGGGGTAGACTCCCAGCGTGGCAGCTGGAAGTTTATTTTTTAGTGGGGCAGTGGAGCTGACAGGGGATTGGGCACCCCCGTTGGCCAAATGGATGTTTGCCATGCTGGGGTGGGCTCCCAGAGTGGCAACTTGAAGTCGTTTTCTTTGGGGGGTACAATGGCGCCGACTGGCGATTGGGCACCCCAGTCGCCATACAGAATTTTGCCACACCGGGGTGGGCTCCCAGCGTGGCACCTGGAAGTCTGTTTGGGGCAGGGCAGTGGAGCCGATGGGGGATTGGGCACCCTTGTCAGCCACACGGTGTGTGGGGGGAGCCTATGAGCACGCTGGGGTGGGCTCCGGCATGCTACATGGGTGTTCGGGGTCGAACTGTCTATGACAGTTCAGATGCAGTGCTTGATGGAGCAATTTGCATACTGCTCGCGGCAGTATGCAAATTGCCTGCACCTACCACCACTGATTGTGGCAGTGTTTTCCTCAGAACTGTATGCCACTGCATCTGAACGGCTGTCATAGACAGCTCAGACATTCATTGGCGTAGGTACTGATGAGAAAGGGGTGGCCATACAACTAGCTCTACTCACCTGGGAAGGGCTGGAATGTAATTTTTTTAAATTATTTGGCAGAAGAGCCAAAAGTGGTACAACGGTTTAGTTGGGCCACAAGAAAGTAACAGTGCCATATTTTGACACATTCACTGAATACAAATTCAGAACTGGCTCATCCTTACCAGGCACCACATATGATTGTCAGAAACCAAACGTGGTGTTAAACATAACATCTGCTATATCTAAATGTTTGTCAGCTACTACAGATAACACATACTAAAGGCTCATCCAGCAGTGTAAACACTCATAGAGGTCACACCTTATCCAAGAGTCGGAATCCTTTTCTGGGTCATCTTTGGGTCCAATGGTCTACCCCCACTCCAGGTCAGAGTACATTTTATGTAGCATACTCTGAGATGGGTAAAGGATTCTGAGAGAAAGTGTGCAATTTGCACAATTGTGCTGCATTTACATCATCAGACAATGTATCATCCCTATTAGAGAACACAATTTAAAAAATAAAAACCTGGTCAAAGATTGTCTAAATATGTGCACGTGCAGTTCAGTGCCCTTTACTCAGTAGTGGAAGTGTGTGTGTGTGTGTTGTGGGGGGGTCCCTGAGGCATGTAGTTCCTGGAGTGAAGTTACAAGTCTGCTTCAGTAACAGGAGCAAAATGTGAGTGGGCTGCTCCTTTGTAAAATATACCGCTCCAAAAGCACTAAACTGAGAAAAGAAAGTGTACACATGCAACGTATGATAAGGGAATGTTGCTCCAGACACCAGTCTGGTAGGTTTATGCCTACAGCAGATGTGGATAGTTCCTCTAGTGATTTGTTTCCATTTCCAACACTGCAGCAGAAAAATGTCTGCACAAAATGTCTAGAGGCATCATCAGAATTTGCAAGAGTTGCATGTTCTGCCAATATCCTTGGAACTTTCTGGCACTGCCGAGTCAAATAAAAGTGCTTTAGAATGTTCTGAAGCAGCCATATTGCATGTAGAGCTGTACGTATTGTTTTCCATGCAGCAATATTCATGCTAAATGAATGCCACTTCCAGGGTTCTATGTCAGAAGGCGATCATGAACAGCGATAAGCAATTGAGCTGATGTACATTGCAAAAATAAAATATGGCGAGTGTACACTCTGGTATCCACAAAACCAGCAATCAGATTCTACAATATGCAGGGGCTTCTGCCCTGCACCTTTACTTATTCTCAACTCCAAGGGGGTGCATGTCAGGGGGGTCTTAAGTAATAAAAACTGGCCTGACGCAAAAAGGAAGCCTGCTCCAGAACTGAATCCGGCAGCCTCCCAACCCCAGCCTGCCACCTTACCCACCACACCATATGGCCAGCTCAGCAGCCAACTCCCCTTCCACCAGTCATGCAGCGTGGTCCCCCCCCCACCGCCCACATGTATATAAAGACGCTTCCTATCGCTGTAGTCTCCAACCCCCTTATACTGTCATTACCCTGCCAGGTAGCCCAGAACACAGACGCTGTGACTGAGTCACCCTTTTTGCAGTTTCTCAAGGCACAGTTGCGTGTTCACTGGATACCCACTGCCAGTTGTCCCCCTATTTACAGATTTGGATTTATGTCTCATATATTACTGCTTTTAAGCTTTGTCTTTAACTAGAAATCCTTACTACAGACATGACATATCAAACTGAGAAACTGTAATAATGTTGACCTTTTCATACAGCCCCCACTTCCCCCCTCTCATTCCATCCATTTTTAGTCCCATGTCTAACTGTGATGTTATTTATTTGTGTGAGTACATATATATTTACAAGCATATGAAAACACCAGCAGATACAGGCCTTACGGTCTATCTAGTCTGCTCGATTGTGCAGCTAGCCCCTCAGCTTGCAGCTGCCTCACCCCTCCCCTCTTCATAATTATCCCCCCTCTCACTCTATCCCATCCCCTCTTAAAGCCATCTACCATGCTACAGGCTACTACCTCCTCAGGCAGAGCATTCCATCTGTCCACCACCCTCTCTGTAAAATACTCTCTCCTGACTTTCCTCCTGAATCTTCCCCCTTCCAATCTCAGCTGATGCCCCTTGTTATCCTTCCCCTTCTGATCTGGAAAATCCCTTCAGTACTAGTCTTGTTTATCCCCTTTAGGTATTTTAAGGTTTCGATCATGTCCCTGCTATCCCTCCTCTCCACCAGGGTATACATGTTCAGCTCGCCCAGCCTCTCCTCATAGGAGTACTCTAATCCCTGGATCATCATTGTCACCCTACGCTGTACACCCTCCAGCAATCTGATGTACTTCAGGAATGGGCACCAGAACTGCACGCAGTATTCCAGGTGCAGCCTGACCAGTGACCCGCAGGGAGCCGGATCACCTCCTTATTTCTAGAGGAGAGTCCCCTGGCTATGCACTCCAGCATTCTGTTGGCTTTCACTGCCACCTTTCTGCACTGAGCCAAGTTATTCATACTCCCCATTATGAGCACCCCTAGATCCTTCTCCTCCCGGTACATTCCAGCTGCACCCCCTCAAGCTGATAGCTCCTCCCCTGGTGCTTCGCCTTGAAGTGCAAAACCTTTCACTTATTGGCGTTAAACCTCAACTGCCATGCCTCCGATCATTCCTGTAGCCTGGTCATGTCCCTGACCCTACCCTTCTTCAGTGAAGTCTGAACATGTGTATTTGTTCACTATTTCTGTCTTTTTCTGGTCTCCCTCCTGACACTCCACTGTATCCTCTCTGAGCCTTACAATCCCCCCGGCTTTCCTTCTTTTGCTGATGTTCCTATGGAATGTCTTGTCTCCTTTCTTTACCATCCGCGCTACTCTTTCCTCAGTCTGCACCTTGTACTCCTTACAGCCTGCCCCACTTCCCTTAGAGTCCTTAGGTACACTTCCCTGTCTTCCTCCTTTTCATTCTCCTTATATTTCCTGAAACCTGCCCTTTGGCTCTTACTTTGTCTGCCACGTCTGTTGAGAACTCTACTGGTGTCCTCCTTCTTTTGCCTTGGTTTGTCATCTCCTCTATGATTCCCTTTAGGTGTTCCTACTGCTCTCCAACTCACCCTCCTATCTGCCTCCTTACCAGGGCCTGTTTGAAACAACTCCCCATTTTAACAGAATCCACCGTCCTAAAATCTAAGACCTTTGCTGTTGTATGACAAGACTATCTCTGTCCCTATGCGTTTTTCACTGGATCCCTGTGATTCCATCCCCCTTGGACAGTACTGTGTCCAGAATCACCTTGTCTCTGGTGGATCAATTACTGTCTGAAGCCTTCCCCCTGTAGGGAATCCAGGATGTCTTGGCTCCTGGTTGAAGCAACTGCCAGGATGGTTCAATCCTGGTCTGAGATACTGTGATATCACCAAGATGCAATATCTAACCTTGTGTTGCTATCTCATGAATTTGATCCCCTAGATCCCTATCCAACTCCTCCCCCCCGTTCTGAAGGCCTGTAGAACACCCCTGCACAGATTGCTGTGTCATTGCCTGGCTCAGGGGTAACCCACAGTGCCTCGGCCTACCCCTGTCTACCCAGTACCTCCGTTGCCTTTATACCCTCCCTGACATACATGGCCACCCCCCTGTACTCTCCTTATTCTCTTGAATAGAGCATATACATTAACATTCCAGCCATGATTTGCAGTGTACCAAGTCTCTGTTATTGCTACTATGTCCAGGTCTGCCTCTACTAACAATGCCTTCAGGTTTGGGATTTTATTCCCCGGGTTGTGAGCATTTGTAACCATGGTATTCTATGTTCTGCTGCCGAGCTGTACCCTATTCATGCCTTTGCTCCACTTCTTCTTTCCCTCTCCCCAAATCTCCTTTTTATGTTGCCTTCCTACTTCTGCCTTTTCCTTTATGTCTGAAGTAGGTATTACTTTTTAGCATCTTGCCTTGCTGCTCCTCATTTCTGTCTTCTCAATCTTATGGGGGTGGGCTGTTAGAGTCTCC
The DNA here is from genome assembly GCA_016271365.2 of Neoceratodus forsteri. Taxonomy (NCBI): domain Eukaryota; kingdom Metazoa; phylum Chordata; order Ceratodontiformes; family Ceratodontidae; genus Neoceratodus; species Neoceratodus forsteri. The sequence goes on along the minus strand of CM057453.1, from coordinate 1,214,977,720 downwards.
CTGCTCCTGTGTGCTCCCCCAATGGCTAGTAAACCTAAATAAAGATTGGGACATGGGTGTGGAAATGTCAGCTTGCAACAGGAACTGTGGTTGGCAGGTTATGAGAGGTTGGTTGGGGAGAGGGCTTGAAGTCAGGACTATCTGCAAGGTGACACTGACATTGGGAGAACTGCAGTTGCAGAATCGCTGGTAATTGTAGGTGACAGATAGTTCTATTAGAATATTTTCATTTATAATTTGACAAACATTTCAAGACAAGTAAACACCAAATCCACAGAAAACTGTGTTTGTCTAACTACTATCAGAGTACAATATATCATAGCCCCTTTATTCAAAGGAGATGCGCTGCCCATCTCAACAGAAAAGGGAGATGTGCCGCACATCCCCAACAATGCACTACAGAGTGATATTCAAATGGGCGGAATGCGACAACTGCAAGGGAATGGGCCAGGGCACACAATGATGTATGCAGCACAGGAAGAGAGGGCATTCCCATGAATGTGCTCTCAAGGACAATGACTGTGCCATGGAAAGATTGGCCATGAAAAGCTTTTGTTTACAAACTCATTGCAGACATAAGGGATTTTTGCTGATAATGTCAGAGTTTAGAGAAGCTGGGTTAGTGGCTAATTTGCTAGTGCCAGCTCGCTTGAGGGTCCAATTTCAGGGTAAGATATATTTATTCGAGGATATTGATTCTGCTAGAGCATTTTGCGAAAACAATGTTACAATACCAGACAATATAGGCTCTGACCTTGAAGAGGATGAGATAGATTAGGGTTGTCAGAACCCTCTGAAGTTCTGGGTTCTAATTCTAGTCTAGAACTTTTGAAAAAGTTCTAGGGTTCTAATCTTTTTTAGAACTTTTTAGAACTTGAACCCTATTTTTTAATTGTGCTGCCAGTAATGAAGATAGTAATACAATACATGTAAAGGAAAAACTGTTCAATATAAGGGGGGAGAGAAATTATCATGTGTGACATTGATAGGAATACAACTAGGTTTATCTGTGGTTTCTTCTGTTTGCTAAAGCCAACAACTTAATACGTAACAGGCTCACCCACCCACCCATATGTTAAAAGTTTTCCTGCTGCAGCTGCATCATAGTTCCTTGGTGAAAAAAGTGGCACATTAGCCATTTATGTACTCATTTATATATACTCATCGTCATGAATTATGAGAAAAAATAACTGATATTACCTAATCTCGGATATTTGCTGCTTTCTGTTTTAAATGAGTAAATCAAAAGTTGCTATGTTTAAAAGAAAGCTTTTATAACAAAGTCAAGTCAAGGTACTGCAGCCGCAGCACATGGAACTGTTGCAAAACATATTATGTCATAACATAGTCAGTCAAGACATTTGAATAAAAAAAATATGCCAGTCATTGTTGATGGTAAAAAATACATGCTATTTTCTAAGATAATGCGTACATATACCAACATTCTTGTTGGCAAATTGAAGTAATACATACAACTTTCTAAAATAATACATTTTTCCAACTGATACATCAATAAAATCTGTAGTTCAGTCACATAAATAAAAAAAAGTGGTTTCCTCACCACATACTAACTTAAGGAACATTTAATGTAGCTGCAGCAGTTGGCATGTGATGTTTAAGGGACAGTGTCTGTCAACCCCATTATGTATCAAATTATCACTAGTTGTAATGCAAAAACAATTTATGATAGGTCACATTCTGTGAAAACTACTGTTGCAGATTTTCTTTTATTTCTGATTCCTTTTTTCTTTTTTAAAGGGGATAGGACACCTGTGCTAGGTGGCAGAAGTTTGCAATGTATTTAATAAGAAAAAAAAATGTATATATATATATATATATTATATCTATAGTACGTTCCACAGTGGGGATTCAGTACAGCCCTCCCATACCATCGGTCTGTCATCATCTTTTTCCTCACCATCCCCAGCTGATCACGAATCTATAAATGGAAGGATTAAAACAACACCCCTCTTTCACCCCAGCACCCATTCTACTTTTCTTCCACCACCTCATCCATGCAGTAGTACCCATGCCACCATTACACCCATGTTAAAACCAACCCACAACCCTCACCCACCCTCAAGCACATATTCCACCCTCCTCCCTCACCCAAATGTTTAAACTACCCCACACTTAGTCATGAACTACCATTCATGTCACCCTTCTCTGTCCCGCACCCATGTTAAAACCCACTCCCCCAACCATCACCCATGTACTAACAACTATGCCATGTTTCTCCCTCCTGCATCCATGTTAAAGCCAACCCCCAACCCTCACCCATGCATTAGCATCCATGCCATCTTTCTCCCTCTTGCATCCATGTTAAAACCAACCTTCACTCCAACCCTTTCCCACCCTCCTGTGCCCATTCTACCCTCCTCCCCCTCTCAAATTCTAAAACTACCACATGCTTACTCAAGAAAAATGAAACTCTTGCCTCCAAATGAACCATACTTAACAGTTCCTTAATGAACAACACTTATGTGAAAAACTGACTTTTCAACTGCTTTCTTCTTATGGACAACATTCTGTACAGATCTCTTCATGGAAAAAGTAATTTAAGAGTTGTTACTATTATGCCATGGTCTGTGTACAACAGAATGTTAAACATGATCTATTGTGGTATGAGACCTATGCTTACAGAATGATATGTGCTCAACCATGACATAGGTAAAACTCCAGATGACTCTATTTCCCGGAAGAGACTTGTAACAGTATGCTGCCCACAGAAACATAAAAATACAAAATACAGTTTTTCCCATAATTTTTTATTCAGTAAAGTAAGTTACGTATGGATCATTTTGGTTTATGGCTAACATTTCTGTAATTGAAAAAACAATAAACAGCTACCAATTAGAACTCATTGTTTTTTCCTCTTTAAAATTGAAAAATAGACCGGCCCTGGTCCCAGCCCATACAGATGCACCACAAAGTCACAGAGGTAAATCTAAAAATATATGTTTGCACTTTAACTATAAATAATATGATACAGAAATGATTGACATGACAGTGTCCCTTTTATGCCAAATTTGGGCCTGTTCCCACTGATGTTAAAATTGCCCTGTATATAAAACTTCTTGACTTTAGACCCTAGCTAGAAAGCAGTTTGCCATGAAATGGTGAAGGTTTTGGGGGGTATATAGTCGAAGGTAGTAGATCCGAGAAAGAAGAGAGACAACAAAAGTCATCACAGTCTGTAAAATGTTCCTTTTTTGTCCAGAGAGACTTTGTCCCACACAATATTTACCAGCCACCACCATCTGAGTTGTCATCACCATCAACATCCACAACATCAGTCACTTCAGGATCAGTTTGTATACTCTTGTAGGGATACGAAAATCATGACTAATTAACTTTAATAAAAGTTAACGTATGTACATTTTCTGGCAGCAACCTATTTCTGGTGTCTGTCACAATATTGCCAGCTGTACTAAACATATGTTCTGAAGAGGCACTTGTTGCATGACAACCAAGATATTTGCAGGCTTCATCATACAGCTCTGTCCAAATCGACTTTTTTGATCTCCAGTATTCAAAAGGGCATGCATCAATAGGAATAGGCAGTTCTTGCAGGTAACTGTCTACCATGATGGACAGAGACCATTCAGAAGAGGAATCAGCATAAGCTGGTATGGCAGCAATTTGGGAAAGGTTTTGCCACAGATTTAGCTTGCTACTAAGGGTTGAAGAAGTGGCAGTTGTAGAACAACTACTGTTAATGTTTGGTGACTTTTCCAGTTCTCTATCCCTTTGTGAAGATGAACCTGCATGTTGTGGTGATGACAACCTGAGGGTAATGTGCGTGTCTGTGTTTAACTCCTGTGAGTGCTGCAGCTCATCTAGCAACAGACATGTGTACTGCTCTATATCATCTGTTTTTGGAAGATGTATAGCCTTGAACCTGGGATCTAAGAGAGTTGCAAGGATGTAGTGTTTTGATTTCGTCATTGCAACTAATTTGTCATTGGTTTTGAAGCGCTTGCTCATTCTCTTTACGAGATTCCCATGATACAGCCGACATGTTGTCTGAGCTTCAGATCTGTCTTTTTTTCTATTTGTAGATTTAGAACACTAAGATGATGTGAAATCAGCATTATGAGTGGGATAACCTGACTCTGAGATGCGCCTTCAGAAGACATGTCCCTTGTAGCTGTCCCAAAAGGAGCGATGATGCAGCACACTGTCTCCATTAATTTCCACTGCAGCACAGACAGTATAATGCCATCTCCAATAATGTAATTGGAGCAATACTCATGTACAGCTTGCTTTTGCTTCAAGAGGCACTGCAGCATATAAAGTGTTGAGTTCCAACGAGTGGAAACATTTTGAATCAGCTTTTGCTGGGGCAGCTTGTGGGTTTTTTTGCAGTTCGGACAACGTCCGTATAGCCTTGGTTGAATGTGAAAAGTGAGTCACAAATTTTTTTGCAAACAGCAATCATACCATCCACTTGTGTTTCACTGCTGAGAAATCCCATGACAATTAAACGTAAGCAATGTGCAAAGCAAGAAGCATCCATAAATCCTCCATCCTGTACTGCTTTCAAGATGTTGGCTCCATTGTCACTTACTATGAAGTCACATTTTAGACGTGAGAAAAAAAACATTCGTCAAGGAGGTCATTTAGTTCCTGCAAGATGTTTGCAGCTGTATGACTTTGCCCAAACTTCTTTATATGCAGCAGAGCCATCTTTTGGGGTGTCTTTGTTTTTGAAGAAGCACAAGAAAACATGACCCAGTGAGCGGTAAGGGACATGTAATCTATGTTTTGGGTGCTGGTCCACATATCTGCTGTGACATGAATAACCCCACCCTCTGCAGTTTTAAGTGCAAGCATCACTGTCGCTTTTAAAGCCTAATAAATGTTTGGTATTTCAACATAGGAAAAGTACCTTCAATGAGGAACATTGTAACGAGGCTCTGCTAGTTTCATGAGCTCCCTAAAATCCTCATGATCTACCAAAGAGTATGGGAGAAGGGCTTCAGCTAACAGTTCACCAATTCTGTGATTAAGTTGAAGGGTCTTTTGATGATTTTTAGCAAAGGTATTCTTCCTTTCAAATGCCTGAGACAGTGTTAGCTGTTTACAACATGTTCCTGCTGGTTTATTATACACCATGCTTCGATGGGCAGATGGATGACTAGGACTTATACATTCAGTGCCATCACTGGATGTGCAACTGGCACTAATGGTGCTGGCACTGGTGGTAACAGTGATCCTAGGGCTGGCAGTGGTTCTGTCCACATCAAGTTCAGACAATTCAGTATCCATTTCAGATTCCTGACCCTTCTCATGTGTGGTCTGGAAGATGGAGGACATGGGTTTTGGACGATCAATGATCAAGCAAAACTGAATGCTTTTTTAGATGGAGTTTAAAAGCTGTAGTGCCAAGGCATGAGACAACTTTACCGTGGCTTACACTCTGTTTACACAGGGAACAAATTGCTCTGCATGGATCAGTTTTACTGACAGAGAAATAATTCCACACCTCAGATGTGACAGATTTTGTCTGAGTGCTAGGAAGATAGCTAAAGACTGTTTGTGTCTTTTCACCTGTCCTAACAGAATCCAGGACATGCTCCTTGGTGCTAGAAGAGTGGGCAGAGGACTTTGATGGACTTTCATTGCTGGCCAGCACAGAAGTGGTGGATTCAACAGACATGTCCTTTTCATTGCCAACAGTGCTGGATGTATTTGCAAGTGCACTACCTGATTCATTGTCAGCAGATTTGCTCATTTCACTTTGTTGAGGAAGTAATGATACGTCACAAGACACAACAGTGGCAGACTGAGACAAAGAGCTACTGTCTGAGCAAGAGAGGGACTCACTGTCACTTGCATTATTACTGCTAGTCACAGGGATTTTAACAGCATGAACGGCATACCTTATGGTGCCTCTCCATGTGACCCCAGCAGCTGCACAGGTTTTCTTAAAAGGTCCCCCTTTACCATACTTCACTGTTGCTCTTTTGCTGTTTGTTAAATTTTTATCATGTGAAACATTTTGGTTATTTCTGCTAGCACCAGGATTACCACTACCACCAACACCTGCTCCAACACCAGCACCAAATGCTTCATCTCTGTTGGTGTCAGCCATAACAGTACCAGTATACTGCAGTGAATACACCCACACAATTCCTGTGTAAGAAAGCAATGTGATCTGTGATCACTGGTTATTCAATTCAATTCAATTCAATTTTATTTATAAAGCACTTTTCAAATTCAAAGCGCTGTACAGACATTAAATCAATAAAATCCAGATCTTAAAAACATTTAAAAGTTAACCAAGAACTAACAGGAGTATGCTAATTCGAATAAATATGTTTTTAAGGCAACCTTAAAATTAGCAATGGTTGGGCATTCTCTCAACCAACGAGGTAGAGAATTCCACAGGGTTGGTGCTGAAAAAGCAACTGCACGAGATCCTGATGACTTCAATCGTACCCTGGGAATCACCAGCAATCCCTCATTGGCAGAACGGAGAGGACGGAGGGGGCAGTAGGGAATCAGGAGATCTTTCAGGTAACCAGGTCCCTGATCGTGTAGAGCTTTAAAGGTTAGTAAACCAACCTTAAAGGTGATCCGCCACCATACAGGCAGCCAGTGCAGTTCACGGAGCATAGGCGTAATGTGACTGGTCCTCAAAGTACCAGTCAAAAGCCTGGCTGCCGCGTTCTGCACTAGCTGGAGGCGGCGGATATCAACCCCAGGTAGCCCTAGGTAAAGGGAATTGCAATAATCAAGATGAGTAGTGACAAAGACGTGGATCAATGTTGGAAGGTCACCCGGGGGGATCAGATGTTTCACCCGGGCAATATTCCTCAGTTGGTAAAAAGAGGATTTGACAACAGCTGACACCTGAGATTTCAGGGTCAAACCATCAGCAAAAATAACGCCTAGATTTCACACCTGCACAGAGGTAGAGAGCGGTACACCACCAAGTAATAAACCTAATGGCTGTCCAGCTCCCACACCCATCCCCAGATGACCTGGATCCACCACCAATACCTCGGTCTTGTCTGGATTGAGTCTCAACCAGCTCGAACTCATCCAAAGTCTGATCTCTTTGAGGCAGTTGTTAAGTACAGAGAGTGCATCACCCTGACTGGGGAGAAAGGACATATGCAGCTGAGTATCATCTGCATAGCAGTGAAAACCCAAACTGTATCGCCTGATGATTTCTCCCAATGGCAGCATATAAACTGCAAACAACATGGGAGCTAAAATGGAGCCCTGTGGTACCCCACAAGGCAGAGAGTGAGCGTCAGAGGAATAAATTCCAGTGACAACTCTCTGAAATCTGCCTGTGAGGTAAGAACGAAACCATTCGAGGACTGTACCAGACAGTCCACAAAGGATCCGCAGGTACTCCAATAGCACTCCATGGTCTACAGCATCAAATGCAGCCGATAGATCGAGAAGGACCAGAATGGTACGTGCCTTTCGATCTCGGGCCATAAGGAGGTCACTCAATACCCGGACAAGGGCAGTCTCTGTACTATGCCTTTTCCTGAAGCCAGACTGGAGAGTATCATAGACATTGTGAGATATAAGGTGATCATCCAATTGCAATGCAACTGCCTTTTCAATAACCTTACCAACAAATGGCAGGTTAAAGATAGGCTGGTAGTTAGCTAGACAGTCAGGATCTAAGGAGGATTTTTAAGGAGTGGTTGAACTATCGCTCACTTAAGGGGTCAGGAAAAACCCTCCAAAGATTTCCAGACAATGTCTGCAAGGATTGGGTAGATGGCTTCTACACAACTTACTAAAAGCGGTGTAGGACCCAATCCAAACTACAAGTAGTTGGTCGCATAGTTTGGATGATCTTCACAATGTCAATAAATTCCGTCGGTGAAATCTAGCCAGACAGACCGAGGGATGAGCCACCTCTAGTCGACCATCGCAATCCCCATAGGAGAGGTTGAGCCGATACTGGACCTGAGTTCGGCAACCTCATCCACAAAAAAACGAGCAAACTCCTTGCATCTTAGCTGAGAGAATGCTTCTCTGGGTTGAAGACAGACTGGATTGCACAGTCTGTCCACAGTCCGGAAAAGCTGAGCCAGTCGATTTTGTGCAGCAGAAATCTCTTTGGACAGGAATTCTGCCTTCTTATGAGTGATTTCTGAGTGATAGCGATCATAATGTGTCATCAATCTAAGCCTGTCGGCATCAAGGCCCAATCTCCGCCAGACTCTCTCCAGCCTTCGGCCAACTCGCCTTAATTCCCTCAAGGAGCCATCAAACCACGGGCTCCTTGGATGAAGAGTGAGAGGCCGAACACAAACAGGAGCAATTTTGTCCAGAGCATCTCCCAATGCCTTATTTTAGGCCAGTACAAGATCATCTGGACTCATGCATTCACCCGACAAGCTCGAAAAATCCAACACTGCCGATAGATCATTGGGGTTAACACCCCTTAAAGGGCAGTATTGAACCATCTCCGTAGGGGCAGATCTATTAGAGGGGGCCCTGAAGCAGAACCTTATGGTGTAATGGTCAGACCAACTGACTAGTTCCACCCCCAAATCAGAGATCTCCATACCCATGAGAAAAATCAGATCCAATGAATGACCCCCTATATGGGTAGAGGAGGTAACAACCTGTGTCAGGCCCAGCATATTCATCAGCTGGAGGAGATTTTGACCAAAATGACAGAGTTCATCATCGACCCAGGCATTGAAGTCACCCAGAAGTATGAGTCTGGGAAACTTCAGCACCAGGTCGATGATGAAGTCTGCAATCTCCTGCAGGAATGCTCCACTGTCACCTGGTGGATGGTAGAAGAGGAGAATCCCACAGCCTGCACACTCTCCCAGGATATATTCAAAGGAACTGGTAATTCCACATGGCACATCCACAAGGCCCATCTCAGATTTAAACATAATGGCCACACCCCCGCCCCTATGATCCAGCCTTGGACGGTGTATCACCGAGAACCCGGCTGGAGTTGCCAAGGCCAAAACAGGGCCTGGATTTTCATCCAGCCAGGTCTCGGTGATGCAAGTCAGATCAGATGATCCAACAAGGTCAGAAATAATAGCTATCTTGTTCTTAATTGATCTGGCATTGCATAACACCGCCAAGGCGGGATGAGCTGTCAGGGAAGACCTCGGCACCTGTCCAATTATTTTGGAGCCCTTGGGTATGGGTACAAGAGTAAAATTTTATTTTGGCTGTGTGACACTGTGATTAAGTAGACTGAAAGTAATTGAAGAATATGATGGTTTGCAACTGAAGGATCCCAGGTACAAGGCTTACAGAATGATTGGGCTGCTGGGCATAGGCATACACATAGCAGTCAAGGGGCGCACAGCAGCAGGGTGATGGGATGACCACAGGAGACAGAGTTACATACACAAACTAAGGAAAGAGATTTTTCTGTCTCTCCTCCCATCAGGAAAATATATTTTTAGTCTTCTGTCATGTATTTAAGGATAATGCCACCACACACCTAGCCACTGGGCTTCACACAGTAACACAAACTGGGTAAGGTACAGTGCAGTTAAGGGGCACACAGCAACAGGGTGATGGGCTGACCACAAGAGATGGAGTTACACACACAAACTGAGGAAAGATTTTTCTGTCTCTCCTCCCAACAGGAAAATATATTTTTAGGCTTCTGTCATGTATTTAAGGATAATGCCTCCACACACCTGGCCACTGAGCTTCACATGGTAACACACACTGGGTAAGGTACAGTGCAGTCAAGGGGCACACAGCTGCATGGTGATGGGCTGACCACAAGAGATGGAGTTACATACACAAACCGAAGAAAGAGATGTTTCTGTCTTTCCTCAGGGAAATATATTTCTAGGCTTCTGTTGTGTATTTAAGGATAATGCCACCACACACCTGGCCTCTGGGCTTCACACAGTAACACACACTGGGTAAGGTACAATTCAATCAAGGGGCATACAGCAGCATGGTGATGGGCTGACCACAAGAGATGGAGTTACCATACACAAACCGAAGAAAGAGATTTTTCTGTCTTTCCTCAGGGAAATATATTTTTAGACTTCTGTCATGTACTTAAGGATAATGCCACCACACACCTAGCCACTGGGCTTCAAACAGTAACACACACTGGGTAAGGTACAGTGCAGTCAAGGGGCGCACAGCAGCATGGTGATGGGCTGACCACAAGAGACGGAGTTACATACACAAACTGAAGAAAGAGATGTTTCTGTCTCTCCTCAGGGAAATATATTTTTAGGCTTCTGTCATGTATTTAGCAGCAGCAGGGTGATGGGCTGCCCACAGGAAATGGTCTTCTCCCAATAGTACCACAATAAAACTCACATTGGCTGGGCAGTAATAATTAGGGTAGAGTCACTGCAGTCAAAGGTAAGGGAACACAGCAGGGTCCAACCTCCTGATACTTGTTGTAGGCTTTAAACAATTCAGTTCAATAAAGTTTATCTGTTCATTTACACATTTTTTTTGTTTGTTTTTTTTTACTTCGTTTTGTATCAAAATCTGATTATTTTCTTCACCCCTGCCCCACTCGGGGTTCTTTGTGTCTCCAGACAAATTCCACCAGACAGAGATGAGTACTAGTACTAGACTAGTTAATCTTTTTTAAACAGCTCAGGAGGCAAAGGAAAGTTATAGTAGCAAGTTAGCAACTAAGACTAAGCAGCACTCCAAATTAATGCAGGCAGTCAGCTGTAAATCCCTCTCTGTGTCCCACCTGAAAGAGTAGATCCAACCATTTTCTCCTACCCACCCTTTCTTTCTTCGGTCCCCCATCCTCCCCAACCTTTTCACCCCGTCCCCCACCCACACATCAGCTTTATTTTTTTTTTACTCTAGCTGGAGGCAAAGCAGGTCATCAGTTCACTTTTTAAAAAAAGTTCACAACTCGGCTCGCAAGTCGCAATGCTAGCAGGCTCAGCAGAGCTCCTTCCATCTCAGAGACTGAATGTGAAGAATGCAGCCACGCGTGACTACTGTGCTGGTCTGACCGCACCGCATGACCGCAGAGCAGTTGGTCAGGTGGTGATGGTGACTGTGATCAGGAGTATGCAGGCACAATCTCATCACAATGCCCCCCCACACAACAACAGTAACTGCAGCTGGAACCGGGATGGGATTGGGAAGAGAACAGAAGTGGAACTGAAGTCGGGACTCTCGGGAGCTGACAGTTTTGCAAACCAGCAATTAAAAGTAAGATTTTTGGGGAGATCATGTGATGCAGAGTGCTGAGTAGAAGTTCCTTCAAGAAGCTCCTGCCTCCCGATCACTAAATCATCTTTTTTGGATGTCCATACTTCTTAATTTCTCCTGTTTTCGTGATTCAGCGCTGTCTAAATGCTTTGGAAGTCTGGTTTGAGTATTATTTCGACGGATGGAGGCTTATATGAAGGAAGCCCCACAGAAGCATACCCCCCCCAGCTACTCCCGAAAAGGCCTCTAAAAAATCCAGGGCTTCGGGTTGGCCTGGACCTGATCCTCTGAGTCAATTTGGTGAGCAGGAACCTATAATGCTTTCCAGGTTTCTTGAAGAATTTAAGCCCTTTCGTGAAGAAATGAAAGAAATGGCAAAGGATCTGAAATCTCTTTCCAGAAAGTTGGATGAAGTCTCGCTATCTGTTTCCGATAATACAGCTCGAATAATTTCTATAGAGAAAAAGCTTGGAAGTCTCAATCCTGATCTGGTCTCTATGCGTCAGAAATTATCTCGTTTTGAATCCAAGCTCGAAGATCTAGAGGGCCGGAGCCATAGAAACAACATTGTGGTTCTCGGGCTACCGGAGGGAGAGGAAGGCCAACACGTTGTGGCATTTGTCCAGAAGCTGGTAGATTGGGTAGCCAGCCCATCTCCTTTTGGCACTGGCTATATTATAGAGTGAGCTCACAGGTCCCTATGGCCTAAATCTTCCCCGGGGGATCCCCCTTGCCCCATCATCAGCCGGTTTTTGAACTATTTGGAGAGGCAGCACTTTCTGTAGAAAGTACGAGCTTTGCAAGAGGTTCGCTGGGAAAACATGAAGCTGAGAATTTCACAAGATTTGCCTGGCTCGGTTCGCATGAAACGCAAAGTGTTCCACCCTATTGTTTCCAAGATAATTGTGGCAGGCTTGAAGTTCAGGATGGGATACTCGGCCAGGCTACAGATTCTAATAAACGGATCCTGGATAAACTACGACGATCCTGCAGCAGCCCTGATGAGCCTTAAGTCTACATTGCCAGATCTTTTTAAAGATCCCTGAGATGTTGTGCTCGTAGTATGGAGAGATGCAAGAAGCCGAAAGCTGGAACTCTTGTTTTTTCCTCTTGTGGGAAACCATCTAGTGTGAAGATGTGGGGAAATTTCCCCTGTTGGTTTGGACTGGGGGGATCATCGTAGGCCGTGCTGGCTTCCAGTTTTCCTGGCTCCATTTGCAGAGGACCCATGCTGGTTTGCAGCAAGGGACACTTGGGGTCTTTGGCCTGATCATGGGGGGATCTATACACCAAGTTTTAGTAGTTTGTGTGTGATAAACATAACAAAGAGGGGAGTTAGCTTTGTTGTGATTCACATTTGCAGTTTTTTCATCTGGATTGGTATTAGGACGGTCTTGGGCTTTCTCTATCAATATTTCTCACCCGGTTATGACCTGGAACCGGTCACTACAGGGCGTTCCAATTATAGGTGATTCGCAAGGATGCAGTCCTCAATTCGAGGGGGATTTAACCAAATCTTATCACTCGATCTGAGTGCAGAATTGACAATTCTCATATGGAGAGCCTGTGCATTTGGAGGCGGGTCATTCCTGGGTACAGACACTTAGTACGCCTTCCCCTCCAGTGGTGTGATAACAATTTTTCTTTTTCTCAATTCCCGTTCTCAATCTGTGCTGCAGGTAACTCCCCCTCACTGGGTTCCTGGTCTGGTTTTGGTTTCTCTAGGGTCGCCTCGTGAGACAAGTGCGGCTCCTGCTTTCTCTCTCGGTTCCGTTTGAGTTTCCATGATCACCTGGGTTGTGCATGGATCTCATTGAGGCCCCTTTCAAATAGGCTCCCTACAAATTCATACTTCGGTGGGATTGTGGTGAAAGCCCAGGATCGTTCTCTCTTTTTTGGGAATAATCAGCACTGTTTCGTTCTCAATACGAAGATATTTGAATGTAATAGTCTCTAGTAATAGGGGACACTATCGGGGGGTTGGAGTAGAAGGAAAAGCACCAGTACTGTGCTGAACGTTGCTTGTGACAGTTTAGAGGGTGGAGGAGAGGCGGTTATGGGGTATTGTTGGAGTGTGGGGGTAGGGGGTGAGAGGATTTAAACTTGGGGGTTATGGAGGAGGGTGGGTTTTACTGCAGTAACCCTGGGGGTATGGTTATAGGGGATATTTACCCCGTGTGCTGAGCTGAATTTTTCAAGTTCAATTACTATTACTGGATGGCTAATGAGATAACCTTCGCGACTTGGAATGTTAAAGGGATAAGAAAGAAGCATAAACAATATCAGGCTCTCAAACATTTAAGCTTACTCAGCTCTCAGATAACTTTCTTACAAGAAACCCATTTATTAGAAGTGGAAGCTTTACAGTTAAGGAGGCAGTAGGTGGGATCGATTTACAGCGCTCAGGGATCTACAAATAGCTGTGGAGTCATGCTCATGATTAACAGGGTATTCCTTTCATTTCTACACAGGTTATTAAAGATCCTGAGGGAAGGTTTACCCTTGTTAAAGGTACTCTCTGGTCTGTTCCAATATTATTGGGCAGTATTTATGGCCCCAATTTGGATGACCCAGGATTCTTTATGAGACTTATATCTATCATTCTTCCAATGCTTCCCATTAGGATTATTTTAGGGGGAGACTTCAACCAAGTGCTTGAGCCTAACTTAGATAGATTAGGTAGAGGTCTGGGAGGGGCCACTCCCGGGCAGAAGGCATTTAATGATTTATTGGACCAATGCGGGCTCTGCGATGTCTGGCGTGTTTTACATCCTGATTCTAGGGAGTTTACCTTCAGGTCTATGACACACGGTTCGCAGTCCCGCATTGACTACATTCTCATTTCTCAGTGCCTATTACCCGGGGTTAAGACCTCCTCAATTCAACCTGGCCCAATCTCTGATCATTCATTAGTAGTATGCAATCTGGCACTGCTTAATTTACCTAACAGGGAAACCAGATGGAAACTTAATGACCAACTTCTTAAGGATGTTAAATACTGTAAACTTATAAGGGAGCAAATAGAATCCTTTTTTTCATCTAACCTGTTAGATAGTGCAAAGCCAGATATTTTGTGGGGGGCCTTTAAGGCCTTCATGAGAGGGATCCTTATCAGTATGGCAGTTGGTAGGAAAAGGGCACAGGAGAAGGAATTAAAATCCTTATTATCCCAGATTAGATCTCTTGAAGTTAATTTCTCGATTAATCCCCTACATGAGGATACAAGAAAACTTCTAGTGCTGAAAGATAGATACTTTGAGTTACTTTGAGACAAAGCAGAATTTGCTATTATCCATACAAGGGCTAGTTACACCGATCAGGGGGAAAAGGCGGGATGCCTACTGGCACTGCGTATTAAGCAACAGGAATCAATGAGATTTATCCCTTCTATCAGGGCAATGGCTGATGGATCTTTAAAAGTATCTCCCACTGAAATAGTTCAAGAATTTGCCAGTTACTATACAAACTTGTACAGTGACATGGACCACTCCCCCTTGCCCTGAGGATATAGGGAGTTACTTAAAAAACTCTCATTTGCCCTCTCTCTCTCTCTCTCTGATTGGTACAGAGATTTTCTGGTTGTTCCTATCTCTCAGGAAGAACTTGCCAATGTTATTAGTGAACTACCAGCAGATAAGGTCCCAGGCCCTGATGGATTCTCCTCCTTATTCTATAAGGTCTTCCGGGACCTTCTATTACCAATACTTGGCCATTTATTTCAGCATATTTTAGCCGGGGTGGAAACAGATCCACACCTCTATGAGGCTTTGATTGTTCTGCTCCCCAAACCCAATAAAGACCTTGAGCTGGTTCAAAGTTATAGACCTATCTCACTTTTAAATCAGGATATTAAAATCCTCTCCAAAATATTAGCTAATAGGCTAACGGTAGTTCTTCCTGAGTTAATAGGTATTAACCAGGTAGGATTTATGAAAGGGCGTTCATCCTCTGATCACTTACGCACCTTGTCACATGTCTTCTCTGCTACCAGGGACGCTGAGTTCCCTGCAGGCTTGGTCTCCCTGGACATCGAGAAGGCATTTGATCTAGTGAACTGGAACTTTTTGTTCCGAGCTCTGGAGGCTTTCCATTTCTCCTCTCTGTTTATTTCCTGGATTGCCACACTTTATAAAAATCCCACTGCAAGAATCTCTGCAAATGGGGCATTCTCTAAGCCCTTTTCACTTTATTCAGGTACTAGGTAAGGGTGCCCACTATCTCCTCTGTTATTTAATTTATATCTGGAACCTCTTATTCAAAATAATCTCAACAATGTTTCTATACAAGGTGTGAGAATTGGGCGACACGAAATTAAAGTCACTGCATATGCGGACTACTTTGTTAATACACTTGTCTCATCCTGTGTCCTCAGTTCCGGCTTTAAGGAAATAGCAAGATTTAGTGACTTGTCCAATACAAACTGAATGCTAGTAAATCCCTATTTTTTTCCATTAAACCACAAAGTTTTCAAAAGTGACATTAGCCCTTTTGGTTTATGCTGGACTTCTAGGTCATTTAAATACTTGGGTATTAAATTTTCTCATAATCCTTTAACATGGTTTAAAGAGAATCTGGATTCCCTATTGCAAGTGATTACTCATGACCTTGAGAGGTAGTCTAAACTTCCTATTTCACTATGGGGCCAGATTAACATAATTAAGATGAACATATTTCCTAGGATCTTCTACCCATTATCTCTCCTTAACACCTTTATTCCTTTACTCTGGTTTAAAAAGACACATGGTGTATTCACTAGATTTATCTGGGCTGACAGATATCCTCGTTTGGCTTATCATAAATTGGCAGCCCCGAAACTGGAGGGGGGTTTGCGAATTCCCCATCTGGCCATATATCACTGGGCTAGTCACCTTGCGAAATGTTTGAGATGGGTATCTCCCGGCCCAGAAGAAGAGCAACCGGTTTGGCTTAAAATAGAACTGGATGCAATTAAGGCCAAAAATGTTGACCCTCTTGCATTATTTTTCTTTAAGTTTTCCCAAGTATGCATGACCGAAGAGTGCCCCATAATAATGACCTCTTTAAAGGTTTATTTTCAAATGTGTTCCTTTTTACAATATTCCCCTCATCTGGACCTGACCGAGTCTATTTGGAACTCTCCATCATTTACTATTAATAAGAATCAGATTTCCCATCAATGGTTGCCTCAATTGGGAGAGGGGAAGCTTCTTTCTGTCACGGATGGAGAGGGGCATTGGTTATCAGTGGAAGATATGATTAAGAAATTTCTCATCCCGGTTTCTTTCCACTTTAAAGCTTTACAATTAAAGCATTTACTTGTAATTACCTTGGGTAATATTCCTCCCTCCCAGACCATCTCTTCTCTGATACCCGAGGTTTCCCCACTTTCTGGTTCTTCTGGTGTAATCTCTAAACTATATCAGGTTTTGTTTCATAAAAGTATGGGGTCCATTTGGGGCTTCAAGATTCTGGAATAATTTTTTCCCTCAACTTTATTTGGATTGGCACTCTCTCTGGAGTTCATGTCATAAATATATTTCTCAAGACAGACTGCGCCTCATGCAATACCATATCTTGCATAACTTGTATTATACCCCTGCCAAATTACATAGGTGGGGCTACCTGAACTCTAACATGTGCAATAAATGTTTCCAGGAAGAGGGTACACTTTTCCACATGTTTTGGTCCTGCCCAAAAATTTCCCCCTTTTGGGATTCAATCAAAACTTTCTTAGATCCCCTGTTGGGCCTTCATGAATACTTCACTCCTGAGATTTGCCTGTTGGGGGACCTGTCTTTTATCAGAGCTAAGGTACGAAAGTTCCACATCTGTATGATTGCCTTATCGACTAAGAAGCTTATTCTTCGTCACTGGAAAGACAGGTCCTCCCCACCCCATTCAGGAATGGGTAAAAGAAATTTTGTCCAACTTACGCACAGAAAAAGCGATTGCTAGTCTCCATAATAGATTGGCAGCATATACTAAAATCTGGGATCCCCTTCACTCATTACTCTCTCTGGTTCAAGGCTAAATCTATGTTAGGCTTCATGCTCTTGTAAGACTTTAAGTAAGGATCTTGGCATTGATGGGTACCAAGCTGGGTTACTGCAGTAAGGGGAGGGTAGGGTGGGTTAGGCAGTTATTCCTTCACATTGTATTAGAGAGTCTTTGTCAATGTTACTTAAACTGCCTTTTATTGTGGAAAATGGATCAATAAACTTTAAATTGAAAAAAAAAGTAAGATTTTTTCACTCGGGGGCCAATTTGCATTTGAGACTTGGATTTTTACAAAGATTCGAACCCTTTTGCGAACCCTCTGGTATTTGAGTTCTACATTAGAACTCGAACACCAGGGTTCGAGATGGGTTTGAATCTTACTCAAACTAGTTCTGACATCCCTAAGATAGATCACACAGAATATCATCCAATGAATATATGAAATACTGACTTTGAGTTATTCTTTCTTGAGGATGAAATTATGATTGGATTTTTCTTTATTGACTATGTTTGGGACTCAGTGTAGGAGGGAAGGGTAATTGGATTTCACGGCTAATTTACGATATGTATTGATTTAAGGCTGGGATGTAAAAGCTTGGAGCACATTCTAAGTTAAAGATTATGATTTGAAATTTAGAATTATGCTCCAAGAACTTTTCTTTTGTCTTTTTTAAGCCCCTTAACAACAAAAATATCATTTTGTGCTTTATTATGTTTATGCTCTTTATGTATAAATGTTTTCTTAATGTTTTCTAATCGATGGGAATATATGTTCTTGTTCTCATTTATTGTCTTAAGGAATAAAACAAAGAAAGTATAAAGACAAAAAGCAGGTCTAACCCTGCTGGCCACCCACAGGCAGGCCGTGGAAGAGCAGGCAGCCACACATCAGCCACCTGCCCCAACAGTCTAGTGGAAACCCCCTCCCAGCCACTCCCCTGGTGTAAACAGAAATCCCCTGCCACACCATACCATGCTCGATCCCCGCTGAGACACAGACGTGAACTAACCACGTATTCCATAGTGTAGGGTCCCTTCCCCTATTGATGGCACATTGTCCCCCTGGCACCATTCCCCGTACAAAACACCACCACCACCCACGCGGCACCACTCCTAGTCCGATGTATCCTCCCAGCACCAACACATCCCTAGTCCCTTATGGCATGTCCACTGGAACCACCCCGGCTCATCCCCAGTGTCACATCCCGTGACCAGTACTGCCATAGTGCAGTGGCCCCTACACCCCGTCAGGATCGGATCCCCCTCAACTCAGCTCCCCCCTCCCCCAACCCACCCAGGGGCCAGTGACTGAATCAGCCCTCTGCATACTATCATTGCCAGCCATCGACTGAATAGTCACAGCAGTTCACTGCACTTAGAACGCATTCATCCAATGAGTGTGAGCTTTGTACAGTACACTGCTGTGACAGTTCAGTCAGCAGCTGGCCCTGATGGTGTGTGGAGGGCTGACCCAATCGCCAGCCCTGGGTGGGTCGGGGGAGGGGGGAGCAGTGTTGGAGGGGTTCATTCCTGACTGGGTGGAGGGGCCACTACTCTATGGAAAAGAGATTGGGGTTCATTGTGTTTGAGTTTTGGGATTGGGGATGTGAGGGGGTACCACTAGAGTAGATGAAATGGGATGGGGCTCATGTACGTGTTTCTTAGGGATCGGGGCAGGCAGAGGGGATACTGCTTGACAATCAGGGCTGGCAGGGATACTGCCATTCATTCATATCATGATCAGAGCTGGGGGGGTACCATAAACTTATGGATACTGGCTTGGGATGTTGTCATACACTGATCAGGGATTGGTGTGTCTGTAGCTGGGTCGGTTAGCAGGTGTTGGGGCAGGGGTGGGGGGCTCTACACTATGGAAACAGCATGAGTTGTGTTCTGTTGCACTCAGTGATCAGTGTTGGGGTGTGCGCTGCACTAGGGTCAAGATGAGGTGGGTGCTTCATTGTGCTTCCGTGACGTGGGTGGGGGCCGGCCTGGCACAGCCAGCTGTGTGCAGCTATGCTAATGAGCACATAATGGGCATGCATGGGACCAGTGTGTGCCATGCATGCCCAATGTGCTCAGTTGCATATGCTGGCTGCATAATGCCCTTGGGGGAATGGCTCCCTGCATGGTGTCTATGATGTCTCTGCTCCTGGCTATGGCTGCAGCATGGTTGCTCTAGTTGACATCTGGCAGATTGAAGTCTCCCACAAGCAGCACTTCCCCTTTAGCAGTCATTCTATGGATGTCTTTGACAAGTACCCTGTTCAGTGCTTCCCCTTGTGCAGGAGGTCTGTAGATGACTCCAGTGCGAATGGCAATGCCATTTCCCTATCTCCAAGGTGGTGCACAGTGCCTCCATCTCTTCTGCATTCCATGTAGTTTGTTTGCTTTAGTTCCTTCCCTGATGTAGATAGCCCTCCTCCTCCCCCTTCCTTTTTACCCACCCTGCCCCTCCTGAATAGAATATAACCTGTTATGGCTACATCCCAGTCATGGTTTCACATGAACCATGTTTCAGTGACAGTGGCATTATTTAGGTGTCCCTCAGCCATCAAGGCTACTAGGTCTGGGATTTTATGTCCCAAGCTGCAGGCATTTACGCACATGGTCTTCCAATTTCTGCTGCTGTCTCTCGTAATGGTTCCCCTTCCCATGTCATTCCTCCATATCCCCTCTTGTCCTTACACCCATTTTGCCTTTTTCCTGTCTTGTTAAGTTTTGCTCTTGGGCATCTCTGGTGATTTTTCACCCTTAGGTTCCTCGCTGCTGACAATAGTATTTTTTGGGGGGCTGTTTGCTTCACCCTGCTTGCTGCTGCCACCCTCCTTGTCTGGTTTAAATGCTTGTTGATGAAACATTTAAACCTCTCGCTGAAGATCTTAGTCCCCCCCCCGGATAGATGTAGGTCATCACTCATATACAAGTCTGCATCCCTCCAGGTGGACCTGCAGTCCCCAATGAAGCCAAATCACTCCACTGTACACCAGTCCTTCAGCTATGCATTGAATCTCTTGGTGAGGAGTACCCTGTCCTCCCCTTGCCATTGACAGGCAACACCTCCTAATGGGTTACAGAGCTTGCTACCTGTCTAACACCACTCCCCAACTCCCTGAACCTCTTCTGTACTACCCTCACCTATATCACTGGCCAGGTCATTTTTTCCCAGGTGGATACTGACGTCTGGCTTCCCCTCCCATCCTGCTTCTCCAGCGATCCTGAGGATGTGCTTCACATCCCTCCAAGCCACAGCAGGGTAGGCACTTCACCCCCCCCTTTGAATAAGTCTACCACCTGCAGTTGCATCCCCTTCTACCTGTGGGATCCTTTGCCCCCCAGGGTCTCCTCCTGCTCTAGGATCCTATGCCTCCCCCCCCGGGTCTTCGCTATGGAGGACCTCCACACCCTCCTTGGCCACCACTGCAGGTAAATCATTGAGGCAATCCTGCCCTGCTAGAGCAGCAAAGATATTATGGAGTAGAACTGAAGGAGGGATGCTCCTTTTTCCCACCTCCTTCACCCTTCCCGAGCCCACCATAGTCCAGCTACTCCTTGGCAACAGTTGAGACAGTGCGGGCAAACTTTGTGATTCAAGGGTGGGGGATGTGGTTTCCTGAAACCTAGCCAATGCAGTCTGGAGATGAGCCACCTCTACCCTCAGCCCAGAGAGGTACCTGCAGATGTGATGGTATCGCAGTCTCCAGAAAGTCTTCCTGAAGACTGCCACCCCACAGTCACTGCTCAGCACCACTCCCATCCTCTCTGCTTGTATTTTTTTTTCCTTTTTCTTACTTCCTCCTCCCTTGTCTACTGTCCTGCATTGCCCACTTTCAGTTATGCAAGTTCTGTTAGGACTTTGTTCTCGTAAATGGACTATTGTCAACTTCCCTGTCATTGATACTACTGTTGCTCATCTGTGGTCCCTCTCCTTCCCCTTCTACTATACATATTGTGCACAAATATTGGTTTAGGAACTCTGCTTTGTCCTGGTCTCCTTCCAAACATTCTCCTCCTTAATCTTACATTCCCTCCATTGTGTGTTTTCTCCTGCTATTCACATCTCTGAGGATTGCCTTACTCACTTTCTGAATTGCCTGGGGTACTGTCTCCTCCATTTGGGCCTTTACACACCTGACTACTTTACCTGCCTCTCTCCTTAGCCTGATTCACTTCTTTGTCCTCCTCCATCTGTGTCTCTTTGTGCTTCCTAAATGCTAAGATAGTTGCCCTTACCCTCCCCAACACCTCCTTTGAGCAGCATAATGGTCTTTATTTCCCTCTTGCTTTTGCTAATTTGCCTAACGCAGAGGGGTGTTGCCTTCAGTATAGCTCTTTTTTAGTTGCCCCAACTTTCTCTTGACTCCATACAACATACAAGTACCCTGCTCCTATCAGGGCATCCCTGAGGCATTCCCAAATCTTTGTGAACTCGACCCTCCTGAAATAAAGGACCATCTTTGTGTGGTTTGACTCAGCTACTGTTGTTCTATTGAACCACATGATTCAGTGATCCCTGGTCCCCAAGTGGTCACCCACTGTGACATCTGCAATACTGCCTCCATTGGTGAGTACTAGGTGCAATACTGCTCACTCACATGTGGGTACTGTTTCCAATGGCCTGAAGAACACCTCCTGCAGGGAGTCCAGGAAATCTATGTTCCTATCTGAAGCTGCAGGTGGAATGCTCCTATCCACACGTGGCATATTGCAGTCTCCCACCAGCAGCATCTACCCCTTAGTTGTTACCTTATGGATGGCTTGCACTTGATCCCTTCCAAACTCCTCGCCTAGTGCTGGAGATCTGTAGATTACCCCAGATGAAATGCCACCTTCATTTCCCCATTCTGTAATGACCCACGTTGACTCTGCCCCCATTTCAGATGCTTTTCTGCCATCCCTCATGTAAAAAGCCACACCTACTCCTTACACACACTGTCCTTTGTGCAAAATGTGTTGCTTGGTATGGTTATATCACAGTCATGGTTATCATTGCACCATGTCTCAGTAATAGCGACCATGTCCACATCAGCCTCTGCCAATAGGTCTGAGATCTTACTTCCCAGACTGGGAGCACTTGCGCAAATGGCCTTTCATATTCTGCTACTCCCTCCTGTTAGCCCCATTGTTTTCCCCGTTGCCTAGTCTCCTTCCCTCCTAACCCACTTTTCTACTTCTATAAGTTTTTGTATTGTTTTCAGCCATCTCTGGGGTTTGCCCCTCCATGGGGTTCTGTCTATACATCACTTCCACCGGGGGGGGGTATTTTTCCCTTGTTGTTGTCTGCCAACTTGCACAAGTAGTTTACATGTTAGCTAATGGTGCTTTCAACTTGTTCTTTGAGGACATAGGTCCCCCTTCCGGACAGAAGCAGGCCACATCCCCTGTACAGGTCCATAGCCTTCCAGGTGGACATAGGGCCACATATTGCTCAGTGTGTCTGATTATCATTCTCCCACCCCCAGCACCACACAAACTATGCTGTCAAGAGTATTATAAGCCTGACTGTTCAAATGGCATGTCAGCACAAAAGATATCCTGCTGACCAATAGTGTGTCAATGCGTCAGCCAAAAGGCATCCTCTAGGTGAATGAGTGTGTGAACATGTCAGGTCTGATAAGCTGTACCTTGCCAACTCTGCTGATGGTGATGAAGGAACAGGGTCATCTGTAGGGAGGAATATGGAGCGGTAGAAATGATTTTCAGTTGTGAGACAGAGTTGCACTTCATGTTGCTATTCTGCCACCTGGATGATCACAGATGATGGTACACACAATAAGGAGGAATAGAAAAGTGGTCCCTGATGCAGACGCCTCACCTCCATCCAGAAGGTGTTGTATGCAGACTCACTCATGGGAAGGGGAGTGTGCGGCAACTGAGATACATATAACTTCATTAGGGTGGCTGGAGACAGCTGCTATCACCAATTAGGTCCTGCTCCCTTGCCTTACGTTATGTCACTTGCATGGGGTCTCACAACAGTAAGCATTACCTCATACCTTGTTACACCCCGAGGAGTTAAGTAGCTCCTTTTATAAGACACAGAAAAACTACAGGAAGACCTGTCATTGTGCGACACGTCACAATAACAATCATCAATATGAGGGGCAGCCACATTAACATCATAGAATCATAGAAATTTGACAGCAGAAAAGGACCCTTCTGGCCCATCTTGTCTGCCCAACCCTTCCCCATCACATGCCCCATTCTCTGCCTGCCCCACCCCAACAATACTCAGTCCCATATGCCTGTCCCATGCCACTTAAATTCCTCCACCATCTTAGCCCCCATCACTCCATCTGGAAGTCTGTTCCAGGGCTCCACCGCCCTCTCTGTGAAGAAGCAACCCCTCACATTGCCCCTGAACCTATTTCCTTGCAATATGAGGTTGTGCCCTCAAGTTCTGGCTCCCTCCTTCCTCCTCAGCAGACCCCCTTCACCTACTTTATTGAGCCCCTTTACATATTTAAAGGTTTCAGTCATGTCTCCCCTTTCCCTCCTCATTTCCAGCATGTACAGATTCAGTTCCTCATACCTCTGCTCGTATGACTTTCTCTGCAAACCCTGCACCATCTTTGTTGCCCTGCTCTGAACCCTCTCCAATGCACCTATATCCTTGCAGAGGTGTGGTCTCCAGAACTGAACCCCGTACTCTAACTGCAGCCTCATCATGGCTTTGTAGAGGAGCATTATAACCTCCCTCCTTCTTCTAGTACTGCCTCTGCCTATGTATGCCAGCCTTCCATTGGCCCTTCCTGCCACCCTATTACATTGGAAACTTACCTTAAGGTTTGAGGACAATATGGTCCCAAGATCCGTTTCTTGTTCTGATTCTTTGATCCCACCCCTTGAAAATCCAAGTCATGAAATTCCTATTGTTAATCAGGGAGAAACAACACATCCCAAAAAATAATATCCCGATCAATGTACACACATGGTTATGTAATTTTGCCTTCTTTGTTTTGACCTTCAACTGTTACAAAATGTGTTGCTTTATATTCAGTTATTGCTCCTGTACTATAGGTAAGGGTCAAATCCAGTACCCCAAAACAGTTTGATCTGTAATAATCCAGAACTGCAATTACCACCAGAGTATGCATAGTTTCACATTCTGGTGCTTGCAACAGTTATGTAGTTGACAAAACTGTTAGGGTTGGAGCAGTCATACTACTCCACAGATGGTGCCCTTCACCTGCTGGAGCAGCTACCCACCCCAGCCACAGTTTCCTCCACCTGCTATAATGAGCCCATGACAGTACAAGTGCCTACCAAAAGGTCAAGGGTACCCACCAAATGGGTTAATGCTCACCATAAAAGCAGAAACATCCACCATAAGGCTAAAATAACACATAGAAACAGACCATAATGGCAGGAAAAGACCACAGGTCCATATAGTGGTAACCATACTGTATTCCCTATAATCTCTGGGACCTTCCCTGGAAACTACTGTACCCCCAGCGTAGTGACACTCCCCATCCCATCCCTGTTCTCCATGCTGCTCCTTTCATCCAGGGGACCACTGTTCCCTTCATTCTATGCCATGCCTGCTTCACTCCCCTGACAGTATTTGCTCCCACCACCGCAGCAGACACTGTTCCAAGGTTTCACTACCCTTTCCATACAGACGTACTTTCTCAAGTCCCTCTTAAACCTTCCTCCTGTTAATATCCACTCGTGACCACATAACTTGAGGTTGGTATTCAGGGCAGTACCTCACCACAGTTTACTTTGTTAATTCCTTTATGGAACTTGAAGGCTTCTATCATATATCCCCTCTACTTTCTGGCTTCTAGAGAATACATATTTTGTGCCTTAGGCACTCCTCATATGATATGCCATACTGACCCTGAATCATTTTTGTTAGTCTGCATTGCACTGTTTCCAAACTATCACTGTCCTTTCTGAGGTGAGGACACCCAGACTGGGTGCAGTACTCCATGCAAGGCCTCACCAGGGATGTGTATGGCGTGGTATTATCTCTTTTTCACTGCTATGAGTACCCCTCCTGGTACATCCTAGCATCATGTAAGCCTTGCTATAGGCTTTTTTGCACTGCCTCCTTTGTTTCTGGGAGTTACTAATAACTGTTAGACACCATTCTTCTGTGGTGCTATGTCTTGCCCCACCTATCCAATACTCTGTCCTGGGTTCCTTTTCTATAAGCACATTACCTTGCACTTTTTACCATTGGATTTTCAGTGCCAAGCCTTTGCCCACCCCTCCATTTTTTTGTAGTTCCCTCTGCATATCCCTTATTCCCCCATCACTATTCACTCTCCCACAGTTTTGTGTCATCTGTGAAGACAGACAGTTGCAATGGATTCCCTCACTAATGTCACTAATGGACAGCTTGACGAGGAACAGTCTCTGAACAAATCCATGTGGAAGCCCGCTTGTAACCTCCCTCTCCTGTGATTTAACCCCATTCACCACCACCCTCTGCTGCCTGCATCCTGACAAAGTACCCATCCAGTTCACTACAGTTCTAGCCACAGCTAGGTCTTTGTTTTTTCAGCAAACTTTTGTGCGTTACCAAATCCAAAGCCTTGCTCAAGTCACACTACAGCAGATCCACAATATGGCCTTTTTTACTGCCATAGCACCTAGTCAAAGAAAAAAGAAAACAGGTTACACTGCCAATACCTTCCTGCCACAAAACTGTGTTATTTACCATCCTTGGGCCCATTGCCCTCTAGGTTGTCTATTAGATCTTCTTTGATTAATAATTCCATCAGCTCCCCTACAATGGAGGTCATACTGACTGGCATGTGGAATGGCCACCCTCTGTAGTTGAATGACCACCCTCTCTGGATCAGAGCCCACACTGGTTGCTAGAATTACCATGCTCTGTGCCTCAAAGCCCATGCTGGTGCTTGAATACCTACCCTGTGGGCCACAGTTGTTACCCTAGATTCTCAATGCCCACCATATCAGTAATGGCCACCCACTTGCCACTGTGCCCACCCACCCCTGCTACCAGAATACCCACCCCAATTCTTTTTCTTTGTTTTTATATGAGGACATATTTTCCTTACTGCCAGCAAGGCTCGGTGAACCAACCATCCACTCTGTCCCCACGTACGGGAATCACAGGGTACAGCAGTGGGTGTAGAATGTTTCCATGGTTACAGTGGTAACTACAGGAAGCCCTACCCCACCCCAAGGGCACCGACATGATGGAGCAAGGTCCAGGCAGGAAGCCTTGTGGAGACAATGCTTCTGCAAAGCATCTAATGGCACCCTCCCCTCCTGACACCATCCGCTGATCAGATCAGTGCCCAACCCTCCCCCAGAGAGGAGAACTGCCTGATAGTGGCTCAATGGGTCGCCAGTAAGGTGTGGCGTCCAGCGCCTCAACCCTCAGCACCACCGGGCCAGCTCACCCATCCTAGTTCTTGAAGGCCCACCCTACGTCTGACATGCTACACCCAGTTTTTGCATGCCCACCCTCTGGGCTTTAACATTAGAATGACCACCCTATGTCACTCAATACTCATTTTAGGGCTGTAATGCACAATCTAGGTATGTAATGTTCTGCCTGGATCAGGAACACCCACCCATATGCCAACCACTCCAGGAACACAGTGCACAGCATTTGTGTCTGAAAGACCACCTTAGGACCAGAATAACCACCCTCTGGGCATACTTGAGCCCCATGGAGAATGCCCTCTATAGTGGATGGCATGACCACCGTCGACTACAGTACCCATCCTGATTGCTGTAATTGTCATTCTGCGGCAAGAATGTGCAACCTAGGGACAGAGTACCCAACCTATGTGCATCAGTGCACACCATAGGGATGAAATGACCACACACAGTGCCTCAGCTGACCCATCCAAGTACCAGAACACCAGCTCACATGTCCAGGGTGCCCACCCTAAGTTTCCAATATCCACATAGAGGCCAGAATGCCCACCATCTATGCTTCAGGGCTTAATGCAATGCTGAAATTCCTACCCTGTGTGTATAAGTGCCCACTAGCATTGATGGAGTGACTGCCTTGTGTGCATCAGTGACCACCCTGGAGCCATAATGCCCTATCAAAGTGCCAGAATATGAACTATATATGTGCCACAGTTCTCACTTTCTGTGATTTGGTTCCCACAATAGTGGCAAGACTGACTAAATTCTGTGTCACAACACCCACAGTATGTGCAGAATGCCCCCCCCCAGTTGTTTTAATGTCTCACCCCTAAATTTCCAAGTCCACCATGGGGTTTGCATAGGCCCCCTCTGTGCCTAAAAGCACATACTGTTGGCCAAAATGCCAACAATGAGGGTCAGACAAACATGAACACCCTCAAGGATATGCTGCCTACTATAAGCTTGGGAAGCCACACACATACACACACACACCCACATCCACACTGAGGCCAAGATTAATTTTCTTTGTGATATCTTTGACTGCAAAATTTCTCTGTGGCCACCAGTAGTCTCTCTCAGCTCTGGATGGCACAAGTCAAAGATTTATTTTTCCAGCCTGCCCTGTCTGTACACATACACACACAGCCACTGTACATCATAGCCACATTGAGGCCAGCACTAGACTTTATTTATTATTTCTGTCACTGTCAAATGCCTATTTGGTCCCCAGTAGTCCCCCCCCCCCGCTGATGGCAAAAGTGAAGGATTTATTCTTCCAGCCTGCCCTGTGTACACACACAGGCACACTAAGGTCAAGATTAACTTTCTTTGTGATTTCTGTGACTGTAAAATTTCTCTATGGCCCCCAGTAGTCTCTCTCCCCTCTGGATGGCACAAGTCAAAGATTTATTTTGCCAGCCTGCCCTGCCTGTACACACACAGCCACACTGAGGTTAGGAATAAACTTTATTTGTGATTTCTGTGACTATAAAATGCCTCTTTGGTCCCCAGTAGTTCCCCCCCCCCATAGCACAGGTCAAGGATTTATTTTGCCAGCCTGCCCTGTGTATGCACACAGCCACACTGAGACCAAGGTGACCTTTATTTGTGATTTCTGTGACTAAACATTCTCTTTTGTACACAGAAGTCTCTCACTCTTTCTCATCTGAATTTCACAAGTCAATGATTTATTTTTCCAATTGCCAGCCTACCCTTGCCCTACAAAGTGCAACTAAAATCTTCTCTCTCCCCTCCAATTCCTCTCCTCTGTTCCCGGCTCCCAAACCTTTCTCCTCCCCTCCAACTTCCATCCTCACAAATCATGCTGCAGCCAACAGGTTCTCCACCCCAGTCTCCTCTCTCTTATCTAGTCTGCTCTGTACTGTGTTTGCTGCTGCTCAGTGGACCATGTTGTGCACTCACCACGGTTATATACCATGTGTGTGGCTCACGTGACTCTCCCCTGCCAGCATCACCTGACTGATGCCTGATTGGTTGCTGCTGGCCACCTCTTTGTGCCGTGAGCATGTCAATAGCATCCCCATGGCAACAGTCAACAGTGACACACTATGCACCTTTTCACAGACCTGGAGCCAGACTTCTGTGACAAAGTCTGTATTTATCCATGTCCGTGGATTCTGGGTTCAATCTGGGGGTCTGGACCACGGGCGGAACAGTCTGCCCAGCCCTACGAGTCATTGGCTTCCCATTCTCAGTAACAGTCCCTTACCCACCATCATTGCAACTGGTATAGCTACCACTTAGAAAAGAGAACAGATTGATTGTAACAGTTACATGCATATGAAGAAGTCCACAGCTCGAGCTACTGTCCCTGCCCCTCTCCCTCCTCCCATCCTCTATACCCATGACCCTTACCCTCCCCCTATACCTGCCCCAGCCTCTCTTTAAGCTGCCCACTGTCTTCAACAAGATTACCTCTTCGGGCAGTGCATTCCGATTGTCCACCACCATGTCTGTGAAGAAGTGCTCCCTGACCTCCCTCCTAAACCTCCCACCCTCCAGCTTAAGACTGTGCCCCCTTGTGTTATGGTTGCCACTCAGCTTACAGAGACAGTCCTTATCAACCTTATTTATCCCTTTCAAGTACTTGAAGGTCCCAGTCATGTCTCCCCCTCCCCTCTCTCTCTCTCTCCTGTCTTCCAGGGAGTACATGTTCAGTGCCCTAAACCTCTCCAAATCTCAAATCTCTCAGCAACAAGGCTTACTCATTTATTCACAGCACACCACTTAACATTAAAGGCATTTTTTACATTATGATTTGCTTTTATAATTAGTTTTTTAATACAGCCATACCTGACAGTTACTTCACCCCTGCTAGATGATCACCCTCAGCTCTCACAAATTATATTTTTAAGAGATAATAAAAAACAGTGCTATAATAATGCCCCTTCATACAACATATTTCTGCTTTCTCTGTAGTTTTGCTGACCTCCTGCCAACTGAGCTAACTCTTCTATTATTTATATCCCTATCTCAGGCAATCCAGCTCATGAAACTCCTGATAGCAATTTAATAACACATCGATGTGCAGGGGCAACATCACTTTGACAGACTGATATAACGTCTGAGCGGGGTGAGAAATGTATTCATTTTTTTCCTCTGTTGGATCAAACAAATGCACATTTATTTAAACCTTCTGCACATCGCTTTTAGCAGTGGGAACAAAAGACAAGACTCACAATATCCTTGAAACTTATTTATTTTTCTTTTTCAGCCCTCTCTATTATTTAAATAAACTGTATAAGCAGAACCCATGGTGATCAGGACAATTAGCTAGTTGATGGGTGATTGTACAGGCAGGCTGCAAAATGGAAGACAGCATGCCTATGCAGACCCGAATCCTACTGGTGATTACGTTGCCTGGGTGGATTTCCATTCTAGTCCTTCTATTTCTATGGACAAAACCAGGGAGACAGTGACAGAGAAAAAAAACACAGAAAGAGTGAGAGACAAAGAGAACAAGCATTTGTCAATGATGAATGTTGTCTTGCTGATTTGGGCATTGGTAGTGCAGGATTTAGAGAGAGACACATAATAGAAGTAGCAGTGAAGTATAGAACCAACATCAACCCCACCCAACCCTGCAGAAAGTGACAGGCATTGGGGTGTGCGTGTGGGTTGTTGGCCATAATGCTCATGCTATTTCACCTTACCCTACCCTGCAGAGTCTGACAAGTGTTGTGTTGTGCCTTGGGGTCATCTGGCCTTATGCTCACCCCATTTCATAAGGAAGTACATTGAGATGGGTGCAGCATAGGAGAATGGGTTGAACTCTGGGTCTGAAGAGTCCAAGGCACACCTTGATGCCTGTCAGTGGCTGTAGGGTGGAGGTGGAGGACCAATGGCATGAGCAGCACAGCAGACAATCCAAAGACACACCCCTGATGCCTGTTAGTCTGTACAGGGTGAGATGTAATGGTTAGAAACCCTAATGCACTGGGTGTGTGTTAGTATTTGCACTCCAAATTTTAAAACATGGTATTTTTGTGACCCTACCTCATGAAAGCATTTGTGACCTCTGTTCATGAACAGTGCCCCAGTGGTTTTGTTAATCTGTCTCGAACATTGATTTCCCACGGTGACCATGCCATTCTGCACCACATGAAAATGTCAGCTGTACCATTGATAAGAGGGTATGAAGAGATGGCAATGTGGGAAATCTGGAGTGAAAATATTAAACATTCTCAAAGTTAAGAGCGTGTGTGAAAACTGCACATTGCAAGCTCATAACACAGTCATTTAGTGGAATTATTTCACCAAATTTTTAACATGGACATTTTGGGATCTCTGCTCATGAACAGTTGCACTATGATTATCTTAATCTACCCGAATGTTGATTTCCCCACAGTGACTGTGTGATTGTGCGCCAGATGTGCGAAACTACATTTTGGCAGGATGTGACAAATGATAGCTGAACTGTTCATAAGAAGGTGTGCAAAAATGATAATGTTGAAAATCTGTAGCGAAAATATTACAAATTCTCGAACTTATGACAGTGCATGGACACTACGCAACGCACGCTTGTAACATAGTCATTTTGTGTAATTTTTTCACCAAATTTTAATACAGGCAGTTTGGGACTTCTGCTCATGAACAGTGTTACTGTGATTTTCTTACTCTGTTCTGAACACTGTTTTTCTACAGCTACTGCGCCACTGCATGGCGGATGTGCGAAAACACAGTTCAGGTAGGATGTGGGAAATGAAAGCTGTACTGTTCATAAGGAGGTGTGAAAAAATGGCAATGATGAAAATCTGGAGTACAAATGTTAAAAATTATCGAAGTTACGAGCGTGCATGGAAACTACAAACATACACTTGTAAAACAGTCATTTTATAGACGTTTAACTCCTAATTTTCAACATAGGCATTTTAGAACTTCTGCTCATGAACAGAGTCACTGTGATTTTCTTAATCGGTCACAAACACTGATTTCCCACAGCGACCACGCTATTCTACGTGGGAAGTGCAATAACATAATTTGGCCATGATGTTAAAAATGATAGCTGTACTGTTCATAAGTAGGTGTGAAAAAATGCCAATGTTGAAAATCTGGAGCGAAAATATTACAAATTTGAGAAGTTATGAGGGTGCATAAAAACTGCACAATGCATGCTCATAACACACTCATTTAATGGACTTTTGTCACCAAATTTTCAACATAGGCATTTTAGGACCTCTGCTCATGAACAGTGTCACTGTGATTTTCTTACTGTGTCCTGAACACTGATTTCCCACAGTGACCATGCTATTCTGTGCAGGAAGTGGAAAACACATTTCTGCCAGGATGTGAAAAATGACAGCTGTACTGTTGATAAGAAGGTGTGGAAAAATGCCAATGTTGAAAATATGGAGTGAAAATATTACAGATTCGCAAAGTTATGAGCATGTGTGGAAACTGCACAATGCACACTTGAAAAAACAGTAATTTTTTTGAATTTTTTCACCAAATTTGCAATATAGGCTTTTTGAAAGCCCACCTCATGAACAGTGGCACTGTCAGTTCGTTAATTGGTCACGAAGGGTGATTCTGCGCAGTGACCGCAAAATCACCTTTTGGGAACTAATAACACCATGACAGTAACTCAATTCATGAGGAGGGGTGCCAGTAACCCCATGTTGAAAATTGGGTGGCAAAATTCCCCAAAATGCCCAAGATATGCACCAAAGTTGAAAAAACCCTATTTATGCCATTATACAGCTTACTGGCATTTCTTCAGTTCACAGTGGGCTTTCAAGAATACAGACGTGTTCCCGGTTCACCAAAGATCATCATACCAGGCTCTGGAGGTAAGTAGGGGGTGAGGGGTGGGGAGGTGGGGTACACAGTGGGTGGGAGCGGGTTGGGGGAGAGGGTAGTAGATCACTGCTGACAGTTTTCTACTTTACAGTGTAAAAAAAACATCATACAACAGGAATAGCAACTTGGGGTGCAGTTTAGGCAAGTTTCATATAGATGGATAACAGTGAAGCATTTGGTACATAGAATAAAAAGAGCACAGTTAATAACAGTAATGCACTCCATGATGTATGTCTGTATGGACAATGTCCCTTCTGGAGTTTTGGACACACTCGGCCTGTGACCTTGTGCCCAACCACTCAAGACGTGATGTTATACCAGCACAGCACAGACCCTGGAGTGCATTATTGCTTAAATATATTATTCTTAGTAATCTTTATAATGACAAACCCAAATCTAAAATTCTTGTGAATAAAAGAGAATGTATAAGAATAAAGCGCTAAAATCAAACTGCTCCCAAGGGACCAAAGCTATGTTTTAAAAGAGCTATTATTATTCCTTCACAATTGTTCTTATTTCTTCACAGTGCAATTCACATAGTTTTGTAATACACAGTATCTAAAAGGATCACTGATCACCATAGTGCATTAGTTCTTATTCTTCTGTTCTTGGTCTGTTCTGCGCCACTGCAAATTCAATAATTCTGTAAGTAAACAGTTCATTGCCCTCCCTTTAATTAATTCAGTCCACTCAATTCCCATCCATCTCAGCCAATTTTCATCACCTTCTATAGTATACTTCCATTCTTCTCAGTTTGCACTCTGATCCAAAAGAATTGGTGTAGTTGCATATATGGCACACACAACTCACTTCATTGCTCCAAAATTATCATTCCCATAGTTCTTAATTCTGCAAACAACAATAACAACAAAAGAAAAAAAGAAAAGCACCTCCACAAAGTGCAGTGAATACTTTTAGAATGCCATTAAAAGTCAGCAGTCACAGGCATTTATTAGCTAAGATGGCATACTTTGTAAAATATACTGCCAAACTTATAAATTTAGCATTCACCAATGCCTCAATGACATGCATTTTGCCAGCCCCAATTACGGCACAGGCAAAATGCAGCCTGGTATTACAGCGTCAGACATGCTGTCTCCCAGGAGTTATGGCACCAAAGTGCCTCCCCAGGTCTCTTTTGTGGGGGGGATTTGAATGCCATACCACCCCAAACTAAATGTAACCTCCTCTGGGGTGGGCACTGTGTGGGCACAAATGACTATATGAATGAGGGGTGATAAAAATCAAGATTGTCCCTTTCACTGCACTCTTGTTGCAGCACCCTAATTGAGGCACCAACATTCAGTCAGCACCTTGATGGGATATGTACATTTAATAGTCTGAGTTCCTCAGTAGTGCCCAATTCTTCCAGTATCAGCAACGGCTCTCTTAGTGTCCTATGCACTATAGCACCTCTCTTTGCCATTATGACCCCAAGTACTTTTTCCTCCTTGACTGCAGAAAGTGCAGCCCTACTGTACACCTTGTGTAGGTCATACTGCATTTTTGCTTTTCCTCCCCATGTGTAGCAATTTATATTTGGCAACATTAAATCTGTGGCTCCAGGAGTAAGACCAAGCAGCTAGCTTGTTCATATCCTCCTAAAATTTGTCATTGTTCTGAAAGAAGTACTCTCTTGATCATGCTTATTTTTATCCACAGACTTAAGCAGCTTACTGGAAACACCAGCTTCCAGATCATTTATGAAGATGTTAAAGATCAGTGGCTCCAGCACCAGTTCCTGAGGAAAACCACGGGGTATTTCTCTGCACTCTGAGAAATAACCATTGCTACCACCACCACCCCCTTGATTCCTGTTGCCAGTCTGGTTATTATTACACCTTGTGTATTTTATGTCTGATGTATAAAGTCAAAGGCTGTGGTTCTGGATTTCAGAGGATCAGAGAGGTGGGGAGAAATTAAAGGGAACATTCTCAAAGCAATCAAATCATGCTTGAGAAAAGTTACCAAGGGTATCTGGCACAAGAGACCAATCTAGTTCTATAAGGAGATCAGGGAGATAGGGAAGGCCAAAAAAGGCCTTCATTATTTACAAGGAAAACCAGGGGGACAAAAAACAGAGCAAATCACAAGTAAACATGAAAGAGGCGAAGAAGGCAATTAGAAACACAAAAGCTGACAGAGAACTGCATATTTTTAAGGGAAAAGGGAGGAGAAAACAGTTCTTCAGGTACATCAGGGACAAAAGGAATATTAGAGAGGAAATCATTAGAGTGGCAGAGGGGTGCAGAATATTAGAGTAAGACCAGCAGAAGGCAGCCATTCTAAATTACTATTTCCGATCAGAATTCACATTGGATGGTAGTAGGCCTCTGCCAGAAAGCAGCATAAAGGCTGTTGCAAGGGCGATTCCAGTAATAGGGAGGTGGAAATTACAGGAGAAAGGATTAGAAAAGGTCTTGCATCCTTGAAAATAGACAAAGCTCCATAGTGGGGTGGGATGTACTCAAGGGTGCTCAAGGATCGGAACTGGCTGAACCCCTGTCAGGGCTATTCCATAGCTCAATACAGCCAAGGGTGGTTCTGAGAGACTGGAGGACAGTAGACATGGTGCAGCTCCATAAGGGAGGTGACAGGGAGGAACCAGGAAATCACAGGCCTGTCAGTCTTACCTCCATTGTAGGTAAACTGAAAGAGATACTACTGAAAGAGGACCTAGTGGGCTACCTGGATAGAAATGGTCTTCAGAATAGTAAGCAAGGAGATTTTGTTGGCACCAGGTCAATATGCTGAAACCAAGGACAGCGTGGTGAAAAAACCAGGCAGCGAAAACCATGACAGCAAAGATAGTGCTTGGTAAAAACATTGAGCGCTATTATCTGGCCACATTACATCAAACAGCTAACCTGTGTTTATGCTGGGGACTTAACCCCCAGCAGCCCCTGATCTAAAAATAATCATCTAAGGGAGGGAGGCAACTTGGGGATGGGGGAATCATAGAGGCGGCAAGAAGGAACCCAGTGGAACATCCAGGGGTGGGGGGCAAAATGGGAAGGGTGGGGGGCAGACACAGGCAGCATACCTGTTGGGTGGGGAGAGCAGAAATAGAGATATAGAAACACAGAAATTGTCAGCAGATAAGGACAGCCAGGCCCATCAAGTCTGTCCATAAGCCCTGTACTTGATTATGGCTCCTGACCCTCCCTCTGCTTTACCTCTATGGTTCCCCATGTGCCTGTCCCATGTATGTTTAAATCCAGCCACACTGTTTGCTCCCACCACCTCCTGTGGCAGACCATTCCATACATCCACCACCCTCTCTGTGAATAAAAACTTCCTCACATTCCTTCTTAACCTGACACCGTCCCATTTCATGCCATGCCCCCTCTTTCTTGTACTCCTCCTGTATTGGAAGATGTGTCCCCCTTGCACCTTGTTTATGCCCTTGAGGTACTTGAATGTTTCCATCATCTCCTCTCCCTCCCTCCATTCCTCCAGCAAGTGCATATTGAGGTCCCTTAATCTCTCCTCATAGGTTTTGTGGTGCAAGCCCTGTACCATCTTAGTTGCCCTTCTCTGGATCATCTCCAGCCTGTTAATGCCCTTTTGAAGGTGAGGCCTCCAGAACTGCATACAGTACTCCTTGTGAGGGCTGACTGGGTTTTTTTATAATGGCATCACTACCTCTCATCTGCTGGTGATACCCCTGCTTATGCACCCCAACATGCCACTGGTCTTCCCTGCTGCCCTTGTACTCTCCTTTGACATTTTCAGGTCATCTTAAATAATAACCCCCGGTCCCTTTCTTCCTTGGTGACTGTCAGCAACTCCCCCCCCATCCTGTAGCTCTCTCCAGGGTTCTTATGCCTCAGGTGCATAACTTTGCACTTCTTTGAATTAAACCTCCGTTGCCATTCCTCAGACCATTTCTCAAGCTTTTTCAGGTCCCTTCTCATTTCCTCCACCCTTTCTGGAGTATCCACCCTGTTACATATCTTGGTGTCATCTGCAAACAGGCAAACCTTTCCTTCCAGCCCATCTGCTATGTCACTAACGAAGACTTTGAACAGGACTGGCCAAAAGACTGATCCCTGAGGTACCCCGCTGGTCACCCCTCTCCTCAGATTGTGCCCCATTTAGCATCACCCACTGCCTCCTGTTCATTAGCCAGTTCCTAACCCAGTTTACCATCTTGTATCCCATGCACAGACTACTCATCTTGCTATATAGCCTTTTATGTGGGATGGTGTTGAAGGCTTTACTGAAACTGAGGTAGTCGATGTCCACTGCCCCCCCCAATTATCTTCCTTTGTCAAGCTGTCAAAGAACTCTGTCAGATTTGTCTGACACACCTTATCCACTGTGAACCTATGCTGCCTAGGGTCCTGGGTACCAATGGCTTCTAGATGTTCCACTATCCTTTCTTTAAGCAGTGCCTCCATGATCTTCCCCACTACCGAGGTGAGGTTGACCAGCCTGTAGTTCATCACTTCCTCCCTGATGCTGGATCTGTGTAAAGGGACCACAAGTGCTCTTCTCCAATCCTCTGGTACCACTCCTGTGTTGAGTGACTCAGTGAACAGGACTGCCAGAAGTTCTGCTATCTCACTTCATAGCTCCCTTAATGTCCTTGGGTGTATGCCATCTGGCCTCATTGCTTTGTCCACCTTCAATTCTGTGAGTTCCTGCAGGACTCTCTGTCTTGTGAATGGACTGCTGTCCACCTCTCCACCCCCTTGGCATCTGTTATTATTTTTTTATTTCTATTTATTTATTATCACAGTCAGAATTGCAACCCTTTGAGTCATAGACTCTTTGGCAAAGGCTCCACATCATGGTACAGAGGGTACAAAACATTGTGAACATTACAGTACAGTGTGGACATACATGAGCACAAAGCTCTAGGGTTAGGTAACCCACTGTCAACATATTGAATAATAGATTCATTAGCAGTGCTCCACGTCTTGGTATAGAGGTTTCAGAACATTGTGTACATACAATTCAGTGTGGACATAAAAGAGAGCACAAGTTCTAGGGTCAGGTAACCCAGTGTCAGTAGAAACATAATTCAGTGATACAGAATACAGAGTAATGAGTAAATAACACAGTTCAGAGATGATAAGGAAGGTCAGCAAAGCTATGTAGCTTAGAGAGGTACTCAGTGCTGGGGACCGGGACTAGCGGGATACTGGATGCAAACGTCCATCGGGGGGAGGGCATGGGGAGGAGGGCTAAGAACAATCACAGGCAGCAGAATTAAGGAGCAGACTCTTTAGGTTATTTTTAAAGAGGCTGAGCTTGGGTTCAAGAGAGATAGAGGCCGGGAGGCCATTGAGCCAGAGGGGAGCACAATAGAGGAAGGACCTTTGATCCAGGGAGGTTCTGTAGCAGGGAACCAAGAGAGATGCTTTGGCTGAGCTTCTAGAGACCGTAAGGGAAGGGGCCAGTTGGATAAGAGGGTGAAGTCAAGGAGTGGCTTGCCTGAGGAAAGTATTCTTGGCAAGCCGGCAAGTGTGGTACTTAAGTCTCCCCTTGAAGTTTAGCCATTGCCTGATTTTGTATAGGTCGCAAGTGTGGGTCACTGTATCACATCCTGTGACCAGCCGACTGGCTTTGTTGATGGCCATTTTAATCTGGTGTAAAGTAGTAGAGTCAGCAGTACCATATATCACTATCCCGTAGTCCACCAGGGAGAGTACTGAGGTGAAAACAGCAAGGCAGATAGACTCAGGAGGAAGATAATGCTTTTGACAGTAGAGGATACCAACTCTAGAGTTGATAGAAGCATATAGGAGCTGGATTTGAGTGTGGTAGGTGAGAGAGGTATCGAGGGTAATATCTAGGTATTTGAAGGTTGTGACCTGTTCTAAGTGGGTTCCTAGGGAATTAATGGTGTTCAGTGGGAAATAATGGTATGGGCTCTGTCGGTGGGCAAAGACCATGGTCTTGGTTTTCTTGTAGTTTCAAGATTAGCCGATGGGCTGTGAACCAAGTTTCTACTGTAAAGGAGACTTGAAAAGCATGTTGGAGGGTATTAGGGTGTGGGTGGCTCCAGAAAACAACAGTGTTGTCTGCGTAGAGCAAGAGTTTACCACCACAGGATTTAGGGAGTGAATTTAGGAAAAGGATAAAGAGGAGGGGTCCAAGTATTGAGCCTTGCGGTTCCCCCAAGAGGACATGGTGACTGGAGGAGATTGCAGCATTAATTTTAACCTGCTGCATTCTGCCGACGTGGTAGTCTTTAAACCATGATGTGGCTTCATGTGATAGGCCCAAGGAGGGCAGGGAGTTGAGGAGCAAGGTGTAATTGATGGTGTTGAATACCTTAGTTAGGTAGATGTAGATCGACCCAACTAAGTATCCATGTTTGAGGGCATTGTGCATAAAGAAAGTGTACTCTAAGAGGGCTGTAGAGGTGCTGTGGCCACTCCAAAAGCCATGCTGCTCGGGACACAGCAGGTTGTTCTTTGACAAGTAGTCCATGAGCTGATCCAATACTATTTTTCAAGTGCCTGTTGCTTGGCTGTGGTCCCTGTTCCTCCTCCTCTTCCATGAATACTGAACAGAAGTATGTATTCAGTATTTCTGTATTATCCATGTCTCCCTCCTTGCACTCCACTTCCTCCCCCTTGAGCCTAACAGCC
Organism: Neoceratodus forsteri; assembly: GCA_016271365.2. Lineage (NCBI taxonomy): Eukaryota > Metazoa > Chordata > Ceratodontiformes > Ceratodontidae > Neoceratodus > Neoceratodus forsteri. The sequence goes on along the minus strand of CM057453.1, from coordinate 1,214,938,787 downwards.
CGCCATTGTTTTCCTTCTTTTGCTGATGTACCTGTAGAATGTCTTGTCCCCTTTCTTTATAGTCTGCGCTAAGCCTTCCTCAGTCCTCTTCTTTGCACTCCTTACCACTCTCCTCACTTCCCTTAGCGACTCTAGGTACACATCCCTGTCCTCATCTCTTTGTGTCTCCTTATATTTCCTGAACCCTGCCTTTTTAGCCCTTACTTTGTCTGCCACCTCTTTCGAGAAACAGTGGCTTTTTCCATCTCTTGCCTTTGGATACCAATCGGATTCACTGGTTTGTCATTTCCACTATGGCTCATTTTAGGTTCTCCCACTGCTCTTCCACCCCCCTTCCTATTCCCTTTTTCTCCTGGGCTGTTTTAATAGCTCTCCCCATTTCAGCAAAGTCTGCTTTTTTGAAATCTAAAACCTTTGACCTAGTGTGACTTGACTGAGTCCCTGTCCCTGTGCTGAACCACACCATGTGGTGCTCACTGGATCCCATTTGCCTTTCTACATGGACATTTGCAATTCTATCCCCGTTGGTCAACACTAGATCTAGAAATGCCCTGTTTCTGGTGGGCTCAAGCACAAGCTGTCTGAGTCCAGCATCCTGTAGAGAATCTAGGATGCCTCTGCTTCTGGCTGAAACAGCTGCCAGTGTGGTCCAATCCACATGCAGCATATTTAAATCCACCATTAGCAGAATTTCATCTTTCATTGCCATCTCGTGTATTTTATCCATTAGCACCCAATCCACTTCCTCCCCCTGTCTGGGAGACCTGTGTATGAACTCAGTGCATATTACTGTGCCATTTCCAGATTCAAGGGTGACCTACAGTACCTCAGCCTCCTTCTGCTTACCCCGTATACGAACATACTAAATTGCCAGGAGAAAAAGGCTCACGGGTCTATCAAGTCTGCCCGGTTGTTCAGCTCTCAGTTTAATACCACTGCACCTGCCCTTGCACCCAATCCCCTCCCTCCTTCCCCCTCCCAGTCCTTTCCCCCATTATGTTCTTGTCTGTATTAACCCTGCCCCTGACTCTGTCTCAGCCTTGCTTAAAGCTATCCACTGTTCTCAGTTCGATTAACTCCTCTGGCAGTGCATTTCATAACGTCACCACTCACTCTGTGAAGTAGTGCTTCCTCATTTCCCTCCTGAACCTTCCCTCCTTCCAACTTCAGACTGTGCCCCCTAGTGACCCTTCACCCTTTAAGCAGAACAGTCCTCCTCTAACTTTGTTTATGCCTTTCAAGTACTTAAAGGTTTTTATCATCTCCCGCCTTTCCCTTCTCTTCTCCAACAAGTACATGTTGAGCTCCCTCAATCTTTCCTCATAAGGCAACAACCCTAGTCCCATGATCATTTTTGTAGCCCTATGCTGCACCCTCTTCAGTAAGCTCACATCCTTCTTGAGGTACAGTATGGGCACCAGAACTGTATACAGTACTCCAAGTGTGGCCTCACAAGTGATCTATATAAGGGCAGGATGACTTCTACCTTTCTAGCGGTGATCCCTCTGGCAATGCACCCCAGCATCTGATTTGCTCTTGGTGTTGCCCTCCTGCACTGTGCTGATACCTTCATGTCCCCTGTGACTAGTATTCCCAGATCCCTTTCCTCCTCTGAAGATGCTACCTGCACTCCCCCCAGACAGCAGCCGGTCCTGGGATTTCTGGCTCCGAGGTGCATGACCTTGCACTTCTTAGCATTGAACCCCATTTGCTACACCTTTGACCAGTGTTCAGATTTAGCTAGATCCTCCCTGTGTGCCAGCCTCCCTTCATGACTGTCCACTTTTGCACAAATCTTATTGTCATCGGCGAACAGGCTGATCTTACTCTTGACCCCATCTGCAATGTCTCCAGTGAAGACAATGAACAAAACAAGGCCCAGCACCAAACCCTGTTGTACCCTACTAGTTACTAGCCTTGGCTTGGATGTCTGTGTTGCTTTTATACCCTTCCTTCCTGACATACAGGGTGACCCCCCTTTTTTTTACCCCCCATCCCCCCTGAACTGAGCATAAGCTGGTATATTGCTTTCCCACCCATGATTTGCAGTGTACCAGATTTCCATTACTGCTACTATTTCCAGGTCTGCCTCTGTTATTGATGTCTCCAGGTCAGGGAGTTTATTTCCCAGGTTGCGGGCATTAATTGCCATGGCCTTCCATGTTGTGCATTTTACATTACTAAATAAAGTAAGAGATGTCATGTCCAAAGAAAAAAAGAAAACATGAAAGGAATCTCTTTTCCTGGACTGGGAGTAGAACCCTGGTCCACCAACAATCCACCAACCTCCACTGCCTGTGCCCTACCATCCACACCACATGAGCTGCTCAGCAGCACACCCCGCAGCAGACACTTTCCTCTGTTCTCCCCTATAGTCAACAGCTACAGAGATAGCACTGACATTGCCTGCACTTATCTATCCCTGTAGCTGTTTTACATTTTGCTATTTTGACAGCATGGTTTTGACAGAGCTGTTCTTGATTCTCTGTTTTCACCTGGTACAGGTCTCGTCAGATCAACCTGGTAGAATTCTTTGACTGGGTAACAAGTGTTGTCAATGAGGAAAATGCAGTATATTTACTCTCCTTTGACCTCAGCCAGGCATTTAACTAAGTACCACACAGAAGGCTGTTGAAGAACTTAAAGGATCTGGGAGCAGTAGGGATCTACATAGATGGTTGGAAAGTTGGTTAGAAGGATCACAGCAGTGCATGGTGAATGGTGTCAAATTAGGGGGGAAGAGAGGTCTTGAATCAAGCACTTCAGGGGTCAGTCCTGGACTAGTCATTTTCAATATGTTCATCAATGACATAGGAGAAGGAACGCAGTGCAAAATGTGTTTCTTTGCAGATAAAATTAAGATATATGGCAGTGTAAACAGTGAGTTTGAGGGGGTGTAAGGGAGTTGCAGGGGGACCTGCAATGGTTAGAGAAGTGGTCCAAGGTCTGGTAGTCGGAACTCAGTGCCAAAAAGTGCAAGGTGATGCACATTGGGAAGAAGAACCCCAGGAAGGAATTCTGGGTGGGAAGGCAGGGTTAAGCTGGCCACTACTTCAGAGGAAATGGACTTAGGAAGCACTCCTACACACCTACCTAAAGCAAACTACCCAATGTAACAAGGGCTACAGCAAGGCAACCAAAACATTGGGGGTGTACTGGGAGGAGTTTTGATAGCAGGAGAAAACCTCGCTCTATAGATCACTGGTGAGACCCCATCTGGAATATTGTGCCAGTTCTTGAATCCTCACCTGAAGAAAGACAGGGACAGACTGGAGATGGTGCAGCACATACTAACCAAAATGATTCTGGACTAACAGGTCAGATCCTATAAGGATCAGCTTATGGCACTGAGCATTTACCCGCTGGAGGCTAGAAGGGAGACAGGAGATGTGACAGATACCTTCAGTTCCTGAAAAGAATGAGCAGGTAAACCATGAAGAACTATTTAACAGAAATGGCCAGTCACAAACAAGGGGACATGAATTTAAACTATTGGGGAAGAGATTCAGGAGGAATGCAAGAAACTTATACTTTACAGAGAGAGTGGTTGAGCCATGGAACAGCCTACTAACATTGGTGGTGGGCACAAAAACCATAATGAGTACAAGCACTGATGGGACAAAGTAAAGTAATAGTTATTCAGGGGAGTAGCAGTAAGGTTGGGAGCGATGGAGGGGTAGGAAAAAACTTTATATAAACAATAGGTCACCGAGTAGAGCATGGCAAAACTAGGCAGATGGGATGGACTGATGGTCTTTTCTGCCAAAATGATCTGTTTTGATTTATGTATACCACACTGGTTTACTTTGTGTATACCACACTGGTTTACTTTGTGTATACCACACTGGTTTACTTTATGTATAGCACACTGGTTTACTTTGTGTATACCACACTGGTTTACTTTATGTATACCATGCTGGTTTACTTTGTGTATAACACACTGGTTTACTTTGTGTATACCACACTGGTTTACTTTGCTGAGAAAATTGTTTTGCACCGCAATATAAAAGTTTGTACTGATATAAAGATAGACTAGATCCATGGCCCCACCACAGTCATCTTCCCTAGTCAAACTCTCAGGGAATGAGATCAGGTTGTTGTACACTGATATTCTTCTAATAAAGCCACGCTGATTAGTTAAAATAACCTTCTCCTCAGGCCTCAGACAAGTGCTTATTATTCTTTCCTTGATGATGACCTCCAAGACCTTGCCAAGCACTGATGTTATGCTGACCTCCATGTAGATACCATGATCTGACCTTGCCCCCTTCTTAAAGATGGGGACAACTTTGACCACTTTTGAGAACAATGGCAGCACTCTTTTCCAGACATAAGCCTGAAAACAACTTGTGAGGGGCACCACCAATTGTTCATTTACCTCCATTATGATCCTGGGGTATATTCAGTCACCTCTCATGACTTACCTGGATTTCTCTGCTAGGTAATCAACTACTAGGGCTAGTGTAATGTCCAATGGCTGCATTGGGGCTACTGATCCTATGGGTCCTTTCACTGAGCCTCTTCCTCCTAACAGGAACACTTTGGTGAACACTGGAGTAAGGTGTTTGGTAAGCATCTCTGCAACTGCCTCTGGATCTCTCACAGGTTCTTCCCCCAACTGTTTTCCAGGGCCCAACCCCTGTCTCATATTTCTCCTTCCATTTATGTACTTTATTAAGGCTTTGGTGTTGACTGCAGCTCATGCTGCAATCCTGGCTTCCAGCCTTTCCTTGGTGGTCTGAATTCTAGTTTTGCATTCCTTCAGTGCTGCTGTGTACTCCTCTCTGGTCTGGAAGTAGTCCATCTTTTTCCAGCAATCATAGACCTTCTTTCTCTTCCAAATCAATTTCCGTAGGCCCCTGTTAAGCCAGAAGAGCCACCTTTTTGACCTTTGTCCCTTACCATGTACAGGATTTCAAACATCTGCAGCTGCTGTAAGCTCTTCCTTTAACGAGTGCCAGCTTACCAGCCTCATGTAGCCACTCATGGCTCATGCACACAAGGTTCTTCTTTTTGGCAAAGTCTGTCTTTCTAAACTTTCTGGTCCTGGTGTCTGAGGCCCAGCTAGTTTTCTCTGTCACCAGTAAGAAGGTGAGCAGGGTGTGGTACAAAAAAAAAAATCAGCACACCCTCCAAGTGGTGTTAATCCATTTTTTCAAACAAATTCATTTGAAAGTGATAAGGCATACAGCTTCCACAGTAGCATGAACAGGTCATAAAGCACACCAAAAAGAATGTTATAAGTAATAAAAAATACCACAATGCATAAAAAGTCCTAGTTGTTTGACTCTCTTTGAGTCTTTGTCAGAAGGCCTTTCTGTTGGTTTGTCTGAGACATTATATAGACCTCTATGATATATACCTCAAAATAACAGTGTTACAGGGGTTTGAGTCCTACTTATCTGGCAGGATGCAATAGGAAGCATTGTGTGGTAACATCTTGGACCGTGCTGCACTCTGCCATGATGTGCCTCAGAGTTCAGTTCTGGACCCATTTTATTGCTATGCCTCTGCTTCCATTGGGAGAGAGTGTTAGCTGGTATGTACTGGGGTTTCACTGTGATACAGATGATGTCTTACTTACTTTTCTTGTCCACCTGACCAGAGTAGTGTGGTCTCAGTACTGGATGAGTATCTTGTTGAAAATTAAGACTGGATGGCCGGCAGCTGGCTCAGTCTCAACTCATCAACAATGGAGTTGGTACTGGTGGAACCAGGTTGGCTCGAGTGAGTATTGAATGGCAGTTTTACTACATTGCCATCTTTAAGCAGCAGTATGCTAGGAGCTGTAAATAAAGCCAGAAATGTAGAGGTCATTGTGGATTGCAAGTTGACACTAGAATATCAAGTGTCAGGGTAGTCTGTAGAGGCTTTTTTCATTTAAAGAACATCTGTGCATCAAGCCCTGTTTGGTGCTAACTGACCTGATAACACTGGTCCATACATTGTTACATCAAGGCTGGACTACTGCTATACCCTTCACCTAAAGTTATGTGTGTGGTTGGTGCACTGCCTGCAGCTATTTCAGAATACAGCAGCCCAACTTCTCTGAGACCTCTGGTCTGAGCATGTTATGCCAGAGCTCCTTGAACTGTACTAGCTGCCAGTTAAATGGTGCATCAGTTTTAAGATATGTTTCTTAACTTACAAAGTCCTGCAAGATATGGGCCCTTGCTACCAAAAAGACCTCCTGACCATATACAGTCCCATCTTGCCTTTTTATTCATCTGAGGTAGACCTCATGTTAAATTGGAACAGACTGCATTCATGTGGCATGCATGCAAAAAGCAAGTGGTCACTGATAACATAAAAGGTAAATGATTTGTTCTGGATCACATCATATTCAAGTGGGGGTTGATGAGATTCAAACCCAAGTTTTCAGGTTTCCCAAATCTCCTGGTTTGCAGTTCAGCGCCTTTAACCACTAGGTTATACTGTCTGTACACATATGGCTTGCTTGTACAGTACTTCAATACAAATCTACATACATATGCGTGCATGCAGCATGCTTATAGCCACTGTTATACTTTTTTAGTTTTCTTGTATCCCTTTATCTCAACTGCACAGTTGAAATGTAGCACACATAGCAATAGAAATACTGTACATGTCATTCTTTCCATCCCCCCAATACACACACTTGCCCACAAAGTTACTTAATTACTTCTGTCTGGCCTGTACTCCTACTATTTTCTCTGCAAAGTTTTGAATGCTTCCACAGAAACAGACTTCAAGAGCAAACACAAAAGTAGCAATAACTCAACACCCACCCACATGACCAGTCCACCCCCATTCACACACACTGTAGCAAGTGCAGTCATACTGCTACAGACAACCCACCAAGTATAGATATAAGTTGTGAGTCTCTTACCTGAGCACTAGGAAGCCAGAGTTGGGAGTCTTTAAGAGATGATGCCCATGGGTCAGAGTGCTGGGGCATACCCCCTTGAAATGAATGGAGTTAATTTTTATTACTATTTTATACATTATGATGGTGAGTTGGAAAATAATGAAGGCCACTGTTCTACTAGCAAGGCCCTTGTTAGTCGAGGGCGGCCTTCATTCATTTCTAACTCTCCATCAATATTGCACAAAATAGTGAAAAACTAAAAATGCCCCCATTCATTTCAAAGGTGCACGCTCCTGCAGTCTTCCTTACCCTATGTCATAATGTGCCTGAGTGTGGGGATGTGGAGGTCAGCATCACTGGGGGGGCCATAAACCTGACTATAGTGGGGTGACAATAGTCTGTCCATACTATATTGCTCAACTGTCCCTGAATGCAAGGAACAGCACTCATTTTACCCCTGACATCTGCTCTGCTCCTCATCCATCCTCATGGAAAATATGCTGCTCACACAGAGGATGTCCTGTAAATTTAGACATTATGGCAGGAGCACTATTTCAGATTTCAACAGGGGGAAGCCAACAACCAGTGGAGGCCAGGTGCTTGCTAGCCTCTAGGTAGCAAGCTCTAGAATGTCTTGAACACCTCTTAAAGGTAAAACCTATCTGTTGTGACTAAAAAGTGATATGCAAATCAGAAAAAAATCAAATGTATAAGATTCACCTGTCTATACTGGGCTTAAACCCACACAGTTACTAACCAATTTTTTTTTCCTGACTGATGTTCAGAACCCCCCCAAAGAAAAAAATTGCCCCAAGTTTGCTCCCTGACACCAATCCCATCAATACTCATCCCATATGGGTTGTGAAGCCACCCAAAAGTGTAGAAACATGAAAAGAAAATCATTATTACAGTCTTCTCCCCTTCCCTAACCCCCCAGTAAAAAAAAAAAAGAGTTACTTTTACTTATTTGCCCATCTGGCCAGAATCTGAGGCCTGGCTCAGAGTTCCACCAGCCCAGTTTTCAGTCTGCTCCTTCTTCTTCCTTCTGCCAGAAGCTGGATGCTAGAACTGACCATCCCAGGTCTCCAACTTGGTCTGTGACCAAGTTACCTCATCAATGAACCCACCTATCCTGTGTTGCTTGCTTCTTGCTTTGCTGCTGTCATAGCTGCTGTCACACTGCACTGATCAAGGCCTATGAAGGCCACCCACATTGCTGTCACCGCTGCTGCTAGGATTAGTGTGCTGTCATGGGGGCCCTGTGCTGTTTTTTTTTTTGCTAGGCGAGCCTAGTACAGTAAGTAGGTAGCCTAGCCTCCAGTTAGCTTCTAGCTCACCCTCTGCTCCTTCAGCCACCAGAGGAGATGCAGACTAACTAAGAGTAGGCCAAAATAAATATGCCACCACAACACTGCTATTGAGAGTTCAATGCTCACCGACTCCTCCAAGCTGTAATATGCAGCCTGTCTACTCCGTGGCAGAAAAGACAGTGTCAAACTTGCATGACTCATGCTCTTGCTTGGCTGGAGCTATTCTACATCACGTATGATGGTGCCACTGCTAACAGTTGGAGAGAATGGACAAAACAATACAGACACAGTCGAGTCAGGAGTGCACCTGCAGTGTGAGCCCACACAGGACAAGGGGGCACTTACTGTGCAACAGATTAAATCCAAATCAAATTTAATGCCATTATTGCCACACCATAAGAAAAACTTAGGCACAAATGTAGGGGTGGGGTGGGGCAACTGCCTCCCTCTGCCCTACCTAAATGGCACCCCTACTTCATAGCAGAAATCCATTCTCAGGTGTCAATATCGGTACAAGTAAATACAATGGTTTCCACCGTGTTCTAAGGTACTGTATCTCCATGTTTCAGAATGTGTCTTGATCATCATGAGGGTTAGTGTCCCTCATTGTCCCTTATTTTGAATGTTCATGTCCCTCATTTCAGTGACAAAATGTTAGGTATTGTGCATGCTTCCAAGACCCAACTCAACACAAAGAGTACTGAGCATGGACATAGTGTATATGCTCCATACAGAATGACAAGGGAAAGTAAGTGAGCCAAAACAGTTATGGAGAAACACATTTTTAGCACTAAATATGCATAAGGGAATTTGCATGGCCCAAAACAAAAAGGTCAGGCTTCACAACACAGAAGCCCCTCTTAGCACATCTGGAAACGGGGACATTATCTGACTATATCCTAGGCATTTAGTGCAGTAAGCAAACAATACTTTACAAAGTATTGGTAATTTAATGACAAAAATCAAAAGCCATTTAACAACTTGCAAAAGGATCAGAATTAATGAGTTTACCTATTAATGGGAAATCAATGACACATGCATTTTAATGACTCTAATTGCTAGTAGTAGTATGAGGAAAAAGAAACTGATGTTTTCTTAGATGAGATTTGCACCAGCTTATCTGCTACATGCATGGCAAGCATGCAATAAGTGAACCTGATGTGATTTCTAAATGATGTTCACAATAGCTTAACTGCTGAACTCATGTCAAGCATGCAACACATGAACCTGATGTGATTTTTAGAAGATGTTTTTGCCAGCTTACCTGCTGCACACGTCAAGCTTGCAACATGTAGATCTAATTTGCTTTTTACACCTGCTTTGCTTAGGTTCACTTTGGGTATGCGAACCACATGCAAACATTGCACAATTAAGCATTTGGCATGCATTCTGCATGTACACAGCACACTTATATTTTTGTAATGGATAGGTCTGGTCAGTTTTAAATCTACATTTTACAGCTCTGTTTTATTTCTACATCTTTGTCATCTACCTAATCTGTTTAGCTGTTGTTCTGTGTAAGGCACCCAGAGCCCCTGGGATTGGGTGCAATAAAAATACAATTGTGTTGACTTGTCTTGCCCAGCATGACTCTTTTGTATAAGGAAATTATCAGTTATAGTGAGGATGCTAGTTACAGTACCTGGAGGCATCAACTATGACAAGGCATTTGAAGAAGAATCATATACTTGACTATCAGAATACAGCAAACATGAGGCAGACTGTTCCATTGATAATTAATGAGTGATAATGATAATAGAAATCCTGTAGATGAATCTCTGGAGAGGGTTTATGGTAAGAAAAGTCTTCCTTTATCTGGCTTCACAATAACACCATCAATAATTACATTTTTTTTCCCATTTTTATGCACATCTTTTCAGTAATGAATCCCACTATCTATCATCATCCCAAGGGCCAACAAAGAACAACGTCAATACAATATGGCATGCAGCAGTCTTCAAAAGGGCAGCAAATTGTGTCCATTTAGTTTACAGATAGGGTACATAAATATCAATTAAAGAGGCCCAAGACCAAACAAATAATAAAAGAAGCTGGCAAGATTACAATCATTGATCGTCTTTCTTATTTGTTAGTAATTACGTTTTCAAGGCCCTAAAGGAGTTTGATGTTCCAGACTGCGGTCCAGTCAGCATTTCAGTAATTTCGCATTTGACCTTTAGTGGGATGTACTTGGAATTGTAAATCTAGTGGTAGCAAAAGCAAAAGTGAATATTTAATGAGTTGTCAATGCATTGCATTTTCCTGTTTGTAGACTTTTCATTGCAGTCACTGTGTTAACACTTTTCAATAAAACTAAATTTTAAGAAGCCATTTAGAAATATACTATGCCATTAGTTTGTAGTAGTGAACATAATTTGAATACTAATTCATACAGGCAAATAAAACAAATAATTGCTAAACACATACTTTTTTCACTATCTGTTGTTATTTGGGAAACAGTATTCAGAAGAATATTAAAATAAAAAAAAAATAAATTAAACTCTCTAGCTCTCCACAAGTAACCAGGTTCTCTGGACCTCAAGCTAGCCAGTTTCTATCACCATCTCCCAATTTGCCGCACACATTTTTGTGTCTGGAATACCAATTTCTCAGTACCTGTGGTAGCTGAGAATAAATAATCACCCTCTATTTAAAAAAGTATTCACATACCCCATTAGCTTGTTAAAGACTGGTAGTGCATTGCAAACTTACCTAAATGCAGGCTGTACAGTACAGAATCCCCATCTGTACATTTTTCTCCACTGTATGCATTCCAAATCTGTCCACTGCTATACATAAGGGTCTGTCAGATTTCTGAAAAGATCAGTTGGGCAGTACCACTATATGTTGTGGCAGCAAATGTGTGCGACAGTGAGAAGACCACTTATTACATGACAGTAATTGTTAATTGGAGGACATTCCCTCATTCCTTGTCTGTCTCCTCCCCTGGTACTAGTGGAGGCAGCAGTATCACAAAATCACTGAGTTCCTCTGATGTCCATAAGTAGGCTACATTGTGTGCTATAGGATGCACATTTAAAACAGACCAGGCCACTGCAAACCTGGCAGAAATGCATCAGAGAAATTTTGATGAGTAGCTGACACCAAAATTACACACCTGGTTTTGTAGTGCTAGAAAATTAATCAAGTATAGTGATTACAATGAGAGAGGGCCAATTTACACATACCCCATGCTTTGCATATTTCATTCACCTGGAAGTACAATCATTTTTAATACAAGGACATCCATTACCTCAAATCCCATCATTACTGCAAGCCTTGTGTATGCCGCCAGGAATGTCTATAAACATTTTAGAAATACTACTGTATGAATGTTGAAGAAGTTGCTGAATATAACATTGGAGAATAAACTCCCCTATACACCAGATGAGACAATGATTTCTACTAGGCAGAATTCCACCTATTGCATGATAGACCAGCTAGAACAACAAAATACATAAAATAACATATTATTAGCTAGAAAGAGGTTAATATTAGCCCCAGACAGCAACACTTTATTGAAACACTGTACTGTGTAGGTAAGCCCTTTGAGGAGTACATATGGATGCTGTGGGTCTAAGGCCATACTGGTCTAGATGAAGTATCACTTTAAAGGAAAACTGCCCTTCAGCAGAGCAGCAGAGCTGCTACTTTGATGTTGGTATCCTGACTTTGGGAACCAGCCTAGAAAGTCAGAGGGTCATTGGGAAGAGAAAGATCAATCATCCCAAGTTTCAAGTTAGTTTGTTAGGAAAAAAGACATTGAGCAAAGCTCATTTACAATTACACACTTACACACAATCACCCAGTGGGTGCTATTCTCCTCTAGCAAGGATGGACTGCTGACTCTCCCACAACAATATCGGCTAAGGGACCATAGGTGGAAGTGTAAGAAGGAGGGCCCCAGAAGTGAGAACATAGGCTGGTTCTGCATGAGATCATGCAACTGCATGAATGCTTGTACATGGAACCCATACCACTGATATTCAGGGGAAGGAAAAGTATGCGAAATGCTTGGGCACACTGAATATATTAGTGGTACTCCCTCACACTCACTGCCTGCCAGATCACCACATTTCTTTAAGTATATGGTTTTTGGGGTGCCCCAATATTCTAGCTACTGGAGGTGAGTGACAATAAAGTTATTGTCAAAAATAATGTCAGGTGATGGTGCTCGGAGGTAGCCATGGGTTGATGTTGAGGACCAAGTTTTAAGGAAAGAAGGAGCAAATAAAAGTAAATAAAATTAATTCTTTATTGGCCTAAATGATGATTCTATTGTTGTGGGCCTTATGGATTAAGTATAAAGCAGTTTTATTAGTTTCAGATGTATTAGGAATGTGAGCACCACCAAATACTATTTCCTGACAAATATACAAGAGCCTTGCTTTAAGGGTAGATAGATAGATAGATAGATAGATAGATAGATAGATAGATAGATAGATAGATAGATAGATAGATACATAGACAGACAGACAGACAGATAAGATAGATAGATAGATAGATAGATAGATAGATAGATAGATAGATAGATAGATAGATAGATAGATCAATCGATAGATATTTAGATAGATAGATAGATAGATAAATATGTAGATAATTTATACAGCACTCCTTCCTGGAGGCTCAGAGCACTGCACGAGTCATAAAAACATCAAATAGAAAAACATCAACTAGACAAGCATCAGCAATCAGCTTGCAGGGTAAATAAACAAAATAAAATCAGAATAAACAATTAAAATAAAATGTCTCTAAATACAGACTACATGTAACATACAGCATACATCTACAATACCAAGACAGTCAGGAAACATATAACTACATTCAATCATTATACTGCTCATAGGCTTGATTGAATAAAAAAATTGTCAGGCCCTTTTTGAAGGTTTCCACCAATGTGCCTTCCTCAAATAGCTTGGTAGTAAATTCCATAGAGCTGGCATGGCCACTGAGAAAGCAGATCACCTGACAGCCGCAGCCTAGCCCTAGGAACCACTAGGTGGCATCCCTTAGAGGAACTGAGAGACAGCGAGTCGGACAATGATGAACCAGGAGGTCTTGCAGGTATTCTGGTCCCTGGCCATGTAGAGATTTATAGGTCAGTAACCCAACCTTGAAGACAGTCCTCCACCTTATTGGCAGTCAGTGCAGCATGCAGAGAACAGGTGTGATATGATCAGATCTTAATACACCAGTCAGCAGCCTGGGGGCTGCATTCTGCACCAGCTGCAGATGGTGGACATTGCCTCCAGATAGCCCTGGGTAGAGAGCATTGCACTAGTCCAACCTAGATGCAATGAAGGCATGCACTAAATTGGCAAGGTCCTCTCCTGGTAACAAGGCTCAGATCCAGGAAATGTTTCTCAGGTGGTAAAAGTCACTTTGGAAAATGGCTGACATTTGAGCATCAAGTGTTAGGCCATCATCAAGGAGCATGCCCAGATCCTTAACCCGATTGGAGGGGCTCAAAGGGACACCTCCTAGCCTTAAGCCAGGATTATTCCTCAATCCTCCTCCATCCTGTTACTGACCAGGATCCACCACCAGTACTGCTGTCTTGTCTGGGTTGAGTTGTAGTCAGTTACTGTATGAGTCATCCAATTCTGGATCTCATTCAGGCAGGTGCAAAACTCAGAGGCCACCATCTGGTTTCCAGGTGCACAGGACGGGTATAGCTGAGTATCATCAACATAGCAATGAAAACCCAGCCCATGTCACCTGATAACATCTCCAAATGGCAAGATGTACACCGTGAACAACAGAGGGGCCAGGACTGAGCATTGTGGAACTTAACAGTGCAGAGGCATCAGGTTAGATGAGGATAACCCCATTGTCACCCTTTGCACTCTGTCTGTGAGGCAGGATCTAAACCAACTGATGACAGTGCCGGTTAATCCACACCTGTTCAGCAGATGGTCCAACAGCACCTCATGGTCCACTGTGTTAAATGCCACACAGAGATCCAGGAGAACAAGGATGGTATGCTGTCCCCCATCTCTGTCTATTAGGTGATCATTAAGCATCTTCACCAGGGCAGTTTCCATGCTGTGCTCTGGCCTAAATCCAGACTGGAAGCACTCAAAGTGGCCAAGAAGGCAAGATGGGCCTCAAGCTGAATGGCCATAACTTTTTCCAAAACATTTCCTAAAAATGGGAGATTTGAGACCGGTCTGGAGTTGGTGAGACAGTCCGGGTCCAATAAGGGTTTCTTCAAAAGGGGTCTTAACCAATGCCTCTTTCAAGGCCTCCAGGTAGACTCCACTGCTCAAAGAACACTGGACAATCCCAGCAAACACAAGTCCAGTTAGGTCCACACAACCAACCAAAAGTCAGGTTGGATCTGGGTCTAGACCGCAGTGTGTTGGTAACAGCCTCAAGTCCAACTCAGCCACGTTCTCCACTCCAACTGGATCAAACTCATCCCAGACAGGAGGGATGTCCTGACTTGTACTCGGTCCAACCTCACAAGTTCCATGAGCAGCACTGGAGGAGATCTCAGTCTTGATAAAGAACACTTTGTCAGCAAAGAATAGAGCAAACTCATTGCACCGAGTGCTTGAACTAGCTTCCCCAGTATGGAGACAGTCTGGGTGTACCAGGCTGTCCACCATACGGAAAAGTTGAGCTGGTCTATTCCTTGCTACAGCAATCTCCCTTGACAGAAAGTCCTCCTTTTGGGAGATTGCCTTCTGATAGTCACCATAATGTGACTTCAGAACTAATTTGTCCTCCATCAGTCCCGATCTCCTCCAGCATTGCTCCAGCTTCTGACCCTTAATCTTTAACTCCCTGAACTCCCAATCAAACCAGGTGGACCTCCGACGAGTAGATAAGCCAGCCCTATTATAGGCTGCCACCACCTCCTCCACACCCACTGCCAAAGCAGCTTTCACACCAGATAGGTCCAGCACAACCTGGATTCCTGTTGGGGACAGTCCCCATAAAGGGTGGCACTGGGCCATCTACAGAGAACGGATCCTCGGTGGGTGCCCCAAATATGAAACTCATGGTGCTATGATGACCAGATCAAGCCTGAGGTCATCAACCCCAAGACCCAGTGTGAACACCAGGTCCAATGTGTGTTCATGCGAATGGGTCACTTAGGTGGCACCCTGCGACAGGCTCCGAGCTTCCATGTTCTGGAGATTGTCACGCTCAAAAGGTGAGAGTCCATCATCAGCCTAAGCATTTAAATCCCCCAGAACTAATCATCTGGGGGATTCCAATATCAGTCCAGCAACAAACTCCCTGACCTCCTGCAGAAACTCCCTCTACCTGCCAGGTGGTCCGTAAATAAAAAGGATTCTGTAGCCTGCACCAGGATCAACCCACATGCAAATACTCTCAAAAGACCTGGTAGAACCTGCTGGAAGCACTGCAAGGCTCAGACTGACTTTAAAACCAATGGACACTTCCCCTCATCTGTGATCCATTCTCAGAGTATGTACCAGAGAGTACCCAGTCAGGATTGTTGCCTCCAAAATGAGTGCAGTATTATCATCAAGCCAGGTCTCTGTACTGCAAGCCAGGTCTACTGAGAAAATTAAGTCCACCATTATAGCAGTCTTATTCCTCATTGATCTGGCATTGTAAAGCATAGCTCAGGTTGGATGAGTGGGAGTTGCTGGACCAACAACCATCTGCCCACAGTGGAGCCCTTGGGTATGGGGACCAGGCAGGGAGACCCCATTTCAGTAGCCTTTGTGCCCCAGAGCATCCCCTGGGCCTCACCACTGGAATCGCTGACTCCCCAACAGCCATTCCCCCACCCAGCTGCACAGACCTCTAACCCCATACAATCCTCACAGCCCTACACATTGCATATGTTTCTGCAGGCAAAGGGAGGGTTCAAAAGGTCAGAGGCTATGCTGACGAGCTGGAGAATAACTGTACCTGAAAGACCTATACCACTGGCACATCCTGACTGTCGCTATAGCTACAGATTCCAGATGCTAAAATCCTCACACCTCCCAATAAATAATCAACACACCCAACAATTCATTTATCAAATTAACTACTTAAAATACATTACTACCACACAATCACATTCACCAAATCACACTCTACCTACACACAACACAAAGTCAAAAACTACCCCTCCCTCTCAGTTCAGCTAACAAATATTACAATCCCAGGTAGTCCCAAGTACACTGATTAATCCAAAACCTCAGTCCATAAAATTAGAATGTTATTTTGTGGGGCTATCACCACCCACAATAAAGAGATTTCCTGGAAAAGCTGAGGGGCTCTCACTCCCTTCAATCTCTTCAGCAAGACAGATGAATTTCCAAAATATGTCCAAACAAAACAGGCTCTCACAGCCTCGGACAATAATGCTTGTAAATGCCTGCAAATTTAGTATTATCCCCTTGGGTGCTCTCACCACTCCCATGGAACAAGTAGCCAATAAACGAAGAAGCAGTGAACAGTACCTTCAAATGCAGACAGTTTTCAGGTTGTATTCCTTGGTCAATATCAAGCAAGAGGCAACATGTGCTCCCAGTTGTAATGTCTCACAGACAGCCGTTAGCTTCACTGGCCACTAACCAGATCAGCAGTCAGCACTATCAGCAAATCCAGCTCCATAGTCCTCAGATGGAGGGAGGTTACAAACTCTCCCCCTTGGTCACCAGCCAGTACACCACCAAGCGCAGATCACTGCAGGCCACTAATACAGATCACTGTAGCCCGAACCGGCACTATGGCACACACCTTGCCAGCAGCACTCACCAGCGGTGCATGAAACATAACTCTGATCAACTCTGAGCAGAACACAAGTTCTCTTTGCTCTGGTCAGAGTCCAATATCGGAGCCCGAACTGCGACGCACACTCAGCTGGTCAAACTCACAGGCAGTGCACAACTCACAGTACCGCTCGACTCCAAGGCCGAATGCAGGTCCTCCTCTCTTCAGTCCATCAAGGGTCAGCGAATGCAATGTCAGACAACTGTTCTGGGGCACAAAGATACCCACAACAGCAGGTAAGTCCACGGCATTTCACGGGAGAATAATTAAAGATGTACCAGTGTATACTATTGTGACATTCTTTGAAGCAATATAAATCATGACATCATTAATACCAAATAAAGTTTGTTTATTTCTAAACATTCTAGATACTCTCATATCGACAAGATGGTGTCTAATACAAAAAGTTCAAAAATTCTAAAGTTCTAAGTTCAGTCAGCATAATCCACTTCAAACACAGGGATTTTTCTTATTTTCTGCAAAATAAAATATTTTGAATGTAAAACCAAATACCATTTTAAATGGGAATCCTTAACAAGATAATTCCATCGGCCCAATAAAAGTAGGAAATTAGGAAATTAGGAACCTTACAGTAATAGCCAACACATTTAATAACTATTTCGGTGGTGTGTTTAATACTGGAAAAAATGCAGGGAAGAAAACTACAGAAAAAGGGATAGAGTCTGAACATTTGTTCTGTTCTGCAAAGGATGTCCTAAATCTCTTAGACAAATTGAAAACCAACAAATCATCAGGCCCAGATAATCTCTGCCCAAGGTTTTAAAAAGAAATAAAAAATATATTACAACACCCCTCACACATCTATACAATGAATCTTTCAATACTGGGATTGTTCCAGCCGATTGGGTAACAGCAATGGTCATGCCACTATTTAACAAAATCTGGTCAGAGCCGATATGGCTGTGGAGAGCTTTTGGGATGCTTTTACCCATTATTTCAAATTAATTTGCACAATGCAGATCTGTGGAGAGGCAGTTTCAATGTGATCTTCCTTTTATACAGTTTTACAATGTGTTTTCCTAGAACATGCCTGCTGATTGCTATATATTTAGCCTGGATAGTTCACAGAAGAAATGGCATCTTATTTTCAGTGGGGCTCTACAGCTACACAATATTATGCTGCATTGTGTGAAATCAGAATGCACTGATAGCAATATTTTACATCTAGGGGGACATATTAAGTGCTGGACTGATGCGAGAGCAGAAAGATGCATTGCACAAAGAGGGTGCGCTGGTCAGCACTGATACAATATTCAAAGAGAATGCACCACTGGAACAGGGCACGCATACAGTCAAGCCCACCAGGATGAAGTGCAGCACTGCAGAATTCTGCATTAGAGTCACTGCAGCAAACAATGCAATTTCAATGGGAGTTAATCCCCTTTATCATGCAGTACACCTGTGACATTGTGCTTCATTCAGGCGGGCGTCATTATATCTGTTGAAAATGTGACCCTGGATGGGAGTCACAGTGCAGACAGCAACCAAGACAGCTGCATCCAGATAGATCCCGACTGAATACCTTCTAGGGGGAATGCACAGCACATACTGGTATGCGCCGCAGCCCACATGGGCGATATTCAGCCCAAGACTGCAAATGAGCTAATTGAGCATGCAGGGTGCAAAGGGGCCTTATGCATGCTCATTACCAGCCCCTTTGCATGTTTGCATGGGGATGAATGCATCAGAGCAGCTCTTGCCCCCAAGCCCTGACCCCGATCGCTCCCATGTGGGACACACTCTGATGTCTCTGGTGGCAAAGTGGCACCCCCCCCACCTGTTCCACCAGCATCAATTATACTGGAGTCAATGCTCTATCAGTTCCATACTGTAAGGACCCCACTCCCATCCCTGATTGCACCGGAATACACCTATAGTCCATGTCCATAGTCTAGTGGTATCTACGCCCCATCAATGGAGCACAGGTCCCAATCCATCCCATTGTGACAACTGGCACTATGACTGGATTGTACCACTCTCTCAGCGGGTGGTGGAGCACTGGCAGTAGGATGCTAGAATGTGTCATATGCAGGTATGAGCTGTGTGTGGGTGATAACGCCCAGTGGCCATACACCTCAAGTGCTTGCATGCAGATCCATCATCTCAGTGCCATTGCACTGCTCAGTGGGAGTGATGGCCTATGCTATACCCACTCACACAGATCCCGGAACAGGCATGTTACAGCTGACCTCCTATTCATTTGTACAATCTGGGAACTGCAGATGAACTATCTATAGCCTGGAGCATACAGTGCAAATGGCACTGCAGGATACCGCATCACATGGCACCCATGATACCTCAACAGTCTGGCAGATGGCATGTTACACAGGGAAATGTGGGAAGAGTGTAGACTTGCAGCTTTGTATGACAGAAGGAAGATACAGCATCAACAAGGCATGCATTTGAGGTATGTCATTTCCCTCTTACAGTTTGCTAGGGACATACACATGGCTGCATACACTGGTGGGTCCGCAGCTTGCGTAGTGCCCCAATGCATGGTATAGCCACTTGGGTCATTCCAGAGTGCAGGTCCTCAGCCTGGGTCCAGTGCAGTTGGTGGCTGGCTGTGGCAGGGTGTGGAGGGCAGTGCCAGTCTCTGCAACAGGTTGGGTATGGGGGGAGTGAGGGTGTCTGCATACTAGGTTGGTGGATGGGGGTCCTCTAGGCTATGGATATGGACCATGGTTTCCACTGGTGTGATCGGATCTGGGGGGCCTACACTGTGGAACTCATTGGGGATGGAGTTGGATCGATTGGGGATGGGAGGGGTATACTTCTAGTCCACCAGGGCTGCCAGGCTGCTGTGCACCTGGGTGCACTTCTGCAGCCTGCCTGTGGGTGGCTGGCTGGGTTAGGCCAGCTATTCATGACCTATGCATGGGAACACCCCCTTGACATGCAAGGCATACCATTTGTGTGTACCCTGGTCCATTCCCTTGTGGCCTTCGCATCCCACACATTTGAATATCACACTGCAGTGCATTGTTGGAGTTGCGTGGCACATCTCCCTTTTCTGCCGGGATGTGCTGTGCATTTTCTTTGAATATGGTGACCTTGGACTAGGTACCCTGAATAAATACATTATCAAAATGGTAACATCATGACCCCACTGAAAACAAGATATTGCATCTAGTCTGGGACAGTCTGAGTAAATACAGTGCAAAAATGTGTAAATGAAGATCTTTATGATAATGAGATGTAGCATCTCCCCTGTGCTATCCAAGATACAAAATATAGGATAAGAAATATTCAGTGCTCCCAGATCCAAATAACCATTTCCTTGTAAAAAGCCCTCATTTTTCCTTTATTTTCGCTACAGAGGCAGAATCAAATCCCTGTATATTTTTCCATAAGCCACTGGTTCCTTATTTATGACTTTGTCAGCAGCCTTTTATCAGGAAACGAGCACTGCTTTGTTGTTCAGCATTAATATTATATGTCAAGATGGCCTTGGAATGATTTGGAATTACATGGTATGCATAAGGCACAGAGGGGGACTATATGAAATAAATATCACACTCATTATTTCATGAGCTGTACTCAAAATTAGTAATCACAAGTTGGCCAATCATTCATAAGATACTAGTAATGCCTGTAAACAAATTTATTGCAAATAAATTCGAGACATTTCCCCTTATACATATACACAGAATATTTTTTTGCATCTTTTATTTGTTAGTTTTCAGACAAATTCTCATAGACATTTTTCTGTCCACCTGATGAAATCTTGAATGAGTTTAGTAAATGTTATTATTTTCTCCAAGGCTCTGATCCAGCAATTCAGTAAATACACACTCAGTACATCATATTATACAATGAAAAAAACAGTATTCCATTTCCAGTTGTCTGATCAGGACCTTTTACAAATGGTATAGTTATATACCAGTATCTTGCAAGTTGCCCAGGAAGATCTCTGACATTTTAAGGAATAATATCAGGCCTACATGAAACCTCCAAATATATCAAAATAATAATATAGAAAAACATAAAGTGAACTTACAAGCTCAAATAGGCAGACTGGGTTGGCCATAGCCCCTTATCTGCTGACAGTGTCTATGTATCTGTGCATCTAAACAATAATTTTCCTCCTAATAAATGGCATGATCTCTTTTATTCTCAAAAATAGCACATTTTGGCCGAGACATTAAAAATGGGTTGTGCTGGCGCAACCCCAGTAATGCACCCTGTGGCAACATCCAGAAGGGGAAATTGTGCAGTGCAGTTCCCGATGCACCATGGTGCAAAGATAATGCATGCGGCACATCTCCAGGGGGCGTGCCCATGGATATACAACACATCCCGATATTCAGCCTGGAATGTGTGGTGCATCTGCCAACACAACCCAGAAATGTGCTGCATACCTGGGCACAAAGTTGAGCCTGTCAGAAAAGGCTCAACTACTAGCCACCCATAGGTGGACCTCTGTAGTGCAGGGCACAACACAGCAGCTGCTAGCCATGGATGGCAACTCCCCATACACCATGCACAATAGTCCACAAACTGCCTTGGTAGTCTAGTGGTGCCCCCCCATACCTCTGATCACCATTTGAAAATATTCATAATCTCCCTGGTAGTCTAGTGGTAACCCTTCCCCTCCTGTAGCTCCGATCAGCCTATGGAATTAGTTTTAATCTCTATGTTGTCCAGTGTTCCCCCCTGCCCATAACACCGATCATTGTGAAACGGTTCCAATACTTTCTTTGGTGGTCCAGTGGTATCCCCTCCCCATCCCATAACCCCGATTGCCCAAATGAAATGCATTTTACTTCCCTGGTAGTTTATTGGTACCCCCTCCTAATCCCATAATGCTGATCACCCGAATGATATGTATTTTACTTCCCTGGTAGTCTAGCTGTACCCCTCCCCCTGCCTGTAACCCCGATTGTTGAGTATTTGTCCAATGTCATTCCCTGGTAGTCTAGTGGTCCCCCCACCCACACAGAACCCCCAGCCAACCCAGCTCCCCCCCAATCATCAGTGAGCAGCAAACCCACCTGCATACCTACACGGCTGCCCACCGAATGACAGCTTACAGTATCTGCTGCAAGCTCATTTGTCCACACTGTGGGCCAATGGGCTTACAGTGCATAAAGTCATTCATTCACAAAGTTGTGAATAACTATTATAGCATGCACTGCAAACCCATTGGTCCACAGTGTGGACCAATGAGCATGCAGCAGAATACTATAGCTGTCATTCGGTGGGCAGCCGTGGAGGTATGCAGGTGGGTTTGCTGCCATTCGATGACCGGGTGGGAGCTGGGTGGGCTGGGGTCCTGTGTGGGGGATGGTGGGAACACTAGACTACCAGGGAATGACATTGGATCAATACTCAGTGATTGGGGTTACAGGCGGAGGGGTACCATTAGACTACCAGGGAAGTAAAATACACACAATCTGGGTGATCAGAGTTATGGGATTAGGAGGGGGGAACCACTGGACCACCAGAGAAAGTACTGAAACAGTTTTACGGTGATCGGTGTTACGGGCAGGGAGGGGGGTACCATTAGACTGCCAGGGACAGTATTGAGCCATATTTACAGCGATCATTGGTACAGGATGGGGAGGTGGTACTACTGCGGTCCTTGGTACTGGGACTGCATGCTGTGCAGGGTGCCAGGTGCATTTCTCTGGCCAGCCCTGAACAACTCATGCAAATGGTGCCATAATGACATGCAAATGGACCCATTTTGGCCTTGAATGCATTATGGCTCCATTTGCATATTTGTGCCTGAATATCAGGAATTTGCACATGGCGTATCTCTGATGTGCTGGCACATTTACCATCCCTGGTATTCAGACCTGTCTGGGGGATGCACCGTCTCACTGGATTTGCAACGCATGCATTATTTGCTATATTCAGAAGAGATGCACCATGGCACATCTCTTTTGAATATATCCCTTTGTTTTTCCAGTGCAACTCAGTTGCACCATTGCCAGGCACAATTCTGAATATCGGGCCCCCTATATCACTTTAATATCTCCTCTGTCTTGGCATCAAATAAGATCTTGGCTTGTAAAAAGTGCTGAAATGCCTAAAGTTTGTTGTAATTCATTGAAAAACATCTACAGTACATGTCCGTCATGTACTGTGTCATTTGATACAGGTTGTATATTGTATTTGCTATGCTTGTATTTATGTACATATTCTGTGTAACAATTTGTTTGTTTTATACCTTGGGACCCCATTGAAAATTAGCCTCTGCTCAATTGGCTATCCTTTTCTGAATTTTCAGAATAACATTTTTACTACTACTACTACATATTGTGAGAGAACAAAGAAAGTTAACACAAACCCTGGCTATATTATTATCAGATCTCAAATTTATTTATAGAAATTTTGCATGATTACTTTACTAATACTGTAAATTAAAATATTACTGTTCAGACCTTCTTACTGTTTAGATTGCTCATTCCAACCACAAACAATACATTTATGTTCCACAGCCTAGAGTTGGAGGTCCAAAACACAAGAAAACTCAACTGTTGTCCCCTACAAATTTCTTTTTCTGTTGTTTTGACTAACTTTTTTTATAACTTTATATGGGAACATAAGAAATCAGATAATTATACAAATGAATTTCTCTCTCTCATGGTTTGTCAGCAGTTAATTCATTATATGCAGTCTCCCTTGCCATGAATTTCACACACACACACACACACACACACACACACACACGCATACACACAAAGAGACCTCAGTACAGTACAAGTCACATTAAACTGTTCCACCAGTGAGTTGCTGTAGCATTTCTGACTGAGTTGCATAAGTGTTGCTGGATCCAGTACAAAACCTTGCACAAACTGTTTCTTAAGAGATAAAATGCAGCTTTGCATTGGACTGTGACTGAACTGCAGATGCAAACAAACATTGCTCCTCAGTTGGTTAAGCACTGAAAAATAATACAATATGAGTTGCCAATACATTGCTAATTCAGAAAAACATTGCTAAACCAACTCATTGATGGAACAGTTTAATGTGACTTGTACTGTACTTGGCAGGC
Source organism: Neoceratodus forsteri (assembly GCA_016271365.2). Lineage (NCBI taxonomy): Eukaryota > Metazoa > Chordata > Ceratodontiformes > Ceratodontidae > Neoceratodus > Neoceratodus forsteri. Next base: position 1,214,914,861 of record CM057453.1, on the reverse strand, counting down.
TCTTACCTGTTATGTTTGGAAAGCAGGCACAGCCCCCTTGCTGTCAAAAACAAATCTATATATTTATTCTGGGTAGTTCACTGAAGACCTGGCATATGTCTGAGCCAGTGCTTATCAGATAGTGTCTTGAGGTTAAATTGACAGTGTAAATCTTTATAGATTTGCTTAAAAAGGGTGACATTTATGAGGTATGAATCTTTCTTGAGAGATAATACATGCCCAACTGAAATTAGTAGCAAAAAATGTTTAAATGCTAGGTATTTAAATGTGCGAGTTGTTGCATTTTAAAGGGGGTAAACAAATCTCCAGTTTAATAGGCAACCAATATTTAACAAGCTGTTTCAGTTTCCTAATGGCCATCTGATAAGCAGCTTGGAGTTATGTCTCCAACATTCTAAACAGAAAGAAGGGAGTATTTTATTTATAGTTGGCATTAACACCCTCCTTCAGGTCCTCTCCCTTCTTCTCTCTATTTTCTCTCTCTTGCTCTCTCTTATTTTCTCTCTATATCTCTCCCTCTCCCTCTTCCTCTTCTCTCTCTCTCTCTCTCTCCCATCACCCTCCCCTCCTCTCCTCTCCTCCCTGTTCAACCACCTCATTGTGACTTTATATATTGTCTTTATGTATGCCCGCTATTGCAATGCCTATGTTCTTATTTATTGTGTTACCTGTCCTACTGTTCTGTAATTTCATCATACTGTTTAAACCTACTCGTTGTTTGCTGCTAAATTTGTCTCCCCATACCTGAAGTTTTGACTTGACTCTGTACTGTACTGCTTTCATGTGCTGCGTCACATATACGATTTTGTATTCTAAAATGTATTCTCCCGAGTTGTGCCTGAAAATAGGCATCCTTATGCCTAGTGCACTTACCCGGTTACCAAAAGCAAATAAAATAAATAAATAAATAAATAATGGTTTGTAAATGTGGAAGGATACATTGAAAAGTCCAAAAAATGTGTTCCACGATACTCTATTTTCAAGCTACAGACAGCAAAATAGCTGTAGGCTCTGCCCACAGCCATAACAATGGGGACAGATCTGAGGCAGAATATTATCGACCTATCAGCTTGATGTCAGTGCCATGTAAAGTGATGGAAACTTTGATATAATGCAAGCTAGAGGGAATATTAGTTAATATTGGTTTTCAAGACCCCAAACAACATGGCTTCAGAAAAAACTAAGTACGCATTACTAATCAGCCATGTTTCTATGGAAGTTAAAAAATGCATTTCTAAAAATTTTCTAGTAGACATGATGTATTTAGATTTCCAAAGGGCCTTATAATTATATGAAATGTTTTCATGTTGCACACAAAAAACTACCCATTTGATGTGCATGCTGCAAGCATGATTTAAATGTTAATTTGGAACTGATTGCATGCATGTGTCATGCATGCAGCAAGCAACAGTGGAAAGCATGCTTTTTATGTTAAATGGGAACAGACTGCATGCATGTGGCATGCGAGAAAAAAGCAAGTGGTCACTGATAAGTGAACACATAAAAGTTAAGTGACTTGCTGAGGATCTCACCATCTACAAGTGTGGTTGATGAGATTCACACCCAGGTCTTCAGGTTTCCAAGTCTCCTAGTTTGCAGTTTAGTACCTTTAACTACTAAGCTACACTGCCTGCACACATATGGCTTGCTTGTACTTCAATACCAAATCTGCATACATCTGCACTCAAGTGGCATGCTTATAGCCACTATTATACTTTTTAGTTTTCTTGTCCCCCCTCATCTCGGCTGCACAGCTGAACTGTAGCACACATACCAATGGAAACACGTGGTTCTTTGCACCCACAATACACACACTTACCCACAAAACTACTTAATTACTTCTGTCTGGCATGTACTCCTACTGTTTTCTCTCCATAGTTTTGAATGTTTCCACGCAACAGTCTTTAAGAGGTAAACACAAAAGTAGCAATAACTTGACACCCACCCACATGGCCAGTCTCCCCCTTCCCCCTATGAACACACATTATAGTGGGTGTGGCCATACTGCTACAGACAACCCACCAAGTATATGTCAAGAGTTGCTTACCTGAGGACTAGGGAGCCAGAGGCAGGAATCTTTAAGAGATGATGTCTGTGGGTCAGAATGCTTGAAATTAATGGGGTTATTGTTTTTATTACTAGTTTATACATTATGATAGCAAGTTGGAGAATAATGAAGGCCACTTCTACAAATGTGGTTCTGGTCAGTCGAGCAGTGGCCTTCATTAATCTCTAACTCTCCATCAATAATGTATAAAATAGTAATAAAAAATACCCTCATTCTTTTCAATAGTGCGTGCCCCTGCAGTCTCCCTTGCCCTACGTCATAATGTGCATGAGTGCGGGGATGTGAAGGTCAGCTTCACTGGGGGGGCATAAGCCTGACTATAATGGTGCTCCAATAGTCTATGCATACTATACTGCTCAACTGTCCCTGAATGCAAATGACAGCCCTCATTTTACCCATGAAAACTGCTCTGCTCCTCCTTCATCTCTCATGGAATACATGCTGCTTACACAGAGGATGTCCTGTAAATTTTGATGTTATGGCAGGGGCACCATTTCAGATTTCAGCAGGGGGGAGCCAACAAACAGTGGAGGCCTGGTTCTAGTTAGCCCCTAGGTGGCAAGCTCTTGAAAGTCTGGAATGTCTCTAAAAAGTAACACTTATTTGTTGTGACTGAAAAGTGATATCAGGAAAAATTCAGTTGCATAAGATTCGTCTGTCTATACCCCAAAACAGTGCATCTGATTTGGGCTTAAACCCACCCCGTTACTAACCAATGTTTTTCCTGTCTGAAGTTCTGAACCAGCGACCAAAACAAAATAACTTTGTCCCAGTTTCTCTCCCTAACTCCATTCCATTCAATACCCATCCCATATGGGTTGTGAAGCCACCAAAGGTACAGAAATGTAAACATCATATCAATATTTCAGTCCTTCCTCCTTTCCCAATCCTCCTGTAAAAAAATTACTTACTTTTACTTACCTGGGAATCTGGCCAGAACCTGTGGCCAGGCCCAGTGAGCCACCAGCCAGGTTTTCAATCCACTCCTCCTCCATCCTTATGCCAGAAGCTGGATGCTAGAACTGACCATCCCATGTCCCCAATGTGGTCTGTGACCAAGTCACCCCTCCAACTGAACCCACCCAACCTGTGTTGCTTGCTTCTTGCTTGGCTACTGCCATGGCTGATGCAGAATTGCACTGATCAAAGCCTATGAATGCCACACACACCTCTGTCACCACTGCTGCTAGGCCTAGCTTGCTGTCACAGGGGGCCTGTGCTGTTTTTTTTTTGTGAAGCAATGCTAGTAGAGTAAGTAGGTAACCTAGTCTCATGTTAGCTTCTAGCTCACCCTCTGCCCCTTCAGCCACCAGGTGAGATAGATACTCACTAAGAGTAGACCAACAAAAATATGCTGCCACAACACTGCTATTGAGAGTTCAGTGCTCACCAACTCCTACAAGCTGTAGTGTATAGCCTGCCTACTCTGTGGTGGGAAAGACAGTGTTGCACTTGCATGACTCATGTGCTCTTGCTTGGCTGGAGCTCCTCCATGTCACATGTGATGATGCCACCAGTAATAGGTGGAGAGAGTGGACAACACAATGCAGACACAGTTGAGTCAGGAGTGCATCTGCAGTGTGAGTGCACACAGGCCAGGGAGCACATATTGTGCAAAAGATTATCCAAATTTAATGCCATTATTGTTATGCCATAAGAACAACCTAGGCAAAAATGTTGTGGGGGAGCAACTGCCCCTCTCTGGCCTACATAAATGGCACCCCTGCTTTATGGTAGAAATTCATTCTTAGGTGCTAATATTGGTACAAGTAAATACAAAGGTTTCCACTGTGTTCTGAGATACTGTATCTACATGTTTCAGAATGTGTCCTGATCATCATGAGAACCAGTGTCCCTCATTGTCCCTCATCTTTTTTTTTTAATTTAGTTCTTTAACCAGGAGTAGCACATTAAGCTGAAAGCTTTTTTAGAGGAGTGACCTGGGAGCACAGGGAAGTTAAGTGACTTGCTCAGGGTCACACAGTATGCAAGTGGAAGATGTGGGATTCAAACCCCAGGTCTCGTCTGCTGGATGTCACCAGATTTGCAGCTCAGAGCGTTAAACCACTGTGCTATACTGCCTCCATTTTTAGTGTCCACATCTCTCATTTCCATGACAAAATGTGAGGTATGGCACATGTTTCCAAGACCCTTCTCAGCACAAAGAGTGCTGAGCATGGCCATAGTGTATTTGCTTCATACAGAATGACAAAGAGAAAGCAAGTGATCCAAAACTGTCATGGAGAAACACATTTGTAGCACTAAATATGCATAAGGGGATTTGCATGGCCCAAAGCAAAAAGGTCAGGCTTCACAACACAGAGGCCCCTCTTCTCACATCTGGAATGGGGGATGTTGGCTTACTATATCCTAGGTATTTAATGCAGTAAGCAAACAATACTTTATATATTAATGGCAATTTAATGACAAAAATCAAAAGCCATTAAACAACTTGCAAAAGGATTAGAATTAATGAGTTTACCTAATTGGGAAAGCAATACAAAATGTATTTTATTGGTTCTAATTCCTAGCAGTAGTATGAGAAATAGAAACTGATATTTTTTTTAGATGGGATTTGCATCAGCTTAGATGCTGCACACAAGGCAAGCATGTGACATTTGAACCTGATGTGATGTTTAAATGATGTTTACACCAGCGTACCTGCTGCACTCATGTCAAGCTTGTAACACGCGAACCAGATGTGATTTTTAGAAGATGTTCACATCAGCTTACCTGCTGCACACATGTCAAACTTGCAGCATGCAAACCTGATTTGCTTTTTAGACCTGGTTCACTTTAGTTCACTTTGTGTATGTGAACCACATGTAAACATTGCACAATTAAGCATGTGGCATGCATTCTGTATGTACACAACACACTTATATATCTGTAAGGGTTTGATAGGTCCCTTGGTAGGTTCTGATAGAAAAACTGTAGGCTCTACAAATTGATAAAATAGTAGTGGAGTGGATAAATAATTGGTTGGTTGATAGAAGGCAGAGGGGGGTGAAGTGTGTTCACTCAGAGTTGGGGGACGTTACCAGCAGGGTGCCTCAAGGCTCCATCCTGGGTCCAGTCTTATTTTCATTATTTATCAGTGGGTAGACAGACTAGATGGGCATAATTGCCTTCTTCTGTCTATACACCAGTATGATAACCAGTATAATATGCTTATACAGTAGGTACATTTCCTGTGTCTCTTGTTGTTATAAGAGTGCATTCTCAAGTCCTTTGTATGCCAGAACTGCTCAGCTTTGCTTTGCAGTTCTGCCACCCAAAGAAACTGAGAATGCAGTTTTATAATGACAGACACAGGAACTGTACATATAAATATACTTGTGCACTAAGGTAAAGGCCAGGAGTATGACAAAAACTGACTAACAGAGAAGGCCTTATCAAGGATCACTCACAAAATGACACAATCCTGCAAACCACGGAATGAATAGTAAACATCACAATTTCTGTATGTCATCTGTATGAGATATGCCAACTTCACAAATTTGCACTGGCATATGAAAGTGTTTTAGGTGAAATCCCAACCTATTTGACTGACAAACTGCAGATCAGAAACATAAATGCTTCATTTAGAAAGTCAGTTTATTATGAATTAGTTGTCCCAAAGATAAAATTAAAAAGATCAATGTATTTTTTAAGCCACTTGGTTCCTTAATATTGGAGCAGTTTATCTCCTAAATTTCAATTGTGGGATGTTAAGTTTCTATCTTTACATGTTGTGAAGCAATGGTTCTTAAACAAAACAGTAAGTATAGTTAAAGGCTGTTGTGGCTGTTTCAGTCAGTAATACTGTGTATTGAATGCACTTACATAATTTATTGTAATTGTTTTTATGCCATTTTAACCCCAAGGCAGCGCTGTCTCTAAGGTTACTACCCCTGCCTGTATTTCTGATATTGAGGGGCCTGGATTCAGTATTAAGGTGCCTCCACCAAGAGTAAAAATGATGGGATTATCTATCTAACCAGTTACAGTCCTCTGGGAAGCTATAATCACCCAAGAACCCCCTTAGTGGCTTTGTACCTTTAACAGCAGTTAACACATAGTCAGCAAATAACATTAACAATATGCACACACCCGTTACACTTACCACCAGGGTCTGACCTTCGGCAAGTGTCCTGGACCCCCTGTAAAAGCAAGGTTACCACAGCAGCTATGCAATTTAACACAGTAACCCAACCAATAATATGGACATAGGCCAGGTTAAAATATGAAATAACAATTAGGTTTATTCAGGAGTCGTGAGCAAGGAAGGGGCATGAATTTAGTTAAATGATTACTATACTGATTGAATTCAGATTCTTGGCATGCACTTGTTAGTCCCAAGTAATTAAGTCTACAACACTGGGTACCCAGGATAAAAAAACTGGCTAGCATTGCAGCTGTTCTTTGGACCCTTGATGGAAAGAAAAGGCAGTTAGCATGCACAACAAAGATTTGATTATTTGTAATCCTGGCATGTATTGCAGTGGGGCTCCCAACACCCTCCTCCCCGGACCAGTGCATGCCCCAGGTCACTTGCTAGCCAATAGAGTGTGAGGCCGGTGGGTCACCATCTCTCCCAAAGCTGCTGTAAGCCTGTCTGTGGCTTACAACATTCCCCTCTGGTGCACCATTCCTTTGGCGCAACTATCGGATTGTGGCAAATCCGAGGAGCTTGGCACCAGGACCCTGATTTTTCTAAAATTGGGCACAGGGTCCCTGGTGCACCTGGAGTTTGCTGCAGTCCCAGAGTGACACAACTTGTGTCACTTTAAGGGCTCTTTGACAATCAAGCCCTATGTGCTAATGTGTATAATGAATTGATAAAGTGCAAAGAATCAAATAACTGTTAGCGAGCACATAATTGACCAGTAGGAAGGATGAATGGGCTATCCACTGCTCATGTGGTATTTAGAAGTGAGTGTGTTCACTGGAGAGGGATTGTCTAGGTATCTAGCTGTCCTGGTAGCATAGCTGATGATGCAGTGGAATGGTATTCTAAGAAGGCCTGGGTTGAAACCACAGTTAGGGCGCCCTTTTATTTCTCTTCTGAATTTTATTTCAGATTTATGCATATCACACTCCTTGTAAATTATGTAAAAAATACAAAACGACCAATAATTTCCAATTCTTTTGGTATCTGAAAATCTTTCCATGTGACTAGGGAAGCAGATTTTATTGTTGTATGGGTTAAAATATGTTTGATAACAATCAGGGTTTGGATTTTCAATCCGTCCGAAATTGGCACAAGCGAGGAGAAAAACTGCCTCAAGTGTGGCATTTGCGGACCCCAGTTTTCTCCACATGCACTGTAGTGTTAAAGCAGGAGCTACTTTAGGAGTGGATCTCTGATTTATAGCAGCTTGCAGCCATTTGTTTGGTGCTGCTGCATCGAAAGGTTAAGCCTGGTGGGGCCAGACATAAGATCTCCCACAGCTGCACCTGCTGCCCATGCAGAGCACAGGCTGTAAATAGAAAACTCCACAGGTGTGGAGATTTTGTGATGTAGCAGTGGCTGCAGTGTGGGACTTTCCCCAAATATTTTGAAAATCTAGCCCCCGATTTACAGACCTTGTCCTGTAGGTAAAACACAAAATTAGTTTTAATGATATAAACTAGACAAGATACAGATAAATAATTATTAAACACACCCATGCACTCTAAAACTTTAAACCTAGTTCAAAGCATTGTAGGTGTCAAATCATGTTTTGTGTGTGTGTGTGTGTGTGTGTGTGTGTGTGTGTGTGTGTGTGTGTGTGTGTGTGTGTGTGAGTGCATGTGTGTGTGTGTGTGTGTGTGTGTGTGTGTGTGTGTGGCGTCAGGGGTAGGCTGAATAGAAAATGGTCCAAGCAGTACTAAATTCTGATGATTATGTGACAACAAGGACCATTTTGAAAGAAAAACAGTACATATAATTCATAAATGGTAAAGAAGAGAAATATTTTCCAATGTGTTTAGTTTCTGTATATCTCTCCAAAACACACACACACACACACACACACACACACACACACACACACACACATACACACTCACGTATTCTTTAAATCCTCAAACAAAACACAAGAAATCATATTTATACAAAACCCTGTGTTGGGGGCAGGCTAATTTGAAATTGGCCCAATGAGTATTACACATACTAACCATGCCACTATGCAGACTTCACATGAGTTGTGTGACTCCAGGAGGCCAACTCCACTATAGGGAAGTACTTACAAAGGCATTAATCTGGGACATGCCCAAGACTGACCCTTATGATGAGAAATTGAATATGTACTGTATACACAGAAGGGCTCAATCTCCAGTTAGTCACTACTCTTCATAAAGCATTTTATTTTCAGATAGCTACTTTACAAAATCCTCAGGGACATTTCAGAGACATTTTTTACCACTTTATCCAGGCCATATGATAAGTTAACTTACTTTGATTACACAAGAAATTCTGTATTTGTTTTTTTTTTCAGATCTCTCTTATCTGAGTGTTTATACAGCCTTCTTAGGCTGTCCTCTACACATTAGTCCTTACAGTCAATGCCCAGATAGCCTCCATTGCTAGGGTACAACTGTTCTTAATCTGTCAGTCAGCCTGATGTATATTTCTTGTGAAATCAATGGAATTTGACCACTGTATGGCCCGTTAGAAGTAACAGGATGTAGCCATAAAATGTTACCTATGACATTGTTTGGTTAGTGCTGAAAATAAAATGCATGTGAAAAGAAATTATTTAACTTGAGATGAAGTCTTTCAATTTATTCAGAATCTGCACAACTGAGTACATATGATGGCAACAGTGGGCTTTATTACTGTATGTGCTTTGGCAACTAAAAAATGAATGTTAAAAATTTTTATTTTATCAAATTGTGAAGGGACTCATTTTTTTTTTATCTGTTTATTCTCCTGAGCCTGGCAGGTGGCTCTGGTCCCTCCCTCAGAGGAACTCAGTCTCCGGCCACATCATTACCCCACCCGACACCTCCTAAATCCCACATGCATTCTCCCCCCCCCCATGGCAGGGCCAAGGCGAAGAGGTACCAGCTTTCCTCCACCCCTGGAGCGAAATCCAGACAGCGGGGGCAGTGCACTGGTGTGACCATCATGGAGCCTGCCCGCTCCTTTTCCTCCAAGTTTTCTCCTGCCCCCTCCCTACCAACGATGTACGCTGGTGATGTGCCTCCCAGCTCGCATCTCCCCCTGCGATTGATGAATGGGACGGCAAACCCTCCTTTCTTGAGAGAGGAGAGCGGTCGTCTGGATGATCAATCCTCTCTTTCCCTTGCCGACCCCAGGCAGCCCAGGCTCATTCCTGAACCTGGGTCACCGCTGTGGCGTGAGGTGTAGTGACCGGCACCTCAACCTCCAGTGCCACTGGGCTGGCTATGAGACCCATTTTATAATAACTATAAGGCACTCTAGGGTGGGTAATTAAAGGACATATTTACTTCTTATGTGGTTTATGGCACTCAGCTGCACCTTGTTTTACAACACAGAATTTTTAGGTGACTACTACAACAACCTATGCTCATCTTGCCTTATTGCTTGTACTACTGTATGTCTTTATTTTCATTGTTTTTTGCCTAATAGACCGCCTATTAATTAAAGGGCATTACCAAAAAACTTGGCCTAGGCCTCATCCCCAGCTGCACTCCAGGAACTGAAACATGCCACCAGTTTGTGGTAACGCTTTCAGGTTATGGAGTATGTAACTTGTGCAAAGGATGTGCGGGGACCAACAGCATTCCCCCATAGAGTGAAGTTGGTGGCACTCCTGCCTGATGTCAGCCACCTTATTGGCAAAGAAGCAAGCGATTTCATCACACTCTCCTCTTGTGAAAAGACTCGACGGAACTGCTGACAGGTTGGGTTGCACAGCCTGTCAGCGGTTCTGAAGAGTTGAGCCGGGCAGCTCCGTGCAACAGCAATTTCCCTGGACAGGAATTCTGCCTTCTTATGGGAAACTGCTGTTTGATAGAGTTTATAATGCTCTAGCAAAATAAGGTGGTTGGCATCTAAGGCTGACCTCCACCAACGATGCTCAAATCTACGCCCCTGTCTCCACAACTCCCTAAGAGTCCCATCAAACTATGGGGCCACAGGGCGAAGCGGGAGGGGGCAAACATGGACAGGAGCAATCAGATCGAGGGCTGAAGAGACAGTTCTATTATAGGCCATAACCAACTGCTCAGGATCTGTGCTGGTCTCATCCAACAGCGAGAGGTCCACCACTGCCATCAGGTCTTCAGGGAACATATCCCGCAAAGGGCAATATCTGACCATCTCCACAGGGGTCGACCTACGCAGGGGGGTCAAGAAATTGAACCCAACAGTGAAGTGGTCAGACCAACCGACCAGTTCCACCACCAGATCGGAGGCCTCTATCCCCAGGAGGAAGACCAAATCAAGGGAGTAACCACCATTGTGAGTAGCTGAGGAAATAACTTGTGTGAAGCCCAGGGATGTGATCACCTGGAGGAAGTGTTGACCAAAAGGTGAGTCTTCGTTGTTGACCCAGGCATTGAAGTTGCCCAGAACCATCAGTCTGGGTGACTCCAATGCCATATCAGCAGTGAAGTCCGCTACCTCCTGCAGGAATAGCTTCTAATCACCTGGTGGACGGTAGATGAGGGCTATCCTGCACCCCATACCAGCTACCACAGTGCACTCAAATGACCTGGCCTCCTCAACTGGAACACCAGTTAGGCCCAATTCGGTCTTGAAAACAGACCGCCACCCCACCGCAGTCCACCCGCATGTATGACCAAGTACCAGTGGGGATAGCTGTCTCCAAAATAGGGTAGCATTCCCATCCAACCAGGTCTCGGTAATGCAAACCAGATCTGCTGTAGCCACAAAATCTGCAATAAGAGCAGTCTTGTTGCAAACAGATCTGGCATTGCATAACAGTGCCCGAGTTGGATGAGTTTGGTGAGCCGTCCCAACTACTTGCCCTCCCAAAATGGAGTTGCCCTTGGGTATGGGAACCAGAACAGGATCACCACGCTCCAGATGCCATTTCGCCCCAGGGCGTCTTCTGGTCCTAACCACCCCAATGGGAGCGAGCCACTCATTTGGACTCCACTGCCCGCAACCTCGCACCCACCAACGACACCCACCCCTGCGAGCAATCTCCAACACACGACAGCACTGATAGACAAAGGCAGGTGGGGGGAAGTGAACGAGCGAAGGGCATGGAGAGCGGAGGCCAAATAGCACAGGACGGGGTGGGGGGGCAAGCAGGCACATTCCACCACTAATTATGACCAAATAGTAGAGAAAGCACAACAAACCCTAAATTCCTAAAACAAAACTACAGACAATTAAAATCCTAAAAAAACCCAGAGCAATGATAACTTAAACAATAATCCCAGCCCAACAAGACCTGAGAAACCACTATCCTCCCACAAGTGGATAGAATTCAAACCCAGAGAAACAAAATATAATAAAATAAAATCCCATCTCACAGGATAAAGTACACATACAAATACAAATTTACCCTTCTTCCCACCCTCTCACAACCGAGGGAAAGGGAGAATTCTGGGCACTCCCACTACCCAGAATACACACAATAATCAAACAAGAACTAAAATAAACATAACCATCTCAATAAAAGAAAATTAAAATAAAATTAAAGTTAGGCACCCTGGTCCTCTCACCAACCAGGAAACCATAAAACAAATTAAAAAAGTCTGGGAAAGAAGTCAACCAATGGTAGGAAAAGTTGTAATAAGTCCAACGAAAGCTTCAGATAAACCCACATAAGTCTTAAATCCAAAGAGTCATGAAGGGTCTAGCAGCGGCAGGCCACCGATTCAAGTTACCAAAACATTCTGCTCACAACAAAACTTCCTGGTATCAGTAATCCAGCCCTTGCAGTTCTCACTTTCAGTACTTGACCAGTAAAGTTTACATAACGGAGGTAGAACACTTTCAGGACTTATCCAATAAAGTAAACATAACAGAGATAAAACACTCCCGGTCCAAATAAAGCCAGAACCCGGCCAACCCAGGGCAGGTCACGTTATATGCAACTGCTCATCCCCACTTGGAATGCAGGAGACAGCCCAGCCTCTGCCAGGCAACTCCTGCGACTCCTGGAAGCTCCGAGAACGCTAACCCTCCAGTAAGCACTCCCAACCCTCCCAGGGACAAACAGCTACACCCCGCACCCAACTTGAGATCAGCTGGGATGGCTGAACCTCTCCTCCTCCTCCAAAACTCCACAGCACGATGTCAGGGCCGATAATTCAGGCAGACCTCAAGCACAAAACCAAATCCAGGCAGACGATTGCTCAGTTATTCCAAATTCGCACTTACAACCAGATAACTCCCACATATAAATTACCTTCCCTGAAAGCACAAGAGTCTTCCAAACTGTAACGACTGACTAAATAAATCCAGTGTCAGCACTAATGGTAAACTTCGTAAAAGTACTGTGAAGGCTCCAACAGTTCCAACAAACAGGGAACAAGTGGCAATACGCGGCTACACTCCAAGCAACTTTCTGCCCATTACAATGGTCTCAAAGTGTTTCACCTGACAACGGTAAGCTTCAGGAAGCTTCAACAAAATCTTCAGTGTTGCACCGGGTCTGCAAACCGCCATATCCTGACCCCAGAAAATGACTAGGCGTGGTAGAAAAAAAAATAGTGACAAACGAAATAATAAAAAATGTATTAAAGCAGAAAAATGTCAACATAGGGGGCTGAATAAAATAAAACTATAAAAACTGCAAAAATCTGCAGAGCTATGTTCATGGCTAGCCCAGTGTGGCTGCCATTTCTAAGTACCATTAGACTAGCCAGGGCAGGTCTAAGGATACTTAGAAGTGTGTCCTTTGGTAGCGTTTAGACATTTGCGGCAATGTGCTATTGTGCCCCTAGCTCCTGATCCCCTTTGTATAAATATTTAATCACTGACCTGGTGGTCTAGCGGAGCGCCCTTCCTATCCCCAAGCAGCCCGTACAAAAGAAACATACTTTCCCTAGTGATTTCATGGACCCCCTCCACCCTGACAGGCACTGCCCTGCCACTCTGCTCCCCCATCCCATACCTGAGCCAGTGACTGGTATAGCCATCCACTCCCCACCATGGCCAGTAACTGACTGAGCTGCCGTTGAGTGAGCACATACTGTATACAGTACACTTCGCTCATTGATTGATGATCTGTCAATCAATGAGCAAAGTGTACTGTATACAGTACGCGCTCACTCCTTGACAGCTCAGTTGGTGGCTGACCATAGTGGGGAATGGAGGGCTGTTCCAGTAGTCAGCTCAGGGATGGGATAGGGGAGCAGGGTGGTGGAGCACTTCCAGCCTGGGTGGGGGTGGTGGTCCACTAGACCACCAGGGAAATATGTTTTTATTACATGGGCTGCTTGGGGATAGGGAAGGGGGGGTCCACTAGACCTCCAGGGCAGTGATTAATGATTACAATGGGGATTGGGGGGGGGGCACTAGCCACTACAGACATGTTGGAGTTGCACACGGCCACCCTGCAGCTTGCATCACACCTGCAAGATGTGCTGTCTGTTTGGTGCACAGTCACATTTGCCGCAAGCTGTGGGACTTTGCCACTGGGACCCTACCCGATAGTGAATCAGACACAGGGTCCTTGGTGCAGCAGCAATCTGCACAAGCTGCATTTGATAAAGCTTGCGCTGACCTTTGTGAATCAAACCCACAGTCTCTTACTGTTGTGGACAGTTAGACAGAAAGCAGCAAACATTATTCAAAGAAGTTTCTGTCAGAGCAGTTGAAAGTGGTAACCTGGACAATGTATGAGTCCAGCATGGCATCAGCTCTGACAAATCTGAGAAACATTGGGCCTGATTCACAAAGCCCCCCCGAATGACACAAGGTGCAGCTTGCACCAAAAGATGCAGGTGGAGCAATTCACAAAAGCAGCCTGCATAAAACACAGGCTGTGTGCTCCAAAGGGGGCTTGTGCCATCCTTGTGGCTCAAAATGGGCTGTGGCATGGAGTTAGGGGGCTTGCGATAGATTCAGGCTGCCATATTCCCTAATTTGGGATTTACAAAACCCTCCTAGAGGGCAAATTTCTAAGTACCATTAGACAAGTCAGGGCTGGTGTAAAGGTACTTAGAAGTGTATCCTCTGGGAGGGTTTGACATTTGCGACAATCTGCCATGGCCCCCTACAGACCCGATCCCCTTTGTACAAATATTTAATCACTGCCCTGGTGGTCTAGCGGACCCCACTCCTTATCCCCAAGCAGCCCACATAACAGAAACTTATCTTTCCCTGGTGGTCTAGTGGACCCTCCCCCACCCTGGCAGGCAGTGCCACACTACCCCACTCACCCCCTATCCCATCCCTGAGCCGGCAACTGGCACAGCCCTCCATTCTTCACCGCAGCCAGCCACCAATTGAGCTGTCAAGGAGTGAGCATGTACTGTACACAATACGCTTTGCTCATCTATTGATAAACTATCAATCAATGAGCAAAACGTACTGTATACAGTACATGCTTGCTTCTTGACAGTTCAGTCTGAGGCTGGCCATGGTGGGGAGCGGAGGGCTGTACCAGTTGCTAGTTCGGGGATGGGACTGGGGTATGGGGTGGTGGGGCACTGCCTGCTGGGGTAGGTGTCCACTAGACCACCAGGGAAAGTTATGTTTCTATTATATTGGCTGTTCAGGGATAGGGAGGGGAGTCTGCTAGACCACCAGGGCAGTGCTTAATATGTATACATTGGGGATTGGGGCTGGGGGGAGAGGGCTGCTAGACAACCAGGGCAGTGATTAATGATTACAATGGAAGTAGGGGCTGGGGAGACCACTCACCACCAGGAATGTACTGGAGTTGTGCACAGCCACCCCCCAGCTTACAGCACACCTGCCACATTCGGCATGTGTTTGGTGCATATCCACAATTGCTGTAAGTTGCTTGATTCTGCGATTGGTACCCTACCCAATATTGAATCAGGTGAAGGGTTCCAGGCATATGGCATTCAGCACACGCTGTGGTTGATGCAGCTTGTGCTGACCTTTCTGAATCAAGCCCATTGTGTTACTTTTGTGAGGTAGAAAATGTATAAGTTGAATAAAGATTAGGCGATTTAGATTCCTATCTGTTAAAATGATTAACATTTTAGATTTTTTTTGTTAGGATCCCTCAGCCATCCTAGCTTAAATGACAAATTTAATTTGTCCCGTTACCTCAAGTAGCAGGACAAATTAATTGTGTCCTCCTTCACACGCACGCACGCACGAATGCACACACAGACACACAGACACACAAACACACACACACACACACACACACACTTTTTCATCCTGTACCCAAGTATAGGTTGCTTTGATATCCTGAGAATGTATTCTTTGTATTTAAGAGACATGGAATTTCCAGCTAAGGAAAGACAAAGGCAGGCTGGAGATGCTGCAGCATACGGTAACCAAAATGATTCATGGCCAACAAGGCAGATCCCAGGAGGATCAACTTAGTGCTCTGAACAAGTACTCACTAGAGGTCACAAGGTAGAGGAGAGACACGATAGAGTCCTTCAAGTTCCTGAATGAAATGAACAGGGTAAACTATGAAGAATTATTCAGCTGGAATAGTGAGTCAAAAACAGATGCACATGAGTGGAAGTTGGTGTGGGGGATGAGTTTCAGAAAGGGTGTGAGAAAGTTTCATTTTACAGAGAGAAAGGTTGAGCCATGGAAATATTCTGCCAGCAAATGTTGTGGATGCCAAAACAATTAATCTTTTCAAGCCTAGGACATACTGTGTCTGACAGAGTTAAAGGATTAATAGTTACTCAGGGGTAGTGGTAAGGTAGGGGTCAAGGAAGGGGAAGGGGCAAAAATCTCATCTAGATAGCAGATCTCTGGGTGCGATAGATTATACCAGGGCAGATGGATGGACTGATGATATTTACTCTGCCGGCATTGTCTATGTTTCTATGTTCCTACATACTACATGCACCACAGTTATCTGCTGTAAAATGTCTCTGGTTTAAACAAATCATTCTAAAGTCTGAGTTTGTCATTAGTGACACAACATAATATCATTTCTTTGAGCGACAGCAGCCCAGTTACAGTATGTGATGTGCATGTCTTTCTAATTTTGCCAGGAAGTCTTTTTATATGTTTATTTATTTATTTAAGTGTAGGATTACAAGTACCTTTGAGTCAAGGCTCTTTTACAAAGGTTCCATGTGATATTCAAGAGGAAATACATTATAAGAACCACCCGCCATTTCCCCAACATCCAACAAGAGAACCTCGACCGCAGAGGGTAGTTGGTCCAGGAGGCTGACAGGTGTTTAGGAGGGGCAAATCGGGTGCCCCATCCCTCTGTGCTCTCCAACATATTACCTCCAAAAACCATATAAACACTACAAACAGGTATCTGCCTCTATCTCTGAAATCAAACAAAGGGACAGAGGACACTGCAGAGCAGGACACTGCATCACAGGAGCTAGCACAAAAAAAATCATCCAAATCAGGAACCAAAACAAAAAAAGCAAAAAAGGAAATTCAAAAAACTTCTGATCATAGGAGACTCCATGATTCGGGGAGTTGATACCTATCTCCAGCCAGGGGTAATGGTCAGATGTCTTCCAGGTACATCAGTGTGGAGAGACACTGACCGCATTGCTAAAATTGTTCACAAAGCAGGAGAAAACATTGATGTCTGGGTACACATAAGGACTAATGATCTCACTAGCCAGTCAGTTGTGGAGACCAAGGAACACCTGACCAGGCTAGGTGACAAACTATTATCCATTTTGTCCGGGCATCTCCTTCTCTGATATCCTGCCAGTCTGGGAGAGGGGAGGCAAGATGGAGAGAAGGTCAGAGAAGGGGAGATAGGGGAGCTAAACATGTGGCTAAAGGTACATCTAAATCATCCCATTCCAAGGCAAAAATATGGGACTTCAGAGGAGCTGTCTTTGATAAGATGGCCAACAGAGTTAAGCTAACCCTGGCAAAAAGAAACACAGGTGAGGGGGTACAGGCAAAGTGGGCAAGCATTAAGGATGCAATACTTGAGGCAACATCCCATTGTGTTAGACAGAAAAGGAAATGCAAAAGAAGAAGGAAACCACTTTGGTTCTCAAATACAGTAGCAGAAAAAAGGTCAGAGCCTAAAGGCTGGCCTTCAGGAAATATAAGGGAACACAGTGGGATGAAGATAGGGAGGCATGCAAAACTGCCCTTAGGGAAGCAGGGAAGGCAGTAAGGCAGGCAAGGTCCTAAACTGAGGAAACACTAGCACGAACAGTAAAAGAAGGTGACAAGACTTTCTATAGATACATTAGTGAAAAGAGAAAGTCCAGAGGGGGTATTGCTAAGCTCAAAGGAGAAAAGGGGGCATGTGAGGAGGAGGAGGACCCTGTAAAAGCATCTATCCTAAATAGATACTTTTGCTCAGTATTTACTGAAGAGAAGGTAGGGCAGGGCCCTCAGCTCAGCACCATGG
Organism: Neoceratodus forsteri; assembly: GCA_016271365.2. Taxonomy (NCBI): domain Eukaryota; kingdom Metazoa; phylum Chordata; order Ceratodontiformes; family Ceratodontidae; genus Neoceratodus; species Neoceratodus forsteri. Next base: position 1,214,897,350 of record CM057453.1, on the reverse strand, counting down.
ACCCAGGGGGGAGGGAGGTGAGCACTACTCCAATCACAAAAGAAAGGGTCCTACAAGAGCTCGCTAAGCTCAGGGTGGATAAGGCAATGGGACCTGAAGGCATACATCCCAGGGTACTTAAGGAGCTAAGGGTGGAACTAGCAGAGCCCTTAGCAGAACTGTTTAGTGAGTCTCTGAGCAGAGGAGAGGTCCCAGAAGACTGGAGAAGGGCTCATGTGATCCTGCTCCACAAAAGTGGTAGCAGGGAGGAGGCAGGGAACTACAGACCAGTCAGTCTACCTCAGTAGTGGCAAGATTATGGAGGCACTCCTAAGGAAAGGATAGCGAAACACCTGGAATTCATAGGGCACAGGATCCAAGACAGCATGGGTTTACAAAGGAAGGTCCTGTCAAACTAATCTCATAGATTTCTTTGACTGGGTGACCAGAGTGTTGGACCAAGGGGAGCAGTTGATGTCACCTACCTTGAATTCAGCAAAGCTTTCAACACTGTTCCACATAGAAGATTGATAAATAAGCTGGGTAGGCTCGGGGTGGGTCAGAAGTTGGTCAACTGGGTGGCAAACTGGTTGACGGGCAGAAAACAGAGAGTGGTGGTAAATGGTATACAGTCAGAAGAGATGCAAGTCACAAGTGTGGTACCTCCAGGATCAGTCTTGGGGCCAGTCCTCTTCAATATCTCCATTAGTGACATTGTAGATGGACTGGAGGGTAAGGCTTGTCTGTTTGCAGATGACACCAAGATCTGCAACAGAGTAGATGATCCAGATGGGGTGGGCAGAATGAGAAGAGATCTGGATGAACTAGCAAAATGGTCAGAAGAATGGCAAATGAAATTTAATGCAAGTGCAAGATCATGCACATAGGGAAGAGAAACCCTGAAGCCATCTATAGGCTGGGAGGGGAGTTTCTGGCAGTCACAAAGGAAGAAAGAGACTTGGGCATCATCATCACCGATGACCTGAAATCATCCAAGCAGACCTCTAAAGCAGTAGGTAAGGCTAGGGGGATGTTAGGTTGTATTAGTAGGGGTATCACAAATCGTAAGAGGGAGGTAATAATCCCTCTTTACAAGACACTGGTTAGGCCCCATCTAGAGTACTGCATGCAGTACTGGAGGCCACACCATCACAAGGACATTAACCAAATTGAGGCAGTCCAGAGAAGGGCAACCAAAATGGTGCAGGGACTGCATCAGAAGACATATGAGGACAGATTAACGGAGCTCAATATGTGTACCCTTGAGCAAAGGAGGGAGATAGGTGATATGATTGAGACATTCAAACACCTTAAGGGCATGAACAAGGTGAAAGAGTCTATCATGTTTAAATATAAGAAAAACAGCAGGACAAGAGGACACAGCATGAGATTAGAGGGAGACCGATTAAGGGGAAACGTGAGGAAATTCTTTTTCACAGAAAGGGTGGTGGATGCATGGAACGGCCTACCTCAGGAAGTGGTGGCTATGAATACAGTGCAGGGCTTCAAACAGGCATGGGATAGGCATAAGGGAGCAATACAGATGAGTATGAATAGATAAGCCACTGACAGAGCAAAGGCAGAAGGCACATTTATAAGGTAGAAAAAGAAATGGTCAGACTGGATGGGCCTTGCGGTCCTTATCTGCTGTCAACTTCTAAATTGGAGAACAATACAAACATAACAAAGTTTGAAATTAGCAATTCAGGCAGAATGAATACAGACATTTGAGGGAGGTATGTATAGGACAGAAAAGGAATTTGAATAAACAATGCATATCACGAGATTCAACACAATCACAAGCAGTGGAATAAGGGCAAAAGAGGGAGGGATGGAAACCAGGTAGGCAGGATTCAAGGTGAAAGCTAAGAGACTGAGGGGAATAACAGAAACTGAGGAGCAGTCGAGGTCCTTGTCAGATTTCACGAATTGCTAAGCCAGGGAGGGAGGGGGGAATGGGGGAAGGGGAAGGGTGTGAGGGAGGGGAGAGGCAAGTGAATTGGATTATGAGTGACGGTCACAGGAGCTGATGGCAAAGAGGTGGATCGAAGGTAGATTTTGAACTGTCCAAGACTTGGCAGTGAGGTGATGTCTTTGTTGAGTCCATCAAACCAGTTGGGTGCCCAGTGAGCAAAGCACCTTTGTCCCTGAGAGGTGCAGCACCAGGAAATGTGCAGAATTTGTTTTTCAGAGGTACCGGTGGAATGGAGGATATGTGCAGCATGAAGGAGGGCTTGGACACCTGGGGGAGCAAGGCCTAATGTGATCTTCTTGGCCATAAGGCAGGTGTGGTACTTATTATGGTTAGATAGTTGGAGCTAGCCCATTTAGGCATAGAGAGCACATGTGTGGGTGAGACAGTGGGATCCTGTGATAAGATGGCAGGCTTTGTTAAAGGCCAAGGATAGGTGCCTAAGGGCTGTGTCAGACACAGAGCCATAGACAACCAGACCATAATTGATTAGTGATACCACAGATCTCTGCACAGCTCTCTTTAAGGTATCTGCGGTAGGGCACTCCCTATACCTGTATAGAAGACCAATGCATTTGTTGACAGCTTTGGCAACAGTGTCAGTGTGAATGTCATAGGATAATTGACTGTCGAGTGTGATTCCAAGATATTTAAGCGAGTGAGCTTGGTCCAGGACAGCACCATGGCAGTTTGCAATTACGAAGGGGAGAGACCTATGCTTGTTGCGGGAGCTGCAGAAAAGCATTGACTTTGTTTTCTTAAAGCTGAGCACCAGCTTTTGGTTATTAAACCATTTTTCAACAGAGGTGAAACCCATCTGGAACTTTTTTAAAGTAGGAGGGGGTCATGATGAGTGGTGTAGATGACAGTATCGTCCGCATATAGCAGGATCTATTCAGGACAGGCTTGTGGCAGATTGTTCAAAAAGAGGCTGAACAGGAGAGGCCCAAGAATGGATCCCTATGGGACTCCAGAGCAGACGAATCTAGAGTTGGAGAGGGTGTGAGCAATTTTCACCCTTTGTGTACCTTTTTTCCAGGTAGCTCTTAAACCAGGATGTATCATCAGGGGAAAGCCCTGAGTTTTGAAGCTCACTGATAAGTAGTTGGTGATGGACGGTGTCAAAACCTTCAGTCAAGTCAATGAAGACTGATCCAGTTAGTTGATTATTGTCAAGGGAGTTGTGGATTGCTCCTGTGAATTCTAGGAGGGCTGATGTAGTGCTGTGGTCTTTTCTGAAACCGTGCTGCTGCTTACAAAGAATGTCATGCTTGGCCAGGTATTCCATCAGCTGGTCAGAGACCAGTCACTCAATGGCCTTCGGGGGTAGTATGGATATAGGCCTATAGTTCCCATGATGGGCCTTGTCTCCACTTTTGTGGACTGGAGTTATGGTGGCAGATTTCCATCTGTTAGGGAACTGGCTGAGGGAGAGGGAGAGGTTGAAAATACGAGTAAGTGGAGATAGCACCTCATCTAGCGCAAGGGACAGCAGTTTAAGGTCGAGTGTGTCCCTCCTGGTTCTTGATCCTGTGATTGCTTAGCTGACGTATTTGCGCACTCTAAGGTTTCCTAACTGCCGTGAAGTAAAAGGGATCGAGTCTTGGAAGGGGGCAGGGTAGTGAGACAGGGTGTAGCAGAGAGGTCAGCATTGAAGAAGTCATGTGGGAGTGCACTGCTGAGATCCAAGAATGCAGTGTTAAACGTGTTTGCTATAGTTGCAGGGTCCAGGGTTAAGGTACAATCCACTTCCAACATAGTTGGTGATGTTTTGGGCAGTTTTCCTGTGATTTCTTTCAGATTATTCCAGAAGGACTTCCCCTTACCCCATGTGTTAGTGAGAGCATCTTTGTAGTAGTTACTTTTCATCATATGTATTTCTTTACTGCAGTAATTTCTTGCCCGTTTGTAGTTTTGTATATCTACATGCCTACCTGTGGCCCGAGCCCAGAGGTGGTCCCTGGATTTCATCAGTGCTAGGAGCTCCCTGGAAAGCCATGGGTAGCAGAGCCCTTTGACTTTCTTCTTTTTGTAGGGGGCGAAGGAGTCACAGGCAGCGTTGAAGGTGTTTATGAAGAAGTCTAGTGCAGAGTTGACATCTGAAGCTAGGAAAATTGGTGACTAGTCTTGTAGTCTGAGGTGGGATTTGAAGTGCTTCAGTTGGTTTCTTGGGAAAATTCTGCTTCTGATTAACTTGGGCGGTGGGAGGCTGAATTTATTTGACCATACACAGGTGACAGGGGAGTGGTCACTTAATGAGTCAGGTAGGACGGAGACTTTTAAGATGTGGGATGGGTGGTTTGTCAGGATCCAGTCCAGAAGGGAGCATTTGCCAGTCTTATAGTTGTGCCTGTTGGGGGCGGCTATTAACTGGGTGAGGTCCATGGCTGAGATAGCATACCTGAAGCCATTTGTTTCAGACCCGAGCCAACTTATGTTGAAATCACCCATAAGGATAGACTCGGTGCCTGTGGGTTGAGAGCAGATAAAGTCCAGGATGGTGTTGAGACCTTTTGCTTGTTCCTTAGGAGGGATGTAGACAGCAGTGATGGTCAGAACCTTGTTGTGGGCCCTGAGTAGTATTCTGATGGGTAGGATCTGGGTGGTCGAGACCAAGGCAGGGGTTTGAACAGGGTGTACAAGGACAGTGTCTTTGAGGTAGATGGTGCATCTCCCAACTTTTTGGGAGGTCCTATCATGCCTGAAGATGTTATAACCTGACAGGGCAATTGCACTGTCTGGAATTTTAGTAGTGAGCAAGATTTCAACAACCACAAGAGCATCTGAGTTGTGTAGGTTGGTAAATATATGCAAGGCATCGAGTTTTGGAAGGAGGCTGCAGACGTTGAGTGCTGCAAAGGTGAGTACCTTAGCGTGACACTGTCTGTGCTCATTGCCTGGAATTGAGGGACAAGGGTTTGGGTGTATGTTACTTGACAGAATTAGTAGGAGGAGCAGGAGTTTTAGGGTAAACCATCGAAGTTTTTTGAGGGAGAGTTTCTTCATCCGCCTTTTACAGGCGTGAGAATTCTGTTGCTGACTATGATCTCAGTGAGAGGCAATATGGGCCAGAGTTGAAAGTGGGAGGAGGTGAGCATAGATCACCTTATCATGATACCAGTGGTGACACCAGCTAGTCCTAGCAGCGGGACTATAAGAAGTGTAAAGTCCCGGGGCAGTGGTCCCAAAGTGCTGGTAGATGTAATCCAGTTGGTAGCTCCGAGGGGGGTTGGGGAAGCAGGCTCCTGGCAGGTTAGACAATGGGATCCAGGAGGAGAGGAAGAATAGGTAGTGGGGCAGGGAGAAGAGGGGCATAGTGATAGGGAGGGGTGGCAGGGAATGAAGAGAGAGAGAGAGAGAGAGAGAGAGAGAAGCAGACAGAGGCTGGTGAGTGGAGAGTTAGCTACAGAGGTGGTGTAGGGGAGAGTGATCAGTCTAAGCAGAACAGATCAGGGGCAGGAATATAAGGAATATAGTGGGGGGAGGGGCATGGGAGTAAGAGGGAGGGAGAAGCCAGGCAGATGCAGGTGGTCAGATGTGAAGGGGTGTGTAGGAAATAGCTATAGAATGTGGTGTAGGAGAGAGTAATCAGTCTGAGCAGTCAGACCAGGAGTATGAATATAAAGGTGAAAGGTATAAGTCAGGTGAGTACAGTAAGAGGAGAACAAATGAGGCACTAGCAGGAAACTGCTTAGGTGGTGGCAAGAGGTTGGCAGGAATGAAAAGCACAGCGTGGGAGACAAAGGGTCTGCTTTACTAAGACACGTGGTGGGAGAGGTGCTGAAAACCAATTAGGACAGGGGAAAGGCGAGAGGGGTGGAACAATGAGAGTATTTAAAGGAGGCCTGGGGGGGTGGGAGAAAAACCCTAGGGGCTAAAGGTTCCAGAAATTAGCGGAAAAGTCAATGGAAACTTAAGTCAAAAAGCGCTCCAATCAGCGGCAGCCAAGGGAGGCAACAGGTCAATCGGACTTGGCCTCAAAAAGGCGCACCAATCAGAGGTATCCCACTCGGGCTGGTTCAGTGAAGGACTTCAGTGGTAGTACCTGGGTGAGGGAATCAGAAGCAGAAGACCAGGAGGGCGGTCAGGATGAGGAGCTTGTTGTCAGTGGTGGCAGCGGCTGAGGAAACTGCCACACTGAACTAAAGGAGCTGCTCAGGCACGGGTCCCGGGGGAGAAATGCAGGAGTTAATAAGGAGATAGAGAGTCAGGGGGCAGGTGGCTGGCGGCAGGTGGCAGCGGGGATCTGGGGGAGAGAGATCTGAAAAACAAAGGCAGGATACTCAGACAGGCTGGGTAGTGTCAGAGCCAGAAAAAAAAGCCAAAGACCAGTGGGAGGGGGTGAGAAATAGTGAGATGCAAGTTGCAGGGAAATGGGAAGGGCTTTAGGATGGAATGAGCTGCAAAATGGAGACAGGGCGTAGCAGTGAGGGAGAGCTGGGAGGCGGCAGGGACAGGTAATCAGAGAGGAGGTTGGTGGTGAGCAGAAGACCATAGTAGGGCAGAATAAGGGAATATAGGCAAAGGTAGAGGGGAGAGGGGGCAACAGGAAAGTCAAGAAACAGTAACAGTATCTTAGCTGTACACAGTGCTAGCAGACAGGCTTACTTTAAGCTAAACAATCTGAAAGACGGCTAGCTTTAACTAAACAATTTGAGCAGAGCTGGCTGGTGGATCAGGCATGTAAATTAACAGTAGAAATTCAGTGCCCAATTGCAATTAAAGAGGCAGAGACAGGCACAAAACCCTAGGGGTTAAAGGTTCCAGAATTTAGCGCAAAGGTGGAAAGTTAAGGTGAAAAGTGCTCCAATCAGTGGCAGCCTAGGGAGGCAATGGGCCAGTCAGACTTAACCTCCAAAAGCCACACCAATCAGAGGCCTCCAGCTCAGGATGGTTGGGTGAAGGACTTCAGTGGTAGTACCTGGGTGAGGGAATCCAAAGCAGAGGACCAGGAAGGCGGTCAGGATGAGGTGCTTGTTGTCGGTGGTGGCAGCGGCCGAGGAAATGGCTGCACTGAACTGAAGGCGCCGCTCAAGCGCAGGTCCCTGAATGAGGGAATCCAAAACAGAGGACCAGAATGGCGGTCAGGATGAGGCAATTGTTGTCAGTGGCAGAGGCCACCAAGGAAACGGCCGCACTGAACTGAAGGTGCACCTCAGGCGCAGGTCCCTGGGTGAGGGAATCCGAAGCAGAGGACCAGGAGGGCAGTCAGGATGAGGCACTTGTCATCGGTGGTGGCAGTGGCCGAGGAAATGACTGCAATGAACTGAAGGTGCCACTCAGGCATGGGTCCCTGGGTGAGGGAATCTGAAGCAGAGGACCAGGTGGGTGGTCAGAATGAGGTGCTTGTTGTTGGTGTTGGTGGCGGCAGCCGAGGAAACGGCCACACTGAACTGAAGGCGTCATTCAGGCACGGTTCCCTGGGTAAGGGAATCCAAAGCAGAGGACCAGGAGGGCAGTCAAGATGAGGCACTTGTTGGTGGCAGCGGCAGCCAAGGAAATGGCCACACTGAACTGAAGGTGCTGCTCAGGTGTGGGTCCCTGGGTGACGGAATCTGAAGCAGAGGACCAGGAGGGCAGTTAGGATGAGTCTCTTGTTGTTGGTGGTGGCGGCAGCTGAGGAAACTGCCGCACTGAACTGAAGGTGCCGCTCAGGCACGGGTCCCTGGGGATGTGACATTTTCATGAGGGATGCTGACTAATACTACAGGCTGAGCATATACAACTTAGTTTATCTGCAGTGCCTTTTTCATATTTTTTGATATTTTGAAGTATGACTTTAACATAAATGATTGAGTGGCATGTAGTGCAGTTTAGCTGCAGTATTATTGTATAGTATAGCTACTGTATTTTATGATGGCACCACGTAATATATAGGGGGCTGAATCGTATACCACACAGTTTAGCTGCTTTGCCTTATATTATTTCATTGTTTGACTTTTTATGAGTGGCATCACCAAATACTGAGAAGTAGATAAGTGGCACAAAATGCAATTCAGTTACCCTGCATTGTTGCACTTTTACAGTTTTGTGCCCTTAGTCATTTTGAGAGTAGAGTTTCACTGCTGCCTAAACTGTAATGGAGCATATAGCACTGTTTATTGTAGTTTATGTTCCTTACTTCCTTCTAATATTATCTTTTGACTTTTTGCAAGCATTGTCTGAGAAAGCAAAGAAGCTTATGGGATGCAACAGGGGAGTGTGAAATGCATTCATCATGATTAGTTCCAATTCAATCCAATCCTATCCAATTTATCTGTATTTATAAAGCACCCATCCAGAAAAGCTCTGAGCACTGCACAGAGTAAAGCATCAGGCACAATATTAATACACATGAAAATAAATTATAATTAAAGGCAGAAGATAACAGTCTAGTAAGGTAAAAATTGTTCCTATACTTAAGTTATAGGTACTGTAGAAGAGGAACAACAATTCTGAATATTTAAAAATGTTTTTTCTTAAAAGCATTGTTTAAACCATTTGGCATTTTGGTAATACTTTGGGCCAGATTACTGAAGAAGACTTAAAGTGGTGCAACTGCATCAAACAGCAGCTTGCACCAAAGCACATTGTACCAGGGATGCACCAGATTTTGGTACTGGAGGGGTCCTGGCACCTAAGTCCCCATACTTGTGGCAACCTCTCCCATGTGGCAAACACCTGTCACACAGGAAGGGTCTGCTGCAGGCACCTTACAAAAAATTCAAGTGGTCCACCCATCCCAGATCACCTATTTGACCCTGGTAATACCCATCTCCCTGAGTCCCATGATAATGAATTATACTTCAACATCCCTGGTAGTCTAGTGCCCCACTCAGCCTGATCCCAATGTCACCCAGTGTAATAATACATAATATAAGCACCTTTCCCTGGTGGACTAGTGGCCTCCCGATCCCCTCATGTATTTCCCCCTGCTCCCCCATCCCACTATACAGTCAGCCCCTGGCACAGCCCACCTCTCACCTCTGTGACCAGGCACTGACTGAACTGTCAGGGAGCACATACTGTATAGTGTACGCTCTCATTGACAGACTGTCATTCATTGAGCACCTACACTATACAGTATGTGTTCCCTGATAGTTCAGTCGGTGCCCATTCATGGAGGTGAGAGGTGGGCTCTGACGGGTGCTGGCTGTGTATCAGGATGGGGGGAGAAGGGGGTGGGCAATATCTGCAGGGAGTTGGGGGCACTAGTCCACCAACCTTATATGAAATATTATTACATTGGGCAACATAGGGATCAGGGAGGGCAGGTGCACAAGTCCACCAGGGAAAGGTACTAATATTAATTATTACCACACCAGGCGACATCGGGATCAGGGAGGGTGGGGGCATTATTCCACCAAGAAAAGCTGCTAATATTAATTATTATTACACTGGTTGACAGATGTATTAGTGAGGGGTGGCTGTGTAACTACATTATCATGGTCAACGTCGGGGATGGGGTGGGGGACAATGGCACATTGTTACAAGCAGATCAACTCTCCCAGAGGGGAGTGTTCTAGCCCTGGCTGGTCTAAGAGTACTTAGAATTTCTCCCTCTGGGAGAGTTCTGAGAATACCATCGTCGGGGATGTGGCAGTCTGCATCTGCCACATGCCCCCTAGTGCCATGTTGTAGCCCATTTGTAGGCACACAGGCGGTGTAAGTCCCATTGGGGAAGGCAACCTGTGGTTGATGCAGGATGCCTTTGTGAATTGCTCAGGGGCAGTTTCCAATGCAAGGTGCCACTTGCACCATTTATGTTTCTTTTTCAGGCACCTTGCATCATTTCCAGGGTTTTGAGAATTGAGCCCTTTATTTTAAGTATCATTAACTACACTGTAACTATTGTATAACTACATTGTAACTCCACTGTAAATACTTTGCAGTTACATGTAACTACTATGTAGTTGTTAACTAGGTTTATATCTGTGTGGTGTGTACTCACAATTTGCATAAAGTAACTACTCTGTAACTGCACTGTAACTACTGTGCAGTTATATATAACTACTATGTAGTTTTTAACTAGGTTCACATTTGTGTGTTGTGTACTTATACAATTTGCATGAAGTAATAGTTATTGCAAATTGTAACAGCAAATCTCTTGTGTAACTACAATGTTACTAATGTTGGCATTATTAAATTTGCTCTTAGGAGCGTAACTACATATGAATGAAGGTTCTGTGCACTGTTTCAACAGTTTGGGGCTTGATTCTCAAAATGTGCAGCTCGGCTAATCTGTGGAAAACAGCAGCTTGCACTCAAAACCCTGGTGCACCAGGGATCCTGCACGTAATTCTCTAAGGGAAGGTTGCTGGCAGATAAATCCCACGGCTTTCAGCAAACATGTCTGAGTGCCACACAGACAGTGCACCAGGAAGGACTGCTGCAAGTTGGGGCAGCCATGCACTGTTCTAGACCCTGGTGGTCTAGTGATTCACCCACTCCAATCTAGATGATGCCACCCATAATATTACAAAAGTAGTACCCATGCCCCCTCCCCAATCCCCAATGTAGCCACTAAGTAGAATAGGTATTTCCATGTCCCCCACCACATCCCTGATGGTAACATTGTTAATAGTATGTTATTCACATGGCCCCCTCCCTGAACCCCAATGGTGCTGATATTAACATGAAGTACTGTCCCATGCCCCCCTCCCTGACCCCAGTGTAATTAGTTATTAGTCTGGCGGTCTAAAATTGGACTCTGTTCACATAGGTGGCAGGGAATGTGTCAAATGTGCATACCTAGGACTGGCGATCAATAGCAGTCATTCAATCAGATGGACTGCCCACCAGCAGACTGGATCCTGCACTCTGTGTGGAGTGGGGAATTGTGGGATATGGCTGATCCTCCCAGTACTGCTGTTTTCCAGTAAGGGGACCTACTGGTCTATCTGTGCTCACCGCTGTGCCCCAAGTCCTCATGGTATAGTCAAAGGGCCTGGGTAATGTTTTGTGACTTCTGTTTGTTTTTCCAACTAGCATCTGATATTATTTTATCACATACTGTAGCCTTAAAGGTTTTCCAGCTGTTATATATGTTTTCTGGATCTTTGGGATTTTCCTTCCAATAGTTCAATATAGCTTGTGATATAGCTGTACAGAAATATCTTTCAGTAAACTGTTATTCATCCTCCACACTGATTGTGGATACGTATGATCCAGTTGGAATACCAGTGAAATTGGGTTATTATCAAACATATAAGCTGGATCAATGCTGGCTCTAAATAGGTAATCTTGGGTAACTAGTTTCATAGACATTAAAAAGTAATCTAGTCTGGAAGAAGACTTATAGGGACCAGCTCAAGAAGGATGATGCAAGGCTTGCACAACTGCACCCAACACATCTTCTGCAATTGTGACCAATTCAGCAATGTTTTGTGCAGTTGCAACAATTGCCTTAGTTTACAGCAGCTTGTACCAATGTTCTGGTGCAACCCCCATAAGCTGGCGGTCCCATTGGAACACAGTTAGAAAAGGGAGAAGGTGGTCTACCTTGGAGCTGAAGATGAAAGGCACTTGCATCAGAGGTTGCAGCAGGCACCCTTTGTGAATTGCAGGTGCTGCACTGATTGCCCCATGTTGGCCTTTGTGACTGACCCTCTGAGGCAAGTACCTTGCATTGCTTTAAGCTCATTACTGAATCAGGCCCATTGACTCCAGACTGAAAAGTGTATTCTTTGGCAAATGGGTGGATTTCTCTCCATATGTCTAGTAATGTATTGTTTTCCATAAAGTGGATAAGCTGCCCAAACTAGTAATATTATATTGAATTCCATCAAACGTACATTTGTCAACAGAAGTGCACAGTATATCATTCTGTTGTACTGTACCTACATTAGGCCCCGCCTGGACTTTTGTTCACCCTTTTGGAACCCATACCTAAAAAAGACATTAATTTCATTGAACAAGTACAACACAGAGTCATTAAACCTATCCCCAATCTCAGGTCTCTATCGTACCATGGCAGGTTGTCAAAAACAAGCCTAGTTACTCTGAAAGAAAGAAGGAGCAGGGGAGACCTTCTGCAGCTATATAGAATATTACAACATCCAACTCTTGTACATCAGCGTGGGTTCAAGTATTCCATGCATACTGCAAATCTTAGAAGTCATAACTTGCAACTTCTTATCCCAGAGCTACAACACACAAAAGGGATAAATTTTTTATTGTAAGAGTGGCAACACTTTGGAATGTACCCCCACAAAGGCCTCTATTCACAAAGACGTGCAGTGCTGGCTCTTCACACCCCTGGGAGATCCATGTGGAGACTGCATTCATGAAGCAGCAGTCCCAGCCCTGCTCCCCTTTGCATCCCCGCCCCCTCCAGTGTGAAGATTCATGGTGGCAGTGATGTGGACCTGGGTCAGCAGCCAATCAGCTGCCCTAGTCGGGTCTGGAGTGGATCACTTGCACTGGTATGGTGCCATCTTGCAGGGGACACACAGCTCACTGGACATACTGCCAGGGGGCATTTGCTGGTCACCCACCCCAGCCCAATCACTGTCTCCTGTGGCAACATCCTGAGGGTGTTTGATGAACCCTCACCTGCACCAACGAGGCTGGTGGCAGCATCTGGAGAGGGCGTGTAACCGTTATGGCTGCCCTCCAGATGTGTAGCCACCAGCTCCTCATTCGGCACTCTGCACTTTCATGAATGATGCAGAGTGCCCCTTGTGGAGACCCCGTCCCACCCACATGTGGAGCTGCATGCATGGCCAGGGATCTGGTGCAGGGGGGCATGAATAGGTTGTGAACGCTGCCAAGGGTGTGCAGTGGGCATGAATGGGTGTGGGGTGGCTACGCACCTGAGGTATGCAGCACATAGCCACCCTGCTCCATTCATGAATAGGGCCAAATATGTGGTAGAAGCAGAGAATTTCAAAAACTTTAAAGATAAGCTAGATAATCACCTTAATTGGGGAACAGGACAAATTAAATACACCCACATGGCTGTGGGAGACATACATAATGGGCCATGGCCTATTCATGTCTTGCCAACCTAGTAACTTAGTAATATGAGATCTACACTTGTTTCACACTGAGTGTGTCGATGCTCTGTCAAAATCTGGATTAATAGTGGCATTTAAGTCATCACCTAGTGAAATAATATCAGTGTCCCAGTTACTTAGTTTTTCTGTAATGTCTGCTAAAAAGTATTATATTGTTGAAAAAGTGCTTATAACATAGAGGATAGTGTATGAGCAACACTGAACAACAACAGTGTTGTTCACTTCAAGAGGTTGTCATGACAACCGTTGAAACCTCAAGAGTGAAGCTCGAGAGGTTTTAAGGTGTCATGACACCTCGAGAAGTGATCGGCACTGTTGTTGTTCGCTGTTGCCCATAAACTGTATTTTATAGTGTATGGGCAAAAACTGTATCCCGAAACAGCATTTGACTACCACCACGGTCGCGACGTGATGTCTATGACTCTCCGCCACTACCCTGTGTCCATAAAATCACTCCACTCCACTCCTTCCAGCTACTTCATCAGTTTTAAGAAGAAAAATGCCTGTCCTGCTGTATGCCAACCATTATTTAAAAAAATGGCACTTACTGTAGGATTATAACATCCTCCTGTGCCATCAGTGAATTGCCCTGGACATTTTTCGTACGGCTCCGAAGTGCGACTTGCGCATGCGCCACTCAATCTGAGCTGTTCTACCATCGATGTGACATACTCACGATGGTACAACAACATTGTGACTTCACATCGATGGTACAACAAGTCTAGGGAAAACTAAACTTTCAAGGACAACAACGTTCTAACATACACTATAATCCTATTAGTATGTTTTTTCGTGCAACAAAATGTTTAATAAACATAATTCTAGCCTGTGCACCATAATGCTGTCTAATATCTTGCAAGAACAATGTGTATTGATCAGAATAAAGACCCCTTTACTGTTTCTGCTCCTTGTGAAACAAAGATATGTCCTACCCAATTCTGTTTTAATTTTACTGTCTCATTTTCATTAAGATAGTTCTCTTGGAGACATGTGAAATCTACTTTTTGTTTTGCCAAGTAATGCAATGTTTTACATCTTTTCACTGGAGGAATTTATGCCATTTAAATCCAACTTATCATTTTTTATGTTCTGAGTCATCTTATGTCATAATTAAATTCAGGCCAGGGTATTTTTTGTTTCTTGTTACCTTATTACTGTTTGCTAAAACTGAAATATATAGTATCCCAATGTACCACCCATTCTTTTGATGTTGCTCTGCATACTAACACTTCCCTTTCTTTACCCTTTCACAACCTCTTCCCCATTTCCCTATTGAGTGCCAATATCCCTGTGAGGGATCCTCCCTCCCCTTAACTCCTTGGAACCGGAAGCACTAGCAGCAGATTCCCCCAGAGGTCTGCAATTGTTTCGAAAACAAGGCCCTTTTTACAATTGAGCTGCAGTGACCAAAACATCTTAACCCTTTCCTACTAGATTTGTGCCATTAGATATTTTCATTGTTGTTTTCATGATCTGTTTTACATGTAAATACATATTTGCACCTCATTACACCTGTACAAAAACAATATGCATTCATCCATTTTTGAACATTTGGGGGGAGTCTTATTTTTTAAGTCTTGAAAAAACTTCTTATTTTCTATTGTATATCAGGATTTGATTGTTAAATTATACTTTAAGATAAGCAGGAAAGATAACTGTGAATCTAATTTTCTGAGGTAATAGCATTTGTTGTAAAGGAGAAAATTATGTTCTTTCTCTCCATAGATCTCTTTAAAAGTCTTGATTAATAGAAATTTCTTGGTGTTTAAACTTGAATCCTTAGCAATGAAAGCTTGGATAATTCTGAATGTATTACCACTTCTCAAAAATGTAACCATTGTTGACCTGTCCTTTTTAATAGTGTCAGTTGACTGTGTAAAATGTTGGGGTTCAATTCTGTAAGCTCTATCTATTTCTGGAAAAGTGCTTCAGGACTCAGAAGTTTAATAAATAGTTTTTCGAGAATAGAATTCAAGGAGTTTGATTTTTTCCCATTCTTCCAGTAGCCCATATATTCTTATGTTTTTGCACCTTGCTCTATTCTCATAATCATTCAGTTTGGTTTGTGGATTTGCCTGTTCTTTCTGAAACATTTTAATTTGAGCTAAAACTGGATTCAGATCATCATCCAGTTTAGACTGTCTGTCCTATAGGTCATTTATCCTTTTTGAGTTTGCTTCAATTTTATTATCGATATTTTTACTGTATCCTGGATATCAGCCACTTTTGTGGCCAGTAGCTCAAACTGTTTCAATTCTGCTTGCATCTTGTTCGTATTTTCAGTTAGAGTCATGGTCCAGGCAGGGGATATATTAGGTTGTCCATTTCCTGAATTTCCAATCCAAGGTTTATTTCCAAAATCCATTTCATCCAGTTGATGCTTGGAATTTTTTTCATTTTGAAATATATTTATGGTGTCTGTTCCTTCTTCTAGATTATTCCCTGAGTCTGTAGGATTTTGTTGGTCCTTTTCAGGCTTTAAGACGAATTTAGCAGACATTTCTGTACAGTAGCACTTGGTTTTAATTTGTGAGTTACTGTATAATTGGCCACCTTATTTGGTCTTGTTTCTTACTGAGGTCACTTTGTTGAGATATTGAGGCCTCTGCTTGTGCTCTGGTTAGACTTTTCCCTACTTTCTCAAAAATATTAAAGATGTATTCTTTTTCTTCTCTTTCTGAAGCCTCAGAGATTAATCTATTCCTTATTTTATGTTGTTTTCTGTCTTTATCTTTGACTTATCTGAATACATAATTTTTTGTGTTAGCCTTCTAGCTTGTTGCTTTGAGTTATCTAGTTTATATCCCTGCATTGATTAAAATGCTGTAAAATAATTAAATCATGAATTTTATTTGGCCGCACAACTAAGCCTTGTTTGAATTTTATTGCAGCCTTTCCATAGTGAGGAATACTCAAGGCTGCCTGCCAAGATTTACAAGCTGGAAAGGTCTTGAAGCGTTCAATCTTGAAACCAAAATCTTTGTTAAAGAGCAGGTTCACAGTTCCCTTCCCCCCAAACATATACAGCAGCTTACCTCCCCTGAAATGGGTTATGACAAAAATTTTAATTTATCTGCGAGCAGAGGCGTTCGAGCGGGGGTCAGCGGCCTGAGGGTTGAAGGAGGCTGTGGAGGTCCAGATGACCCGTGGAGTCACGGGAGTAGAGGCGACTCATAGGCCTGGAGATAGGCCTGCAGCAGGGAGGAGGTGAGGGCAAACCACCGAGTCGCTGGGAGCAGAGGCTTCATGAGGGCTGGCAGTGGCCTTGACCTGAGGTTGAATCGCGTAGGTCAGGCGACCCAGCAGTCGCTGAGGAGTAGAGGGACGCTCATGGGCCTAGAACAATGGGATTTTCAGTAGGGAGGAGGTGTAGGCAATCCTCGAGTCAGTTGAGGGGCAGAGGCGACTCTGGCTCGACCAACAGGCCGCTGGAGTAGCCGCATTTTTCGAAAGCTTATGTGGACGCTTGTGCTGCGAGTCGCTGGGAGAAGGTGACTCACGGCAGGTAGCGGGGATAAGGCCTCAGAGCGGAGGCCGAGATAAGACCGCGGAGTCGCGGGGAGCAGAGGCGACTCGCGGAGAGTTCCTGGAGGCGTGGGCCTACTAGGGGGGACGCACAGTGCCGCATGGCTGTGGAGGAAGGCAGCATGCTGGTTGCTGGTCTGAAAGGCCCACCAGGGAACGAGGCTTTCAAGCTGTTGGAAGGCTCAAGATGCCAGGAGAGGCCTCCAGAAAGATATAAATCACATAACTAGCCACATGAAAGAAATCCCTAATGAATGTACTGTATTGATACTTCTGGGAGCCAGAGGCTCCTTCATATACAGTAACACAAATGCTAACCACAGTTCCTAACAACAGCCCAAAAGGGCTAAATAAAATGCATTTCCTACCTTAAAGGATGAGAGCAGACAGGGGTTCTCTGGATGCTTCTTGCCTTTTCAGATGCACAAATTACAACTGGAGAGCAGGGGTTCCTGGGACCTGGATATACTGGAAATCTGATCTGGGTCATGTGCATCATTAGCCTATCAGGTGGGCTGTAACCCATGAGGTAATGTCTGGAGTGCCATGAGATGCCAACCAATCACAATCTTTGTTAAAGAGCAGGTTCACAGTTCCCTTCCCCCCAAACATACACAGCAGCTTACCTCCCCTGAAATGGGTTAGGACAAGAATTTTAATTTATTTCTGGCAGTATTTTCAGATAAAAATTCTCGTAATTTTCATGTACCAGCCTGCTGCCAAAACAGACCTACTGTAGTTCCTTATATGGAGATATGCCACCGCACAAGCACATTGTGTGATGCTGTTAAATGAACAGTGTGGTGATGCGCTCCGTATACTATATTGTGGGCAGTTTTTAAAGGCTTTTTTATACTCTTGAATGCTGATTATGAAGAAGGAAGGCCACAGCTGAACTAACAAGGCCTTTGTTAGTTAAGCAGTGGCCTTCTTTTGTCAAAATTAGCATTCAAAACTATAAAAAAAGCTTTTAAAAACTGCCTGTATTATAGTCTATGGAGCGCGTTCCCATGCTGTTCCTTTAATGACGTCTCCTAATGTGCTTGCATGGAGGTTTGTCTCGATACAGTATAAGTAACTAGGTCTATTTTGTCTGCAGGCTGGTGTGGAGAAATTATGAGCATCTGTTTCTGAAAATACAGCCAGAAATAAATCATCTTGTCATAATCCATTTTTTTTTCAAATTGAATAAACTTTATTTAGCACACCAAAAGGATGAACAATATTCCAAAAAAAAGTTAACATATTATGGATACAATAGTCATCAATAACAGAGACAAGAATGAGACCAAATGGTGAACGATTTAAATAAAAGTCATAATCCATTTTGGGGCAGGTAAGCTACCATATATGATGGGAAATGGTGAGAACTTCAGAAGTAAGAACATGGGGGCCAATTATCATGGCTCTTAGAATGATGCAAGTGCTTGCATCAAATATATATGATGCAAGTGTCACCTTGCAACACATAATGCGCCCCAAGCAATTCTCAAAAGCAGTCTACAGCAAACACAGGTTGCTTGTGGCAAAAGGGGCTTGCACCAGCCTTGCCCATAAAATGGGCTGCGGCATGGCACTAGGGAGTATGTGTCAGATGCAAACTTCCACATCCCCTACATTGGTATTCTAAAACCACCCACAGAGGATAACTAAGTACATTTCGATCAGCCAGGGGCTGGTTGAAGTATACTTATGCATCCTCTTGTGGTTGCTCCAATGTGCTGCCAGGGTCCCAATCCTGAGCACATGCTGCTCTGGTAGCCTGGGACACCCTTCCAACAGTCCCAATCCCCTTGAATTAATACTGCAAGTGACCTGTTGGTTTAGTGGTCCCCCCCATCCCTGATCTCCCATAACATTTTGTTTATTTCCCTGGTGAAGTTCTGGTCACCCAAGCCCTGCTCTCCAATAATATGAAGTCATATTGCCCTGGTGATCTAGCAGACCACCCCAAGCCCAGCTGTCTAATAATATGACTTCATATTTCCCCGGTGGGCTAGAGGACCACCCCAAGACCCAATCACCTATAATATTAAATGTAAGTTCCTGGTGGGCTAGTGGATGGCTCAGATCCCTGGTACATGATAGTTCCAACATCCTGGATGGTATAGTGGACCCCCACCCTCACTCTGCAGTGCCCTACCACCCTGCTCCACCCCAACCCATAATCTAGCCACTCACCACTGTGGCCAGTCACTGACTGAGCTGAGAATGAGCACTTAAATATAATAAGTGCTCAGTCACTGACAGCTGCTGGGGTGGGGGGTCCACTGGACCACGGGGATGTTGGAATTATCATGGACTGGGGGATCAGGGCCATCCTCTATCCCACCAGGGAACATACAATTAACATTATGGGTCATCAGGTCTTGGGAGGGTCCACTAGCCCAACAGGAAAATGTGAAGTCATATTATTGGAGATTAGGCTTGGGGGGATGCTAGACCACCAGGGCACTATGACTTCATATTATCTGTGATCTGGGTTGGGGGGGTGCTAGCCCACCTGGGAAATTTAGATTAATATTATGGGTGATCATGGTTTAGTGAAGCACTAGCCCACCAGGTCAATTTGTATTAATATTATGGGTGATCAGTGCCGGGAAGGGGTGGTAAGGCATATGTCCATGATGCCATTGCCATGCAGTCCACCCACTGCTCATGCAAGGCTTCCTGATGCACCCTCTCTTTGGCATAGGGCCAAGTTTGCTGCAAGCTGTGGAACTTAGCCGCCGGGACTGTGCCCAATACAGAATCAGGCACAGGGTCCCCGGTGCATAGACAATCCATGCAAGCTGCCTTTGGCATGGCTTGCACCTAACTTCTGAGGATCAGCCCCATGCTCTTTAAAGTATTCTTTAATTTGCTTTCCTCTCTACCTTTTTTTTTCCTTCCTAGTTTTCCTCTTATTTTTAATTCAGATTCGTGAAATCACAATTTCCCTAATATTTGAAGAGGGAAACTGTGCACTAATGCTTATGCGCTCACAGTAAAACTGAAACTGAAAATGGGGTGTTCTGAAATACTGTTGCTTTTGAAATTTGTCCTGCTGTCTTCCTTCTTTACCAATGGTTTGTATCAGTAATTTTAGCTTTTAGAAAGTGGGTTATAACTTTTTAATTGTTTCGGTGACCTGCAGTATGATTTTCTTGATTTTCATACAAAAGGTCACTGGACACAGTCTCAATCTTAATATTATGAAAAAGGGTGCAAAAGGACAGTTATATTCCCCAAACTACCTGTATTTAGGTGAGAAAATGGTGCACTGCTAACCACTTCATAAATTATATATATCAGGTTTGTCCCACAACCGACCCACTTTAGCAATGTATTTTGATAATTACATTTGCTTTTATAAGGCAAGATATTGCTTTTTGAATCCCTCAGAGCTCTATCATTAAATTGCCAAGATCTGTGAAAAGGTAACCAGGCACAACATCAAGGGAGAGAGTGTAAAAGAAATACCATGCCCAAACTTGACACTTTTGGATTCTACAATTCTGCGACTGCTGGATTTAGTGTTTATTGCACAGGTTTGCCAAGTTCAGTTTTTAGCTTGGACTTGATTGCTCGATTCCTACATCTCTGGATTCTATTAAGGTCTATGAATCTCGCCCACTTCAAACTTATATATAGCTTTTGAATTTTGAAGCTCTATGATGTCTGACTTTTCCGTTGTGTTGATTTAACAGTTTCTTTTTCCCAATAAACCATAGCGGCTTGGCTCTTATTGCTCCAGACTCCTTTGAAGTCAGTAAATTTGACCTGCCACAAAATACTTGAGAGAGGATTTCGGGAGACAAAAACCATGTGCAAAGTAGGAAAATCAAGCAAACTGAACTGATGCAGCATAGTATTCATGGACCATTTTCATTCAACCTGAACTCGGGAAGCCTCTGAGGAGAACACCATCACCTCCAGCTGCTGCATATGCTCCTACTTGTGGCTTCTCCCTCTACCTGAAGTGTTTTGGCTTGAAACTCTCTATTAGCTAAATATTCCTTCTTCCAAACAAATTGCCAGTGTTTCTCCTGAATGGGTAGGTTCATTTTCTGGGCCCAATTGTCTCTGGGTACTACTTCTGTAGTTGGGGGTGGATCTTTCTCTAGTAGATGCTTAATTTTTCTGGCTAAGTGGTTAGGAGTGGTAAGTGTCCTCACTCATTTATCTATGGTGGGAGGGGGAGACAATTGTGGGTGGGAGATACTTTGACTCCGAGGAGGTGATATATCTGTAGGCATCTCCAAAAGTGGGTGCTAGGTACATCATACTTCATCTGAATTTCCTCAGATGAGAAAGGGACACTTGAGGTGGGATGTCAAAGGTCACCCTGAGTGCGGATGCCTTTTTCTAGCTATGAGTTCCAGTGGATAGGTTAGCCCACTATCATAAACTAGGGGTTGTCCAAGAGTGGTTGTTCCCATGCGGTTTTAGCTATCTAGCCCAGAAGCCCTGCATATTTGGTTCACATCTGTCTGATTTGTTTGGTGCATGGCGACATGGTCACCTTGTTGCCCAGACCAGAAAGAGGAGAGCTGTGAGGTCTGGAAAGCCTCCCAGAGCTTGTTCTAGAGCAATCCATCATGTGGGGAGGTGTCTAAGTCCAGTTTATAGCATGTGAAGGCTTGGTGCATGAGAACACAATCATACTTCTTGTTTAGATTTGAGAGACCAAAACCTCCTGACTCCGGTGGAGCTGTAAGACAGACAGTTTGATTTTAGGTGCTTTTTCTGCCCATATGAATGAGGAGACCTTGGAGGACAGGGCTTTGACGAATGATACTGGGATCTGTTCAGCGATTAGCTGTTAGACAATATGCAGTAAATTTAGGGGAGACCATCTTCAGGGAATGGACTCTGCCCAACGTGGAAAGTACTGTATAAGGGAGGACCGCTGTTGAATGTCAGAGTTGACTGTGTTGAGCACAACTTGGATGTTTGCTGCTATTGTAGCTGCAGTTGTGGGCTTGAGGCAGATTCCGAGGCAGACAACTCCTTCAGGTGTTTATTGGTATGGGTAGTTAGCGAATAGCTGCTGTGTATACTGAGCATTCAGGGGCATGATTTGGGATTTAACTCCATTCAGCTTATAGCCTGATAGGAAGATGTACTGTTGTAGAATGCATTGAAGTGCCTTCAGTGAAGTGGGGCTATCAGAGAGGAAAAGTGTAACGTCATCAGCAAATAATTTTCATTTCTTGGGGATTCCATTAACTGTTAGTCCTGTAAATGATGTGGATGCCCAAACTGTGAGTGCCTGGGATGCCACTGCAAGCAAGAATAAGGAAGGAGACAAGTGTCACCATCTCTCATGCTTCTTCTTCGGGGGGAAGGGTGGGGAAATCACTAAACTGGTGAGGACTGCTGCTGAGCATTTAGTGTACAGGAGGCTGACTAGGGAGGTAAATTTCATGTCAAATCCAAATTTGGCTAGGGCATCCAGGGGAGATGCACAATCCACTCAGCCAAATGCCTTTTCAACTTCAAGAAAGAGAGAGAGTGGCAGTGTGTTTAGTGTGTTATCTGGCCTTCCTGAGCAAATTCAGTATCAGGGAGGTGTTATCAGTGCCCAGGCATGTGGGCATAAAGCAGACCTGGTCTAGATGAATTAGAATTCTAAAGATGTCCTGCATTCTCCTAGCCAGGACCTTCATGAAGATCTTGGCATCCACATTAATCAGAGAGACTGGATGGTATTAGGAGCAAAGGATATTCTTCTTGCCTTTTTTGGGTATAAGTGTGATGAGGGCTTCTGTAAAGGAGAAGGGAAGTGTCCTTCTCTCCCACGCTTCTTTACCCACTGCTGAGAGTTTAGGGGCCAAGATCTCTTTGAAGGATCTGTAGAAATAACTGGGAAAACCATCTAGGCTAGGAGATTTACCCAGTGACATGCTTAGTACAGTGTCTTGGACGTCCTCATGTGAGATAGGTTGCATAAAGAGGAGGCTGCAGGATCTTGGGGAAGAGTGATATCGCTATAAAAAGCTGACAAATCTTCCTGTTGGGGAGCTACTTCTGAGGAGTAGAGGGATTGGTAAAAATCCAGGCATTCATTATTAGTGTGTTCAAGGAAAGTGACTAGAGTGTCCTGTGCTGTCTTGATCAGCGGGATATATTTCTCTTCTTTCCTTGCCCTAAGCCTAGGTGGCAGCAGTTTACTCAGATATTCTCCAGCCTCCATGTATTGCTGGTTCAATCTGAACAGTGCATACTCTATTTTGTGATGTAGGAATTCCTCCAAATCTGCCCTTGCCTGTGTAATTCATGGTCTGAGAGATTGTCACAAATGGGGAAGGGTTTGATAATCCTGCTCCAACTGCTTTAATGCCCCCTCTCTCTGTCTGTCTGATGAGTTGTTCTTGTTATTTACAAAGGCGTGTTGCATAACCTATCACTTTTCTCCTAATTACAGCTTTAAGTGCCTCCCTCTGGGTCCCAGCTGAGGTGTCTGAGGTTGCATTTATAGAAAAGTACTCTAGGATTTCTTTACATGTTTTTTCCTGAAAGTCGCTATGGAGTAACAAGGAGGTATTAAATGGCCATGTATTTCTTGGTCCTTTTAGTCTGTGCAAAGTGAAAGATAAGATCACAGGAGTATGATCGGACACAATAATGTTACCCAGTGTTTCCCCACAAGCTTTAGGGATCAACTCCTGAGAGACAAATATGTCATTAATCCTACAGTAGGAGTCATGGACAGTAGGACAAAAAGAGATTTTAACTTCTGGGGGATGTAGTGCTTGCCAGATATATCTCCATCTAGCACTGTGATATATCTTACTATGGGACAGGTAGGACCACAGTGCATATGCATCTTGCCTGTGTAAATAACGAGGCCAACTCACCAAACAGAGACAGAGGGCTTTAAAGCAGTTGGAGCATGATTACCAAACCCTTCTCCACTTGTGCCAATCTCTCAGACCATGAATTACACAGACAAGGGCAGACCTGGAGGAATCCCTACAGCAGGTGCTTGGCCAGGAGTCAATGTCACCAATAAATACATCAAGTCATGAATAAACATACATGCAAACTACTCTTCTAAAAAAGTTTATCAAAGTACAGACATTAAAAAAAAACAGTGCACAGCATTTTATTAGGACTTGGAATGTTATTCTATACAGAGCAAATATTGAAGGAGCTTCAAAAGAAATGAGCTCATATATTTCAATTCATTCATAAACATAATGTTCAAAGAAGGTGCACTAAGAATTAAGAGCATATAAAATAGAAATGAGAGTGGTCACAGTGATCAGAGAACCTCCAAATTATAATTAATACAGTCCATTGTACTCATGTTGTGGAACAAGAAAGAAGTAGGGGGGAGAGTTCCAGGTACAGATGAAAAAGTGGAGAGTGTAGGGGGAAGAAGAGAAGAAAGAAATGATCTGTTGTGGACCAGACTTTGTAGAGGCTAAGAGACAGACAGAGTGCTACCTGAAAAAGACAGACATGAGAAAATTCATAAATCAAAATCAAAACTCGAATTACAAAATATAGCGCAGCAATTTTTTACATAGCAAAGCTGAACAGTAAGACAACTGATTCATCATTACAATCAAGTAATTAATCACATAAGATATCTCATAAGAAAGGTTTATGGTCTCTTTGTTCATTAAGCCCAAGAGGTTTAACACTTTGTAGAGGTGAGCAGAAGTTACAAATTACACTTTCACGGAACTTCTGTGAAATTTTGGAAATTTTGTGACATTTTTAGAACTTCCGTCATTGGTGACATTAGACTGTTCAGTGGATTTTCACCCAGTCCCACAGACTTTCTCGCTACACTGCAGAATAATACATATAAACTGCAGAATTTATTCCATCCACAGCTTAATGTATTATTTAATATCATTATACAGCACCGCCCTGCTGATTGCCGGCCCCCTGTTGAATAAAACACCCTGGTGTCTAGTGGTCCCCCCACCTGCTGATCATGTGACAATGTAAAAACAGAATCCCTGGTGTCTAGTTGCCCCCCCCCGATCGTGGGTCCCATGTTAAAAAAAACTCCTTTGTTGTCTACTAGTTCCCCCTACCTGCTGATCGTGGCCTGATGTAAAACATAAATTCCCTGGTGTCTAGTGGCCCCCTCACCTGCCAATTGTGGGACCACTGTATAAAAAGAAATTCCTGGTATCTAGTGGTCCCCCCACCCACCCACTGATCGTGGGTCCCTTGTAAAACAAAACTCCACTCCCTGGTGTTTAGTGGCCCCCTCACCAGCCGATTGCAGGCCCAATTTAAAAAAAAAAGAAATCTCTGGTGCCCAATGGCCCCCCACTTGCCGATTGTGGGTCCCATGGAAAAAAAAAAACTCCACTCCCTGGTATCTAGTGGTCCTCCCCCCCACCTGCTGATCATGGCCAGATGTATAACATAAATTTCCTGGTGTCTAGTGCCCCTCCATCTGCTGATTATGGGCCCATTGTAAAAAACAGAAATCCCTGGTGTAAAGTGGTCCCCCCACCTACCAATCGTGGATTCCATGTAAAAAAAAACTTCACTCCCTGGTGTCTAGTGGTCCCCTCCACACAGACAATTAGTCCCCCACTGCTCTCCTCCCCCATTCTGACCCCGAGGGGGCCACCAGTGCAGCCTTCCTCTCTCCTCCACAGCCGGCGGCCCACTAAGGTGTCAATGAATCAGCGCATGCTTGTTACAAGCATGTACTCATTCACTGACAGCTCAGTGGGCCACCAGCCATGGAGGATAAAGGGGGGCTACACCAGTGGCCCTCTCAGGGTCAGGGTTGGGGGGGATCGTGGTTGTGGGGGCTGACTGAATGGGTGGGGGGGTGGGGTCTACTAGACATCAAGGAATGGAATTACTTTTTTTTAGAGGATCAGGAGATAGGGACGAGGGTCCACTAGGACACCAGGGAATAATGTGGATGGAGTCGATGGACTGCCTTTTTTTTTATTAAGGGGATTGTGGATAGGGAGGGATGTCTGCTAGACATCGGGGAATTATAACTTTTTTTGGGGGGCCATGATCAGCGGGTGTGGAGGAACACTAGACACCAGGGAGGAGAGTTTTGTTTTACATAGGACCCATGATCAGCTGGTGGGGGGATCATTAAACACCAGAGATTTCTTTTGTTTACTTTGGGGCAGCAATTAGCGGACAGTGGGAGAGGGGGCCACTAGACACCAAGGAATTTATGTCATACATCGGGCCATGATTGACTGGTGCAGGGGAACCACTAAAACCGGGGGGGGAACTATATTTTACATCAGCCCCATGACTGGGGCTGGTGATCAGGCACTAGACACACACCGGGGAATTTTAGTCTACAGCGGGTGGTGATCAGCTGGGTGGGGTGGATTAATGTGTTAAACTGTGGGAAAAAAAAGCCTCAGAACTGACCATGCTGACAGTGATCAGTTCTGTGGATTTTGTTTTGCCACAGTTTAATACATTAACCTGCATTTCATACATATATTCCACCATTTTAAGGCAGACTTTTCATGAAAAATGTCAAAATGATTTCTGAACTCTTGCGGAAGCGAAAGTTGCACTTTTGCTGAAAATCTGCCAGCAGAATTTCTTTTTCCCACACCTCTGCTTTTCAGTTTGAAAATCCCAAAACCTTTCTGCCTTACATTTGTAGAAACATAGAAATGTAGATCTTGATGGCAGATGAGGACTACCTGGTCCACCTAGTCTGTTCATTTCCCTACCTACTGTATAAGCTCCAGACCCTATATGATCTGCAGCCTATCTCCGCCTTCCTACCACTAGTTTTACCTTCTGCCAGTCCCATGCATTCTTGAATTTGACAACTGTTTTGCCCCCACAACCTCTTTCAGGAGACTGTTCCATGCATCCACCACCCTTTCTGTGACAAAAATACTTCCTTGCATTGCCCCTGAGACTCCCCCCTCATCCTCATATTGTAACCCCTTGTTCTTGCACATCTCCTTTTCTGAAAGATACTGCCCTTTTGAACTCTGTTGATCCCCTTGAGGTATTTGTATGTCTCCATCATACACATGCTCTCCCTCCTGTCCTCCAGAGTATACATATTGAGTTCTCTCAATCTCTCCTCATATGGTTTCTAGTGTAGCTACTGCTCTATTTTCATTGCCCTTGTCTGGACTGCCTCCACCCTGTCAATGTCCTTTCAGAGACGAGGTCTCCAGAACTGCACACAGTACTCTAGATGAGGCCTCATTAACTGCCTGTACAGCAGCATCACCACCTCTTGTTTTCTACTGGTAATACCTCTCCCTATGCACACCAGAATTCCACTAACTTTCCTCACTGTGTTCTCACATTGTTTGGCTACTTTTAGATAATCTGTTATGATTACCCCACAGGTCTCTTTCCATTTTGGTTGTTGTTATTACTCCTCCCCCCATTGTGTATTCCTTCTCTGGGTTTTTGTTCCCCAAGTGCGTGATTGTGCACTTCTTGGAATTAACTCTGAGCTGCCACACTCTTGACCACTCCTCAAACTTGCCTATGTCTCTCCTCATTTGCCCTCCCCTCCCTATTGCAGATCTTGGTGTCATCTGCAAAGAGGCATACTTTTCCTTCAAGGCCATCCACAATGTTGGTTATAAAGAGATTAAAGAGGACCGGCCCCAGCACTGAACCCTGTGGCACCCCACTGGTTACCGCCTTCTTCAGATTGAACTCCATTTACCACCACCTTCTGAGTCCTGTTTCTAAGCCAATTTCTGACCCAATTTACCACGTTGGGACCTACTCCCAGATTGTCCAACTTGTTTACTAACCTCTTGTGTGGGACTGTGTCAAATGCCTTACTAAAATTTAGATAGGCCATGTCCACCGCCCCTCCCTGATCTACTACCCTTGTCACCCAGTCAAAGAAATCTATCAGATGCGTTTGACATGACCTTCTTGTTATGAATCCATGTTACCTTGGGTCCTGTGCCCCACTGGCTTCTAGATATTCTGCAATCCTTTCCATTAACAATGGTTCCATCATCTTTCCCACCACTGAGGTCAAACTGACTGGTCTATAGTTACCTGCTTCTACCTTGCTTACACTCTTGTGAAGGGGTACCATGTTCACCATACTCCAGTCATCTGGTACTACTCCCTTCTCCAAAGATTTGTTGAATAGGGTTGTGAGTGGTGACAGTGTCACCTTTCTGAGCACTTTTAGTATTCTGGGATGTATCCCATCTGGCCCCATTGCCTTATCCACCTTCAGTTTCCAGAGTTTCTTTAGGACTTTCTCCTCTGTTAATGGACTGGTGTCCACCCCTCTTTCCTGTGCATGTCTACTTGCTAATATCGGTCCATCCCCTCACCTTTTTTTGTGAATAATGAGTAAAAGTATTTGTTCAGTATCTCAGTCTTCTCCAGGTACCTCTGCCCACTCCCCTTAACCAAGCCTCACTATCCCTCTCTTGGCCTTTCTTCTTACCCTTATGTACCTGAAGAAGGTTGTGTCCCCCTCCATCACTGTCTGGGCTGTCCTTTCTTCTGTTTTTGCCTTTGCACTTCTGACTGCTTTACCTCCCTCCCTCCCTCTGCTTTGCCTGATACAGTTCCTTGTGTTCCTCCCTTTGTGTTTCCTTGTATTTCCTGAATGCATTTTTTCTCTCTAACCTTCCCTGCCACTTCTTTTTGAAAACCATAATGATTTTCTTTTTCTTCTGGCTTTGTTCATTAGCTTCACACAAAGAGTTGTTGCCTCTGTTAAGGCTCTCTTGAGATTCTACCACTGTACATCCACTCCCTCTTCCTCATCCTGTGCCAGTGTTTTCTTGAGGCATTCACCCATTTTAGTAAAGTCATCCCTCTTGAAGTCAAGGACTCTGGCTTTAGTGTGGCTTGATTCTTCTACTGTCTACCCTGTACCATACTGTATGGTGGTCACTGGACCCCAGATGGCTGCCCACAGATACATCCATTATTCTGTCTCCATTTGTGAGCACCAGGTCCAGTATCACCCCTCACAGGTGGGTTCCCACACAAGTTGCATGAGGATCCTCTTGCAGGGCATCCAGAATGACTTTGTTCCTGGATGTGGCTGCTGCATAGGTGTTCAAGTTAACATCAGGCATACTTAGGACCCCTACCAACAATACTTCTCCTTTCTCTGCCATTTTAAAGATGTTATCTAGCATTACCCTATCTGCTTCCTGCCCTTGCTGGGGGGGTCTGTAGATAACCCCTGTGCAGATAGCGGTGCTATTTCTTGACTCCAGTGTGACCTACAGTGTCTCCTGTCCTTCCTGCTTTTCCTTTTTCTCAGTCACCTTAACCCCTTTCTTGATGTAGATCACTACTCCCTCCCTTTTTGCCCTCCCTGCAATCCTGTAGATTGTGTACCCAGGTTAAAATCTCAGTCTTAGCTTTCCGTATACTATGTTTCAGTGACTACCATAATATCTAGATCTCACTCTGCCATCAATGCCACTAGGCCAGGGATCTCATTATCCAGGCTGCAGGCATTTGAAAACATGATTCTCCATGTTTTGACTGGTTTGTGTCTATTTGTTCTGATCCCATCCCTTCCCCTTGTGTCTCCCCTGACATTACCCTCTGTTTCAGTCTTTTGTGTTTCCTTGTCCTTAGTATCCTCTTGTCTGTCTACAACAAGATCAGTTATAGCTAGTTGCTTTCTGTAAGCAAACTTTAGTCTTTCACTTTAACACATCAACTACAGTAACCCATGGGACTTTTTGTACTGAAGTTAGTATGGCAGTGGGCATCAAACAGCATTACACCCGCTAAACACTCCAGATAGGAGCAGCACTGCTTAGAAGGGCACAGAAATCAGTATTTTTATTGGGGGACTTAAAGTTCATTAAAAGTCCTGAAAAGCAGTAAACCTGGCTGCATCAGCAGTGTTACCGAGAATTGTGTGGTTACCATAACCTGGGGTTCCCGCTACTTGAGAATCTCAGGTTTTGGGACAGACACTTGTGTCTAGGAGAAGCTTTTGGCTGCCTTGTGGGGTATAACTTGCTCTTTTAGTGGCAGGTTACCCTTGCTGCCCGATGGACAGACTCCAGGTTTGCTAGGGAGTAACTAGGTAGTCCTGCAACATCATCAAAGGGGGCTATATCAAGCTCAGCTCCAGTGAATGAAGTTCAAACAGTGTTACACCCACTAAATGCTCCAGATAGGAGCAGCACTGCTTAGAAGGGTACAGAAATCAATATTTTTATTGGGGGACTTAAAACTGGTTAAAAGTCCTGAAAAGCAATAAACCGGGCTGCATCCTCAGTGTTACTGAGAACTTTGTCAGTACTGTAACTTGGGGTTCCCACTACTTGAGAATCTCAGGTTTTGGGGCAGACACTCATGTCTAGGAGAAGCTTTTGGCTGCCTTGCAGGGTATAACTTGCTCTTTTAAGGGCAGGTTACCCTCGTTGCCTGATGGACACACTCCAGGTTGCTAGGGAGTAACTAGATAGTCCTGCAACATCATCAAAGGGGGCTATATCAAGCTCGGCTCCAGCGAGCAAAATTCAAACCATGTTACACCTGCTAAATGCTCCAGATAGGAGCAGCACTGCTTAGAAGGGCTCAGGAATCAGTATTTTAATTGGGAGACTTAAAGCTGGTTAAAAGTCCTGAAAATCAGTAAACCTGGCTGCATTGGCAATATTACCGAGAACTGTGTGGTTACCATAACCTGGGGTTCCCCTCTACTCGAGAATCTCAGGTTTTGGGGCAGAGACTCATGTCTAGGAGAAGCTTTTGGCTGCCATGCAGGGTATAACTTGCTCTTTTAAGGGCAGGTGACCCTCAATGCCCGATGGACACACTCCAGGTTTCTATGGAGTAACTAGGTAGTACTGCAACATCATCAAAGGGGGCTATATCAAGCTCAGCTCCAGTAAGCGGAGTCAAGCACGGAGCACAGATGACGCAGGAAGAGGCCAATGGCGTCTGCTGGTGTCAGCCAGGGAAGATGGGGATATAATACTTGTTTAGACACTGTGACCAAGTTAAAGTAATGAAATATAGAGAGACCAAATGAAGGTAAAGAAAGAGAAAAAAAATAAAGGGTAATTTGAAAGATGGACAAAAAAGATCCAGCATAGGAACTATTAGTGTTACTATGCCAAGAAGGTACATTGGTAAGATGTCAGAAATGTAAAATGTACGCAGAAATGACACCACATTTAAGAACAGAGTCTTTTTTTTGTATAAAATGTAAAGCGTATGTTACACTTCAAACAAAGTTAAACGAGTTGGAAAATGAAATAGCAGAGTTACAGAAAGAGCAGAATAAAGCTATTACAATGACCATAGGAAAGTACATCAGACAAACTAGTAAAAGGGAATGAACCGAAGATTCAGACTGTAGTGGTACAGGGCATAACTTTAGATTAATAAAAAAGGAAAAAGATGATGATAGGAACAGAGGTAGAGGTCAGTGGCATGAAATTAATAATGGAAAGAAAGTTCAAAAGGGCAGAAGGGCAGAAATGAATAAAGTACCAACATATAACAGTTTTCAAGTGCTAGAAAATCTAGAAGTAGAGGAAAATGAACCAAATATGTCAACAAAAAGAGACTATAAAGAGCTGATTGTGATGGGAGATTCACTAATCAGAAAATGTGACACTGTAATCAGTGGTGAAGATAAAGAGCACATAATGGTATTATGTTATCCTGGAGCTAAAGTCAGAGACATTGCACAAATGGCACCAGCTGTATTAAAATCTAATAAAAGTAACTCGGTTATTACACTGCATGTAGGGTCAAACGATGTAGGATATAACAATGAAAATGATATTTGCTATGAATTAATGAATACAGCAAGAGCATTAAAAAACATGAGCGCAGAAGTGATAATTTCAGGGATGCTCCCAATTCTAGGGCCCCAGAAGGAAAGAAATGATTCAATACATAGAATTAACACACGCTTAAAGAATTGGTCTGAAAGAGTCAATATTAGATTTATTGACTCATGGTTAAATTTTAGGAATGCAGACCACCTTTATAAAAATGATGGACTATATTTAAATGAAAATGGGACTGATATATTGGCAAGACTTATAAAAAATGACATGCAGTCGCCTCCTTAAACTGATTACCCAGGGAAACTTGGTATGCACCGTAGGGTCACAAGACATTAAGAAAGGAAAACCAAGCCAGAATATAAGAAGAGGAAGTAATTAGAAAAACAAAGACTATTTAAATTGTATGTTATGCAATGCTAGAAGCCTTAAAAACAAAATGAATGAGCTTCAGGCCCTAGCCTCATTGGATTATAATACTGATGTATTTTTGATAACAGAGACATGGTGGAAACAAAATGAAGAATGGGATACTGCTTTACCAGGATTTAATCTGTTTAGGTTGGACAGACTGAATAAAATAGGGGGAGGAATTGCTATTTTTATAAAGGAACAGATTGTAGCAGTAGATATCACATCATTAATTAAAAAACATGAATTAGAGACCGAAACCTTATGGATTCATTTAAACACTAAAACAACAAAAACCTACATAATGGGGTTGCGTTATAGACCACCAAATATGAAAGAAGAACTGTATTTGAAACTTATAGAAGAAATAAATCATGCTGCTGAAATGGGACCACTGATTTTGACAGGTCATTTTAACCTGGGGGACATAAATTGGCAGAATAATGAGGCTAGTCGAAGAGAAAGTAAGATGCTGCTACAGACTTGTATTGAGAATAGTTTGTATCAGAACGTTATGGAACCCACAAGGGAAAACATATCTTGGATCTAGTCCTAACTTCAGAATGTGTTGTTATAACAGACAGTTTAGTAGCATCACCTCTAGGAGATAGTGAGCATAGTTCAGTAACATTTAATATACAATGTGTACTAGATAAATTACAAGGGAAAACAGAAATTTCGCTGCACAATACAGCTAATGAAAGGATGATAAATAATGATTTAAGAAAAATAGACTGGCACAATGTATGTAAGGGTAAGAGTGGAGATGAAATTTGGTTAATCATCAAGGAAGCACTGTTAAACATCTATATTAGGCATATAAAGAGAATAAAAAAATACAATATAAAGGGTTTAAAACCAAAATGGATGAATAAGACCATTATAAAGTTGATCAAAAGAAAAAAAAAGATCATACAAAATCATACATATAAAAAAGATAAAACAGGTCCCAATTGGAATAAATACAAAATAAATCAGAAATTATGTAAGAATGCTATAAATAGATAAAAAAAAAAAAAAACAATGGAACTAAGACTGGCACAAACCACAAACAAAGGAAATAGTAAACAGTTCTATGGATACATAAACTCAATACAAAAATCAACAAGTGGGTTAACTGTAGTTATGGACAAAAATAAGATAATTAGTGAACCAACACAAGTTGTGGAAGTGATGTCATGCCCCAACGAAGGAAAGATCCCCACTTATAATAGGAACACCATAGTTAGGAAAATTGAACAATTTAAAAAAATTGGGGCACCAGGTCTTGATGGCATTACACCCCAAATGCTATTAATTGCAAAAAATACCATATGTGTACCGCTAGAAATACTGTTTAATTAACTGCTGGAAACAGGAGATGTGCCATCAGATTGGAGATTGGCAAAAATAATCCCAATACATAAAAAATGACCAAAAAATAATGTGAAGAATTATAGACCAGTTAGTTTAACATCAGTCCCTGGCAAAATATTTGAGTCAATTATAAAGGACAAAATAAATGAGTTTGCTAAATCTCACAATCTGATGGACACTACACAACATGGATTTACAGTAGGACGGTCATGCTTAATGAATCTGATATGTTTTTATGATCCAGTAAGTAAATTTCTAGACAAGGGTATACCGGGGGACATTGTGTTAATGGACTTTTTGAAGGCTTTTGACACGGTACCACATTGGGCAATAAAACATAAACTAAAAACATTGAAACTGGATCCATACCTTATAAACTGGATTGTAAACTGGTTAGATTACAGGTGGCAGAGAGTGTCTGTAAATGGAGTCTTATCCTAGGCTGGAAGAGTGACTAGTGGTGTTCCTCAGGGCTCAGTTTTGAGCCCTTTGATTTTTCAGTTATTTATGGCTGACTTCAAAGTAGGACAAAAAAATAAACTAACAAAGTATGCAGATGATATTAAGCTGGGAGGACCATGTGAAACTAAAAAAGATATTGCATCAATTCAACAAGATCTGGATCAAATAACTAGTTGGGTATATGAATGGGGAATGGCATTTAACATGGACAAATGTAGTGTGATACATTTGGGAAAGAAGAACAAAAACAATCAATATATACTTAGTAACACATTATTGAACAACTCCATGGGTGATCGAGACTTGGGGGTATATATTGATGACAATCTAGATTTCAGTAAGCAGTGTACAAATGTGATCTCTGTGGCAAACAAGACATATGAAGCAATATGTAGGAATATAAAGAGTAGAGGGATGGAGGTGTTGATGCCCCTCTATAGGTCATATGTGAGACCTCAACTGGACTTTTGTAGTCAGCTTTGGAGTCCTTACAAAATGAAAGATATTATAAGAATAGAGAGAGTACAGCATAGGATGTCCAAACAAATAAAAGAGTTGAGAACATTGAACTATGAAGAGAGAACGAAGACTTTGGGATTGTATAGTTTGGAGGAAAGACACATATGAGGAGATTTAATATTATATTTTGATATCATTAAGAGTGATTTTCTTAGACAAGAATTGGATATAGAGCTAAAAAACAAGGAAGTAAACACAAGAGGCCATTCATTACCAGTAAAGAGAAATAGAGTGAAAACAAATAAAAGAAAATATTTTTACACTGAGCGAGTGGTGAACATATGGAATGGTTTACCAGAAACTTTGATACAGAGTAAAATAGAGTCATATTCAAAAGTGGTCTTGACAATCTCATGAAAAATGGTACTATATTGCGATACTATTAAGAGAAAAGGAGCAATTGTGGGCGAGAGCCTTTTCTAGCTCCTATTGCAATAGTGACAATAGTGACAAATCCAGAGTTTCTTTTAGAAAGGCTACTACCTTTCAAGACCATCTGGTGCACAGTCAGCGTGAAGCCATCTCAGTCACAGAGTCTGGCAAAAATTGGCTACCACAAAGACATAAAGGATTTTATAAATGTACAACGTGCAACATCTGTAAGTATGCCCAAGCAGGAAGCCAGTTCAAACACCCAAGTGACAGCAATATCAATGTAGAAGTCAGGGAATGTATCACATGTGACACGTCCTTTACCATTTATGTCCTTTGGTGACCATGAAAGCTAGTGTATGAAGGCCACACTGAACAACCTCTAAAAACAAAGATACAAGAGCACATCAGGTCCATTGTCAACGAGCGACAGGACACCCCAGTAGGTCTTCACTTTGCAGACAGACATGATTCCAACCCTGAACTTATCAGATTCATTAAAATGGAATATATCCCACAGTCCATGAAGGGTGGAAATAGACTCAACATTGTGCTAAAGCTGGAAAGTTTTGGGTTTTCAAATTGAAGAGTTTTAAAACTCTTGAGCTTTATGTAAAATGGGATCTGAAACCTTTCTTATGAGATATCTTATGTGATTAATCACCTGACTGTAATGCTGAATCAGTTGTCATATTATTCAGCTTTGCTATGTATAAAATTGCTGTGCAATATTTTGTTTATAATTTGTGTTTTGAATTTGATTTGTTAATTCTCTTTTTTGTCTTTTTCAGGTAGCGCTTAGAGCTGTGTGGAATATAAAATTTTGCCCATTTAATGCCCTTGGAATACCCATTCCAATTCCATGGAATTCTGCCAAATTTTAAATTTCAGTCATTTCCCTATAAGTTTAACAGTGCATGTCTGATTAACACCGAATGTGGAATATAAACAGAACCCAATGACGTACAACTGTGTGCCAAATTTTAGATCCATAGGTTGAAATGGGGTGGAGGAATAGGTGACCAAACATTTGATCAAAATTAAATTGTCAGTTATTTTGAGATAATTTTAAAATCTCCTATCCAAATTTGTCCACAATGTCTTGATTTAGAGAAGTACCCAACATGGGTAGAAACACTATGGTTTAAGTCTCAAGCTTCAATGGGAGCTGAGTTATAGGTAGCCAAACATTTTGACAACATTTAGATTTCTGTAATTTTAGTATAATTTTGATAGTATTCATTGAAATATTAGAAAATGTGACAGGTATACAGGTTATCATTACATTTGCATATGTACATAGTTTCAGATATCTAGCTTCAAATGGGACTGAGTCATAGCCTACCAAACATGTCAAAATTTAAATGTCAGTTATTTCCCTTTTATTTTAAAATAACATATCTAAATTTAACCGGAGTTGAAGCATTTAAACTACTAGTACACCATATGGTCATTTCTGAAAAAATTCATATTTGCAGATTTAAATGGGATTAAATTAAACTTTGTCAACAGTTCACAACATTTAAAAATTACATTTTGCAAGAATGTAAACTACAAATTTAGGACCCTGAAACTTTAAAACTAGAGAATGTAGTAATATGAAATTTGGCAGATTCTTAGACCTTACAAGAAGACTGTGCATGTCAATTTTATTAATTGGTTGCTGGCATAAATTGCAAAATAATTGGGCTATGCATGGACTAAGTAGTATTTCCCGGATGCCATGGATAGTAGGCTTGCCGAATATTTGGATGGACATTCTGAATAGTCTACTATTTGGCCACTATTTGGGACATACAATTCTGTGGGTTATATTTCAAAATCTCAGAGCTTTATTGGCTAATTGGAGGCTGTTTTTGGAACTCACAGCCAAAAAAAACCATGTGATCTCCTCACTCTGAGTATGTAGCATAGAGTTCAATATATAGAGAGATTAGAGTGCGGACTCCAATGGCTCAGTTGAAGCTGCGCATCTGCAATGTAAGAGGAGGATTGAGGTGCCAGCAGAACAGCAAGAACTCTTCTTGAAATCTAGTGAGCAGCACCAGCACATTGTTCTGACAGCAATCCGCTGATTCAGTTTTGTAGGAAGCATCATTGACAGCAGGAAAATTATGAAGCTGACGCACATAGTGGTGACAAAAACAAGGTATGCTTGTTTGTCCTTTGCTTGTATAAGCAGCCTGTTACTCGATTGCTGTCAGAACAGTGTGCAGGAGCTGCTTTTTATCTACTGTATTTGCCGCACCATCATTTCTTGCAGTACACCTTGAGACCTTTGTGACCATATAGAGATTGTCACTCAACTCCAAATATTGAAGGAGTTATGGCCTATTGAAGTTCCAGTGTTATCCTATGGGAATTGTTATGTTTTATTACTTGCTTTTTTTAAAAGGCCACAACTATTTAAGGGTGCAGCATATGGTATTCTTGGAGTACCCCTTGAGACCTTTGTGGCCATATAGAGATTGTCACTTAACTCCAAATATTGATGGAGTTATGGCCTGTTGAAATTCCAGTGTTATCCTAAGGGACTCATCATGGTTTTATTACTTGATTTTTTTAATGGCCACAATTATTTAAGTGTGCAGCATATGCTTTTCTCTTAATGCCTCTTGATCCCTTTGTGACCATATAGAGATTGTCACCTCTGCATCCTCATCCTGAAGCACCAGCAGCACAAGCCAGCTTCTGGCAACAGTGTATAAGTCGAAGTGTCATGACCTCTGCATCCTCCTCCTGAAGCACCAGCAGCACAAGACAATCTCTGTCACCAGTGTACAAGCCACAGTGCCAGGACTTCTCCTCCTCCTCCTCCTGAAACCATTTTAAGGACTTCTGTAGCAATTCTCTAATAAGGCAACTTTCCTGACCGAATACCAAATACTGAAAACCGAATAACAAATATCTGGGACCTGAATACTGAATATTCAGCTGAATAGTCAGAAAAAGTTATTCACAGATCTCTACAAAATAATATCTGCATATAAAGTCAAATCCCATGTGTCTTTGTAAAAATTGTAGAATTTCATGAAAAATTCCATAAAACTTGAATTTCTTAATTTCACTCAGCCTTATCTGGAAGATTCTAATAAAAAGATAGGTGTAAGAGAGGCACATAGTGCAGGAGGTCACCAGGTTTAGGAGTTAGATGCACAGTTTCACCAAGAAATGGACAGCTGAGCTGGGTAGCACAACAGTGGTAGACCCCCAGGTTGGAGCAAGAAAGCACATAGTGTCAACAGTTCCAACCTGAATGCTGAATATTTAAGGATCACATCCAGTAAAAGTATGATCCAGGGAGCCTGATGTGCATGCAAGTCTGGGACTTAGAGGTACTCAAAAAAGATGTAGTGGGGAAAGACAATGTCTGGGGCTGCAGGAAGGAAGAATTCTGGCTATTCCCGCAGGATAGGTCAATAGGAAAAGGAGTAGGTGACTCATGTTCGAGAGAGTTTGCTACTGTAGGTTCCATGTGATAATGGTGATTGCAGTTTGGGCAAGTGTGCATCTCCAAAAATAAATCTCAGCGATGTACACTCCCAGCGCACAGCAATAGAACCCCTACACCCCATACTAAAGGATTCTCAACTCCTGAGGGGTGCAAAAGAAAATAATCCCTGACCGGCGCAAATGAGTGCGTGCTCAGAACTGAACCACCGCTCTCCCAACCCTAGTCTGCCACCAGTCCACCACACCACATGGCCAGCTTGGCAGCCCACCACTGCACTATTTCCCACAAATCCTCCCTCCCCTTCCACCCATCACATGGCGTGGTCCCTCGCCCCCATGCATGAGTATATATACTGACAGCCTGTCGCTATATTCGCCAAACCCCCTATCTGGTCGACCTTCTTGCCCAGTAGCCCTGTACACAGGTGCCATGATTGAGTCATCCTTTTTGAAAGCACTCAATCATGGTTGCCATCATCACAGGCTACCTCACTGGTTAGAACAAAGAGGATATCAGTGGGATCAGTAGTTCTACTGAGTTAATCTGACTATGCAAAAGAGAAGGGATAGTCACCCCGAGAGAGGAATGGCAGGACTGCAAAAAGCTCAGCCCAGCTTATCAAATGAAGTAGTGATATTTGTATTGTTAATGTTAAATTCCACGAAAGGAATTCTGGATGGTTTGTCTATATGCTACTATAAAAATGTGAGAAAATGTTACCAATATTTTTTTCTACTGTAAATTTAAAACTGCTAACCCAATTTATCCAGTTGTGTAGATACCAGGATTCACTGACCATGGGTATGCATGTCAAATGTTAAGTTTATCCTTGCAAGAGCTTAGAAGTTACAAACATCCACATTTTTGAGAGTTTTCACAACATTTTGCAAATATCTACATAGTAAAGATTTGAACCCCAGTAACTTAAAAATCACCAATCTAATCCTCTTCATATTTAGGTCATTCTATAAGCATTACAAAAAGGTTATTCATGCTAATTTACACATGTTTAGCACCAAAGGTGCCCAAGTTATATGCAGATGAAATTTTGTCCACGAAATTTCCTGCAAAACATTAAATGTTAGATTTTGAGCACATATAATTTTGAGACAATGCATCATATTGTCATAAAATCTGGTGCATAATTAGAACACCTATAATCAAATAATCATGCCAAATTTAAGATATCTGATCCATTAGACAGCTGAGGTATATGCAGACAAAACATTTTCATGAAATTCTACATGAGAAAAACCTGACAGATTTGAGCACCTATAATTTTGGCACTATCCATCTGAATATCATAATATTTAGCACACTATTGCCTCACCATTCAAGGAGTGTGCATGCCCAATTACAGAGGTCTAGCTTAAACAAAATCTGAGTTATGACCAAATTACTAAATTTAAAATATTCTGAAAAATTCTGATGAAATTCCACAAAATTTCATGGAATTTCATGAAATGTAACTGAAATTCCACAAATTCTGAGTTTTCCCATTCCACACAGCTCTAGTAGAGCTCTATCTGTCTTTCAGCCCCTGCAAAGTCTGATACACAGCAGATCATTTCTTCCCCCCATAGTCTCCGTCCGCTTCTTCATCGATACCCTAAATCCTCCCCCTTCTTCTTCATTGCTCCATATCATAGCTACAATGTAACATATTAATTATAACGTGGAGCTTCACTGATTGCTGTGACCACTCTCATTTCTATCTTTATAGGCTCGCAATTCTTAGTGCACCATATTTGGACTGCATGTTTCTGAATTAGTTGAAATAGTTGAGCACATTCATTTTGTATCTCCTGCAATATTAGATCTTTGTAGTATAACATATTAAGTCCTAAGAAAGTACTGTGCACTCTTTTTTTAAACATCTATACTTTCTTGTACTTTTTTAGATAAGCAATTTGCAGGCATGTTTATTCATGGCTTGGTGTATTTATTAGTGACGCTGATTCCTGCTGCCATGTTCCCTGATGAAGAGTATGTGTACTCAAAGTGCTGGGGCTATCAGTTGCATGCAGCTAGCCTGCACCCTCACTTCTTTTGTGATTTCACAATAAAATGAGTTTTGAGTTATATACCCTGAAGTGTTGCGGTGAATTTTGACTTTCTTTGAGTGCAGGAGCTTCCTGTTTTTTTCAGCATTCTGATATGCAGTGTTTTCCTGAACAGCAATCTGAGCTTCTTTTCTACAGCCTGGTCCTGTCAGGTCCAGGGTGGGGGCCAGAGCTAAATTAATATTGTCCCCCTAAAGTAATCCTAGCAGGGATTTCTAGTAGTTCTTTCAGGATCCTATGGAAAAATTCCATGTCCAGGATATTCAGGGCATTGATACTGCTTAGTATAATAACTTCCTCTTGAATGGTGTCTTGAAGAATAAATAAACAACCCTCTACATCTCTGATTTCATTGTGTATGCATAGTTGAAGACCCTTCCTTCAGAGGACAGCTGCCTCTTACTGTTTTGAAGTGTATGCATTGTGGTATACAATCCATACCCAGGAACAGAGAAGGTGGGATGATTCCCCCTCTAACAGATGGATCTCCTGTATAAGTGCTATATTGCACTTCATGTTTTGAAGCTGTAAAACTATGTTATATCACTTGGAAGGCAATTAAGGCCCATGGCATTTCAAGAGACAATTTTAAGGCTTTCAAATTCAAACATTACTTGTGTTCTGTCTGTACTATGCAAATGAAAGAGCTACTGGGGTCACCCCACCAATGCCCCTACTACCCACCAGAGCCCCCAAAACAGCCCCAAAAATCCCAATGATAACTTGAAAAGTGGTAACATAGAAACTGTAAAAGTGCTCATCTGGAGCTAATTGACATTCAGAGACAGAGACAGAGACAGAACTGGTGCTGCTAGCACAGTGAACTACAGATGGCAATAAAATAATATACTGGAGAGTTGAGTGACTACAAACTGATGGGGGCAACCAGCAACTCTTATTAATTGATAGTAAGGATGGCTGTTAAGCCTTTGCTCTAATGGAACCGAATGGTGTGAAAAGGGAAACCCCTGTCATCTCCCAAAACCACTCCCTGAGTGTCACGTGGCATGAGAGGGTCAACACCCAGTATTGGGGGAAGGGTTTGGGATCGGAAGAAGATCCTTTCCAAGTCAGGAAGAACAGGCAGTCTGGGCAGAGTATTGTCCACCAAGGCTACTAGGTATTACCCAAAGCCTATCGCTGGTGTTGCTCACCCCATATGTCATAGATAGAGGCTAGAAAAGCTCTATCTCCCACAGGTGCCACATGGTGTGCTGTAACATGTGCAGCATGTATAAAGCCTGAGTCGGTTCAACAAAAGACATCACACCATCCCAGACATGCAGAAACACTGTGAATCACTCTTAAAACAAACATAAAAATAATTGTATATATTTCTGCATCATGAACTGCAATAGCAAGATCAGTTTGATTAAGCACTCAAAAGTAAATATTACATGTTCTGTGACAAGATCCTCTTGTCGACCACATACCTTATGGTCTACAGCAAAATTTAGTATTACATTTACTGAATTATTTCTTTCTGTTTTCCCATGACAACAATATAGTGATGTTGCAAACTAAGCAATTATGTTTTTCATAATGCTGTTTTCACTGTTTGTGCTATAAAAGTTCCCTATGATTAGACTGAAATTAGCTGCTCATTTTGATGTCAGTCAAAAAAAACAGTCTTCAAAATGTTAATTTTCTTAATATCTGCATTGCTACAGGTAGAATAATAAATAAAAGGTCAGTCATATGGTACATACTTGACAATTGTAATTAAGCTTTTATTACTACTATACTTTTTCTAGCATGAAAATTTGTTAAAAACATTCATTAGCAGCTGTTGTATCTAGGGCAGGGGTTCTCAAATGGTGAGGCCAGCCTCCCTTGGGAGGCCCCAACCTGTTCCAAGGGAGGCTCAAGCAAGTCTGAAAAAGTACAGTATTTAAATTTTGAGTTTTATGTGTTTTGTGTGAAGAGATGAAGGAAACAGAAAGAGCATAATAGTAGGTGAATTTTATTATTTATTTATTAATAGGTGACAAGGGAAGGTGAATGAGTCAAGGCTCATTTCAGGTGTACCTGGGGAAGGGTAGATAGGGAATACATTTCAAAAGGTAACTGCAAAACAATCAAGAAATACACAATGAACAATAGTACACACAAATATGAACAATAAACTAATAATGAGTGGTGGTAACTGATCAATTTGTAGATAGATGGCAGAACAGCCCAAATACAAGGTTGAGCATAGAAGTGCTAAGAGCAATAGCAGGAAGGAGCAAAGAAATCTCAGAGAAGTTGCTTAGGAGTGGGGGAGGAGGGGGAGAGGCAAAGTATGTAGGAAGGTTATTTCAATAGAGAGGAAACAGAGAAAGTAGTCTGACCCATGAAGGTACTGCAACAAGGGGTAACAATGGTTCAAGAATGAAAATAGTGGAGCAAGTAGGCTGGCCGGTGGGGGGGGGTTACAATAAACTGAAGAATAATATTTGTTTATTTTATTTGTGATTCAGATAACACCTTTGAGCATAAGAGCTCTTTTTTAAAGATTCCACATCAGTATAAGACAAAGAACTGAATGAAAGAACTGAATGTGAGTCAAGTACTCAAATGGGTATCAATTTTTTCATGGTGAACTGTGCAAACTACAGAATGTTATTTTTCTTTGGGGAAGCCCAATATTATTTCAGTTTTTGGGGGAGGCTCAAACTCTTTTCCATGGATTTGGGGAGGCTCACTGTGACGAAGTCTATGAACTATTGATCTAGGGTATACCTTCACTGGATGTTTTAGCAAAAAGAATAGCACTGTATATTGCTGAATATATTTTAATGGGGGAATACTGCAGAAATTTAAGGTAGATCCAGTCTGTGAATTCATTTTTTTTTCTACCAAGCTTTCTCTCTTGGGCGAGCAGGCAGCCATCAGCTCTGTAATAGGCTCCCCCATATGTCACCACCTCCCCCAGGACTTACCTGCATTGAATAATTCTCCCATGGGTTGCCCTCCATGGTGTTAGCAGGGCAAGGATAGGCAGACAGGGCTTCACTAACCCTACTCACCCATTTTCTGTTTATACCCTTATGTTCTGTAGCCACACAGATGTCAAAGCACACAATGTGGAGGCACACACTTGTTGCATCAAATGATAGCACCTCCCTATGTACTGCTCTGACTTGTACTGCTACCAGACCTCCACCTGGTGGCAGTCATAAAGTGGAGCGAAAAGCATCCCTTTCTCTGGAGAGGAGAGCAGTCCCTCAGACTCCCAATCCTCTCCCTATCCTGCCAATCCGCAATGACTGGAGTCATTCCCCAAATCCAGATTACCTGCATTGTGGGTAGTAGCACTAACATCAAGCCACTGGGCCAGCTGAATTCAATGGATTTAACATAACACTTTATTTTAGCAGGTTACTGTAATTGATAATATGATATTATGAAATCAGATTATTATGTCCACTCACATGACAATTACTGCCAAATATGCATTAAAAATTGACTGAATTTATGTTTCTAACAGGCAACCTTGCCATAGTTATGTGACCCATGGTTTCAGCTGATTATCTTTTCAACACAAGACTACAGGCAATGGTACTAAGAGAAAAATCCACAATACCCATTTAATTATTCAATTATCCTTCATGTGTTTGGCTGGTGGTGCAGCCCAAGGTCGTTTAAGCAGATGCAAAACAAATGAGTTGCTGCTGCTGCTGCTCAGTTGTAAATGAAACCGAAAAGCAATGTTGCCAAAAATGTAGGCCGATGGGCAAGACAAATGGAGAACCAAGAAACACCTGCAGTGAAACTTGTCAATGACAGTTCATTCCCCAAATTAATATTATAAAGGTTATTTTCAGAAGAAAGGTCTCTATAACTGTTTTTAAATTATGTGGACATAAATGACAGGTGAGCAACCACAAAAGACCAGCTAGCACTGAGGGACTATTGCCCGTATCTTGTGATTATGTGACTATGAATTTGGCTGCATAACAGACATGCCATCAGAGAAATAATGTAATTCTTTGGATGTCACTGTTATGCAGTGCAGCCCACTTCAGTGCACACCACCGGGATATTGGAAAAG
This sequence comes from Neoceratodus forsteri, assembly GCA_016271365.2. Classification (NCBI taxonomy): domain Eukaryota; kingdom Metazoa; phylum Chordata; order Ceratodontiformes; family Ceratodontidae; genus Neoceratodus; species Neoceratodus forsteri. Next base: position 1,214,853,469 of record CM057453.1, on the reverse strand, counting down.
TGTGCACTTAAGTGGGCTGTGCATTTGTCCGAAAAATTGCTTTTTCAGGCATCGGAGAAATTTAAAAACACTTTATTCTTGGCACAAGTATATTGCGTGCTTCATATACATTGTAAATACTGTGGCAACACATACATCCTCAAATACAAGTACTGTAATCAACACTGTAATCAACATTTACTACTTTTTTTTTTAATGCTGTAAAAAGTGAGCATGCCCTAACATTGCGATTAACATTTTGGCTAGAATTGTGGTTGACATTACAGCTGACAATTAGGCTGATTTTATTTAAAGGGATCAGTAATTTTATTTTGTTTGCTATTCTTCAGCACTAGCTCCATAATGCTCTAACAAAGGTCACCAGTACCTCTACCTGGCTGCAGTCTACTTCATTGTCAGGGTTCTAGTCCAGGTCGGCAGAGTCTCTGCAGATGTTGCCACATATCTCCTCCTTGCCGACTGGACTGGTTGGGTACTCGATGAAATCGGAGGCTGTAGGCAGAACAGGAATCGGCAACAGCATTTCTGAGATATCCTGTTCCGAGTTTGTGGTTCTATCTGGACAGATTGGCTGATGTCAGTCCTGCCATGTGAAGCAATTGGTGGTTCTAATATATTGTAGGGCAGTACTCTATTGGGTTGTGCACTTAGGTGGGTGCAGGACAAAAAAATTAATAGGGTTTCCTCTCAAAAAATGTGCACTTAACTGAAATGTGCACTTATACAGTGTGCACTTAAGCAGTTAAATTAACATAGGAATAAAAATGGGATATTGAAAAAGTGTACACTTAACTGGGATGTGCACTTAACTGATGTGCACTTAGGTGGGCTGCACTGTACTACTGTTTCTGTATCACATTTCCCTACCACCTTTGTGTTTTTATGAAACCCTTTTTACCAATAGTCAATGCAACATGTTATCCTAGAAGTTGTTGGAGAGCAGCATGCCTTAGAAGAGATGCAATTCCAGTAGCTGCAGGTGTTTGAGAGGTCTGCTGTAGAACTTCTCATTGGACACTTCCCAGGATCCTATCCCTCAGATACCTGGCCTCTTTCATAAGAAGTGAATGATGGAAAAATACAAGGAAAAAAAAAACTGTAAAGGGTTCCACTGGGAAAAGATTATGTGGTGCTACAGTATAGTGAACTGACACACGTGAACAAGCAGAAAACCAAGCACCCATACAAATGAACTGACAGCAAATGGTATAAAGCTGTTAAATCTTAGTGTTTCATTGTGACATCCTGATAACAAGTGCAAAATTCTGAAAACACAAATGTCAGCATGGCCAGTCACTTCTAGCATGCTGGTCCTGGCTGATTACGTCATAGGACAAACGTCTGACAATTTTACAGTCAGTGGTAGTGGGCAGTCAGCTGGTGGTGCTCGAAAATACACTTTAATTGAGCCAAACAGCAGAGGACACTCACCCTCAAAAAGGAGACACAGCAGTTTTCTTAAGGAATTAGTCCATTTATTGTTCCAAACCACCAGGAAACACAGTAAACAGATAACCAGAAATGTAATGACCAAATGCTACTTCCTTACATATCCCCCCATCTAGGGGCTTCTTCAAAGGATCAGAGGCTATCTGATAGATTACATTTTCCACCAGTCACAAAGCGTCTTAACATGAATTCATACTTTTGACAAAAAGTTCAAACATAATATGTTACCTCATCACAATAAACATTAAACAAAACAAACTTAAAATGTAGCCACATAGTGAAAGTCCATCTGTTTTTAGACTTTGCTAAGTTTTCATTTGTTTACATTTATCCCATAAATTCTGATGTTTCACCTACAGGCTGGTAGGCTTCATCAGAGATTCTGGTGAAGCCTACTAGCCTGTAAACGAAACATCAGACATTTGTTCAATGATGTAATGAATCAAACCAGCCAGCCTGTGAAGTGGCAGAATTACTGCTTGCCATCCAGATGACCCAGGTTGGTGCCCCGAGTCTGGGGCGTCTGGTGTCAACCATCAGGGCAGGGTCAGGTGTCCTTTGGACACCTCCTGCCTTGGGGAGGGAGGCACCTCTTTCTGTTGTACGACTTCCCCCTGGTGACCCAGGGGAGGGGGTGTCATGCCGGAAGGAATAAGTCATCTCTCTAGAATGATCTTACATCGGCACACACTCACTTGCCTGGCAAGTGCTGTGGAGGCATTGCCTGCCCAGAGTGAGGTGGCAGAGGAGTTCCAAAGGTAAGGAGGGGCTTACCTATCTTTCTGAAGGCCCTTATTGGCATATGACAGGTTACCTCCCAGGACCACATCCTGGGATGGTATAAGGAGAAGGATTAGCAGAGGATAAAATACCCCTTGCAGCACCGGGCAGATGAAGCCATCCTGCCCCCATACCACAGCAGGGTCAGTGTGACTCCTCCTACACCTCACTGGCTCCTCCCCATGGGCACCGACTGTCAAATGAAGTATTTCTTCCTGGCTTGGGGGAATCAGGGGGATCCCGGCCACAGGGGATAAGCCATGGGTTAAAATTGGGGTATCCGAGGAAGGTTGTCGAGCAAAGGCTGGTGGTGGGTAGGACCACTGAAGGACTCCTGCAGTGAGTATAAAGGCTTGGGTAGGTAGAAGGAAGTTCTGGCAGCTGTTGGAGAAAATGGGGGACAAAAATAGAAAGTTAAAAAAAAAATGATGTAATGAGTCGGGGCTGGCACATTGAAAGTAACTGAGCAGGGTGATGTTTATGTTTTCAGCATGTTGCACTTGCTATCAGGATGTCACAATTAAATGGTAAGGTTTATAAGCTTTACACCTTTTACTGTCAGTACATTTCTACAGGTTCTTGGATTTTTGCTTGTTCACTAAAAATACAGTGAACATATCAGGTTCATCTCGCAGGCATCTGCAGCATTCAGTAAAATGAGAGCTGGCTGTAGCAACTATGTAATAGCAATTCATAAAAATAATATTTATGGACATTGATGAAAGCATCAAACCTCCAGGAACCTGAAGCTACTTTTGTGAACCACTAACTCTGCTATAGGGAATATGCCTCATGATCCCTCTTCATCCCCAATAACTTTAGTGAGTACTCTACCAACTCATCTTAGTCATCAAAATACTTCCTCAAATTACCCCAGTATAATCCCATTAAGCATAGTGCATGCCCTCCGTGTCTGTCCTGAATAAACTAATCATTTTCAACCCACTGTATTCAATCCCTTTAAAATGTTAAAACGAGAAATAATATAATAATTTAATTGACATGTTGCCCATGTGTGATTGCAGTGTGTGAGGTGAGAAAGTGGTGTGGCAAGAAAATTATCTAATTTTAGTCTGACCACTTGTGAAATGAAGTGAGCCACATGAGAAGAATAAGCATTTGTCAATGCTGAATCTTGATTGTGTTGGTCTGTTGAGCTCGCTCACTGCCCCTCTGTCACTCGTTCAGTCTGCTTCTCCCGGTGCTGCAGGCTGCTCTTTTGTACTGGGCTCCTGCCTGCATTGGCACCTTGTTCTGCCCACTAAGAAATCCGCAGCTGTCCCGACAGAGCTCTGTTGAGGTGGCTCACTCCCCCTCTCTTACTCGCTCATTCCGTTTTTCCTGGAGCTGCAGGCTGCCCTTTTGTACTGGGCTCCTGCTTCTGTTGGTGGCTTTTTCTGCCTACAAAGAAATCTGCAGCAGTCCCAACACAGGTCTGTTGAGCCTGCTGACTCTCCCTGTCTCACTCACTCATTCCGTTTCTGCCGGCGCTGCAGGCTGGCCTTTTGTACTGAGCTCCTGCCTGTGTTTCTGCCTTTTTCTGCCAACAAAGAAATCCACAACAGTCATGATAGAGTTACTTTGAGCTCGCTCACTCCCCCTCTCTCACTCGCTCATTGTGCTTCTCTCGGCAATGCAGGCTGCCCTTTTGTACTCGGCTCCTGCCTGCGTTGGCACCTTTTTCTGCCCACAAAGAAATCCACAGCTGTCCTGACAGAGCTCCATTGAGGTTGCTCACTCCCCCTGTCTCACTCACTCATTCTGTTTCTCCTGGCGCTGCAGGCTGCCCTTTTGTACTGGGCTCCTGCCTCTGTTGGTGCCTTTTTCTGCCCACAGAGAAATCTGCAGCAGTCCTGGCAAAGCTCCGTTGAGCTCACTCATTCCCCTTCTCTCACTTGCTCATTCCGTTTCTGCCGGTGCTGCAGGCTGCCCTTTTCTACTGGGCTCCTGACTGTGTTGCTGCCTTCTTCTGCCCACAAAGAAATTTGCAGCAGTTACAATAGAGCTCCGTTGAGCTCGCTCACTCCCCCCCTCTCTCACTCGCTCATTCTGGTTTTCCCGCCACTGCAGGCTGCCCTTTTGTACTGGGCCCCTGCATGCATTGCTGCCTTTTTCTGCTCACAAACAAATCTGCAGCAGTCTGAACAGAGCTCCGCTGCGCTCACTCACTCCCCCTCTCTCACTCGCTCATTCTGTGTCTCCCGCCACTGCAGGCTGCCCTTTTGTACTGGGATCCTGCCTGCATTGGTGGCTTTTTTTGGCCGGAAAGAAATCTGAAGCAGTCTCGACACAGCTCCATTGAGCTCACTCACTCCCCCTCTCGCACTCACTAATTCTGTTTCTACCGGCGCTGCAAGCTTGTCTTTTGTACTGGGCTCCTGCCTGCATTGCCACATTTTCTGCCCATGAAGAAATCTGCAGCAGTCACAATAGAGCTCTGTTGAGCTTGCTCACTACTGCTCTGTCACTCGCTCATTCTGTTTCTCTTGATGCTGCAGGCTGCGCTTTTGTACGAGGGCTCCTGGATGCATTGGCACCTTTGTCTGTCCACAAAGAAATCTGCAGCTGTCCTGACAGGGCTCTGTTGAAGTTGCTCAGTCTCCCTCTCTCACGGTCTCATTCTGTTTGTCCTGGGACTGCAAGCTGCCCTTTTATAGGGTCTCCTACCTGCATTGGCACCTTTTTCTGTCCACAAAGAAATCCGTAGCAGTCCTGATAGAGTTCTGTTGAGCTGACTCAGTCCTCCTCTCTTACTTGCTCGTACTGTTTCTCCCACCGCTGCAGGCTGGCCTTTTGTACTGGGCCTCTGCCTGCACTGACACCTTTTTCTGCCCACAAAGAAATCCGCAGCAGTCCTGACAGCGCTCCAGTGAGTTCACTCACTCCCCCTCCCTCACTCGCTCTCTTGTTCTGTTTCTCCCAGTGCTGCAGGCTGCCCTTTTGTACTGGGCTCTTGCACTGGGGCCTTTTTCTTCACACAAACAAATCCACCGCAGTCCCAACAGAGCTCAGCTGAGCTCGTTCACTCCCTCCTCTCACTCATTCGATCTTAATCTGTCCCAAACACTGATGTCCCACAGCAACCATGCTATTCTCTGGCAGGAGTGCAAAAACATATTTTAGCCAGGATGTGAAAAATGACAGCTGTACTGTTCATAAGGAGGTGTGAAAAAATGCCACTGTTGAAAATGTGGCTTGAAAATATTACAAATTTGAGAAGTTACAAGGGTGCGTGGAAACAGTTCAAAGCACGCTTGTAACACAGTCATGTTATGGAGTTTCATCACCAAATTTTCAACATAGGGATTTTAGGACCTCTGCTCATGAACAGTGCCACTGTCATTTTCTTAATCTGTCCGAACACTGATTTCTCACAGCGACCACTCTATTCTGCGCTGGAAGTGCAAAAACACATCTCAGCCAGGATGGGAAAAATGACAGCTGTACTGTTCACGAGGAGATGTGAAGAAATGGCAATGTTGAAAATCTGGGGGTGAAATGTTAGATTAGGTAAGTTATGATGCGTACTTAACTGCACAACACACGCTCGTAAAACAGTCATTTTTGGGATTTTTTCCTACCAGATTTGCAACATAGGCTTTTTGAGAGCCCACCTCATGAACACTGGCACTGTCATTTTGTTAATCGGCCCCGAAAGGTGATTCCACTCAGTGACAGCAAAATCACCTTTCAGGGCTGATTAACACCATGACAATTCCAGAATTCATGAGGAGAGGTCCCCAAAACCCCATGTTAAAAATTTGGTGCCAAAATTCCAAAAAATGACAGAGATATGCATTAAAGTTGGAAAAACTCCATTTATTCCCTTGTACAGCTTACCGGCATTTCCTCAGTTCGCAGTCGGCTTTGAAGAGTGCAGACAAACTCTGGAGGTAAGTATGGGGTGAGGATGGTGTGCGGAGGCAGGGTGTGCAGTGGGTGGGAGCGAGTTGTGGGTGGTGGGCAGGGAGACCGCTGAGGGATAGTTTCCTTTTTTACAGGTAAAAAAAAAAAAAGATGTCACGGGACCATTTTTTATTTTACAGGGGCATGTGGCACACTGGGGTGGGCTCCCAGCATGCCACCGGACTCTTTCTTGGGGGGGCAGCAGTAGCCGATGGGGGATTGGGCACCTCCATCAACACACAACAGAAAGGGGCGTATCACATTATGCCGACGGGGATTGGGCACCCCGACGGCAGACAATAAAAGCAGGGTGGGGGGTTTGACATAATGCCGATGGGTATTGGACTCCCCTGTCAGCAAAATCAACATTTGAGCACTGAAGCCGGGATTGGGACCCCCATCAGCAAATAAACACTGTGGGGGGATTATACTGTTTGTGAACATGGCGGCAAGCCACCGCCATGTTCACAAACAATACCAGTATTTCTAGATCCTGCCCTGCAATGACGGGTCGCTCCCTCATTGCAGTGGATGACTGATGCTGCAATGATGAGGCGGCCCCTGATTGCAGCGGCTAAATTTTCACAAGTTGGTGGCACGCTGGCTGAACTAGTGTCAGCAGCAGTGTGCCACGGCATTGGGGAAGCGGGACAAGCCTTTACAGGCTGTGTGGGCATTGGCCACAACAGTGCTGCGCCTCCACAACCTGCTTGTGGAGAAAGCTGCCGCAACATGTTTCTTACGCATGCACACAATCAACTTAAAAAGCGAAACAAAACTAAAGGTGTATTGGTGATTTATTTGTCAGGCATAAAAAACAGTGTAACTGGGTTGCTGCACAGATGTTACAGCGCAGATGTTGCAGTTGTTACTTCTCAGTTACTACCCCTGCCTTGCACCCATGGGGGACAAGCAAGGTTAAAGGCCTGGGCTTGTTAAACTCACATGGGAGGTTTCATTAAGAAGTACAAATTGAATAGTGGGCAGGTAACAATTGAGAAGCAGCCCCCTGGAATGCAGTATGACCCCCCCCCCAATGACTTTCAGACACCACCTAAAGACCAATCTGTCCAAGTACCCACACTTCAATTTTAACCACAAACACTTCTACACCAGTTAGGGTAGACTGCAAATAATATGCTCACACAACAAATTTTACTAACAACAGGACTTTATTTTTCTGGAACACAAGTTCCGTGAACAAATTGGAATTTATGCAACAAATGTTTTGAGCAATGATTTTTGCAGTAATCACAAATATGAACACTTCCAATGTTTGTTTTAATGCATCAGTCTAAGCCTAACGATCTCTGGTGCCCAGGCCTCTTTGGAAAGATGGTATGTAATGCCTCCCAACATCCACACACACAAGGTCTCAGCAAGTTCTGCTATATGGTAGACTACCCACTTCCCACAGTAGCAGATCCTTACAGTTTCAATTTGTTTTCTGTACTTTTAGAAACATAGACGTCGATGGCAGATAAGGACTGTGTGGCCCACCTAGTCTGCTTATTTTGCATACCTATTTCAAAACCACAGATCCTAGTTGAGCTGCAACTCACCCTTTCTTTCCTGTCTCTAGGGTTCCCTTGTGTCTATCCCTTGCTTTCTTGAATTCCCTAACTGTTATTGCCTCACCACCTCCTTTGGGAGGCCATTCCAAGCATCCACCACTCTTTCAGTGAAAACATGCTTCCACATGTTGCCCTTGAACTTCCCCCCAACTTCTTCTCATGCCCCCTTGTTCTTGCACATCTTTGTTTTTTAAGGTGCTGCCCTCTTGTGCCTTGTTTATACCCCTGAGGTACTTGAATGTTTCTATCAAGTTTCCCCTCTCTGTCTCTTATCCTCCAGGGAATACATTCTGAGTTCCCCTAGCCTCCCCTCACAGGGCTTTTCATGCAGTCCCAGCACCATCTTTGTAGCCCTCCTCTGGACTGCCTCTACTCTGTCTATGTCCTTCTGGAGATGTGGTCTCCAGAACTGGACGCAGTACTCTAGCTGAGGTCTCACCAGCAATCTGTACAATGGCATAACCACTTTCTTGTTTCTGCTGGTGATACCTCTCCTATGCACCCCAGCATCACATTGGCTTTCCCCACATCCTGCCCACATTGTTTGGTCACTTTTAGGTCATCCAGTATGAGTTCCCCCAGGTCCAATTCCTTTTTTGAGGCCACCAGTACCTCCCCCATCTTGTACTCCTCCACTAGATTTCTCCTCCCCAAGTGCATGACTTTGCACTTTTTTGCATTGAATCTTAGCTGCCACACTTCGGTCCACTGCTCCAACCTGTTTAGGTCTTTTCTCATTTTTTCTCCCCCCTCTGGAGTGTCAACCCTGTTGCAGATCTTAGTGTCTTCTGCAAAAAGACGTACTTTCCCTCCAGCCTCTCCGCAATGTCACTTATTAAGAGATTGAAGAGGACTGGCCCCAGGACTGATCCCTGTGGTACCTTGCTGGTCACCTCCCGTTCCTCAGACTGAACACCATTCACCAACACACTCTGTGTCCTGACCCTCAACCAATTTCTGACCTCTTTACCACCATGGGGGCCCCCATGCTGCCTAACTTCTTTGCCAAACTTCTATGTGGGACAGTGTCAAAGGCCTTCCTGAAATCTAAGTAGGCCTTATCTACTGCCCTTCACTGATCTATCTCTATGGTCACCGAGTCAAAGAAATCCATTAGATTTTTTTGACATGAACTTCCCACATGAATCCATGCTACCTTGGATCCTGTGCTCCACTAGAATCAAGGGATGACACAGTCCTCTCCTTTAACAGTGTCTCTATTAATTTCCCCACCACTGAGGTCAAGCTGACTGATCAGTAGTTGCCTGACTCTTCTTGGCTTCCACTTTTGTGGAGAGGGACCACATTTGTCCTCCTCCAGTTTTCTGGAACTTGCACTTGTCTTCAGTGATCTGTTGAATACAGTGGTAAGCGGAGCTGCTAGCACCTCTCTGAGCTCTTTTAATATTCTGGTGTGCATCCCATCTGGCTCCATTGCCTTATCTATGTTCAGTTTCCCGAATTCCTGTAGGACTCTCCCTATCATGAATGGGGTGGTGTCATTTGCTGAGTTGTGGACCTTCACTTTCCCCTTCCTTGGTGAAAACTGAACAAAAGCAATTGTTTAGGATTGCTGCTTTTTGTATGTCCTACTCTGCACACCATCCTACCTCCTTCTTTATTCTGACAATCCCGCTCTAGTCTTCTTTCTCTCGCTAATGTATCTAAAGAAGGTCTCATCACCTTTTGTTATAGTCTTTGCTGTATTTTCTTCTGTTTGTGGATTTGTGCTCCTGACCACCTTCATTGCCTTCCACTGCTTCTCTAGATACTGCTCCCTGTACTCCTCCCTTTGTGTTTCTTTGTATCTTCTGAATGCCCCATTTTTTCTCTACTTCTTTTTCCTGGTCACTTCCTTCAGGAACCAAAGTGGTCACTTCTTTCTCTTACTCTTGCTTTGCTGTCTAATACAGAGGCTCATTGCCTCTGTTATGGCCCCCTTTAGAATTGACCACTGCTTCTCCACATCTCCCCTTTTTTTATCTTTCACCAGGGCTACCCTGAGACATTCTGCCATTTTCTCAAAGTTGGACCTCCTGAAATCCAGGACCTTTACTTTTGTGTAGTTGACGTCTTTTACCATGGTTACATTGAACCATACCGTCCTGTGGCCACTGGTTCCTATGTGGCTGCTTACCTTAACATCCTTGACCCTATCCCTATTTGTGAGCACCAGGTCTAGTATAGCCCCCTCGCAGGTGGGTTCAGCCACAAGCTGTCTCAGGCATGCCCCCTGCAGTGCATTTGGGATCTTCTTGCTTTTGGTTGTACTCACAGAATGGGTGCTCCAATCTACATCTGGCAGATTGAAGTCCCTTAGTAGTAGTAGTAGTTCACCTTTGGTTGCCATTTTGTGGATGGCTTCCACAAGTGTTTCATCTGCCGTCTACCCCTGCACTGGAGTTCTGTAGATCACCCTTGTACGAATGCTGGTTCCATTTCCTGTTTCCAGGATGACTCACAGTGCCTCTGCTCCCTCATGCAGCCCCTGAACCTTGTTGCTTTGATTCCCTCCCTCATGTACATGGCCACCCCTCCTCCCCTTCTTCCTTCTCCGTCTTTCCTGAAAAGTGAGTATCCTGGTATGGCTATATCCTACCCATGATTTTCTGCATACCATGTTTCTGTAACAGCCACTATGTCCAGGTCCGTGTCCACCATCAATTTCACCACGTCTGGCATTTTGTTTCCCAGGCTGTGGGCATTTGTACATATTGTTCTCCAAGTTTGGTGTACTCCCCCCTTACACCCCTGTCTCCCCTAAATCACCTTTTTGCCTTCTGCCCCATTATTTGTTCTCCTCTCCATGTTTTCTGAGTAGGATTTCTGTTTTCTGGTGTTCTTTTGGTCCCAGTATCCTCTTTTACGACTGTCTATTCCTATGGTGGAGGGGAGCAATATGATATTCCCTGTTCACTTTTGCCTCCCCCAATCTAATTTAAATGGTTGCTGATGAAACATTTAAACTGCTCACCAGGGATCTTGGTGCCCCTCACCCTTGATGGATGGATGCAGGCGACTGGCTTGTACAGTCCTTCATCCCCTCATGTTGCACCACAGTCCCCAATGAAGCCGAAACCCTCCTATCCAAACCAATATTTCAACCATTCATTAAATTCCCTGGTGCAGATGGCCCTACCTTCCCCCTTGTCATAGACAGGCAGTATCTCCAAGAAAGCCACTGATCATGCTACCTGCTTAAGGCCCCTTCCCAAGTCTCTAAAGTTCTCCTTCACTGCTCCTATGTCCATCTCCTATGTCCTCTTTCCCAGCTAGGTCATTTTTTCCCCATGTGGAAAATTACTTCCAGCTCCTCCCTCCCTGCTACTGCCCTGATGATTCTTAGGATCCACCCCCTCCTCCCACCAAGTCATGCCTCCAAGTAGGCACTTTACCTCCCTGCCCCCCCAACAGCCTATACCGAACTCTGTTCCTCTCACAATGGAGTCCCCAAACAGGGGCTTCCTCCTTCTCCTCTGGGATCTCCTGCTGCCCCTCCATGGGGCTCCATCATGGAGGACCCACTCACCCTTCCTGCTGATTACAATTGTGAGGTTATGTGGAACCTTCCCGCTTCACCAGGATGGTGTATGAGTTTCGTAGTTTCACCAGATCAGGGATGTGCCAGTGACCTCCCTCCCTGAACTCACCATAGTTCATTCACTCTCTCTGCGAGGCAACCATTTATGAAATGGAAGCTGACTAGGTGACCTCTGGGTGAGTGCATAGGCCTCCTGCAACATAACAAGCTTGGTCTGGAGACAGTTAACCTCTGCCCTCAGCCAAGAGAGGTGCTTCCATATGGGGGCAGCATTATAATATCCAGAATGTCCTCGTGAACACTGCTGCTCCACATCCACTGCACTGTACCATGCCCATCATTTTTCCATGTCTCTCTACTGACCTAACCCTCTGCTGACCTTGTCATTGCCCCTCTATTTTTTTCCTGTCCTTTTTAACCCAATTTGCTGTGGTCTACTAACCTCTTTTTTCTCTTTGTTCTGTTAGCCTTGTTTACCTAGCTTGGCTGAGATATATTTTTTTGCCCTCATCCCCTTTTGTCTGCTGAACTACCTTCTTTAAGGCTTGTAATTCCTATGTGATCTGTCTGTCCTATATGGGTTTCTCTACCTCTTCCTGTAGCCAAACAGGATGTTGCAATACACCTATTGACTTCCCTGCCTATAAAGGGAGACTAGCATTCGGTGGGTGGGATGGGGGAGAGGGCAGGTATCACGCTGTGCCTCCTCCCATTGGAAACAATCAGCTCAGTCCTCTGTGTAGTACCCATTTCAATCTCTGACTTCCTTTCTCTGAAGACCCACCCCAGAAGCTGTGTCATGTTTAATGAGAGTGTTTCAGATTCCGCTGTCCGGCCATCCTTCTGGCCCACTATGATGGCCTCTGCACTGTTTGCTTTATTGATCCCTTCCTTTAAGCCCTCTCTTGGTTTCAAATTTTGGCACTTTTTGTAGTATGGCCCATGATTGGCTAAATCTTATCCTACATCACCACCAATGGACCTCTAATGTTGGGCCCCTCACAAAGGTGCAGAGTGCCTCCACGCCGTGTATATGAGGCATGGAGACACTCTGCACCCATTGTGCCCCCCACGTGGGATGCACTACATACCCAATCCCCCAGCCGCATGGACCACAACATGCAGGGGGGTGGGAGTGTGAGCCAGCACTACATGGCATAAACAAAGCAAAGTAGAGCAGTGCACCAGGGCGTGTAGGAGGGTAGCCATTCTGCCAAGGTAAACCCTGCCGTAAGTCTCCTATGCACCTTGCCCCCATGCACACTGGATGAGGGAATGCCCCGTGGCAGGTGGGCATTCTCCACAGAAATTGCCAGCCCCATCCCCATACCCCAGAGGATGATCCTCCCACACACATACAGTATCACCTTGTCCCCTGAGGCTGCAGCCCTACCCCAGGGCAGCACCACCATGCCCATGCTGCCCACGGCCCAACACTGCACTGCTAAGGCACCTGGTGAGGCAAGGCACACACCCCCTTGGCTGCACCCATCCCGGATCCTCCGATGTGTGTACCTGCCCCAGGTGATACACCATCCTCACCACCCCCACACATGGACACAGGGGTGCCCTGGGTCCCCGTCCCACACACTGTTGTCCAGAAATACCCCCCCACACACACCTGTGGCACCAACACCCTCACTCCTGCATGGTCCATCAGTGCCCCATCTCTGGACAACCTGGTGGCACTGTCCACCACACACCTCCATGGCTGCCAGCCATCTGACATCTGCAGGGGTGCTCAGCTACTGTGTGCCTGCTGCATAAGGGATCTACTGTAAGACCCAGGATGGGCATCCGATTGGATGCCTGTCCGGGTCCATTACTCCGCCCTTGTCTGGTAACTGGTGAAGAGCTTGCTAATTTATTTTTTTGATAACTTGGTTAGCACACTATGCTTAGGGCCTATTTTCAGGTCTGACCTGGGACTCGACATTACAAAAACTCAGAAAGATCACAGAACATAACTTCATAAAACCAAAAAATATAATACAAAGTATACATAAAATATTCAAAATAAGATAAAGTCAATGTATAATACATATATGTACAAAACTAGTAAGTAGCATATTCATCTAAAACACACAGCATGACTAATCAGAGCATCTGCAATGTGTTTGGGTAATAAATTATTCCTTTAACTTTTTCTTAAACTGGTATTTTGTTTTAGAACATCTTATACTGTATGTAAAGGAAACAAGTTCCAAGTAGTGAGACCAACATGCAAAAAAAAACCTTTTGACCTGTGCTTGTTTTAATAGAAGGGACTGCTGTTTGTTCAGTAGCACTAGATCTTATAGATATAGATCTTTTAGAAGCTGAATGTGAAAAAGTTGCCTATGGGATTGTGGTTGATTACTGTGCATTATATTGAAAGAAAATTCACCACGTTCATATAATCTTCCATTTCTAGGGGATAACCACTTGAGACCATCATATAAATCACATTGATTTGTCTTTCAGCTTGCTTGTGAGGCAATCCTGCAGATGTTATTATAAGTGCTATTCCACCTCTGCAAGTCTGCCTCGCAGAATTTGAATGGACAACAGAGCAATATGTTAAAGATCAAATTAACTTTTTTTCCATATTTTTGTGCAGAAAATATTTTATTTTCAGATAAAAGGTGGACAAGGTACAGTATGCTTCTGGAGATTCTGTTCCACATAATTAATCATTCAGCAAGCAATGTACATGTACAATCTTCCAGTAAGCATAGGGAAGGGAATTGTAGTTGGGTAAAAGAAGGGGGAAAGGACAAGTGGGGGGAGGATAAAGCTTGAAAAAGAGAGGGGTAGGGAGTAATACAGACATCAGTTATTATTCTCTCAGAGTTTGCAGACAATTAACTATACATACAGTACACAGGAAGAAAGGTCAGACATCAAGTTAAGAAAAAAAGTCAGATATCCAGTTGTAAGCAAATTGCTATCCACTCTTGTAACCACTGAAGTTGTGTACTGACTAAAAGTTTTTTCCATATTTTTAATAAAAGCCTGAATTCACATGCATTCAAGTCCCTGTGTCATGATCAGTGTTTCCTGAAAAATTCATTCTGTTTGGTTTTGTGTTTTTTTTAAATCAGCATCTGTAAATGTGCTCTGCAGTAACTGAAGACAGTGAAGGTTTTTCTGTCCCTATCAGTGAGGTCTGCAGAGTGATGACATCATTTTGGTCTAGCCTGCTGCTTCAGCAGTTAAGTCCCTGATTAAATGAAGAAGCTGTTGCACTTCCCAGTCAGAGCAGTTTGTAGAGCTAATTGTTTCCACTCCAAGTTTGTTACTAACCCATCTGGTTTGTGTTTAGGTAGACTAGCTTAAAATATATAACTCTGTTTTCATAAAATTGATCATTTGAGTTTCAGTGATGAACTGAAGTGGTATGGATGTTTGTGAGAAATCCCCTTGTCTGCATCACAACTGTCAGTTCTTTCTCATCAAAACTGTATTGTTTTCTGGCTATATAACACAGGGTTGTTTAATGGATATAACAAAAAATCTAAATGTTGTCATTTCATAGAAGTAGTGTGTCTTTGATATATCCTCCATAAATAGTTTCATGTGATAACAATTTTCTTTTTATGTCAGATTGACAAACAGGCATCTGCCACACTCTGGTATTTCAGGAACATGTACTGTATGAACTCACAAAATTCAGTTCTTTGAGGTCTTCTGTGTGACAATACATCATGAATGTGTATAACTACAAATACAATATGGCATCCTGATGCCCCTGTCTCCTGCCCTGCAGTTAAGGCAGCAACACTCTGCTGCCCCTTTTTCCCTGCCCTACAAGCCCCTTGTCTCCTGCCCCCATTTGAGGCTATTGTACCCTGCTGCCCACTGTCTTCTCCACATACTCGGGGGTGCTGCAACCTGTAGCTCCTGCACAAAAAGTTGAGGTTGCTGCACCCTGCTTCCCTCTGTCCCCTACCCCCACAGTCAGGGCCAGTGCATCCTGCTGCCCCCTTTCCTGTCTCCACCATCAGGACTGCTGTGATCTGCTAAGCCCCAGAGTCCCAGGCCCACTGCCTTCACAGTTGGGGCCGCTGCACCATGCTGCCCCAGACCACCAAAGGTGGGGCTTTTGCTGCACCTGCTACCCACTTTCATTGCCCCAAATGGGCAGGGCACTGCACCACATGCATCCCATCTCACAGTCAGGGCTGCTACATCCTGATGCCCCACTGTGTCCTGCCCCACAGTCAAGGCTTCCGCACCAGGCTAATTATGCTAATAATTAAGTAGTTTAGCCATTTGTGTACAATCACTTAAATAATTTTGAAACCACATCAAGGCATCCTTGAAAATTCCCTGATTTGATAATCTCTCTAATAATAGATCATGAATGACCAAATAGATGGTCTTGGTCAGGTCCAAGAAGATGGCACCAGTGAACTCTTCATTAGTCATGACTGACTATACATTACTCATAAACCTGATGAAAGCCATTGTAGTGTCATGGTGAGGTCTTAAACCATGCTGCTTAGCGCAAATCAAATTATTATTTTCAAGATAATCATTACGTTGCTAATATGACAGCCTTTCTAATATTTTTTGAGAAGGTACAAGATGGAAATAGGCTGATAATTATTCATAGTATTTACATCACCCTTTTCATAAACAGGGTCACTCTTGCTACAGTGCCTTACATTTGTGGGTACAATTCCATTCATAAGTGACCTATTAAAGAAATGGGTCAAAATGGCAGAGACAAATACTGCTGCCAGTCTGAACCTATATTTTTTATTTACTTATTTATTTATTAAATTCTCGGATTACAAATACCTTTGAGCAGAAACTGCTCATTTACAAAGGTTCCACGTCAAAGGATGAGGGTCAACATACATACAGAGGTAGTAAAAAAATGCACAATAAACAACCAAAACAACTAAAAAAAAAAATATAAAGATACTCAGTTATAACATACTTTGAGATAGTATTCATATAACAAGCAGCTTGAGTAGGCAGCTGGCTGTGGTAACAATAAGAGATAGAGGGCACCATAGGCAGTTAGTATTGCAGACGTGTGACCGGGAGAGGAAGTTGGCAGGCTAATGGGCCACTGTCCAATGGTGGTGGAAAATGTCTTGTACCAGTGGAGATGCGAAGCAGGAAAGGAGTCACAAGGAAGGCCTGCTGCCAGAGGGAATGAGACTGGGAAAGGGCGGGCTGTGAGACATGAGTGAGCTGGGAGGTGTTTAGAGAGATCCCATTCATCAAAAGCACTACATTTCCTTATAGCTAATCCTTTGAAATGTTTGAGCACCTGTTGATGTCTCAGACAGTGAAAAAATAAGACTGGCCTGGCATTATTACAACAAAAAGAGTGGATACCAAGAATATTTGAATTTGAAAATGTATACTAACCAACTTTGGATGGAATCCTATGAGCAGATAAGGCTCTCTCTCTCTATATATATATATAGATATAATATAGATATATATATATATATATATATATATATATATATATATATATATATATATATATATATAAATACTAGCACAGCAGTGCCAGTATAGTTAGGTGAAAGGTAACTTCTATGTTAATTCTGAATATTTGAATGTTAATAACTTTGGAGCCGTTCAACAGATTTGCATGGAATTTGGCATGCGTAATCTCTATGGGCAGGTCTTTTGACTAAGCATATTTCATGAGAATCTGTTGTGAGATTTCTGAAATATAGAGTGTAATAAAAAAACAGAAAAATTAGTGTTTTTTTACATTTCTTTGTCCACCTGGATCTCAGAAATGGCTTTATTTTTTTTGAACTTAGATGATTTTGTATTTATAGTTTATCATTCCATTACATTTTAGACAGTATTACAATACATATATAAATGCATGTTATAGCAGTTAAACATCTTGTTCATTCTTACAATATTCCATCCCCTTAACCTAAAGAACATTTCAGTAAGCTGCCTTCAAAAGATGTCTCTTATTCTAATACATAAAACTATAATGTTATTATAGTATCGTGTTAGAGGATAAGCAATTCCTCATACTATCTATTATAAACAACAATAACTTGATAATGTTCTATTCGATGTGGATTTTATTTCTCTAAATTTATTCTGTAAGAAACTAGGGTTTATTTCAGGTCCTAATTTCCTTACTTGGTTCTCATATTTATTTTGCATTTCATCACCCCTGTCTCTTTACTTTTAGTATGTGGCCCATCTCTCAGCTTAACCCTTTCAGCTCTGTAAAAATTGATCCAACACTGGGGTTCCTTCAGTGTCCTCAATGTAATCATAATATGGAAGCCACTTAGTGTTATATTGCTCCACTTTTAAGTTTAATCGGGCAGTGATAGCTTCCATAGTTTTAATATTATTTATATTACTTCTTCACATATCTTTGGTCAATAAATTATGTTGCAGCCAATGTTGAGTAATTACTTTAAGAGCTGCTATTACCAGTATGTAGAATAGGTATTTTTGATTGTTTGTTTCAATTTCCTTAGGAGTTAATGCCAGTAATATATTCACCACTGTGAGATTTTCTTGCAATTGGAAAATATTTTGCAGAGCTTGCTTAACTTCCTGCCAGAAATCCCCCACCTGTGGACAGTCCCAAAAAATATGTATGTATGTACCTCTACTTCCGCAACCCCTCCAACATTGGTCTGTAGGAGGCTTAGTGTAATGAGCGGAGATTACAGGGGTAATAAAATATCTAGATGTTACCTTTCACCTGAATTCTTTCCACCCTGGAGAGTTCGTTGTCTTGGAAATTCCCCCCAAGATTCTGCACCAGTCCATATCTGATAGTGTTGTATTCAGCTCAGCTTGACAGTCCTTCTCTATCTTTAGAACATATGTTCTCCCTACTTCTTCCTGTAATGCCTTATATATAAGTGATATGTATCCTTTCGGGTCTCCCATATGGCCTTTTTGGTATGTGGCTATTATTGGGGGTGCGGGCCGAGCCCTTAAGGCTTCTTCTCCTACTCTGGGGATAATATAATGCCTGCATTGCAGATATTAAAAAAATCTGTTTTATGCAAATTAAATTCCTTCTGCATATCTATAAAGGATTTTACACCATCACCCTTAATAAACTGGGTGAGATTATTTAAACCTCTTCCCTACCACCTATGGAAGCAGCTATCCCATTGGTTGGTGGGAAATTTCAGCAGATGATTAAGCGGGATATATTCCCAGACTGGTGTAGGAATTTCCCACCATTGTCTTGTATCTATCCAGAGTTTTATCATTTGTTTGGTCCATCTGTTTTTGATTAGCTTAACATCTATCTGTGTAGCTACCCATGGTAATATTTTCAGGGGTACCATAGGGTGTGCCTCTTTCTCCATTGAATACCAGCCTCCACTACCATCAGTGCTTAGCATTTTTAAGATTGGGAGAATTTGGGCTGCTCTATAGTAATTGTAAAAGTTGGGTATCCCCCCCTTTACCCTTATCTACTGTGAGTATTTCCCATCTTTTCCTTGGCTTTCTGCCAGCCCAGATGAATCTTGATATTTTATGTTTAAGCTCCTTCCATGCTTTGTATGGAAAAGGAATAGGCAAATTTGTAAAAAGGAATAAATATCTGGGAAGTACATTTACTTTAATCGTATCTATCCTATTTCTAAAGGTCAAGGGAAGTGTTTGCCATCTATTAATGTCTTCAAAGACCTTCTTTTGGAGTAGTCCATAATTAAGATGGTACATTTTGGAGATCTTGATTGGAATCTGTATTCCTAAATACCTAGTTCTATCTCTCACCCATTTGAAGGGGGTTTTCCTTTGAGTTACTATTGGTGAAGCTCCCCCTAGTGGCAAGATCTCTGATTTGTCTTTATTAATTTTAAAACCTGATATTTTACCAAACTGAGTGAGCAGTTCTGATAACGGGGGGATAGATGTCTCTGGGTCTGATAAATAAATCAGCGTGTCATCTGCATATAATGATATCTTGTTTACAGTCCCTTGAACTTGGATCCCCTTAATCTCATTTCTTGATCTAATTGCTTGGGCTAATGGTTCCATCGCCATGGCAAACAACAGTGGAGATAAGGGGCAGCCTTGTCTGGTGCCCCTCTCTATTGTAAACCTTTCTGAAATTGTGCCATTGACTTGCACCCTAGCCGTGGGGTTTCAGTATACCGCTGTGATCCTTTGCATAAATGAGCCCTCGAAACCCATGTAATGAAGTACCTCCTGCAAGTAACTCCAATTCAGCCAATCAAAGGCTTTTTCAGCATCTAAAAAAATTGCCACTTGTGGATTTGGTGATTTGACTTCATTACTAATTATATTAAGCAGTCTTCTAATGTAATCAGACGTGTCTTTGGGGAATGAATCCAGTTTGGTCTGGATGGATCAAGATCTCAAAATATTTCTGCACTCGGTTAGCCAATATCTTTGTCAAAATTTTAAGATCTTGATTTAATAAAAATATGGGTCGATATGACTCACAAAACATATAGGGTTTACCTGGTTTGGGGATTACTGTAATTATTGCATCTTGCCAGGATTCTGGTAGCCATTTTTCGTCTAAAATGGCATTCATGACCGTGGTTAGTTTCGGGGCTACTGTATTTTTAAGTTTTTTATAGAATTCTGCTGGAAGTCCGTCAGGACCCAGTGACTTACCAACTGGGAGATTTGCAATAACCCCCTGAACCTCTTTATCCATTATTGGGGCCGGAAGCTCTTTCTGCATTCCTATAATTAGTTCAGGAATCTTTAAGGTCTTCAGGAATTCCACCACATCTTTTTTAACTTCTTGTGGACCCTTGTTCTCTCCATATAAGGCACTATAGTATTCTTTAAATGCTGTGGCTATCTCGCTTGGTTTCACTTTCTTCCCTTTTTCTTTCTTTTTGTCTAATACAAAAGGGACATATCTGTTTGCTTGTTCTTTTTTTAGTCGGAGTGCTAACAATTTAATTGCCTTTCCTCCTCCCTCATAATACTTTTGGTTCATGAATCTTAAAATACCTTCTGCCTTTTCATTATCCAATGCCCCCAATTCTGCTCATTTTTTGTTTAGCTCTTTTAGGATTCCTTCTCCCTTCTCCTTTGGTTGATCTTTATGTGCTCTTTCCAGAGTTTCTATAGTTTCTATTAGTGCCTTTCTCTTTTTTTCCTTTAGTTTCTTTTTAGCTGAAGCCAAACTAATTATTTGTCCCCTTACTACTGCTTTCATTGTGTCCCACCATAGTAATGGGGAGTTATCTTTCATCGGGGAGTCCACTGTTAAGTTACAGATAGTCTGTTGTATTTGCCGTACAAAATTCTCATCATTAAGTAGGGATACATTTAATCTCCAGCTCATGTGTCTAATTTCTGCTCCCCATGTTATCGTCATAGTAATTGGCACATGATCCGATAGAGTAAGTGGGCCAATTTTTAAGGATATAAAATAATGGGTAGTGGTCCTATGGGTCATTAACAGATCTATCCGTGAATAAGATTTATTAGCTGCGGAGTAACATGTATAGTCCCTTTCCCCCGAGTGCTGTAACCTCCACACATCCACCAACCCACTCTCTTCCATTATAGCTTTAAGTTTCCTATCTACTGATCTCGGAGAGCCTGTTTGGTCCACTGATCAGTCTAATGACAGGCAGGGGATTGCATTAAAATCTCCTCCCAATATCAATATCCCTTTCGAAAGGCCAGCTATCTTTTGGAAAACCTCTTTGTGGAATTTGTCTGTTCCTATGTTAGGGGCATATATGTTAATTATGTGTACTATTTGATCCTGTACCAGGCTTGTGACCCTAATATATCTCCCTCCAAAGGCTTTCTCCACTTCTTGTTTCACTAGTGGACAGTTTCTCTTCACCAGAATTGCTACTCCTGCTTTTTTAGCTCCTACGTATGATGCAGCTTCCACTCTCCCTACCCAGGCTCTTCTAAGCTTTAAATGCTCTGAATCTGAGAGATGGGTCTCTTGAAGGAGAGCTACATCACAGTCTAGCCTCTTAAGCTCTGTCAACAATTTAGTTCTTTTCACTGGGGAATTAATACCATTAACATTATATGAAACTATTTTTAGTAAAGCCATTCCAAAACAGTGTATCTATCTATCATTCTGATTGCCAAGCTCTAAGCCAGACTGCGATGCCCCCCCCCACGTCATCCAAGCTTTCACATTCCTTCTCTTTGTATAAAGATCCACATCGGAATTCACATCGAACTTGCAAAACAAAGAATATAACATTTTTCTTGTAATATAAAACCAGTTCAACAGTTTAACTATTTTAACTAATCAAACTTTTGACCTCCAAGGAAAGTCAGAGTCACTCCTTTGACTAATTACTAGGCCCCAAAGGTGTTAAAGAGGCGTTGTAGCTAGTACACTCTTATGTAGTTTTTTACAACTCTAGAATTAAAGACATCTCTTCAGTGAGAGAAATTGTATACCCCCGGCCCCTCCGACGGTCTACCCCACTCTGCTTTTAAATTCTGTATATCCTTCAAGTCCTCCTGTGTTCTTTACTATCTATCAGGCGTTGCTTGCTTAGCTCCAGGTTGATAGTTACCATTTGTTACATATAAATAGATCCCTCCCCCCGGCATCTTTCCGATTGGCACGAAGGTCCGTAACCCTTTCCATTTCGATTCTCCCCTTCTGTGCCATTGTGGGGATTATGTGGTGTCTCAACATAACCTTTCCCACTCTATTTCCAGCACCAAAAGTTATCACTTTTTAGTTCTGTGGTTTTTACAGTCCTGTACTGTCCAAAGTCCCACTTCTTGTACTTACAGTCCAGGTTACCTCTTCCAAAAACTTCAAATGAGGAAAAAAAGTAGAAAAAGAGAACCAGACCTGGATTTATAATCAGTCTTTCGGTGGTAATGAGTTTCCTTTACCCAGCATTGTAGACTGATCTCTTCTGTCCGTTCTCTGCAAGAGTTTTGCAATGTCCCCCAGTGCTGACCTCGGGAGTGATGCTGATGCTCCTTGATTCTTATTCTTGCCTCTGGTAACCACATTCCAAGCACTTGCTCTCAGCTGCTTTTCAAGGCTTTCATACGCCAGGTCTGGAGCCAAAATTTCTAGATTCTTCAGGAAGGGTACTGCATCCAGTAGTGTAGGGAAGATCTTTGCACCATTCTCTGTATGTACCTTTAATCTGGCTGGGAATAGTAGTTGTGCCTTGATTTCTTTTTTTTCTCGTAGCTATTTAATTATCCCTCTGACTCGTTGCTGTTCTGCTTGAAGGGCTGTTGAGAAATCTTGATCAAAATAATTACTGCCTCCTTATACTTTAAATCTCAGTACCTCCAGGCTTCTTGCAGTATCCACTCTTTAGTTTGGAAATGTAACATTCTGATCATGAATGATCTAGGCCTCGCTGCGGGATCTGCTGGCTTGGGCACTAAAGACCTATGTACTCTGTCAATCGCCAAGTCAAGGTCCGTTGGTATCTCAAACAAGGATCGTACTACATGCTGGATAAAATCTGCAGCTGTAGCAAAACCTTCCTCTGCTCCTTCTGGGATTCCGTGAATTCTGAGATTATTACGTCGGGACCTGTTCTCTAGGTCTTCAAGCTTAGCATGTGTTTCATGGTCTCGTTGCATTAAATATAACAGGAGGCAGTCATTACTTTCTTGTATCTCAGCCATTTCCTCCAAGCGAGAGTAATTTTTGGTGACTTTTTTATCCAGAATGCGCATATCCTGTCTTAGGTCTGCTAGATCGCTGTCTATTTTGTTCACCGTAGACAGTATCTTTTGCAATGTGTATTTCATGCCCTCTGTGGGGCCTATCTTTTCTGGATTTAACTCTATGGAGGAGTCGGAGGGATAGCATCTCCGCGTGGGTAGGTTTGTCAGGCCCTCTTGAGGTCGGCTCAGCAGTGTTTGCCTCATTTAACCTCCAGTATGCGTCTGTTTTGAGCCCTTTATTTTTGGGGGTTTACCTGCCATCTTGAGCTTCCGGGCAATATGCTTGTTTATTAATAAGCCTGTCTTTTCTTTGAGGATTTCAAGTGATTAGAGGGTAGCCTTTGGAGAGCTCTTGGTTTCAGCCTCCCACCATTACGGTGACGTCACTGGAAGTCAGAAATGGCTTTAGATTGTGGTCTGCAATGCTCAGGGTAGATAGCCCTTGCCTCACAAATGTGCCTTTTGAAGGTTTGGTGGAAAATATTAATCTGTTTAAAAGTTATTAACCTTCAAAGTTTCCAATTATAGCCTGTAGGGAAAAAATATTGTATATGATCTGAAAGTGAAAGCAGGTAAACAGCCCCCAAAAAACATTTTCTTTGCCAATTCATAGCAAGAAAATGGTTAGGTCTTTTGGTCTGACATTTGCAGGGGTTCAAGCCCTTGCCCCACAGATGTGCCCTATGCTGGTTTGGTGCAGAAATTGACACTGGTTCCATAGATACAGCACTCTGAAGCTGAACAATTTCCCATAGGATAACATTGTGGTGGTCATGGCTCCTTGTGGCAGCTATATCTTGAAAACGGTTCATGATGCAGATGTTTTGCTAAGCACAACTTATACTAAGTATGTGTTGAGGTTTCCAGGCCATGGATACAACTTTGAAGGATTTTTTCCAAAGTTTCTATGATTCCCGAGATATTGCAACTTTTGCATCAAAAGGGTTACCTGGAATGGCTCTAGGCATGCACTATGTCTCTATACTTATGGGTGCACCCAAATTTGGATCCCATTATGCAATGATGGGAGTGCGGGGCCTTACATTATGCAGTAGTGGGAGGACAGGGCTTAGAGGGCCCTGTACTCCCACACAGAGATGTGATATCATTAAAATATTAGTACACTTATGAATACATGGGAGCGTAGGACCCTCAGGGCCCTGCACTCCCATGTGAAAATCAGAGACAATTACAAAATGTATGCATGATGGGATGAGTAACATTGCACTTTCTCAAAAGAAGGGAAATTCATTGAAAAAAACTTCATTAATGCATCAGTTAGGGCTGTCATTACAGCAACAAAAGTTTGGAAATTCAATGTTAGGGTTACCAACCCTACCCCCCACCCCCACTCTCCACACACCAACAAGCATTGGGGGGTGCCTTGGGGTCATCGGGTTAAACTCTTACCCCATTGTCCTATACTGTATCACTCAGCTTCCTTACAAATGGAATGGGGTGAGAGTTAGTGCCAACAACCCAAAGGAACACCTCAATTCCTATTTGTGTGTGGAGAGTGGGAGTGGAGGTGGGGGGGTAGGGTTGGTAACCCTAACATCGACTTCTAAACTTTTGTCACTGTAATGACAACCCTAACTGATGCATTAACAATGTTTTTTAATATATATATATATATATATATATATATATATATATATATATATATATATATATAGTTAAAGGCATTAGCTACATTATTATGGTCTGATTCCAGTTTGCATGATATTGAATCACTTCAATTTCTATTCTACTTTCAGTGCCTAGTAATTTTATCAATGTACTCCAGTGACTTTTTGGATTAGTCAGGTTCATTTGTAATTTCTGTTTACAGTATTCACTTTCATTTTTCCTAACACACACACACACATATATATATATATATATATATATATATATATATATATATATACACACATACACACACACACACAGATTGTATTCTGTAGTTCTCAAGATATATTTAAATTAACAATGTTTTAGTCTCTTCAAATATCCTCCAATGCTTATCCCTTGCTTTCACAAGCTTTAATAAATCCCCAGTTAATCAGTACAGGTGTTCCACATCCTATATCTACCTACTTGTACATGCTTATCCTGTAGGAAGGTAAACTGAGCTACAAAATAATCAATAATTTGCTCAACACACTCTAATATATTGGTGTCCAGTCAGTTTCCATCAAAACATTTAAAAAGGATTCCTCATTAAATTTAACCTAATTATGAATAGTTAGCATCCTAGGAATAGATGTAAATGGCTTAATCCACCAGATAGAGTAAATGGGGCAGTGGTCACTAATGCTATCTACCAATATGCCTAAATCAATAACATGATCTGGTCTGTTCATTAGGAACCAAGAGAAGGCAGTATGATTTTTGTTTTTCAGATTATACCTTGTCGGTCAACAGTAGTTTGTGTAAACTTTGCCAATTATATTCTTTACTTATCTACTTGTTTCCAGTTAGCCAGTTTAAATTAGTATCACCCATTATGGCAGTTTCAGAATGAGAAAATGACTTTGAAATCATCCCAACAAAACTCTTCAAGGTCTGTTGCATTATTTTGCAGTGGATATACTGTAAAAGCAACACAAATTTAGCATTTTAAGATTCACTAAAGTTAATGCAAAAGAAACCCATTTATTTTATTGTATTGTAAATTTGTTAACTGGGTAGGGACACTGGACCAAATGGTCCTTTTCAGTTCCAACCCGGGAGTACAATACAGATACAATTAAAAGGTATCCTCCCTGTCTTGATCCACCCATCCCAGGTGGGTTTCTTTAAAGGTCACCTTAGTTCAGATCACCTCAGGTCATTGTGTTCTCTCATACACTGATCACAGAATCTCACTTCTGCTGTAGCTGCACTGGCAGTGGATTTTGTCAAATGGTCTTTTCTTATGGTGGTCCTGGAAAGAATGGGTATGGGGGAAACATTTCGCAATTGGGTGGGCTTCTATACTCCTCCCCTGCTGTTTTGGTACTCACTAATGGCCATAAGTCACCACCTTTTAGACTACAAAAGGGGACTATGCAGTGTTGCCCCCTCTCCCCCTCATCTTTTTGCTAGCAATCAAGGCTCTGGTCATTTCTCCTTGAAAAGCAAAGGAGATCTCAGACATCCAGCTAGGACCCAAATCCTTTAAAACTTTCCTATATACAGATGACCATCTCATTACCTTCTCACAGATGCACCATGCTGCCAGTCAAGTGCTCCCCCTACTAGCCACATTTCCCTGGGTTGCTGGACTGAAGCTCAGTCAGTCCAAGACAGATGTCTTACCCTTAAACAAACTATGCTCAGCAGATGCATTCCAGGAATTGAGCCTCAGATGGTCCCCAGACAGGATTACCTATTTGAGGATCATACTACATAAGGACTTTTCCAAAATAGTTCCCATGAACTTAATGAACCTCCTACAAGCCTCCAAAGCAGACTTAGATGGTTGGAGAGCACTACACCTTTACGTTGCAGGGAAGATAGATGCCATAAGATTGATGCTTGCACCAGAGTTCTTGCACCTCCTGTCCCACCTGCCCATTCTGATTCCTACTAAATGGTTTCAGAAAATAGACACCATGATAGGGCAGTTTCTTGGGGAAGGTAAGCTTCCTCATTACAGCAGAGTAAAATTGTGGCAGCGTAGGAGCAGAGGCGGATTGAGGTTACCATAGTTTTATGGTTACCATATGGCATTCATCACAGCACAAACCACAAACTGGATCTCCAGCCCCTCTTCACTATCTCCAGCCTGGTTGCAATTGGAATACACTATTACAGGGTCTCCAACCGCAATGGTGCTGCTGTACTCCTCACGGGTTTCTTCCATCCCCCATCCCCTATCTGCTACTCTTTTCATTACCTACTGGAAGAAAGTCCATAAAAGCCTATCCAAAACCTTGACCCCCTGGATCTTCTCTCCACTTCTCCACTATGGAGTTATCCATGACTGACCATTGAGGGTTCTAACATACACTGGTGAGTATGGGAGGTGCAAGATATAAGGGTGATTAAATATATCCTTATGCCATGCTCATTGGCAGTTGACTCATTTTCAAACCTTAAATTTTGTTCCATATTCTGCAGAACATTTTCTGCCAATATCTCCAGATTCTAGAAGAGGTACTCCAAATGGGGAACTTGTCTAAAGACTTACATTTTTGGGAGGAAACCCCTTCCATGGTCTCTTGGATTAGACTCCCTAAGATTAGGGCTAGCAAGATCTACAGAGCCATCCAAGAGGCAGCCCCTTATCTCTCTCTCTCTCTGCCAAAGTTCAATGGGAACAAGAAATAGGTGACAACATTTTAGATACTCAGTAGTCCTACAGCTGGCACAGAATTCATTTGGCATGCAGAGATGGCAGGAGCTGGCTTATTATGAACAAAATTCTTCTGAGATGGTATCATACCCTGTTCTGATTAAAACTGCTTGGCCTACACTCATATGACAGCTGCTGGAGATGCGGCCAGTCAGAAGTCCAGCTATATCATATCATATGGTCATGCCCCAAGGTGCAACCTTTCTGGTTGGGACCTCCACATTGATGCTTCCTGTCTTCTCCTGGGCTGCTGTCTTGAGGAAATCCCTAGAAAAGATCACCGGGCTCAGTGTGTCACAAAGGTGGAAGCCAGAGCCAAACTGTTTCTCTTGATGCTCTGGAGGACAGATAAGTGCCCTTCCATTCAAGAATGGCTTCTGTCTATTTTGCCTTGGTATCCATGAAACATTACTGCCCAGTGTTGGCATTGGTGCAGGTCCTGTAAAAATGGTTCCAGATCAGTGCAGAGTTAGATGGGGGAGGGAGTGCTGGTCTAACTTTTGTCACTTGGCGCTGGGGACTGAAAATTGCATTCTGTGTCCAGCAGATGCTGCAAGCCCCCTGTGCCATTTCTTCAGAGCACCAGAGGCTTGTAGCATTTATAACATGTTTGAAAATCTGGTCCACTGTTGGAGCCCTTTTCTGGTCAACCACTAATAGTGATACATGTTGCTACAAATAACACCAGAAGCAAAAATGAACAGATCTGGGAAAACATCATGAATCTATGAAGAAAAATTGTAGACAGAAAAGCAGAAGCAATTTTCTCTGAAATACTATGTATATCATTTAAAGACTAAAGTTAAAAAAGTCAAGAGTCAAACAATACATGATTGGACTGGGTGGTGGTGTAAGGAGAAATTTTCTTCTTCCTTAGAAACTAGAGAACATTTGATGGAATAGATGATCATTTCAGGCTGGATGGACTATTCCTAACAAAAAAAAATCGATCAAGTATACTTGGGAACCAAATTAACATAATCCTTAAGAAGAATTTATGCAGTTTAAGGGGAGGGAAGGGACAGTGATTTAGGCATGAGAAAACAAAAGGCAAGGAAAAGGGAAACAATGGGAAGGATACACCTTGACAAGTTATTCCAGAAAAAGACATCTATAAGATGAATGATGTAACCATTTAGGCTGAAAAAAATGAATAAGAAATAGGATAGCAATTGGAACTGTATATATTTTTTTGCAGTTTGCCTAAGAAACACATTTAGTGAACCGGAGATGCTGGCCACCATGCAGGAACTAGACAAAATGGGAATACAGGAGACATTGTTAAATGGAAATGACAAAATGTGGGATGGAGATAGACAACTAGGCAAGACAAGGCAAGTTTATTTATCTAACACCCTATCCCTAAAGCTGAAGGCAGGGCACTTCACAGGAAAAAGGACAGTCACATGGATATATAAATA
The DNA here is from genome assembly GCA_016271365.2 of Neoceratodus forsteri. Classification (NCBI taxonomy): domain Eukaryota; kingdom Metazoa; phylum Chordata; order Ceratodontiformes; family Ceratodontidae; genus Neoceratodus; species Neoceratodus forsteri. The sequence goes on along the minus strand of CM057453.1, from coordinate 1,214,824,843 downwards.
CAGCAAACAAGATCATAAGAAAATAAACAACAAACCAATAAAAAAAAAAAACAAAGTTACCAGATAGCGAGACTCTCAGATTCACCCATACCCAAATGTAAGCATAACCAGATAAGACTTCAGACCATCCTTAAACACCTCCACTAAGGACAAACTCCTAAAATGGTTTGCCAATGAGTTCCAAATAAATATTTATTTATTTAAGAGTTTCACCAGGAAAGGCATACAGAGCAAACTGCTCATTTCTAGATGTGTCCTTGGGGAGGGGAAAGGGGGACAAATACAAGACATTACAAAGGTAGTGAGTACAATCACAATAAACACAATTTAATAATACATGTTGAGCTACAAGATCAAGTTCTTAGCTAATTTGCCAGATACAACTGAGACAGCATGCATTTATACAATAGATACAGGAGTAAGGCTGTAACTGAACCATGGAGGGGGAGGCAGACATAAGAGGGGAAGGCAGGAATAGATGAGTAAAGGGAGAGGCAGGGAGAATAATGGGGACCACCACTAGAAAGCTCTATCACCAGATTGATTCATGGGATCTCAAGGAAGCCAACAAATTCTCCTTGCCGGAGCAGAGGGTCAACGTGGCCATAGAAGGACAAGAGACCTTTAAGGTAGCCTGGCCCCAGTTCTGTAGGGATTTATAACATAATGAAATACTCTTAAATGTGGTGTCCCACCAAATTGTTAGCCAGTGTATATTGTACAGCAAGGAAGAGATGACATTCACAATTGCTGCTCCCATAAGCAGCCTAGCTTCAACATTCTGCTCCAGCTGCAGGTGATATGCTAGTATAACAGACAACCCTTGATCCAGAGTGTTGCAATAACTGAGTGCTGGGCAACAAAGCTTTATACCTTGGCCACCATGTCCTCATGCTCTATAAAAGCTTTAATCCAGTACATATTTCATAACTGGATAAACCTACTGTGGACCACTGCTGGTGCATACAAAATATACATGAAGGATAGGCCAGTCAAAAAGGGAGGAGGAGGGCTGGCATTATACACTGCAAGTTAACTGCAAGTAGCAGTAATACAAAACCTTAAATCAAACAAGACTGGGGCACTCTGGCTAAGAGAATCTAATGAAAGAAGAAATAATGTTACATTCGGGATATGCTAGATCACATGTCCAGAAAGAGAATCAGGATTAGATCTGGGCAAAAGTTACAAATTCCATTTTCATGGACCTTTCACAAAATTTCGTAAATTTCACATAATTTTCCGAATTTCTGCCATTGATGAGATCGTAATCTTCATAAAGTGTTTGGCAGATTTTTGCCCTGTTCTGCCCAGTTTTTTGCCTGAACTGTGGGACAATATACATGAACTGCGGAATGACAGTTATGAAGAATTTTATTCCACAGTTTAATGGATTATTCCACAATACATTTAATTATGCTGTAGTTCAGTTATCAGTTATGCAGAATTTCTTTTTGCAGTATAATTCATTATTTCACAGTTTATACATTCATTCTTCAGTTAATTGACTCGCTGAACTGCAGAATAAATGTATGAATTGAAGAATAATATTTTAAACTGTGAAAAAAAATTCTGCAGTTTAACTCACTAATCCACAATTCATAAATTTATTTCACCATTCTAAGTCAGAATTTCTGTGAAAGTTGGCAAAGAACATTCTGAAATTTCACAAAAGTGAAATTCCAACATTCGCCAAACCTCCACTGGTGGAAGTTTAGTTTCACACAGCCCTAAATGGAATTTTAATTTCTCAATGTGAGCATGAAAGCAGTAAGCAAGGGAACTATACTTCTGATTGTGTACTTGTACTATCCAGATATTGAGTGGGAGGAAGAAACAACTATGACAAAATACAGTAGGTGATTTCTGGATCTTTTGAGGACTGTCCCCTGGTACAGTATGTCAAAGGTACCACTAGGGAAAAAGTGATGCTGAAACCAATCCTTAGCAATAAAGAGGACCTGGACTGAAAATGGGGAGTCTGAAGAAACACTCAGAGACACTGGCCATAACATTATGAGATTCACAATCAGAAAGAACAGTAAAAAATCAAGGTGAATGATCTACACCCTGCTCCTGCACAAAACAGATTTTGAAAAGGACAGGGGGCATACAGCATAGATAGCTTGGTCAATCAAGCTCACAGGCATCACTGTTAACTGATGATGAGACAGACAAAAAAGTATGAACCACTTAAAGCAAGTACTGAATGTATCCCACAGAGGCGTGAGTGCAACAGACATTGGTTTTACCAATATGGGCAGTGACTGAAGTGCTTGAGGTAATTAGGAGGAAAAAAATGCATACAGTAAGAGTAAACTGCAAGACATCAGTGAAAACAGACATAAGTAAAGAGACAAATTCAGGTAGAGCAATCACAAGATCAGAAGAGAAAAACAAATGTATGAGTAACAGATATTATATGAGCCCAAATCAGAAAAAAAGGATTTGGATATGCAAACAAGAAGAGGAAAATACAAAGCGATGTTGATCAATTTAAGGATCAAGAAAACAATACCATAACTACACAGGATGGATAAAGGTTTGAATGACTGCATGAATATTTTGCATTGTATTTCACAGAGAAAATGGATTGGGTGGTATTGCACAACAAAATCAAATTTAAAGGTAAACAGATGGGCATAGCACAGCACATACAGTATATGTAACATTGGAAGAAGTCTAAAAAAATAATAAAGATGGCAAATGTAAACAAGGTCATGTGGACTGATAGAATGCACTATAAATTCCTGAAGGACCTAGCTAAGGAATTATCGATACCACTGGCAGTTGTGGTTAACCCATTAATCAGATCTGCCTATGTACCAGATGACTGAAGAGTTTCCCACATGATGCCCTTTTTCCAGAAAGGCTTCAAGATGGAACCTGGGAACTGTGGACCAGTTTTACATAAACACCAGTGAAGCTCCTTATAACAGTCCTACAACAACTGAATTATTGAACACTTGCAAAAAAAATCAACTTGGACTTAATAGCCCAGCTTGGATTCTATAAAGGGAAATTATACCATCAAAACCTCATTGCATATTTAAGAAATGTCACCAGGAAACTATGAATGTCACATATAGTACATGGACTTCGGTAAATCATCTGAAACTTAACCACATAGAAATCTAGTTCATAAAATAGAGAACATAGGTAATACTGGGAGTGAAAAGAAATGGATTAAAAACTGGCTGTATAACAGGATACAAATGGTCACAATAAAAATGATCCTATCAACATGGAGACAAGTGACTGGAGGGGTCTCTCCAGGATCTATCCTAGACCTACCTTGTTAAATATTTTTAAAACTGACCTGGAGGTAGATCACCAAGTATTGATAGCATTGAGACAGGAAGTGGAGTTACACTGCAACAAAAGATAATGAAATGGAGACTGATCTGGACAGGCTATTAATGTCCCCCACTGCTTACTCCACTATGCAGAACTGATGAAAAACAGCAAGATTAAATACAACAACCCCCAAATTTCAATATTATTATAATTATAATTACAATGACAACCTGACAAATGGTAATTTCCAAAGATTAACAACTGGCTGCATATTGGCCCACCCATCCTCCATACAGGTCATTAATCTATAAGAAATGACCAGCTGCTCAGTCATTATTTCTTGAGTAAACTATTAAGATGGAGGCAAGTAAACAGCAGCAGTTCACAAGAATCTGTCCTGGACCAATATTGTTCAATTAATTTATAAGTGACTTGGTGATTGGCACCAGCAGCTAGATGTCCAATTTTGTTGATGACACCAAATGTGAAAGAAGTTACACCACAACAGAGATAGCAGCAATGTAGAAAGATCTGGACAGACACAGGAGCGGGCAGGAAAATGATAGATGAACTTCAGTGTTGAGAACTGCAAGGTGAAATATCTAAGAAAGATGAAAAAAGAAGGTGAAATACTATCTAAATAACACAGAGACTGCTGAAATCATGTAGGATAGACGTCCTAACATTATTACTCAGCAATAACATTAGATAGGAACAACAGCAAGCAAAGCAAAGTCATGGGTGGCATGCATAAATGGTAACTTGTTTGTAGGTCAAGAAGTGTTGCCATTTCCCAGTGCAGATTCCTGGTTAGGACACACCTTGAATATGGTGTGCAGTTCTGGTCCCTATAGCTGAGAAAATGTATTGATATCATCTTAAAGATGAAGAGGAGAGCATCCAAAGTGAGTAAAGATTTGAAAATTATGGTTTATGAAAACTATCAGGCAGAATTGGTGCCATTTTCCAGGGAAAAAATAAAAATGAGAGGGGCCATTATCATGCTCGTCAAATTCCTGAAAGGTATAATGCCATAAGACCACATGCAGCTCTTCATGAAACATAAATATGAAACTACAAAGGGACAGACAATTTCACTAAAAAGAGGCTGCTACGTTGAGGTTATCATATCTAATTACCCCATAGTGGCAGGCAGTGTGACAAAGAAGTGGGTGGGGCTTGTGGAATGTTCAGATGCATAGGGAGAAGCACTGCATCTCCAGAAGAAGAAGAGGTGGTGTTGCCAATATATTGCTTGCTGGTTAGACCCCATCTGGATTTTTGTGTCTGGTTCTGGAGGCCATACCTCAGAAATGACATAGAAAGAGTGGAGATAGTTCAGACAGGGAAGCTAAAATGGTACAGGGGTTGCATAAAAGGCCCTACAAAGAAAGACTGAGGGATCTCAACATGTACACCCTGGAAGAGAGGAGAGTGAAAGGCGACATTGTAGAGACTTAAAAATATTTCACATGGGTGAACAGGGTACAGGAAGGGAGTCTGTTTCAAATGAGTGTAACCACTCCCCAACCCCACTACTTTACTCAGTTAGCTACCCCTGGCATCCTTAACTGGGCACAGACACTTGGAACACATTTAGAAATGGTACCATCACTAGCTTTGGGAATGTATACCAGGCTCATTACTCTAGAGTTGAAAGGGGTGGGGCTGCACAAAAGCAAATTATGACCTATTAGGTATTTACAACACCAGGTCCTGGGGAGAGAATTTTTTTGCTAGGGCTACGCTTGACCTATACTTCTGGAGTGGTACCCAGTAAATACATGCACAGGAAGCAATAATGTAACTGTCCAAACCATAGTTGGGGTTCTAGAGTGTGACGTTATTCCAAAAGATGTTCCCTAAAGCAAGGGTGGACCCCCAAGGTTTACACATCATGGCACTAGAAACTTGCAGAACAACAAAACTACTGTATCTGACAGAAAAACTCTTCATATTTTCATATTTCTAAGACCTTGAACAGCTTGTACTGGCATTCCCATACTTCATAGAACATTTACATTTCTTCCAGTTGCACTGGCAACAATTGGAACCTCTTCTAGTGGCACTGGCCACAACTGAATATCCATTTGGCTAATAACTAGCACAGCCCACTTCAGGGGGTAAAATCTTCTTCAGACATTGGCCACATGTCCAAAGTAACCAGGCACCCTTACTGAACCTGTAGTCCAGAACTGGTTACTCCAGATGGGGGGCTGCCCACCCATTGCTCCCAAGTCCATACCGAGCCGTTCTTTAGAGTTGCACCTTAATCATCCTGAACACACTTGGAAAATGCTTAATTGAATGAACTATCACATCCAGCATTTAAAACACTACACTGGTAGTGGGAGAACTAAAGTCCCGAACAATGTGAATTAGTCATACCTCTGGACATCACACTTGTTAGCCAACTTTAAACTGAGAATAGTCTCAAGCTTCTGAACAGAAACATTGTGCATTTCCCTCTTAGTCAGAGCAACACCACAGCACAGGTACTACTTTCCACAGCAAAATGTCAGATCCTACTCACTGTTAGAAATTACAGGAGGCTTCAAAACATACTGGATCAAAAAAGGGGTTGCCCCTAGGATCCATCCATTAGCAGTCATTTTCACTCCTCCAGGGATGAAAGTCTGGAGATCCCACTGTAGACTATGGTTTCCACTACTTCTCTTGGCAGGTTGAAGAATATCAGGACTAAGGTGAAAAAGCAGGGCCCTCCTCAGAGCTCTCAGCTGAGGCAGTTCTTACTCCTCACACTTCAAGCTACAGCTCTACACTCTTCCTCCAACTGATTCTCTACACTAACTCCTGTTTCAAGATTCTAAACTCCCTCCTCACAGCTGCTGTGACTTATGCTGCTGCAAGTGTTCCAAATGAGCTCATCTCTCTCATCTCAGCTGATGCTAAGTAAACAAAAGAGTAAGCAAGTGAAAAACCAATTTAGCCAGTTAATCACCAGCTGCCTCTCTTTCTGCCAAGCACTGATACTGAGGGGATTCTAGTAACCCCAGGGGACTGGGTGGTTACATGAGGAAGAGCACAAGGACCAGAGGACTTTCAAAGAAGCTGGAAGGGGTTTAAGAGGGATGTGCGGAAATACTACATCATTTAAAAGAGTGGTGGAGGCAAAAACTGTAGGGAGTTTCAAGCATGTGTCAAGATAGACATATGGTGATGCTGGAAAATAGGCAGGGAGGAGGGAGGGTATCCAGAGTTCAGTTAGGATCTACAAAGACACAGTAGACCAGGGCCTTCTGGGCAGACTAGGTTTGCCAAGTGATCAAATTCTGCTGACAAATTCTATGTTTCTGTATAAGAGTCGAGGGTATTCCCAAGAACTACTTTACAGAATGGTTGTTGGACACTTACAATAAACTCACAGAGCAGGTGGAATCAGCTGATAGCATAATAACATTTAAGCTTAAACTTCACAAGTACTTTTTATAATAAAGTTCAGCCAGGATTTATGCAAATGTTCTAGTTAATCACCTCCTGGTGTGAGGTGTAGCAAGAGGCATAGCCACGTATCCCTTGCCCCCAGAGAGTGATTAATTTTAAACATCGACATAACCCCTTTCAGTATCTTAAGTCAATTTTAAACAAATTCTGGTCAGAGCCAATACAGCTGCAAAATGATGAATTTGCAGAATGGCCCTCTTACAACTTCACCTCAAGTACCACGTAAGTGAAAGTATTCAAATCCCCGCCAAAATGTGATTGTGCACCACCAAAATGTCATTACCTGCCACAGGTGCAAAAACACATTTTGGCCAGGATTTGAGAAGTAGCAGCTATCACATTCATGAGGTGGTGTGAAAAAATGGCTATGTTAAACATTTGGGTTTAAAATATTTAAAATTACCGAAGTTATGAGTGAACATAGAACAATTTCAACATACGCTTTGTAATTTTTACATATTTTGACCCCGAGGTTTTAACATAGCCTTCTTATGACCCCACCACACGAGCAATGGTGGGGAACATTTTCCAATTCCACCTGAAAGGTGATTTCACCATGTAACCACAAAAATCACATTCTGGGTCTGATTTGCATAATTTCACTACCATTGTTCATGAGGTGGGGTCCCAAAAAGGCCATGTTTAAAATGTGGGGTGAAAACAGGAAAAAAATTACAAAGGTATGCTCAAAGCTCAAAACCCCACTGACATACATTGAACCATACTTACCTTAGTTTCTCATATTGCAGTCGCCGGTTCCAGCAGCAAGACACGTCTTCAGTCAGAGAGTGGATTTTCACTATGGGATCTGTTCCGGTGAGTGAGGATTGTGGGGGTGTGTAGAGTGGTGACTGCTGAGTTTGACATTGAAGTGGCAGGGATCAGATCAATGAGGGATCTTTTTCTTTTTTACAGGTTTAAATGGGAAAAAGTCAAGGGATGGTTTTCCTTGTTACCGATCACATTTTCAAAAGTAATATGGGGATGGCAATCAGAGCTGTGGGAGTGCCACCAGACACCAGAGAAGTATGATATATAGTGGGACAGTGATCGCAGGGCCGGGGGTCCATTAGACACCAGGGAAGCATTCTGGCAATATGAGGATGGCGATTAGAGGGTGGGGGTGTGCCACTAGACACCAGAGAAACATTGTGGACATACAGGGATGATGATCAGAGGGTGTGGGTACCACTAGATACCTGGGAAATACTATGGCAATACAGAGAAAGTGATCAGATGGCAGGGGGTGCCACTAAACACCAGGGAAATAATACATAAATAGGGAGACAGCAATTGGTGGGAAGGGGGTGCACACCAGGGAAACATTGTGGACATACAGGGATGATGATCAGAGGGTCTGGGTGCCACTAGACACCAGGGAAACATTATGGTAATACAAGGACAGTAATTGGAGGGCATGGTATGCCACTAGACACCAGGGAAATAACACACAGAAAGGGATACAGCGATTGGTGGGCAGGGGCTGCCACTAGACAACAGAGAAACATTAGGGAAATATGGGGCTGGTGATCAGAGGGCAAAGGGTGCCACTAGACACCAGGGAAATTTTATGGAAATATTGGGATGCTGATCTGAGGGCAGGAGCTGCCACTGGACACCAAGAAAACATTACACAAATATGAGGATGGAGATCAGAGTGCAGGGAGTGTCACTAGAAACCAGGGAAATATTACAAATTGTAGATAGGGGGACAGCAATCAAAAGGCAAGGAGTACCACTATGCACCACGGAAACATTAGGGAAATATGATCCCAATGATTGGAAGGTGGGGGTGCCACTAGACCAGGGAAACATTACAGAAATATGGGTTTGGTGATCAGAGGGTGGGGGTGCTACTACACACCAGGGAAACTTTACAGGGTTGGGGTGCAACCAAATTTCAAACCCAGAAGTGAACATAAGTGAGTGTGGAGCATGAAAATAGTTTGCCTGGTTCAGAAGGGGATGTTGGTGGGGGGGGGGAGACAGCACTGTGGTGAACGGAGAGGTCTGCATATGCTTCAGCTCCACTGTGGAAGCACACAGTCTAGGTATCTGGTCATGTGCTTCCAGAGTCCCTTCTCTCCACTACAAAATAGCAATACATTCCATAGCTCTGCTATACAGCCATAAACATAAGTACCTTTGTATTGTCTTCTTTTAAGTTATTTTTTTTCAAGCATCTTATCTATTATAAACAGTAAATACTGTAGCTCCTCAGCGATTCTCAGGAGTCTCTGCCTTATGAAATGTTGTTGATGTTACTGACAGCATGTAAGCACCATTTGTGACCAAGGACTGACAGCAGTTTGCAAGGGTTTGCATTTTATTTTACTAATAAATCACACTACCAGCACATTATTCGGTGCTCTCTAAATTTAGACTGCTGCAGAATCTGGGAAATTTAATGTGTACCTAATTTATTTCACAGACCAAAGTGTCCAGGAGAGATGAACTGATGTCTTGGCATCCTTCTAGATCTGCACAAGTTATCAAATAAGCATTTTTTTCCGTCCATAGGTCAAATGTGTGTGTTTTTGATGATGGGCACTTTCCACTTCAAGACACACAGAACATTGCTTAAACATTTGGTGCTTTGTAATTGTACTGTTGTTTCATGACTTTGTAAAGCAAAGATCTCATGATGCATGATTAGCAGAGGGGAAGACTTTATACATTGTTGCATACATTTTTTTTTGTGAAACATAAGTATTTCATCTGTTGAGCAATCATTTAATGGATTGATACATTTAACATCTAAGCGACTGCCCAAAGCAAGTGCAGCTTCACAAACCTGTAGTGTTATCACTTAAACATGACACTCTACTAAAGTTCAATCACATGCATTTCCACTTCAAACTGGAAAAGTTCAAAAACATGCTGAGAACTGGAAAAGTTCAAAAACAGATGCTGAGACAGTTTCTTACACTGGAGTTTGATTTTAGTGCACTGAACAACTGAATATGGATGAACATTTTTGAACATGGATGGTGGTGGATGTCAGAATGAACAACTCTGAGACTTGTAGAAGGGCAGCGGCCAAAGCCAATAGGATGCTGGGATGCATTGCTAGGGGGATTACTCCAGAAGGAGGGAGGTGGCCCTCCCTCTGTATAACTGCTTGGTTAGGCCACACCTCGGGTATTGTGTGCAGTTTTGGAGACCACACTTAAAAAGGGACACTCCACTCCTGGAGAGGGTACAAAGGAGGGCAACCAAAATGCTCTGGAGCTGGGGGAAAGAACCTACAGGGAGAGGCTCGAGGAGCTCAACATGTACACCCTGGAGGAGAGGAAGGATGGAGGAGACATGATAGAGGTCTTCAAGTGCATAAAGGGGATTAATAAGGGAGGCTCAGTCAGGGTGCTCCAAAGGAAAGAGGGGTCAACTACAGGACACAGTTGGAAGCTAGAGGGGGAGACTCAGGTGGAGAGGAGGAAGTGTTACTTCACTGAGAGGATGGTGGAACCATAGAATGCACTGCCCAAGGAACTGATGGAGGCAGAGACTGTGGAGGGGTTTAAAAGGGACTGGGACAGGTATGGGGGAGGGTGAAGCTGATGAAGTCCAATACAAGGGGAACATCTTGTACTGGGGACAGAGAACCCCAAGAGGTTGGGGGGGGCAGCAAAGTCGGTGCCCAGTATGGGTGCTATCGAGAAGATACAAAAGACCATTAGGCCTCTTATGCTGGCATTTTAGTATGTTAACATGTTAATATTCTGTTTGGACTGTCAATTGCAGTCACATTTCCATTATTGTCACTACTAAAATGGGATGGCAGTTAAAAATGCCACAAAAGAGAATTCTGAATAAAGTCTAGTGAAAAGATAAACAGGTTGCACAAGTACATTTTCCTATCATTAACATAAGGCTCATGAAACTGTTTCTTCCAATCAAAAATGTTTGTACAACAGACCTTTTTTGTAATGAAGAAAAGGGTTCATGGGTATTCCCACTGAACTAGTGAGTGGGAGGGACCTGATAGGCCAATGGATTTTCCTCACTAAATATCTATAGGTATGTAAGTAGGCCTGTCTTTGTTCTTCTAGTACATAACATAAACAGCCTTCCTAAACATTCCACATAACACAACCTCTCTACCACTCCAATAATTGTAGTTGTTAATAAGATATTATACAAATATGAACTAGAGCTGAGGCTTATAGTATAAATATATTGTCCCATGAGTGAAAAAAAGTGAATGACAATGGATTATAATGGAAGAAGCTGCAGGATGAAGGGCATAAATTTTAGTGGAGCTCACATCTTCAACCTGAGGGACTATAGTTGTCAACTATTAGCTCAGGACTCCTGTCATTATTGGTTTAATTTAACCTTTTTATGTTTGCTTGCACGCCATGTGCAAGAAACATAGTGCCATCATTCGAGTTTTTGTAGATGTGGCACCCTGTCTTCCAATTCAGTCAGTGTGTTTGCAGGCGCGGCCACAGTTCACCAATGAATGCTGCAGCTGTATATGACAGCAGTTGAACATGCAGTGGTGTACAGTTGAAAGGGAGAGACCGCTTCAGTGAGCAGCAATAAGATAGTGTTGATTAGCATATTGCCGGCAATGCTGCTTGTATACGTTTCTGCTTTCTCTTCCTGGAACATAAATTCAGTTTGAAGTGAATTTTTCCTAGTTCTATTTTTCCGGGAGGAGGCAAGTGACTAAAATGACATCCTTGAATGTTTCCAAAAAAAGATCTAATTGCCATCCTTGGAATGTTAAGTCAGAGTTCAGGGTAGGAGTGGCATTGACAAAAGCAGGAAAACAGAACCTGAAAGAAACTGAAAAAGTAGACGCAGTTTTCGTCTGTTGGCACACCTGATCAGTACTGTAATAATATTCCCCAACCCTCTGAATGTCTCTGAATAGCACTTCCCCCCACCCACCACACACAGTATGGCTGACGGGGGTGCCCAATCCCCCATCGGCTCCACGCTCCCCTCCCCAAAGTTCTAGGTGCCACGCTGGGAGCCCACCCCAGTGTGGCATAAGTGAGAATGGTGACTGGGGTGCCCAATCCTGTGTCAGCTCAATTAAACCCCCCAAAAGAAATGGACTTCCAGTTGCCACGCTGGGAGCCCACCCCAGTGTGGCACATGTCTGTATGGCCAACGGGGGTGCCCAATCCCCCATCGGCTCCACTGACCCACTCCCAAAAAAATCTTCCAGCTGCCAAGGTGGGAGCACACCCTAGCATGGCACAAGTCCCGTATCATCTTCCTAAAAAGAAAACAAACACCTGAAAGAAAAAAACAGTCCCTCATTGATTGTCTTGCCCCCCACCCACACCTACCCTCTACGCATCCACCTCCACCTGACCCCATACTTACCTCTGAGGCTGGGCGTTGATGTTCGGTGGACTGGGAACATATCTGCACTCTTTTTTTTTTTTATTTAGTTGTTTAACCAGGTATAGTACACTAAGCTGAAAGCTTTTTTACAGGAGCGACCTGGGAGCACAAGGAGGTTAAGTGACTTGCTCAGGGTCACACAGTATGCAAGTGGAAGTTGTGGGATTCAAACCCAGGTCTGGTCTGCTGGATATCACCAGAGTTGCAGCTTAGAGCCTTAGATCACTGCACTATACTGCCTCCTCCTCAAAGCCGACTGCGAACTGAAGAAATGCCGGTAAGCTGTATAATGGAATAAACAGGGTTTTTTCAACTTTGATGCATATCTCAGGCATTTTTGGGAATTTTGGCACCAAATTTTCAACATGGGGTTTTTGGGACCCTTCCTCATGAATTCTGGCACTGTCTTGGCATTAATCAACCCTGAAAGGTGATTTTGCAGTCACTGCGTGGAACCACCTTTTGGGACTGATTTACGAAACGACAGTGTCACAGTTCATGAGGTAGGCCCCTAAAAACCCTATATTGAACATCTGGTAAAAAAATTCCCATAAATGACTGATTTACGAGCTTGCATTGCGCAGTTCCTACGCACGCTCGTAAGTTCGTGATTTTTAATATTTTCACTCCAGATTTTCAACATTGCCATTTTGCCACACCTCCTTATGAGCAGTACAGCTGTCATTTTTCACATCTCACCCAAAATGTGTTTCTATGCATGTAGCGCACAATGGCGCAGTCGGTGTGCGAAATCAGTGTTCGGGACAGATTAAGAAAATCGCAGTGAAACTGTTCATGAGCAGAGGTCTTAAAATGGCTATGTTAAAAATTTGGTGACAAAAGTTCATAAAATGGCTGTGTTATGAGCGAGCATTGCGCAGTTTCCACGCACCCTTGTAAGTTCATGAATCTGTAATATTTTCAGTCCAGATTTTCACCATTGACATTTTTCCACACTTCCTTGTGAACAGTATAGCTGTCATTTTTCACACCATGGCCAAAATGTGTTTTTGCACTTTCAGCGCAGAAATGCGTGGTCACTCTGGGAAATCACCATTCGGGACAGATTAAGAAAATGACAGTGACACTGTTAATGAGCAGAGGTCCCAAAATGCCCATGTTGACAATCTGCTGCAAAAAATCCCCAAACTAATTACATTACACGTGTGCGTTGCACAGTTTCTACGCACGCTCATGACTTCACCAGTTTTTTTAATATTTTCACTGCAGATTTTCAACATTGCCATTTTTTACACCTCCCCATGAACAGTACAGCTGTCATTTTTCACATCCTGTTAGAAAAATGTGTTTTAGCACCTGTGGTGCCAAATGGCATAGTCGCTGTGCAAAATCAGCTATCGGCTAATGAATTGATATTGTCACTGTTCATGAGGTGGGGGTCACAGAAAAATCATGTTGAAAATTTGGAGTGAAAATACCAACAAATGCCTGAGGCATTGGGGTTTCTGACCATAACGCCCCACCCTGTAGAGACTGACAGGCATCAGGGGTGTGACTTGGGATTGTCGTCTGTAATGCTCATACCGTTTCACCCCCACCCACACCCTGCAGCCAGGCATCGAGGTGTGCCTTGGACTCTTTGGCCCGAAAGTTCACCCCATTCTCCCATACAGCACCCATCTCACCATATTTCCTGATGGAATGAGGTGAACATAAGGCCAAACACCCCAAGGCACACCATGACACTTGTCAGTGTCTGCAGGGTAGGGTGTGGTGAAATGGCGTGACTGTTATGCCTGATGACCCAAAGGCACACCCCAATGCCTGTCAGTATCTGCAGGGTGGTGGTGGGGTTGGCTTCAGTTCAATACTTTACTGCCATTCCTATTATGCAGCTCTGTAACTCCTACACTACCAATGCCAATGCCAGCAAGCAAACATTCAGCATTGTCATACATGCTTGTTATGATCTTGATTTAGTAGTTGCCGTATTGGTCCTTGCAAGAATAGATCCAGAAGCAAATGATTTGATACCTTTTAATGGACCAACATAGATGTAACAACAAGAACAAAGTGCTCTAGCTTTCGGACCAACCAGTCCTTCTTCAGAAGCTCATGGCAGTTGTTTAGAAAATACAATACTTATAACAGCTAGATAATGCAGAGAAAAACAGAAAAAAATCCCCATTGGTTTAAAATACTCATTTAAAAAAAAAAACAGAAGATGATGTCAGAGAAGTTAAACAGTACAATACTGCCCTCAGTCCGAATGAACCTTGGGTTATGTGTGCTTGGTGCAACAAACATAAAGAATCCTACTGCACATAAATTTAATTGACATAAGATAACACTGCTGAAGCAGATAACTCCCAAATCAAGCCATGAGTGTCACAGTCAGTATAAGGATGTGATTACTGAAAGGCAACCCCACCCAGCTTAAAGACAAACTAAGATAGTTATAGGGCTCATGAAATTACAATGTATGCATTAAAGACAAGAATACCAGTAAAGTTGTCTAAAAACATCAGTGCACACTGTGTGATGTGTAAACCTAGCTAGACATGTCACCCAGCTGTATTCTCAAGCTAAATAAAAGGCCCAAGAAATTACAAAACCTCAGGACTATATAAATGATAATATAAATATAAATTGATAATATTAGTGTTAAACAAAAACTCTAGTAGAGGAACCTCAAGGAATTCAGACCATGCATCCTGATATGTACTGATGTCAATATATACTGAGAATGTAGCAACTACATGTACCACAAGTGTCTAGGGAATCTGAAAAAGAGATAAAAAAGTAATTTATCTCCTCCTGCTCATACAAACAGTACAACCTAACCCACCCCACATCACAATAATGTGGGTGGGGGAGATACATAGCTTAAACGAGATGTTGTCTCTCTCTCTCCCCTCTCTCTCTCTCTCTCTCTCTGTCCCCCAGACACACACACACACACACACACACACACACACACACACACACACTCTCAATCTCTCTCCTAGTGAACCTATATTAACTTCAGTCACTGTAATTGTTCCCCAAAGGAATACAACTTGTAATGAAATTCTGAGTAAATTACTACAATATTAGCCTAATGTAAAAAGATATGTGCAGGACCCCAAGCAAATGAGATCACACATCCCAATATGTACAGAGTTACAAAATATATATATAACAGTATAAGATAACACTCCTGCATGTACACTAGCAGGCTGGGTAAACTGAATATGGTGCAATGGAATCAATCCCCCCACACAGGCAAAGATAAAAGTAAGGAGAAATTTGTTGTGTGTGAAATGAAAATAGTAACACATTATACCTCCATATAGCTAAATAGAGACTTACCTCAATGTGACAGCAAGCCCCACATCTATTATATCACATACCTCCAGCACATACCCACACACATACATACACACGCATCCACATCTCACACATGCTGAAGTCCTATAATATGTCAGCTTGAAGAAGAAAAGGTCTGTGGATGTTAATTTCTATAGTGTCCCATAAAGCCAATATCCAAGTTCATCCCATCTGCTACCATATTGAGATGTAAATCAGTTTAATCTCAAAAGCTCGTCTCTGTTGTGTGTTTTGAGATTTCCTTTAAGACCATTACTGACATATCTGAGACTGAGTGGTCAGGCTGGGAGAAGTGATGCCCCACTGGTTTTTCAGTCTTCCTTGCTGTAATAGTATGCCTGTGTGAGTTCATCCTAGTGTGGAGCTGTTGGCGTGTCTCCTACATAACCTGTTTGTGGACATCTCTTGCACTGAATGAAATAAACAACATATCGTGACATGCATGTATAACTCCCATGCACCTGGAATTGTCTGTTTTGTGATGTAACCACACAGTCTGAGGTAGAAATTAGCCCACAAGTCTTGCAGGGGCGTTGATTGCAGGGTCGTGTGCCATTTTTTTTTTTAAATGAGTATTTTAAACCAATGGGGATTTTTTTCTGTTTTTCTCTGCATTATCTAGCTGTTATAAGTATTGTATTTTCTAAACAACTGCCATGAGCTTCTGAAGAAGGACTGGTTGGTCCGAAAGCTAGAGCACTTTGTTCTTGTTGTTACATCTATGTTGGTCCATTAAAAGGTATCAAATCATTTGCTTCTGGATCTATGCTTGTTATGAGAGATTTGTACAGCCTTTTGTATAGCTGTAATGCAGCATCCTGTTACCCACTGTTCTTTTCAATTAGCAGCAGTGTCACATCAAAATGCTGCAATATGCTGCAGGGAACAATGCGATCCAATGCCTATTAAGCCCCTTTGTCATACATTATTTTTTTATATTTCATTTGTTTCAAGATACTGCAAATGCATCCTTACTGGCTTCTCTGTAGAAATGCTTTTCAGAATTCAATGGAAATGAAAAAGAAATTCAAAGAAGCCTTTCTGGTGTGGAATTCCAGTCCACATGAACTCTGCCAGCAGGATTCAGTATTCCACAAAGCTCTAGTTTTAAATGATGAATGTTTCAAAGTATTGAGTTCTGTTTCAAAGGAATGAACAATTTCACATATCCTCACAATGCAAAGCATCGTGAAAGGTATATGCACATCACCATGAGGAATCTAAACTGGATCAGTTTCACAAAAGAGTGTATGGTGCCAAATGGCCTCTTGCACACTCTGCAAAGGATGAAAACAGAAGATACGGACAAATATTTTGTCTTACACAGGATGCATCCATGTGCCTCATCTATAACAGCCAAGGTGAAAGATGAACCAGTCACATTTTATTCTTTCTGATTTGGGTCATGGTGAAGCCCAAAGTAGGAAAGTAATCTAAAAATCCTCAGCAAAAGGGTATTGACAATAAAGTCAGGTTTCAGAGAAATATAAAATTACACTTATCCCAATAATTGAAAGCATCATGGGAAGCATCATGGGAAATATATGCAACTCACCATGAAATAATTTAGATTGGTACTGTTTTAAGCAAGATTGTATGGTGCATCTGTTTGTAACTTGTACCAGAGGTGTATGAATTTAAAGTGGAAAACAGCCTGTCTAAACTCTTATGCAGCAGGGAGTCTGGAAATTGTTATCCACATGGCATCTTAGTGGGTAGGCTTGACTTCAAGATGGATATAGCAAAGAGCCAAGGTACAGTAGGAGGGACGCTGACCATACAGAAGCAGCATGGTAGAATTTCTATGGAAATCTAGTTCCTTTCTTCAAACACAAAATAGTGTAAGTGTGTGAATGGCAGTCCAGTATGAAGCAACAAAGTGAGTTGAAGAGGGTGTTAAGTTTGGAGAGAGTTGTTTTACTTGCAGCAGGCAAATCCATATACAATATCATTATAGTCCAGTATAGGAAGAAGCATCTGGTCCACAGTATATTTCATTGCACCAAGAGATAGGCAACTCTTGGCTAGTAAAGTATCCTCTCTTGTGGTTACAGGGAGTTTCAGGACAAATCATCAAAGAGAGAAGATGATGCTTGTCAAGAAGGCATCTAAAATATTTAAACTGGGTAACATTTTACTGGGTTTCACTTTTACAGTTTGGCAAGCTTTAAAGAGGGGAGGCGGAGTGGAAGTGCATTTTAAAACAAAGCTACATTGTTTTTTGTAATCATAGATAAATATTAGAAACTCAACACCAGTCATGATGCTTGCAAATTTATAATACTGATTTATTCTAAGTTTATGGTGTAAGAATATAATAAAAAATGACTAAAAAAATTAAAAGCAGGTGTCCATGGATTAAGAGTCAAAGAATTATCTGCTTAGTAATGATGATCAGTGATATGATTACAACTTCTCATTTGCTTCTGTATTAATTATAAATAAAATTAAACTTGTGCCAAGACCGGATCCATGGCACTGGGCGATAGGGAATTGTCTGGCATGCTGGTGACCCTGGTTTGTGCCTGAGCCCAGGACAGCAGGATCAGAGGCCAGCAGGGTGGGTTTAGAGTGTTCTTTGTTTACTCTTCTCCCTGGGAAGGTGAGAGTGAGTCTGCATTGCTGTGGAGCAGCCTGTAGGGGTGACACAGGTTTGTAGGGGTGACACAGGTTGCTGCATGGGTGATTACGTGCCGCTGTGCATTCTGAAGGGACACTGTATGTGTGCAGCCACATTATGTGTGGAACAGTGGGTGGGTGGAAAAATATGTGAAAAATGTCTGACTGGCCAACTGGATGACTGCGGCCAGTCCCCAATGTGCCATGAAGCCCTGAGGAGTTTGAACTGTTCCCCTACTGGGATGGCATCAAAGGAAATTCATGTGCCATCCTACTTTGCACTTCTTTGCATTGAATTTAAGCTGCCATACTTTTGACCATTCCTCCAACCTTGCCAAGTTCCTTCTCATCCTTTCCAGCCCCCCCTTGTGTATCAACCCTGTTGCAGATCTTTGCGTCATCTGCAAAGAGGCATACTTTTCCTTCCAGTCCCACTGCAGTGCCACTTATAAAGACATTAAAAAGGACTGGTCCCAGTAATGAATCAAGCCTGTGCCCTCCAGAAACAATCAGTTACAGTTCTGAACCAGCACCCCAGTGAGTGTTTTCCTTCCTTTCTTTCAGCAGGACAACCTACACAACAATGTAACAGAAAACATACCCTTTGTATAGAAAATATACCCTGCAAAAAACTATTTCAATCAAAGAAAAATAAAACAGTTGAACCCAAACCCTGTGTTCTGCCCTCTGACATTCATGTATCTAACCATGAAGAACTGTCTCAGGAACTAACATGCTATTCTTTTTAAATTGTCACTGTTCCTCTTAAATTAATACCTAGAAGAGTCTCCAAACCAAACAATCAGGCTAAACAATTATCACCTAGCCCCAAAACTACAGGGCAAAAACACAGGTCTGCTTTAAGACCCTTAAAATATGGGCTACTGCGCTTTCATTTACTTTACAGAAAAAATGAAAAACAAGTTCAGCAAGTTTCTCCACACCTTACCCCACTTAACTTGTTTCAAAATACCTCCTCAAGTCCTGTCTGTGAGTAAAACACACAGACTATGTTACTAAATAGTCATTAACAAACAAGTTAGGGTTGCAGGACAAAGCATAAAGAACAGGAGAGTGTGATGATAGAGTCAAACACCCACTGATCCTTGTTGAATCTGTGGAATTATGTTCATTGGGATTTGAATGACTGTATAATGCAGTGTTTGTGTTTTTTTGCTAAATGTAATAACATTGCACAACTGTACATGCTTTTCTTTTTACCTTAGCAGTTATGCAATTTTCTCATCCATCCTGATAGGACATTTCCTATTCATGTGACTCATACTCCTGGGGAGTATATGGTACAGTCAGCCTTTGCAGTTTTTATTTCCTATCAAGAGCGTTTCACATCTCCTCTACCCACTTCATACTGATTTAATCCAAGTTCCATTTCACCATTCTCTTCTGTTTTTGAAAGTCAGTCCTCATGAAATTTGTAATTTTCTTTTTCTTTTAACTTTCACACTACCCTTTATTTTTTTCAGTGTTGACATATTATTGTGGTTTGATCTTTCAGGCTAACTCACTCCTACAGAAGATTCTTATGTTTTGGATGACACATCAAATTGATCTTCTAGCAGCCTCTTCTGGTGATTAAAATTAAAGAAACCCCTTGCACTATTTGCAAAGAGTAGGAACATTTGCTCATTGTCCTGGCCAAGTGTTCCCAACTTACTGAACCATCAATAGCTTATGGGATTGATTTATTTGTTTGTTTTAGTTTTTTTTTTTTTAATCAAGAAGGACATACTGAGCTTGTAGCATGTCAGTTCTGCATACATCGTGGTGGAATGGAAGCAAGGAGTAAACAATACACAAATACACAAATCAATCGTTTATCAAACAAAGGTGAAGAAAACAATCAAGATATTCTGAAAATAAGAGTAATCAGATAGCATCAAAGAAAAAAGGTGCATTAAACACATTACATAAAAGAGAAAAAAGCATGGTGTATTGACAACAACTGCACAGTGATGAGTGGAATGCAGCTTGGCATGCTGATATCTTGGTGTGAGAGAAGGAGACTGAATGAGTGTAAAATGTTTGAAGGAAGTAAGAGGAGCATGAATGTAAATAAAGACGGAGCTAAGGTAAGAGGAGAGTGTAGGGAGTGAAAGGACTCCAGCATCATGTTCTTGTTAGAGATAAACAAGTGGAAGGAATGACAAACAGTGGCAAATCATGTAATAAACAAGTTTATTACAAAAACACAGTCTTACAACCTGCAGTGTAAAGCACAGGGAGAAATAACAAGCTTTCCTATGTCTAGATGCAGCAATTCTCAGCAAACCTTTCTAGAATAATACTTTTTATGGGGAGATAAGGAAAAAGATGCGACAATTCTCATTGGCTGAAGCAAGTGGTACCATTACATTGCTGGACAGAAAATGTAGAGTTAGCAGGAAGAAAAGCTTTGTGTTATACAGAAGATGTAACATAAGTAAGAACAAAGATGGCACAGAAGTTGTAGCAGGTGCAAGGTCATTATGGTGTAAAGCAGTGTCAGCAGAAATACATGTGTACAAGAATACTTTGGTAGAAAGATATGGTTAGGCCCAAAGCATGTATGCCTCATGTAAGCAAATGAACATTACATATAACAGAAGACTAAGAAATAATGCTGTAAAAAAATGTATACTGTATAGTGTATACACTTAGCAAGTATGATCCCTAGTTCTCACGATTGTACACTGGATACCCATTACTACATGTTAGTGCAATACAGCAATATCACAGTAATAATAAAACATCTGTAACTGGCATGTGCATAAGGGTGCAAGGGGTGTGGGACCCACAGGCAACAAGAGAAAACCAAATTATAAATTAGAGATAAAAGATACATTGTGTGAAAGGTAAATACAAGAGCGGGGAGTTCAAGAGAAAGGGGAGCAGAGTTGGGAGTGTAGGATCAGTCAAGAACAAACCTGAAGAAAGCATGAAATAAGGGCTCCAGTCTGTTCAGGTGGAGTTGGGCATCAAAGATTGGGAGGATCATTTTAAAGACATTTTGATATTGCTCAGTAGCAATCAATGCTTCGTTCCCTCCCAACTTGAGATCAGAATGAAAATGGGAAAGTATTTTCCATCCATCCATTCCCAGTCAAAAACCAAATATAATATATTACAGTCTCAATCTAGTGAACTACTATTATTGCGAGCATCCCTATTTAATGAATTGGCATTCTGTGTCCAAAATACAGTCTGAATGTCTTACTTCCAGTTATAAAATGGGTAAAGGAAACCCTCCATCCTGATTGGTATGTAGTCATCCTCAAGTGTGCTTTTATAGAGCAGCAATCCTGCAGGCGGTACTCTTTTGGCAACCAGGATTCAGTATATCCCTCATATTCATGCCTGCCAGAAACTTTTGAAAACAAAAATTCTTGCAGCCATGGTAGTAAAGTTAAACCATTTATTTACACAATAATTGCCCTTCCATAGAATACCATTTTGTCCTATTACAGTAATTCCCCACCACAACCACACCTAACTATCATGAAATGAACTTAAATAAAAATAATAATCCCAACTTCTGACCCTTTATTTCTTTTGTCCTTATATTTGTTTGTCGCAGGCTACTAAGCTACGCTTGCCCCCTTCCCACCCATTCAGCAATAGCTCTTAAGAAAGTAAACACAATTTATGCCTAGCATGCCTTTAAATGAATACATCATCCAGCTAAAGTCTCATGCTATCTTGCAGGTGCCATTCTAGTTCACAAAACTGACCCAAGCTAGACCTGTTCTGCCACTGACTTTTGGCTCCATTTTCCAATGCATGTCTAAAGCACAATAAAAGCCAACAACACAAACATTTTAAAGTTCTGAGGGCTGTATAAAACAAAATATTTAATAGAGAAGAGGGCTGTAAAATGAAAATGAACAATACAATATTTTTTTGACTGGGCAACCAAAGAATTAGATCACAATGGAGCAGTGGATGTGGCCTAACTTGACTTTAGTAAGGCATTCGACTCAGTTCCACAGAGAAGACTTTTAAGAAAAATTAGAAACCTAAGAGTGGGACAAGAGGTGATAAACTGGATAAGAAATTGGTTGGGGGACAGGTGTCAGAAGGTAGTAGTAAATGGAGCTTACTCAGAGGAGGGGATGGTGACCAGTGGGCTGCCTCAGGTATCGGTGCTTGGGAGAGTCCTCTTTAATATTTCTAAGTGACATTGCAGAGGATCTGGGGAGAAGATCTGCCTATTTTCAGATGACACCAAAATCTGCAATAGGGTGGATACTCCTGGTGGGTTGGAAAGAATGAGCAGAAACCTTAGAAAACTTGTGGAGTGGTCAAGAGTATGGCAGCTGAGTTTAATGCAAGAAAAGTGTAAAAATAACACATTTGTGCACAGAAACCCAAGGGCAGAGTGCACAATGGATGATGTAATATTGATGGATACCAAGCAAGAAAGAGAGACACTTGGGAATAATAATCTCTGAGAACCAAAAGGTGTCCAGGTAATGTGAAGAAGCATTTGGGAAGGCAAGTAGGGTGCTGGGTTTCATAGAGAGAGGTATCACCAGCAGAAGGAGGGAGGGAGGGAGGTAGTGTTCCTTTTGTATAGAGCATTGGTAAGACCTCACTTACAATACTGTGTACAGTTCTGGAGGCCACATCTACAGAAGGATATAAACAGTCTGGAGGTGGTCAAAAGGAGAGCAACTAAATTGGTGAGGGGACTTCATCACAAGCCATACAAGGAGAGAAACATGGAAACTGTTGACAGAAAAGGGCAATCTTGCCCACCTAGTCTGCCCTATTAAATTCTCTGCCTTCTGTATTATTGCAGACCCTACTTGATCTCTGGCTTCCTCCCTTTCCCCAAGCCCTGCTACCAAGGTTCCCTTGTGCCTGTCCCATGCATGTTTGACTCCTACTACCATTTTGGCACCTACCACCTCTGCTGGGAGTCTGTTCCAGCTGTCCACCACCCTCTCAGTGAAGAAGTACTTCCTTGTATTCCCACTGAACATCCCCCCTTCCAGCTTCAATTCATGGAGAGATCATGGAAACTCAATATGTACACTCTGGAAGAGACAATGGAAAATGGGGATATGATAGCAAACTTTAAATACCTTACGGGGTGAATAAGGTACAGGAAGTAAAAACAAATTCAAAAGAAAAGATGTATTAGAACAAGGGGACTTGCTGTGAAGGTAGGGGGTAGATTCAGGAGGAATGTGAGGAAGAAAATTCATGGAATAGTCTACCAGCTGAGGTGGTAGGGCAAATACAATGATTGGGTTTAAGAATGCATGGGCTATGCTTAAGGGGATCCTAGTGAAAAGAAACAGGGGAAGGCAAAAAGAGCCGGAGATCAAATAGTGTCTGCAGTGATACTGTAGGTAGTGAAAAATGGGCAGACTGGGTGGGCCAACCAGTTCTTATCTGCCTACAAATTCTATATCAATACAATAGAAGAGAATTAAGTTGACATTAATCCTTTTACCAGGTGCCCTCTTCCTCTGAACCACACCACTATAATGGAAATATTTTGGCAGAAAAGTACAATAAACTCATGATTTTAAAATATTTGATTTTTATACATTTTTGCAATTTTGTATATTAAAAAATGTTGTTGTTGATCCCATTTTATAAGTGCAATAGCACACTCAGGGGTACTGGGTTGTTGTCTGATAAACATACCTCCTAGGTGCTGAAGGCACAAGGCGCAAGCACCTCATGCCTTACTATGCACCTGGGAGTGCATTCATCAGACAACAACCCACACCTCATTGTGTCTTATTGCTTACTTATACTAATGCCTGATTATCCAAACTCATTTCAAGTCTGCCAAGTAGTTATGAAATTCATATTATGGCAGAATGAAACTTTTGTCCACCATTACAGTTAATGTGATTGCACTGCCACCACGGCCCATAAAAAACAGTTCCTAAGTAACAAAGCAATCTAATAAAATAAAGTATTATTTTATTTTCAATGATGTTGTACTTTCACTAGCTGTTCTGTCATGAAGTTACATGATGGAAGTTGCAAGTGTGGTAACCAAGATCAGCACTTCTGCAAGTGCAATGGTCATGTCACCTTTCTAGCCTATTAGTAGCCACACTCCCAGAAAAAAAAAAAAAAACTTGTCATAATCATGTCAATTAAATTCAGTTAAAAAGATCAGGTCACCAATCATCAAAAAATTAAGCAAACAGCAAGAAACCACTAACACCAAAAATCAAGGACTGTGATAATGTGGCAGAAAACAGGAAGTTGTAGCACCCTCGGAATGCGGTGCTCTTGCGGCAGTTAGTCACCGGCACTTGCTCCTGCTCTGTAGCTGTTTTTGTTTAAATGGTAAACAAGACAGTTTCCACACAGTCTTCAGTGCTATCCATTTTGAGTGCCAGTGGAGCAGCAGTGAGTGTTGGGTTCCCCTTTTCTGAAATGGACCTTGCTGCTGATGAAAACTGCATGCCGTCCCGTCTGTGGCAGAGTCCGAGACAGCAAGACAGCATGTGTATTCTTCTACATAATGTCATCAATGCCGTGGGGTGGCGGGGCCGGGAATTATTTTTGCAGGTGGCAACATGACCCAAGAATGATTTCAGGTGAGAGACAGAGAGACGGGAAGATTTTGATGTGCAGGGGTTCATGGTGACTGGTTGGAGTGGGTGTTCAAACTATCAGTTGTGTGTTATTAGATTGCCACAGAAACAACACTGGAACACACAGCACACACATATCCTTCTCTCTTTCTCTTTCTCTTTTCACTGCCTAGCCAAGCTGCATTTGATATGTTACTACTGTGGGAGAGACTACCAAGATACTGCCCACCCATCCCCATTAAAGCTGAGTGGTGCAGACAGCCTGAGACACTGAGTCCATTTTACTCTTTCTCTCTCTCTCTCTCTCTCTCTCTCTCTTTCTCACTCATTCAGTTTTACTGTATTGTGGGAAGCCAAAATTCTTATCGCTCACCACAGTCATCAAGATAGGCAGATTTCATCTTTGCATTCAGTTTACAGCCCCATTGTGCTTATTCCTGAATCAGCCACCCCCCCCTTACCTCCAGTATAAGTAACAACTGCCACCTGACCATCGAAGAGCAAGTGAACAGGCTGAAATGGGTAAACTATACCCCCAACTGAACTCCATTGAGCTGTAACTTGTACTGCTCCTAACAGGGAGCAGATTTTTGGTGAGAAAGAGAGCTGTTTTGGTTCAGCCAACCACACATCCACATTTTAAGTGGGCATCTACTACATCAAACTGCATGCATGTAGGGTGTCTACTGTTAGTTTTTAATGTCAGTAGTTTCACACTAAGGGCCCCATGGCACCACTGAGCTAACTGACATTTAATAATAATTTCTGCAAAACTGTGTATCAGTAGGTGTACTCACTATTTCATAAATACAAATGTTGGACCTCTGTTTTGAAGTTCAGTGTACTCCCGTGATTGCAGTGCTATAGGAATGCTCAAGGAGCATGTCCACTAACATTAGATAGATAGATAGATAGATAGATAGATAGATAGATAGATAGATAGATAGATAGATAGATAGATAGATAGATGGATACTTTATTTGTATAGCACTCCTTTCCAAGGACTCGGAGCACTTCACAATCAATACAATACAACATTTTATAAGTACACAAAAATACAATTAAAATCAGCACTAATATCCAATCAAACATAATAAATAAGATAGAACTATCTATCTAATCAATCCCAGTAAACTCAATTATCTAAAAATTAAAAGCCTGGTTAAATAAATATGTTTTAAAACCTTTTTTGGAAGTATCCACCAAGGGTGCCTCCTGTAACTGATTAGGCAGTAGATTCCACAGGGTAGGTGCAGCCACTGAGAATGCTCAATCACCCGAGTGGCACAACCTCACCCTAGGAATATCCAGGAGACAACCCTTGGTGGAACAGAGAGCTCAGGATTGGCAGTGAGGCACAAGACACACTTGTAGGTAGACTGGCCCCCTTCATGTAAGGCTTTATTGGTCAGTAATCCGACCTTGAAGGCAATCCTCCACGTAACCGGCGGCCAGTGCAGTTTGTGGAGGACTGGTGTGATATGATCATACTTATGTACACCCATCAATAATTTTGCCACCGCATTCTGCACCAGCTGCAGCCAGAAGAGGTTACCTCCAGATAGCCCTAGGTACAGGGCATTGCAGTAATCCAGTCCAGATGCTATAAAAGCATGTAATAGTGAGGCTAGGTCCTCGAGGGGTAACAGGTTCCAAATCCGGGCAATGTTCCGCAGATGATAAAATCCACTCTTAACAATGGCTGACACCTGAGCATCAAGTGTCAAGCTGCAGTCAAGGATCACACCCAGATTCTTCACCCATTCAGATGGGGCCAGTGCCCCCCCAGTACAAGACTAGGTGGTCTCCACAAACCCCCATCCCCCACTGCAATGACCCAGGTCCACCACTAGCACCTCAGTCTTGTCTGGGTTGAGTCTCAGCCAGTTATGGGACATCCAAGCCCAGATCTCAGACTGGCAGCTGTTAAATACAGAGTCCACCATCTGGTTACTTGGTGCACAGGACAGGTATAGCTGGGTATCATCTGCATAGCAGTGAAAACCCAGCCCATACCAACTGATAATGTCTCCCAGTAGTAGCATATACACTGTGAACAGTATGGGCGACAAGACCGACCCCTCTGGAACACCACAGGTAAGAGGCTTCGGGCTAGATGAAGCCAACCCCATCACTACCCTCTGCACTCTACCTTGTAGGTATGACCTGAACCATTTAATGACCTTATCGGACAGGCCACACCAGAACTGCAGTTGGTCAAGTAGCACCTCATGGTCCACAGTGTCAAACGCCGCTGAGAGATCCAGGAGGACCAAGATGGAATGATCTCTCCTGTCTCTCACCATTAGGAGATCATTAAGCACCTTCACCAAGGCAGTCTCCATACTATGCCCAGCCCTAAACCCAGACTGGAAAATCTCATAGGTGGAGGAGGAATTAAGACGTTCCCCAAGCTGACTTGCCACCACTTTTTCTATAACCTTCCCTAAAAATGGGAGGTTAGAGGCCAGCCTGTAATTGGCGAGACAGTCCAGATCCAATGAGGATTTCTTTAATAGGGGTCTAATCAAGGCCTCTTTCAGGGCTGATGGGAAGATCCCATTCCTCAAGGAACTCTGGACAATCTCAGCAACAACAGGTGCAATTAGGTCCATACATCCAACCAAAAGTTGTGTTAGACCTGGGTCTAGATCACAATGTGTTGGCTTCAGTCTCAAGACAACCCTCACCACCTCCTCCACCCCAACCAGATCAAACTCAGCCCAGACAGGAGGAGTGTTCTGCAACTCCTCAGAGTGGACCCCACAATCCCTTTGAGTGACAGTGGAGTGACATTCTCACTAAAAAATTACAAAAGAACTACTTTATCAAATATTAACCTTCAGATCCTCTTTTACTGAAAATAATTAGAGGTACAAGATTTTTATTTTTGCCCAATTTTTATAATAGCAATAAGGTACTCTCAGGGGTTATGTTAATGTTCAGGTTAATCACCCACTGGGGGCAATGGCATGGGGCCATAATGCCATGGCCGCAACTACACAAACCAACACTGCTGCACACAAAACAGTGTGTGGCAAGACAAGGTCAGGAGAAAATGCTGACCATACAAGAAACCATGCACACGATAGAGCCCAACACACTATCTTTTATTTTAGCAGAGGATCTGCCACCACACCCCCTGGACTAAATATATCTAACTCCTAGGAGGTGTGGACTTTGGGGATAGGGAGGAACACCAGAAGGAGATTTTTTTTTTCCAAAAAATAAAAAGCCACAGCAGAAACGTGCCAGACAGGAACCGAACCATGGTTGCAGGTTCCCCACACTGCCGGGTGCCAGTGCACCAGCCACTCCACTATGGGAGCGGCTCAACTGGAGACCGCGCCGGCAGACTCCTAGAGACTTTTCCAGGTGAGGTTACAGTGTCAGAGGTAGCAGTTATTACCTTGAGTTGACCTACCACTGTCGCTGCAGAATCTTTTGCACTTTAGACAGTGCAGTTATTCATGCGCTGTTTAGTTAGCACTATATTCTCCCAGTACTGGGAGCAAAAAGACACTCAACTGCACCTCGTACCACATTAAGTACCCAGGGGGTGATTAACTAGAGCATTAACATAACCTCTGGTCATACCTTATTGCTTAACTAGTGATGCAGATGCTAAAAGTGCACTCATATGTGCTGAATACAGCGCACAGCTTTTATTTTCTTTCAAGTAAATATAAATGGTAAAAAAAAAAAAAAGAAAAACACAGCTTATGTACATACCAAGAAGCTGTGTTAAAGAAGCAGTGCAACAACATTGGGCCAAAAGTTTGTCTCAACCTTTTTTTACTATAAAAGTTTCCAGGCATTTTCCAGTTTTATTTGATGATAACATTTCCTTGTTCTACCAATCTTTGAGTATTTTATAAATGTTTTAATTGAGATTTTTTCTCAAGAAAAAAAAAAAAGATGTCCCCCACATTTTGCAAAGAAATAGCATTGTAGACCTGGGAAGGGTTAGGATCGAAACAATAAGAAAGGACTCAGGGTGCACAGCTGAGGAGGTACCTAGGCAAGCACATTTGACAGGTGTGCTAATATTTTTTCTTACAGTAAATATAGCTGAAACTAGCTTTTTTGGAAAAACATGTTTTGTTGCACTGCTGCTTTAACATGAAGAGCCCCAATGGCTGTAAGCTAAAGCACGTCCTGCTAGTTCATCTTATCAGATAAACAGGTTTATTTAATAGGGGTGTTCAAATAATAGGGACGATTACATAAAGAGATTTGCACTATGTCCAGCATTATTTCAAGTGCTTTTTTTAACCATCTGCTTCACTTCTTGTTGGTAAATTAAAATGCTCCCTAATTACTACTAGGCCCTTGGGCTTTCATTTGGATTTCATCCTAGGATTTCTGATTGATTTCTCTTGGGAATTTCTACAATGCTTTCCATGGAAGATTTATCTCTTCTCTCCTGTTTAATATACTTAATAATGCACCTCCTTCCCTCTCTTCCCATGTTGGTCACTTCTGTCTATGTTATATACAGAATTTTAAGTCTGTTTCCCATTGATTGGAGACATTCCCCCCAAGTTGTGGTGATACAAACAATTCCAAACCTACAGTATGCAGTTTCCACCTTAAAGTTTTGTTGTTTTGTCTCCTTGCAGTCATACAAACACATTTACAATTTATTTGGCCCTTTTAAAGCTGCCTGGCATGGCTCAAAGCTTTATGGTCACTTTGCTTAACAAGGTAATATTGGAAGTGCAGCTGGCACCAAAACTGGTTGTTTTTATCCAGTGTCCGTCAACCAAATAAATCTCACTAATGAAATGCTATAGACAAAAATGCCAAATAAAAAAAAAAAAAGACATTGCTGAATGAACAAGAACCAGCTTGGCAAGTCAGGTTGTGTAGGGTGCACCTGTAGCCTGATCTTTTTATTTAATCACTGGCTCCTCCACTGGCGTGCTCCTCTCCAGCCCCTCCTTAATGGAAACCTCCGAGCCCCATGACCTGGGCCTGAGCCCCAAAGGTTCTCCTTATCTCCTGCAAAAAAAGGTTTCCTTTACAACATGGCCTTTGGGGGTGGCACTTTCTTCTGGTGATCAAACTCAGCTGGGAAGGCTACTACTGAGGCAGTCAGAGGGCAAAGTGCACAACAGTACATGTAGATCCAATTACCCTTTCATCCAGAAGATTCTTCTAGTTTTCTCCAACACTGAGATTCTGGCCACAATGTGCTGCTCCATTTTGCACACAACAGGCAAGCGCAGAGTGAAAGACTTGCATCTCTACCCTTTTACGGCTGTCCCACCTGCCATTACATCTGTGATACAGCAGGTGGCACTGACACAGTGGTAGCAGGCACCCTCCTCTGGAACACATAAGCCATCTACCCTCCATCTAGCATCTATGCTTATTACAGAGTGGCAGCCCTGCATCCGTGCTGCTGCTGGGCTGCCCAGGAGACTAATCTTCAAGAGGTGTCCAAAGTCCATTCAGTTTGAGAGCACCATTTCCCAGGGTCAGTTTTGTATCACATTTTTAGCCCCCTCCCCAATCACCTCCATAAAATGCACTTCTCTAACATAGCAGGATCTTTCAATCTAAATCTATATGTAGTACTGAAACCTGGTATAAAAGGGGTGCAATAGCACCTGCAGCCCCCAAGACACTACCCATACACTTTGCTGCCCCTTTCACTGTCCATGTCTTCAATTAGAGGTGGTGATATCAGATCCGTAGAACAAAGCACAATCCTGTTGTGTGCTGTTGTGTGCATAGCTGGAGGGGAATGGGTTTGTGCATTCAGATAACAGTAAAATTATCAAATGATAAGAAAATGTGACTCTTTTGTTTTCCACTAAAGCTGTTATCGGCTGGAGCTGTTTCTATAACAAATGCTATTGGATATTGCTTCTTCTCTGTTACTCTGCAAATTAGGACATTTTGTAGCTTTTTAAAGCAGCTTGAATTTTCTCCTGCCCACCCTCCCCCACCCCAGCACTCTTTAAATACTCTTGCATCTCTCAGAAATCTGCCCAATCGTTTTGAGTGCCACTCATAGTGCAGTTGTCCCAGGGCTCCTCTCTATTTCTTTCAATACTACTGTGTTACTGCTGCCTTACTATTTAATTCTAGGCCAAAGGTTCTAAAACAGAGTTTATGGGGTTTCTGCCTCCTTGTACATGGCTTTATTAGGTCCCAAGTTCTGAGCCTGCATATTCTCCCATACTAGCTGTTTTCTCTTAACCACATACCCACCTTTATTTCACTCTTCAAATTACTCCCTCAGCTTATATCCTGCATCTTTAACTAATTATGGTACTAAAAGTTGTCTAAATCCCTATACCCTCTCCTCTACTAGTTTACCACTTCCAGTCAAACTATGCGATTACTACCTCTTTCTCCTCCTCTTCTCTTTCTTTTCCTCCCCACCCTCTCCATCCCTTCCCCTTCCCCTTCCCACACAAGATCCAATGTCTCTATTAAAGTTTACTTTTCCACAACTAATACCTACTCCTATGATCATGCTATAACCCCTGCACCCTTCCTCCACCTCTGGAGTCACTTCTGCTACCTCCCTTCAGCATGACTACTAACTACCACCTTGATTGCATTTATTAAGCTCCTACTAAATGCCACATTACACCCTAACTCCACATCCCCTATCCATAAATCCTATAAGTCCCATCAGTTCTATAAAAATCCCAAGTTACATTATACAATAATAGCTCTCCTGCTCCTCTCATCAGGAAATATTCACCCCAATCTGGGTCCAACTGCTTAAACTGTACCTGGGCTTCCCTAAAATAATCCTGTCCTCAACCCCACAACTCCTTTAACTCTGTAACATGGCCTAAATCTACTTCATCTAAACATACCTAGCCTACTGTCCAAATTAAATCTACTTCAAACCATGGTTGTCTCACTCCAGACATCCTAATCCTCACCGAAACCTGACTTAATAATAAGATTCCTGGCCATGTCATCTCAAACCCCAGGATATTCTCTAGCCAGACAATACAGAATTGGTATATGTGAGGGGTGTGGCAGTGTTCATCTCCTCTGCTGTACAATACATGGTTACCCTTTCCTCCTCTCTACCAGCAAATTACAAAGCCCTTGTCATTTGGGTATCTCTGCCCTACTCTATTCCCATATTTGTTGCGGGCATCTATTTTCACCCCAACCTTCCCTTACCTCTGGCCACTGACCTCACCACCACCATTGTTTCCCACTTGCAATCAGCTGAGCTGTTCATCATGGGGGATTTCAACTTAAACTGACTGTCTCCCTCACAAAACACGAAACAACATAGCCTCCCAAAATTTAACTCAGCTCATCCAAGAACCTACCCACCTGAGCATTAAATCCCAAAACTATATCTTGCTTGACTGGGACCACACTAGTCACCTGCATCGTGTCACCCAATCAGGCATTCTTCCTGATGCTCTAAGTCACCATCATTTGATCTACATGGTTCGAAAGATCCACAGGCCTAAACCAACTCATAAGATAATACTGACACACTCCTATAAATCACTTGACATAGACCCTCTCCTCCTTGACTTAGTAAATACCAAGTGGGCTCCGCTAATCACCGCACCACACGTAGATGATCCCCTAGCCTACTTTAAAGAGAAATTCCTTGCAATCTGGAATCATTATGCTCCCATCAGGCATACCAGAGTCCATGGTAACCATGTTCCATGGGTCATTCTGGAACTACTGGGCTGCCTCAGAGCAGGCGATCTAGCCTGGAGAAAACATAAAAGAACAAAATTACCCAGTGACTTTATCAATTACTGCAAACTCTGCAATGAGTATATTAAAGCTACAGAATTAACTAAATCCGAATACTTCAAATTCATTTTCCACACTAACTTAAATTCCCCTTCAAATTCTGGAAAGTTGTTCTGCCCTGCCCCCATTCTTAAAATAAACAATTCCTTACTGCAGATCATGCACCAGTTGTTGAGGCTTTCAATTCCTTCTTCACCTTATGCACTTCTGCCCTACTTGCCTCCCTCCCTTCCTGCCCTGCTCTAGCATCCCCCTCCAAAAGTGACAATTATGACCCATGCCATACACATGACCACAATTCCTTCTCATTTTCTCTGGTCTCACCTGTTGACACCCTTACTGCCTTGCTATCTATAGACCCTTCTAAAGGCTGCTCTCCCCGTGAACTAGACCACAAGCTTCTCTACCTCTCTGCCTCAGCTATTGCTTACCCACTCTCAGTAATCCCAACCTTCTCTACTTGTCATCAGTAGAAGTCTCTACACCCTGGAAGCATGCTGTTGCCCTCCCCTTCCCCAAGGGTGATGACTCCTCCTCCTCCCCAGGAAACTATCATCATATATCTTTGCTCCCTACCCTAGCGAAACTCCAGGAACATTCTAGTTCTCTCTCTCAATTCTCCTCCTTTCTCTCCAACTCAAATTTCTTTACCCTGTTCCAGTCTGGATTTCAGAAAAAATATTCTACCACTGCCACCCTACTCAGGCTCACTGATTCAGTCCTCACTGGAATGGACAATGGCTTGATCACCTCTGTCACCTTTGTCGACCTTGCCAGGGCATTCATCATGGTTTCCCACACCCTGCTTCTTCAATCCCTCTCCTCAGCTGGACTCTTGCTATGTGCAACAAACTAGTTCAGGGCCTGTCTCACAGGACATACTCAGTCAATAAGAATAGCTGATTCCAGCTCTTTTCCTTGCCAAATTCACACTGGAGTATCTCAGGGTTCTGTGTTGAGTCCCCTTCTTTTCTCCATTTTTCTAACTGATTTACTGTCAGCCTGCTCCTCCTTATCCATCCACATGTACGCTGATGATACCATCATCTTCACCTTAGTTCAATCTCCTACTGATGTGGAAGCCAGACTACAGCTAGACTTTAATAAGCTCAGTCACTGGCTTGCCTCTCATCAGCTCTTTCTAAATACCAAGAAAACAGATGGGCCAAAACTAGAGGCCGTCTCCTCTTTTAGGTACATTGGGGTTTGGCTGGACCAACATCTCATCTTCTCTGGTCACATCAACGCCATCCTGAAAAAACTGCGCCCCAATCTCGGCGCCCGATACAGGAACTATAATTGCATTCCTCTTATGGCAAGGTGTGAGATTGTCCAAAAGATGATGCTCCCTATTTTTGACTACTTTGACATAGTCTACAGTGCTGCTCCAAAATCCACCCTGTCGAGATTGAACCTCCTTTTCAACTCCTTTTGCCACTGTGCCTTAGACTCTTCTCTACATACTCATCACTGTGACCTCTACCACTCCCTGTCATTCCCTTCACTTGCTAACAGGCACCTCTCCCACTGAGCCAAACTCATCTCTAAATTCTGGCATGGCTCTTTTCCTTTGTACTTCTCCTCCTCTCTTTCTACTCCTCCCCCACCCACTCATTCCTTATGATCTAGGGATACACACACTTTTGTGATTCCCCCACTGCTCTACTCTTGCAGGCCAGTCTGCTTTCAAACACTGCTTCCTCAAAATCTAGAACACTTTTCCCCAACAAATTTGTCACTCATCATCCTTGCATTCCCTCTCCTCTGCCCTTCATAATTCCTCTCCTCTAACGGTTCTTGTTTTCCTGATTCCTAACACATCTCTCTCTCTCTCTCTCTCTCTCTCTCACTCTGTTGCACTTCTACCCTAGCAGGGGATTGAACAATGCTTATTCAGTTGCACTTAAGTACATTGAGCTTGCACTTCAAAATGTTCATTTAATTGTAATCTGATTTATCTTGATTGCACTTTGGACCCTGTATTAGTGACTCCTGTATTTTGTTATGTGTATCTTCCTTTGTACTCCCTTCCCCAGGTCACACCAGGAGACGAGCAACTTGTTGTTCAATGTGCCTTCCTGGTGAAACATTTCAATAAATAAACAAAATAAGTAAATACATTTTTAGTTTCCTGCGGCCCCTGAGATTCTAAAGTTTTGTTTGGTGGAGTCTGAAGTAACTAGTATTTTTGACTTTTGAAAACAATTCTTCGTAATTGTTTGCTTAATCAAACAGTACTTCATTTTAGAGGAAAGTTTCCTGGGAGCATAGTTAGAGAAAAAAAGAGCTGCACAACACTTAATGACAGTATTTAAGTAGTGATGTACTTAACATTGTCTTATAGGTCACAACCCCTTCCTTTCCCTGAACAAGCAAGGCAGATAATGAGCTTGGAGAAAATAGCCAGAACCATGTATTCATTGACAGCCAAGTAGAACTGGTAGGAAAATATAACATATCAGTCAATCAGGTGTGACATGCCCACCAAGGCAGTCATAGCAGATCTTTTTTATAACCATATCAGTGAAATATTTATAAGTGGCCCACTTCTCCACCTCAGAAGGGGACCAACACACTGGGTTCCACTTCATGAGGGACTCAGTCTTCTGAGGTATGAGGGGTTGCGCTACAAGGGCTAATCACTAAAGTATTCTCCCCCATCAGATGGTGCCACTGACTGTGGGCCAGAGACTAAAGGTTATCCTTCTGACTATAAACTGGACCCCTTATAGGTAACCAGGCACCTATGCCTCACCTCTCCTCAGCCACATGGTAATTCACCTGCAAAGATATGAGATTCCCTGTTACCCCCTCTGTACTAGCCTGTGAGACTACAATGCTGCCATAACTACATGACTGTGCTGACCTGCCTAACCAATCTCACAACTGCTAAAAACATTGGCGAAGGAGGCAAAAAAAATGGAAAAACCCATGGGAAAAAATGGTGACATTCCTCCTTGACCCCTAAGGTCATCCCCTGAATGGGACAGTGAGTTCTCTGATCTCATGGTTTCATACCCGTGCTTTCTTGAAGGGAAGGTTTGGGTACATTTCGGCTGATAGAGGAAGCTGAATGTGGGAAAAGCCCCAGACACACAGCCTTAAATAAACCAGGTTCTGCCCTTATAGCATGTAGTCTCCACTCTCTGGGATCCTTGCCTGCCTGTCTGACACAGCCTCTAGTGGGTGGAAGGTAACCTCCTGCCTGTTCAGGTATTGTCTGGAGGTGTGCCCACAATCAAACCTCACCTACTGCAATTCTTTGCAGGCTCTTCTATTGTCTTATAGGTCACAAACCCTTCCTTCCCATGACAAAATGAGACAGATGATGTCCTTGGAGGAAATCAGTACAGCCATGTATTTTTTAACAGACAATTAGAATTGGTGGAAAATGAACCAAATCAATCCACCAGGCATGATGTGTGCAGCAAGGTGGTAATAGTACATGTTTTTTTATAACCAAATCAATGCTTATTTATAACTACTCCTCTCCTCCCCTTCGGAGTGGGGCCAACATAATAGGTACAGCCTCATGAGGGACTCCGGCCTCTGAGGTATGAGAGGTGACGCTACACAGGCCAGTCACAAAGGTAACCCACCCTTCAGAGGATGCTGCTGACCGTGGGTAGGAGCCAAAGGGTTATCTTTCTGACTACAAACTGGCCCACTTAGAGATAACCAGCCACCATGGCCTCACCTCTCCTCAGCCTCAGGGTAATCCGTTTACAAAGATGTGTGGTTCCCCTTTACCCCCCCTCTGTATGAGCCTGTGAGACTACTATGCCACCACACGATAAGCATCCTTCTGCTACTCAGCCACTGGATGATCACCATCTGATTCTCATCTCCCACCAAGCACATCATGTCAGGAATTCTTCCAAAACACATTGTATTGTCTGCTACAATCCTGCCAATCCCCAAGTCAGATTAATGCACTCCATCAATAGCATAAAACTGGGGGAATTTTATAATTATCTCACATGTTAAAACACCAGACCACAAATGAGTCCATAAATCCCCTCATGTCCATATGTGTCAGTCTGCACATGCTCTTTATTGCACTAGGCTTGTGAGCTTAATGCCAGTGCTGTCAGAATCATGTGTGACCACACAGTCTGCATGTTTGGCCAGTCACAAGGCAAAATACAAAGTTCTCTTTCATCAGTCATAACTGTTTCAGCAATTTAACCACATGCATATTATTGCCTCCTAGGTGGGTGACTAGTGCAACTAGAGGGCTGTGACATTGTGATTTAATCCATGGGATCCAGCCTCCCCACTTCATCCACCACCAGTGGATCCATGAAGAGATTCTCACCCCCTCAGAACTGCCTTGCTCAGACTGTTGCCCAGTACATGAAGAAGTGGCCACAGATCCACATTCATTTCCTCAGGGAGTCATGACCCCTCAAAGCAAAACAAAAGATTAAAATAATTGTGTCTGCACATAACACTCAAATTCTTGGGACTCCCAATGATCCAGTGACAGTATCTGCATTTCTGCCCCGTTCTCTACCATAGCATGGGAGGCAGCACCTATACAAAAGGAGTAGGTATTGTACTCCTGTGAGTCAACCTCCAGGGCCTCATCCAGCATGTTCCAAAACTGAACAACCACCTCTGAAGGCACTGAGCACACCCATGGTAGCTCTTCCCAACCATGCACCAGAAGTGCTGGGACTGCTTGGCAGCTTGCGATCCTGTTTGTTTGGGACCCCCCCTGGCCACC
Organism: Neoceratodus forsteri; assembly: GCA_016271365.2. Classification (NCBI taxonomy): domain Eukaryota; kingdom Metazoa; phylum Chordata; order Ceratodontiformes; family Ceratodontidae; genus Neoceratodus; species Neoceratodus forsteri. Next base: position 1,214,787,709 of record CM057453.1, on the reverse strand, counting down.
CTTTCTAACATTTACAAAAAGGAAAAGGCCCACGTAGTATCTGCCTGGCCCGTAACCCAGAAAACAATACCTACCTGCTATAAGCTGCCCCACAGCTGCCAGCATGGACCTTCCTGCCTCCTGTGGAGGACATACAATCATAGCTGTTCCACTAGGGATGGGTCACCAATCCCCAATCTCGGGGCCTCCTGTACTCTTAAGAAATTTTCTATTCCCCCAGTATACCACCATAACAGTAAAATATCAGATGATAAGAACCTGCAACTACATTTTGCAGTATTTTTTTTAATAGTTTTCATCTTTAGTTGACATCTGGCATTCTGTAGTTATGTTAAGTTTGTCAGGGACTGAAGTAACTGTAGTTGTGAGTTTTGAAAACAATCTGTTTTGGAACAAAGGTTTCCTGGGAGTATGGCTAGTGAGATAAGAGCAGCACAGAATTATACACAATGACAGCATTTAAAGAGTGATGTACTTAACACTATGCAAACACTTTTTTTTTTAGTATAGTTAATGCATTAAAATGCTTGAAAGCAGCAGTTATAGTATCGACTCTATTCAAGTTTGAAAAAAGTTGCTGGAGGAACTGCCACAATGACTATTTATACATGACCAAACATGTCAGGATATTAATGGTACTGTCCAAGAAATTAGTGATGCTGGAACTTTGCTCTTTTTTTGTTTCTGTACAGATTCTATCATTCTTACACCAGGCAGATAAAAACATTAACATACAGTATGTGTTCTACTTTAGGAAAACTTGGCAGTCAAAATGAGGAAAATATAATTCTCCTCCTTGCTGAAGAAGCAAATCATGTAGTAAATGAAGTCTGTTTTTCACAGAAATATTTGAGTGTTGGTAGAGCTTGACATGAACTTGAGAATAACTCTATGTTTGATCTCTGAACCCTTATGGAAAAATGTAATATGCTATTTTTCCAGATTCACTGCATAAATACAATATGCCAAAGATTGGGAAACCTGTTCAAGGCTAAAATGTGGAATATTCTGTAGTGTAATGGTGAAAGTGATAGGCTTTGACAAAGAAAGATATGTGTTCAATTCCAACAGTCAGTAGAATGTTTATAACAAGAATAAACCTGAGAATAGGACCTTATGCCATTACATGTTTTTTCTCGGGTACAAACATAAAATGTTATTATTACAACATAACCATTAATATTAATAAAATGTAAGCTTCATTCAAGTGCATAGGTTAATGATTCTTTTTTAATGTTATTGTGAGAAAGCTGGGTTATGGAATTTGTAAAACCTTCATGAGCATTTATATTATTCCAATGCATGCTTCTTGCAAGTTTAAGAAAGAAGCAGAGTATCTGCTGTAGTGAAGCAGTAAAGCTGCTTGGATTTGGAAGAAAAGGTTAATAGGACAGGTCCCACATTGAAGAGAGCTGTCATGAACATTTAAATTATTAAGATACATGTTTCTTATTTTGTAATTTACACTACACATTTGAATCACAGGACTATGTTTAATGGACTAAACAACAGTTTGGTGGGGTCAATAATGTTGGTGCTGCTTGATTTGCCTGAGTGTGATATACATACAACGAGCATGCTCCCACTCCAGTGTAGTGAAGAACTAAACTCCACTTCTTACTCTGACATGTGTGCTCAATAAACGTAACTGCACTTGATTCAAACCTGTGTGCAAACTTAATAGAGGTGGCATGAAATGTTTGTCTCAGGAACATTCTGTCAATGCTGCTGATAGGGGCTAAATAATTTATGAGTAATTTTTAAACTTAGTATTTTCAAGAGTGGTGATCCACAGTGCTGTAGTGTTAAAATTGTAAATATAAATGAAAGGGTCAATTGATATGTGAAATGATTTATTTCCTGTGTTTTCTTTAGAGGTTCCATGGGGGCACTTCTCAAGAAACATTTCCACATGGGGCTACGCTGCATGATCCTCGGTAACTTACAAACCCGCATCCTGACTCCTTTCACCGTACTACCCATAGCATTGCTTTAGTCTGACTGATCCTCTGCTTTATCTGGTTTACAAGTATCTCTGAAAACACTAGCCAAGAGGTTCTGCTCCTGAGCTTTCTACAACTCACCTAAATTGGTTCATGATACATTATAGGATGTAACATCCACAGACCTCTTCTTCTTAGAACTGACATTTGATAGAATTTAAGCATATGTGTGTGTGTGTGTGTGTGTGTGTGTGTGTGTGTGTGTTTTGGGGGGTATGTGAACATGGCAGGTGTGGGGTTTGCTGAGTTAGGCTTCTATTTAGATTTTCATTTAAATTTTTTTTTTTCATTTTATTTATTTTATACTGAAAGGTCTGTGGTCAACGCCCATTTTCACAGACATCAGATACATGGAGTTACAGTGTGTTATTACTCTTAGTTCACACACTATGAGGCCTATGCACCACAGCAGGGAGAAAGGTGTGGAAAATACAGGATACATGGCTTGCAGCTGCACACCGTGCAGGACCCACCCAGCACACAGCATGCATGACCAGACCCGTGGACCACACAGAGGCAGTGAGCGGCACCAAGGAAGGTGTGGAATGGGACTAACAGGTGGCAGAGGAGGGGACAGGGTACCCGTTTCCACTCTTTGACCCCACCATAAAAGGAAAACCATGCCTGCCAAACCACACACAGGAACATGAATCCCCAATGCAGAGGAGGTGCGGAATGAATGGCAGATACAAGGGAGGGTGTGGAGCATGTCATGCACAGCGACAAGGAGGGAGAGCAGGGGAGGCACACGCCGGGCCAGGACATGGAGGCCCCCACATTGGTGGGACCAGGCATTCCCAATCATCCAACTTCACTGGGTCGCAGGTTGCCATGATGGTGAGCAAGATCTGTGCCAGCCAACCATAACAGGCTATACAGCATGCACAGCCTCTCCACCCCTCCAGATGTGAAGTCGTGCCTGTGGTTGGAGGAGAATGCCACCATCAATGCTGCCAGACCAGATGTCAGGATGATAACAGTGATAAAGCACAAATGGTGGGGCCTGCAGATCACCATGAAGAGGCATCTGGTGGCAGCAGCATGCAAGCAGCATGGCACGGGAGGGGGGAATCACCTGCAGAGGAACCTGAGCTAACCCCAATAGAGTGGATGCTGGCGGATATGATCACGGTGGTGAGCATCCATGGAGTGGATGAGGGTGAGGACATGTCAGCAGGTAGGCACAGCACAGATGTACTACACACCCATGCACAGGTCACACACAACCGCCAAAGCCTAACATCTCCCCCCCATGAGCCAACTTGCCAGCCACAGGTGACAGATGTGGTGATGACTAGCCAACGTGGACACTGCATACCATGGAAGCAGGACATTCCCAGCTGATGAAAGACAATATCACAGGTAATCCAGGGTCTGTATGGGTGGGGACACAGGTCTTGCAGCATGAGCAGTGCATGCAACACATAGCCTACCATCTACATCCCACAGGTGAAGACAGCCGGCAGAGCCCACAGCACCGGCCGTGGCCCCCCAACAGTGGTGCAGGAACAGACACAGAGTCGGATGTAACTGGACATGGCAGGGACCCACGGAGGTGGAGGGACACAGGGTGGCATGCAGAGCAGCCGCACAACACAGGACACACAAGAGCCATGCATGGCCAGCCAAAAGAGTGCACCTGGCCTGCCCCAGCCATGCCATGGTGTGTGTGCACACACCGTGGTCATCATGGACCCCGACAGTGGTGATGAGGGCATGTACACCAGGACAACAGGGAGCAGCATGGCGGCATGTGCCATAGTGATCTCCAACCGGCAGTACAGTGAGCTGCAGCAGCTGGAACAGGACTTCCTGGAGGCACAACAGCAGCACACAGAGGCACTGGTGGCACTGACCAGTGCCGTAACTGCCGTGGGATGTGACATAGTGTGCATTGTCACATCCCAGGAGTGATCGGAGATGACCATCATGGGCTGGGATATGCCACCATGGGCAACAGGTAGATTGAAGCACCAGGAGCAGGGCAATAGTGCCCATGCAGCACCAGCAGATGGGGTCACCAGCAGGAGGACAGGGAAATGCGCATTGGAGATCCAACACTGGCTGAAACCACATCACTGCGATCGGATGCTGACACAGACATGCTCGCGGGGATACCGGCAGACTCATAGCAGTGGTCGGACATGAGGGGCAACCAGGTCACCAATGGTGGGGATTATGGTCCGGCAATGGAAGATGGCACCGGGCAGGAACCTGCGGCCTCTGCCAACCCACGGTAGATACCACAGCGCAGGGGTTATGTTGGCAGGGCACTGGGGCAGACACACAGGTGGGAGACACGGGTGTCTGGATGGGAGTATGCCACATCACAGGGCACACAATGGCCATGACATGCCGGACCAGTGCACCGCCAGGCTGCACCATGGATGTGGCCCTGGGCCAATGCACATGGTGCTGCCCACACATGCACATGCACCGGCAAGGTACACAGGGCATGGGGCAGCACATGATGATGGTGGCACAACACATGTTAGGACCTTGGACACACGGGAGGGGGAACCCTGTGCAGCTGGCTACCTTGCTGTGGTACGGGGATTTCACACCAAACATCAGCCATGCCTGTGGGCATGCACCACGGGCACTGCATGGCCTAGGAATGCCCTCAGACATGCCTCATCATTGGGCATGCATCAGCCACCACGGCGCCACCTGGCATAGCCAGCGCGGGCCACAATGGTATGATTACTGGGCTGCAAGGCTGCACTTGAACGTGGGCCAACATGCCTAGCAGTGGAATGTGCCATTGACGACCGCCGCACATGCTGCATGGCCTGCTGCAATCTCCTGGCCATGCGCCGGACCATTGGCCTCACACTCCGGTGGCATGTCTAGGGGCTCATAATGAGGCATCGGTATACCCTTATGCACAGCCATGTTGTGCAGCAGCACGCAGACAATGAAGACACGGCAGGCATGCATTGGACACAGCACCACGGTGCCCCGGTGTGGTCCAGACACTGGAATCGCATCTTCATGAGGCTGATGCTCATCTCCACGATGGCCCTCATTCTCTGTTGTACCAAGTTGTAGGTGACCTCCACTGCATCCCCAGGCACCAGGTAGGGCATCAGAAGGTACTGCTGCAATGGATAACTGCTGTCACCTGCAAGAGAGAGGGGAAATGTTAGACATGGCATGCGCATGTGTTACAGCTGCACAGGGGCAGCGACACCTACCCAGCAGCCATCCGTCGACATGTCCCGCATGGAGCCAGGCACCGAGACCTGAACCATCCAGGATGTAGGTGTTGTGGCATGACCCAGAGTACCGTGCTCACACATCAGTGTACAGGTTCCCTGTATCAGAGATGACCTGGCAATTGATGCTGTGGAAGCATTTGCAGTTGCAATACACTGCCTCATAGACCGTGGGTGACAGGATTGTGAGGTGCGTGCCATCCACTGCACCGAGCACGTTGGGCATTCTGTGCATCACATGGAATGCCTGCTTCTTGGCAAGGACCTCGCTGGCCATCTGCGGGAGATGGACATGGTCCTGCACATGTGGCAACAGGGTGTCTGTAACCTGGCCAGTGCCCTGGACTTAGACAACTAGCTCACATCGACCACATCACCGGCAATGCGCTGGGAGGACCCTGTCGTGTAGTATGACAGTGCATACATGACCTTGGTCTCCACGGTCATGGTCATGAACTGGTATGAACGTGGGCCCATGCTGTCCTGGACCATGTCGCACAGGTATTTAACCATCGGCCATGTCAGCCAGAAGTGGTCGATGAAGTGTGTGTCCCATAGCCCACTCCCATCCATTGGGTGCTGGAACACACGCTCATAGAAACGTAGAAACATAGACTTTGACAGCAGATAAGGACTGCTTGTCCCACCTAGTCTGCCCATTTCTCTACCTACTGGATAAGCTGCAGAGCCGAGTTAACCAACAGCCTATTTCTTCCTACCCCCCCACAAGAATTGCCTTATGTCTGTCCCATGCATTCTTAAATTCTCCCACAGTTTTAGACTCCACAACCTCCTCAGGAAGGCTTTTCCATGCATCCACCAAACTCTCTGTGAAAAAAATACTTCCTTACATTACCCCTGAGCTGTCCCCCCCCACCTCTACCTTGCAATTGTGTCCCTTGTTCTTGCACATCTCATTTTCTGAAAGATGCCACCCTCTTGGACTTTGTTGATTCTGCTGAGGTACTTAAAAGTTTCTATCATGTCCCCCCCTTCCTCCTTTCCTCAAGGATATACATATTACGCTCCTTTAGTCTCTCCTTGTATGGCTTCTCTTGCAGACCCTGCACCATTTTAGTTGCCCTCCTCTGGACTGCCTCCATCCTATCTATGTCCTTACAGAGATGGGGTCTCCAGAACTGGATGCAGCACTCCAGATGGGGTCTCACCAAATGTCTGTACAATGGGATAACAACTTCCTGTTTTCTGCTGGTGATTCCTCTGCCTATACATCCCAGTATCACCCCAGCCCTCCCTACTGCCTTCTCACATTGCTTGCCAATCTTTAGGTCATCTGATATGATTGCCCCCAGGTCCCTTTCCATTTTTGTTGTTGTTACTACCTCCCCCCCATTGTGTACTCTTCCCCTGGGTTTTTGTTTCCCAGGTTCATTATTTCTTTGGATTGAATCCAAGCTGCCATACTTCTGACCATTCCTCCAACCTTGCCAAGTCCCTTCTCATCCTTTCCACACCTCCTTGTATATCAACCCTGTTGCAGATCTTTGTGTCATCTGCAAAGAGGTATACTTTTCCTTCCAGTCCCTCTGCAATGTCACTTATAAAGACATTAAAAAGTACTGGACCCAGTACTGAGCCCCTCGGTAACCCACTAGTAACCCCCTTTCTTCAGAATGGACTCCATTTACTATTACCTTGTGTGTCCTGTTGTCTGCCAATATTTTACCCAGGCTACCACCCACCCTGGGACCCACTCCCAGGCTGGCTAATTTGTTTATTAATCTTTTGTGTAGGACTGAGTCAAATGCCTTGCTAAAGTCTAAGTAGGCCATGTCCACAGCCCCTTGTGGGTCTGCTACTTTGTTCACCCAGTCAAATAAATCAATTAGATTCATCTGACATGACCTTCCCACTGTGAACCCATGCTGCCTTGGGTCCTGTGCCCTACTGGCCTCTAGGTACTCAACAGTTATTTCCTTCAGAAGTGATTCCATCACTTTCCTACCACAGAGGTCAAACTGACATATCTGTAGTTTCCTGCCTCTGTCTTGCTCCCACTTTTGTGAAGGGGAATCATATCCACCCTCCTCCAGTCCTCAGGTACCACACCATCCTCCCATGATTTGTTAAAAAAGGTAGTCAGTGGTGTCACTAGTTCTCCCCTTAATTCTTTTAGACTTCTGGGGTGAATCCTGTCAGGCCCTATTGCTTTGTCCACCTTCAGTTTTAGGAGTTCTTTCAGAACCCTTTCTTCTGTGAAAGGACTGGGATCGACCCCCCTATCCAGAGTGCTTCTGTTAATTGGATTAGGAACCTCCCCCTCCTCCTCTTTTGTGAATAATGAGCAGAAGTATTCATTCTTACAATTTACTTACAACTTACAATTTTAGTATGTCTTTAATTGGGGTGGGGGTTGTTTTTCAGTAACTGCGTTCTTATACACATTGTGACACCCAAAATTTGATTTAAGAGTCATCTGCTCAAGTAGTTGTTATCTTATAAGTCAATTTAATTTATATGCAGTGGAATTCTTTGTATGTCTTCTGCCCTAAGCACCTCTGACCCTTAGACCCTCTCAGCTAAGGTGGTATGGTACTGTTAAGCTTCTCTGACATCATCTTTTGATTTTTTAAATGAGTATTTTGAACCAATGGGGATATTTTCTACTTTTTTTCTGCATGATTTGGGTGTTAAAAGTATTGGTTTTTCTAAATGACTGTCATTACGCTTCTGACGAAGGACTTGATGGTCCGAAAGCTAAAGGGCTTTGTTCTTTTTGTTACATCTATGTTGGTCCAAAAAAAGGTATCAAATCATTTGATTCTGGATCTAAGTTGTAATTGAAGGACCACTGGCCTGCATTTCCCTATGCTATTAATATCAGCATAGAGAACAATAACTGGTTCCTTTACTGAGCCTCTAGCAATACATCCAAAGCATGTGATCCAAGACCCTTACGCATAGAAGGCAACAGAACATTTTATGATCTGTTCCTGTCTGCATAAACCTTATTTGGGACTCAAAGAATTATCTACCCCAACAGTCAATTTTGTATACTCATATTTTTACATCTCTCCCCTTCAGGCCATGGGTTGGCCTGTGCATGACTAGCCTTTGTCAGACACAATTGCCTCTCATACATTAACAACATTCCTGTCCGGTGAATAGTATGCAGTATGTTCTGAAAGTCTATAAATGTTTTTCCTACCCCTCTACCTGACCATGACTGTTACCTACTGCCTGATAAAGTGCAACCCCCATCTCTTGCTAGTGAGTCTTCCCTTCCAACTTCATCCTCTTAAGCTAATGTTATTGCCATGCAGGACTCATTAAAATGCAGTGTCACTAAACTTTTCCTTGCCCTATTACACCAGTACATAGTTTGCTGCCTCTCAGAGTCTTCACTTCAGCTCTAAAATTGTCAACTAGCATGCAGTTGTTGAAGATGACTTCCCTCTTGCCAAGGGCAATGAAGGAAAAAAAAGAATTATCATTCCAATGCCACTCTAGCATAATTAGAACTTTTTTTTATTAAAATATTTCTTTAAGAACTAGTAAATCAGGAGAATAAAACAGAATAAAATAAAATAGAAAGATCAGCAGCAGCAATACAGGTGAATCTAGCCATACCCATACTAAAATATACTGCAGAGCAATGCAATTAATAATTATTCTGGCTATGCTTCACAAAATTCTTTTCAATTCTGCGATGTCATAATTAAGCCAAAACTAAAGTAGCTGTAGCATGTTTTTTTTTTTACAGATTGTATTTTTTTAGTATAATAAAAATAAGGCAAGCATTTTTCTGACTGACCAATATAGAACAGTCTTTCACAGTTGTCCAGCATATCTACAATATGAAACAAGTAGTACCCTGTGAAAAACAATGCTGTCTGGTATTATAACTGGCTCTTTTTCTTCGCCCTTACCTACTGAGTAATGTTGGCTCTTTCTCTTGTCCCTACAAACTGTGTCAGTTTCTGTACTGTACTGTTGTAACCCCTCACCCCTGCCTTTTAGCAAAATGACAGGTGGTATGCTGTTGAAGCTGACAGCAGTACCTGGTGGGGACTGGGTTCGGGGAAGATAAGGTTACTCAGCACAGGGGGCCTAGGTTTGGCTACTCTGCACAGGGGCACCCAAGTAAATCCGAACACAGGAAGCAATAACTGTAATGTCCAGAACCAGGAATGGGATTCTACAGTGTGGCTTTTATTCACATCCAAGCTGAACAAACAAAGCATAGACGGACCCCCACGGGGCTACATTCCTGGTAATGCAGATTAGAGACTACAGAACACTTTATCACTATTTCCAGCCCTCAGTTTTGGGTACACAGCCCGACTTGTACATGCTTGGGTTTTCCCCAGACCCGGCCCCTCCCATGGCCACTTGATCAGTGGTCCATTTTGGGAAATGAACCAATTATCCTGTTGTGGCTCCGCAAACCACCTTAGAGCCTTCGACTCCTAGAGGGAATTCTCCTTCCAATCCCAGATCTGGGTACTTCCTTTATCACTGGCCAAGTGCATGAGGCAAAGTAGAAATCCACAGAGCAAATCCATAGAGGTGGACCTGGTCACTAAAGAAGGGGGGTCTCCCATCTCCAGCTCCCACAGTCCATACCCGTCCATTTCTCTGGAAACTAAAACAACTCTTTTACTGAAAGCTTGGCAATGTAGATTCCTGGATAGATGTTTGTCACATCTCCTCTACATATCTAGAATTCCCATAAGTGCTGGAACTTGAACATACTTTTACTTTTTGGCTAAGCCTATTACTCTAGGCCTCCCACTATTTCAGTAGTCCAATCCCCACATGTCACACTAGTCCCAGGATGAAAAACATAGGACCTTTCAGGAAGAGCAGACACTCACCCTCCAGTTGCAGGTGTCCCACAGGTGATTCACAAATCTTCTTGTTCTCCCCAAAACTCTGGAACAAATAGGCAGCTTCTCCATTAGTAGCAGAACCAGGGGGTTGTCCCTGGAATATGCAGGAAACCCTTTCCTGCCCCCATCCCCAGAGAGAGGGGGCACTGAGACCCGAATCAGCAGTCTCCACCACTTACAATTATCTTCTGTGTCTCTCTTTTAGTGGAGACACACACCCTTTTACCTAAATGTAGCCCTCTGTCATGGCTGAGGCTCCAAGAGCCTACACTGAGCTGCTGTGCTGCTTTGACAGCAAGCTTCCAACACCAACTGACCACAGACTACTGTTCAAACCTCCCAACATTCTATTCCAAACTCCCTGCTGCAGATTCCATTGTGGCTCATGCAGCTGCAATAGTTCTATGGTGATGTCATCCCTCAGTCTCAGCTGAAACTGAGAACAGAGTGAGACAGTGTGAAATCCATTTAACTGGAGTTTCACAAGCTGCCTTCCCTGCCTTCCACTAAGTCTTACTGGGATTCTAGTAACCCCGGGTAACAAGGGGTTTATACTCACCCTTGACCAGGAAAATGACTGTCCGCAGTCTTTGTTTACCCAGCTTTAGGCCATCCCACCCTATGTGGTACCTGCGGAAGGGGATGACCAGGCCCCCTCCTACCATGTGCAAGCACAGGCAGGCAACACTAAGGGCCTAGAGGCCTTTAGCTGACATATCAGCCTCTACTCCACCCACTTACTATGGACACCTAGTGGCTCTGGTAGAACTATCCAGAGCATAGCCCTAATAGCTCAGCACTGCAGTCCCTATGGCCATTCAGGACCACAGCCTGACTATCCCCCCCTAGCTCTCTAGGGAAAATCTATCTGCTTTTGCTTAATACCCCAAAAACCAAAACAACATGGGGACCTCCCCGACCTTGGGCAACCTGCAACCACACACCATTAAAATACCACATTTTATACCATTTTACTGCCTCCTCCCTACCCCCACAACCACACCTGTGGAAGGAAAGGGTTAACACAGTAACAACAACAATAACAACACCACAGTACTTTAAATTACTACACACTAAAGTACTAATGAGGAACTCCGATGAGCCCCACCTCCTCTTCTTGTCTTCTCTTCTATCTTCTCCAGGACCACCTGCAAGAAAAAGAAAGACAACACACACTCCTGATCTGCATATACAGTCTACCTAAACTCCCTACCATCAAAACACTGAAGAATCCCAAAAAGATTTTTTTAGAAAAGGTAGAAAAACAATATTTACATTAGAAAACAATGACATTATTTACAATACACATTTGTGGGGATGGAGTGTCCTAAAAGTCCCAACTAGTAAACACAATGCCCGAAGGCTAGTCCAATAAAGAGTCTCTCCTGGGCCGGAGCCCGGTGAAGCACAGTTCTAACAGGCCAAAGTCCCAAAGGGGAGAGTCTTTGCAGACAGTTCACACATTTTGGAGTCTGCTAGTGTAGGGTGTGTACTACAATGTCCTAAAGATAGAAAAGTTTGGACTTACCAGCCCCTTGTAGAATGGAAAATTCTGCACCGACCTGCACCTCTGACGAAGACTCTCCCTGGCATTTCTTCCGATACAGCTGGGAGGACATCTTCCAGGAACCACAGGAGGGCACATCTGGGAACTTCTGGGCTGATGTCATCTCTGGAGATGGAACCTTAGAACAGGAACAAAAAGAAAACAGCTGGTCCGATGTCATCCGATTACCAGGCGATAAGGCAGAATACAGCTGGGCTGGTGTCCTTTCTGGATCTGAAGTCATCTGGTGGGCCAGTCGATGGATTCTGGAAAGGCCAGTACACTGTAGAACTGATGAATGTGGGGCACCTTAATCCTGGATGTCCATATTGGCAGATCAATAAAGGCACTTCACAGTCTGGTGTGGCAGTACTGACTACCACTGCTCGGCTTTCCATTTAGTGGGCACGGGCACATTTGCTGGGAGGTCCTTGCACTGAGGCCAATAGTACCGGGGGTCAGGAGCTTGAATTATTACCCCTCTGGGTGCACATAATTCACACAGTGGGAAATTTCACGTCTCTCTCCATCCACTATTCGCACGTTGTCCTTAAACAGTGTCCTGCCTCTCTTCCACTGGGTATACTTCTCATGAAACAGTCTGTTCTTTACATGCTTGTTTGCCCCAGGATACACACCTTTCATTGCTTTGGCCAAGATCCAGGATTTCCTGCTGTTCTCAATCTCCTCCCAGACCTTCCCAGGAAAGGTAGGAAAGGTCATACCATAGGTCTCATTTGCCTTTCTATGAACCAGTCTCTCCTCTTTACTAGCTTTGGTCAATCTGAGACTGCTGGCCTGGCTTGGGGGTGGCCATTCCTGGTTCTGCCAGCTACGCATCCTCAAAGAAATTAGAAATGGATCCCTGACTTCTTCCTCTTGCAAAGCCAGGGCAGTGGCATCACCACTCTCTTCCATACATTCCTCTGAGGTAAGATCTTGAGGCTGTGTACCCGTTCCTTTATCACAAGACCACATAGGTTCCCCCTCATCTTCCTTTTCACTGAGGATCTGAGCCCAGGAGTGAGCAGTCATTCCATGGCCGACTGGATTATAGTCACTGGCTCCAGCTGCCACAAGACTCTGAGTAGTCCACGGACCATCTCAGCAGCACCTGGGCCAAGAATTGCACTGGCTGCCCCACCGGTGCCTTCCCCCTCGGAGGAGAGGGACCTGCCTGGTAAAGAGTTATGTCCAGGGTACCCGGGGGGGCTGCAATGTGGGGTGATGGGTGTCTGCATCAGGGTAGTATGGCAGTGAGGGGCATAGGAAGGCCTGAAGGAGAGGCTGGCCAGGAACAGGGAGCAAAAAAAGAACACTGTCGACCCCCCTTAGTCCTCAAACTGCCCCTAGTTTAAAAAATGCATTTTATGAACACTCAATTTCTGTAGACTGTGACGATGTTGCTGGTAGTTGGATTCTGATTCCTTTCTTCATTTTAACAGTGAAAAATAGACTGCCCACCATCCTGATGTTACCACACAAAAACATGTTTGTTTACATTCCTTAATCAGCTCCCACTGCATCTTTCCTGTACTTGGGAACACACCAACAGTCTGTCCACTCATGATGCAGTGGGAGCAAAAGAGATTATTGCATTATGAGTGGCTGCACTGTTTGGGGGATGTGTCTCATGTTCAGAAAATGTGCAGTATAAGTGGATCAAGGATTTCAAACAAAATAGTGTGACAAAGCAGTGGGGAAGGCTGTATGGTTGCTGGGTTGCATAGGTCAGGAAATCACCAGCAGAAGGATGGAGGTAATAATACCCCTATACTGACCACTGGTTAGGCTGCACCTTGAGTACTGTGTACAGTTCTGGAGGCCCTACCTCCATAAATACTTACTGTATAAAGGGTGGAGGCAGTACAAAGGAGGGCAACCAAAATGGTGCATGGCCTGCATCAAAAGCCCTATGGGGTAAGGCTCAAGGAACTTAACATGTACTCCCTGGAGGAAAGATGGGAAAGGGGGGGTATAATAGAGACATTCAAATACCTCACAGGCAAAATCAAGGTACAGGAGTGAAGCATTTTCCACAGAAAGATTTTGCTCAAGGACAAGGGGTCATGCTATAAAGTTAGAAGGGCAGAGGTTCAGAGTAAATGTGAGGAAGTACTTCTTCACAGAGAGAGTGGTGGAAGCATGGAACAGCTTATCAGCAGAGCTGGTGGGGTGGAAATGGTGACATGGTTCAAGAATGCATGGGATAGACACAGAGGGATCTTAGTGGTGGGGGGGGCACCAGAGACCAAGTAGGTTCTGCATCAACACTATAGGTAGGGAAAATAGGACAGAATAGATGGGCCATCAGGTCCTTATCCACTGACAGATTCTACGTTTCTATGTAAGGTTGGGTATAATCTCACCCACCAATAACATGCATATCATTTCTACTGAAAAAAGGAAGCATGTAAAACAACCAGCAACTTCAATTAATTTTAGAGATGATATGCAATCAGAAATTGTGGGTTTTCAACTAGAGATATTAAGATGCAAAAATGGTTGGCAGTGTCCCTTTAATAAAGTAAACACTGAGCATGGAATTATTCATGAGATAAACAATGTATATGTTTCATGGGTTCTAAAATATGGGGCATAACCAACTGGAAATTATCGAGGATAATGGATGGGCAACAGTGAACAACAACACTGTTGTTCACTTTGAGAGGTTGTCATGACAACCATGTAAACTTTGAGAGCAAAGCTCGAGAGACTTTTGGTTGTCATACAACCTTGAGAAGTGAACAACAGTATTGTTTACTGTTGCCCATCTATTGTCTTGCATAGTGTATGGGCAACAGTAAATCAGTTGGTGATCACTTCTTCCTTGCCATGATGTCAGACCTTGTCCACCCCACCCCCACACACACAACCCAACAGCAAGCTCTGCTCTGTCCCCGGTTCCCCTTTCTCTCAAAGAATATGTATATATTTTTTTCATAAATCTACAGTCCCCGACTGTGTTGAGGGCAACAGTAAAAGGAAATATGCCCATACTTTGAGTTCATTACTCCCTGTTCAGCTTTCTGTAACAGCACTCACCAACGTGGCCATTTCCTGAGGTCCGGAGCATTGTAAACTGCACATGTGCAGAGACGTTCTATGTTGTTGTACCATCAATGTGACTTACAATGGTACAACAGCATCGTGATGTCGCATCAATGGTACAACAAGACTGGAAAATAATGGAATTCAGTTAACATTAAGCCTCTCTCTTACACTATATTATAAGTAAAACTGGTCCTAACCCTATTGTTGCTGACCATGTTGGAACTAACAATATATAAAAAAGTGAAAAAAAAGGGGGGTATATACTGCATAAACTGACTATAGAGTTATGGGAAACAAACTTAAGCCCATGGGCTACACCTTTAGAATATTAGAAATACTGCCTGTACCTACAGTGTCTACAAGTGGAACAAACTCTGGTCAGAGCCGATATGGCTATGGAGGGCTTATGGGAAGCGTTTACCCATTATTTCTAATGAATTTGCACAATGCAGATCTGCTGAGAGGCAGTTTCAATGTGGTCTTCCTTTTACACATTTTTACAATGTATTTTCCTAGAATATGCCTCCTGATTGCTATGTATTTAGCCTGGATAGTTCACAGCAGAAATGGCATCTTATTTCCAGATGTGAAGCACTAGCATTAGGATGCTGGAATGTGTCATACATAGGTACATGATGTGAGCGGATGATAATGCCCAGTGGCCATACATCTCAGGCACTTGCATGTGGATCCATCGCCCCAGTGCCTTTGCACTACTCAGTGTCGGTGAAAGCCAATGCTGTACTCACTCACACTGGTACCGGAACAGGCATGTTACAGCCAACCTCCCATTTGTTTGTACAATTGAGGAACCACAAACACACTATCCATAGCCTGGAGCGTACACTACAAATGCCATTGCAGGATACCTCAGCAGTCCAGAGGGTGGCATGTTACGCAGGGGAACAGAGAAGAGTGTATGACAGCAGGAGGATACAGCATTGACAAGGCATGCATTGGAGGTATGTCAATTCCCTCTTATGGTTTGCCAGGGATATACACTCAGTTGCATACGCTGGTGGGTCCGCAGCTTGTGTAGTGTTCCAATGTATGGTATAGCCACTTGGGTCATTCTGGAGTGAAGGTCCCCAGCCCGGGTCCAGTGCAGTTGGTGGCTGGCTGTGGCAGGGCATGGAGGGCAGTGCCAGTCTCAGGAATAGCTAGGATATGGGGAGTGGGGTTGTCTATGTACCCAGGCAGTGGGTGGTAGTCCTCTATGCTATGTATATGGACCGTGGTTTCCTCTGGGGCGATTGGGTCTGGGGGGGGCCCTACACTATGGAGCTCTTCAGGTATGGAGTTGGATTGATTGGGGATTGGAGGGGGTACCTTTAGTCCACCAGGGCTGACAGGCTGCTGTGCACCTGGGTGCACTTCCACAGCCCACCTGTGGGTGGCTGGCTGGCTTAGGCCAGCTATTCATAGCCTAGCTGTGAGGCACGCTACTCTGGGCTGCTAGGGGTGAATTTTCCACTGAGTTTGCCGCAGCCCAGCATATGCATGGGCACATACCCTCGACTTGCACAGCATACTATTTGTGTGCACTCTGGTTCATTCCCTTGTGGCAGGTGCATCCCGCACATTTGAATATCATACTGTGGTGCGTTGTTGGAGTTGCATGGCACATCTCACCTTTCCACCAGGATATGCTGCTCATCTCCTTTGAATATGGGGGCCCTGGACTAGGCTACCCTGAAGAAATACATTATCAAAATGGAAAAATCATGGCCCCACTAAAAACAAGATATTGCTTCTAATCTGGGACAGCCTAAGTAAATACAGTGCAGAAATGTATAAATGAAGATCTGTATCACAATGCGATGTAGCATCTCCTCTGCGCTATCCAGGATACAAAATATAGGATAAGAAATATTTAAAGGAAATCTACTCTAAACTGAACTTCACAGTGGTCACTGACTTAAACAAACAGTTTCTTTATTGTAACAGTCACACAGGAGTCTGGTGTGCATATTTTATGGGACACATGCAAACAGAGGTGAGAAAGAATATGTGCCTCAGCTGGGACTTGAACCCAGGCTGCCTGGAATACTGTTCTGATTGTGCTAACCAGGTGTGCCACTGAGACAATTGGAACCTGGGCCATCTCTGAGTGCATTACTCTTTCTCAAATGCACAATCCAATGGCAACACAAATATTTATTTGAAACAATCACACAGGAGTGTGGTGTGCATATTTTATGGAACACCTACAAACAGAGGTGAGAAACAATAAGTGCCTCAGCTGGGACTTGAACCCAGGCCACATGGCAGTATTGTAGCCATGAGGATGGTGTGTTGTGTGTGTGTGTGTGTGTGTGTGTGTGTGTGTGTGTTTGTATGTACAAAATATAAGGTATGAAATATTTAAAGGAAATCAACTCTAAATTGAACTGCACTGTGTTCACTGACATAAAACAGTTTTTTTTATAACATATTAGAATGCAATATTTATTTTGAATGTTGTGGCCATGAGGATGGTGTGTGTGTAGAGAGAGAGAGTGTGTGTGTGCGTGTCTGTGTGTATGCTGCTGTACCTCAATATATTTTTTCCCCAAAAGAAAGTAAAACATGGCTTTTTATTGATACATATTTAGTCTAAGCAGTTCACTGAAGACCTGGCATATGTCTGCAACTGCTCATCAAATAGTGTCTATAGAGGTTAGAAAAACAGTGTAAATCACAGATTTGCTGGGGAAATGGTGACATTTATGAGGTATGAATCTTTCTTGAAAGACAACACATTCTCAAATTAAACTAGTATCAAGAAGTTGTTTAAATGCTTAGTATTTAAATGTGCAACTCTCCAGTTTCATAGGCAACCAATATTTAACAAGCTGTTTCAATTTTCTATTCAATTCAATTTTCTAATAAGCAGCTTAGAGTTATGTCTCCCACATTCTTAACAGAAAGAAGGGAATATTTTATTTCAGTTGGCATGGAAGGATACATTGAAAATGTCCAAAACATATGTTGCACGAAACTCCATTTTCAAGCTACAGATAGCAAAATGGCTGTAGGATCTGCCCACAGCCATGAAAAAGACAATCAACTCAACAGATTTGTAGTTGAAAGACTAGTCAAATAAAAAGGAAATTAAATTTGCAAAACATTTTGATCCTTTTAAACACAGGGTATACCTCTTTACTGGTGACAGACTACGACTGAACAGTAAGATTTTAAAAAAACTATTTGTAGCATAAAGAATTAAGAATGCGATTTAACATCAGTTCTACAAAGGTAACAGGGTGAAGGGGGAGATAGTCTCTGTAGGGATCAGTACCTGGGGCAAAATCCTAAACAGAGACTAAAACATAATAAAAAAAGCAAGGATATCTGGGAAAGAATGTAATTTCCTGCTAATTAACTCGGGGGCTCAATTCTCAAAGCTGCTGGTGCAGCACAAGTGGCTTGCATCATAATGAATAGTGCAAAGTGCCCCTTGCACCAGATGATGCATTGAGACAGATTCTTAAGGGCAGCCTGCAGCAACTGCAGGTTTCATGCGGGCTTTCGCCACCCATGTGCCCAAATATGGGCTGCAACATGGCACTAGGGGGCATGTGGCAGACACAAGCTGCCACATCCCGAATGTGGGATTCTCAGAACTCTCCCAGGGGGAGATTTTTAAATACCCTTAGACCAGCCATGGTTGGTCTAAGGGTATTTAGAAAAACTCCTCTGGGAGAGTTGCCAGTTTGTGGCAATATGCTGCAGTCCCCCACCCTCCTTTATCTCCAATGTCCCCATAGGTCTATGTAATTATATACCCCTTCTCTGGTATTTGAGTGGCTCCCCACCCTGATCGCTGATGTGCCTGTATAAAAAACAGTTGAAAATAACCCCTCCCTGGTAGTCTAGAGGTCCCACTCCATCCTGATGTGCCTGTATAATAAAATGTTGCGCAGGTCCCCTTCCCGATAATCTAGCAGTCCCCATCCCAATCTGGCCCATAATAATAAGAATCACTATTGCCCCCTTCCCTCATGGTCAAGTGGCCACCCATCCCTGATCTCCAGTGTGGCCCAGTATAATAATCATTATAAAAAGGGTCTGAGAAATGGAGCTTTTTGATTGGCTGCAAACATTCTAACAGCCTTATGTTAATCTTTTATTAACATACATGTAGAGGTTAGCCATATGCTGAGCAAGGTTTAACACTGTTTAAAAACATGTTTTATTATAATAGCAATAAGGCACTCCCAGGGATTATGTTAATGGTCAGTTAATCACCCTCTAGGGGCATGTGGCACTCGGCTACACCTCATGCCACAGTACACCCCTAGTAGGTGATTGATAGACCATTAACACAACCCCTGGTCATGCCTTATTGCTTAATAAACTTTGCCCACTTCCCTGGTAGTCGGGTGCCCCCCACTACAGCAGGTAGTGCCCACCACTCTGTCCCCCTATTCTGAAACAGAGCCAGTGACTAGCATAGCCCTCTTCTTACCTCCAGGGCTGGCCACAGACTGAACTGGCACTGTGCATGTACTGTAAAGTACTGTAATCAATGAGCACATACACTTTACAGTATGCACCAGGTGACAGTTCAGTTGGCGGCCAGCCACAGAGGTGAGAGGAGGGCCATGCCAGTTGCCAGCTCTGTTTTGGGATGGGAAGGGGGTGTTGGGCACTGCTTGTTGGGTTGGGGGGCCAATAGACTGCCAAGAAAGTAGGTGAAGTTAATAAATATTTATCCAGGCCACATTGGGGATTGGGGAGGGGGCCACCCAACCACTGGGGAAGGGGGCAATAGTAATTCCTATTATTATGGGCCACATCGAGATGGGAGATGGCTTGACTACCATGGAGAGCATCTGTACAACATTCTATTACATGGGCACATCAGGATATTTTTTTGGGGGGGACCACTAGACTACAAGGGACTAGAGTGCACACGGCCACCCTGCGGCTTGCGACTAACCATTTGGTTGCTCCATCTGTGTGGTGCATTGCCGTGGTTGCTGCAAGCCATGGAATCATGACCTATAGAGAACTGGGCATTGACACAAGCTGTCTTTTGCTGCAGCTTGCGTCAATCCAAGGGCTGTTTGAGAATCTAGCACAGAAAGTTTGAACACCCTTAAGAAGACCGAGTTGGAAGTCTTGTTGCTAAGTAAATCCAGAGATTGTTGAAGTTACTGAAACATTGTGATAAAATGATGACTTAGAATAGAAGGCTATTGTTGGATATAGTGTAGCCTCATCAAGTGCAACAGATAAAACCATAAGGGGGGTGTTGTCCTATATATAAAACAAGAGATAATGTTTGTAGAACAGAAAGGCATAAGGTTATAAGATATAAGCACAGATAAGGACAGCAACACTATGGGTGAAGACAATCAGTCTCTACATGAAGTCTACTGTAATAGGTATTTGCAGCAGCCTTCCCAACTTTAAAAAAACTATACCATAATGCGATGATGTGGAAGTTATACCAGAAGTAGGCCCTGAATACATATTAAGGAAACTATCTGTCTCAAACCATGATAAATGCCTAGGACCTAACTGTATCTCTCCAAGGATTGTAAGAGTACTTTCATCCCACAAGGAAAACCCTCTCAAAATCTAATTTGGCTGCTTATTTTAGGAGTGGCACCAAATGATTGAAGACCATCAAGAGTTCTTCCCATCCACAAGAAGAGGAGCAAGACTATGATCATTCATTTGAGACCTATTAATCACGCATCACAATCTGGTAAAATATTAGACTTTACATTAAATACCAAATATTAGAACAACAGCCAATCAACTTAGAAGGAGTTGATTGGCTGTTGTTCCGATGTATTTCTGAGGTTGCAAAGTTACACAGCACCAGAGGAAGGGAATGTGACTTTGAAGGATGATCTGGGACAGCCACTGCAGCTGTGTGAACCATTGCTCAGTTGGTAGTTACTAGTACAAAATGCTAGAGGTCCTAGGTTCAATTTCTAGTGGTTCACATTTTCCCTTTCTCGCCGTACTTCATGATCTAAATTTGCCTTGCAGTGGCCTCTTTAAAGTGCACTGAGAAGGAATTGATTGTCTGTTGTTCTGATGTATGTCTGAGGTTGCAAAATTATGCAACACCAGAGGAAGGAAATGTGACTTTGAAGGAAGATCTGGGACAAGAGGTGTGTGAAAAAAACCTCAGCTGGCCGAATTTCCATGAAAGTCAGATTTTCACTTCCACGAAAGTGTGGAAATCAAATTATCAGCACTCGTGGAAATTCCAACTTAGAATGGTGGAATCAATGTATAAATTGTGGATTATTCTATTAAATTGCAGAGAAAAAAGTCCGCAGATCTGATTACTGAACTGCAGAATAATTACATGAATTGCGAAAAATAATTCGTCAAACTGCAGAAAGAAAATTCCTCAGAACTGTTGTTCCACAGTTCATCTGTATTTTTCCACAGTTCAACCCTAAAAATTCCACGGAATATGATGAAAATCCGCCAAAAACTTTCAGAAGATTCTGATCTTGCCAATGGCAGAAATTCAGAAAATTCCGCAAAATGTCTGCTTTTTCGTGGAAATTTCACAAAAGCAGAATTTGCAACTTTCGACCACCCCTATCTAGGACAGCCACTGCAGCTGTGTGAACCATAACTCAGTTGGTAGAGTTACTAGCACAGAATGCTAGAGGTCCTAGGTTCAACTCCTAGTGGTTCACATTTTTTCTTTCTCATTGTAATTCATGATACCAAATATTAGATATGCTAAAGGATTCAGGCCAAAAATAAACAACAGAGGTTCACGAAAGCAAAGTCCATGGTAACAAATGTCTTGTGTTTTTACAAATTGGTGAGCCATGTTTTGGACATGGGAATGGCATTTAATTGATTTTATGGGTTTTAGTAAAGCATTTGATTTGTGTATATCACATGGGTTAGTAACTAGCCTGCAGACAGGACATAGAGGTTAAGAATTATGGGGTACTTAGATGAGAGAAGTTAAGGATTTTAATAACTGATTAGTCAAATGCTGTATGCTGACAATACAGAACTTTGAAGTCTGTTTGGGACAATAGAACAGTATTTAAGCATAAAGGATAATCTCATGGAAATAGCTAACTCAGCAAATGAGTGAGGAATGCCAGGGGAGTAGCCAGACTGTAGCCTGAAGGCTTGGGCATTCATTCGGATTGAAACACTGTGACCGAATACATCTTAACTCAGCTGGCCATGGATACATATGCTCACTAAACAGCATGTGCCTATGCTTGGGCCTTCAGCGTTTGAAATCCTGGTTACTACCCGGAATGTGATTCATCCTTGACAAATAGTGGACATTGCACTTATAGAGAAAAGATTATAAGACACTAGAACATCCACCAAAAAAATCTCAGAATGAAAGCAGAAAAAATTTGTCAGCAGATAAGGACTACTTCACCCACCTACAGGGTAGTCTGTCCATTTTTCCCTGCCCACACTGTCACCACAGACACTACCTGGTCTGAGGCTATCTCCTGCCCTGCTTTCCTACCAAGATTTTGTTGTGCTTATCCCATGCATGCTTAAAGCCCACTTCTATTTTTGCCCCCACCACCTCTGCTGAAAGACTATTCCAGGCATCCACGACTCTTTCAGTGAAGAAGTACTTTCTCACATCCCTTCTAAATTTTCCCTGTTCCAGCTTCATTGCATGCCCCTTTTCTTGAGCACCTTCCTCCTCTGAAAAATAATCCCCTCCTGTACCTCATTCACCACACGAGGTATTTAGGAGTTTCTATCTTTTAGTAACCCTCTTCTAGAGAGCCTCTACCCTATGTCCTTCCTGAAATGTGGTTTTCAGAACTGGACACAGTACTCCAGGTGGGGTGTCACCAATTATCTATACAGTGAAAACACCACCTCTCTTCTTCTGCTGGTGCTACACCTCCATATGTACCCCATCATCCTGCTGGCCCTTCCCACTACCTTGTTACATTACCTTGTCAATTTGAGATCATCAGATATGATTACTCCAAGGTCTCTTTCCTGTTTAGTGACCATCAATACCTCTCCCCCTTTTATACTCAACCTCTGTGTTTCTGTGCCCTAGTTGAAAGATTTTTCACTTTTTCTCATTGAAACCCAGCTTCCATACCCTTGACAACTCCTCGAGTTTCTCAGGTCTGTACATATTCTCTCCACCCCTCCAGAGTGTCTACCATAGGGATGGGTGAAAGTGCTGTTTTTCATCCCCGGGGAACTTCCGAAGAAATCAGTGAACTTTTGTGGAAGTTTCCAAACTTCCGTTTGTGGTGGATCAGAAAACTTCCACCATAGTTATGGGTGAAATATTGCCCGATAACAAGCCCTGGGGGTGTAAAACCACATTTTCACCATCCATCCCTAGCCCTGTTGGCTAGTGGCCCCTCCCACCATCCAGTCTACAAATACATAGCCTACCCCTGGTGGCTAGTGATCCCTCCCACCATTGGATTCACCTGCCGGTGGCTCGACTTAAAAAAAAATACCCCGTCCCGCCGGGACATGGTCCCTCCCCCCACCCCATCCCTTCCAGACAAAGAGTGCCCGAGGCTAGTGGTCCTCTCCTCCACCTCAACCACCCAAACTAAAATTGCCCACCTGCATTTAATACTAGTAACAACCCTCCCCCATCCCCATCTCCATCTGACTTGTACATTAAAAAAAAATTCACTGGTGGTCTAGTGGTTCCCACACCTCCCATGCCCGATCCCCAGTCTCATTATTTCCCTGGTGGTCTAGTGCCCCACGCCCCACCCCAGCAGGTGTCCCACCACCCAGCTCCCACCCCATCCCAAACCCCAGCAAGTAGACCTGCACAGCCCTCCTCCTAGACCACCAGGGAAATAATGGGACTGGGAATCAGGGATGGGGAGGGTGTGGGAAACCACTAGACCACCAGTGATTTTTTTTTTAAAGTACAGGTCAGACAGGGATGGGGATGGTGGCATTGTTACTAATACTAAATGCTGGTGGGCAATTTTAGTTTTAGTGGGTAAGGTGGAGGGGAGGGACCACTAGCCACCAGGACATTTGTCATCAGGCAGGGATAGGGTGGGGGGAGGGATGGCAACCCAGTGGGACTGGGCACTGGGCTTTTAAGGGGCAAATTGGGTAACTGGGTTAGGCAGTGACCACAGGCAGAATTTCTGTGGAAGTTCAGAAATCAATGTCTGAACTTCTGCAGAAGCAAAAGTCAAACTTTTGCTTGAATTCCGCAGGCAGAATTTTTTTTTGCACATACCTAGTCTACCATATTGCTGATTTTTGTGTCATCTGCAAAGAGGCACACCTTCCCTTTGAGCTCTTCTGCAATGTCAGTTAAAAAGATTAATTAATTAAAGAGGACTGGTCTCAGTACTGAGCCCTGAGGTACCTCGCTTGTCACTCTCCTCACTTCAGAGAGAGTGCCATTGACTACCACCCTCTGTTGCCTGTAAATCAACCAACTGTGTACCCAGTTTACTGTAGTACCCCAAGGTTTGGGTATAACAAAGATGGGGACCCTTTTCATGATGTGTTTATTTTTTTTCAAATTTTTTTTTATTCCCCATTTCCCTTCACTGCAACCCCCCGGCCCTCGCAGACCACTACCAGTCTCTTTGTCCATGTTTGCACTGTTTGGCCTTAGGAAGAGGGGGTCGGGGTAGGAGACTCCCTGTCATGCTCATAGTGCCCAATCCTCTGGCCAGAAGCCAGGACCTCCCCTGCAGTACAAAAGGGCTGGGGAGTGGCCAACGGGGAGCAGTCAGCAGCATAGTGAGGAGGATGGAGGACGCGGGGAGCACAGACAAGAAGAAAAGGTACCCACATGGTGACTGTGGCTCCCTTGGTGCTGTTCTCCTCTAGCTTTGGTCTGGGACATTGTGGCAGCAGCAGCACGGTGGTAGGGTGGAGTGCAGGTCCCCGACGTGACCTGTCCCACCTGGGCAGAGCCCTGATCAGCAAAGGGGGAACACAAGTGGCAGCAGACCAAAAGGGTGTAGCACCAAAAGTGTTCCAGCCAGAAATGTGCCCTGGGCCTTAGAGTTCTGCCAACAATCTGCAGATAAGAAAAGAAAGCCGGGTGAAAGTGTGGCTCCCCAGCTGCTCATCCAGACCTCAGCCAGAAGAGTAGAGTACCCGGGCTGTGGTGGTGAGTGGGCCGTGAGCTCGATTTTGCATTTTACACATTCTATGGGCACTGGGCAGGAAGTGGGGAAGGAGAATAAAAAGGAGGGAAAATTAAAGGGCCAGAGCCCACATTAATGATTTCCTTGAGAGCTAATCTACCCCAACCCCCCCCCAACACCTGAGTTTTGTTTCGGAGGCCGTGATAGTACATCCTGCCCAGTCAGGAATTTGCCCTTGCCTTGTTTCGCTGCCTATTTGAATCTTCATTGTTGTGACTAATTTGAACAATATTTCTTTGCTGTTATGTTATGGTATCTCCTCCTAGACTGTGTAGGTTTTTTATGCCCAAAATTTCTATGTGAATTTCATTGATTGCTGTTGTCCTGGCTGCATGTATTCATTACTACTGACTGTTTTGATCTATGCTATTGTAATTTCTTTGTATTCATTCTATGTACCTGTCTTTGATTGTTGTACTCACTCGGGTCGTGCCTGAAAATAGTCATTTCATGGCTAGTGCATCTACCCGGTTAATAAAAACTAAATAAATAAATAATGAGAATGGGGGGGGAGACAGTGTAGGAGTAGGCAGAGCACCCAGGATGGTGCAAAAAGGGGCACCATAAGGCATAAGCTCCAGGGGAAATAGGGTTGGTGCCAGAAAGAGGAGGAGGGAAACATTGGACTAAGAGCCCTGTAATGTTGCTGTGGCACTATTCCATTCCAGGGGGGAGGGCCAAAGACATAGACCCATAACTAACTACCAAAAAGGAATGGCTTGCTGGGAGTGTCCAATGTCCAGGCCCTCATGCATATTTACTGGTGGGCAGGCTGGAGGAGGCCCTACCCAAGGCACAGTGGGCCATTTAATATTCATGAGAAGGGTGGAACCGGACCAGAGAGCCCAATACAACCAGACACAGTGGTGGTTATTACTGTTAATGAAGGGGGTGGGCATCTCTAATAACGTTACCACCACTGATGTCAGGGTGACTCAGCTATACTGTAGTTGCCAGCCTCCTCCCTGCTGCTGCTTTTATGACGTGGGGCTACATCTGCCCTCCTGTAGTCCTCTGAAACCACTCCTGTTTCCAGTGAGTTGTTGAATAAGGCTGTCAGAGGTGCAGCCAGTATGTCCCTGAGTTCCCTCAACACCCTTGGGTGTACCCCTCCCATTTCCATAACTTTATCCACTCTCAGACATGCAAGTCCTTTCAGGACTGTTTCCTCTGTGAATGGACTTGTGTCTACTTACCTCTCCCAGTGCTCCTGCTGCTTTTATGTGGTCAGTCCCCTTCCCTGCCCTTCCCACTGTGAAGGCTGAAGAGAAGTATCTGTTTAGGATATCTGATTTTTCCTGATCCTCTTCTGCAGTCTCCCCCTGATTTTCTTAACCTCACAATACCTCCCCTTGTCTTCCTGTTATCACTTCTGTACCTAAAAAACATCTTGTTCCCCTTAGTGATTGCTTTGGCTATCATTTCCTTAGTTTGTGCCATTGCGCCCTTCACCACCTTCTCTGCTTTTCTCTCCTTGCATTTGCACACATGGCACTCCACATCTTGATCCCACACTTCCTGTAACCCCCTTCACCTTTGTCCCAACCTCATTTTCCCCTATCTTTTTGCAACTTTCATTACCATCCCGCTTGTCCTCTACTCTGCTGTTCCCATTAACCTGTTGCCGGGGGGATTCTCATCCCCTAGGGTCCTCCTTTCCTACTGCTTCAGTCTGGAGGAGCAGTTTATGCCTCCCTTTGTCTTTTTGACAACCCCTCAGCTTTGTTTTAATATTCATCAAAGTAAAAATTAAACCAGCCACTGAGAACTGTGGCTCTCATCACAGTCAGATGTAGGCCATCAGCTCTGTATAGGCCCTCATTGCTCCAGATTGGTTTCCAGTCCACAGTGAAGCTGAACCCCTCTTCTCTGCACCACTCCTTCAATCACAAATTGAATCTCCTGGTGCAGAGTACCTTATTCTCCCCTCAGCCGCAGACAGGCAGAAACTTTGCAAAAGCCACCATGTGTGCTACTTGCCTTAGGTGCTCCCCAGTTCCCTCAACTCTTCTTGCACAATGCCAGCCACATCCCTTGCTATGTCATTAGTCCCCTGGTGGACAATAACATTCAGCTCCACACTGCGCTGAGACAATAGCAATCCTTTAGATCTGCTGCCCATCTCTCAAAGCCATGGTGCCTGGTAGGCACCTTGACTCCCTCTCACCCCTCCCAACTGGTTCCAAATCTGTCCATCAAGAGTTGAGTCTACCACCAGAAACTGCTTCCTCCTCAGCTGAGGTTCTCTACCTCCCACCTTCGTGTCTCCCTTACAGAGGAACCCCACATCCTCTCTTGCCACTACTTTTGGTTGCCTCCTCCCGCAGTCCCATCCCACTAGAATGGTGAAGGAATTCTTTTGTGGTACAGGCTGAGGAAATGTGCCCCCGACCTGCCATCCCCACCACCCCGAACCCACCATGGTCCTGCCAGCTCTCCTTCTCCTAGGCAACTTATGGGTAATGGCAGTATACTTGGTAGCCCCTGGGTAGGGGGAGAGGTCCTCTGGATCCTAGCCAGCTTGGCATGGAGACCAATAGCCTGTTTTACCAACCCAGAAATGTATGTGCATATGGGACAGTACCACAAGCTCCAGAATATCTCCTGGAAAACTGCAGCTCTGCATCCATTGTACTGCACAGCTGCCATAATTAACTGTATGTATTGCTACTTACTGCTATACACTGTACCTTTCCCCTATTGTCCACTTCCTGTGTTTGGTTCTTTCCAACCTACACCTTCTAACAGTATTTACTTTATCATCCTACCCTACATAGGGCATTTCTTGCTTTCCCCTTTCCCCCTTGCTTTCTTCTTTACTTTCTTGGCTGTATCACATCCTGTACCCATCTGACATTTTCCTTCTTTCTTTTTCAGTTAATCTTCCCCTTATTCCCTTCTACAACAGTTTCTGCACCCTACCCTAGATAAGGTGTCTCTCCTATTCCCACCTGTAGTAGCTGCCTGCATGTTACTTTCCTTGCAGCTACTTAACACCCCACTCGCAGTTCCTTATGCAGGTAACAGTAAGCTAACAGGTACCCTAATTTATCTTATCAAGTTCAAGTTCAAATCTTTATTAGATCAGCACTAGCCATTACCATTTAAACACTATCAAATGCATACATAAAAACACACACGTTACACATAAATTTATATCAAAATAACTAAATCCTGTAGGATATTTAAAACATCTTAGTGTCTAGAGGGTTTATTTTTCTTTATTCACTTAATAAAGAAAAATATTCTGCTAGGTTATTTACAATCATGTCATCTTGTATTTTAAGAAAAAGTTCAGAGGATCCTCTGGAATATAAGTTAGTTTTCTCCATGCGCTATGTATCCATACAGTATGTTGTGAATTTTTCCTTACCAAGGGCATTTCAACAATACATGCTCTAGATTTTCCACACTTCCTAGAGGACAAGATCAGGAAGTTTCAGCAGCTTTGGGGATGCCAGGATATCTAGAGGCACATATATTACTTGGAAATGTCTCAAATTTTTAGCTTTTATATGCAGTTCTTCTTGCTGGATCCCAAATACAGTCCAACTAAAATCTGAAGCCAAACCAAATATAATTTTACACATGCCAAGGGAAGAATCTAGACCTTTTAATATCCTCTTGGCCCATCTCTTGATTGTGATTCCTGATTTTGTTTCTGGCAGATGCCTATGCCCTTTTGGAAGTATTTATATAACTAGTCAACATTATAGTCTTTTATTAGTAAGAGCACACATGAGAGCCATGGAGATTTTTTACACCCCCGACTTTCCCACTTTTCTGTTTTCTTCTAAGCTGATGCATAAAAGGCTGCCTGGGGAGGCTCTGGTGCATTTTATCCAGTATCCCATAATAAGAGAATCAGTCAGCATTGTGTAGCCATCTAAACTGAGCTCCACTCTAATTCATGGGGTGGGAATAGCTTTCGTGAGACTCAGGGATGATTTCAAAAGCTGGATGGAAGTTTTATCTAGTTCTGAAATCATGCATGGAGCCCATATCTTGGCCACATAAAGCTCTTGTGATATTAGTTTTGCATAAATAGCCTGAATCAGATGTCTGGTGCTATTACCTCATAACTATAATTGAATTTCTTTAAACCGGTTGCAGTTTCTAAAATTTTAATCTAGGTGTTTGTTATATGGGAGAGTCATGAGCCATTGGAGGATATAGTAAGACCCAGATAGTGATATTTTTTAACAGTACTCATATACAGACTTCTGATTTTCTGTCTTCTTGTACATGACAAATGCCCTTTGCTAAAAAACATTGCCTTGCTCTTGTCCCAGATGATTGACAGAGATAATCTTGATGATTCTTCAGCTAAAAACCAAAGTTTCTTTTGAAGCCCTGCTGGGGATAGGGCCAGGAGGAATCGATCATCTGCATGTGCAAGGGCCAATATGGGAAGGGTACCAATTTTGGGTGAGTCATATGACTTTGCTCCAATAACATGTAATAGGCTATCCATATAGATAGTAAATAATGTTGGGGCTAGAAGGCAGCCCTGATGTACCCCTTTGTTAATCAAATTTTTTTGGATACGGTGCCATCTGAATCTACTCTAACCTGGGCCCAGGTCTCACCGTAGAGTGCTGATATGATTGATGTTAAAGAGTAATCAATGCCTTTGTACAGTCATTTTTGCCATAGAATAGTTTGTAAGATAGAATCAAAGATCAAAGAGAAGTCGATGAAGGCAACATACAGTTTGTGACCCCTGATCATACAACATTTTTTCCACAGGTGTCTGAGAATGTTGCTATTATTCATTGTGAAGCAATTTTCTCTGAAACCAAATTGCAAGGGGGGTAATGGGGGGGATAATCCACCATTAACAAGATGCTCCTGCAGTCGTAAAACAATGACCCTAGTAAATATTTTTCTGAAGAATCCAATAAACTAATCAGATTATATATTTTGGGATCTGATTTGTTGTCTTTTTTAAAGATTGGCACTATTTCTGCTCTTTGCCAGGAGTTTGGGAAAAAGCCCTCTTTTATACATATGTTAAAAGACCTGCAAAAGTAATCTGCCCAGATTGAGGCATTTTGTAAGTAGAACAGAGTAGGAATTTGGTCAGGCCCAGGGCTTTTTTACATTTTAAATATCAAATTGCAGTTCTCACCTCTTTTGTGGTCAGAGGAGTTAATGGGTGATAGATTAAAGTTAGGCAATTATGACAAATTAATGGGTCATAAAAAAGAGAAATGAAATGCTCCACCCAGGTCTCAGCTGATATGTAATTATCTAGTGAGTTAGACCAGTTGGTAGTTCCCTTGGCCAGCAAAAGCTGAAATGCATTTGAATCATTTAAATGATAATTTGTAACATGGTTTTCTATTGCTTTTAATAGTATTCCTTTTGTTTCCTGCAGAACATTTTTGTAAGTTTTTCTTTCTCTAGTTAAGTGTCTGCAATTATCCCTTGTGTCTTGCCCCCTGGTGATAATTTTTAGTAATTTTTCTTTCTCTTGTCTCCAAGACTTGTTTAACCAACCTGTATTACCTCTAGTGTGAATTCTGTGTTGTGTGTACATTGCATTACGAAGATCAGAAAAAAGTTATCAATAATTTTTAGAGTTCTGTTGCTGTATAGCCATACTTCGTAGCCTGTAAAAGTCAAATTAAGGAATGAAAGAGACATTGTAAGGATATTAGAAAAGGTTGCATTTGTCCACCTAATCCTTTATTTATTTATTTATTTATTTATTTAGCTTTTGTTAACCGGGTAGGTACACTAGACAAGACATTTGACTATTTTCAGGTACGACCCAGGAGAGTCCAGTGTTAGTGCTACTGTATGCGCCCTTTATGGGTCCTTACTAAGGCCGTTTATAGGGGCAATGCATTGGCTGAAAGCCCAAATAAATCAATCAATCAATCAATCAATCAAGTCTTTATTTAATCAGGCGTTCATCGTTGAGCAGAAGCTCATTTGCAAGATGGACCTGGGTGGAGCATGAACAATTGTATATACAGGTCAACACAGGTATTTACAAAGCAATACAGATAATACTCTTTACAGAGAGGAAGAAAAAGAAGATCATATGTACATAGAATTATACAGATATTATACAGATTACACAGTATTTACATATAGGAGGAAGTGGTCACTCTCAGTTCTGTTGATAATTTGAAAGGAGGACAATAACTTAATGGGGCTTCTTTACCTTGTCAGTCCGACAGAGCTCCCTGCGGGCTTGCTGTCACTAGCAGATGCCTGGAATTAATGTGATACTCTTGTAGTCCATGACATGATATAGACATTCCAGCTGTCATTGAGGTGCCTTTCAGGAAGCATAGACACACAGAAGTCATAACATTCACAAGTATCATTTTATTATTTTCAATAACAATAAAATGAAAAAAAAATAAGATTGATCAGGATAGCTTTTATACAGACAGTTCAAACAAAACAAAGTCCTCTTCTGAGGGTATCACTAAATCTAAATCTCAGTCTCACTCTCTCTAAAAAAAAGATTGCTTTTTGTTATATAGTGTGTTTTCCTGGCAATTAACTTCTGCATCCTGGCCTCATTAAGAGATATCCCATTTCTCACAAAATGTACCAGACCTTTGTCAGTTTCTTTCCTTGCAGGTGCAACAAAATAAAACATTGTGTCCCAAAGCTAATCTCCTGTTGCAACTCTGCAAATGAGCTTGTGCATGGCAAACTGCATCTCAGATTAAACCCTCTAAGTTCCAAATAGCTTTCTGCAATCATTTCAACAATATAACTATATACATTTTCCAACCAGAGAACCTAGTATAAAAGATCCACATATATTTTTATAACTGTACATAAGCAAGGGGGAAGAAAACATGGAAACAGCAAGAAACAGCAAGTGAAGGCAGAGAGAGATGGTGAGAGGGAGAGAACCATGAGACTATCAGAGTGATCAGTTCATAGGTCTCACAAGAAAATGTGATTGTGTAATCTGGCAGAAAAGAGACAGAAAAGAAGATAGAACAAACCATCGCATAACAAATGGGACAGGGTCTTATTCAATCTTATAAAACGGGTTGGGAGTTTCTGTGTCCTGACTGGCTAAGAGGTACCTTTGGCTGTGTTCTTATCATGGTATATTGTGCCAACTGGTGATTCTTTAGCCAACCAGGATGCAGCGCAGGCAAATATCAATATTTGCCACAAAACTTTTTCCATTCTGGCTGAAGCATAGACTTTCTGTTAATGCCAGTAATGAGGCAACCCGCAGCTCGACTGCCCACACGAATGCATGCTACAGTCCTGACTACCTTCTAGAGCCGCAATATTGTATGCCCAGAAAACATACACAGAGTGGCATATACAGTATGTTTATTCAAAACAGAGTGATTGCCACAGCAGAGTTCAGGATAGTGCTATTAAGGAAAAGTGCTAATTACGACAGCCGGTATGGGACCAGCTTGCTCCCGCTGAAACTGGGTTTGTGGGCAGTCAGTCAGTCCTCAAAAACATAGTCAAAGTAAGAAATGTGATGAAAAAGGGTAATATAATCATATCATAGGGATTTTGTTTGTGTGTTGGGGGGGCAAACACACTCACTCCCATTTGAAATGTCAGTGAAACTCAAATGGAGCATCACAAAACCAGAGCACCATACAAAGGCAATTGAAGAAATATTAAAAAGAAATAAAAAAAGAAAATATAAAGCATATTGTGTAGGGTTTTAACTGAGTGTGTATGTGTGTGGGGGGGAGTGGAGGCAGATAGATACCAATGCCTTCTAGTGACATCTCCATACCAAGACAATGACAAGAACTAGTTTTTGTTTTTTTCTACTGATAGGATTATATTTTTTACTGTTTTGTACACTTTTTATTTGCATTCCTTTAATTAACTTCTTTACTGGAGGACCCATTTTATAAGCAGTATAAGAAACTCTGAGGTGTGGTTTATGGCCTGTTAAAAGCACTTCCCAGGTGCTAAAGGCATGTGGCACAAGTGCTTCATGATTCATTACACACCTGGGTCATGCTCTTATCAGGCCATAAACCACACCTTGTTGTGTATTTTTCCTGACCTGTCACACCAGCTACTGTATACTATTTTGTATCACAGGTGATTCCCATTCATTCCAATCAGATTTCTGCAATATTTCCCTGATGCATCCAAATATATAGTGCATCTTATCACTGACTACCACTGTAGTAACACAGGACTTCAAATTAGCCTGACAATGTACTGCAAAGTGAGCTAAGAAGCAATGCAGTACAGTACCTTCCAGCTTTTCAACAGATTGCTGCAGTATGCTGCAGAGATAATTGCAAATCAATGGCAATTAAGCCTTTTTTATGTTGTCTTGCATGAACAGCGCAAGCAACATTTCGTGACAGCTTGTTGGAGTAGCAGGTTGTGGGGATGCGGCCCTGTTGTGGCCAGTGGTGCCACTGCTTTTTGGGCTGGTCTGTGTGGCACCAATGAATGAGCATGCTATGACAGCACTTGAAAAACATGCCAGCAACTTGAAAGAATTTTGCCAGTGCAATGAGGGAGCGCCCCATCATTGCAGCGTGTACTTTGCCTGCTGAAACATTTCAATAAACATGGCAGCGGCTGTTGCTGTCTGCCTGTCACAATCCCCAGCAAGCCAACTTTAGGGGTGTCCAATCCCCCTGTCAGCATGTTTATAAATCCCCCTCAAGATTGTGTGGCACACTTGGAGCCCACCCCAGTGTGCTTGTGTATGTGATGAAGCTGACCGTGTCAGCATTTTCTTGCCCCCGCCCACCCCCATTGTGAGCCACACTGGGAGCCCACCCCAGTGTGGCAAACAGCATGCTCCCAAAGTCATGAGACACACTGGGAGCCCGCCCCAATGTCCCCAACATTTGTCATACACGGATCTGTGTGATAATGGTGATCGCAGAATAACAATCGCCATTAAGGTGAATGCACATTGCTGGCGATGTAGTCCCCAGTGCACAGCAAAAGGGTGCTGGGGACTTACAATTTAAATGTTAATGCAGGGGTTGTGACCACTGCACCCCCCAAATGAAGGATTCTCAACTCCAGGGGGCTGCATGTCTGAGGGGTGCAAAAGCAAAAAAAATATTTTGGGCCGGGCACAACAAAAGGTACCTGCACCCGGCCCCAAACCTGGCAGCCAGTGCAGCACAACCCAGTACCCACCCACCACACCATGGAAGCAGCTCAGAGGCTCACCACCGCACCACCCCTCACAATCCCTCACACCCCTCGCTGTGCATGCTCACTCCCCACTGTGCGCATATACATGTAGTGACAGGATGTCATATATTTGCACCCCCCCCATCAGCTCGCCCTCCCTCCCTAGTGGCTGCAATGCGAGGCACCGTGATTGAGTTGCTGTTTCAGTAGGTGCACAATCACAGTTGCCCAACTCATGGGATACTGTCATACACCTGTAAAGAAATAAAATGGTCCGTGGCTGTTTTTTTTTTTTAAACTGAAACAAAGAAAACGGTGCCTCGCTGTTGGCGGGGCCCCCCTCCCCCAACCTGCACCCACCCTCCACTCACCCCACCCCTCCTCACCCCATACTTACTTCTGGAGGTCCAGCACTGCAATCTTCTGTGGAGAGGGAACATGTCTGCACTCTTCAAAGCCGACCACGAACTGAAGAAATGCCGTAAGCTGTATAATGGCATCAATAGGGAGGTTTCAACTTAGGTGGATATCTTGGCCATTTGTTTGACTCTTTGAGTCCACATTTTCAATAGGTTTTAGACCCCATGAAATCAGTTACTGTCATTTTGTAATTAAGCCCCGAAAGGTGATTTCGTGATCACAGCACAAAATCACCTTTTGGGACCAATTAACAAAACAACAGTGCCACTGTTCATGAGGTGGTCTCCCAAAAAGTCTATGTTGCAAATTTGGTGACAAAATTCCAAAAAATTACTGTGTTATGAGCATCTGTCATGCAGTTTCCATGCACGTTCGTAACTTCGAGAATTTTAAATATTTTTCACTCCAGTTTTCACACATCTGGTACACAATGGTGTGGTCACTGTCAGAAATAAATGTTCAGCACAGATTAAGAAATCACAGTGACACTGTTCATGAGCACAGGTCCCAAAATACCCATGTTGAAAATTTGGTGAAAAAATTCCAACAAATGACTGTGTTACGAACATGCGCTGCACAGCTTCCATGCACGCTCGTAACTTCAAGAATTTTTAATATTTTTTCTCCAGATTTTCAACATTGCCTTTTTTTCACACCTCCTTATAAACAGTACAGCTGTCATTTTTCACATCCTGCCCAAAATGTGTTTTTGCATATCTAGCGCACAATGGTGCAGTGGCTGTGGGAAATCAACATTCAGGACACATTAACAAAATCACAGTGCCACTGTTCATGATCAGAGGTCCCAAAATGCCTATGTTGAAAATCTGGTTACAAAAATCCCCACAATAATTGCGTTATGGGTATCTGTTGCCTGATTTCTATGCACGCTCATGACTTCACAAGTTTTCTATATTTTCACTCCATATTTTCCACATTACCATTTTTTTCACCTCCTCATGAACATTACAGCTGTAACTTTTCACATCCTGCCTGAAATGTGTTTTTGCACCTGTGGCACCAAATGGAGCAGTCGCTGTGCAAAATCACCTTCCGGCTAACAAACTGACAGTTCATGAGGTGGGGGTCACAAAAAGCTCATGTTGAAAATTTGGAGTGAAAATAAGCAACAAACTCTTGAGACATTAGGGTTTACTGGGACGCTCACCTCTTGTAGAGAGATTGACAGGATCTAGGGTGCGACTTGGGATTTTCAGCTTTAATGCTCATGCCATTCCATCCCCAGCCTGCAACCACTGACAGGCATCGAGGTGTTCCTTGGACTCTTCAGCTCCAACCATCACCCCATTCTCTTATAGTGCACCCATCTCAGGGTATTTCCTTATGAAATGGGGTGAGCGTAAGGCCCGAAGACCCCAAGGTACACTGCAACACTTGTCAGTGCCTGCAGGGTATGGTGAGGTGAAATGGCATGAGTGTTATGGCCGATGACCCAAAGGCACACCTTAATGCCTGTCAGTCTCTGCAGGGTGGGGTGGGGTTGGCGTCAGTTCAATACTTCACTGCCATTCCTATTATGCATTTCTCTAACTCCTGCACTACCAATGCCAATGCCAGAAAGACAACATTCGGCATTGACAAATGCTTGTTTATGCCGGAATTTGTGAGATGCCTTTTACTGTGCTGCATCATGGCTTACTCTGCTATACACAAGTATGTAATACAACTTTGTGGTTAATGTGATTGATAAGCTTGAACTCAATAATCCACACAGTAGAAGCCTTACTACTATGTTATAGAACTTATGGCACTCCACAGCTGTACTATGGTTCAACATTTTGCACTCCATAGGATGTGGCATTAGTTGAGAGGATTCAAAGGAAGCCATCAAAATGATAAGTATGCATGACCTGACATTTGTGTAAATGACCTCTCTGGTGCTAAAACTTCTCCGGGAAACTTCACTGGTTAACTTTGACTTTTTTTAGCAACTTCAAAGGTAATTGTCTTAATCTGGTGCCTAAACTTTGCCAGTTTACTTCGAAGCAACTTTGACTTTGTTAGCAACTACAAAGTTAATTTAAAACATGGTTTGTCACATGATTCACTTACTGCATGTCACATGGGAGACTCCAGACAGGCAGGGAGTGAATGTTTCACTTTCATTTCAGCCATTGTTGCTGAAGGAGAGTGGAGACAGTCTGATTGACTCAGAGGAGACAGATCATTTTATATATCTGATTCTTTAGAGTTCAGAGTTGAATATTTTTCCCCTTTTTTAGTTTTAATCCTTATCTTTCTTTACTGTAGTTTCTGGTTTTATAATTTTTTTAGTGTATACTTCTTTTTTCTGAGTTCTTACTGTCTTTTTCTTTCGTTTTCTTTACATTTATTTTTGTGATGGAGAGGCAGTGTCAGCAACTGGCTGAGTCCAGACCGGGTGGTCTGGAGCACCAGTAAGGCACCTACACCTTAGCAGGTGTATTTTTTCAAAAGGGACTGCATACCCCACCAGCTCAGGAAGGGAGTTCTGCAGAGCAGCAGCAGCAACAAGAAAAAGATTAGCAGCATGAAGAGCAGCAGCAGGAGCAGGAACAACAACAGCAGCAGCAGCAGCCACAAGTTCCTCACTGCCAGCAGGAGCCTGCCGCCTCCTCCCCTTCCGGTGCTCCCCCAGTCCTGCAATTCTCTGTGGTGTGGGATTTTTTTGACATGCACCCTGTAGATGAGACAGTGTCCATCTGCAAGGTGGTGGTGGTGTGTGAGGTGTGGTAAAAAAGGGAGCAGTCTTGGGACCGGCAGCCAGAGAATGCATCTCCGCATCCACCACCTCACTAAGTGGATGGCTAAGGAGCATGATGTGCCTGCATCACATGATGGTGGTGGTTGTGATGACCCTTGGGGAAATGTGGAGCAGCATGAGGTCAGTGGTGCTGCTGCAGCACCAGCAAGTCAGCAACAGTGTGGCAGGCATGTGATGGACCACAGCAGTATTCCTCCTATATCTCAGCACTGCCGTTATGGAGGTGGCAGTAATGATGACCCCATGGCACCTGCTACAAATGGTCATCAGATAGTTTTGTGGGCCGAGGTGAATGATCTGCAGCAAGAATTCAACACCTTCTGGCAGGAGCTGATGGATGGGCTGGACAGTGTCATGTCCAGCCATGAGAGAATCCTCACACTCCTATCTGCGCTGCATGGTGATGGTGGGCATGGGGCATCTTATGGCATTGCTGGTGGGGTGGTCTGAGTTGTTTTGTTTCAAGAGACATTTTATTTTATATGTAGTTATTCTGTCATCTGTGTTCTTAACTTCTCCATTCTCTAGTCCCCACAATTAAGAATAAAAAATGCCCCAAAAATAAAAAAAGTGAAATAAAGCTCTGTTGTTTTAAATTCTTTTTTCTCTGTCCTTATTTTATGTTGGCTCGAGTGTGTGCAGCCAACTTCTTGTGGTAGTAGTAGATTTGGAGGTGCGGTTGCTGTGGGCGATTGCAGGGCATGCATCAGTAGATGCGTCCCTCATTCCTTAATAAGCCAGCAGCAGGCACTGACATCATGTATAGCTAATGTGGCCACAAGACCTAAGAAAAAGTCCTCTGCAATGAGAGCAAAGTGCTCATGCAGAGGGACCACAACACACCTCCCGACATGCAAGCAACATGGCGGCAGTGACTTCCGCAACCTGTCACAATGCCGATGGGGGAGCCCACTCCCCATCAGCATAATGTCCCCCTTACCATTTCCGCTGTGTGCTGAGGGGGTGCCCAATCCCCCTCAGCATCATGTGCCCCCTCCAAAAGTCTTTCTTTGCTGATGGGGGTCCCAATCCCCATTGGCTTCAGTGCCCCCTTCCCAGTTCAATCTGCTGATGGGGGAGCCCACTCCCCATCAGCATAATGTCCCTCCCCCATTTGTTGTGTACTGAGAGGGGTGCCCAATCCCCCTTGGCTCTCCCGCCCCCACTGGTATTTGTTGACTGGGGTGCCCAATCCCCTGTCGGCTACAGCCCCCCAAAAAAACAACTCAGGTGGCATGCTGGGAGCCTATCCCAGTGTGCCAAATTACCCTGTTTAAAAAAGTCCTGTGATTTTTTTACTTCTACCTGTAAAACGGAAAACAGTCCTCACGGTCTCCCTCCCTCCCCAACCTGTGCCCACCTCTGTGTACCCTGCCTCCCACACCCTCCTCACCCAATACTTACCTCCCAAGCCCAGCGAACGATCTTCGTGGAAGGGAACATGTCTGAACTCTTCAAAGCCAACCGCGATTACTGATGCCGGTAAGCTGTATAATAGCATAAATAGTTGTTTTTTTTTAACTTTGGTGCATAGCTCAGGCATTATTTGGAATTTTGACACAAAATGTTCAACATGGGGATATTGGGACCCCTCCTTATGAATTCAGGCACTGTCATGGCATTATTCGGTCCCAAAAGGTGATTTTTATGGTCATTGTGCAGAATCACCTTTTGGGACCAATTACTGAAACGACAGTTCCACTGCTGATGAGGGGGGCTCTCAAAAAGCCTATGTTGCAAATATGGTGCAAAAAATCCAAAAATTGGCTGTTTTATGAGCATGCATTGAGCAGTTTCCACACACGCTCTTAACTTCGTGAATTTGTAATATTTTCACTCCAGATTTTTAAAATTGGCATTTTCCCACACCTCCTTATGAACAGTACAGCTGTCATTTTACATATCCTGGCCAAAATGTGGTTGCACACATCTGGCACAGAATAGTGCAGTCGTTGTGCGAAATCAGTTTTTGGGACAGTTTGAGGAAATGACGGTGACACTGTTCATGAGCAGAGGTCCTAAAATGCCTGTTGAAAATTTGGTGATGAAATTCCATAAAATGACTGTGTTACTAGTGTGTGTTGTGAAGTTTCCACACACCCTTGTAACTTCACACATTTGCAATATATTAATGCCAGATTTTCAACACTGACATTTTTCATACCTCCTTATGAACAGTACAGCTGTCATTTTTCACATCCTACCCTAAATGTGTTTTTGCACCTGTGGTGCACAATGGCATGGTCACTGTGGGAAATCAATGTTTGGGACAAATTAATAAAATCACAGTGCCACTGTTCATGAGGAGAGGTCCTAAAATGCCTATGTTAAAAAAATGGTTAAAAAAAATCCCAAAAATAATTGAGTTATGGACATGTGTTGCGCAGTTTGTATGCATGCTCATGACTTCACCAATTTTTCATGTTTTCACTCTAGATTTTCAGCATTGCCATTTTTTTACATCTCCTCATGAACAATACAGTTGTCATTTTCCACATACTGCCCAAAATGTGTTTTCATCCCTATGGCGCCAAATGGCATAACCGCTGTGCAAAACCACCTTTCAGCTAAAAAACTTATAGTGCCACTCTTCATGAGGTGGGCTGACAAAAAGCCCATGTTGAAAATTTGGAGTGAAAATACCAACACATGCCTATGGTGTTAGGGTTTCCAACTGTAGTACCCCACCCTGGAAAGACAGACAGGCATCAGGGGTGTGACTTGTGATCATCGGCTGTAATGCTCAGGCCATTCCACCTCCACCCCCACCCTGCAGCCAGAGACATGCATTATGGTGTGCCTTGGAGTGTTCAGCCACAAACTTCACCCCATTCTCCTATACTACACCCACCTCAGCGTATTTTCTTATGGAATGGGGTAAGTATAATGACCAAAGACCCCAAAGCACACCACAACATTTGTCACTGTCTACAGGGTATGGAGAGGTAAAATGGTGTGAGCGTTATAGCTGATGACCCAAAGGCACACCCCAAGGCCTGTCAGTCTCTGCAGGGTTGGTATGGGGTTGGTGTCACTTCAGTACTTCACTGCCATTCCTATTATGCATCTCTAACTTCTGCACTACCAATGCCAATGCCTGCAAGACAACACTCGGCATTGACAAATGCTTGTTTAGTATTGTTTCATTCATGTGGCTGTCCCTTGCTTGTTTAGTTCTGTTATTTCTTTAATCCTTTTTACACATAATGAATCATTTTCCTTCCTTTCATTTTTGACACTGGTTCATCATGTGTACTCCCTTCCTCCTTCTATCCACAAATGTCAAGTATTTGCCACGTTAATTGTTTAACCATGTTATGAGATGGTGCATAACTGGTAGTTCTGGGTGTGTGCAACCACCAACTACCCAAAGAAGAGCAAACCATAACACATACATGAGCTAGTCTACTGAGAAGTTAAACATAAATCTGTTTTAAGCATTTAACATGTTTACTGGGTTTGTCAGAAATGTGAAGTTGCGTCCCCAGACATAAATTGCTTCCCTTCACTGAAATACTGTTGCCTCACACACATGAGAAGGCAGTGCAAAGCATATGTGAAGCTTGTAAGAGAACCTAAGTATATTTAGCATATTAATCATTGTTGGGCCTGCCACACCACCACCACCACCACCAGCACTTTGCCAGAAATGTGAAGTTGTGTCCGCCAGAGGGAAAATGCATCCTTTCAGTCAAATACTGTTGCTGTACACACCATAGAAGGTGGTGCAAAGCATATGTGAAGCTTGCAAGAGAACCTAAACATATTTATTATACTAAGCATTTTTGGGACTGCCATACCACCACCACCAGCAGCACTTTGCCAGAAATGTGAAGTTGTGTCCCCAGAGAGGAAAAGCATCCTTTCAGTCAAATATTATTGCCGCATGGAGAGGGTGCTTTGATGCTGCTGCTGCGTGTTGCTGTTGTTCCCAAGTCATAGAAATTGCCTCTTGCTCATTGTGGCCATGGATTCATGATGCACATAGACATACTGCACAGGTAAGTACCTTTGTTTTCTTTTCATTGTAATGGAGGGGGAGTATTGTTACTGTTCAAAGTCTAATATATTTGCAATTCTCTGTCATTGATTTTCAGTTATTTGGGCATATGACATCATACTGCTGGACAGCTACAACATAGATGCTGTAGTCTGGATCATGCCCAACATTGGCAAACCATGAAGGTAAGTATTTTTGTGTTTGGGGGGAATTGCTTGTTGGGGGTTCATGATGGCACATAGACATAGTGCACAGGTAAGTACCTTTGTTTTGTTTTCATTGTAAGGGAAGGGTGGTTACTGCTACTGTTCAAAGTCTAATATATTCATACTTCTCTTTCAATGATTTTCAGTTATTTGTGCAGATAGCAGATAGATGACATCATACTGCTGGGCAGCTACAACATAGATGCTGTTGTCTGACTCATACACAACATTGTCCAACCACAAAGGTAAGTATTTTTGGCTTTTTGGGGGGAGTGGGGACCTGTTTCTGTACCATAATCGACAAACTGATTTAATTTCTTAATCACTGACTCTGCTGTTCTTCTTTACTCTTTCAGGTATTCCTTGTGCCTGAATTTATTGCGACGATATGCTTGATTCACCAAGCAAATGATGTTAGTCCACAGAGAACACCTGGAAAACAAGAAAGGATTTTTGTGAATGAAAGTCGTAGAAAGAAAAGTAAAGTAAAGTAAGGAAAAGAAAGTAACAAGAAAAGCAAAGGAAAGGAGAAGAAATTAAAACAAATTAAAGGGAAACATTGAATCACAATGATACTTACCATCAGAGTACTACTGCTGGCTGTGCAATTCTGTTTTGTTGTCTGTGTTCTGTAGTAGAACCAGCAAAACCTGCATGAAGAAGATATTACATGAAAACATTTTAATGCAGCAATAAGTATTATCAATCATGGACTGATTTTCCAACTCTAGTAGGCTTATAGAAGGGCTGCAGCATCTGAAAAACAGTGCAGGTGTCTTACCAACAGCAGATGAAGAAAGTCCTTGATGCGGTGTGGTTACACATGATGATGATGATGCTTTGCAGACTTCAGTCAGTGGCTTGATGGCGGAGGAGAACCAAGAGGAAATCTGTCAAAAGGAGAGTTTTGAGGAGGTACAGGAGGCACTTTTGTTTATCACATTGGTGGCAATGAATAATCACTAGGGTGGTGGAAGTGGTAGCCAAGCCAATGCTGTTTCTTACTTGATATGATTGTGAGGAGGAGGACATAGCTGAAGCAGCCCAAGGAGTACAGAGGAGGTAGAAGAGATGGTTCTTTTTATCACAATTGGCTGCCTACTACATACCATTGAGGTGGTGGAAGTGCTGTGCCATGCTGTTTCAGCCTGTGTTGGAGGAGGATCCAAGGTATCTACACACAAGAGATAATAGGAGGAGGAGAAGGTTGAGGTGTTGTGGTCATTGCTGCACAATTGCGGAGTGTCTTGTTGGCTAGAGCAGGTGTTCTTTCCAGTAATTTGTAAGCGGTATAGTGCATTTTTTACAGCTGTTAAATTTGACGCAATTAAGAAGCAGCACTAATTAATAGTTGTGGCTGTATATCTCAGCACTGAATGTGATACATCATTATTATTGTTATTAAGTTAATATCCAGGAGTACATGGATGTGGATGGGTGGGGACGTGGAAGGAGAGGGAGAAAATAAATAGTAGAGTTCATTATTCTTCCACATCCTCCATGAAGCATCCCTCACAGTCTTCAATACTGGAAGAGTCACCATACGGGAACTCCCTCTCCATCACTGCTTCATCCACTTTAGTGTTGCTAGATAATGATGAGGTACATCCCGGTCAGCCTAAAGCACTTTATTCCTCATCATCATCATCTCTGTCAATCTTCAAATGGGCATAATTCTTTTTGAGGTTATGTGAGCCTCATTCATTTTGATAAATGTCAGCATGCCAACATTTTTAGGAGACAGATTTGGTGAGGTTCTTTGTATCTGCAAAATATGCATCTACTATGCATTTTGCCAGTCGAAGACGTGCAGCATGATCCTCCTCCTCCTCCTCCTCCTCAGTTTCCTCCACGTCTG
Organism: Neoceratodus forsteri; assembly: GCA_016271365.2. Classification (NCBI taxonomy): domain Eukaryota; kingdom Metazoa; phylum Chordata; order Ceratodontiformes; family Ceratodontidae; genus Neoceratodus; species Neoceratodus forsteri. Next base: position 1,214,744,525 of record CM057453.1, on the reverse strand, counting down.
TGACTCCCACCTGACTGGGGGAGGCCCAAATGGGATTCAACATAGATTCCTCTACCCAGCATTGTGCTTCTGCAGTTTGACACCCTGGCTGAGATGAAGAGAAGTGCATGGCAGTAACACTGAATCGCTGTGCAATATCATCATCTTTTTTTGACCCCTCCACCCATAGTAGCAACTGTGCACCACTTAGCCTCTGAGTGAGTAGTTCTGTCAGTATCTGCAACTCATGATGCCCACCTTGTAATATGGCTGCCAGCCCACATTTATAACATTGGTCCAGCACTGTTGCAATTCCAAACTCCTCAGACTGCATAATATATTTTATGTGGGTGTTGGAATCTAATGTGGACAGCATGTGTCCCATTAATGAGTAAATTACTCTGTCACCAGCTGCCTCCAGCTGTTGCTGCATGTTCAGCAGTGTCTGCCTCAGCACCTGTAGCTAGTGGTGGGCAAAGTGGCTGAAATTCACTCCGTGAAGTGATTCACGGAGTAACGCAGAATCCGTGAAGTACTCCGCAGCGCGAAGCGGAGTACTTCACTGCATGATGAGGAATGCAAAGTCCATTGAAACCAATGACTTTGCATTATTCCGCCTTCTCCAAACCACTTCTCCACCAATTTTTAGGTGAAGTACATTGAAATCAATGTACTTTGCATTACTTCACCTTGTTATTGAGCTCCAAGGTGAATTTGCAGTGCTTCATGGGATTGCAGGTCACATGGGCTCTTGATTGTTCTGCACAGCCTCAGTTCTGTGTAGTGTGGGTGTAGTGGAAGATGGAGACAGTTTCCTCTCAGAGCGCTGTGATTCAAATCCTCTAAAAGCTGTTAAAAAAGCCTTTTTGAGCCATTTGTTTTGTTCAAAATTTAGTACATCGATTGTAGGAAACCGTCTTGTGCTCATATCATTGAGTGTTTATTGTTTGTGTGTGGATTTTGAATGTTAATTTAGAACAGTCAGTCTATGTACTGTGAAGTGTGCTTTGGGGGAGGGGTGTATCTGTGGTGTAGGTAGAGTAACTGGGAGAAAATGGCAGTTTTTCTGTTTTGGTTATATTTTTCTTGTATAACTGTGTTAATGTACACACAATAATATTTTCAGTCATTCTTAACTGTTTTTGCTGATTGCTGTGATGCAGCAGTGTATAATTTCAGTTTGTTTAAAACATTTGGTTATACTACTAAAGGTTTTCAATTTGCTATGCATTACTTGTAGTGTGTGTGTGTGTGTGTGTGTGTGTGTATGTGCCATTTACTCAGACACCTTTTATTGTGCCACAGAGTAATTGCAGCAGTGTGAAGCTACTATCCACTGCACATGCATGATTTTTTTTTATACTGCTTTGTGGTATCTTTACTGGTAGTGGACTGTTACTGCTGTGCACTACACCCCCCTAACCGGCAAAAGGTATTCTTTTCCAGATTTGGATTTGTGACTTGTGAGCACTGGTTAGGTGTTTTTATGCCTTTCCATCTGCATCTCTTGAGTGTGCAGCGCAATCTTAATCTTTCTGTGTGTTTGCAGTATGCCATTAATTCTGGGAGACTTTACATTTTTTGTTACCCTCTCATTTCACTTCATCAGCACTGGGGAATTTTCTGGACACAAGACAGTAGCATTTTGGAGATGCACATTAATTCTGGTGACTGTGTGTGGTGACCACTGCACACATGACTGAGTGCGCCACTAATTCTGGGAGACTGCATTTCTTGTTGCACTCTCGTTTCACTTCATCAGCACTGGGGAGTTTTCTGTACATAAGACAGTAGCATTTTGGGGATGCACATTAATTCTGGTGACTGTGTGTGTGAGGGGCTGCCAATATTATCACTTCACCTTACTTTGCATTAAAGGCGGAATGATAACAGTAATAATTACAAAGTGATGAGCCTTTTGTGTTAGCCGCCGGCGTGGTGGTGACAACATGAAGTGCCCACTTCACAGGCACTTCGCAGGCAAAATTTTAATTTGCTGCATCTTTACCCATAGCAGAGGGATGGATTCACTGATGCAGGCAGTGTCCCCACTCACTGCCTGTATTGCATGCTTGAAGGGTCTCAGAATTGAGATGAGCCCATCCATCAGGTGCCACTACTCTGTTGTGAGACACATGGATGCCCCACTGTTGTCACGACTCATATGAATTAGCAGATACTCAGATATAGCCTTGTACTGCTAGTATAGTTGCTCCACCATGTACAAGGTGGAGTTCCACTGGTTGACAATGTCAAACTTTAAACAGTGCTAAGGCAGCTTGTCCTTTATCTTCAGATCATGGAGCTGGTCAAGTGCTTTTTCTGAATGTGCAAAGTGGGCACAGATGCATCGGGCAAGAGTCAAAACTTCTTTTGTATCTGGATGGTTAATGAAAGCCTGCACCACAAGGTTAAGGCAATGTGCCAGGCATGGCACCCTGACAAATCCCCCATCAGTGATGAAGGTGGATTGCTCTTGGGCTGAGGCACACATATTGTGAACTGGACCTGGTGCCAACACGTTTCTTAATGAGATGTGTTGACACCTTTGGCCTGGTGTTTGCCTTGATTATCTGGTGCTTGCTCTCACAGGGGGTCTTCCTAGATGCCTTGAAGGATGCAGTTGTTAGGCCCCTTCTGAAGAAGCCATCTTTGGACCCTGATGTCAAGGTGAATTACCATCCAATCTCCAACCTCCCATTTTTAAGGAAGGTTGTCGAGAAGGCTGTGGCACTTCAGCTTGATGCACATCTTGTGGTCTTTGATTTGTATGATTCCTTCCAGTTGGGGTTTTGGGCGAGGCATTGCACAGAAACTGTATTAGTTTTGGTGCATAATGACCTCCTCAGGATGAGAGATTGAGGGGAAGGGACAATTCTCATTCTCCTCAACCTCTCTTCAGCTTTTGACACAGTAGAGCATTGTGTGTTGCTTAACCACCTGAGAGAATTCTGTGGACTCACCGGCACTGTCATCTGCTGGTTTGAGTCCTTTCTCACGAATAGGAGGTAACAGGTAGTGATGGGTAATTCCTTGTCCTGCCCTAGCCTCCTGTCGCGAGCAGTTCCCCAGGGTGTGGTCTTGTTGCCAATGTTGCTTGCTGTGTATATGCTGCTCCTGGGTGAGCTCATTAGGAAGTATAGTTTGGGTTTTCATTTTTATGCAGATGATACCCAGCTGTATCTTTCCTTTGCCCCTTGAACATGGAATGCGGTGTAAGTGCTGAATGTATGTCTTGCTGAGATTAATAACTGGATGGCCTCCAGCTGGTTGTGAATGAACCCCGATAAGACGGAGGTACTAGTGTTAGAGTTGAATAGAGAGTATGATAAGAGAAGCTCAGGTGCAGAAACAGGCTTGTTCCTGGGATCTGTGCCTTTGAAGGACTCTTCTAGGGTGCGAGATTTTGGCGTGACCTTTGACAGTGCATTAACATCTGAAGCTCAGGTGTCATCTGTTGTCCGGACCAGGTTTTACAATCTTAGGAATATCACCAGGATCAAGTCCCTAGTTCTGCCCCTGGACTTCCCCACCTTGGTATGTGCCTTTGTGATGTCAAGACTTGACTACTGTAATGCGCTGTACCTCAGGGTCTCAGGAGGTATCCTTCGCAGGCTGCAGCTAGTGCAGAATGCAGCTGCCAGATTGCTGACTGGGCAGTCTAAATACTGACATTTCACCCCAGTTCTGCATGAACTGCACTGGTTTCCAGTCATGTGGAGGATGCTCTTTAAGGTGGGCTTGCTTACCTTAAAGGCCCTACATTGATTGGGCCCTAGCAACCTGTCTGACCTTCTATCACCCGCTGCCCCGGTCCACTCCCTCCACTCCTCTTCTTTGGGCCTCTTCGTGGTTCCCAGGACAAGGTTGAAAACTGCTGGTGACAGGGTGTTTAGTGCTGCTGGCCCTTTCCTGTGGAATTTGCTGCCACCATCTATTCAGGATGCCCCTTCAGTGGAGGTGTTTAAAGCCTACCTCAAGACCCACCTATTTAATACGACCTTCCCGAACACTGTATATTAATTTTAGATCTGGATGGCCTATGCTAGTATTGTTTTAATCAGATCTTACTTATTTAACTGTTGTGATCTGTTTCACTAATGATAATTTTAACATTTGATAGTTGTATTGTTGTGTACGGTGCCCAGAGCCTCCGGGATTGGGTGCCTGGAAAAATTAAATTTGCCTTGCCTTGCCTTGTCATTTTCACACATTTGAGCCATTATCACTGGCGATGAATCCAACTTTCAGTGCATGGGGGTGGAGCCACTGATCTATCTCAGTACAACTTTCAGCATCTTTTCTCCAGTGTGTGACCCGGGGATACTCTTCATGGTCAGTGTTGCATGCTACCTGACACCAGACATGTTACTACCACCACAATTTGTCCTAGTGCAATTCTTGCCTCGCCCCCAATCAGCTGCTACCACAGGTACCTATGCCCAGTGTGCTGTAATGCACAGGTAAGAGCTATCAGATGTTTTCCCACTGGTCCACATGTCCATGCTCAGATGGACATACTATGCTGAGGAATGCTGCAGGGCATGATGTACCATGTAACATACAGAACTGTACAGTTCTGGGATGGCACGCTTTGAAAAGTATGTGTGTGATGGCACCTGTCATTTTGGCAAGGCATGGGCCACGAACTACATAAATCCCACATTCTCTACAAAGAAGTATAGCAACAAGTCCAGAACAATCATTTCTACACATGCTGCATTCAACTCCCATGCTGCACCATGATTAGGTGGGAATTTTGTTTGCCTATCCAAAATGGAAGGCAGCGTCGGCTGAACTTTTCTTGATACTGCTGCTGTCAGTGATGCACCTGGTGGTGTGCCAAACAGCTTGCCTCATAGTTGTGCCAGTAAGGGAGTGCTCCTTGCCTGGGGACTGCCAATGGTACTCATGGCCTGTGGCGATGCATGACACACCTCAGCTGCTTTTTGGTTTTTCAGAACTGGGGTAGCAATCACATTTTGGGTAGGGGTGGTACTCCGGATGCTAGGATCACTACTTTGTATACTTACAGAATCCTCATCATCCAGTATCACAACAATGTCCTCCTCCTCACATGTACCTCCATGTCCCTGTATTGGTGCTGGATGTATTTTGCTTACATTGCCCTCTGATTGGGAGGTACCAGAACCACTGGCGCTGGCTGCCTTCTGGCGTTGACACCACCAAATTGGGTGCCTATTTTTAAGGTTTGTGTGTTACTCACCTGTGCCTCAGTGACTACCCTTCTTACCCCGACTTACTCGGGTTTGACACAGTTAGCAAATTGCCACTGTCTCATCAGATGGATACAGTACATAGAAAACCCACACTAGGGATTTATGGGGCCTTGTATTTATTTGGTTAGAAGATGACTGTAATTGTGATAGCAAATGGAAGATTTGATCTTTGTTAAGTTGTGGGGTGACTGGAACAATGTAGAAATGGGAGAAACAGTGTTTGGGGTGTCCTTCTCCTTGGTGGTTTTAGCAGTTAAGGCAACAGGAAAGACACATTCTGTAACAGGCTGTTTTGCCCTTTTCTTTTCTGGCTCTCATGAGGGATCAGTGTCATCTGACACATTATCATCATCCACATCATAGTCTGGAAAAAAGCTGGCAGTCTCATCAGCCTCAGCAGGTCTTTCTGCTCCATTAGCAAGTTCCACAGGGTCTGTAACACGTACCTCCTCTTCATGACTGTTATCCTTATGTTGCTCCACATGTACCACCACCTCACCCTCACTCACTGGACACATTATCAAGCTCCGCCTCTGACTCACCATCACCAACAGCACCACTTTCAAATTGCACTTCAGAACCAACCTCCTCCAAGTCCACAGCTGTTTGTTTACTGGTGGTGCTGTTGCTTCCTCTCACTCTGTCACTTGACATTGAGACATCCATCAACATGTCTACCACAGATTCAGCAGAGAAAAACTTAATGGTAGGAAAGCCAACACCAGGGCCATATATGTTGCTACAACTGTTACTGCCTACCACAGAGTCATCTGAATGTTGTCCCTGTGCTCTCACAGACACGTTTCTGGTCCCTGCATCACTATTAGGATTAGGATTAGGAACCACAAACTGGGAAATGGTCTTTGTGGCTGTTTCACGGCCTGTCCCTTTACTTGCTCTTTTCTTCCCAGTCATTCGTCAGCACACACAGTCACACAACAATCACTCTGGTTAAATCGCTGTCTGCAGTAGAGTGATTTTTTTTCCTAAATTCAGGTGTGTACGCAGGGACACAACAATCACTTGGGTTAAATCATTGGAGAACAGTGATTTTTTTTTTACTAAATAAAGGTGTGTACACAGGGACACAACAATCACTCGGGTTAAATCGCACTCAGGAGGACAGTGATTTTTTCCTAAATACAGTTGTGCACACAGCTACACAACAATCACTCTTGTTAAATCATTGTCTGGAGAAAAGTGATTTTTTTTACTAAATACAGGTGTGTACACAGGGACACAACAATCACTCGTGTTAAATCGCTGTCTGGAAAACAGTGATTTTTTTCCTAAATACAGTTGTGTACACAGTCACACAACAATCACTCTGGTTAAATCACTGTCTGGAGAACAGTGATTTATTTTCCTAAATACAGTTGTGGATACAGACACACAACAATCCCTCTGGTTAAATCACAGTCAGAAGGACAGTGATTTTTTTTTCTTAAGAAAAGGCAGGGCACTTGCACACTGATATTGTTTAGAATGCAACTGTGCCTTCTAAACTGCTCCTACCCTCCCCCACAGAAGCCACCAAACCATAGCTTCTAACAGAAAACTAAATACTTCAAATAAACAATACAGGACAGAGAAAATAAACACAAAATATCACTGCATGTGCAAACAGCACTCGCAGTAACAGGTCTGGAGCAATTTGACAAACAAAATGCTCTTTTATATAATGTTTTTAGATTTGACTCTAAGCTGCAGCACAAGTTCTGCTCTCTAAGTCACTTTCAAACACACTACACTCACAGAACGACAAAACTAGCTTCTCATTGGCTGTTCAGCAACATGTGACCTTACATCCCATGGTTCATTGCAAACTTCTACTCTTATGCTGAACTTTGATGGTGAAGTTCCAGCTTCGTGGGTCTGGGACACATCTATCATTGACTGTAACAGGAATGAATGTTTTTGACTTTGAAAGTTCGCAAATCCACCAAAAAAGGCTTCAAAGTGGGACTCCGCAGGGCTGAAAACATTGAGGAACAGTCGAAATATGCAAACATTTATGTGGAGTGAATTTTCCCAACTTTGCACACTACTAGCTGGTACCCACCCCCAAGAATGCGAATGTCATGTGGCCCAGTGGCAAGTGACCACCCACATCTGATGTCCTTACACTTGCAGGCAAACCTGATGAGGCTGAACTGCAGCTCCCACAACTGGAGTCCAGTTCCTGCAGTCTCCCAGGCCTCATACTGACCAGAGAATATGAGCCTCTCAGGAGAATTCAAGTCATCCCCCCCTTTATCCTGTTTATCATCAGTCTGTGATACTCCCAAGCCACCATAGGATGTACTGTATGCTGTTGCCCACCCCCCCGAAGCAGTTCACTCCAATTGTTCTACCAAGACCTGATAAAGAGTTTAACAACAAATCCCATTCTTCGTCCATTCCTGCTGCACATACACACCATCATTGGCATAATGTCCTCGGTAGGAGGTGCTAATGTCCTTGTGCTGAGCCACAGTTCCTCAAGTGGACTCCTTGAATGGTTGCATTTCCCTATTGATGTGAACGCATGCCCTGTCATTAGCGATAGAGTCAATTGCATGCTGCCAGTCCATCCGTTGAATCAGGTGAGCTCAAATGATTGTCATCTTATGCCAGCATTCCTTTATGGACCATTGGTCTTCCCTCTTAGTTAGGAGCAAATCAGTGGTTTTCTGGAGCCCCAGGTCATTCCAGCCCAGATGAATTATAAAGCTGTCTGGTGAATGCCCCAGTTGGGGCTACTCCACAACCTAGAGAGAAGTTCCCTCTACCACATGCCTTTCTTGCCCTTCCAATTAATTTGCACCTCATAATATTGATAGCTTCCTCCCCCCAGGCTGACAGGTTGCTCTCCCCACCACCCAGTAATGAAGGCCACAGATTCATATGTGCTCGGAGCCCCTTGTTCCTGGCAGTCATTGCTGCCCCAGTCCTGAAGAAATAAGTGTTGTACTCCTGTGTGTTCAGACCTGTATGACAGACTGCCAACCCAGTATATGTTGAAACTGATAAGCTGTCACAAGCTTGCTGTCCTTATGTTGCAAGAAAGCCTCACCCTCCACCAGATGGAGAACTATGTAAGAGGCCATGAATGGTTGAAAATAAAAAGCTTATCCAACTTGGACCTTCACTCAGCACCAGCAGCCAATGCCCTTTCTGATCAGTTTTGCTTCGACACACTCATACAAAAATGGTTCCATGTCATAATAGCAACTGCAAAACAGCGATCGCTATTATGGCGAGTGTGTATCGCTGAAAAGCAAATTGGCGATATACACTCTAGGGTGACATGACTTACGGTTCTAAATAAAGTATTTTTGTGGGGGGCTGTGCACCCTCATGCACTCCCTCATGGGGGGCTTTGCCCCCCCACACCCCTCTAAATTAGGATTCTCAAGTCCAGGGGGGTGCATGTTGGGGAAGGGGGCAAAACCCATACCTCTCAAGAAATTAATTGCCGCAGCTCTCTGCTGCAGCAAAACGTAACCCACTCCCAGACTCAAACCCAGTACCTGCACTGCCAGAGCTAGCCTCCCACACCACCACGCCACATGGCTAGCTCAGCAGTGGCAGGTACACCAGTGCCTGACAACCCCTTCCATGTCCCTCCCCTTCCCCTCTCTATTCCTCCCTTCCGTTAACCCTACTCTCTTTCGCATACCCTCACTATTCTGCAGAGTTTCCCATAACAGAAGCACCCAAAATGAGTCGCTATAATTCTATTCACTCATTTTGGGTCACTCATATGATGTGATACCTACAAAAACTACTCCGGGATCACCACGATATTTGCGTCTGTCAAGTTCAGCCCAGCCCAATTTTGGGACATCTGCACCAATTTCAAGACCTGGAATGCCCCATAAAATGGCAAGGCAAATGCAATTTTTAATTATAATGTGGCCTTGAAGGTATCCCAACACACCGATGGCAAAGCTGCGCACACCTACTCTAGTATTACCAGTGGGATACAGTGTTGGCTGTCAGACTGCCTGGTATGTCTCTTACCCCATCTTTCAAGGATGCTCCAGACCTTGAAAGCACAGGTGGTATCTGTGAACCACAAAACTCAAGAAAGCCATGACAGGACTGTCAAATGTTGCCCAACAACCTCTGGCATCAGACCCCACCATTTATCTTCCATTATATAGCTTCACATTTGATCAACTGGATAGGGCCAGCTGTTCAGCCATCCCACTTCCTTCCAGGTTTCATGATAGTACTCCACACCATGGTGGTAGGTGACTATGGTTTGGGGAGCAATGGAGTTACATATGCACTTCCTTGTCTCAAGGTCACCACGATCCACAGGAATAATGGGACTTGTCATGGATCATGTTCCACCACTGGGGTGAACTCCCTGAATTTCTGCCACTGTGAACAAGATAAGGAATCAGCAATATCATTCTTAATGCCTGGAATGTACACAGCTTTAAAGCGAACATTTAGCAAGATGCATTTTAGGACAAATATTCTCATGAGGTCACTCAACAGGCCCTTAGCCCCCAATTGCCTGTTTATAGGGTTCACCATGCCTATATTGTCTGATCAAAAGATAAGCATCCTGTCCCACAGCCTGGGGTCCCATATGCACAGGGTCACCACAGATGGGAAGAACACTATCAGTATTATTTGCCTGTGGAGTTTGGACACTACCCATGCTGTTGGTCACTCAGTAGCACACCATTTGCCTTTGAAGTATGAGCCTAAGTGAGGCAGCCGTGTTCATGTACAATTCCAAAGCCTGGCTGCCTACAGTCTTTGACCACATGGAGGCACCAGGGAAGTATACAGCAAATGTCTGCCATACCTGCAGATCCTCTCTGAACACCTCCATCCCATGAATATGGTAATGGAATCTCCAAGCACCCACTTCCAGCTTTACCATCCATGGCAAAAATGTCCTCCCATGGGAATGACTGACAGGTGAAACTGAGGTGCACAACTATCTGCTACAAGTCCCACAGGGTTATCGTCTTGACTGTTATGGCCTTGTTCAAGAGATCACTTAAGGCACCTGTCTTGTTGCGAGGAAAGTGACACACCTGCTTCACTGCATCAGTCTCTATGCCCAGGAATGTCATCATGAAGCTCAGTGTCTTGGCTTTCCCTGGGGCCAGCGACACGTCAATGTGGTTCCACAATTCGATGAAAGTGACCAACATTCCCCACCCCAACACAGACAGATGAGTGCTCCTGATCCACAAATAGAAAGTCATCATGGTAGTGGATCTCATCTCAAAGATCTTGTAGACTGTTATGAGCAAAGAAGGTCCATACCCTATATGATGCTCACCCGTATCATCAGGGGGAATTGTCTGTTTTGTAGCAGGCAAAGTAGTTGTCTAGTCTGTCCTTGAATGCAGGCATATGCTTGCTGCCCACCACCTTCAGTGGAAGAGCATCCCAGACATGTATCACCCTTTGAATGAACCAATGTGCCCTACGCATAGTACAGTGTTACATATTTCCCCTATGAGTTGTAGAATGTGGTCCCTAGTGTTGTAACACTATTCCATAAGCTCCAGGCTCAGACAATCCCACAGATCATTATTAGTGAATGCAGAGAAAAGCAGGCATAAATCCCCTCTAAACTGCCTGTATTTTAAGGAATATAATCCCAAAGGTTTTAATCTGTCCTCATATGCTAAGTCCCTGAGTCCAGTTTTCATCTTGATGGCATTACACTGCACTCTCTCTAATGTGTTAATTCCAGCTTTAGTATATGGTGCCCACAATTAGGCACAATATTCCAGATAGGGCCTTGCGAGGGAAGTATAAAAGGGCATCAAAACCCTTTTATCATGGCTTCAGATGTGTTTTCTAATGCAATGCAATATTCTGGATGCAGTCTTGGCACTAGCACTGCACTAATTATTGAATTTAAGATTGGAAGTAATTATGACACTTCGATCATTTTCTCCATTACTTCCCTCAAAATTGTGCCATTAAGATGGTACTGTGCTTTGAGGTTTGCTCTGCTAAAGTGCATCACTGCACACTTTTTCAAGCTGAAATGGAGTTTATGTTCCCTTGCACAATCTTCTAGCATAAGAAGTCCTGCCTGCAACATTTCAACATCTTCTGGTGTATCGATCACCCTACCAAGTTTTGTATCATCTGCAAATTTAGAGATGCAGATTTCCTCCTCACAATTCATCGAAATGATGAAGAAAAAAATGTTCGGTCCAGGATTGAACCCTGTGGGACCCCACTAGTTACCCCTGCCATATCTGAGTTCACACCATGGATTGTCAGTTGCTGTGTTCTGTTATTCAGCCAGGATTTGATCAATGCCACAATATTTGTTCCAGTGCCTGATTTTGCTAGTGCATCTATCAGCTCATAATGAGTCACAGTATCAAATGCCTTACTGTAGTCCAAATATATGACATCTATCCCATTTCCTCTATCCAATTCCCTACTGACCATGTCATAACATTTCAATAAATGAGGCTGACGCCACCTGCCCATGTTTTGAGTTGTCAGACATGTTATGCTCCCTGATAGAATTTTCAATTTTTTCTTTAATTATGCCTTCCTTGAACTAGCCAAGATTTGATGTTAAACTAATTGGATGGTAGTTGCTCACATGGCTTCTGTTTCCCTTTTTGAAAATAGGCACTACTGTCACCTTTCTTCAACAATCAACCACAGTAGCTGTGTTCAGGGAAGTCTGGAAGAGAAGGGTGGTAGGTTCTGCCAAAATATCAGCACATTCCTTTATCACCCTTAAATGAGCTCCATCTGGCCCAGGTGCTTTCTTCAAATTTAACTTATGTAAGTGGCACCTGACATCACTAACTTCCAGTTCATGCTCCCTGTCACAAGGTTTTGTACGAGGTGGAAGCTCAAAATAATTTTTTATATTAAAAACAGAACAGAAGTACTTGTCAAGTATTTTGACCATCTGTTCATCATTCCCAATTATGTTACCACTGTCATCCTGGAGTGGGCCAATCTGGATGTTATCACCTGTTTTATAATGAATATAACTGTAAAATGGCTTGTAACTATTTGTCATATCCTCAGCTAATCTCTCTTCATATTTTCTCTTCTTGGACCTGAGGATTATATCACAAGTCTTCACTTCAGACTTATATCTGTCCCAAGCCATGGTGGTGCTTGTCTTTTTATGTTTGCTTGCACGCATGTGCAAGAAACTTAGTGCCATCATCCACGTTTTTGGAGGTGTGGCTCCCGTCTTCCAGTTCAGTCAGTGTGTTTACAGGCACAGCCACCATTTGCTAATGAATGCTGCAGCTGTCTATGACAGCAGTTGAAAATGCAGTGCCGTGCAGTTGAAAGGGAGAGCTATGCTTCAGTGAGCAATGATAAGATATCGCGTGCTCATGAGCACCTCCCACACACACACATGCACACGCATGCATATTGAGTGCTCATGCGCTCCCCCCATGCACACAATGTATAGCCGATGGGAGTGCCCAATCCCCCATCGGCTGTGCTGCACTCCCCCCCAACAGAGTTCCAGATGCCATGCTGGGAGCCCACCCCAGCATGGCAACAGTTCCTATAGCCAACAGGGGTGCCTAATCCTCCGTCGGCTCCATGCCCTCCAAACAGCCTTCCAGCTGCCACACTGAGAGCCTGCCCCAGCATGGCACAAGTCCTGCATCATCTAAGTGAAAAAAAAACCTGAAAAAAAACCTTCCCTCGCTGACTGTCCTGATCGCCCCTCCCCCCACCCATGCCCACCATCTGTGCATCCACCTCCTCACACCCCCACCTCACCCCATACTTACTTCCAGAGTCTGGCGCGATGATCTTCGGTGGACCGGGAACATGTCTGCACTCTTCAAAGGCGACCGCGAACTGAGGAAATGCTGGTAAGCTGTATAATGGAATAAATAGGTTTTTTTCAACTTTAGTGCATATCTCAGGCATTTTGAGGAATTTTTTCATCAAATTTTCAACATGGGGTTTTGGGACCACACCTTATGAATTCTGTCACTGTCTTGGCGTTAATCAACCTGGAAAGGTGATTTCACAGTCACTGCGCAGAACCACCTTTCGGGGCTGATTTACAAAATGACAGTGTCACAATTCATGAAGTAGGCCCCCAAAAACCCTATGTTGAAAATTTGGTGAACAAATTCCCCAAAATGACTGTTTTACGAGCATGCATTGCGCTGTTCTTATGCACACTCGTAAGTTCGGGAATTTTCAATATTTTCAGTCTAGATTTTCAACATTGCCATTTTACCACACCTCCTTATGAGCAGTACAGCTGTCATTTTTCACATCTTGCCCAAAATGTGTTTCCGCCCATGTAGCGCACAATGGCACAGTCGGTGTGCAAAATCAATGTTCGGGACAGATTACGAAAATCCCAGTGACACTGTTCATGAGCAGAACTGTTAAAATGACTATGTTAAAAATTAGGTGAAGAAAGTGCATAAAACGACTGTGTTATGAGTTACCATTGTGCAGTTTCCACACACCCTCGTAACTTCATGGATTTCTAATATTTTCAGTCTAGATTTTCACCACTGGCATTTTTCCCCACTTCCTTATGAACAGTACAGCTGTCATTTTTCACACCATGGCCGAAATGTGCTTTTGCACTTCCAGTGCAGAAACGCGTGGTTGCTGTGGGAAATCACTGTTCAGGACAGATTAAGAAAATCACAGTGACACTGTTCATGAGCGGAGGCTCCAAAATCCCTGTGTTGACAATCTGCTGTAAAAAGTCCCCAAACTAATTGCATTACGGGTGTGCATTGTGCATTTTCTACGCACACTCGTGACTTCACCAGTTCTTTTAATATTTTCACTGCAGAATTTCAACATTGCCATTTTTTGTACCTCCCCATGAACAGTATAGCTGTTATTTTTCATATCCTGTTCGAAATGTGTTTTCGCACCTGTGGTGCCAAATGGCATAGTCGCTGTGTGAAATCAGCTTTCAGCTCACAAACTGATACTGCCACTGTTCATAAGGTGGGGTTCACAAAAAACCCATGTTGAAAATTTGGAGTGAAAATGCCAATGAACACCTGAGGTGTTAGGGTTTCTGACCATAATGCCCCAGCCTGTAGAGATTGACAGGCATCAGGGATGTGACTTGGGATTCTCGCCTGTAATGCTCATACCATTCCACACCCTGCAGCCAGTGAGAGGCATTGAGGTGTGCCTTGGACTCTTCGGCTACAAAGTTCACCCCATTCTCCTATACAGGACCCATCTCACCATATTTCCTGATGGAATGGGGTGACCATAAGGGCCCAAGACCCCAAGGCACACCGTGACACTTGTCAGTGTCTGCAGAGTAGGGTGTGGTGAAATGGCGTGGCCATTACTCCTGATGACCCAAAGGCACACTCCAATGCCTGTCAGTCTCTGCAGGGTGGTGGTGGGGTTGGCTTCAGTTCAATACTTCACTGCCATTCCTATTATGCAGCTCTCTAACTCCTACACTACCAATGCCAATGCCAGCAAGCAAACATTCGGCATTGACAAATGCTTGTTTAGCTTTAGTACAGTATATGCTCATTTTTTCTTGTTGATTGCACTTTTTGCTCTTTTATCCAACCAGATAGGAATTCTTCCAGTTCTGTTATAATTTGTATGTTCAGGCATGTATTTATTTATTAACTTCTCCAACTTATCCACAAGTACCTCACACATGCCGTTATGGTCAATATTCAGAAAATCTGCCCTCCAGTTCCAGGTGCTCAGTTCATCCCTCATTTTGTCAAATTTAGCTTTGTTGAAGCACTTTGTTTTGGCTCCACCTCTGACCCTAACACTGCCTTCATTGATATCAGCTCTAACCATATCATGGTCACTGTTTTCAATAGGGGGAGTAGTTCTGGATTCAACTAACTGATCTCCCATATTACTCAGGACTAAAGCTAGGATGTTATCGTACCTTGTGCCAGTGGTCACATATTACTCAAATGTCATGTCACACATTACATCCAGTAAATGGTTTTCTGCCTTCAAGTTTTGGCAAATCTATACCTGGCATATTGAAGTCACCCATGAGGATTATTCTATTATCTGAACTCACTTTATACAGTTATAGAACTCTGTGTCAACCTCAAGTTCCTGAATCAGCAGTCTATACATTACTCCAATATGCATTTTCCTACCCTTCTTAGGATACACTGTGATCCATACTTGCTCTAACGCTTCATAGATTCCCAAATCAATAACCTCTGCCTGTATGGACTCAGAAATATATAGGACAACTCCTCCTCCCATTTTATTGATCCTTCCATTGCTGTACAGGTTATACCCTGCTATTTTTCTTCCCCACTTGTCATTAATGTGACTAGTGGTGGGCGAAGTGGGCTCAATCCGCTCCGAGAAGTGATTCGCGGAGCAAAGGCGGATTTGAGGAGTGCTCCACAATGCGAAGCAGAATACTTCACATTATAATGAGGAACACGAAGTCCATTGGAAGCAATGACTTTGCATTACTCCGCTTCCCCAGGCCACTACTCTGCCAAATTTAAGGCAAAGTGCATTGCAGGCAGTGTTCTCTGCCTCACTTCGCCTTGTTTTTGAGCTCCAAAGGTGAATTTTGAAGTGATTCATGGGATTTCAGGTCCCATGGGCTCTATATTGATCTGCACAGCCTCAGTTCAGGGTAGTATGAGTAGGAAGGAGTAGGAGGCAGTGTGCTCTGATAGCTGTCTGTGACAGGAATCTTGTAAAAGCTGTTCAAAAAGCATTTTTTTGGGAGGGGATCCAACTTCAGTCCATCGATTGTAAGAAACCCTCCTGTGCTCATATCATCAAGCATTTTCGTTTTTGTGTGGATTTTGAATGTTAATTTACAACTTTGAGTGTGTGTGGTGAAAGACAGTGAAAGCGTGCTTTGGGGGAGGGGCGTATCTGTGGTGTAGGTAGATTTAAGTTAGAGAAATAGTGATTTCTTTGTTTTTTGGTTATATTTTTGTTATATAATTGACTGTGTCAATGTACACACAGTAATATTGTCAGTAATAATAGACATTTTCTTGTTGTTTGTTGTGTGGATGTGGTGCAGCAGTTCATATGTTCAGGTTGTTTACATTACAAATTTACAATACATAACGTAGCATAGTACTGAACTTTTGCATTTGAGACGCATTCCTCATTCAGCATTGTATACAAACTGTTCTGTGTGTGAGTGTGTGTGCATGCATGCATCAAATAATACACCTTTTATTGTGCTACAGACTAGTGTAATTGCAGGCGCAGCAGTGTGAACCTGCTAAACACTGCAGCTGCCTGATTTTGTACTGCAATCATGGTATCTGTTCTTAGTTTTGCTGCTTGTAGTGCCGTAAAAATCAGCACTGTCTGCATTCAGTGCTCCCCCCACCCACACATTCAAAAGGTATTTTTTACCAGATTGGATCGTATTTGTGACCTCATGAGCACCACTGATTACTGAAGTTGTTTTAATTCCATGACAGTCTCAGAGTAGTCTCTTATCTGTAGCTGAAACCACAGTTGTTTATTTGGCTTCACATCCAGAGTCCCTCCAATCAGAGAGTGAACGTATCAAAATCTGAATTTGGTTATAATATTTGTGGTTGATCCCCCAAAATGCCTGCAAAGAGAAGTGCAAGCAAAGCTGTTTCTCGCCATGGCAATGTTGGCAGTAAGATGGTCTGTGGGCGTGGTAATAGTACGCAGCCGCAGAAGTGCATTGCTGATGTGAGGAAAGTAATTTCTCCTGCAATGTTTTTTACAGCCCAATCAGTAGCTTCATTCACAGTTGGAGGAGATGATGTTTTCCCAGCCAGTGGTGTTAGTGTTACTGGTGTTAGTGGTGGTGGAGGTAGTATTAGTATTGTTGCATCAAGTTCTAATTCCGACCAGTGTACTGTATCCAAACATATTGAGTGTGAAGCAGTGCAAGTGAGTGGCAGCGTAGATGATGTCATACTTCCCAGTAACATCCCAGTAACTGAACCTGAGGAGTCTGATAACCATGTCAACGACAGCATACAATGTGATATTCCGTCCACCGTGACACTTAATGTCATGCATTTTCCATGCAGTGATTCACAGTGTGGTGAAAAAATATCAGGTGATGGTGGTGTAGATGCTGATGATGAATGTGACGATGATGATGTTGCTGTTGTTGCAACATGCAGTCCACATGCTAACATCCAAGCAGAAGATGTGGATGTGTGTGATGCTGATGAATATGATGATGATGTAATTGACCCCAATTGGGAACCGGAGAAAAAGAAATTTAAAGTGACTGTGTCTGAGTCTGTTTGCAGGAATCCCCCCCCCCCCGTAAAAACTTGTGATCTACCGGTTTTAGTTGGTGATGATGAGGACCCAGTAATCAATATGATAGGTATTCTTGATGGTCAGTTCCAGTCCAGGTGTGCAGTGCCCCGAAATAACATGTGCCCTCCCCCACTTCAGTGCGTAAAATAACAGACTTAAATAAGCCACATCATGGACATGTTAAAAGCAGAGCATCACAATCCCTTGTTTGGGATTTTGTTCAAGATGCAAATGATTCGGTTGCAGTCTGCCAGGTTTGACATGTCCGTGTGAGTCGAGATAAAAAGGAGAGCCATCTGGGCACAGGAGGACAGCATACACAGCTTAAGAATAGGCACTTGGCACTGTGGACCCAGCACAACCTGGCAGCTAATACCACAGTGGGGCGTTCACCCGCATCACCGGCAACCATAGCCAGCATGTTATCCCCTTCCATGACTGTTTAGCCCAGAAGGAAAGTAAACGTTGTGCGGTAGTGCACTAGGTAATAAGAGCAGAGGATTACTACAGGCATGATGAGGTGGAGGACCATAATAACTTTGAAATGTTGTCCAGTTCTGGTCAGAGTAGCAGTTTTTGAGGTGGTGGTGGTGGTGAATGCAGTATGTCTAGTGCAAGTGGTACATCAACTCCAGTTGGCAAATCTGGCAGAATAACAGCATTTCTAGGTTTGTCATCATCTGTGCAACCGTCTGCATCAAAAGTCCACACTCCACCCCCTGCCAATGCCATTCATCACAGAGCTCAACCACTTGTGATCAACACATCCAGTGTGAAATGTTTAAGTCAGCCCACATTACAGTGTTTTTGAGCATAAGCTGAAGTATCCCCCGAATCATACATTGTCACATGAACTCAGTGCTGCTGTAGCAGAAATGCTGGAAATTGATCTTTTGGCCTTCTCCTTTGTGGAGAATTCTGGGTTCCAATGGTTTGCTGCATGTGCCTGTCCAAAATAGAAAGTCCCATCCAGGACATACTTTTCTACCCGTACTGTCCCCGAGTTGTTCTGCACTGTGTTTGACTCAGTGAGACATGCCC
The DNA here is from genome assembly GCA_016271365.2 of Neoceratodus forsteri. Lineage (NCBI taxonomy): Eukaryota > Metazoa > Chordata > Ceratodontiformes > Ceratodontidae > Neoceratodus > Neoceratodus forsteri. The sequence continues at coordinate 1,214,726,007 of CM057453.1, read as the reverse complement.
TTCAACATTCCTCCTCTCCATTCATCCATTTAAGTATGAATATGTGGACAAGTGGCAAAACAATGGGGAGTTCATATCTGTGTATAACTGCACATTGGGCGCAGGTGCCGGGGGTTGTTTGTGATGTTGGTAGTGTGAATAGTCATTTCAGTAAGGTGGATTGTCGCAGTAGCAATCTTCCAGGAATTCGACAGCATGCAACGATTGCTATGCACAGTGTGACCTGTTCACACACTGGTGAGAACATGCTGGACATGGTACTGACTGAAATTGACAGATGGCTAAACCCTCTGTCCCTGACAGCTGGGTTCATAGCAAGTGAAAATGGGTCAAATGTGGTGAAATGCATCGCAAATGGTATTTTTTTTCATGTTCCATGCATGGCCCACTGTTTAAATCTTGTGGTTCAGGAGTTTCTGCAGCACCCTGATATAAAGGAAATGCTGACCATTGCACAACGTATCTACTCTCATTTTTCAAGATCTGGAAAGTCCCATGACCAACTGCTGCAGTTGCAGATACAAAACAGCCTGCCTCAGCACCGCTTGAAGCTAGAAGTTGTCACCCAATGGAAATCCACTTTGTACATGGCAGAGAGGTTGTATGAACAATACAAAGCCATCTCAGAATATCTTGTTATGCACAATAGCTGTGACAGTTCCTGGGCCTTCATGTCTATGACGACTGAACAGTGGTGCCTCATGGAATCTGTAATAACAATTTTGTGGCCTTTTGAACATGCCACACAGGCAGTGAGTGGCAAGTTTGCCTCCATTAGCCAATTAATTCCACTGCTGCGGGTGCTGAGTCAGACATTGGTGAATGTACAGCATAGCCTTGATGTTGCCGGAGACGGTGGTAGCAGTATGTTGCTGCAACACATGCTGACAGTAATCGACCAGAATCATCACATTGTGAGCATTCAGCATAGTGACAACATTGCCATAGCAACAATGCTGGACCCACGATACAAACGTGGAATTGCATCAGTACTGTAGGGAGGGCCTGAACAGATAAAAAATATCAGTGGTCAACTGGTGCGCTTGGTTCATGGGGCACAGAAGTCACATGCCAAGGTCAGCAAACCTCAGCTGCACAATCCGGCTGAGGGTGTACCTGGAGGACCATCAAGCATATCCTGCATGGGAAGGGGACTGCAGTTCCAGGTGGTCTGTCAACCAAAGTGGCTGGCGTCAGCCTGCTTTGGGAGGCTTTGTCCCAAGTGGGTATTTGTGAAATAAATGATTCGGGAGAACAAGATGATGCATCAACAAGTGGACTTAGTGCAGCACAGAGAACGGCTGAATCATATTTGTCTGAAAACAGGCATCTGACAATGACTGAAGATCCTCTTTTGTACTGGAGTGGAAAGATCAGTGAATGGCCAGAGCTGACTGCAGTGGCACTGAAGTACCTCACATGCCCAGCCTCCAGTGAAAGTGTTGAGAGGGTATTCAGCTCAGCAGGTGCAATAGTCAGGGATTGTCAGACAAACCTGTCTCCTGCAAATGTTAGTTTGCTAATGTTCATTAAAATGAATGAGAGGCACATACCAGCACAGACTGCGACCTCGGTATTCGTACCCCGGCCTAGTCATGGTGGTCTTGCTGATGTGGAAATGGAGCATCCTGGTGGCACTGGCAGTGGTTGCCTGAAACGGCCCACCACTGACGTAGATGATGACACAATGGAGAAAGAATTTCCCAGTGGTCAGACTTCAGACATTGATGACTGTGAGGGCAGCTTTCTTTATGAGGATGATGATGTGGTTAATGTTGGCAGGTTTTAACTGAAGTTTTTAAAAAGTGGTGTGCCCCCCCCGGGCCACCACCACCGGGACTGATGTTAGCCACTGCCACCATGTGTCGGTCTGCCCCCCAGACCACCACTACCAGGACTGATGTTAGTCACTGCCAGCATGAGTCTGTCTGCCTCATGGACCACCACCACTGGGACTGATGTTAGCCACTACCAGTATGAGTATGTCTGCCTCATGGACCACCACCACCAGGACTGATGTTAGCTACTGCCACCATGAGTCTGTCTGCCCCCCGGACCACCACCAGTGGGACTGATGTTAGCCACTGCCACCATGAGTCTGTCTGCCCCCACCGGACCACCACCACTGGGACTGATTTTAGCCACTGCCACCATGCGTCTGTCTGCCCCCCGGACCACCACCACTGGGACTGATGTTAACCACTGGCACCACTGAGCCTGAGTCTGTCTGGACCACCACATCCATCAGCCAGAGACACAAAGCTTCTTAATATTTAAGCCATAAGGTGAGTATGTGTACTCCTGTTTGTTATGCTGCTTCACTTCCTTTAGTTGTATGTTTTGTTTTCTGCAGCTTTTCAGAGCTGCAATGGTAAAACACGTATGGTACACTTCTTTTGTTTCTTTTACAGAGTAACAAAAAAAGACTTTATCACTAAAACTCATTGGGAATGGTACTGTAGCTGTACAGTACAGAGAGGAAGTGATGTAATATCCATGTGAAATCCATTCTGGTAAGTATGAAGATTTTATTTCATCCATTTCATTGTTTTGTAAAGACTGCAGCAAATGTTGCACAAAGGTGTTAGTTGACAAGATGTGGGTTTGAAATGTAACTTGGACTTTAGATTGAGATTTGAGAACCAGGGAGTGACACATAACAATTAAGTTGTAAGAAGTCATTCATTTCTTTTTTTAGGAAACTTCCAGATGCTTTGTTGTTCTGGCGAAGTGGCCTTATCCAAAAAAGTTCTTCAACATCAGGCACTCCTCCTCCCCTGAGCTTGGGCACAGATGTAACATGCAGAAGTCGTTTCATTAGATGAACATCACCATCCTAAGACAACCAGACTCCAGAAGGATGCTGATGAAATCTGTGAAGAAGTAACAAAATAAGAAACCATTAGAGATAAACCTGCAAATATGATCCCCCCCCCCAAAAAAAAATACTTACCATCATGTGCTTGAGAGGTATCCATTTCCAATTTCAGCTCAAAAAATTCTCATTGAGCACTGGAATGTGCACACCAACAGTTTCTCTGTGACCTGTGATACAGAACAATACCATGAGTACATGTCCGCATCAACCCCCTCCTCACCTACAAAATACACAACACAGCCATACATCTGTATATTTAGTATAGTGGCACGGTAGTGCCACTATAGTTAGGGTTGAGGAGCCATTTACATGTTAAACCCAAATGTTTGCACCTTAATAACTTTGCAACTCTTTGACAGATTTGCCTGAAATTTGGAATACATGATCAAGACCCATGCACCTTGAGATCTGTCAAGTTTCGTACCAGTCACATATACGGCTGCGGAGTTATTAAGTGTGATCTGTGTGCACGTCTACGCTTTTCTGGAATTTTACAGTCGCACCTACAGGTCGCACGGTTTGCGCGACCGGTCCAAAGTCTTCAGGGAACGTGTGCCGGGGTCCCCGATGTGCCTTTTGAAGATTTTTGTGAAAAAATATTAAACGGTTCAAAAGTTATTCAAAAAACAAGTTCCCATTGTAAGTCAATGGGAAAAGTTAACAAAAAGTTTGACAGTGTCGCAAATGCAGTTTTTACTTTCGCAAATGGCCCTTTTACTGTTACAAATCCACCATTTTGTTTTCAGTTAGAGATCAGAAAAATGCTTGACATTTAAAATTGAGACCGTCTAGCAACCTAATTCTTTTTGTATTCACCTAGTCTGACCCTGAGGATGCTAGCCATGTCTTTATTTTGGGGTAAAACACCCCATAAATATCTTTTTCAGATTGCTGGGAAAAATTCCTTTCACAAACTACTGTCGCACTTGCAACAGTGTCGAATAAATTTGCAAAAGCTTTCGCAAACTTTGACAGTACTTTTCTAGGCTGTGGGAAAATGACAGCAATTATTTGGCACCCTGCTGCAAAAGAACAGTTTGGTGTTTTGGCCTGAAATTTGGAGAGAATGCAGCCGACATCTAACAGATGTGCCTTTCAGGGTTTTGTTGAAAAAATATTACATGACGGCAAAGTTATGGCACTCCAAAGTTGACACTTTATCCATAGGATAACATTACGGCATCTGAAGCATTACAGGAATACTTTGGTGCCCTGCTGCAAAATAATGGTTTGGTCTTTTGGGCTGAAATTTGGAGGGAACGCAGGCAACATCCCACAGATGTGCCTTTTTGTGGTTTAGTGAAAAAATGTTGCAGGGAGCCAAAGTTATGGCACTCCAAACTTCTCTTTTTTTCCCATAGGATAACATTACGGCATTCGCGGCGCCTTTCAGAGCCCGTATCTCGGAAATGGTGCGAGATATGGACTTTCTGTTGGAAAAATGCATAGCCCCCCCAACAGGGGCTAAGTACAGAACTAGCCAGGAAAGTCATAAATCGTATGACTTTTAAATTTTTTTTCTACGTCATACAGTTCCTGAGATATAAGCAATTTAGTATTCCAACTCCTTATTTTCTGCTCCGAGAACCATTATTATGCATACATTCTTTGTACTCACTGTCTTTCTTTATGCAGCTTTTGGGAAAACCAGCCTGTGCGCTACATTACTGCACATTACATTCACTATTTCTCATTATCATTCTCGAAAAGAGGGGAATTAGAGGCAAAAACTCCATTTAATTCATTAGTTGGGTTGCTCACACCAACAAAAGTGAGGAATTAGGTGTTAGGATTGAAAGCCCCCTTGGCCCCCTGCCCACACCCCAACCGGCATCGAGTGCGCGTCGAGGTTGTCGTCCTAACTCTCCACCCCATTCTCCTACACGCCTGCTTCTTTTACACATGTGATGGGGTAAGAGTTATGGCCGATAACCCTAATGTGCACCCGGATGCCATTTGGGGTGTGGGCAGGTGGTCCAAGGGGGCTTTCAACCATAACACCTAATTTCACTTTGTCAGTGTGGAACAACCCTAACTAATGCATTAAACAGCTTATTTTGCCTCTAAGATAATATATATATATATATATATATATATATATATATACTGTATATATACTCACCAAGGCTACTATTAGTGTACAGCCAAAGGGCACCCTTCAATCCAGTTGAGATGATCACATTGCATTTGCTGGGATCGTCTCGCAGAACATATTGGACTAGCAACATGATGCTCACAGTCATCATTTTATACTGGGGTATGTGCTGAAACACTCGCATTCCACTGTGTTAACACTTGTCAATTTTCTGCACACAGGCAGGATGCATTTTGGTCTGGCAGAAAAAATCTTGGCACTCTGTGCCACTTTTGTGCTCATGACTGAGTGTGCCATTAATTCTGGAGGACTTTGTATATGCTGAAACAGTCTCATTTCACTGTGTAACCACTTGTCAATTTTCTGCTCACAAGCAGGATGCATTTTGAGCCTGCAGAAAAAAATGTGGGAACTCTGTGCCACCGCTGCGTGCATGATTGAGTGCGCCGTTAATTCTGGAGGACTTTGTATGTGCTGAAACAGTCTTATTTCACTGTGTAACCACTTGTCAATTTTCTGCACACAAGCAGGATGCATTTTGGGCTGGCAATAAAAATCTAGGGACTCTGTGCCACTTTTGTGTGCATGACTGAGTGTACCATTAATTCTGGAGGACTTTGTATGTGCTGAAACAGTTTCATTTTGCTGTGTAACCACTTGTCAAATTTCTGCACACAAGCAGGATGCATTTTGGGCCTGCAGAAAAAATCTGGGGACTCTGTGCCACCACTGCACACATGACTGAGTGCGCCATTAATTCTGGGGGTCTTTGTATGTGCTGAAACAGTCTCATTTCTCTGTGTAACCACTTGTCAATTTTCTGCACACAAGCAGGATGCATTTTGGGCCTATAGAAAAAATCTGGGACTCTGTGCCACTTTTGTATGTTCTGTGATTGTTGCTGTGAGCTCATAATCTCATACTGACATTTTTACAATTAAAGCAGCATTGCAAGAATGTCCTCACAGTTTTGAACTGTACTTTTTTATGCTACTTTAGATTGCCACAGCCACCACTAGTTACCTTTAAGTCGTGACTTGAATGATATGATTCTTTTCACAATTTATGTCTGCTTTACTTACTTCACTACTTTTTTTCATGTATGAGAAAAAAATGAGCACACCTTCCAATATTGTTCTGACCAGGTTTGTATTTATATGCAGCTGCTTTTCAATAACTATTGTTCTGTGTTGTCATAAAACACTGCCTGATGCATAGCTGTTAATTAACAACAGAAGTGATTTATAACAACTAATTGATGTGATGGAGAAAAGCAGAGGAAAACAATGACAAAGACCTGGTCAGCACCAATTTAAAAGGAATGCTTCTTTCATTGTTTCATACATGAAAAAAGGTAGTACAGCAGACTCAACTATTGCAAATTCTCGTATCATTCCAGTCAGTCAGGATGTAAGTAAAGGAAGTTGTAACATAGCATTACAAAATATAGGTCAGAGTTATCAACAGATTGTTGCGCTGCTGCTTTACAGAGATTCGCCACATTACATAGTTATGGTGATGCACATAAACTAATATGTGGGGGCATTACTCCCACTAGAATATTTCTTGCTCCACAGAGTGCAGTATATTTCTGTGAAAACCACCCATAATTTCATTACAGTGAATCATGTGATGGAGGAATTACCGACCAGAAAAGCCACCCACATTCTGCCACCCTTTCTCAGCAACGTTAGGACGTGTTGCCAGGGGGAGCGCAGGTGCATGCTCCACTATAGTGAATGTCCGGCAGCTTTCCCAATGTTTCCTTATGTTATAAGGTTGACTTTGTGGTGAAATGTGGGAATGTTTCCACTAACAAGGCTCTTCTTACTGGAAATGTGCCCACATGTTTCACCACAAACTGACCATTATAACATAAAGAAACATTCGGAAACCTGCCGGACAATCTGATATTCACTGTAAGGAGTATGCACACGTGCTTTCCATGCCATCACGTCCTAACATTGCTGAGAAGGGAAGTAGAATGTGGGCAGATTTTCAGAACGAGAATTCCTCCTTGACGTGACACACTGTAATGAAATTACGGGTGGTTTTCACAAAAATGTATTGTACTATGTGGTGCAAGAAAGATTCCCCTGGAAGAGAAAATGTGTATGATTAAACAACAACAAAGAAAAAACACATAACAGTACAACACAGTAGCAGGGTGGGGTCAGGGATGGGGGCAGGCAGAAAACAATTCCCTCACTTACTATGGCCATGGGATGCCGTGGTGATCCAGCAGCAGGCGCAGCATTGGAACTATTTGCTGCTGCTGTGTTTCTACTCTGTTCACCTGCTGCTGCAAAGCACTGAACCACTCTTTATTTTCTTCAAGCTCTGCCCACACCAGACCGATGTCAGACTGTGTTGCAGGGACTGTGGCGGGGTCCACTGCAGTGGGAAATCCAGGTAGTGGGGGGGTGGTGGTGGACATGGTGGTGCTGGTGGCTGTGGTGGCGGTGGTGGCAGTGGTGGTGGAGCAGCTTCTATAGTAGCCCTCCTCCTGCTGCGGCAGTGACTACGAGGCACAACTCCCACCCCAGCAGCACCCTCGGCCTCTGCCATGGAAGGGACAGCAGGTGGATGCCTCTCCCCTTCCGTGGCAGTCTGCCACTCTGCTCTGTGGTGGTTCAGCATGTGGGTGCACTGGCCACCAGCCCCCAAATGTGTCCCATGGGGGCCATGGCACACAAGCACATTACACACACGGCACACCACCACTGTGCTGTCTCCCCCCACACAGTTAAAAAACTCCCACACTGGGGAGCTGCGAGGGGGACCAGACACAGTCCTCGCATGGGCATAGAGTCCCACCAACACCTACAATTTCCGGGGCCACCTCCTGTGGCTCTGGAGGTGGTAGAGGGGGTGCTGCTGGAGCCCCAACAGCTGATGCTACCAGTGGTGGTGGTGATGGTGGTAGTGGCGAAGAAGGTGGACGCGCAGCAGCCACCGGTGGCACTGGTGCTGCTGCTGCTGCTCCTGTTGTTTCAATGGGGGAAGCAACACTGGCCAGAAGTCGGGAGCGGTCCAACATGACACAACCACCCCACCTCCCATGGGTCCGAACTCTCCTCCTACCACGCCCACAGGCCAGCAACTCGCCTTCTCCTAGGTCCATCCTCCTGAAGTCCACGAGCTGACACACACACACAGACAGTGGACACACACATGCACACACACACACACACACACACAGTCAGTCACAGACACAAAACAAAACAAAACTTATACAAAAAAATTCACTAACACAAAAAAACACAAATACAATACAAAAACTAAATAAAGATATAGCTTTTAAAAAAGCTGTTTGTTTCCTTCTGGAACTGAAATGCAACGAAGTGGCAACAAGGCAATCAAGCACTGTAACTCAACTCCTCTCCTCTCCTCTCCTCTCCTCCTCTCCTCTCCTCTCCTCTCCTCCCTCTCACAAATGCTTTCTCCCTCTACAAATGCAAAGGAGAAAGTGAAACTGCTTCTGTGACTCACTTCCTTCCTGCCTGGCTAAAGCATGTGACTTATAGTACTGCAAGCCATGTGATGTGCCTATTCTCTTCTCACTTCTCCTTACTTCGTGTTACGACATAATGGCAATGCGAAGTGATAACAATAATAATGCGACGTGAGCACTTTGCAGTGCCCACTTAGCATTGTGCTCCGCTAACGCAAAGTGCCCACCTCGCGTCCACTTCGCAGGCAGATTAAAAATTTGCTGCATCTCTAAATGCGGCACCACATCTCTGTTATAGCACATATTTGGATTCCTTCAGTGATAAGGATATTTTCTAGTTCATCTATTTTTTTGACCAAGCTCCTAGCATTCAATAGTAAGACTTTCCATCTCTTAGCACTTGTTTCTCAAGCCAGTCTATCTACTGTACCTTGGTTGGCTTGTCTCCACCACAGAAGACATTTTCCCCACCTCTTCACCCTTGACATTTAGTTTAAACATTTGATGATACTATCTTTTGTTCTGTGTACCAGAAACATAGAGCTCACATGGTATAGATGTAGGCCATCTCTTCCAAATAGGTTTTGTTCCCTAAACCAATCCCAATGTCTCAGGAATTCAAAACCTTCCCAGTGGCACCATCTCCAAAGCAATCCGTTCATACAGAGTATATCACAAGTTTTTGCAATATTTGCCCTTGGTACCAGAAGAATTTCAGAAATTACAACTTTGCACCACTTATTTTCCAATGTTTCTCTTACCCACTCAGAATCATTTTGTATTTCTAGATCCTTTCTTCTGCCTACAGCATGTCATTGTTGCCAAAGTATAAGACTGTGATTGAATTGGTCGAGCCTTTCATAAAACCATCAGGATTATTTTGTACATCTTGTATTTTGGCCCCTGACAAGGAAACTACAGTACCATTGTAGATTCCTTTCACACCCTACAGATTATTGAATCTGTATATTTAATCATAGAATCACCAAGGACCAAAACATTTCTCCCTGTTTATACATTTGCACCTTGTTGCTCCACCGTTTCCTTCACAGCTGTAGGTACCTCAGCTTTTTCCCTTCCACATTTCTTCTATCTATCACTAACTCCTATACTTTAGTTGTTCCAGAGACTGGAGGCTGGATTTTCCAAAGATTATGAATGCTGCAAGCCCCGGATGCACCGTATATATGGCACACACAGATTGCAGCCTTCACCTGCCAGCAATCAGGATTTCCTATCCTATGCAACAATTACCACAAGCTAGCCCAACGTTTCTGTGGTCTAGTTTGTGGCACTCCCAAGGACCTTCGTCACTGAGCTTGCACCACATATGTGGCACAAGCTGCCATAAATCCTAGAAACTGTTGCAACTGCACCTGAGATTGTATAATCGAGCGCAGTTGGCGATGAAAGGGCTTGGTGCACTACCAAAAGCTAAGGAGGCAGTATAGCACAGTGGTCTAAGGCTCTGAGCTGCAAATCTGGTGACATCCAGCAGACCAGACCTGGGTTTGAATCCCACAGCTTTCACTTGCATACTGTGTGACCCTGAGCAAGTCCCTTAACCTCCATGTGCTCCCAGGTCGCTCCTGTAAAAAAGCTTTCAGCTTAGTGTGTTATACCTGGTTAAACAACTAAAAAAAAAAAAAAAAAAGTGTGGTGTTGGAACACCCAGCCCTGGGACTTCAAACACCATCACATTTATTTCTCCATGTTCTCCCAGTTCCCTAGACTCTTGATTTACTTTGCTTGTTTCTCCCACCACTCCCAATACTGCATATCTATTTTGTAGTTCACATGAGGTGCCACCTACTGCCTGTCTCCTTCTTTTCTTGTTCTACCCTGAACTTGGCACTAGTCATCATCCATGATAATATTGTCCACCTCATCACTAGGTACCATGCAACATTTTCTTTTGTCACCTCCTCCATTACTAAACTTTATGCTTTCACCAAAAGCTGAGGTTACTGGGGTTCTACAGTTTCAAGGATTTTTGTCTCAGCATTATCAACAAATTCTTCTAGTGTTTGAATCTCATATTGTACTTCTACTCTTTTGTTAAGCCTCTCAATTTCCTCCCTGAGTGTTTGAATTAACAAAACTTTTGCACAAATTAATTTATCCATACTTCCCCCTTTTGAGCACATATCACATGACTCACAATATGACGAATATTTGTCCATTTTAAAATCAGACAGTCGGGTAAGGATATTGGTAACGTTAGCACCTATTAGCACCACCGAACCTGTACAAGTATCTTGCAGACTGTTTCCTTGATGGTAGTATACCTTACCTCTATTAAACTACAGTACTGACCTGGTAATGCTACAGTATTTGATTAGTTCATGCAGCCTTTCACTCAGAGTCACACCGGACAAGCCAGATACACACAGACGCATGTGGCTCTGTGTGCGTCTCCATGTATAATGTCACGTGACCACCCTGCTCACCGAAGGGGCGGCTGTTTAGACTATATGCCTTGGATGTGAATGTTCCGAGTCACACAGTGAATCTGTTCTGTAACACTCTACAAAAGTTTAAAATGTAAGAAAACACTCTCAATGCGTCAGAGGCTGCCTGCCCACACTAAATACTTAAAACAAAGGGGAATCTTGACTCAAAAGTTTTTCATCCCTACTCTGTAGTTCCATAGCTCTATCTACAGATAGTCCCAACTCCTTCCTGTATACCCTAACTGTTGCTAGGTGACCTGTAACACTGATTCTGGTAGCTAAAACTTTCTCAGACACACACTTTGTATAATATATGTCTATTTTTGTTTTCTTGCTGTCCCATGGCTTTTGGCTGTCCCACAGCAAGAACCACACAACTAAACAAGTCCACTTGCTGAGGGGGTGACTGATTATACTATATGCCCCGGATGTGAATGCTTGGGGTCATACAACGAACCTGCTCTGCAACACTCTACAAACATTTAAAATGTAATGAAATACCCCTCAGTGTGTCAGAGGCTGCCTGCTCACACTATATACTTAAAACAAAGGGGAATCATGACATAAAAGTTTTTCATCCTATCTCCATTGTTCTGTAGAGTCATCTACAGACTTCAAGTTCCAACCTCCTTCCTGTATACCCTGGCTGTTGCTATGTGACCTCTAACACTGATTCAGGTAGCTAAATCTTTCCCAAATACACACTTTGCAAAATATATATCTGTTTTTTTTATGCTGTCCCATGGCTTTTGGCTGTCCCATGTCAAAAACCACACAACACCACACAAGAATGATGCCCTTGTTCCCTGATGCCCGTGCTGCTGTCCAGTACAGAAAAGTAGTGAAGATTGCAAATGCTGCTCAGGCCACTAAGCAACCCATGAGCATGCAGTTGTCCACGTAGTAATTCACCTTGATCTTCATCCCAGACCTGTCCCAGCCTTGTGGATGTAACAGTAGTATGCAGAAGGCCAACTCCATAAACATCTTTGCCATCCTGGCATGCGGTCCTGTTGCCCAAACCACTTCAACCACCCTGTCAAATGATACATACTCAACTGCCATGAAGTGGGGATCAGTGTGGTAATTAACTGAGTCCTCGTATCAGTCAACAGGTGGTTGGCCATCTGGAATTCCCTTAGGACATTTATGGGCACCAAGCCAATTGGAAACACCCTGATATTCAAGAGGTGAGGGGCCTAGTATGGGCCACTCATCTTCCCCAGCCATATAGCATTTTTCAAATTTATCTCAGACTACTTGTGGTTGGTTTCTTGCAGACTTCAATTTCTCTGCCTTGTACCCCCAGCAGGGAACTGTGTAAGGAAATTTAAAGCCTGCCAAAAAGCCTTCCTCTAAAAGGTGGGCTGTCTCATGTCCAGGTATTGTTCCAGCAAGGGTCTAAACCTGTCCACCATTATCAATATGGCTAAGGCTTGCCTTCATGGGATTTATTGAATCTTTAGCAAAAGGAATGATTGCCTCTTTTGATTGCTTAGGGGAGGGGCTGTGTATGAGGTGGTAATGCTGACCACAGCCAATGTATTCATGCTAAAACCTGCAATTGCTTTTGGGACAACTTCCCATGTTATAGTCGAAGGATGTCTGGGGATGGGGCCCAGTGAACTCAGACTGCTGTAGCTGGGGTGTCCTAATGTGCAATCTGCGATCTGTATAGATGGCCACCCCTCCCCCCGTGCATCATTTCAACCAGGAGGGACACTTCAAAGACGTTCCAATCAGCAACATGTCAGTCTACATCCACCACCTGAATTCTCCATCATATTCTAACCATGCCACCTCCTTTTTAAGCCTAGGTGCCAACATGATCCTGTTCAAGTAATTAAATAGATCTAAACTTTTTTTCTGGGACTGGGTGAACTATGGTGCTGGCAAAAACAACAAACTCCGCCAACCAGTTATCAAAAGTACATTCCACCTTCACCATCTTCTCTTGGACCTCAGTCTTTTCTGTGTTATTTTCCTGCTTACTCAGGCAGTTGAGCAAGGAAAAGATATCAACATATTCCCAGTTCTGGATATGTTACCAGACCTTGTCCATCATGTGGGATCCCACTGGCTTCATCATGCTGACACAGTGACTGGGGCTATTCTCCATTGCTGTTGGCTTTGGTACTGAGCTCATGCCAGCTGCACCCGTAAACAACTGGTCTACCCCACCTTGTTGTTATCTCCAGACTGAAGCGTTGAACCCAATCATCATGGCCATAAGCTTGTCCAGCTTTTCATCTGTGGTGAATGGTTTTGTTGCCTTTGACTTCTTTGTGGTGCTGGGTCTTCTGATGCTGAATCACTCGAGGGAGGGTGGGGAGTACCCACCTCCTCACAGTCAAGATCCAAACCTGATGGGGTCAAGTTCTTAGGCACTTCCATGGGATTAGCTGGTGGAAGAACCCCATGAGTAATCCTGCCGAAAACCCAAATCACCATATTTCTAAACTCTTCTTCTGATACCTCAGAAATACCTTTCCTGGCCTTGCCTTCCTGGAGTTTCTTGGGTACCTGCACCAAAGATGCTGTGGACTCCTTTGCATGCTGTTTACTCTTCTCTATTGTTCTGGTCCTTTTAAGAGCACTGGTCTTATCCAAGCAAGCTTTGAGCCAATCTCACCTGTTCTTATACGTGTCATTGAATTGTGCCTCAAGGGCTGCAGTCACTGCTGCTTTTGGAGTGGTGGTCTTGCTCTTGCTCTTGCTGGGCATGTTCCATGTAATGACAGAACTACTGCACCCTGAGAAAGAGGCATGTTAGTAAACTCTGAAGAAGTCCGTATGGACGGGTGAAACTTTGCTGTTGTAGGGGTGAGTGCTCTCCGCAAACTACACTGCATGTTAGTAAGACTCTGACCTGTAATCCAGACATGCAGGGGGAGGATCTTACCATAACTTCTAAGCTTACCACTAATGCTCCACCTTGCACCTAGTTAATCCTTTTATTCATTTGCCACAAAATTTACACTCAAAGAACATGGTCTAAAAAGCTCCGTAGTAAACTGGTTCTCTAGTTATTGTACAAGAAGATATCAACGTATCAAAGCGGATGAGTTCCTCTCCTCCCCCTTACTGCTGCTGAGAGTGTGTCCCCTGGAGATCAGTTTTAGGCCCCCCTTCTATTTCAAGCTATATTAATTCCCCAAGTGAGAATATGCATAAAGCCAAATTACATTTCTTCACTAATGACACTATCCTTTAACTTTCAAAATCTTCCCTAACAGATGTTTGTACAGAACTACAATCAGACTTTGACAAGTTACAATTAAACTTGTTATGATCCAAGCTCTTGCTAAATGCAAAATAAAAAAAAAATGAAGGCAATGTTTTTCATACCCACATGTTTCTTATTCTTGCTACTAAAGCTTGGCCCTGTTGCACCCATTAAAACCTTATTAGGTGATTCATTAGAGGTAGCGGACAAATTCAAATACCTAGGAATCTGGCTAGATAATAACCTTCTTTCACCAATCATATTTATGCTCTTGCCTCAGAATTACAAATTAGACTAGATTTCTTCTATAGGAACAAATCCCTTTTCCCCAGTGTTGTTTGAAAGAGGCTTGTTCAAGCCACCTTTCTCCCCCTCCTAGATTATGCTGACATTATCTATAGCTGTTGCACAGCTTCTAACCTGCATAAACTGGATGTTCTTTTTCACCCTGCAATTGGCTTTATAACTAATGCTTCATCCAGAACCCATCATTGTGCCCTATACTCTGTGATGGGCTGGCTGTCTCTTACCAACAGGCAGATGATCCACAGTTGCACCTGGGCATACAAAACAATGTTGAACAAACTCCCCACGTGTATGTTATCCCTTTTCCATTGTTCATATAACTGTTACTCGCTTAGGAAAAATGTTTATTCTCCTTGACTTACCTAAATTCTGAGCCCACTTTGGCAAAGCTGCCATCAGCTACATTATTCCCTCAGCCTGGAACAAACTACAATCCTCCCTCAAGCTTTCTGATCTAGTCTCCCTCAATTTCTTTAACCCCCAATCAACAAATTCCTCAAGGAAGTCTGTGACTTCCAAACTAATTAACATGTCATTACAAGTTTTGATAATTTTCCCCCAGCTCTTACTGCTCGTCCTATCAATCAGGTGTGTAGAACTGTTAGAACTGTTATAGTTGTGTAACTGTCTTATACCGTGTGCTGTATCTAGTTGGCTAAATTCTCCTAATTGTATACTATGTAGTTTAATTATATAGCAGTTTCTTCATGTACCATGCTCTGTACATCTACACCCTGCCTTGTATCTGTTGCTATATTGTCCTTTGCTGGACCTCCTTGTAAATGAGCTTGCTCAATGGAGTCTTCCTGGTGAAATAAACTTGAACTTGAACAAAAGGAAGCAACCAGAGAGGGAGATAATATAAACAAAACGTTTTTCTTTTTTTTAAGAATCTCTGCTTCACATCTGAATATGTTGAATTCTTCCCAGTCTGAGGCTTTTTACAGTAAAACAGTCTCGCCCCTCACATGGTACATTCTGTTAAGGGGAGATGATTTACTTCAAAGCCATAGCAGCTCATAAAAGGTAATGCTTCTCTTCCAACTATGAACTGCTGGCCATATGTAGCTCTATTGAAAGACATTTGAGGAATGAGATAAAATTTAGGGTCCTGTTAGTAACCTCTTGCCAGTGTTCCACATGATGGTTTGCAAGTTGAGCAAGTCACTTAACCACCCAGTGCTCCCAGGTCACCCCTGAAAACAGGCACTTGTGCCTAGTGGGCTTTACCCTGTTACCAAAGACTAAAATAAAAATAAATAAATGGTATAATTAATCGGTTGAATGTTTGCAGATAAGAAACCATTCCAACTTTTGCTGGCCTTTCAGATTCATACCAGTTCTAAACATCAGGCTCCAAGGGCCTTTACAGATTATGAAAACAAAAAATATTTTGTCCATAAGGACATAAGGATATTCAATGATTGGCGGAGAGGATGGGGGATTGCCGGTGATGTGCACCACATGGCCCAACCCAGCCAAATACTCCCAACTTGCACTTTTTTTTCATAATTTAGGGATCACGCTGGCCTGTCTAGCCATTTTACTAGTTAACCATCTGTAGTGAGCTGATGACAGGCTGTGTTTCCCTTGGAATGTCCTGAACTGAAACGACCCCCCCCCCATGCCCTGCTTGACCCCAACAGATAGTAACCACATGCATTCACTGATACAGGATTTTGGCTCACTGTTTCAATTTTATTTTTATTTTTTTATTTTTTTTAACTGAAACCAGCTTGATGTGGGTGAGCATCTGATTTGCTTCTTGGCTCAATGCCTAGAATGCTGAAGCTACATGGATGCCTACTCGGTACCAAATGGTCCAGTCCATCTCACTGACATCTGTGACGTGGCCCTTCTGGTATCCCCGGTTCAATTCCTCTGCTCCTACTGGAAACCCCAGCCTTAGGAAAGGCCAAATACCATAACACCAAGGAGGGAGGGAGTATTCAGTGCAGGGTGTTCTGCTGAGATTCCAGCAGTACAACACCCCTTTGCTGGGATCACCTTATATCTTTGGATCCCCCACCACCCGTAATGCCCAATGGATGCCATAGCCCTGAGGATGCCACCATCATGTGGCCACCCACTTTGGATGACTAATAACTGTCCGCTATCAGCAGCAGCCTTTACCTGGGTCTTGGCATCCTTCAGTGTGGCCCTGATCAACTTGGGACATCGCTACCAGTAAGTAGGTTGTGAGGGGGTGTCTGGATTTAGGTGACTTTTTTACTCCCTACTCTGATCCAATCCTTCAGTCCCTGCTAGCTAGGCTTTCAGTCCCTCCACTGAAATTAGAGAGGCCTCAGTTGCCTGCAAAACCATGAGCAACCTAGGGCTCTTGGGCTCTAGAAGTAAAGCTTATTATTATATTTTTTAACTGAAAAACATGACCGCAACATTAAAACTCCTCCTAGAGTAGAGGCTTAGACCTGCAGCTGCTGAGACTGCTTTGCCTAGTATTAGTTATATTGCTGTATTACCTTCCCTAAGCAGAAAGCAAGCAGGGAGGATACTGGCTGCTGATTTTCTTGGGTCCTGGAGCTGAATGTCTCATGCCAGATGAACCTGAATTTTTATTGACTGGGTCATCAGGACAGTGGATAAGGGCCAGGCTGTTGATGTACTGTACCTCAGCTTCAGCAAGGCCTTTGACTCTGTAAAGCACAAGCAGCTGCTAAGAAAGCTGGAGGATCTGTGTCTTGAAGCAGGACTAACTAGATGGATATGTAACTAGATGGGGTAAGACAAAAGAGTGTGTTGATAAAAGGAAGGGAATTGGAGATGAGGTTGTCACTAGTGAGATGCCACAGGGGTCAGTCATGCACCCTCTCCTATTCAATATGTTTATTAGTGACATAGAGGAAAGTATATAGGGCAATATGTGTCTTATTGTGGATGACACAAAGCTATGCAGCTGGGTGGATAATGAAGAGGGAGTCAGGAAAGTGAGACATGATCTGAAAAAGTTGGAAAGATTGTCCACAATTTATCAGAGTGCAATGCCAAGAAGTGCACAGTAATATCCATTGATAAAAAAGCCTACTCATGGAGTACTGCATGGGGGTGAGGCTGGCAGTGACGGGAGGAGAGAGACTAGGGGGTTATTATCATTGACATCCTCAAAGATTCTAGACAGTGCAACATGGAATATAGATAGGTAAATTAGATATACAGGACCCTGCCACTTCTCAAATACTGTGCTCAGTTATGAAACCCACACCTGAAGAAGGACAGAGATGGGCATAGTATGGTGCAGCAGAGGAACACTAGGAGAATCAAGGGGCAGCAGCATAGGACATATGAAGTGAGACTGTCAGACATCAACAGGTACTCACCGAGGTCAGGAGGGAAAGGGAGATATTATAGAGAGGTGCACATTTGTGAGGCATATACATAGTTTTAGTTTAGTTTATTTATCTGTTAGAGCACTCTATC
The DNA here is from genome assembly GCA_016271365.2 of Neoceratodus forsteri. Classification (NCBI taxonomy): domain Eukaryota; kingdom Metazoa; phylum Chordata; order Ceratodontiformes; family Ceratodontidae; genus Neoceratodus; species Neoceratodus forsteri. The sequence continues at coordinate 1,214,708,157 of CM057453.1, read as the reverse complement.
TCACTGTGACTCTAGGCACTTTACAAAATGCCCTAATAAGATAAACAAAAATTAGAGTAAAATATACAAAAAGATGCAAAACTAAGTATAATAAATTAGACGGAGGAAAAGCTTTATTAAATAAAAAGGTCTTCAGATCCCTGTTGAAGGCACCCACCAAGGGGCCTCCCTTAGTGACTGAGGCAGTGAATTCCATGGTTCTACAACACCAGTTCAACAGAAAATCTGTCAACCCCCATTACAGCGACAGAACTATGTTGACCGCAGTTGCGGTTGGAATTATGGTGTTGGAAAAGTAATGAGTTTTTTTCTGGGGGGCTCTGTGCCACGCACCCCCTGCACTTTATTTTTATCAACTCCAGGTCAGAGTTGACTCAGGGAGGGGTGCAACACCAGGGGAAGTTGTGTTGGGGTCCCAAGCGGACATTACAGCGATCTGTTGTTGTCGCTGTCCACGACATCACTGTAATATTTTCACAGCAGCAATGGCATACCACATTCCACAGGGTAGACACAGCAACTGAAAAAGCCCAAGCACCAGATGATTGTAAATGAACCCTGGAAATCACAAGGAGCCCCTCCTCAGATGACTGGAGAGGATAAGAAAGTGGTAGGGCTGCGGGAGGTCTTGCAGGTAACCGGGCCCCAGACTGTGTAGGACTTTATAGGTCAGCAAACCGACCTTGAAGGTGATCCGCCACCTAATTGGAAGCCAGTGCAGAAAGCTCAGCACAGGCATAATATAATATGACCTCAGAAGGTCGATCAACAGCCCAGCTGTCGCATTCTGCATCAACAGCAGGCAGTGAAGATCAACCTCCAATAGCCCTAGGTAAAGGGCATTGCAGTAATCAAGCCATGATGCCACAAAGGCATGAACTAGTGATGGCAGATCACAAGAAGGAATCAAGGGTTTAATCTTGGCAATGTTTCTTAACTTGTAAAAACCACTCTGGACCATGGCCAACATCTGAGATTCAAGTTTCAGTCTACTATCCAGAACAACACCACACTTTTTCTCCCTGGATGAGGTGAGAAGTAGGGAATCTCCAAGCCTAAGCCTGGAGTCTCAACTAGCCTTCACACCAATCCTTGGTTGACCAGGCTCAATCACCAGAACTTCCATCTTATCCGGATTTAACTTCAGCAAGTTGGCACTCATCCAGTCTTGGACCTCAACAAGACACTAATTGAAAACTGAGACCACATCCAGTTTTTCAGGTGCAAAAGACATCATCAGCATAGCAGTGAAAACCCGGTCTGTACCATCTTATATTGTCCCCTAATGGTAACATATACACCGTGAACAACATGGGGAACAAAATGGAACCCTGTGGGACCACACATGGCAGGGGCAATGGTTGAGAGGAAAAAGACCCCAAGAACACCCTCTGCATCCTGCCAGTGAGGAAGAATGGAGCCATTGAGGACCCAGCTAGAATGTCCATAACAAAACATGCAGGCAATCTTAAAGCACCCCATGGTCCACTGTATAAAAAGCAGCCGAGAGATTGAGGAGAACGAGTATAGCCTGCTCTCCTCTATCCCTTGCCACCAGGAGATCATTTTTTTTTCAACTTTATTTCCCTCCTGTCACTGCTGACTGGTGCCCCTTCAGTCGACCTACCTGTTCCCCTCCTACCTGAAATGCTCCCTGCTGTACCCCGGTCCTCGGCACACCCGTGACATGCTTCGAGGAGCAATCCGTCCTGAATCCACCTCCCAGAGTGGGGCCACCTTCTGCTCCTTGGCGCTTTCTTCCGGTGCTTCCACGGGTGGAGGTGATGCCGAGATCAGGTCCACAGTGGGCAAGATATGGTGCTAGAGGTGGGGGCAGGTGATGTCTACCCCACAGCCAACGGGTGTTTTCCCTGTTCTTAGAGAGCTCCCTCTAAGGGCCTGGACATGCAATGATGTCCAGTGCAGCCAGGTACGCTATAGCACCCAGCCCATGGATGTCGGCTGAGGCTTCCCACCTTGTGTCAGAGTGATTCCCAGACTGTAGCACTCCCAGCCTCCGCTGGGAGCCTCTCACACTGGGGAGTCATCCACCCACCCTCCCCAGTAGAGGAGAGCAGTCCTCCAGATGCTCAATCCTCTCCTTCCACACCGACCCCCTCCGAGCCAAGCTCGCTCCCAAAACCGGGTCACCGGCATGGCATGAGGTGTGGCGTCCAGCACCTCAACCCTCAGTGTCACTAGGCTGCCTCACCAAGAGATCATTAAGCACCCTAACCAGGGCAGTCTCTGTACTGTGCCTTTTCCTGAAGCCCAAATGGAGAAGGTCATAGATGTCATGATGTAACAAGTTGGCCACCAACTTCTTGATAACCTTCCCTAAAAAGGGTAGGTTAGAGACAGGTCTGTAGTTTGCCAAGCAGTCCAGGTCCAGAGAGGATTTTTTTCTGGAAAGGCTTCAGCACTGCCTCTTTAAGAGGCTCAGGAAAGACCCCCTGCACTAATGAACACTGGATTATCCTGGCGAAGACTGAGCCGATGGATATTACACATGCTGCAGAAGGCATGTTGGGCCTGGGTCCAAACTACAGCAGGTGGGTCTCAGATCATGGATGACCCTAACAACATCCTCAACTGCCACTGGCTCAAAGTCAAACCAGACTGATGTAATGCCTGTGACAATCACAGGCTCGCCACTGCAAGTCTCACTGGAGGACGCTGACAGGATCCAAGATCTAATAGGGGAGATCTTATCAGTAAAGAACAGAGCAAACTCATCACATTTGGACTGTGAAAAAGCTCTTACCGGCTTAAGGCAGTCTGGATTACACAGCCTTTCAACAGTATAGAAGAGCTGAGCAGATCTATTAATTGCTGCAGCAATTTTCCTGGCCAGGAACTCTGCCTTCTTACTGGAAATTGCTGTTTGATAGTCACTATAATGAAACATCAAAACAAGCTTGTCCTCAACAGACGGGGTTCTCTGCCAGCAGCACTCCAACATTCAGCCCTTGCTTTCAACTCCCTAAGAGTCCCGTCAAATCATGGGGATCTCAGGCATGAGGCAAGAGGTCAAACACAGACTGCTGTGATGGAGTCGAGGGTGCCAGTGATGGCCCTATTACAGGCTGACAGCTGCTCCCCAGGCTCCTCACAAGCTCCCATCACACCCAATAGATCCAGAACCACCATAAGACCTCCTGGGGTCAAAACCCTCAAAGGGTGGTTGCTGAACCATCTTCATAGGGGAGGGTCTATCATGGGAGCCTCAAATGAGAACTTCACAGTATAGTGGTCTGACCAAACAATCAGTTTCACTGTAAGGTCAGAGACCTCCAATCCCAATGAGAAGACAAGGTCCAGGGAGTGACCATGTGAGTGGGTTGCAGAGGTAACCATCTGTGTCAGGCCCAGTGATTGCGTTAACCAGAGGAAGTCTTGGCCAAAAGAAGAGAGTTCATTGTCAACCCAAGCATTGAAGTCACCCAGAATTATCTGAGTGACTCCAAGACTAGTCTGGCCATGAAGTCCACAACTTCCTGCAGGAAATCCCTCTCATGCCCCAGAGGATGATAAATGAGGAGGATCCTGCACCCTGCACCTGCAACCCCTTGGATGGCCATGCACTCAAAAGACCTTGTTGTTCCCACAAGGAGATCCATGAAGTTCAGGTCTGATCTAAAACAAATCGCCATACCCCCACCCCTATGATCCTTTCTTGGGCAGTGAATCACCGAGAACCAGGCAGGAACTGCTGACTCTAATACTGGGCTGGTATTTTCATCCAACCAGGTCTCAGTGATGCAGGCCAGGTCAACTGAAGAGCCGAGATCAACTATAATGTCTGCCTTGTTCCTAATGGACCTGGCATTGCATAGCACTGCCCGGGAAAGATGAATAGATGAGACTGGTCCTTTGGGTACCTGCCCACCAAAAGTGGAACCCTTGGGTATGGGAACAAGGCAGAAGGAACCCTTATCATGAGCCCATTTTGCCCCAGGCACCTCCTAAAGCTCACCACACTAATATGTCCATCTCCAATATCATTTTCCAAGGCCAACCACAGAGACCTCTGCCTCCTCCTTCTTCAGGCAATGGCTAATGCCCTACAATGTCCATAGATGTCAGGTGATAAAGGAGGGCAATAGAAGTGGTGAAGGTCCTGAAGCTGTTATGGGGAACAGTGCTTTCTGAGAGTAACAGCTGGCCAACACATTCTTGATCCACAGAACTACTACTATCGTGGAAATCAGAATTAAATTAGATCTACACAACTTCTAATCCAGCCACCTCCTTAAAGTAAACACTAATGGATAAGACACCCCAACATAGAATTAAAATCCCAAAATCTCAAAAACACAATAACAATACATATTAAAAATAGCAAACAGTAACTAAAAATAAGTGCAAATATGAGACATACACCACACGCTATACACACAAACACACACATCAAAAACCCCAACCCAACCCTCAATAGTCCAGAACTTTAACAATAAAGGGAGTCCAGAGTTCAAGGAGCAGTTACCAGAGTTGACACTGCATTAAAGGTCTCATAAAATACCCTAACACAGAAATACAGAGTCCAGTCACCGAACAGCAAATAGCCCAACTAATCCCACTGGTGTCTGTTCATAGAATAGTGTCACATGCAGAGCACAGTTAAGATTTGGTAGCAGAGCAGGGGACTCTCGCCCCCCCTAAACTGCATCCATCAAGACTGACCCTGCTCCCATTTACCATATCAGCCCTCTCACAGCCTCATGCTAAGTCCAGGTTCAGGTCCCGCACATTCAAAGTACTCTGCACATGGCAAAAGGTCAAAAAGGAACCAGGCAGCAGAGGTTTGGAGTATATCAAGGGAATCCTGGTTCTGAGGATACCAGAGGCCCTGTCTCCTCCCCCAGCTCACCTCCCGGTTCGAATCCTTGGCTCTCAGCTAGTCACTTTACCTGTGCAACACAGCGCCTAGTCTGAACTTCCTCCTATGATAGCCAGGCTCCACACAAATGACAGCTGCAGGCCACAGCACACCAATGCCCAGCAGAGCAATGGGGTACCTTCAGTAAAACATCTGCTGGATGCTCTTCAACTGCTTTACTCCTTTGGCCACTAGACACCACCATAGACAAACAGGCCGTAATGTGGATAGTGAGGACCTGTTCACCAGAAATGGAAACACGGTACTTAGGGTGGCATGAAAGGAGGCTGGTGGGATGGAATTTTAATAAGGTTGTTAGGAAGTTCTTCACCGCGTGAATGGTGGACTAGTGAAATAGGCTACCAAAGGGGTGGGTGTTGCAGGGATGGCATCCAGATTCAGGGTTGGATGGTGGGGCAATTCTATGAGTTTGGTGAAGCTGAGAATAGAATTAGGGACTAGCAAAATTGGACCATTATAGCAGTTGGACCAAATAACCAGTTAGCAACTTAAGGGTAGACTGGGTGGGCACCATATATTTTCTTGCCATCACCTTCTATGTATATACTGTATGTTAAGATACTATGATTCCAGATCCATAACAACAAAGCTGGTAACTACCAGTTAAAGTGGCATACAACCCAGCTTCATTCTCAAGGTCCTATACTGTAACTGATCCTTCAGATACAACTGATTCATTTAATGAGATCCATTGTTTAGATCATGACATAAACATTATACTAGTGACAGTTGCAGGAGGAACGTATATGCGGAGACACTGTACACCCAGCTTGGTTCCCCCTGGAGACAAGGGCTATATTCATCGTGGAATTTGGGCAAATCCCATATTATTGGCATACCATGTACATAGTGGTTACATTAATAGTCTTGTAAAGTTGATTACTATCCCTTTTCTCTCCCTCCTCGAAGATAAAAGTAATAGCCAAGTTTGATGACTTGAGGGCACTGTGGAGACAAAACGTTCTAACAGTTATTGACATTAGACTTGTCTCACCCATATGGGGAACGATTCCTTTATGTTACTTTTAGCTAGTGATATTACAAAGTTTTAGGGGCCTTTGGATAGGTCATACAGCCTCGAGGAAGGCATGGAGGGATGGTGCCTAGCAGCTGATGGAGGAATTGTGTCACAACCTAATTATTAGGGGGGAAGGCCCCTTTGGCATCACCAGTTTATTATTATTCTGGTTCATTAGATCATCTACTAGTTCATATCTTATATATATCTGCTTCCCACCTAACGAGAAGCATCTCAAAGAGGCCGACGGGGTTGAGGTTCTCCTATACTTAGTTGTTGACCAGTTTGAATTCTTCAGTTTAGTTAGGGGAACCCTTGTAAATGGTTATTGGGGTTTTAGAAGGGTTTTTTGGGATCTGGGCCATATGGGATTTTGGGTTATTATGTTGAGTGTGGGGGAAAGGAAGGGAGGGAGGGTTGGAGCGAACACAAGTACAGCTTACAGATTTTGGTATGTTTATAAAGTTATAAAATATGGTTAACTCTAAGGTTAAATTTTCTACTTGGAATGTCAGGGGAGCTCGAGAACCAGTTAAACGTGTTTCAATTCTTAAACATGTGTCCATATTACAATCCAATATAATTTTCTTGCAAGAGACACATCCTCTCACTCACGAGGCAAGGGGTTTCAGGAAGCAAGGTGTGCAACAGATTTTTTCTCCTGGGGACTCCACTAACAGGAGAGGGATAGTGATCTTCGACATGAAAAATGTATTATTTCAACCTGAAACTACCATTGCAGACCCCTAAGGTAGATTTATTTTGGTCAAAGGCATGCTCGACAGGACTCCATTAGTCCTGGGTAGCATTTACAGTCCAGTGGGGGGGGATCCAAACTTTCTTTTGAAACTGGCAGATAGATTGGCACCGTTCATGCCAACCCCCTTGGTATTGGGGGGAGATTGGAACCTTCCCCAATTCCAATTGCTGGATAGATCTAGCGCAGTCCCTAGATCTTTATCCCCTTCTCAGAGGCCCCTAAATGAGATGATGGAGTTCCTTGGCCTCTGTGATCCCTGGAGGATTCTAAACCCGACCACTACAGCTTTTTTTTTTCACTCGCAAGTACATCAGACGGCATCCACGATAGATTATTTTCTCATAAGTTCAAGCTTATTATCAGGGACTCTGGAAGGGGGGCTAGAACCAATTGTTATATCTGATCATGCAGTAGAATGGCTCTATCTCATTCCATCTATCGCACAACAGAGAGACATCTCATGGAAGCTAAATACACAGCTCCTTAAGGATAAATTCATAGTTTCTAAAATCCATACACTCATTGGGCAGTTCTTAGAAGATAATTTACATTCCATTGCTAGAGTCGATCAAATCTGGTGTGCACTAAAATGTTATTTAAGAGGGGAATTTATTAGATTATCATCCAAACGAGGAAAAGTTAGAGAGGCTCAAGCCAAACATCTGCTGGAGCAGATCCATACTTTGGAACAAAATATATCTCCTACCTCCCTACAGAACTCCCTTACAGAACTCTTGTCCCTTAGGAACACCTATTCTGACCTTCTTAAGGAAAAAGCTGAGTTTCCCATCCTTAAAACGAAGACAACCTATATCGATCAGGGTGAGAAGGCTGGCTGTCTTCTAGCCCTTCATATGAGGCAACTAGAAAGCTCACAAACTATCCAGGCCATCAAAGACACAGAAGGCAATCTCAAAACTCTTACAAGGGACATAGCACTAGTGTTCAAAAAATTTTACGCGGATCCTTATGGTAACCGGCTCAATCCCCCCTCAAAGCAGGACATGCATGCATACTTAACAAATATCCCACTACCCAAATTACAGGAACCTGACCGCTTATTATTGACAGCCTCCATTACACCACTGGAAATATCCCAGGCCATAAGGTCTATGGCCTTGGATAAGGCTCCAGGTCCAGACGGCTTCCCCTCAAATTTCTTTAAACTTTTCACCAAGGACTTATCCACAATACTACTTAATCTCTATCACTATATTCTATCTAATGATTCTATTGATTCATCTATTCTAGAAGTAATGATCATTCTGCTTCTAAAACCTGACAAACCGCCAGATCAACCTTCTAGTTATCACCCTACCTCACTGTTGAATTGTGATCTTAAAATACTCACTAAAATTTTGGCTAATCAGATTCAAAAAATATGGTCTCCATTGCTCAGCTCTGAACAGGAGGGATTTGTTCCAGGCAGGTCAGCGACAGATCATTTCCGTAAATGGGCCCACATATGCCATTCGGCTCAACTAGCCTCAACCCCCATGGCTTTAATATCTCTAGATGCTGAGAAAGCCTTTGATAGGGTAGACTGGAACTTCCTCTAGTGTACCCTTGGGCATATGGGCATACTCTCCGAATTCATTCAATGGATCCAAAGGATCTACTCAGCACCTACCACAAGGATATTTTGTAACAAGGTTTTTTCTTCTAGATTCTCCCTTTACTAAGGCACTCAGCAAGGATGTCCCCTTTCCCCCTTCTTTTTAATTTGTACTTGGAACCACTGATCAGGCAACTTAATTCCTCTCCTCATATTCATGGTATTCTCATTGACGCACACAACCTGAAACTTTCCGTTTATGCAGACGACATTCTTCTTCATCTCTCGCATCCCATATCTTCCTTAGACAAAGCAATATCTATTATAGTTGATTTTAGTGAGTTTTCTAACTATAACTTAAATCGTAACAAGACAGAAATCCTTACCCTTAACCACTATACTTTCTGCCAGGATTTCAATAAATTTGGAATGAAGTGGTCCCCCCTCTCAATGAAATATCTGGGTTTACACCTTACCACAGACTCACTGCGGTACAAGAAATTAAATATGGATGAACTGATTCACAAACTCCAACAAGACCTCTCTAGATGGAAAGCTTTGTCTCTTTCTCTCTGGGGGAGGGTAAATCTTATCAAAATGAATGTCCTCCCCAATGAGCAACATTTGGCTTCCTCTCTCCTTCTTCCACCATATTCACACCATTATCTCAGAATTTCTATGGCTAAACTAGACACCAAGAAGAGCTTATAACAAACTCACCCTATCTAAAACCATGGGGGAGCTCAAATTACCTAATATCCTGTATTATTACTGGGCCAGTCACCTACACATATTAGGTAAGTGGATGTGTTTTACTCCCAATCATGAAGAACACACCTATATAACCATCTGGCTTCAAATTGAAGCAGATATTCTCAGCTCAGTCAAGCTAGCTCCATTTACAACTCTACTCTTGCACTTAAGGTCACTCCCAGACACAATCCAACACTCAGTATTGGGTATTTCCAACTATTTTTTTTTCCAAATCTGCTCCTCTCTCTGTATCTGTCCAAGTAAGGGTACGATGCAATTTACTTTGGGTAACCCAGTTTTAAGAATTGGAAAGTCTCCCCTTACGGGAAACTGGCTTCCCCAGTTACAAGGGGCTAGGGTGTTTGATTTTTATCAACTCAATGGTCTCCTGTCATCTACAGAACTGCTCGTTAAATTCCAGATTTCCCCTATTTACATTTTCAAGATATATCAATTGAGACACCTCCTACTGCATAAATTTGGTTCAGCATATGTGCCTTCAGGATTAAACAATCTAGTTGTACAAATCCAAGAGTTAGCTGTCCAGCCACATAGTGTCTCACTGATATACAATTGCCTCCTCTCTACCTTTTTTCCCACCACTTTACCAGGCTTCATAATGTGGGATTCTCTTATCCCCAACCATGGGGTCAATTGGTCCGATATATGGAGGGATCTACATATTTACAATACACAAGACCAATTAAGACTTACCCAATACCAAATACTCAATAATATGTATTATACCCCAATCAAGTTAGCAAAAATGGGACGGCTACAGTCACCTACCTGTGTTAAATGCGGTAAAATGGATGGAACATTATTGCATGTTTTCTGGACCTGTGAAAAGGTTTCTCCTGTGTGGTCAAAAATCAAGTCCTGAATTGACCCTTTGCTAGGTCTGGAGGAGTTCTTTACCCAGAACATTTGTATATTGGGGGATTTATCTCAAATTAAGGTGAAAAAACTTGTCCTCAAGCATTGGTTGGATCAATCCACCATTTCTTATACAGAATGGCTACATGACATGTCCTTCTACTTCAGGACTGAAAAAATGATAGCAACTCTTCAGAACAGACCATCTTCCTTTGATCATAAATGGGGCAAATTATATGCTCTTTACTTGAACCAACACACCTAGGTTCTCTAGCTCCCTTCGTAGATGTTCTTCTTACATAGTTCTTACATACTACATAGAGTATGTGCTGTAGTTATGAGGGGATTCTTATCACTCCAAAAGGAGGGGATGGAGTGGGGAGGGCGGAATGGGAGGGGTGGAAGGAGGGAGGGATTTATAGCCCTGTTGTTAGATCTGTTGTATTGTATCATGTTGTGAAGTTTAAAATTGAGTAAAGCTCTCTAAATTAAAAAAAAATGTTAACACAAATCTCTGAGCACAGGAGAGGTCCCAGAAGACTGGAGAAGGGCTCATGTGATCCCGCTCCACAAGAGTGGTAGCAGGAAGGAGGCAGGGAACTACAGACCAGTCAGTCTTACCTCAGTAGTGGGCAAGATTATGGAGGCACTCCTTAAGGAAAGGATAGTGCGATACCTGGAATCCATAGGGGCACAGGATCCAAGACAGCATGGGTTTACAAAAGAAAGGTCCTGTCAAACTAATCTCATAGATTTCTTTGACTGGTTAACCAGAGTGGTGGACCAAGGGGGAGCAGTTGATGTCGCCTACCTTGACTTCAGCAAAGCTTTCGACACTGTTCCACATAGAAGATTGATAAATAAGCTGGGTAGGCTGGGTGGTCAGAAGTTGGTCAACTGGGTGGCAAACTGGTTGACGGGCAGAAAACAGAGAGTGGTGGTAAATGGTATACAGTCAGAAGAGATGCGAGTCACAAGTGGGGTACCTAGGGATCAGTCCTGGGACCAGTCCTCTCAATATCTTCATTAGTGACATTGCAGATGGACTAGAGGGTAAGGCTTGTCTGTTTGCAGATGACACCAAGATCTGCAACATAGTAGATGATTCAGATGGGGTGGGCAGAATGAGAAGAGATCTGGATAAACTAGCAAAATGGTCAGAAGAGTGGCAACTGGGATTTAATGCAAAGAAGTGCAAGATCATGCACATAGGGAAGAGAAACCCTGAAGCTACCTATAGGCTAGGAGGGGAGTTGCTGGCAGTCACAAAGGAAGAAAGAGACTTGGGCATCATCATCACCGATAACCTGAAATCATCCAAGCAGACCTCTAAAGCAGTAGGTAAGGCTAGGGGGATGTTAGGGTGTATTAGTAGGGGTATCACAAGTCGTAAGAGGGAGGTAGTAATCCCTCTTTACAAGACACTGGTTAGGTCCCATCTGGAGTACTGCGTGCAGTACTGGAGGCCACACCTTCACAGGGGCATTAACCAAATTGAGGCAGTCCAGAGAAGGGCAACCAAAATGGTGCAGGGACTGCATCAGAAGACATATGAGGACAGATTAACAGAGCTCAATATGTATACCCTTGAGCAAAGGAGGGAGAGAGGTGATATGGTCAAGACATTCAAGCACCTTAAGGGCATTAACAAGGTGAAAGAGTCTAACATGTTTAAATATATGAAAAATAGCAGGACAAGAGGACACAGCATGAGATTAGAGGGAGGCCAATTAATGGGGAATTTAAGGAAATTCTTTTTCACAGAAAGGGTGGTAGATGCATGGAACAGCCTACCTCAGGAAGTGGTGGCTATGAATACAGTGCAGGGCTTCAAACAGGCATGGGATAGGCATAAGGGAGCAATACTGATGAGTATGAATAGATAGGCCACTGATAGAGCAAAGGCCGATGGCACATTTATAAGGTAGAAAAAGAAATGGGCAGACTGGATGGGCCTTGCGGTCCTTATCTGCCACCAGCTTCTATGTTTCTATGTTTCTATAATCTGAAAAAAAAAATTACACTAATAATTATAGTAAATCTTATTGCATTGACAGCTTCACTACCCTTATGCTACAGTGCAAAACACTGATAGCACACATGTGTTAGACTCCACAGTGCTGATTCCTAATACTAGTACATTAATTTCGCTGGCATTGTGCTTGTGGCAGTTGAAAGGCTTTTGTGTTAGCATATCTGATGTTATGCTGCAAACACTTGACACTCACCACTGAGCCCTGAGGATTTCATTATTAAGTAGGAAACTATGCAGCAATGCTTTTATTTGTCATGGTTTTCTGCAGACAATAACATTTTACATTTTTTTATCTAGGATGTTACAATACCAACACATCTGACTTTTTTCACATTTGTCTCAAGAGATTAATTTTAATGAAGTGATGACTTAATTAATGATGGAGTACTAAGCTCACTGATTTTCAGTATGAAATGATGGTTAGGCCTCTGCACTTTTGGGGACATTTGTATGCTAAAATGGCTAATATTAGAACAATTGCATTACTGTGGGGACAATTGTGGAGGCACTTGAAGCAGAACAAGTTTAATGTTAGCTACTAGGCCGTGGTGTATTTTACAACTTTACTTCAGGGTCTGCTTGTATAGCATATTACATGCATTTGTTGCCATTTTATTAACTTCTCCCTAACCTTGTTGTTTCTGCACTTTGCCGATTCATTCTCTAACCACTAGATTTGCATTTTATGTTAACCCATTTGATTTTTCGTAAACGATCCTAGTCCCTCTTCTATACATCAGAATGATGAGGATTTTCTCCTATAAACATCCAGAAACACGGCCATGTGACACTCCACTGCTCCACAGGATAAAGAAATACTAACGCTTTGCTGATCACTCTGAAAAGTCCAACAAGGAAACAGTTTGTTGTTGTAAAAATAATACAAAATAACTTGCAAAATCCATCCTCCAATGCCCGCAGTCAAAATTCAACCTAGTCACATAGTCTCACCGACATGCTGTTTTTTTTTTTTCAAATTGCTTACTCCAGTCCTCCACTGTAATGTGCAGAGTGTGCATCCTCTACTATACAGTAGGGGACATGCACTCTGTATAGTACATTGGACGAGCGATCTCTGGCATTGTGTACAGTGGCCAGCCAAAGAGGTGTGAGGAGGGCTGTGCCAGTTGCTGTATGGGCTTCTATGGCACCGACAGTGCAGGTAAGGGGGAATGGCATGGTGGTTGGTCAGTGCTATGGAGGGCCACCAGATACCAGGAATTACTTCTATGGCATGGGGAGACCAGCAATTGAGGGGGTTATCATGGGACACCAGATGGATTAGTGGGGTTAGTTTTATGCACTGCTATCTGCAATGTAATTACACTTCTCATTTAGACAGGGCAGAGTTTTGTCATTGTTATGGAACTTGGGTTGAGGACCATGCAAGTAAGAGGGGGGACCACTGGAGACCAGGGAACATTTTGCATATGATGGGACCAGAGCTCGGGGACTGGGAGGGACCACTGGGTGCCACAGACATCTCTTACTGTAATCAGGATGGTGGTCACAGGGGGTGACCACTAGCCACCAGGATGCTGGTGCTTTGAATGGGGCTAGGGATTAGGTATGGGGGGGCACTGGCCACCAGAGAGCCTTTGTCTTTTGGCAATCAGGAGGGTTGCCACTCCAGAAGCACAAAACAGAAGCAACTCCAGTAGGATAGTATCACATATTTATTCCATCCATAAATACAGCATAAGCCATGTATGGTACATACCAACATCCTGGCGCTTTGGCCCCACAATAGGGCCTTCACTGGGGGTTTGTCTTTTACAGGCTGGGGATCAGGTACCAGGGCAGACCGCTAGGCACCAGGGATTAGGATGCTACTATACGGGCAGGCAATCAGTGGGGGGGGAGGCAGGTAGGCACCAGGAAGTATTTAATTCATATAGGTGCTGGCGATCAGAGAGAAGGGGGGGACCACTGGGCACCAGGGATTATTTATGTAATATACAGGGTGATGCTCAGAGGGAGGAGATTCACTAGGCATCAGGGAGTATTTAATTAATATAGTGGCTGATGGCTGGAAGGAGGGCCCACTAGGCACTAGGGATTATCCCTACATGGGTACCGGCAGAGCTCTTGAAAGAGGGACATGGACCACTGGGGGGCAGGTGTGCTCCCTCAGTGGCCAGCATCATTGTTGGCTGCAGAAGGGTGATCATGCAGTTACAGGAGGAGCTGAGGCAGGCAAGACAGGCTACAGGAGGTTATGGCTCAGGGGCCGGGAGAGGAAGGTGGTGAGCAGGGGATGGAGGTCACTTAATGCAGCAAGGGGGGGTTATGGGGTAGCAGAGGGGGAAATGAGCCAGAAGAGCCAAGAACAAGGGGCACTGAGAAGGGGAAATAAGAGTGAGGGGATGGGCGGTAAAAGGAAGGAGGTGACAGAGAGTTGGGGGAGTAGGGGAAGAGGCACAGGGCAAGGACTAGGAATGAAAGGACAGGAAAAGCATGGGAAATGGGGAAGGAAAAATAGGAGTAGGGTCTTCAGATAACAATAGCACAAGGGTGGTGGGAAGAATGGGTATAATGAGGAGGAGGGTACCCTGACTGTAAGTGAGGGGGTACTGATGGGGGAAACGCTACAGTGATAGAAGGGGGGAATTATGTGCAAGAGGAAGAGGTGGAGTCAGACAGGAGAGGGAGGGAAGAAAGGAAGCAGGCTGATGGGAATATAAGGGGAATATTAGTACTGGGGGATTCAATACTAAGAAGTGTCGGGTGGGGTAGCAAGGGGGAAAGGCATAGTCGTATAAGGGTGGAGGCCATGTCAGGAATAACAGCTGATAGGGTGGGGCAATCAGTGCTGAAATATGCTAGAAGGGGAAGGGAGAGACCTCATTTAATACTACCTCTGGGGACAAATAATGACCTAGCTGATAGGATGTTAGATGTAGTCCAGAAGAGGTTTGAGGAGCTAGGAACATTTTTTGAGGGGGCAGGTAGATCAGTAACTTTTTCAGAGGTACTACCAGTGCGCAAGGCGAGCAATGGCAAGAAAACAGAGGATTGAGGAATTTAACAAATGGTTAGGTGCATAGTGTTATAACGAAGGGTATGAGTTAGTGGGAGGGTTGGGAAGGACCAGGGAGGACAGTAATCTATACGCTAAAGATAGACTGCACTTAAGTGAAGAGGGCGAGAATGTATTGAAATAGAGGATTGGAGATTACAATGAGGAAGCTTGAAATTTAAATTAGGAGTTGGGGGTGGCAGCTGGACAAAGTTAAAACAGTGGCCACTGGATGGGAAGCCGTATGAGTTTAACCCCCAAACAGGGGCATTGGATTAGGAGAAAGTACTAAAGATGATGCTGGAAGGGTGGGGGCAGGGGGATGGGGAAGGAAAAGGGATGGAAGCTGGTCACCTTGAATGCTAGAAGCCTGGAGAATAAAATGAATGACTTACAGGCCCTCATGGTAGAGAGGGAGGTGGACATGGCAGCCATCATGGAAACATGGGCCACCCAATACCATGACTGGGACTGGCAGTACCAGAGTACAGAATATTCCGCAAGGATAGGGTAAATGGGAGTGGGGGGAGTGGCACTATACATGAAGGAAGGACTGAAGTGTGTAAGGGAGGAGGGGGAGGAGGACAATACAGAGTCATTATGGTTGCCAATCCAGGATTCCAGGAATAGGTCTCTCTGGATGGGAGTGGTGTACAGGATGCCCTCCCAGATGGAGGAGTTAGATAGAAATTTGCAGAACAGATTGGGAGGTCATGCAGGAATGGGAATGTGGTGGTTGTGGGGTACTTCAATCTACTGGGAGTAGAATGGGGAACCTCAGCCACCAACAATAAACGGGAGCAGGTATTGCTGGACGCTTTCCAAGAAAGCTTCCTGATACAGGTGGTCAGTGAACCAACCGGGGGGGCACCCTTGACCTAGTGCTGACAAATGGGGAATCTGCAAGGGATATGAGGGTGGACGAATCACTGGTGGGGAGAGACCATCACTCAGTATGGTTTACGTTGAATATGGGCAAAGAGGGGGTAGCATCCAACATGAAGGTACTGGATTTCAGGATGACCGATTTTGTGAGGATGGGGGAGGTAATGAAAGGATACCTAGCCACAATCCAGCCTAGTATGGACATGAACCAGAGATGGAAGCTCTTAGAAAAGAGGATAGGAGAGGCTACCAAATCCTGAAGCAGGACACAGAGTAAGAAGGCCAGGGCAAAAAGACCTAGTTGGATGAGCTGGGGGGTTATGGAAAAGGTAAAGAGGAAAACAGTAGTCTTTAGGAGATATAAGAAAACAAGGAGGGGGGAGGGCAGGGAGGAGTACCTGAAGGAAGCATGGGAGGTGACAAGGGCAGTAAGAGAAGCAAAAGTGTCCAAGGAGCTCAGGCTGACACAAGGTATTAAGGAAGGGGAGAAGAGCTTCTTCAAGTACATCAGGGAGAAAAGAAGATGTAAGGAACAGATAGTAAGGATGAAGAGGGTGGGGGATGGGTGGATAAGGAGGAAGAAAAGGCAGAAGTACTAAATGACTACTTCTGCTCAGTATTCACTAAAGGGGGGGGAGTTACCCAAGGGGGGTGGAGGAGCCGTAACTGATGGGGAGGGAGTGACAGATGAGGTAATCACAGAGAGTAAGGTGCTTGATGGATTGAGAGTGTTGAGGGTGGACAAGGCACCAGGGCCAGATGGCATCTACCCCAGGATACTGAAAGAACTGGCAGAGGTCCTTGCAGGGCCCTTGGCAGACATGTTCAGTGCCTCTTTTGACTCGGTGTGTGCACCTCAGGACTGGAGGATGGATCACACGGTACCCCTCCATAAGAGTGGCACCAAGGATGAACCAGGGAATTATAGGCCAGTGAACCTCACATCCATCATGGGGAATCTGATGGAGACAATCCTGAAGGAGGGGCTGATGTCTCATCTGGAGACCAATGGGATGCAGGATAGCAGGCAGCATTGTTTTGTCACTGGTAGATCCTGGCAGACCAACCTGGTAGAATATTATGACTGAGTAACTAGTCAATTGGACAAAGGCCATGCAGTGGATGTCCTGTATCTGGACTTCAGCAAGGCATTCAATTCTGTGCCACATGGGAGGCTAGGAAGTAAGCTAGAAGACACTGGTGGGTGCTAAGATGGTGGGTTGGGTAGGAAATTGGCTAAGTGGTAGACAACAGAGAGTAGTAGTGGATTGGGAGCACTTATCACCTAGGGCGGTGACAAGCAGAGTTCCGCAGGGTTCTGTGCTGGGACCAGTGTTATTTGGGATATTCATAGTGGTTATTTTTGTGGGTATCAGGATCAAGATCAGTCTGTTTGCAGATGATGCCAAGATGGGAGCAGTAGTGGATGACCTAGGGGATTGTCAGGGGTTGCAGGAGGATCTGACAAGGCTGGAGACCTGGTCGGACACCTGGCAATTGGGGTTCAACATCAAAAAGTGCAAGGTGCTGCATTTTGGAGCAAAAAACTCAAAAAGGAGCTACCAGCTTGGTGGGTGCAGCTTGCCAAGACTGAGGAAGAAAAGGATCTGGGGGTACTTGTAATGGGGGCAATGAACAACTCAGCTTAATATAGGAAAGTGGCTGCAAAGGCCAATAAAATATTGGGTTGTATTGCCAGGGGCATATCATCAAGGGGGGGAATGTCATTCTGCCTTTGTATAGGTCGCTGGTTAGGCTGCACCTGGAGTACTGCGTGCAGTACTGGCACCCATACCTGAAGAAAGACATTAAGTTACTGGAGGGGGTGCAATGCAGGGCAACAAAGATAATCCATGGATTGGGGGATTTACCATATGAAAACAAACTGAGGGAATTGAACATGTACTCGCTGGAGGAGAGGAGGGACGGGTGGACATGACTGAGACCTTCAAGTACATGAAAGGCATAAACAGGTCTGGGACAGAGAGGATATTCAAAGTAAGGAAATGGAGGGACACCAGAGGCCATGCTATGAGATTGTGGGGGTAGGGCCCCGAGGGAGGGAGATGAGAAGACACTTTTTATGGAGAAGGTTGTGGCCGAGTGGAACGTGCTTCCAGCAGAGGTGGTATCCTGCAGAACAGTGAGCTGCTTCAAAAGGGGCTGGGACAGGGTAAGAAGGAGGGTGATGGGGGGGGGAAGGGAGGAAGGGGCAGCTGCTAAATATGGTGGCTAGCTGCAAAATCAAGCAGACTTGATAGACCGACTGGCTTTTATCTGTTGGCAAATTTCATATGTTCGTAGTTACAAGGGCAGCCACTAGGGTTGCCCGGAGTAAGTCGGGGTTTTGTTTGGCAGTATTTGCGCTGCACAAATTGACCACTCTAATCCCTTTTGCATAGGGCAAATGCACTGAGTATAGGGCTGCGCAGATATTCCTGTCTCTGCCCCTCCCTTTGCCCACCTGCATACATTATGTTTTGCTTGGGTGCTAACCCTATTTGCTTATGCAAACACCCCTCTATGAATGTTGTGCTTCGGTTCAAAACTTGTTTTTTACAGACAAACATCCATTTGCACCCACACAAACTTTTGAACAGCGGGACCAAGAGGTGTGTGATGTTCCATAAACCTCGAGAGTGAAACTTAAGAGTTTTTTTTTCAATTTAATATACTTTATTAAACATTTTAAAGTTAACAGGCATTAATGTAATAGCATATGTCACACTGCAACAGCTTCCCCCCTTATACAGCATCAAATCTACCCATTCCAAGATGGAAAGCTGTGACCGCTCATCAGAAAGACCAGATAGAACACTATGTTGAGTTCACTGATGGTCAGGTCTTGTTGGATCAACTAATCTACAACTTGTCTTGTACCCCCTACCCTCTACCCCTCCCATCCCTCCCTTCCCTTCCCTCCCTTCTCGGAGCCCCTATAGAATACTATATAGAATTAATGGTTTGCCCGGATTAACTATGGATATTTATCAAACAGATGGAGACTAGAGCCACGTCTCTATACTTTTTATGAGTTAAGAGAGTCTGTATGAAGGGATCACAGATCCTCCCTATGCACTAGAGGTCGTAGGAGTGCAGTGCATGAAAGGTAAAAAGGCCATCATAGGGCCCCAACTCTTGTTAAATGCCTCCTGTTGGTTCTGCTGGAAAGCGATATGTCGCTCAAGTTCAAGAGCTTGAAGAATTTCTGAATGCCATTCCCTCAGGGTGGGAAACTTACAAGGTTTATAAGAACATAACACACCAAGGGTGTGAAAAAGGCAAACAGTCACTTGTGTTTTCTTTTTTTATTTTAAAATAATTGGTTCAGAGACATAAGCAGTAAAAAGGACGACAATCAGGAAGATCCACACGAGCCGTGTTTCCCATTGTTGAACTGTAGGAAGGTAACGTGAACAGCAGCACTCCAAATGCCATAATAGCCGGGTATGATGTCGATAAAGGGATCTCCTGTTATTATATTGTCATAATCAAACACTAGTAATAGCAATTGATAAGCTGTTTTAAATGTTGTTAATATTGGGTTGTTTTTTTTTTTTTGGTGGTAATGTTTTACACTCCTTGGACCATGGTTGGTAAAATCTACCTAGCAACTTTGTCCTCCTGCCGCCGGCCATCCTGCGCACCTCCACATTATGGGCCATCGCCACTTACCCCCATGGCTTGCCCCGCATGATGGGGTGGTGGGGAGCCCCTCATCTTCCCTTTCCTGGACCAGATCCAGTATGTGCGGTGATGCCTACTGGAGGCATGCAATCGGATAAACGGCCATCAAGCCACACAACCATGGCCTTTTTCCTGCTTTCTCCCCTTTTTTTGCTGAGAGGGGGTGTGCAGGACACCAGAAAGCTTATGTTCATATGTCTGTATGTCCCCCCTCAACCTTCTGTTTCTTATGATGAACATGTCAACCCATTACCTTCATTAGATCTGTATGACGTCTGAACCAACCATTGCTCAACATGATATAAAATGGCAGCCCAGGTGACAATGAGTTCAGTGTTTCTCTTCTCTCCTCATAGACTGTGTCCCCAAACCACTGATCGTATTAGTTGCCCTTTGTTACACCCTCAACTGCATCAGTGTCATTTTTGTATTGAAGAGCCCTGAACTGTACTCAGTACTCTAGATAGGTCCTGACCAGGGCCTTGTAAAATGGCAGCATTACTTCCCTTGCTGTGCTGATCACCCCCTTTTATAGAACTGCAGCATTTTGATGGCCCTCTTGCCAGCAGTTATTCCCTGTTTATCCAAAGTCAGCCACTTGTCTATCTTGATCACAATGTAATTTACCTCTTTGACTATGGAAAGAGGCTCCCCACACAATGTGTAGTTCCTGCCTCTGTTTTCCATCCACAAGTGGAGCACCATGCATTTGGATAAAATGAATCTGAGGCTCCAAGATTCAAACCAATAGCTCAGTTTGTTTAGCTCCTGCAGAAATGTTTCCTCATCCTCAAGGGAGTCTGCCACCCTGGTTTGCTTAACTTTATTTGTAAACTTCAATGAAGTTCGATGAAATTGTAAAATGGTGCAGGGACTACATCGCAAGCCCTATAGGGATAGGCTGAGGGAATTAAATATGTGCTCCTTGGAGGAGAGGAGGGAGAGGGGGGATATGATTCAGACATTTAAGTACCTCTCAAGGAAGAATCAAATACAGGAGAATACAATATTCCAAAGAAAAAGATGCTCAAGGATGAGGGGGCACAAGATGAAACTGGAGGGATGTAGGTTCAGAGGGAACATGAGGAAATGCTTCTTCACAGAGAGGGTGGTGGACTAGTGGAATAGCCTGCCAGCAGAGGTAGTGGGGGCAGAAATGATTACAGGTTTTAAACATGCTTGGGATAGGCATAGCGGATTGCTAGCAGCTGGGGGGGGGTACAAACTAATGCCAGCAATACTTGATAGAGCGCACCTGTTAGTGGTAAGAGGGCAGACTAGGTGGTCTGAAAGCCCTTATCTGCCGAAAATTTCTGTTTCTTTGTTTCTATGTTTCAGCTGCCTGATGAAGACCCCCAGTTTCCGGTTCATCATTAAAGATGTTGAATAGGAGTGGACCCAGCATCAGTAATGGAGTACTCCTGTCCACTTGGAGTAGTGCCCTTCCACTAACACCCTCTGATTTCTGCCTCCAAGCCAGTTATCAAGCCATCATGTGTATGTCGCATGTATACCACAGTGGTTTACATTGCCCAGAAACTCATGTACCACAGTATCAAAATCCTTGCTGAAGTCTATTCTCTGTTTCCTGCCCCAAGCCAGTTTACAACTCACCATATGTATAACTCATTTATATCACACTGGAATACTTATCCCAGAAGATTTTCAAGTCATGTTCCATAATATAAAGAGCCTTGCTGAAATCTAGAAAGGCCATGACCATAGCCATTGGAAGGCTTTCCAATAGAGAGAGCTGGGGGCCATGCAGCATATTCTTTTCAAATGCAATATATTCAAACAGAAAGAGGGACAAATGCAAGGAGAAATGTTTCAGATACTGTTTTTGAAATATTATTAAAGAAGGGAATGCTGTGAAGAAAGCAGGTGCACAAAGTAAAAACTGACAAGTGAGCAGAAAAGGGCATACAATCAATAGATGCATTAATTAGCACTGTATCTCTGATGAAGGAGAAGTCTGAAACATAGGAATTTGGTCAGACCTACTCCTGGCATATACACTAGCTATGTTTCTTATTTGTTTATTTATTGAATTCTCGGATTTATACCTTTGAGCTAGAGAGCTCGTTTACAAAGGTTCCATGTCAACAAAGTACAGACAATTTACAGGGACATATAATAGACAAGTAGGATAAATAATATACAAGCAAGTACAGTCTGAACTATAAGATACAAGTGAAAAATGTTTGGAGACAGTAATAAAAATGACAGCAATTGTGTACAAAGTCAAACAGGATTAAACAAACAGAGGTCCTGTGCTTAATAGCTTTCACGGCAGGGCTGAAAGGGTCAGGTAGAGGAGGAGCCTTGGAGAAGTGCGTTAAGAGAGCAAAGAGGGGAGGTTGGAAGCAGTTAGAGGGAGGAGCAGAACATGAGGTTGCATGGGTAGGGGGGGTTGGGATTGGAGGGGATCCACTCAAAGGGTTTCGTTGGTATGGAATTGGGGTGGAGCTGGGATGAGGGTAGGAGGAGTTTTGCATGAGAGATGTGAGGGGGAGCCACAAGCAGGTTTCAAAGGTAAGGTTGTAGAGGTGATGAAGAATCTGAAATAGGAAAGGAGGTGTTATCAATGAAAAGATCTAGTTACTGTTGAGGGAGGGGAATGCAGAGGAGGAAAAATAAAAAATGTTTCTGCTAAATAAAACAAAATTTTTATAAACATCGGATGAGTGGGAATCCATTTAATAGAGATTTACAGTTCCCTTAATTTGAGCTAGATTACTCCCTGAATAAAATATTTGTTTTTTTCAAGGTTGGCTGGGCCAGATTCTCGAAAGGACTGGAATTTTATTTCCTAGGCCCCTTGGATTGGCACGCATGGCTCTCCACTCCTTTTGTCCTTGTCTCCCCCCACTCTGCCCTCCATTACTGATTCCATCCTTCACCCTTGCCATGTTCCCAGCACTGGACGCCCCTTTTTTCATGATCCCTTTGCCTTCCCTTTCTAACTCTTTTCTCAACCTTAGATCTACCTCCCATCCCACCCACACTGTCTTCTCCATTGTCCCTATGTCCCTCTACCCTTGGGGAATTCATTTCTGCAGGGCTTTTCCTCTCTGCTGCCCCACTCTCTGGGCGGAGCAATCTCTGCCTCTCTCATTTTTTATGCCTCCACCCTTGGATAGTTTAATGCCCATCAAAGTAGCATCTAAACCTTCTACCCAGGACTGTTGTTCACCACCTGGATTGATGGAGATCATTTCCTTTGTACAGGCCTCAACCCCCCCCCATGTATGACCCCACTCCTCAATGTAGTCAAAACTCCCCTCCCTGCACCATGTCTTCAACCACTTGTTGAAAGCCCTGTTGCAGTGTTCCCTAGCCTCACTGTGTCTGTATATAGGTAGCACCTCAGTGAAGACCAATGCGCAATCTACTTGCTTCAGGACCCTCCCCAGTTCCCTAAATTTATCCTGTACCACCCCTGCTGCATCCCTTGCCAGGTAATTAGTTCCTAGATGGACAATGACATCCCATTGCCTTTTCTGCCCCTCTGCCCTAGCAATCCTAAGGATCCACTATCCATTCCTCCATGCCAAGGTACCAGGTAGGCACTTCACCTCCCTCTTTCCCCTCCCATCCTGCTCCCAAAACTACATCCATAACAACTGAGTCTCCTACCAGAAGTTAAATTAAGTTAAATAAATTTGTCTCAGTTGGTAACTTTGGTTTCCTCCACTGAAAATGGTGGGGACAGCCAACATGGGCTTAGGCCTTCTAGTTGTCTTACTAATCCAGTATGAAATCCAGTATAAGAAGTTGCATCCTACTCGGATAGGGTCCTCTGCCTCCCACCTTGGGCCTCCATTGTGGAGGACTCTTATATCCTCTCTGGCCACTACCATAGGGTGCCTCCTACTGGCAGTCCCAACCTACCACAATAATGAGTGAGCTGTGTAGTGGAATTGGCTGAGGAAGCTGCTCCCAACTTATGGCTCCCACCCTCCCAGAGCCCACCATAGTCCAGCCATACCTCCTTCTTGGCACCCCCAGAGGCAACAGTGGTAGACTTGATGACCTCTGGGTGGGGTAAGAGGCCCTCCAAATCCTAGCCAACTTGGATCAGAGTCTAGTGACCTCCTTCCTCAACTCATAGAGGTGCACACAGATGGGGCAGCTCCTCTGTCTCTAAAAGGTCATTCCGAAGACTGCTGCTCAACAGCCATTGCATTGCACCACTCCTAACAGTCCCATTTCTACGTACCCTATGATCCTGGAAAAGAAGTATGTGTTGTCACTCCAGATATGGTGTTTCTAAATTTGTCCTTTTTTGTTTCACTTACTTCTTTGTTCTTTGACATTAGACAGGATTTTTCATGTTTTCCCTTTCATTTTTAAAAAGACTTTCCTTAACTTCATTTATTTTGTTTAGTTTATCCCTTTGTTACCTGACCCTAAATAGTTTTTTTTTTCAGTTTTCCCATTTTTCTTCTTTTTCTTCCCCCATTTACACTTACTCTAGGTAGGGTTTTATACAGCATAGACAGTCACATTGCAATACAGTAACTTGCAGTAAATGACATGTCACAAAATAGTGCAGTAAAAAAAGGCTTAATTGTCACTCAATGACATTGTTCCCTGCAGTATACTGTATTATTTTGTGATATACTGCAGTATTACTGTGTTGCACCCTGGCTGGCACTGCTGTATCGAAACCCACTTAACAGGTGCTTATAGTTCCTGTAACCCCTTACACAGGTGACAGCAGGTATACAGGTATTCTACCTTACCTTAGTGGACTAGCAGAGTTCCCTGCATGTCTGCTGTTGTCTGTGATGTCTGCTGAAAACTAAGATGACAATACCTTCAGCTGTACCACTCCTGTTCTGTTCCACTCATGTTCTGCTATGCGAATGTCAATGGGACATGTTAGGAGTGCAGCCTTTTATCCTCCCAGTGGAACTTCGTACAAGGAGGATAAAATATGGAGGTCACATTGACCGCTTTCCATCATTTGGCAACTCACCTGTCTGGACAGACTCCTGAAAGATTATTGAAACTAGCACCACCAATTGTTCAATTATCTCCACTTTGATCAGGAGCATATTCTTTCTACTCCTTGGTACTTAAATGGCTTAATCTTTTCCATATACTCAGCTATAAGGGCAGTCATGACATCCAATGGCTGCATTGTGGCTACTCCAAATTTTATGCACCATTCTGATAAGACCGCTCCAACACTTTGTTGAACACTGAGCAAAGTATTCATGAAGCATCTCAGCCATTACCTGGGAATCTCTCCCATGTTCTTTCCTCAACCCCTTTTTTCAGGGAATAATTCCCTCCTTCACCTTCCACCTTCAACTATATGCTGGAAGAAGGCACTGGTGTTGTTTGTTGCTCCTACTACTATCATGGCTTCTAGCCCTTCCTTTACTTTCTTAAGTCTAGTTTTGCAGTGCTTCTCTCTTGTCTTGTATTCCTCTCAAGTCTGGAAGCAGCCTTGTGAGAAGTCATATGCCCATGTTTTGCTTAGAAGTAGTTACACTAGGCCTCTGTTGAGCCAGGAGATACTTTTTGGCTAGTTTTCCCTTATTGTTTACAGGAATGTGGAACTCAGCAGCAGTAGTAATCACCTTCTTCTATATGCATATGTGGTCTACATTACTAGCCTGGTGCAGCTGCTCCAGAACATTAGACTTCTGTACTTTCATCTTGGCAGTCTGGCTACCGAAAGTTTCTGGCCCAGGTGGCTGAGGTCCAGCTGGTTTTCCCTGTCAACAAAGAGGAGATTACCTAGTTGATGTCATTGTCTCCCACCAGTTCTTTGCCTTTCACACTGGAAATGACTGAACCTCACTTTCCATGGAATAAGGTCAAGTGTGGCCTCAAACCTACTACCATGTTGGACATGCTGCTAAAGGAAGCTGTCCTTGAAAATGAACAGAAATTAATTTTTAACCTTATCATCATCCCTCTCAAGATGCCAGTCTATGCCCAGGAGACTGAAGACTCCCAAGATCACTTCTGCATTGGAATAACTGTTCTCGCAATTTCTTTTCACCAGCTGGGCACAGTGATACACTGACCTGTTTGGAAGCCTGAGGTAAACTCCAGGATCCCCTCTTTTCCTTAGTTCTAACCTGAGGGACTCTGTGACACTGTTTGCCCCTCCATTGTCTTCCTTCTCCTCACAGTGACTCTGTCCTTTACAAAGAAAACCATCATGGTGTCTCAGGCATTTTCCTCACACAACCAATTCACCATGAGGACACAAAGCCCTTGCCTTCAAATGGAATTAGAACTTCAAGCTCACACAGTTTGCTCAGTGCACACCTCATGTTCAGCTGCATGCATGTGAAAAATATTTTCCCTCCATGCTTCCTTAACCACCCAAGGGTCTCTTTGCCTTGTAGTAAACTTTTCTGCTGTCCTTTCCTCTATGATCCCTTGTATTTGCCTTCTGGACCTGGTAATCCCATGCACAATACCCTTCCTCCGATCCTTTAGTATAAATCCCACTTACCATCTTGTCCATTCTCCCAGCAGTACCCCTACTCACTCTGGGTGAAGATGGATCCAGTCCTATATGTACAGTACCACAGAAAGCCCGCCAGGCCAGCAAAACAAAACTGTTCCTGCTCCACCAGACCCGTAGCCAACCATTAGCCAGCCTAATGTTATAATTAATACTAATATATTTATACTTAATTTTATTAGTGAAGGGGTAGCCTTGTAATGTATCTATATTTAACTAGACAGGCATCAAAAGCCTTATATTTGCAGGATAAAAACACATGACTTGATTTTTTTTTATTGTTGATCACAAAACTTGAGTTCTTAAATCATTTGAGCATTTTTTTTTAAAATCCCTTGAAGTGAATGTCCAATTGATTATGCAAATTTCCTGCTTATATTAAAATGGTATAATCTTTATAAAACTTAGTGAGGAGTTATGCTTGTGCAACTTTGTGCACCTTTGTTGATATTCTAAAGATATTTGAATAAATGTGTTATTAATTGTCATAGGCGAACACTTTGGCTGTTCATACTCTCTACCACCCTGCTGGGATACCGTGAAGGCAAAGGAACTCTCTTGAGGAGGGCTCCACCCCAGAGGTGCCAGGGGAACATAATTCCTTTAGGTTAAAGGTACCTTAGGAAGAAGCCTCAAGTTGAGAGGCATGCCACTGGAGGAGGAGGGGAGGATTGTGGAGCAAAGAAACAGTGCTTCTGAGTGAGGTTTGAGGGAGCTGACTTAAGTAGCTCAGGCAGGGGGCATGGCTGGTTGCTCCCATCCATTGAATTGCAGACATAGCCTTTGAATTCAGTGGGCTCATGCAATTTAGTGAGGATTTATGCTTGGGCAACTTTGTTTATAGTCTGAAGGTATTTGAAGGAATATGTTGTTAATTGTCATAGGCAAATACTTCTGGCCACTCTCACTCTCTGTTCCACAGGGAACAACAACCCTGTGAGGGTACCATGAAGACAAATGAACCCTCTTGAGGCGGGTTCCACCCTTAGAGTAGCTGCAGGAACATAATTCCTTTAGGCTAAAGGTACAAAGCAGCCCCAAAAAGTACTGAGCAGCAGGAAGTGACCACAGAGCCTGTGTCAGGACAGATTGATGACAGCTAGTGATGAATGGAAACAGACAGAGACTGAATTGAGCAATGACTGACACATATCAGAAGTGATAGCAGAAGAGGCATGACTTCCGTAAGGAGAGAGGGAATGGCAAAATGGAAGGAGGGCCACCATCCAATCCCAACTCACAGTGGAAACCTACTTGGGTAAACATTATACTAATATAAATATACTGAATTATGGGCCACCTGTTGCAGAGACTACCTAACTCTTATGACCCTTGACACAGAGGAGAGGAAAAAAAACACTCTGGGGATCCAAGGCCTTGGTTGCCTTCCTTCCAGGCTTGGGATAAATTAGTGATGGCTCAGCTACTGCACTTTAGAAACCCAATTCAGGGGGGAGATTTTTTTAGAGGAAGCGCTCTTCTCTAACGGGAAAGCCACGGGGATGCTGCAAGCTGATCTCTGCAGCTAAAGGAGGTTTCCCATGAAGAAGGCCCAATGCTCAAGACAAGATGAGGAGAGCAACAACCACTGCAAGGCACTCACCTGGCCTCCACAAGGGAATGCCTTGAGAGGAAGCTGAGCCCTTGAGAGACAAGGCATAGAAGATGAGACCTTGAGGGGCTGGGATTTGGAGTTGTATGATCTTCACCCTCGAGGGGCAGAGGAAGGAAAGGACATGGAGATCAGGAGAACCTTATGCAGCTGTAGGGGGAATAGCTTTTGAAGGTGCTGCTGATGCAGTATGCATAACTAAATGAGCCCCGTGGATTTAGAAGCCCCACCACAGGCAGCAGAAGTCTTAAATGCTACATCAAGAGGTGTCGCCAAGTAAATCAGCATGGCTAAAGCTTTCCCTGAAGCACAGGACATTCTCACCTGAAGGGCAGAAAGAGAAGGACCCCACCCGAGAGACCCTCCCTCAAGATAGGGACTTCAAGGTGGCAGAGTGAGAATGTTGGCATAAAGGTCAGGAGCCCTGGAAGCCATGCTATGGTTGGGGCTGGGGTGCATCTGAATGCAGGAGTAGTAAGAGGCCAATGGTGAAGCCTGACAGCCATGCGCACATGGTAGAAACAAAACATAGGTAAGGCTGAATGGCTGACTGAGACATTGAATGACAACTAGGACATTGAATGAGACTGAATTATTTGAGCTTGGACTGAAAGATGAATGCATGACAGCCAGATCCATAAGGGAGGTTAGTGTTAGTTGCTGATGCACTGCAAGTCACGTAAGCTGAGGCAGTAGAAACAACAAATTAAACTGCTAGGGCAAGCAGGAACATATGGGCACTGAAAACTAAGATGCAGTAGCTGCTGAAGTGAACAACAGAAGAACCCGAAACATAGTGGTTGCCTGGCTAGGAGACAAGTGTAAACATTTAAGGATTGTAGTTCAACTGAGAAATTGTGAAATGTACAGAAAAATAGCAAAATGGGATCCTGAATAGCACAAGTCAAAAGAAAATGACAAAGACAGGACACTGGGGAAACTAAAAGGCCCCAAAAGAACCAAGACAGAAAGAAACACATACGAGCAGGAGTGTAGCAGGAATATGTAACTGAGAGAAGCACAAACTGCAACCAGTATGGTAGAAAGCAAAATATTGACCTAGAAAGCTGGAAAGGCACAAACCAAACAGAAAGTCCAAAATCACAAAGGGAAAGTGAGTGACAAACACTGGGAGAAAGGGGGGAGCAAAGACCTGGCAGAGCTTCCGGCTGCAGCAAAGAAACAGTGCTTTTGAGTGAGGCTGGAGGGAGCTAACTTAATTAGTTCAGGCAGGGGGTGTGGCTGGTTGCTCCCACCAAATGAATTGCAGGCATAGCCTTTGAATTATAAAAACATGACATTTCTGGATTCACTTGTTCAAAAAATAATGAACCCATTAGAAAACATCAGTTTGGCTAACCTTCAAACAGGAGGCAATGATCTACAAGTTTAAAATCATTGGATATATTCACAAGCACCGCCCAACTTTCTTTTTGTTTCCTATTTTCTATTCAAACAGAAATAAAATTTGCAGAATTAAAGAAGGCAGTTTTTTTGCCAGCTTGGTAACCTGCTTGGCATGGATTGTTCAAATCATACATTTCTTAATAAATCTACAGCTGAAAGTGAAGTTGACATTACAGTAGTTGAAACAAAATAAACAATAAGGCAGTTATCCTAAAATGCTTAGGTTTGTAGGTTCAGTTTGGGGATTATCTTATCCATTTTCTACAGTGAATAAAATGTCCAACACAAAGACTCCACTGAAGTAATCCTTTAAGTACCTGAGCCATAAGCCCAACTGCTACTTTCAAAAGCATGTCCTCAGTCCCAAACAAATCTGCTCATTTATGAGGTTTTTAAACATTTGGCAGTTTTATATGCTTCTCTTGTTTTTATTAATCTTAATCAAAATTAAAAAATATTTTGTGTATTATGTACTTCAATCACATTTTCAAGCAACAGCTCTTTTTTCATAACGCGTTTGTAGTTGACTACACTTGTGTAACTGACATTCGCTAAATCAATCAAAATTTCTTTATTTTACCCATTTTTATTCTGAACACTATAAAAGTTCATTGTGACAGGGTCTAATGAACCTCAGAGTTTCTGACTGCAAAACTTTACCATTTACTGTTTTACTTTCTAAATAAAACCATAGTAAAATTGACCTTTTTTTTTATTTTAACCCATCCTTTAACTTAAAAACTTATGTCAAATCTCCTCAGATTTTGTAGACTCCAAGATTCTGCCAGAAGTGGTGTGTAGGCAAAGTATCAATCCCATAGCTTACACCATATCCATGTTATAAGTAGCTTACTCATCCTTAACTATGGTGCTACTACAGTGCCACTATAAGTAAGCAGTAAGAGACAACTGGGTGTGCGTTCGAAAGTTCTAACACATGGCAAGTGGTTATAGTGAGGCGTGAGGCTGCAGGCCGAGTGTGTCCTGCCCGCTAGTCATGCATTACAACTACCTAACATACACCCTGTAGTTGCTTACTGCACTTATAAAATGGGCCTCTGTAATTTACATGCATGTAAAAAAGAAAATGTTTATGTTTATATGGAAAACGTTTAAAACTATAATGTATTCTGTTGTAAAATAGTTCCTCCACCTACAATAAAGTGTTGCATTTTTGTTTTATATTGAGACTTTTGTCATACTATGGCCACTGTAGCTGTAGTGTATTTTCTTAGTGTCAGAGTGGTTGCCATAGGCCCCCACACAGTAGTTTTTTTGTTTGTTTGTTTTTAATTTGACAGTTATTTTATATTTGTTTGGTGAAGATAGTCTCTCCTAAAGATGTTGTTGTGACTGCCGTGCTCCGGGCATCCCGGAAGCATAGCAGCCAGTCATCTACCAGCCCTCCTCACACACAAACTGCCCTCAGTGTGTGCTTAGTGCAGGTTAGAGGAGGTTACTTTTATTTTGTTTTTATTAGTTTTAAGTCACTGGGCATGCAGCAGGAAACAATTCAGAGCGGGCGAGTTGAAGAGTGGCAGTTGAGCAGGCAGACAAGCCGGCTGGGCATGGGGAAAGGGAAGCATTACAGGTGAGCCTAAATTGGTTATCTTTTGAATGGAAACAAGTTCCTTCACATTTGTAAAACTGAGGAACATTTTACAATGCTGGTGTGTGAGACTCTGAATTAATGGGAAGGACCAGTTAAGTTACAGAGTTGTCATTACAGCACTAACACAGAGGAGGAGGATGAGGAGGAGGAGGAGCCAGGGGAGGAGACATTCACAGTTTCAGGAGGTAAAGAGCAGGTGAATGGAAGAAAAGTGGTTGGTCTGGTAGCTGGGTCAACAAATATTAACTAAGGCTCACAGACAAAAGAACAGAGGCTTTTTTTTAATTAATGCAAGTGCTTTTATTTTTTGTATAGATCTGCTAAAGTCGGACTTGCCATGAGAAAGCGGAGAGGCGCTTCAGCTATGGTCAGGTTTGTGATTAGGAACAATCATGCCTCAGACATCACAGCAGATCATACTTTATTTTGCATAAAAAACGTTATATGTGACTTACATCTGAGTTTATTTAGTAAATTAAAAAAAATTATTAGTACTGGTTTTCCCATGTGTGCTAATACTGTAGGTCTATCTATATATATATATGCGAGATGAGCAAGGGGGAAAATGGCGGCTGACAATTTTTTTAAAATTCCAGTGGTTTATTGACTCCTTTCCCTTTCCAGTGTTCTGCTGACCAATGCTTGTTTTTAGTCATGCATTAGACACTTTTAATGCACGGCTAACAACCAGCCAGGACACAGGATTTTCTCTACCCATTTTATAATCAGTATTGGAATGACACTTTATGAACTTTGGGAGCTGGGGGGTGGGGGTCATAAGGGCCCCATCTTTAAATTGAGACTGCCTTCCCATTACAAGTTAATGGCAGTAATGTGTGAGCTGCCAGGAGTCACTTCAGAGCTAGTGTGTTGGGCACTGGGAAGTCCACCTGTAATTCCAACACTGACTATAATGTATGTACAATATATATACATAAATGTTTATTCTGGTCAATGTATAGTCTTTCTACATTAACATTAGGACAAGGGCTCTATTTCTAGACTGTCAACTGCAGTGTTTTCTTGCTTTTATTAGGTAGATTTGTTTACTGTTTTTTTTTTCCTATCACCCATCCTTCCCATTTTCTACCACGCTCTGCATTTGCATAATTTTCCAAAATTTCAGCTGGTGGGAGATAGAGTGTGTAATCTTCTTTAACACTGATACCAAACTCAGCATATGCACCAGAAACATGTGGTGCTGTTTAACAATGCTGCTGATCTCTCCAGTGAACATTCACAACAATTCTGCGATATATTAATTTTCCACCCATTTATTTATTTGTAATTTTCAACCAAGAAAGGCACATGAGGCTGTGACATGTTATTTCCATGTGCATTTGGGAGTTGGTTACAAGGACCTGTTTTATTGACCCACTCAAAAAAACAAGAGAGTATGCCTTTGAACTTAAATGTTCCACACTGCAACACATTGCAATACCAAGTCACTGCACTGACCTTTATTATGTTGATTGCGCGCATGCGCAAGAAACATGTTGAGGCAGCTTGCTCCAGAAGCAGGTTGTGGAGGCGCGGCACTGTTGTGGCCAATTCTCCCACTGCCTTTTAAGGCTTGGCCCGCTGTCCCCAATGCCATGGCATGCTGCTGCTGACACTAGTTCAGACAGTGTGCCACAACCTTGAAATGTTTCAGCCACTGCAATCAGGGGCCGCCTCGTCATTGCAGCGTCATCCACTGCAATGAGGGAGCAACCCATCATTGCAGGGCTCCCTTGCATTCCCCAACCAGTTTGCCGTGGGGAGCCCAGTCCCCATCAGTTTGTGTTGCTTGCCAAGGGGGTGCCTAGTCCCCCTTGGCATCATGTCCCCTCCAACTGGTTCTTTGCCGATGGGGGTGCCCAATCCCCATTGGCATGTTCCCCAGTTCTTGTGTGCCGAGGGGTTTCCCAATCCCCCTAGGCTCATGAGACTCCCCCCACACACTAGTATGTGCCGATGGGGGAGCCCACTCTCCATTGGCTCCAGTTCCCCCACCTCAAAACATGCAGGTGGCACACTGGAAGCCCACCCCAGCATGCCAAAAGTACCTGAAAAAAGAAAAAAAGTCCCACTGCATCTTTTTTTCTCTAACCCTGAAAAGAAGAAAACGGTTCATCACTGTCTGCACCCCTCCACCAATCCACGCACTCCCACTGCATACCCCACCTCCCCACACCCCCTTCTCCTCATACTTACCTCCGGAACTTGGTGCGATGATCTTCAGTGGACCGGGAACATGTCTGCACTCTTCAAAGCCGACCGCGAACTGAAGAAATGCCGGTAAAAGCTGTATAATGGCATAAATAGGGTTTTTTCAACTGTGGTGCATATCTCAGGCATATTTTGGAATTTTGGCACCAAATATTCAACATGGTGTTTTTGGGACCCCTCTTCATGAATTCTGGCACCGTCATGGTGTTAATCAGCCCAGAAAGGTGATTTCATGGTCACTGTGCGGAATCACCTTTTGGGACGATTAACCAAATGACAGTGCCACTGTTCATGAGGGGGGCTCTCAAAAAGCCTATGTTGCAAATTTGGTGGAAAAAAAACCCAAAAATAACTGTTTTACGAGAGTTTGTTGTGCAGTTGCTATGCATGCTAGTAACTTTGCAAATCTGCCATATTTTCTCACCAGATTTTCAACATTGGCATTTTTTCACACCTCCTTATGAATAGTACAGCTGTGATTTTCCCCATCCTGGCCGAAATGTGTTTTCGCACTTTGGGCACAGAATGGCTCGGCCGCTGTGGGAAATCAGTGTTCGGGACAGACTAAGAAAATGACAGTGACACTGTTCATGAGCAGAGGTCCTAAAATCCCTATGTTGAAAATTTGGTGATGAAAGTCCATAAAATGACTGTGTCACAAGCGTGCATTGAACTGTTTCCTCACACCCTTGTAACTTCGCAAATTTGTAATATTTTCATGCCATATTTTCAACACTGGCATTTTTTCACACCTCCTTATGAACAGTACAGCTGTCATTTTTCACATTCTGGCCAAAATATGTTTTTGCACTCCTGCCACAGAATAGCACGGTCGCTGTGGGAAATCAGTGTTTGGGACAGATTAAGATCGAGCGAGTGAGAGGGGGGAGTGACCGAGCTCAACTGAGCTCTGTCGAGACTGCTGCAGATTTCTTTGTGGGCAGAAAAAGGCCCCAACGCAGGAGCCCAGTACAAAAGGGCAGCCTGCAGCGCCAGGCAAAAAAGAACGAGAGTGAGTGAGGGAGGAGGAGTCAGAAAACTCAACGGAACTCTATCAGGACTGCTGCAGATTTCTTTGTGGGCAGAAAAAGGCACCAGTGCAAGCAGGAGCCCAGTACAAAAGGGCAGCCTGCAGTGCTGGAAGAAACAGAATGACTGAGTGAGAGAGGGTGGTGGAGTGAGTGAGTGAGTGAGTGAGTGAGCTCAACGGAGCTCTGTTGGGACTGTCTGTGGATTTCTTTGTGGGCAGAAAAGGCACCAACAGAGGCAGGAGCCCAGTACAAAAGGGCAGCCTGCAGTGCCAGGAGAAACAGAATGAGTGAGTGAGAGAGGGGGAGTGTGAGACCTCAATGGAGCTCTGTTGGGACAGCTGTGAACTTCTTTGTGGGCAGAAAAAGGTGCCAACACAGGCAGGAGCCCAGTACAACAGGGCATCCTGCAGCACAGGGAGAGACAGGACGAGCGCATGAGAGAGGGGGAGAGAGTGAGCTCAACGGAGGTGTGTCAGGACTGATGCGGATTTCTTTGTGGGCAGAAATAGGTGCCAATGCAAGCAGAAGCCCAGTACAAAAGGGCAGCCTGCAGCGTCGGGAGAAATAGAATGAGTTAGTGAGAGAGGGGGAGTGAGCGAGCTCAATGGAGCTGTGCCAGAACTTTAGAGTTGCCCACCCTCCTGCCCAGAGTCCTCTGTGGTCCTATATTACAGCAGGGTCTCTGGAGTGGAGACAAAGCAATGACTGGATACTTTTAGGATTGCTCTAATAATACATATTAAGTTGTTCTGTTTATTTCTCTAAGTGAGCTGAGTAATAAATTTGGTAGAAAAAATTCAAAAAAATGACTGTTTCACGAGCGTGCATTGTGCAGTTGCTACGCACACTCATAAGTTCACGAATTTGCAATATTTTCACTTCAGATTTTCAACACTGGCATTTTTCCACACTTCCTTATGAACAGTACAACTGTCATTTTTCACATCCTGGCTGAAATGTGTTTTCACACTTCCGGCGCAAAATAGTGAGGTTGCTGTGGGAAATTAGTGTTCAGAACACATTAAGAAAACCACAGTGATACTGTTCATGAGCAGAGGTCCTAAAATGCCTATGTTGAAAATTTTGTGATGAAATTCCATAAAATGACTGTGTTACGAGCGTGCGTTGTGCAGTTTCCACGCACCCTTGTAACTTTGCAAATCAGTAATATTTTCAAGCCAGATTTTCAACACTGGCATTTTTTCACACCTCCTTATGAAAAGTACAGCTGTCATTTTTCACTTTTTGGCCAAAATGTGTTTTCACGCTTCCATTGCAGAATACCGAATTCACTTTGGGAAATCAGTATTTGCCACAGATTAGGATCGAGCGAGTGAGAGAAGAGGAGTGGTGCAGATTTCTTTGTGGGCAGAAAAAGGCACCAATGCAGGGAGGAGCCCAGTACAAAAGGGCAGCCTGCAGTGCTGGGAGAAACAGAACAAGCGAGTGAGGGAGGGGGAGTGAGCGAGGTCAACGGAGCTCTGTCAGGACTGCTGCAGATTTCTTTGTGGGCAGAAAAAGGTGCCAAATGGAGGCAGAAGCCCAGTACAAAAGGACAGCCTGCAGCGCCAAGAGAAACAGAATGAGCATTTGAGAAAGGGGGAGTGAGTGACCTCAATGGAGCTCTGTTGGGACAGCTGTGAACTTCTTTGTGGGCAGAAAAAGGCGCCAATGCAGGCAGGAGCCCAGTACAAAAGGGCAGCCTGCAGCGCCGGGAGAAACAGAATGAGCAAGTGAGTGAAGGAGAGTGAGTGAGTTCAACGGAGCTGTGTCGGTACTGCTGCAGATTTCTTTGTGGGCAGAAAAAGGTACCAACGCAGGCAGGAGCCCAGTACAAAAGGGCAACCTGTAGCTCCAGGAGAAACAGAATGAGCGAGTGAGAGGGGGGTAGTGAGCGAGCTCAACGGAGCTCTGTCAGGACTGCTGCAGATTTCTTTGTGGGCAGAAAAAGGTGCCAATGCAGGCAGGAGCCCAGAACAAAAGGGCAGCTTGCAGCATCGGGAGAAACAGAACGAGCGAGTGTGAGAGGGGGAAGTGAGCGAGCTCAATGAAGCTCTGCCGGGACTTTACACTTGCCCACCCTCCTGCCCAGTGTCCTTTGTGGTCCTCTATTACAGCAGGGTCTCTGGAGTGGAGACAAAGCAATGATTGGATGCTTTAGGATTACTGTACTAATACAGATTTGCTTCTTCTGTTTCTTTCTTTAACTGAGCTAAGTACCGAGCTATACTGTTATGATTGCCGTAATAATACATATTTATTTGTTCTGTTTATTTCTGTAACTGAACTGAGTAGTACTTGGAGTGCAATAGTATTTCTAACTGGGCTAAGTGAAACTATATGACAGCAGAGAACAAAAAGTATGGTAGCTGAGGGGTGAAAAATGGACAAGGAGGCTTTTGTATTGCTACAGTAATGCAGTGTCTGATGGATGACATTTGACCCCTGAATTACCCCCATCGGCAAGGGGTCAGTAGGGGGACTAGTGTGGGGGGGCAGGAATTTGAGTAAATAGGGTCCTAACAGTTATAGTAGGGTACAGAACCTGGGAGTAAGAGCCCCTAGCATAATATTGGGGCAACAATGGGGCAGGTGCTACATGTCACTAGGGTGGGCATCTTTGGAAGGATGGAGGGCTGTACAGGGTGTGGCTGTGCCATGATCCTGGACTGGGCTTGGAGGATGGGGGGGTGTATGGTCTATAGATGACTGGCTAGTTTGAAGGAGGAACTGTGGAGGTTAAGGAGGAGTGTAAGTGGCAGGGCAGATGAGTATAATAGGCATCTTGGGGGGGATAGGGGATGGCAAAGGGGGACAGAGGAAGAATAACTAGGGACTGAAACTGACTCTAGTATCAGAGACACTAGCAGGAAAGAGAGGAGAAGGGAAGGGGTGCCCAAGGCGAGGTCGGGGCTGTCTTCTGATGGGGGAGGAAGACACCATGAGGAGTACCAGGGGAGAGAGCAGATGGCTGCGGGTAGGGAGGCACCAGGGGTGGCACAGAGGATCACAAGTAGGAGGGGAGAACTGATAGGGGGAAGAGATGTAGGACAGGTATCGATTATGAATAGATTTGAACCTCTTCTATGGGACAGAGAGGGGGAGCAGGAACATATCGAAGGGGGGAGGACAAGTGGGGCATGATAGGGATGGCAATAGGTAGAGGAAGAGAAAGTGAGGACAAAAGGGTAGAAGGGGGCTAGTAAGGAAGGAGGGGCTGGTGACTGAAGGAGAGAAGGCTACGGGAAGGGGGAAGGATGGGAGGGGCATCACTATCTGGGTAGAAGGGAATGGGGGCTCTAAATCGACAACAGCTGGGATAGGAGAGAGGTTGGAAATCAGCAGGGGAGGAGGGGAGGTTGAAATGGGAAGCCCAGTAGGAAGTAGTCAGGCTGGGAAGGGGTTCAAGGGGGATGGGAGGAATAAGGCAGAGAAAAGGGGTGAGGCAGAAGTAGGGGGTACAGATATAGAAGTCACAGAAGGTGCAGTTGGCGGGGGTAAGGGACAGGGAAGAACGAATACTGGGGTGGTGGAAGGGGCATTAGAAAGGAAAGGTGGTAAGGAGCGGGGGGTACTCATATTAGGGGATTCTATATTGAAATGGGTGAGATGGAGTGGAAAGTGGGAAAGGCACACCCATATTTGGATTGAAGCTGTCCCCAGGTTGAGTGCAGGAGGGGAAGGGCAGGCACTGCTCAAGCGTGCAGCAAGGGGCAGGAAGAAACCTCTTTTACTGTTGCATGTGGGTACAAACGACTTGGGAGACACTATGGAAGTAGTGAGGGGGAGGTTTGAGTACTTGGGCAGGAAGTGTGAGGGGGTTGGGAAGTCGGTGGCATTCTTGGAGGTGCTGCCGGTACCAGAGCTCCCCCCCAAACACACACATACACACTCCCCAAAAAGCTGCTTAAAAGCCTGCAATTCATTCAAATCAATTCCATTTTCTTACTTACTTGGGGTTCAATGCCAACAAGTGTAAAATCATGTACCTAGGGCACAGGAACCCCAATGCTGGGTATAGGATGGGGGAAGGTACTGATACTCACTAGACTTGAAAGGGTCCTTGAGGTTATTATATCAGAGGATCTCAAGATGGCAGTACAGTGTGACAATGCTATGGGCAGGGCAAATTGAATTCTGGGGTGCATATGGACTGGCATCTCCAGTAGGAGGATGAGGGATGTTGTGCTGCCATTGTATCACTCCCTGGTATACTCCCAGCTAGAGTACTGTGTCCAGTTTTACAGTCCACACTTCAGAAAGGACTTAATGTGGAGGTTTTCACAGGAGGGCAACTAGAATGGTTCAGAATTTTCACAGGAATTCGAATTCCTACAAGGAAAGGCTGAAGAATCTCAACATGTACACCCTGGAAGAGAGGAGGCCGAGAGGTGACATGATCAAGACCTACAAAGTACCTCACAGGGGTAAAGAGGGTACAGTTGGGGAGTTTCCTTCAAATGAGAATGAGCACCCAAACCAAGGGACATACAATGAAGCTGGGGGAGGCATTCAGGATAGATGTGCAGAAATATTTCTTTACTGAAAGGATGATAGATGCCTTGAACAGACTGCCAGGAGAAGTGGTGGAAGCTATAATGGTAGGGGGCATTAAGTATGCATGGGATAAACATAGGGGTATATTACAGAATGGAGATGGAGAGGGTCAACGGAGATCAATAGGGTCATGGACGTGGAGTAGTTCATTGCAGGAAAAATCCATGAAGCAAGCTCATTCACAAGGAAGTCCTGATGGACGCAGGCATAATAAGACATCCATTAACATATACAGGCAGGAGTTACACGTAGTTAGAGAACACTTGGCCAGACTGGGTGGGCTGAGCGGTCCTTTTCTGCTGATGAATTCTATGTTCCTATTGCATCATTTGTTAATTCAGGTGCAGTGTTTATTTAAAGTTGGGCCTACCATACATCCACATGTAAGGTACAGTAAATTACTGAATTAGATGCAGCCTACTTACACTGCAATAAACAGAACCCCAGTGCTTCGAGAAGCCTTTACTCTTCATAAGGCTGCTTAAAGAGCTGGGGTTCTATTTGCAGTGTCCATACTAGTATGCTGATCTTAAAATAGACATCGCATCTAAATGAGTACTTGATTCTTGCTCACTCCATTTCTTCCCCACTTTGAAACCTGCATGTCCTGAGATACTTTTGGGCTGTCAGCACCTCGCCTGTGTTGGAAGATGACCAATTAGCGGCACTGAAAGATGTCAGACTTCACAGACTGTAAAGGCAACTGCTCACAGACAGACATAATGCAATTCTACTGGGAGGTAGGAGGAAGTAAGCTGTTGATTAACTAGAATCTGCAGCTTATCCATCAGATATGGAAATGAGCAGACTAGATGACCCAAGCGGTCCCTATGTGCTGGCAACTTGTATGTTTCTATGTTTTTCACCCACCATCTTGTCAAGAAGAAGGCTGAAGCTGTGGCCACTGATGACTGTTGGGGTGTGGGGTTGGGGGGACCAAAGGGGACAGACATAAGTAGATAAAATTATAATAAAAATTGTGAGACCTTCACCAGCTTTTCAAAATGCTTACCAGTAAAAGAACACTCTATGAAGTTTTTCAAATGGCAACACAATCTGGTGAGCCCTCTGTCTGCCATCTGACACCAGGCATCAGCTAGCATAAAATTACCTAAAGAAGGCAGTGTGGTCATGAGGTTACTGAAATACTAGAGATTACAGATTTATAAGAACAAAAGAATATCACACAGAAGCTGGCACATATCCCGATAGCAGCTGTCTCCTGCTTCTCAGTAGTTCTATTTATACCCTTCAGGTACTTGAATGTTTCTATCATATCCCCTCTTTCCCTCCTCTCTTCCAGTGAGTACATATTGAGGTCCCTTAATTTCTCCTCATAAGTCTTGTGTTGCAAGCTCTGTACCATCTCATTCACCCTTCTGTGGACCATCTCCAGCCTGTTAATATCCTTACGAAGGTGCGACCTCCAGAACTGCACACAGTACTCCATGTGAAGCCTAACCATGATTTTATATCATGGCATCACTACCTCCCTCCTTATGCTGCTGATACCCCTGCCTATGCACCCCAGCATGTCACTGGCACTCCCGGCTGCCTTGCCACTTTGACATTTTCAGGTCATCTGAGATAAGAACCCCCAGGTCCCTTTCCTTCTTTGTGACTGTCACCAACTCCCCCCCCAATTCTGTACCTATCCCCAGAGTTTCTGTCTCCCAGGTCCATACTTATGAACTTTTTTGAAGTACAGTTCAGTTGCCAGTCCTCAGACCATTTCTCAACCTTCCCCAGGTCCCTCCTCATTTTCTCCACCCCCTCTGGGGTATCCACTGTGTTACAGATCTTGGTGTCATCTGCAAACAGGCAGACCTTTCCCTTCACCCTTTCTGCAATGTCAGTAATGAAGACATTGAACAGGACTGACCCCAGGACCAATCCCTGCAGCACCCCACTGGTCACACACTCTCCCCATACTGCGCCCCATTTACCACAACTCTCTGCCTCCTGTCTCTTACGCAGTTTCTAAGTAAGCAATAATACCCAACAGGTGGGTGGTATTGTGCTATACCGGACCGCCCAGGGATGATCAGCCAGACGCGCTACAGGCGGAGGGCCTTATAGCCCTGGAAGGTCCAGTATAGCACAATACCGCCCACCCTGGAGGGTATTATTGCGCTTAGAAAATGGGCACTGTAAAAACTATAAGTTTAATAACAAATTACGTATAACATTAGTTTAATATGAATATTGTAATAAAAAAGTTCCTCCGCATTGATTTGAATGCTTTTTTGTTGTTGTTGTTTGCTGGTCGTAATGGTTACCCCCCCCCCACACACACACACACAGGAGCTGCTTGTTTGCTGCCGTGATAAAATGGAAAGATGATTTCTGTTACACAGACACCTCCGATAGCTCAGCGTGTGAGAGCAGACAGTATGTTGCTTGCTATCTCTGGAATGCCCCATCAGCAATCGCGGTAAACTGTGTACCGTGCTTGACAGAATGTTTTCTGTGCAGTCATGTGTGGCAATATACTCCTGGAGGCACTTGTGAGAAGTGGCTTGTCTGATTTATTTAGTTTAAAAAATTGGAAAGTGATGGAGATCAGGAGCTGTTGCCGCCCCTCATGTAGGCATTTTGTTTCCTTTGTTTGTGTCGCCCCCCCCCTCCAGTGGCAGTACACTTTACTTTCAAACTGGGACTAGGAGCTGTTACAATTGGCATGAGAAGACCGAGCATGTCAAAGCGCCGTCGGCAAATTGAGCAGAACTGCAGGCTCGGGGAGTGAGGGGAGACTGGGAAAATGATGGCGTGAGGGAAAGAGTTTATTTTTATTTAAAAGAAAGCTTTGGCTGGTGCTGGAAATATGGGGGGGGAGACACTGAGCAGACAAAATTAGGTTGCGATCTCGCTACAGAAACTGTTTTCATTTTTTTTTTTAACTGTTTTGGGACCAGGAGTGCGAACGGGCAGAAGGAAGGGACGCAGCAGCACGGTCAGCTCTCGGAGAATTTTACTGTCAAGTCTGTCAGCAATCAGGGCAGCAGCATGTACAGTAAAAAAATTTAAAAAGTAACATGACATGAAAGTGATGTTGGTGTTCGGTTTCGTATAGGTGGCGCTGAACTATGGAGCCTAGATGGGAGCCGCAGTATCTCTCGCTAAGCGAGAGAAACAAAATGGTGTCTCCAATAAACTGAACATTCTAAGGGCCAGGGAATTTTCAAGGTAATCAGGCAGCCAGAGATTGGAGCTCATTATTTCCCGGTCTCTGTTGCCTGATACTGGACCAGGTAGTTCATGACATTAGCCAATCAAAAAGGAGAATGCCCTCTACCCACTTTCTAACCCACTTTACCACCCTTTCCCCCATGCCCACCCTACTCAGCTAGTTTATCAGCCTCCTATGTGGGATGGTGTCAAACACTTTGCTTACATCAAGGTAAGCATTGTCCACTGCCCCACCATGATTTACTTCCTTTGCCACCCAAACAGATCAACCAGATTTGTCTGACATGACCTCCCCACTGTCAGTCAATGTTGCTTATGGCCCTGGGCTCCGATGGCTTCTACATGCCCCTCTGTCCTTTCCTTAACCAATGTCTCCATGATCTTCCCCACTACTGAAGTGAGGCTGACCAGCCTATAGTTCCCCGCCTCCTCCCTACTGATGGATTTCTATAGAGGGACCACATGTTCCCTCCTCCAGTTCTCTGGTACCAACCCTGTGTTGAATGACTCAGTGAACATGGCTGCCACAGGAACTGTTATTTCCCTTCATAGTTCTTTTCATATCCTTGGCTGTATGCCATCTGGTCCCTTCACTTTGTCCACCTTCAGTTTACTCACCTTCTGCAGGATTCTTCTGCCTGTGAATTGATTATTGCCCACATCTTCACACCTTAGCAACTGCTGTACTGCTGTGGTCCTTGCCCCTTCCCCTCTTCTGTGAATACTTGACAGAAAGACACAGTGGATGTCTTGGGGGTGGGGGCACATGACATTTCTTAGGCATGGTACTTTCACGTCCAAATACCTAAGCAGCACATATAAGCAATCAACATTCGGCATTGACAAATGCTTGTTCTTACTGCCGCTGGGCACATACTATAGGTATAAATGTTGACCTGCTATAGAAAAGAAAGGTTAATGGAATAGTAGGGAAAACAGATTTATTCAGTTTCCATCTCTGTAACAAACACGTGTGCTAGCTCTATAAGGAGGTAATTATAAAGCTGACACAAATTCTGCTTCCACCATCTGTTGTTTGCAAGGTTTCTTCAGCATTAGCTTTTGCTTACTTTTCCAGTCACCCCTCCACATCACATCAACCATGTTTCTTAGACACAGTGCAAATTGGATACAGGTTTGCTAACATTTAATGAGGAGCCAGCTGCTAAAATGGATAAGAACTGAAACTAGTTTTGTGAGAAAAGTAATCAATGCCTTCATGTTATTAATGTGGTTCTAGTTCTGTTACAACACCTGTGGGTGCACAGTTATCACATTGGTTCGTGGATGCTTCAATAGCTACTGGAGCCCAGACATATTTGCATT
Source organism: Neoceratodus forsteri (assembly GCA_016271365.2). NCBI lineage: Eukaryota > Metazoa > Chordata > Ceratodontiformes > Ceratodontidae > Neoceratodus > Neoceratodus forsteri. The sequence goes on along the minus strand of CM057453.1, from coordinate 1,214,665,228 downwards.
AATATTGATGTTTTGTGATTTCACAATTTGCTTCTATCTTCATGCTGTGACTGAAGAAGTACCAGAGTGAATCTGTTTTCTTTTTCAATAAAGCTTTTTTCTCCCTGAAAAGGTGCACATCCTTACTACAGTCGCCAGGTGGATGCCCAAACTCTTCTAGCACCACTAACCATTTCCCAGTTGCAGACTCCCATGTTATTTCTCTCTATGGCAGGGGGTTTTAAGAGGGGGACACCATCCTTTTTCTGTGGCACAAACAGGAGTCAGAAGCAGACGTTTAATTGCATGGGTTGAGGCCAAGGCATGCCAGCCTGCAGCCATCATTATGATGGAGTTTGGCTTTTTTTTAATTCCTTTAATACTGGCTTCCTATGTCCCTGCAGTGCATACCTTAGTAGCTGTCAGCTTTGCAGGTATACAGCTTCCCTTGTGACTGGAAGATAAACCTTCCATGACCTGATCACAACATTTGCTAATACCATGGAACCATGGCACTGACCCACCTGATCAAGGACGCGCATTCACCAGCAGCACCCCTTGATCTTCAGCCACCCATTTCTCAATGCCTCAGCCTTGGTCGTAAACCTGCAATGCCATATTGGGAGTGCACAATTGTATCTACTGAGACACTGGCCAGCCAGAGTTAATTATAACATATTTCAAAACTCACTTATGTACTTCCCATCACATGTAAACTAAAACAAGAATGAAGTCCTAGATTTAAAGATAGTCAAAACTATAAATTTACAGGCAAAACTGAATCACATACAGCAAGCTACATTTTTTTCAAGTATTTCTCTAATAAAAGACTTGAATAATGCATGCTTTTTCTAAAGTATATCACACAATTAATCAGTTGACATATAAAATGTAGATGCTTTGCTCCCAAGGCAATGTAATTCCTGGTTACTGAGTGTACAATTTAACAATGTTTTAAACTGTTTTCTTAAGAAATAATTTCTCACAGGGAATACAGAGATTATGTTTATTTAGGAGTCACTAGTGTGCTTCATATATTGTTCCATTTTTTCCACCCTGACCTAGGACAATAGTGCCTTTTTTAAGAGCACTTGTTGTAGACAAAACAGATGTTTGTTACTATATACAGGTAGTTGTGAGCATGGCCAAAACTAACAAAAAAAACAAGTAATTGCCCAGTTTGTTGACACCATAGAATGAGACTCTGTGGGATGCGGACTGCAGAACTGTGACTGTAATGCAGTGCTATAGATATACCGAGGATTTGAATCATTGCTTTACAGGTACAGTAGTTCAAAAGTCACTGGTGCTGAGTGACCCAAACTCAAACACAGTGCCATCGGGGAAGGGGGTCAAAGCCATCCTGGCGACTGGCAGTCATGTCACTTGTGGCACATCAGGAGAGAGGTGCACACACAAGGATACAGTCCCAGGTCAGAAATCATTTGGTATCCAAAGGCTTTTATTGATGAAATATACAATTGGTGCAAAATCCACAGTGTGTAGACCAAGGACAAAATCAGTACATATAACAAAATAGTAAGGGTGCCCCGACACCTTGACAGGTTAGGTCCTCATCAGGGGGTGGGTACCCAGTGCAAAATGACATCTTAAATAGCACTGCCCCATGACACTTACCAGTTGGAAGGTGCCTGTTACAAATAAACACAAGGTGGGTGCAGTGTGAAAATAAAGTGAGACAGAGTGAGGAAGGGAAACAAAAGAAAATAAAACACAATACAACAAAGTGCAGAGGAAAATATTAGAATGTGATATGGTGGGGTGCTGGAGGCCCCAAGCTGGACTGCCTTTGTGACTTAATTTTTTTATGTTTATGATCCAATTTTCTGCTACAAGTCAGAAAAGCTTCTCCCGATTCACTAAACTATAGTTCATACTTCAGAAGTGGTTTCAACACATGTCATCAATTGCAAATTCAAATACATAAAAAAAGCAGGGAAAATAAAATAAAAAAAAACAATTAGAACTGAACATTTGAAAAACAATTTTTACTATGAACTGGAAGAAAGTGAGAATGGCTAAATGATCCAGAAAAAAAAGATGATTTGATAACTTTGATGGCTAAATGGAGAGACATGCAGTTTCATGCATGGGCTGACAGTGATGTCTGAGTGTGCAGACATCTGCAGGGCAGTGACAAAAGGAAAACATTCCTGGCCTGCAGCATGGTACCCAATACAATCTGGCTATGTGCAGCACAGTGTACCCCTGACTACCTCCAGGTTCTCTGATGAGGGCTGGACCTGCCCCGATTTGAACCTGCCCATTGGGGTAAGCCAGGGAGGTGGTTAAAAAGTGAAGGCCTTAATTCTGGCAATGGGGCAACGGGGCAGGGTGGTCACCTTAGATGGGAGCAGAACCAGGATTGGAAGAGAACAAATGTTAAAAAAAGCATGTTTTTATAAATTTGCTTACAACATGTAACATTCATCATTGTCGCAACGAGAGTTGGATGTGCATTGTGCATAGGAACTAGTCTTACATGACTATCTGAGAAAAAATCAGCACATAAACTCCTTTTTCAAAGTGCAAGTTTATTTTGGCAAGTTTCAGAAGCCACAACAACAGCCCTGCGCTTCAACCCTCAAGCAGGTCTTCCTTAGGAAGAGCTTTTGTTGTGGCTTCTCATATTTACCAAATTAAACTTCCACTAGAGCACTTTGTAAAAGGAGTTTGTGTGCAGATTTTTTCTCAAGTATTTATTAAGCTGGCTGCTTTATTTCCTGCAGCGCCACATATCTGGTGCACATCTTTTTGTTTATTTTTGCTCTTCCATGACTATGCCTAAGCCACTTGTTGTGTCAGTCACAGTCCTTTTCCCAGCAGGGAAAGTAAGCAAACAGTAGTCATGCTGCTCATGATCCTGGTCCTATCTGGGACATTTAGTAAATGGCACCCCTGTCACAAATTTCCCCACTCCTGGTTGGAATTTTGAGGAAATGGTGGCCATGCTGGTGAGGGACTTCCTCAGTTTGAATAATTTCCAAAGTCTGATCCCAATTTCAACTGCTACTGCAACCCTGGATGGAGTTATGTGAGGCTGAGTGCAGGGGTAAGAGTCATACTTGGCCCCAGGTGTCCTGGTGATGGCGTGGTTTAAGGGTTGGCACACACAGGGCATCATACATGCCTGCACTGCAACAATTTGTTCTCCAGTTTTCTCGCACCCATCCTAGATGGGACGTGTATGCACACATACACCACAGAAGCCCAGCAGCTCCATCTCTTCATAACGCTCTGACCTGCGTGTCACCATGCCTCCACCTGAATGCAGTCATCAGTGAATATGAAAAGCCCTCCCTCCCCAGGACAGCAAACAGTCCACTGGATGCTCAACCCCCCCCCCACCTGTCAATCCCCAGAAACCTGAGATCAGTCCTGATCTCAGGTTGCCGGCATGGTTGGTGGTAGCTCTACTGCTGTGCCACCTGGCCAGATCATGTGCTGACAACGTTAACACACTTGAGCTTTACTCTTGTGCCAATGACATTAACACACTAACTCAGTGCATAACCCAGCTTGTTCTTAACTCTTAGGTGTTTATTGTCTCCTTAATAAATTCCTGTTGTTGCACTCTGTGCAAGTTGCTATCAGCTGTTATTGCAATTGAGAATAAAATTGCTATTAGTGGCGAGCAAATGAGTGAGCACTGTACTTTACAAAGTTTAAACGAAGGCAACTTCTAATCCTCACAGCACCTCCACAACATGTCCTGTATATTCTGTATATGTCATTGTTCTGAGACTCCATGCTATGAGAGAGTCACCACACCATAACAACCTGACTGACATCTGGGTTCAGTGTCAGAAGCCATGACTATGACTGCTGGAACAAGGGAGGGGTTTGTTCCTCTCACCTTGGCTGAGCTACTGCAACAGGTAACAGTTTTGAAAATAAAATAAATAAATACCTACACACATAAATAACAGAGGTGGCTTTTAGTGAGGGAGGTGGTACAAAACATTCACAATACTCTATATAGCAGCATTTTTTGGAGTCCCTCATCGTTACAATTGTGCTATAACAGACAGCCATAATTGCCTTAAAATTGTTTGTTATAGTAGAGGATTACTGTATTTTGAAATTTCCCAAAAGCATGAATAGCCACATTCAGGTTAAATACTTTTTTTATTCAAGTGTGCCCTGGGGGGCAGCAGTTACAGCATCAGAGCAGGTAGTGTTTAGTGATAAAAGATAGATTGCAACCTGTGGAAAATAAAATAACAGCAAATATGCAGATAAATACAAGTAAATATGAGGTTGGTATGTAATAGGAAAATAAATTAGCTGTATAATTAAATACAGTCTAGTCAATGCAAGTCAATTGTAGCATTCTAATCCCTATAGAAGATCATGGGCTCAAGAATGGCACACTCCCAGAGCATGAGATTTGTACAGTAGATGAGACTGTGAAGAGAAATAAAGTAGGAGCAATTATTCCAGAAAATTATTTAGCTTTATTTAGAAAGCTTAACAAAATTGCATGTTAACAAGGAACGTAGTTTTAATCAACTTGTGATGACTTTCACAGAACTAAAATACTGTAGCTGAGTATAAAACACATATTTCTAATAAAAAAGGTTACTAATATATTGCAGCTAGGAACTGGAAATGAAAACTGTCTTCTGCTCTATATCACCATCATATTTTACTGTTGCAGTATGGGGGATGGTGGATCCCTGTAACATGTAGAAATTACAGTATCACATGTGCAAATATATTCTGCTGTTCTACTGCAGTGATTTTATGTCCTCACATTTGATAGGGACTCCGGAGACTAAATTGGAACTCTTTTGAAATTCTGTACTGTAAAACAAAGAAGGACATAGTCCAAATTGAAATATGGTCTACAAAAAATAATCCAGCTGTCCCCAAACTAACCATAAAACCTGAGAAAGGAAATAATTTTCTCTATTTTTCTGCACACAGTTGTTTTTTGTAGTGAAACCAGCCCCCCCCCACACACACACACATATATCCTGAAAGGCTGGTCCTATGGGAAAAGATTTGCATTATAGATAATTGATAACGAAGTGTGAATGCATTTTTTCATAATTGGAATGCTGATCAGAACTCAAGGACTTATCTGCAAGTAATCAGCATTTTTTCTTAAAGGCTTTTCCAACTCCCTCAAGAATCTTTTACCCCTCAGTGCAGGATCATTTGCTCACAATCTATGGCAAGCTGCGTCACAGATAAATATATGGAAAACAGCAGCACCCTGCAAGTAAGGCCTCTTTCATTATGATGAAATGTGGTACAGCTAAATTACCATGCCCCAGTTTTCAAATTAATGGTAGTCCCTTTATTACCTCTGAAAGCTCCAAAAACCTTATTAGAGAATTGGTGCTGAAAATATAGTGCACACCTTTACAAAGTGTCAAAAACGGAGCATGCAGCCATGCACAGTCCTGAACAAATGCTCTTGTCAGGTCAGCTACACCAGCATTAGTCTGCAAAGAAGAGCAGCAGATTTCAGAGGAACGCCATTATCAATGTGTTAGCAATAATGTGAACAGGTTAGCACACAACTAGACATACTGAATGAAACACATTTTGATGTAAAGATATTTTTGGATGTTTTAATTGCTACTACATAAAATGTAGTCAGGCAGTTCTCTCGTGCCATTATTTGACACCTTGGGGAAACTTGTCATAGAACTACTGTACTAAATTTTTATAGAGTAAATATTTGAAAGGCAAACACTGTTACACCTTCTAATAGTCCTATTGTAATGTAACTTATTATCTGTAGCACTTGGACACCTTTTGTAACACCACTACACACTGAACCTCAATGCATTCTTCCTCAGAAATGCACGTGTGTTTTTTTTTTCAGGTTCAGAAGTATGTGTTTGGATTTCATCAGCAAACCAAACTTTTCAGTTTCATTAGATCTGTTTAACAGTAAATATCTTGCAAACAACTAAAATCAAGCTTGTTAACCTGCTCTATTATGTCCATTTTATGTTATATGCAATTTCATTCCTATTCATAGTTTGAACATTTTGTTTTCAGGTTTCTGGGGCAAGTGAACACAAAATTGGTTCCCATATTGGCAAAAATTTATTGTGCCTATTTTGCATAGAGCAAAAGGTCCTTGTATCCACCATAAGATTTACCCAACGGTTATAGTCTAGTGGAGGCACTCTTTCCAGTACTGAAGGATCTTTTTCTACATTTATTAGAATTAAATTCAATAAGGAATTTTCCTTATTTGTCAAGTTTATTTGAGTTGAAAAATGTTAAAGAATAATTCCCAGATCAACAGTCCTGCATTTCACCCACATCTGTCTAAAATCATTTCTCAACAGGGTCACAGACAGGGCAAATAAGCATACAAACATAAAAAAGACCCAGAAGTCTCTTGTCTTCTCCTGTTGCAGAGTCCTTACTAGCAACTAAGGACTCCACCACTGCTACCCCTCTTTTGCCTACACACTTGACCCTGACCTTCCCCTTTACCTTGTCCCACCCCCTTTTGAAACATTCCTCCATCTCCAGTCAGACGACCTCCTCTGGGAGCTCATTCCATCCTAAAAGCACCCTCTTCAGGAAGAAATGTCTCCTGAACTCCCTCCTCATGAACCGTCCTCCTCCATTTGAAGGCAATGACCCCTCATAGTTTTGCTTCCACTGAGACTGAAGAGACCATCTTTTTTCACCCTGTTGATGCCCTTGATGTACTTAAAGACATCAACCATGCCCTCCCTCCTTTTCCACCTCTCCTCCAGGGAGTATGTGTTTATAAAATGTGATTAAAATTGCAATCTAGCATCTCAGACCATTCAGACAGAGTAGATTGGTTTACTCTTTGTGTAGTATCCATTTTGAAAATGGTTATTAATGCTGATGGCAATAGTGGCATTGGTATAAACTAATTTTAGAACACATATCGGTGGAACCCTCCTTGGAGGTATAAAAATGGACTGAGTAACTAAAGTTCCTACTGTAATAATGTGCTATTATTTTTAAGCTATATGTTCCCAAGTCATGGATAAAATGTATAAGGAATTGTCTTTTAAAGGGGAAAGGAGAAATCATTTAACCAGGAAAGGCACACAAAGCCAAAGCTTGTTTCCAGGTATGACCTGGGAGCACTAGGAAGTTAAGTGACTTGCTTAGGGTCACATAGTATGCAAGTGGGGGCTGTGTGATTCAAACCTAGGTCTCCATGTTTGCAGCCTACAGCCATAAACCTCAGCACCATACTGCCTCCCTATCATAAAGCAATAACTATATAACTTATTATAAAACTACCCTGGTAATAAAAATGAAATTAAAGAAAGGAGTACATGTTTAGGACATCCAGACTTACATCACCTGCCCTACTGAACTGTGATAATTTCTGTCACCCTCCTCTTGACCACTTGTAGCAGGTTAATTTCTTTTTTCAGATAGGGATGGCAGTATGGCACACTATACTCCAGCTGTGGCAACACCAGTCATCTGTACAGTGGCAAAATGACTTCTTCCCACCTGCTAGTGATTCCCCATGGCAATGTAGCCCAGCATTTTACTGGCTTTCACAGCTGCTTTCCTGCACTGTGAGGGGTACTTCATTTCATTAGTGATAGTCACACGTAGGTCTTTTTTGTCCTCTGATTTGGTAACTAGGACCCCTCCCAGGCTGTACTCCATTCTTGTGTTCTTAGCTCCTTCAGTATATGCATGTCCTTGCACTTCTTTGCACTGCTTGGCTAAATCATCTTTTAGGTCCTGTACCCCTTCTTCTGTATCTACCACATCTTCTATATCTAAGCTCCCACAGAGCTTGGTAACATCTACAAACAGGAGAATCTTGTGCCTTTTTTGCCTTCACCAATGCCATTAATGAATATATTGAACACACCAGACCAAACACTGAGCTCTGTAGGATTACATGGAGGATTTACTTAGATTCCAAGACCCAAAAGCCCACCACCACCACCCTCTGGGTCATGTCCTTCAGTTAGCCTGCCACCCATTCAGTGAGTTTCTCCCCTACCCTAGGTACTCCAGTTTTCTGATCAACCTCCTGTGGGCACAGAGTCAAAGACCTTACTCACATCCAGGTAAAGGCTATAAACCACCTAGTCCTTGTGCACTGTTTTTGTCACCCAGTCACAGAAATCAATCAGGATTGTTTTCTATGATCTCCCAGCCATGAGCCTGTGCTATCTGTCATCCTGAAAACTGTTTTCATCCAGAAAACAGACCAGCCTTTCCTTAAGGATTGTCTCCATGAGCGTACCCATGATTTAGGTCAGACTGACTGGTCTGTAGTTGTCCAGGTCATCTCTGGGTCCCTTTTATGGAGTGGCATCATATATGCCAGTCTCCAGTCTAGTGGCACAACCACCAATGGCAGTGAACTATTGCACAGGTCCACAAGTGGGCCTGCTAGTTCTGCTGCAAGTTCTTTCAGCACCCTGGGAAGGATTCCATCCAGGCCTGGAGACTTATCAGTCTTAGGAGTGAATAATTCTTTCTTCACCCTGTCCTCACCAATCCTTTTGTCTGTTCACCCTCTTCCCCCAACCTTGCAATAAGAGGCCAACTCTCTCCTTTGTAATGACAGAGCAGAAGTATTCATACAGTACCTCTGCCTTGTCCCCACTGCCACCCACCACTCCTCTCCTCTCTTTAGCCAAACAATATTGTCTTTCTTGTCTCTCATCTCTCTACTTTATTTTATAATCCCTTTTGCTATCTGCAATGCCTTTCTGGCCTTGGTCAATCAGATTGCTTTCCCTGCCTCTGTGGCTTTTTGTTGGTAATCCTCCCTGTCCTCATCTTTCTGAGTCCTCTAGAACTTCCTGTAAGCAGTCCTTTTATCCATGACTGCTTGAGCTACCTCTCTGCTAAACTAACTGGGTGCCTTGGCACTGGAATTTTCCCCCTTCAGCCTGACACACTAATTAGTGGCTGCTGCTATCCCCTTTTTGATAAAGAACCATTGCTGATCCACACTTATCCTTTCACTGAGGCTAGTCAGGTGTCCCCTTAGCAGTTCCCCATCTTCCTGAAGTCTACCCTTTTGAAATCTTGGACCTTGGTAGTTCTGTGCAGATTGTGAAATTCCACCATCAGAATTGCTGCAGAGTGGCAATTCCACTTCTTTTAACAGTTAATCTGTTTCTCTCCTTGGCCCCCCCAGTTGGCTCACAGCTGCAGCTACCCACCCAGCTCCGCACCCCCACATCAGGCAGAATCCCCATCTTCCCTCATGGTTTTCTCTCTGTGGCATGGTGGTGAGGAGCCCCCAACTCAACTTACCACTCATAGGACCTAGCATCCGGGGAAGCACCATTCAGGGTTGGGGACTGCAGTGGGTAATTGTTCACACTGCTGTGACCTGGGGACCATTTTCCTTGCTTTTTCAATTGGACCTCCCTGGATATGTGGCATGCAATGATGCTAATGGGGGGAGCTCACATGCATCCACACATGCTCCCTCCAGGCATCTGCCCAATTCCACCCCTATCCTGCAACATTGGTGCACTGCCCCCAGCCTCCGCTAGTGGCCAGTCTAGGACCAGTCACTGGCATCCCCCCTCCCTGGAGAAGGAGAGCAGTCCCTTGGATGCTCAATCCTTCTCTTCCTCTGCCAACTCCCGGCAGCCCATGCTCATTCCTGAACATGGGTCACCGGTGTAGTGCAAGGTAAAGCATCCAGTGCCTCAGCCCTCAGTACCACCAGGCCGGCTGCAATTCCACTTCTAAAATGCTTTGCAAAATTTTTTTTTTAATTTTATGGAATTTCAAAAAGCATTTCAGTGCAAACTGTGGAATAATTTTCCCTGGATCATGTACACCACAGAATAATTTTCCATAGATTGCAGAAAACTAATCTGTGGTTTATGTGAACTGCTGGTTATTATTCCGCAATAAACATTTAGCATGTGGATAGTTGAAATTCTGCAAATGATGGAAATGGCATACCATTACTGCTGCAACTCCAGCACAGCGAAGACCACCACAGTGACAGGAATCGGCAAAATCTGCCTGTCACTGTGGTGGTATGTGTCAGGGACTGCCTCACTGGGTGTTTGAACCCCACGGTCCAACTCTGACTCAGGTTAGAATCCCTAGAAGACCGGAGGTGTGGGGGGTCGAGTCCCCCACAAGGGGGGGTTCAGGGGGTGCAGCCCCCTATTGTGTGCGCCGACATCCCTGTGTCTACAATGCCGACAGTCGGCATTGCAGCCATCACTGTAGGGGATATTGGCGCTAGCACTGTTGAAGCACTATGGGTAAACCGATGGAAATCAGTGGAATATTTTAAAATGCCACAGAATGCCACTCTGTTGGAAATTCAAGTTCCACACAGCCCTAGACTTTGTTCTTGGTACTTGCCTTCTCCTTACCCATGTCTAACCTGAATCACACCGTACAGTGGTCACACCACTCAGAGGCTTCTTATCTTGAATGTCCTAAACATGGTTCCCATTTGTTAGAACCAGATCCAGGATTGCTCCCTCCGTGGTGAGTTCCGTAATCCTTGGGTCAGAATCAGCTCTGCAAAGCATCCAGGATTAACAGACTCATGGCACAAGTTGTGGCTGGAATCTTTCAATGCACCTTGGGTGATTGACGCCATCCACAATTACCACTTCACACTTGCCAGCAGCCATCCTGATTAAATGCTCCAGTGCCCTATCCCTTTCCTCTTTCTGGTTTGTGGTCTATAAACCACCCCCAGCCTTATCTTCTTTCTCCTAGTGGATTGTAGATGCACACACTGTACCTCTGCCTTCCCCTCCCCTGCTCCTTCCCTTGTACAAGTTATTCCGTCTCTGGCAAATTGATCTTACCCAGACTCAGCCTTCGATAGTTACCAGCTTTCTCAACCTTTCAGTAGCTGCAGCCACTCAGCACAGACACTGTCTTCAGATGTCTCTAGATCAGAATCCCTACAGAGCCACTGCTCACAGAGTACAGCATTCCTTGCCCAAAGGCAAATGACCCACCGCTCTCTGCCACAGCTTAGGGCACATTCATTTAGAAACAAAATATGGTAACTAAAGCCTTGTCTTTTGAGGTGGAAACTCAGTTTTTGTCAGTTATATATCAGTTAGCTGTACCTCAAAGGTCTCAGTCACAGAAATATGAAGTATGTAAAAAATAATATTTTAACGCTTCAAAATATATACACATAAAACAAGATACGACACAAAAACTATGGGGAACAGCAATTCTACAGAAATAAAAAAAAGAAAATATTTTACCAACAACAGCAAGAAAACACACAGAAAAATAATGCAGCACTGCCTAAGTTTCTGAAAGTATAAAAGCTTACCCACACAGGACACCTCAGTGAATCAGGGCAAACTCGCACCTTAGAGGTTAACTGTTCAGTGTCTCAACCTGACTAACTTTTTCAGGCCCTGAGAGTTCTCATGACCCTTCAGCTGTCCACCACCCATGGCACATCATCCAGTATGTCACTCTCACATCATAGATTCAACACTTCTTTGTGTCCTGGAGAACCTTCCATCTGGAAAAACTGGACCAAATGGGAACCTTGGATTTTCTGTGTTGCAAGGTCCATCCCTTTGTTTTCCCTCCTGTCTCACTCAGCAGGAGTGATTGCTTCACTCATGAGTCAGGGCCCTTCACAAAACATGAAAGTGCTGTTTTTTCTTTCAGTTGTCCCATTAACTGTCCAGGGGGTTCTGTAGTACAGGCCAAAGAGATTATAATCATGCTCCAAATGCATCTAGCATGCCTCTGGCAACTAACTTTATCAGGCAGTTTCTAGCTCAGCTGAAATACTTACAAAAGGTCTAGCTGATAATAAAACTTGAACACAAAAAGATGAAAACAAATTGTTACATCTCCACCACTCTGGGAAAATGAAAAACAAATTATTTAGTCCCTCTAAATTATGTTTGTTTTTCATGTGAGCTGGTTGGCTCCACCTGCTATGCCCTCAGTTCACCCTCTAGGTGGACTCCACATTAATTTCTCATAATGCCTCTCCCATAGCATCTCCCGACTTAAAAAAGGTACTAACATGTTGTCTGCACAGCTTGTTCATGTTGCCATGCTGCAACCCAGTGTGGTTCAATGTCAATAATATAGGACTGCAGCACCAGGCTCTACCTTAGCAATTTTGAGTTCTGTCCAGTGGTCCTATGTAGCCATGTAAGGGGGGTTTTGGTCAGTGAAAAGGGTGAATTTCCTTCCCTACAAATAAGGTTGCAGCTTCTGCAAAGCCCAGACAATACCTAAACACTCCTATATTGTGGCATAGGCCTCATCTCTGAGCAGGAAAGGCAGCAATTGTGGCTGCACTCAAGCACTCATGCCTGGTTCAGAATAAATTTCTCAAAAGAACAAGATGAACTAGACAGAGTATCAGGTTAAAAAATCAATTGCTTTATTTCATTCAAAAATTTAAAAATGCAATTACTAGTACAAAAGGTAGCAGAAAAAACACACACAGAGTGCTACCAGAGCCCCCAGTGACCCAACTAGTTTCACTTGATGCTTTATCAAGAGTAACTGACACCCAAAAGAGTGGATCCCTTATATACTGATCGATTCTTAAACAGTACATAACATCAATAAAAACTAAAATATAAAACATTTCAGCAAATCTTACTCCAAATTATTTATGGAGTAGGTCACTACTTACTAGATAACTTTTGTTGTTATCACCTGTGCTGCTATGGCACAATCATACTTGATATAGCAAGTTTAGCTTTATCTATGTAATTGTAGTTTCATTGCATCCTTTTTGTATTTCCCTACTGTATCATACAGTACATCAGTATGAATCACATAATGCTAAACTTAATATTTTCAAATCATACAGGGACAGAGAAATAAGCACCAGCATATACTGTAGAAAAAACTCTTATGTAACTATAGTTCTGTTATGTCTAAATCTATTTTACAGCTCATCCATGAGTTCCTTGCAATGTAATCTAGGTGAACTTGTTAGAATGTTACTGTATTGTTGGTACCAGTTTGAGTCAAGTGGTATAGTATCTCACTCCAGTGATGGTCTGTGTTACCCTCTGCTTACTCCATGACTTCCGGTAACCAACACAGACAGGTATCTCTAGAAGAAAAGATGACAAAATATTAACATGGAGAACATTAACTGGTACTTTTTAAATCTTTTCTTATTTCATTTCCTGTTCACCAAGGTTCCCCCTCAATGGGGGCTCTGGTAGTACTCTCTATGTGTTTCTTCTACTGCCTTTTGCACTACAAAGTGCATTTGTAAATTTTTGTATGAAATAAATCAATTGATTTTTTAACCTGATACTCTGTGCTGGTTCCTCTCTGAGCAGCAACTTACTCCTCAGGTACACAGCTGGGTGTTCCTCTCCTGAGTGTGCCACCTGACTCAGAACCACACCTGCCCCATTATCAGATCCATCTACATGCACAATAAACCTTAGAGAATAGCCTGGGCTGGTGAGCACAGTGCCTGACTCAATGCCTACTTTAGCTGTTAGAACACATTATTTCAGATTTTCATCCACTAAACCCTTTCCAACATTTTCTTCCTGGTGAGATTGGACAGGGGTTTGGCAAGGCTGCTGCAATTTGGCACAAACTTAAGGAAGTACATTACTGTCTCAAGGAAGGCTGCACTTTACTCTTGGTAATGGGCACAGACGATCCCTGGATGGCCTCAATTTTCACTAGCTCAAGCTGGATGTACCTAATCCCCACCCTATGCCTAAGGTATTGCACTTCTGCCATTTCTATCTGGCACTTCTCTGCCTTGACTGTCAGCCTACTGGCCTGCAGCCAGTGGAACACCTCAGTCACATGCATGACGTGATCCTCCCATGCCTGGATATATATAGTGATGTCATCCATGTACACCTGAGTGAAGTCTCCTGCCCCATCCAGAATGTAGTCCTTGAAACATAGAAATATAGAAAGTGACAGCAGAAGGGGATTGCATGGTTCATCTAGCCTGCCCATAAGCCTAGCCCCTCTCCCTTTCTATCTTCGTACCTATCTCATGGCTTCTTGAATGATCCAACTGACCTAGTCTCAACAACCTGTAGTGGAAGGCCATTCCAAGTGTCCACCACCTTCTCGGTAAAGAAGAACTTTCTTGTGTTACTCTTGAAATTGCCTCCTTCCAGCTTCATGCCATGTCCCCTTGTTCTTGCATGATTCTTGATCAGAAACAGGTCCTGAACCTGGACCTTGTTTATTCTCTTCAAGTACTTGAAGGTTTTGATCATGTCCCCCTTTCTCTCTGCTGTTCCAGCGAGTACATGTGTAGGTCATGCAGATGTTCTTCGTATGTCTTGTTGTGGAGTCCAAGTATCATTTTTGTAGCTTTCCTTTGCACTGTATGCAGTCTGTCTATGTCCTTTCTGAGGTGTGGTCTCCAGAACTGCACGCTGTACACCAGGTGAAGCCTTACTATTGATCTGTACATTGTCATAATCACCTCCTTCTTTCTATTTGGAATTCCTCTTCCTATGCAGCCTAACATATTGTTCACCTTTAACGTTGCTGTTTCACACTGCTTGTAGTAGAAAGGAAGTGGGGAGGGAGAAAGAGCTGTAGATTGAGCACAATCTGCAGTAATAGTGTAGGTAGGGAGAAATGGGCAGACTGGAAAGGCCAGGTGGTCCTTATCTACAGTCAAATTAGTGCATATTCCATGCATTCTAGAACCCCACCACTATTTCTACTCCAACACCTCCACTGGAATGCTGGTCCAGGAATCCACAACTCTGTCTGTCTGTGAAGAAGTACAGTACTTCCTCACATCTCTCCTGAATCTACCCCCCCTTCAGCTTCACAGCATGTCCCCTTGTTCTTGAGCACTTTTTCTTCTGAAAAATGCTCACTTCCTGTACCTTATTTATCCCTGTGAGGAATTTAAACATCTCTTTCCTATCCCTCCTCTCCCTCTTCTGTTCCAAGGTGTACATATCGTGATCCTTTAGCCTCTCCTCATAGGCAAGGCCCCTACCTTTCTGCGGCACATTGGGACCAAGTTCTGTGGCAAGATTACCATTTGCCGCAGAACTTCTGTGGCGGTGGTTTGTAATTTCTGTGGCAGTTCTGCAGCACTAATGAACTACCACATCACAGTGTCAGCTTGTCATCCTGACTTCAAGTCCATGGCACAGGTTATAGCAATCAGGATGGGAGAAAGCATAGTAACACTAGTTCAAAAAATAAGTCTTATAGAAATCATTACATGTGTAAAAAAGAAAAAAAAATCTATCCCCTAAGACCCAAACCTATTGCATAAATAGATATATAATAAATAAATACGTAGAGGGGACCTTATGTGATAAATAAGGTATTTCAATACTCATGCTGTCTATGCCACTCATGATGTACCCAGTGTGTATCACTTATATATTTATATGTGCTGTCTATACCACTCAAGAGGGCCCCACTGTGTATCACTTACATATGCAATCTGTAACATACTAACATACATACAAATATGTGTCTCTGTGTGTATATATATATATATATATATTAGAGGCAAAAAACCCCGTTTAATGCATTAGTTAGGCTTGTTCCACAGCTTATAAAGTGAGGAAATTCGCTGTTAGGGTTGAAAACCCTAACTCCGAATTCACCCCCAGCACCACACACACACAGACACACACACACATTCAAGTATGGGGGGACCAAGTCAACACAACCAATGACAGACATCCAGCAGCAGGTGACAGAAATAACAAACAATTGTCTAAATGTACTACGAGACATCCCCACCCACCTGACCAGGTACTGCATGCTCAGTGGAGATCAACAGCAAAACTGAGGCCATGTACACCAAACGTCCACATCCCTGATTGCAGCTGCACACAACGTACCACACTTAGTAGTTGCATGGCCTTACCTACCGATGTAGCGTGTAATGTGTACAGCTCGAATATTTATTTAACAGGTCTATTCTTTCAACAGGTCTACACATTATTATATTCTACACTTTTCAGGGGAAACTTACCTTATTTTTCTTAAAAATTATATGTTAATTCATTTTACCAATTATTCTTTTCAGATGGCGCTCTATATCTTAAAGGCAAAAATAAGTTTGCAAAAAGTAAGGTATGGACTTAACAGGTCTATGCAATTGTTAAAGTTTTGTTTAAGTTGGCCCTAGTGTAATAATGTAAGACTAAAAAATGTATTAGGATGTAGTGCAGGTTGAACAAATATCATCATACCTGATGTGCTGTGCCACCGTCTGTGGCAGTGGGAGCTGTGATAGATAAGTGACTATTCATTTCTGTGGCAGAATGCAGCCATTTCATTAACTAATGTATGATATTATAGCACTGATAACATCACATTCTGAGCATAGAGGGGTTTTGGATATAAAAAGGGGGAAGGAAACCAGGTTCTATGGATAAATGGAAATATTAATAGAGAATCACTAAGAACAGTGAATTCTGCAGCACTGCAGAAGTTCTGTGGTAGGTTGCAAGTTCTGCGCAACATTCTGCTGCTGCAGAATTCTAGGGGCCTTGCTCATAGGGTTTTGGATGCAGACCTTGCACTGTTTTACTTGCCCTCCTCTGGACTACCTCTACTCTGTCTATATCTTCTGAGCTGTGGTCTCCCAAACTGAACACAGTACTCTAGGTGGCATCTTACCACTAATCTATACAGAGGCAAAACCACCTCCCTTTTTCTGCTGGTGATACCCTTCCTTATGTACCTCAGCATCCCACTCACCCTCCCTACCGCCTTGTCACACTGCCTGGCCACCTCTAGGTCATTCAGTATGACTGACCCCAGGTCTCTTTTCTGCTTGGTGTTTGTCAATACCACTCCTCCTATTTTGTACTCTTCCCCCTGGTTTTCTGTGCCCTAAGTGCAATGTTTTGCACTGTTCACATTGAAACCCAATTACCATACCCTTGACCACTCCTCTAGTTTCTTTAGGTCTCTGCTCATCCTTTCCACCCCCCATAGGGTGTCCACCCTATTGCATATTTGGTGTCATCTGCAAAGAGGCAGATCTTCCCTTTCAGTTCCTCTACAATGTCATTTATAAAGACATGAAAGACCTCAGTAGGACCTCATTCATCCTGTGCATGTGGTATGCATCTGACTTTGTGTAGCTGTTGAGCTTGTGGTAGTCAATGCAGAACCTTGTGGTTCTGTTCTTTTTTGGGGATCAGAAGCACTGAGGAAGCCTGGTAACTACTGGACTCCTGGATCACCTGGACAACCAGCATCTCCTTGATGTTCCACTCTATGGCATGCCTTACTCCATCTGGGACTCTGTAGAGTGGCTGTCTCAGCAGTGCTTGGGACTCTGATTCCACATGGAGCTCTGCCAGCATGGCTTATCCCAGTTTCCCTGTGAACATGTCACCAAATGTATGCAGCACCCCATGCATTTCAGAAGCTTGGGCTGGTGTCAGCAGCTCAGAGGGGTGGCAGCATGCACTGGAGATTATCACCTAATCTCTCCCAGGAGATCAACCAGTGGGTCTGCTTCTGTCTCGTCCTACAGATTAGCAACATTGCAGAAGGACTGGAGGGGAAGGTATGCCTATTCATGGATGACACAAAAATCTGCAACAGAGTAGACACATTGGGGGGATGAAAGAATGAGAGAGGATGTAAAGAAGTTAGAAGAATGATCATGCATTTGGCATCTAAGATTCAGTGCAAAAAAGTGCAAAATCATGCACTTATGCAAGAAAAGGCTGGTGACCTTTATGTAAGACAATGGGCTCCAGGACAGTCACCAGCATGGGTCTGTCTCCAGAAAATCCTGCCAGACGAAACTAGTTGAATATTGCAACTGGGTCATGTGGTTGATTTCACATACTTGGATTTCAGGAAGGCCTTGTATTCGGTGTTGTATGGGAGGTTGGGAGGGAAGTTGAAATACATGGGGGTGGGGACTAAGATGGTTAAATGGATTGAGAATTGGTTGCTGGGGAGACAGCAGAGGGTAGTGGTTGGGGGGAACTCTCATCTCCAAGGGCTATGTTGAGCAGGGTGCCACAGGGATTGGTACTGGGGCCAGTGCTGTTTGAAATATTCGTAGAGGACATCTCGTATGGTGTCAGGAATAAGATCAGTCTATTCACTGACAGTACCAAATTGGGGGTGGTGGTGGACAATGTAGCAGGTTGGCAGGGGCTGTAGGATGACCTGAGCAAACTTGTGGAGTGGTTGGAACCATGGCAGTTGGGGTTCAATGCGAAAAAGTGCAAAGTCCTGCACTTTGGAGCAAAGAACCCAGGGATGGGTTACCAGCTGCGAGGGGTGAAGCTAGGTTCCACTGAGGAGTAGAAGTATCTGGGCTGGTTGTAATGGGGAAGATAAACAATACAGAGCAGTGAAGGAGGGCAGCAGCAAAAGTCAACAGAATGCTGGGTTGTATCACAAGAGGAATCTCCTCCAGGAACAGGTAGGTGATCCTGCCTCTCTACATGGCACTGGTCAGGCCACACCTGGAGTACTGTGTGCAATTGAGATGGCCATATCTGAAGAAGGATGTGAAATTACTGGAAGGGGTACAACAAAGAGCAACAAGGATGATCCAGGGATTGGATGACAGACCATACAAGGAGAGGCTGAGAGAGCTGAACATGTACTCCTTGGAGGAGAAAAGCAACCGGGGGATATGATTGAGATGTTAAAGTATGTAAAGGGGATAAACAAGGCAGACACTGAAGGGATACTCAGGCTGAGGAGTGAGAGGGACATGACAGGGCATGGTCTTAGATTGGAGGGGGGAAGATTTAGGATGGAAATGAGGAGACACTTTTTCACGGAGAGGGTCATGGCTTAATGGAATGCTTTACCAGAGGAGGTGGTAGCCTATAAGACAGTGGGTAGTTTCAAAAGGGGATGGAACAAGGTGAGAGGGGGGTAATTGGGAAGGGGAGAGGGGGCAGGGCAGCTGCAAGGTGAGGGTGCTAGCTGCAGACTTAAGCAGTCTTGATAGACCAGGTTGCCTATTTCTGGTTGCAAATTCGTATGTTTGTATGTTCGAACTTAGGGCACAAAAACCCAGGGGCATAGTACCACCTTGGGAGGGTATTAGCAGTCACAAAACAGGAATGTCACCTGGGGGTTATCATTTCTGATGACCTGAAGGTAACTAAACAGTGTGATAAGGCAGTGGGAAAGGCTAGCGGAATACTCGAATGCATAGGGAGGGTATCACCAGCCGGTTACCCACCCAACGGCGACAGTTCTACATTGAGGTCACCTACAGTGACTACAGTGCCATGCCACTGTAGGGGACCCACTGGAACTGGGCACTGTCTGTCGGGGGTCCCGCACCCCACCCAAAATCAGATCTGACTTGGAGTTGATAATCGTCAGTGGGTGAGGTGCAGGTGGCACAGCCCCCTGCATTTGGGGGTTCAGGGGGTGAAGCCCCCCAAAGAAAACTCTTAGTGGAACAAGAAACCAGCAGCTGACTGCAGAATGCAGTCCACCTGCTGGTTTTGCTGTCGAGGCATTCAGCAAATAATCTGTCGAACACCCATCGTGGATCCATCACCAACAGAATGACGAAAGGAATAATACCCCTGTATAGATCACTGGTGAGACCCCACCTTGAGTACTGTGTACAGTTCTGTAGGCCCCATCTCTGAAAGGACATAGATAGGATGGAGGCAGTGCAAATGAGGGCAACCAGAATGGGGCAGGGCCTGCATCAGAAGCCCTATGAAGAGAGACTTAAGGATTTAAATATGTACTCCCTAGAAGACAGGAGGGAATGGGGGGATATGATAGGGACATTCAAATACCTCACAAGAATAAACAAGGTACATTAAGGAAGCATTTTCCAAAGAAAAAGATGCTCAGGGACAAGAGGTCACAATATGAAGCTGAGAGGAGGCTCAGGGGAAATGTGAGGAAGTAAGTCTTCACAGAGAGGGTGGTGGATGCTTTGAACAGACTCCCAGTAGAAGTGGTGGGTGCTAGAACGGTTACAGGATTTAAGAATGCATGGGATAGACACAAGGTAATCTTAGAAGCAAGAGGGGGGTGTAAGCCAGAGTCCAAGTAGGATCTCTGGTGGCACTATAGGTAGAGAAGTTAGGGCAGACCAAGTCGGCCAAGTGGTCCTTATTTGCCAGTAACATCTGTTTCTCCAGATAGCTGCACACAGCTAGGACCATCTTGTCCCTATTATGGTAGGGCTTCATCATGTTTATGTGGCAGACTCACTGTTTGTACTTCCTGTCTGGTAGCTCCACCACAAAATTAACATCACTCACCCTCCTGGCCACTTAGTACGCTCCCTCCCAAGCCACCTGTAATTTGTTCTGCCAGATAGGGATGCACACCATCAGTCATTGCCCAACATTTCACTCCCAGTCTCTGGACCCACAGTCATGCCATGTCTTCTGTCTCTGTTGTACAGAAGCTAGGTGCTCCTGGACAAATCTCATGAGTTCCTTGATCCATGACTGGAAATTCAGGACATACTCCATGACAGAATCCCCTTGGGGAGTAAGCTGGCCTTCCCATTCATCCCATGCCAAATTCAAGGGAGCCCCTTACCCCATGGCCAAACAGCATCTTAAAAGGTAAGAACCCTGTGGACTCCTGGAGAGACTTTGTTTTATGGGAATAAGAGATGAGGTAGGTACGTGTCCCACACTGTTGACTGTTGGTCAGCAAATCTTCCTAACATGGTCTTAAGAGATGCATTGAATCTCTCGACTAGCCTGTTAGTCTGGGAGTGGTATGATGAGACCCTGAGCTGCCTTACCCCACACTTCTTTTAAAGACTAACCATCAGATCAGACATGAAGTTGGTGCCCTTGTCTGACAGAATCTCCTGGGTGAACCCACCTGGCTGAATATCCCCAGCAGTTCATCTGCCACCTTCTCAGCTTCAATGGAGGACAAGGGCATGGCCTCTGTGTACCTTGTGGTGTAATCTACATCCACTAAAATATGCTGCTTGCCAGTGTGACTTGGGGTGCTAAGTGGCCCCACAATGTCCGCGGCAACTCACCAAAATGAGTATGTGATAACAGGTAGGGTAATCAAAGCCGCCTTAGAATTGTCCCCAACCTTTCCCAACCCTTGGCTTCGGACAAGTCCGGCAATAGTTTGCCACATTTAAAAAAATACTGGCCCAGTAAAATTTGTTAGTAAGTTGTCTTTTTGGGTGTCCAGTGATAATGGCGAAACAATAATCACAACGCCAAGAAAGGTGAATGCTAAATAGCGAGGTCACTTATGGCAACTGCCACATTATGGTGATTGCCGAAATGGTGACCTACGTCTTTTCCTCCTCCCTGAGTTGCGTCCCCCATTGGTTATTTTTAGTAAGGGGGAGCCACTGTACACTATGTTACTGTTCTGGCAATCACCATAATGTGCCAGTTGCCATAAGTGCTCTCACTGTTCTGCATTTGCCTTTCTTAGCGTCACAATTATTGTTTTGCCATTATCACATAGAATGTCTTTTTATACGGCTGACCCCTAGGTGACCAGAAACGATTATGTCATGGGTTAAGAGTAGAAGCTGCTTCCTTTAGTTTCTAGGAACCACTTTTTACTGGAGTATCCCTTCCTCCAGTCCTCCCTTATGAATCCATGCATGGTACAGGAGCCCATTCTCCTAGTACACCTCCCTTTTCCCAGAACTCAAACAGTCACCTTCTGCTCTGGTGGCTAACTCCCTTAGTTTTTGCAGGGATGGGTCAGCTTGTTGAGCTCTTCCTAGCTATATTCACCCAACCTTTCCCAAAACACACTCTACTGAAGAAGAGCTGCCCGCAGCGGGGATCTCCTTAGTCTATAGCTGTGGTGCAGAACTGCTGCTCCCAGCTCGTTTTTCAGCTACAACTTCTGCTACTGAGGTAAGTGTTGCTTCTTTGTGCACTGTCCCCTCTGTGTCTTCAGAACTGATTCCCATGCCTTGCTACGAGTAGTGACACACACACAATATTAGCCCTACTGTCGAAGTAATTACCCATGAGTACATCTACCGGCAGGTCTGGTATAACAACCATCTGTATGCCCTGGCCCACCTTCCCAGCTTAGAGAGATATGGGGCATTGGCACTGAAACAGCAGGACCCATCACTTCTCTAATCCTGGAAAACTGATCACACCAGATCTGTTCCTTCTGAATCAAATCCAGCTTCAAAATACCAATGGAGGTGCCGGTGTCCCTCTATCCCTGGGTTACCAATCCATTCATCACTGCTGGGTGTATACGTGCAGTGCTGTTTGAGGACACTGCACTCAGTGTGTAGGCCATTATCTGCTGTGAGCTCCCTGAGCTACCCCTCCTGCTGCACATACCCCTTTTTTCACATTTTTGGGCCCATCATTAGAAAAATGACTCCGTTTTTGGCAGATATACTGTAGTACATGCTTTAACCCGTCCATGCTTTTGAAACCAGGTGGCTTTACTTTTTGTTCAGGCACATGCTGGCTTTCTTTAGATTTGCTCCACAGGGTTCCCCTAAAAGACTTGATGTCCCTCCTTCATTACCTTTGCATTGAGAGGATTGTCAGCTGGATATGAACTGATCAGATCTTTTGGCTGCCTCCCTCATAGAGCTTGAAGTTCTATCCAACAACCATATTCTCAATGACTCAGGTACATTTTTTAGGAAGTGTTTCAGAAAAAATCTTTTATTTCCTCTATAAAGCAAGCTTTTGCACCCTCTACTTAGCATTCTAAGAAATCAGTGAGCTGCACACACATTTCATAGCAGTCCCTGGTGCCTTTCTTTACCCTGTAAAGTTTTGCCTATAAACCTTGGGGGTTAACTCAAAATGTTTCAGCAAGGCATTGCTTGCTTTATCATAACCCATGCAGTCCTCATTGTCTATTCTGGTAAAAGCTTCTGTTGACTTGCCTATAAGCAGTGGCAATAGATGAACCTCCCAAGAAGCCTTGCCCAGTTCAAATTGCCTACAGATTCTCTTTTAAGGTCATAAAAAACAAATCAAGACCATCCCTCTCCTGATATCTGGGAAACATTTTAGAATTAATTTTTGCCTTAACTTCAATCACCCAATCCGCCTGCAGGTGCCAAGGCCCTTCCCACTCCCTTGGGAGGGAAGCGTCCAATGGACGCTCTTTATCCCCTCCCTGTTGGACTCCACTTCTTGTACCTGGGCACAGGACACAAACCTGGGTGACCAGCTTGTTTAGTGAACCCCTTTGCTCAGCATCACAGAGCCAGAAATGTTATAATGAAGCTGACTACAGTAACTACAAAAAGAAATAAAATAGTTCCTCCACTAGCCATTACTAGGGGAGCTATGGTTTTGTGTCCTGCTATGTCCTGGTCCCCGCTACCTGCTCTGAGAACCAAGAAAGAATGACAGACTTTTTCTGTATAATTTTATTATTTCCTGCTTTTTTAAGCACATTTGTCCCTTGATGCAGCTTCCAGACATGTTCTGTTGTTAATTTCCAATCCACCCTGTCTGCTCTGAGGACCAGGAGTGACTGTATGCATGATTTGGCTTTTTATTATTACTGTTTTAATTTTATCTCTTGTTGTGGCTTCTGGATGTTCTCCATTGGTGTTTCTTGTTCCCAGCTGTCTGCTTTGAGGACCAGGAGTGAGTTTGTTTTGTTTTGGAGTCATGTGTTTAGTGGCTTGGGTGGGGGGGGGGCATTCGACGGGTGGTCTGAAGTCATAGAGTATGGGTACATACTTTGGTACTTCAATACTTTAGCAGTAGAACTGCACCATAGGTGCTTCAAGTCTACTCCCCTTCTAGACAGTGGTGGTCCATTTGTGTTCCCAGGTGTCCCTAAGAGTATCCATTTTGTTCTTACAGCAGTCTAAACTAGGAGCATCAATGATGCAATGGGCAAATTGTTCCAGTAATTAACAACTCTCTGAGTAACAACTGCAGCCCTTTTATGGGTTTAGAATACTTACACTGTAACTGTTTGGTATGGATTCTAGAGTTGAATAGTAAATCTTTAAGTTCAAGTCCCATATCAGACATTTATTCTTTGTTTTTTATTACATTGAAGACTAAATACCTCCCTTAGTTTTCTTCGTTCCAAGCTGTGCAAGCCTAGTGAGTACAACTTTTCTTGATGTGTAACATTTTTTAAACCATGTATGGATTTTTCAAATTTCTTTCATACCCTCTCTTGTTTTATTTTGTCACTTTTGGAATGGGGAGACCAAAACTGTGAGCAATAATCGAGGTGGGGCTGTACCAAACTCCTATACAGTGAAACTAAAACATGTCTGTGTCTGCTTGTAAAGTTTTTTTTAAGCACCCCAATATTCTAGATGTATTTGCAAGCAGCTGAGCTGTTAGATCAGAAAGACATGTTATGCTGAATGACAACCCCCAGATCTCTTTCTTCCCTCACAGCCCTTAGAACAGTTCCTCTTACGTTGTATGTTGAGCAAGGGTTATTTTTGCTCAAGTGAAGCACAATGCCTTTGTCTGGGTTTAATTTCATTTCCCACCTTTCAGACCACATCTGAAATGAGTCAAGATCTGTCTGCATCCTGGCAGCATTGTCGAGGTTAGTTAATCTGTCACTGATTTTAGTATCATTGGCAGATTTATTAACAAAACCTTTTAAGCTCAGATGTAAATAGCTGATGTATATATTAAAAACAATCAGACCCAACACAACACCCTGAGGCACCCCACTGGTGACACTAATGCAGTTTGAGACTGTACCACCAACTTTGACCCTTTGTTTTCTGTCTGTCAGTCAGTTTTGGATCTAAGATGTAATTCTTCCATCCATGTTTAACTGATCCAGTTTAGTAATTAATTTACCATAATGAACGCAGTTGAATGCTTTTGCCGAAGTCCAAATAAATGACATTGCATGGAATGTTATGATCTAGGAATTCACTGATGGGCTCATAAAAAAGATATTAAGTTTGTAACACATGAGTGCCCTTTGGTAAATCCATGCTGCTTTTTGTCCATTATACCAGCACTATTTATGGCATCCAATATTGATTCTTTTAAAAGTACTTCCCTGATTTTTCCCAAAATCTATGTTAGACTGATAGGTTGGTAGTTCTTAATTGATTAACTGTTACCTTTTTTAAATATTGGGGTAAAAATTGTGTTTTTCCAGTCCTCAAGAACCAAACCCATGTTGAAAAATGTTTTAAAAATGACACTCGGGGTGTAGGATAATAGATGAGCCAAATTTTGAAAGTCTGGATGGATGCTGTCAAGTCCAGGTGATTTGCCTGGTTTGATTTTATTCAGTTCCTTAAGAATTTTGTCTGTAGTAAACAAGTGAATATCCAAGCCACCTCCTAATACTGGACTGTATATTTTAGCAACTATTTTGATTCCATTTGTATTGAAGTTAGTGTCAAAATAGTTATTTCAGATTCTCGGCCAAGAGTGCTGGGTCTTCATTAGTGCACCTTCAATTAACAGAGGTCCAGTAGTTGACTCTTTACCTTTAAGGGAGTTTATGTAACCAAAGAAGGCTTTAGGGTTTGCTTTATTTCTGGCTAAGGTGGATTTGAGGTTATGTTTACTTTTCCTTATTGCATTTCTACAATGCTTCAGAAATTGAAGAACTGTTAGAAATTCAGCATGCAAGAGAGTGAAGAAAGACACGGGGAGCTGGCTGAACAGGTGAGCAGTGGCATTTAGGGGCAAGTACAGTAGATACGGTAGGTGTCCCTGAAAAAACTGCATCCATTGTAAAACTGAAGGTTATTAATTGGCACACTGATATTTTTTGTCATGAGGAAGGCTGGCATCTGTGCTTTTGTGCACCTAGGAATGAGGCTGAGATACCGTAAATGCCATGGTGCCTCTCTGTCTTAGACAATCAGAAGCCAGGACTACACATTTTACATAGTAGTTTAATACATGGTCATTCTAATCCTGAACTTGAATACATATCTTTACACCTCTACAGGCTTGTGAAAAAAAGTTGTGCAGTGATTGTTTCCTTCTGCCTGTTGCACATTGGCATCTATACATGTGAATGCCACAGAGCGTGATCCCATGGACCCCATATTGCATTCAGGACCCAGGTGCAAGACAGTTGCATGTCCGATTCCCTGGCTGCATGGACAGCAATGGTGGGCATGCAGGGGCTGGCCTGGCACTACACACCAGTCACAAAGGAGCATAGTGTGATCTGCAGGGGGGCCGTAGTGTGCAGCAGGCTTTGGCAGCTGGGACTCTACTGTAACCCACTGTGCATCCCCACAGAAGCCACTGTCAGGAGGTCTAAACCTCACTCTCAGGTTCTTGGCAATAATGGGAATGCAAGGAATCACAGACACATTGCATAAGAGTAATAAACTTGTCTATTACTACCAAAGGATAAATCACAGTTGTCCTAAGCAGTTCTTACCAAATACGAACTGGGAGCCAATGCTAAGCGTTCCCTATACCTTGAGGTTTCTTTGTGTCTCCAGGGATCTCTGAGATATAAGACATAGTGTCTTACATTATATAACTATGATAATTATTATGGTTACCATAAGATAGAAACAGTTCTAGTTGCAGAGGTAAGCTCTATTGGCTAAATTAGAGGTGGCAACACAGTCCAAGATAACATTATACAATTTTGTAGCAGTTATCACTTTTTAAATACAAAGAAAAGCTCAGTTATACATGTATTAGTGTAATAATGCAAACTACCAAAAGATTGCAATGCTGACATATATCATCATCATTACAAGGACACAGTTGTCCTAACATCTTGTAAGCAAGAAATACATATGTGTATTAGAAAGCAAAGTGTACAGTATAACAATAATATGCATACATATCCTGACATCTACTCTTATACGGTAGATGCCCAATGCCCTGTATGTTAGTATAACATATACCTACTGTAAATACTAGCTGTCTATGGCATACCTCTGGGGGTACAAATAAGGGTCCAGGGACCTCATGTAACATTCCCCCCTTGTTGCCTCTCAGGGCAACACAGCAAAACTAGGGATGTGGCGAGAGAGCAGGTGTCATTTACAAACCCGATGCATAAGCTTTGTAAAGGAACTCCAGCTGCTCAGTGTTGACGCAGTGTGCGTCGTAGGCAGCAAAGCATAATAATAAGAAAAAGTATCAAAAATGCTTATATAATAACAAAGCCTTTAAAGGTAATCTCTAACCAAGTGTTAGTTAATGCACTATTCATATCACCATCATTAATTAGTGCAAGGACAGCTTAATTAGCCTTAATAAAAGTATTGCTGATGTGGATGAAATGAGTATGTTTCCTCTCTAACAGTGATTTTAATGTCAGTGTAAGGGGGTCAATGTGTACATTAAAATATGGTAGATACTCAGGGTGAGCAGATAATCAGGGTTACCATCAATGATATCAGCATCCATAAGAGGGACAGGTGTTATAACAGTATGTCCAATAACTGCTTTCTGATGAGTGATGAAGCAGAAGTTGGGGTTATCAATAACACATGTTTGAGTTCCATATATGTAAGACTTTACATTAGTGACAACACAGAATTCACCATCTGAATTATATTGCATTTTAACAGTAGGGAGTCTCCACTTTTGCAACTGTACCGGACAGGTATAGGCAGTCTTCATCATCTGTGTTGACAGGCAGTGAACCTCCTCTCGTTAAGATTGGTAAAGCTTATCTGGAGCCAATGTTGAGTACAAGAAGTCTGTGCCATTAGTGCTGATGTCATCGTCCATAGAAAAGGACCAATCAATACTGTCGGGAGAATAACCACATACAGGTTTAATAACATCAAATACATCACATCGACACAATAGAAACATAGAAACATAGAAGTTGATGGCAGATAAGGACCACAAGGCCCATCCAGTCTGCCCATTTCTTTTTCTACCTTATAAATGTGTCATCGGCCTTTGCTCTGTCAATGGCCTATCTATTCATACTCATCTGTATTGCTCCTTTATGCCTATCCCATGCCTGTTGGAAGCCCTGCACTGTATTCATATCCACCACTTACTGAGGTAGGCTATTCCATGCATCCACCACCCTTTCTGTGAAAAAAAACTTCCTCACATTACCCCTTAATCAGCCTCCCTCTAATCTCATGCTGTGTCCTCTTGTCCTGCTATTTTTCTTATATTGAAACATGTTAGGCTCTTTCACTTTGTTAATGCCCTTAAGGTGTTTGAATGTTTCGATCATATCACCTCTCTCCCTCCTTTGCTCCAGGGTATACATATTGAGCTCCGTTAATCTGTCCTCATATGTTTTCTGATGCAGTCCCTGCACCATTTTGGTAGCCCTTCTCTGGACTGCCTCTGTCTGGTTAATGTCCTTGTGAAGGTGTGGCCTCCAGTACTGCACGCAGCAATCCAGATGGGACCTAACCAGTGTCTTATAAAGAGGGATTATTACCTCCCTCTTCCGACTTGTGATACCCCTACTAATACACCCTAACATCCCTCTAGCCTTATCTACTGCTTTAGTGGTCTTCTTGGATAATTTCAGGTCATTGGTAATGATGATGCCCAAGTCTCTTCCCTTGTGACTGCCAGCAACTCCCCTCCCAGCCTATAGGTGGCTTCAAGGTTTCTCTTCCCTATGTGCATGATATTGCACCATTAAATCCCAGTTGCCGCTCTTCCGACCATTTTGCTAGTTTATCCAGAGCTGTTCTCATTCTGCCCATCCCATCTGGATCATCTATTCGGTTGCAGATCTTGGTGTCATCTGCAAACAGACAAACCTTCAGTCCATCTGCAAAGTCACTGATGAAGATATTGAAGAGGACTGGCCCCAGGACTGATCCCTGAGATACCCTACTTGTGACTTGCATCTCTTCTGACTGTATACCGTTTACCACCGCTCTCTGTTTTCTGCCCATCAACCAGTTTGCCACCCAGTTGACCAACTTCTGACCCACCCTGAGCCTACCCAGCTTATTAACTCATTGCCTCCACAGGAACTCTCTGAAGTTGCAGCACTTGTCTCCTGTATACTGTTAACTGCGAATCCTGGGCCATTTTAAGCAAAATCAAGCCATAATTGGCATGTTGCAAACAAATGCTAATAGCACAAAAGCCATAAGTGCTAGACACAAAGTATGAGAGACAAACTTGTTCAGCATAAGATTACCTTTCCAACTGTGGCATGCAAGTAATAATAGGCAATTTAGTTTTTTTTCTATGATGGTTGAAACAGCAAAATAAATATTTTTTCCACTAAAAAATGCACCATAAGCTTTTTTTTGTTGGAAAATATGTAACATATCAACACCAAATTAAGCATTCAGACATTAGATGTAGTTTTAATAATTGTTTGTAAAAAAAAAACAACTATTTCTGTAGTATTAAACATAATTTTTCCCCATTTAGTCAAGGTGTGTTGGTGAGGTTTGAGAGACAAATCTAAACCATAAACACCATACCATAAACAAATGCATATAACTCCTAAAATATACATGATACACACAACATATCAGTGGCAAAGATGTTCCACACAAAATTGCATTTTCAACAGTGCTATGTAATCAATTATGCTCAATTCGGTTTTTGTTTTATACTGGCTGAGATACCCAGAATGTGTGTTTTCTTCAAAGTGCTTAGGTGGTTCTTGGACACAATTTCTGCCATACATACCATGTCATAAACAAATGTGAATAACTCCTAAAGTGAACATGATACACATATAGTCTCAGTGGCAAAGTTGTCCAACACAACATTACCTTTCTAATGGGGCTATGCAGTCAATTCTAATCATGTCTGGCTGGCAAGTAATATTAAAACATGTGTGACATCTCCAGGCATTACTAGGACACACAGGAAGTCTGTAGGTGACTTCTGTAGTCATTCTGGGACACACTGCAGTACATTTGCTGCCGCCTACAGGTGTCTTCGAGGAGGCAATGAGTTAATCAATCTTCTATGTGGAACAGTATCGAAAGCTTTGATGAAGTCAAGGTAGGCAACATCAACTGCTCCCCCTTGGTCCACCACTCTGGTTACCCAGTCAAAGAAATTTATGAGATTAGTTAGACAGGACCTTCCTTTTGTAAACCCATGCTGTCTTGGATCCTGTGCTCCTATGGATTCCAGGTGTTGCACTATCCTTTCTTTAAGGAGTACCTCCATAATCCTGCCCACTACTTTAAAACTAGTCAAGGGGGGAGGCACTGATAAGCAGCAGGAAAATCCCAGCCTCTCCCTACAAAACAGGGTACTAAATGAGAAAAAGACCGAGGAAGACAGGTCAGTGGGGGATGCTGCAAAAGAAGGTAAAGCCATCAAAAAATGGAGAGCAATGAGTACCAATGCCCATAGTCTGAGTGACAAGCTTCCTGAATTAGTGGCCTTGATGGAGGAGGAACATCTGGATATCGCGGCAGTCACAGAAACATGGTACACACAAAACCATGACTGGGACATAAACATACCAGGATACACTATCTACAGGAGGGACAGGGAGGGTAAAAGAGGAGGAGGAGAGGCTTTACATAAGGGAAGGAATCAAGGCAACAGAACAAAAGGGAAAACAGGGAGGAGAAGAAGCACTGTGGGTAAATTTGGAGAATGGCAATGGCACCGCAATCCTCACAGGGGTTGTATACAGACCCCCTTCTCAGGAGGAGGAAATGGACAAGGAAATGATAGAAAGAATACTTAGAATGGCAGAAAAAGGGGAGATATTGCTGATGGGTGATCTGAATATGCCAGATGTTAACTGGAATGCAGTTGCAGCAGCCACTTCAAAGAGTGGGGTTATTCTAGATGCCCTACAAGGGGCATGCCTTGGACAGCTAGTATTGGAGCCCACTCAAGAGGGAGCAATCTTGACCTGGTTCTTCAAATGGAGATGAAGAGAAGATCACAGATGTAGAAGTGGGTAGCCATCTGGGGAACTAGCACCATCGAACAGTATGGTTCACAATAACACAGCAATAGAGTCAAGCCATACAAAGGCAAAAGTACTGGACTTTAGGAGGGCTGACTTTCAAAATGGGTGAGTGCCTAAGGAATGCACTAGCAAATGGGCAGGAAGGAGGTGAAGAACAATGGGGAATAAAAAAACTGCCATCACAGAGGTAACAAGCCTTGTGTGAAGCAAATTAACAAAATGAAACGATGTAAGAAACCACTATGGTTCTCAAAGGAAGAGGCAGGAAGGTTCAAGAGAAAAGAAAGCATTCAGGAAGTACAAGGAATCACAGAAGGAGTAGGACAGGAACTGTATCAGTTAAAGCAAAAGGAAGCTGGAAGGCAGTCAGAACAGCAAAGGCCCAAACCGAGGAAAAGATAGCCAACCTGTTAAGAAGGGGGATAAACCTTTATAGGTACATCAGGAGTGAAGGAGAAGGGAGGGCTAGTGAGGCTTAATAAAGAGGAGGGAGGGTGGGCAGAGGGTGACTGTGAAAAGGAAGAGATACTAAACAAATATTTTGCACAGTATTTACAAAGGAAGTGGGGAGGTACCTAAACAAACAGTAGAAACACTCTGATACAGAAGTTGATACCAGCCCATTTACAGAAGAAAGGGTTCTGAAAGAACTCTTAAAACTGAAGGTGGACAAAGCAATGGGGCCTGATGGGATTATCTCAGAATTCTAAAAGAACTAAGGGTAGAACTAGTGACACCACTGACTACCCTCTTTAACAAATCATGGGAGGATGGGGTGGTACCCAAGGACTGGAGAAGGGCAGATGTGATCTCCTCACAAAAGTGGGAGCAAGGCAGAAGCAGAAAACTACAGACCTGTTAGTTTAACCTCAGTGGTAGGGAAAATGATGGAATCACTTCTGAAGAAAGAATTGTTGAGTTTCTAGAGGCCAGAGGGGCTCAGGACCCAAGGCAGCATGGATTCACAGTGGGAAGGTCATGCCAGACAAATCTGATATATTTCTTTGACTGGGTGACCAAAGTAGTAGATCAGGGAGGGGCTGTGGACATGGCCTACCTAGACTTTAGCAAGGCATTTGACACAGTCCCACACAAAAGATTAATATACAAGTTAGCCAGCCTGGGAGTGGGTCCCAAGATGACAGCCTGGGTAAAGAACTGGCTGGAGAATAGGACACAGAGAGTAATAGTAAATGGAGTCCACTCTGAAGAAAGGGGGGTTACTAGTGGGGTACCGCATGGTTCAGTATTAGGACCGGTCCTCTTCAATGTCTTTATAACATTGCAGAGGGACTGAAGGAAAGTATGTCTCTTTGCAGATGACACAAAGATCTGCAACAGAGTTGATGCACAAGGTGGGGTGGAAAGGATGAGAAGGGACTTGGCAAGGTTAGAGGAATGGTCAAATGTATGGCAGCTTAGATTCATGCTAAGAAGTGCAAGGTAATGCACCTGGGAAACAAAACCCAGGGAAGAGTACACAATGGGGGTGAGATACTAACAACAACAAAATGGAAAGGACCTGGGGTAGTCATATCAGATGACCTAAAGGTGAGCAAGCAATGGAGAGGTCAGCAAGGAGGGCTGGGGGGATACTGGGATGCATAGGGAGAGGCATCACCAGCAGAAAACAGGAAGTTATTATCCCTCTGTACAGACAGTTGGTGAGACCCCATTTGGAGTACTGCATGCAGTTCTGGAGACCCAGTCTCCTCAAGGACATAGACAGGATGGAGGCTGTCCAGAGGAGGGCAACCAAAATGGTGCAGGGTCTGCACCGGAAGACATATGAAGAGAGACTTAAGGAGCTGAATATGTATAGCCTCGAGGAAAGGAGAGAGAGGGGACATGATAGAAACTTTCAAGTATCTCAAGGAATCAACAAAGTCCAAGAGGGTAGCATTTTTCAAAAAGAGGTGTAAGAACAAGGGGCACAATTTGAAGATAGAAGGGGGCGCTCCTAGAGGTAATTTAAGGAAGTATTTTTCACAGAGAGGGTTGTGGATGCATGGAATGGCCTTCCAGAGGAGGTTGTGGAGTCAAAAACAGTGGTGGAATTCAAGCATGCATGGGACAGTCATAAGGCAATTCTAGGGGGTGGGGGTAGGAAGAAGTAGGCTGCTGGTTAACTAGGATCTGCAGCTTATCCAATAGGTAGGGAAATGGGTGGGCCAAGTGGTCCTTATCTGCCATCAAAATCTATGTTTCTATTTTCTACTGAGGTAAGACTGACTGGTCTATAGTTCCCTGCCTCCTCCCTGCTACTACTGTTGTGGAGTGGGATCACATGAGCCCTTCTCCAATCTTCTGGTACCTATCCTGTGCTCAGAGACTCGCTAAACAGTTCGATAATGGCTCTGCTAGTTCCACCCTTAGCTCCTTTAGTACCCTGGGATGTATGCCATCAGGTCCCATTGCCTTGTCCACCCTGAGCTTATAGAGCTCTTGTAGGACCCTTTCTTTTGTGAAGGGACTAGTGCTCACCTCCCTCCCCCCTGTGTCCATGGTACTGAGCTGTGGGCCCTGCCTTACCTTCTCTTCAGTAAATAATGAGCAGAAGTATCTATTTAGGATAGATGTTTTTAAATGGTCCTCCTCCTCGCATGCCCTCTTATCTCCTTTGATCTTAGCAATACCCCTCTGCACTTTCTTCTTTCACTAATGTATCTATAGAAAGTCTTGTCACCTTAACAAGTAAATATACTGCTTTTTCGCACACCAGTCCATGTGCGGGGTGATCCAGGCATCCAGAAAAGGATGGAAGACCAGTAGAGGAGGCAAGTTGAGGTGTTCTCTGTAGATATCTTCATCGAGGTGTCCGACAGAGTGGACAGTTGCAAGCTTGTCAAACAGTGCTGTAGTGGGATCAAAACACGGTAAACACCCAGTAAAAGAAACAAACATGGTATCTTTAATAGAACATTTCTTAGAAGTAAAACATGGACCAGTGTTAGGGAGTCTGGTCACAGAACCAAATTCCTGGCTGTAGAAAGTGGAATGGTCAGAGTTTTTTGCATACACATTGCAATACAGCTAGAAGTTTTACACTGTGGACAATACCATTTAGAGATGTGTCTGTCATGAATGATATCAGGGATCTTTCTAGATTCCAGATCAAGGAAAAGATCATTGATGTTAGTGATAATATATGAGCCATAGGCTGAGTACAAAATTTCACAGGCAATGTATTGTCTATCTGCTTCTTTATTATTTTGTGCAATAAGAGCATTAATCTTATCTTTAGAATCTGTAAATGCCTTAGCAATATCATGTATATTGTATACAGTGTATCTTTCTTCCTGACTAAGGCCATCCACACCATGCAATAATGGGGGTATTATATAATTTACCAAACCAGCTGAATGAGATTTGATAGCAGCAATGTCTGCTTTGTTCCAGATAGACATAGCTCTACCAAAAAGACCTGTGTCAGTGCCTGTTGCACCAGTGACATCAGAACTGTCAACTTCACGGGTATTACGTTTATGACTTTTGGTCATCAGGATTAGGTTTTTCCCTAAAATTGCCTCTATGTTCAGTGGTATGTACCCTGACAATAGGGTCTTGAGTACAAATCTGAAAAGCTGCTAGACTATCAAGCAATAAAGTACTGTAAAATGCTGAAGTGTTCGTACTATGACACATACCAAATTCTTTCATATTCCAGTAAGTTAAATTGAACAAAACAGGTATATGCATAAATTGTAAGTTATTAATAAGTGTATCAGGCAAGGCAGTGGCTGTTAGACCACTATGGGGACCAGGGGTGTGTTTTGGACATTCCAAAA
The DNA here is from genome assembly GCA_016271365.2 of Neoceratodus forsteri. NCBI lineage: Eukaryota > Metazoa > Chordata > Ceratodontiformes > Ceratodontidae > Neoceratodus > Neoceratodus forsteri. The sequence goes on along the minus strand of CM057453.1, from coordinate 1,214,630,687 downwards.
GCAGTTTTTTCAGTTGGGGGTAGCACAGAAAGGTACATAACTGCAGAGGCCATGTTGTGTACAGCACATTTCCTAACAGAGTCTTTAGATAAGGAACTACAATATGAGGGATCAATCAAGCCAGTGATGTTATATAAACCAGAATGTCTAAGAGCAGTCTGGAGCAAGGACTGTGAACCATTAGGGGATCATTCTGCATTGGGCCAGCCATGGAAGGTTCCTTTGGAAAGCTTGGCCACAGGGAGAATTTGTCCTTGTGATGTGGTTTGCCACTCAATTTATAGGGTAGATTTATCAGGAGCAACAACCGAGGCAGTGAGATAGGCATCAGAACCTTCTTGGAAAGTAATAAAATTGTCAGATATATTGATAGAAACTCCCTCTGGGGCAGATGTTGGAGAATCAAGATGAGGAAGGAGGTGCTTTACCGTGCCTTGGATGCAGGGGATAACTCTGAGATGAGGAGAAAGAGGAACAAGATAGCTATCTTATCAGAGTACCTGAAAAGAAAAAATAAATATTAGTAAGTTAGTACTATTCCACCCAATGGGGTGAGGAAAAGTAATTATACTCCTTTATACAGTTTCAGCTGGTTTGCATGTAACCATTTTGTCAGTCAGTTTGTTGTGCATTAGTCTAACCTGATAGACTGCCGGATTGAGTTTGTTGACAATGGGGTAGGGGCCTTCCCACTTATTGGAGAAGGAGTGTGTGGGATGTGCAAATCTGAGAACCATTACCTGATCTCCAACTTGCCAGTCCACTTTTTGTGCATGTTTGTCAAACTGTATTTTGGACTGTTGCTGGGCCTTGCCCATGCAGTTAGCAGCATACACGTGTGTGTGTGGTTATGAGGTCTTGTCTAAGTTTTTCCACATATTGGTCTACAGACACACAGCCTCCTGTGGGGGTAAGCAGGTCAAACAACAAGTGTTCAGGTAATCTCATCTGTCTGCCAGTCATCACCTCAAATGGTGTCAACTGGGTGGTGGGTGAGGGTGTGCCCCTAATTGCCATAAGGAGTAATGGCAATAGGGAATCCCAGTTCTTGGGATTGTCCTAAATGAATTTGGAAAGCATTTGCTTAATCCATCTGTTGGCTCTTTCTACTTGACCTGAAGATTGTGGGTGATAAGGTATGTGGAATTTTTGGCGAACCCAGAGGGGTTCAAGTGCTTCTTTCATCAACTCACCTGTAAAACTGGTTCCTTTGTCACAGTCTATCTTGAGAGGTAGGCCCCACCTGGAGAAAATCTATTCCACCAGGATTTTGGCAGTGGTTTTAGCAGTACATGTCTTAGTGGGGAAAGCTTCCACCCACTAAGAGAAAAGATCAGTCACCACAAGGGCATATTTGTTATTTCTGCTGGTACTGGTCAATGTGCCAATAAAGTCAATCTGTATGGCATGCCAAGAGCCAGAATGCCTTTGTGGGGGTAGTTTGGCATTTCGTTTGGTGGGGATAGGATTGTTCTGTAGACAAACAAGACAATTATTTGTGTACTATTTGACATCCTTGGTGATACCAGGCCACCAAGCAGTGGTCTTGAGTCTTTGGAGGGTGTTTTCTACTCCCTGGTGCCCACCAGTAGGGGTGTCATGCACTTGGTGCAAAAATTCAGATCTGAGGTGTCTGGGGACCACCCACAATTTAGTGGGGGTATCATTCGGTTGACACCAGATGAGCTTGTCATCAGGGGACAAGTGTAACTTACTTTCATGTCTCCGGTATGGGTTGTGGGTAGGTAGGTTTTGCTCAGTGCTCTTGTCAAGGAATCTGAACACATCCTTGAGTTCAGAGTCGGCATGCTGGGCTGCCAACAGGTTCAGGGGGGAAAAGGGTTCAGATTTATTTTTGATTGCTGCAATGTGTACAGCAGCCCTGGCTCCTGGATGATCCATCATCCAGGTCCCCCCAGGCCTCTTCCTGGGCAAGGGTGCCTGTGGTATCATTGAAGGCATGATAGGGGTCTTGTATGGAGTGAGCTTTAACTTTGTGTACATAGAGTTTGTGTGTAAACTTTTGTGCCAGTGAATGTATGTATTTTACCAGTTCTTTGTGTTTCACTGGACTGCCATCAGATGAGAGGAAGGAGTTCTTCTGCCAGTAAGGGAGAAATTCTGTAAGAGAACAACAAACCCAGTTAGAGTCTGTGAAAATGATGGTATCTTCAGTCCTATGCTGAATGAACTCAAGGGCACAGGGCACTGCTGCCATCTCAGCATATTGGGATGATGCCAAACTGCAATGCTTAGAGATTTTAACATTGTTACCATAAGGATAAATCACTAGAATTCCCATCCCTGCAATTTGTTCTCCCTGGTAATAGGAAGCTGAACCATTTGTAAATATATGACACAATGAGGTGCTCTCAAGTATCTGTGGTGTGGCAGGGAGGAAAGGACCTGGATCTGGAAGACCAGGCAGTTGCAATGTACAGTCATGAGGTTCTCCTTGGAAAAGGAGGCCATGTGCCAGCATGGATGGCATTTTGGTGGGGTGGACCAGGATGTCCCTGTCTTGGAGAAGAAGTGATCAGTGTGTCAGCTTTTTACTGGAGAATGACCCGTCCTTCACTCTGTCTGACAGCAGAAAGGTAGTTGGGGTGTGGTTTGTGTTGATGATCAGTGAAGAGTACCCAATGATATCCAAAAAGTGCTTGACAGCCCAGGAGGTGGCTAGAAGGTTCCTTTCACAAAGGCTGTACTTCTGTTACACTGAGGTCCAGATCTGCGATGCATATGAAACGGGTCTCATAGTGCCATGAACCTTCCTGGGCTAGCACTGCTGAGATGGCTAAGTCAGAGGTGGCACATTCCAGATGGAATGGCAAGGCTGAATTGGGGTCGACCAGAGCTGGAGCTGATGCCAAGGCCTATTTAGTGATGTCACAGCCTGGGTGTAAATGAGGCCCCAATTCCAGGGAATGTCCTTTTTCAGTAATTCATAGAGAGGAGCAGCCTTCTGAGCAAATCACAAATAAAATCTCTGGAATAATTTACCATACCTAGAAATCTCCTAAGAGTGGCTACACTGGCGGGTAATGGCAGATCCTGCAGTCCTTGTATCTTCTTCCAGGGAGGGCTTCAGCCTTGATCAGATATTCTCAGACCCAGAAAGAGTACCTCTTTCTGACATAGTTGTGCTTTTGCTGGATTGCATTTGAGGCCTGCTCTCTGAATGAGAGTCAGTAGTTCATCCAAGAGATCCAAGTGTTATTCCTGTGTGACTGTTGCCAACAACAGGTCATCCACATACTGCAAGAGACACTGGGGGGTAGAGAAACCCTCAAGGGCATCCAGCATATGGAGATGGAACAGGGACGGGCTGTTATGGAATCCCTGTGGTAAGCAGGTCCACTTGTACTGTCTACCCTCAAAGGTGAAAGCAAACTTAGCCTGACTTTTGGGGGCCAATGGCAATGACCAGAAACCATTGGAGATGTCCAGGGCACTGAACCACTTTTGGTCAGGGGTCAAGAATAGCAGCACGTCAGGTGCTGATGCCAAAGTTGGAGCACAACTGGGGGTGACCTGGTTCAGTCTCCTGTAGTCAATAGTAAGTCTCCAGGCACCTGTGGGTTTCTTCACAGGCCACACTGGAGAGTTGGCAGTAGAGACACATGTCCTGATCACACCTTGTTTGAGGAGTGATTTTATTGTTTCCATAAGAGAAGGCAAGGCCACTGGTGGAAAAGGATAATGCCTTTGCCTCTCATGTGCTGAGCCTGTCACTTCTATGACAGTGTGTATTCTGCCACAGTCATGCTTGTTGGTGGCAAATGCCTCCAAATGCCTTTGTAGGATGGGGAGGAGCTTTGGGAAAAGCTCATGGTTCTTGAACAAATCTATGATGTCATATTCTTTATTGTTGGCAGATATTGTTGCCACTACATGTGAATCAGGCCCGGGCTCCCAGCTGTATGGCTGCAAGGGCCTAAGTGGGAACGGCATCGGCTACAGAGTGCAGTTGCCCCAAAAGTTCTCAGAACTTCCGATTCTCTTCGGCCATCTCCCTATAGGAAGGACCTGGTCTTCATTGTTTACCCTTATTGTTCTTATGATGTTTCTTATTCTTGTGATAGTTCCTGTTCCCACCCCATTGTTGTTGTTTCTGCTGTTGCTGTGGTTGTTGGGCCTGTTGGGGGTGCTGACTGTCTGCGGGGAGGGGCTGTTTCTCGTGGGCCTGCCCTTCCACCGTGTACTGCATCATGGCCTCCAGAGTAGTCTCCACGGTGGCTACCTTTTTGGAACTGGAGCCCAGATCATGGACATAGAGTTCATAAACTCTCTGTTTTCTGAATAATGTCACCAGCCTCTCCATGGTGGGGTAAGTGGTTGGATCGACCTTCTCCCTCACTGCAGGGATCATGTTCCTAAGGAACAGGGTCTTATACTCAATAAGGTCTGCATCTGCAGCTTCTTGTGCAAGGGTGCTTCCCTGCTCAGTAGGCCATCCAGAGCCACTGGTGATAAGTTGCTGGACTTTCTTTTGCATTCTGTTTGACCAGGTATGCAAGCATCACTCTGGCTACACCTGAACTGTGTGCAGAAATGAGTTCAGCTGCAACTTCATCAAAGGTGGCTTGGCCATCTTGGCGGACAGCATCGGGGAGTTTAGCCCACAGTCCAGGATCAATGGTCTGATCTAGGATCTGGACCTGGTAGTCTGCTGCGAGACTAAGCATTTCTCATTTAGCATGCACCTTTTCCAAGTGACAGCTGAGGTTGTCTGACGGGTTCATCCAACCAATACTGTCAGCTATTTCTTAAACAGAGTAGGCCATTTGTAGGGGATTATTGGGACGATCAGGCAGAGGTAGATTGCCCTGGGCACCATCCAAAGCTGCCCGAGCTGTGGTCTCAGCTGCAGTAGAAACCATGCCCTCCTGAGTGCCAGCCTAATGCAGAAGCTGCCTAATTTGGGTTTTAAGGACCCGTTTGTTTCTCTCAGAGATGGGTACATTACCTATCGCATGTTCAATCCTCGTCTCTATCTCCTGTCTGTCTTCCACATTAATAACAGCTACCGGTGGAGCTGTCGGGACTAGGCTTTGGCCTACTCCCCCCCATCATGGGGGCCACCATTTTGGCATCACCCATGATGTGCGTCATGACGTCGGTGATGTATGACATGGGTTGGGTGTGACGGGGGTCCGCCATGTTGTGGATAGTGGGGTGGGGAGTCTGGGCCATAGTAGGGGTGTGACTGGGCATTGTATTGTGAGATATCATCATCTGTTGCCTCCCCTTCAGATGATGTGGTTAAGGCAGGGGCTACACCTCCCATTGCCTTAACATTTCTATCCAGAACCTCTCACTGATGGCACAGTTTCACCATTTTGGATTCACATTCAGCATGATTCACATTTGCAACGTTCATGTCTACCTCATCCTGCACCTGTTTCTGCAACACTCTATACACGTTGCTCAATCCACGATTGTCTCTAGTACCCACTTCTAAGTCATTACGTACCTGGTTAATCTTGTCCTGGACCTCTCCCAACTTCTCCCTCAATTGCTCATTCATTCTTCTTAACAAGTCATTCATCTGCAAGGCCTGATTCTTATCCTGTCTCAAACCTTCACACTCCTACTTCAACATACAAAGTTCCTGCTAGCCTGCCTGGGTGGAATGATGCAAAAGGGAATACTTTTCATTTCACAGTTTAGAGTTCAGATTCCAAATCCTGCTCACGTCTCACATATTCTGTTTCCTGCAAACCCATCTCCCATTTAAGAGAGCAGATTTGCAGTTCAAGGGTCCAAAACCTCGCTTCGGAGGCTTCCAGAGCAACATAGAGAGCAGCGACCAACAGTCCTTTAGCTTCTCGCTTTCTGACTGTTTGTCTCATCTCTGAATACTGAGTTGAAATCCCCAGTACAGGGTTGTCAGATTGACTTGCATCCCACGTGAAGTCAGCCCATTCTCCATGGGAGGCAAGGAAGTTCAAGACATCGAGTCTTGTGCAGATATTTGATATGTTGGCCATTATGTGGGAGGGAATGAAAATTTAAACCATGGAAAAGGTGCCGTGCTGTGTATCGATCCACAGCAGGAGCACTTTATTCACAGTCAGGCTGCTGTGCATCTGTAAGCTTGCAATTCAGAACTGCTGTGGAGTGGGTCAAGTTGGCATCGACCACACCGAGAAAGCAGCCAGACTTTGCAAGTTATTACAAAGTGATCGTAGAATGGGAGAGGTGATGCAGGAATGCACATCTACAGTCCCCGTTGGGAAGGGAATAGTTTGAAGCAACAAGTGAAACTTTGCAAACACCAAATATTGCCTGCACGCGGTCGTCAATTGTCAGGAGGTTTAAACCTCACTCTCAGGTTCTTGGCAATAATGGGAATGCAAGAAAGCACAGGCATGTTGCATGAGAGTAATAAACTTGTTTATTACTACCAAAGAATAAATCACAGTTGCCCTAAGCAGTTCTTACCAAATATGAACTGGGAGCCAATACTAAGCATTCCCTTTACCGCTAGATTTCTTTGTGTCTCCAGGGATCTCCGAGGTATAAGACGTAGTGTCTTACATTATATACCTATGATAATTACTATGATTATGGAAAGATAGAAACATTTCTAGTTACAGAGATGAGCCCTATTGGCTAAATTAGAGGTGGCTCCACAGTCCCAGATAACACTGTACAATTTTGTAGTAGTCATCACTTTGTAAAGACAAAGAAAGTTCAGTTATACATGTATTAGTGTAATAATTCAAATTACCAAAAAATGGCAATGCCGACTCATATATCATCATCATTACAAGGACACAGTTGTTCAAACATCTTGTAAGCAAGAAATACATATGTGTATTAGAAAGCAAAGTGTATAACAATAATATTCATATATATCCTGACATCTACTCTTATATGGTAGATGCCCAATGTCCTATGTTAGTATAACATATGCCTAAATACTAGCTGTCTATGGTGTCCCTGTGGGGGGTACCAATAAGGGTGCAGGGACCTCGTGTAACACCACTATCTGGATACAGTGGGACCATGAAGCAGCCCTCCATGCTGCCCCAATCCACAAAGCAGATGGGTATGACTGGGACAGATGATTGGTTGAGTGCCCGCATATCATGGCACAAGGTGCCACCATCATGGAGCCACACCCAGGCAGTGTGCACAACCACCCAGTTTGTATGCAGGCAACCCTCCCTCCTCCAACACATTGCATCCCACCCCTGTATGTTTCAGTGCCCCCTGCCTCAACACAACGCAGTACCTGATGGTCACAGCAGCAGCATGCCCCCCCAAGCAGAGCACCCGCCCCATTCAGCAGGTCTGCTGCCCCCCACCTCTGGTTTTTTTCCTGTGCCAAAGATCCAGTGGTACTGCCCCCTGCCTTCACATTGGTGTCAGTGTACCCCCCACCACCACATCACCCGGTGACCCCCTGCCCCAATACCCCCCACTGGTGCCACAGACAGGACCAGCCAGCAGTGCAGATCACCCAAGCTTCCATGGCTGTTGACCATCCAAGTGCTGCTGGTAGCACTCTGCCTATTTATAGGCATTGCACTCCTGGAAGTACTTAGATGGCCTGTGGCCATGGAGGTGTGGGTGCGCTGCACCACTGGCTAGTCCTGACCATTGCACCAGTGGGAGGGTACACTGCAGGGCTCTTTGGTGCCACAGCATGAGGAGTGGTACACTGGCCACCAATGTGGGGGTTGGGGTACCAAGGGGCTGACAGCAAGCACTGCAGTTTGCAGCCTGTGTGAGGTTTGGACCTGCACACAGTGGGGCTCGGGGGTGCCAGGTGCAGGGTTGGGGTCAGGGGGGTTGTTACTGCAGGCTACAGGCACTGCTGTGCTAGGGGGCAGCCTGCAAGTTGGTGGTTGGGTTACTCCACTGGGGGCTGTCTGTGTGCCGAGAGGGTGCCCTGCTGAGCAGCTGGTGTAGTGGTCTGCAGGATGACAGGGACATGCTGTACGTGTCTGGTTGCCTGCAACAGGGATTCACACACCCAGACTCATGCCATTGTGATAGGGATCCACTGCAAGACCCATGCCAGACATCTGATTGGATGCCCAACTGGGTCCGCTACTCTGCCCATGGCCACCTTGCATGGTCCTGCATTCCTGTTAGGTGGTGCAATGGACAGGTGGTGGCCATTAGTGAATAATGGATGGTGTGCACCTGTCTGCAGTTGCAGAGCTGCGCGGGTGGGTTTTGCACCTCCAGTGTGTATAACCTGCCCATTTGTGCCTAGGGCCCAGTATGAAGATGACTGACAAACCAATGGGGTGACACTTCTCTCAGAATGACCACTCAATCTCAGATATGTCAGCAATGGTATTAAAAAGACATTTAAAAAATACAAAACAGAGACAGACTTTTGATATTAAGCTTATTTTACTTATCAATTTGGTAGTAGATGGCATGAATATTGATTTGGGTATCATGACACAATACCCCACTTAAAATTACACAGACTTTTACTTCATAGGGTTGACATTTAACAGGACTTCAGTGTGTTGTTGTTTTGTTTTTATTTTCAAAGAGGTCTTTTTAACTGGTTGTATTTGTGGGGGGGGTTGAGGGATTTTGCATTGTCTTGGGTGAGTGTGTATGAGGAGGAAAATGTAATGTGTGGGGCCGTAATTTTTTGTGGGTTTTTATGGGGTTGGAGGATAGTGTTTTTTTGTGGTGATGGTGCTGTGTTTGTGGGTGAGGGGATGGGGTTGTGCTTAAATATTTAGGTAGGCTTATATTCAGGTAGTGTCATAATTATGCTACAGGGTGTTAGGACTCTTGGCTCACATATACAGTGAATATACACTTCTTTTCTAGTTATCTTTTCCTGGGGGGGGGAGTTTAATTCCATTAGGGTTCTATTCAGATTCTTAAGATGGTTTCTCTTCGTATAGTTACTTGATTATACTAACTCATTACTAAATTTTGAACATTTTAAGATGCATGAACTCATTTTCTAGGTAGTCCTTGAGAGATTTGTTTGATTTGGCAATAATACTAACAATGGATATTATCATGTAAAAAATATTGTTATAGCACTGTATGTTTTAATGTTAATGTAGTGTGTTTACTGGTTGAGACTATACTGTAGTTTAAAAAGTATTTCCAGATACTGTAGGTTTACTTCTGTAGGAATGTTTTAAACAGTTGTTCATACAAGGTACATTTTTCTTATTCCCTCCTATTTCCATACATAAATTTCTGTTGTACAGTTTTTTATCATACAATACTATTAAGTTTTAACTTGTATATTTGTGGTATCAAATCTAAAGGTCTTGCTTTTAATTTTGAATTGTGTTCTCATAACACACTCATTCATTAATAATTTCAATTAGAGGTTTGTTCAGCTTACCTACTATGGATGTCATTCGACCTTGAAATTATTCTCAGTAGTAGCAAGCTAAATGAATGCTGTTCATTCCATTTAAATCTGTGATTTTTGTGAAATAGGTACTTTAAACCAATGAGAATGTTTTCTGTTGTTTTTGTGCATGATCTGGCTGTTAATAGAATGTAACTCTGATCACTTGTTTTAAGTCTCCAAGGAAGGACTTGATTGGTCGAAAGCTTAGACATTGTTTTCTTTTTGTACCATCTATGCTGGTTCAATAAAAGGTATCAAACAATTTGCTTCTGGATCTGTTCTTACACGGATCAATTTGGCAACTAATCTATTTCTGTATACTATCCAGAGAGTAACCTAGATCCCAGGTCCTCATTGCTTCTGTACAGTGCTTTGAAGATCTTGCTCCTCCCTCTTTGTCTATATAGTACATGGTTGTGGTATTGTCTGTCCATATTTACACTGACTAAACTCTGCCTTTGTGAGGATAAGAATTGCACTGACAGGAGCAATTCTCTGAGCTTGAGATATACTGTATGTGCTCCTGTGACTCTTGTGGAGTCCAAATGCTGAGAGATCCCCCTAATGGACACCTCATTCTAGGAGTGAGGCATCAGTTGTAAGAATTTTGGTGGGAGATTACTGGAGGACAGTTGTACCCTCTCTGAGCTTGCCTTGTTCCCTACTGGGTCAATATGTTGTACACTTAATAGTGTACGACAAAACCCCGTAACTGCAACAGCACAGTACAACTGAGCTAGAAGGTGCAATACCGTGAATGTGTCTGTGCACAGTACTGCACCCTCTCACTGTCCCAGGCAGAGGATAAGACCTCTGCTGGGATGGGGTTCTGCCAAGCAGCTGACGTGCCTCAATGCAGTGAGCCACTGGAAGCAAGGAAACAGCAATGCATTTGGGACCGGGTTTGATTCCTGGACTCAGACACGTAAAAACTTTCTTTTTTCACACTTTGTGTGATATTTGTGTTAAACCTCCCCCGGAGTTAGTTATATTAGTTGGGGGCGGGTTCGAGGGGGCACAAAAAAGACTTATGCTGCATGGCATATATCATGCTGTTTTGGCACCATGATATATGCATGTGGCATAATGTCTTGCGACATTATGACTAAGTGCCCCTTCTTCCTTCCACTAATGTAGTGTCTACAACAAGTGTTTTGTGACTAGTACTGGGAATGTTGGGGATCTGATGTTTGGGATCAGTACCCTCTCAGGTGATACTATATGTCCCAAATCTGGAGGTGAGCCCATGGTACCACAGATAAGACAGTAGCCATGTGCCTCAGGATCTACAGAAAATTCCCTACAGGTCTTGACTGACCTGGGATAAATGGTTCTGCACTGGCAATCAGGTTTGCTACCCTGTCTTGTGGAATATATGCTGTTCCCTGTAGGGTATTTAGCACTGCTCCAATGAAGTCCAGAACCGGCTCTTCTTCTGTCAGGGACTTCTGCACATTTATCAGGAAACTCAGTTTTTCCAAGGTATCTCTTCTCAATTGGATGGATCACATCACTTCCTGCTTTACAAACATATGAACATATGAAAATGTCAGGAGAATCAGGCCTTACAGTATATCGAGTCTGCTCGAATGTGCAGCTAGCCCCTCAACTAGCAGCTGCCCCACTCTCCCCACCCCTCTCCATCATAAACCCACCCTCACCCTGTCCCAACCCCTCTTAAATTCACCCACCATTCTACAGGATACCACCTCTTCGGGCAGAGTATTCCACCTGCTCACCACCCTTTCTGTGAAAAAAATGTCTCCTGATTTCCCTCCTGAATCTTCCCCCTCCAATCTCAGCTAATGCCTTGTCATATCCCTCCTACTTCTAAGCTGGAAAATCCCTTGATGTATTTAAAGATTTCAATAATTTTGCCCCATCTCTCTTCTCCTTCAGGGAGTACATTTTCATCTCGCCCAGTCTACCCTCGTAGGATGTTCCCTCCAATCCCTGGATCATCTTTGTCACCCTACATTGCACTCCCTCCAACAAATTGATGTTCTTCTTCAGGAATGGGCACCAGTACTGCATGCAGTACTCCAGGTGAGGCCTGACCAGAGACCTGTACAGGGGAAGGATCACCTCCCTATTTCTGGAGGAGATTCCCCTCACTATAAACCACAGCATCCTGTTGGCATTTTCTCCTGCCTTCCAGCACTGAGCTGAGTTGTTTATGCTGCCCGTTATAAGCACCTCCAGATCCTTTTCCTCCTCATTGCTTTCCAGCCTCACCCCTTCCCGCTGATAACCCCCCCCAGTTTCTAGCTCTGAAGTGCAGTACCTTGCACTTCTTTGCGTTGAACCCCAGCTGCCATGTTTCTGACCACTCCTGTAGTTTGATCAGGTCCTGCTGCAGCCCCTTCCACCCTTCAATGTCATCTACTGTACTACAGCTCCCATCTTTGTATCGTCAGTGAACAGACTGATCTTACTCCGGATCCCATGAGAGATATCAGCTATGAATATCCCAAACAGCACTGGTCCCAGTACTGATCTCTCTGGCACCCTGCTCGTCACTTCCCTTGGTGATGAGAGTTCCTCCACTACCACCACCACCACCACCACCTTCTGTTGTCTTCCATTCAGCCAGTTGATGATCCATTTGACTTTCCCACCCATTTGTATTCCAGCTCCCCCCCAGCCTCCCATGTGGCAGAGAATCAAAGGCCTTTCTGAAGTCCAAATACAGGACATCCACCGCATGGCCCTTATCCAGTTCCCTGATCACCCAGTTATAATACTCAATTAGATTTGACTAGCAGGATCTGCTCTAGACAAACCCATGCTGATGACCATCCTAGAGTCCATTGTTCTCCAAAAAGGTCACCAGCCTCTCTTTTAGGATTGCCTCCATGATCTTCCCCACAATTGAGATGAGGCTCACTGGTCTGTAGTTGCCTGGTTTATCCCTAGGAGCACTTTTGTGAATGGGCAACACATGGGCCATCCTCCAGTCTTGCGGTATGCATCCTGTTTCCAGGGAGGTATTGATTAGGTCAGCCAGTGGACCTGCCAGGATCTCTGCCAACTTTCTGAGTACCCTAGGGTGAATGCCCATCTGGTACCAGTGCCTTGTCCACCCTTATTGCCCTCAAGCCTTCCAGAACCCTGTCTTCTATAATACCTACATCAGTCACCCTATTACCCACTCTACCTCTCCCTTGGGGAATCTGCCCCCCTTTCTCCTTTGTGAACACAGAACAGAAGTATTCATTTAATGCCTCTGCCTGTTCCACCCCTTCTCTACCCACCCTCCATCCTTCCTAATCCTCACAATCTGGTCCTTGTTATTCCTTCTTTCCCTAATGTAACTGAAGAAGTCATTTTCTCCTTCCTTAATACTCTGTGTGTGTGTTGTTTTACCTGATACTATCCAATCATCCAGATAAGGGAAAAACACTAAATCTTGCTTTCTTAGGTGAGCTATCACCACAGCTTAACACTTCGTGAACTCTCTTGTTGCTGGGATAAGGCCAACATGTAAGGCTTTGAAATAGCACTGGCAGAGGAAGACGTCTTTTCTTTTTCAGTTATTCTTTTACATGTAGATTTTTGCTCATCCACTCTTTTGATATGTACCTCAGTTCTGTCACCAAATAATGAGCTTCCCTCAAAGGGGAAATCAATAGCTTTTGCCTGAGGGTCCTGTCTAAGGATTGTATTCCTCAGCTAGGCAAACTACTCAAGGCTACAGAAGCTGTCAGGATTCTAGGTGGAGACTCATTAGCATTTATGACTGTGTGGAATTTGTATTTTTTGGCATCCAGAGCTGATGGCAGTGACTTCCAAGCCCCGTGCACCTCAAAATCCACTTTCTCACTCAGTGCCAATACAGCATTCCATAGTGCTTTTTAGTATTGAGCTGTGTACATTTGTAGCAAATGACATGGTCACAAATTTCCTAAAATTTCTGTGATATCGCTAAAAAAAATATCTGCCTGTCTGACATTACACTGTAGTATTACCAGAGGGAATCTCTTTAAACATTATGTGAAATATCTGAAAATACAGTATCTTACCATGTCTATTGCTGCCACTACAGGCCAAATAAGCTATCTCCCTTAGTTACAATGAAGCTGTAGTATACACTTTTTGGCCATGGTGTTCAGTTTTCTTGAGTCCTTTTTTTTATTATTCTTTGTTAACACTGGTAAGGCCCACTAGGCATGCGTGGCTGTTTTCAGAGATGATCTGGGAGCACTGGGGTGGTTAAATGACTTGCTCAGGGTCACACAGTATGCAAGTGGAGGTTGTGGGAATCAAACACAGGTCTGCTAGATGTACAAAACTCATTTGCAGCTTATTACCTTAACCTCTAGGCTATACCAGACCTTCTCTGGAGGTTAAGTAGATAGAAACACTGTACAGTAGTATAACCAATTCATGATCAGGATGGACATACAAGTACTCCACCCCATTTGTTCACCTGATGCAGTATTTTCTTTCTATCTTGTTGTCAATGCCAGCTTCAGAGTTTCATGCTGACATGATTTTGAAAGTGGATTTCCTGAGGGACTTATGCATTGGGACTAGCAATCTCATTGAGGCAGTCTTATATTCATGCATTCTATTTCCTCTACATCTTCCCTGTTTACACAGAGGGGACGATGAGGGTGTCCACCATTTGTCACATATAGAAGGAATAAGAGTAATCCTCTATAACTTAGAGAGGAGAACCATAGTCTTGTTCAGGAGAGGCATCAGGCTCTATAGGTTCATCCTCCTCCTCTTCATAATAAGTTTCCTCCTCCAGGGCAGGTTCTTGGGTTGAAATGGAACCTGGAGAGGGAAGCATATTCAACAAATTTCCTGTAGCCTTAAAGGCCTGGGAAAAAATTAAATTTTGTCATATCCTCTGCTGAAGTCATTTGTTGCTACTCATGTGCCTGTCCTTTGTCCTTTGTAGGAGAGGCAGGGACATGTTTTTCTTACTGTGTTTGTTTTTTTATAGCAGACACTGATTCCAGTACCCTCTCTGAGGCTAAGTACTTTTGCCAGCACTGGAACCAGGGTTCCTCCTTTCATACATACTGGTATGTTTACCATCTTTGCCATGCCTTTAAGATAGCTGGATAGGTTTATATTTTCTATCAGTCCCTTTTGAAAGGGATTGCTGCTTATGAGGACAAGAATGCTCTGATGTGTGCTTACCACCATCATTGGGATCTCCCTCTACACCATTAGAGTACTTTGGTGACAGAGAGGCAGAATTAGTAATCATAAATGAGTCCCTTTTTTCTGCTCTTTTCTTTGATGTTTTAAGGCAAAACTTCAAGCAAAGTTCACAATTGTTAAAGTCATGATCTGGACCTAGGCACTTTATGCAGAGTTTATGGCAATCTGCCTTTGCCAAAAACTTGAAACAGGATATAAATTGTTTTAAATTGTGTGGGCCCTGTTTTCCTTTTAGACCTTTCAGTTTTATCAATAACTAATAGCACCTCAGAAATAATTATCCAGTTCTCTTATTACAAAAGTGTTAAAAACTGCTGTTATTTAGTTTAAAAAAATGAACTTAAGAGTAGAAGGTAGCGGGCACCTGCTCACTCTCCAGACTTGCAATTAATTTCAGACACTGCTTCCTGTAGCATAAAGAAGAAACTCTGGTCAGATCCACTACAGCTGCTGGTGTATGAACTTGATAAGGGTGTTTCACGGGTTTAAATAAAAAGTGGAATTGCCATAGTCAGCTCCATGTGTAAATTTAATTCTTGGTAAAGTTAGATAATTTATCTGGTTGATCCTGTGTTTCCCATGTGTTTAGAATCTGAGTGCCAAGTGCATCTAATACTATATGGAGAAGGAGAGAGAGCTCCACATCAAGCTCTTCAAGAAATGGTAGATTGAATGGTACAGAGAGGAGAGGAGAGGTATGGCTACACTAGGGACTGTGGGCCAACCGAAGGATAAGAGTCTATACTAAGGTGATGGCCTGCTTCCATTAAGGAGGGAACCATAGTCCTCAGTGGATGGTTTAAATGTTATCTCAATGGACATTTAAAGTAACCAAGGGGGCTGATGGAAGAAATGGGGGTGGGAGGCTCAGCAGGCTGAGATAGAAAGTAGGGAGATCCTGAGGGGAGAGAGTTCCACCAGGATACAAGTTATTCAAGGAAGTAGGGGCTTAGCAAGGGCAAAGGGAGGAAAGGAGCAGTCAACATCTATACTGTAAACTGTGAGGCACAAATAATTCATGTTGTGCTATACTACACAGAAATGAATAGCCTTACCTGAATGTCCAAAACAACCATGATTAGTGAGTGTTTAAAAATGTACTGTTAATGTGTTTCAAAAGCCCATCACTAGATAGCAACTTCTCTTTCATGACAGGTTTCTATCCGGATATTGCTGCAGAGCAAACTAGAAATGTTGAGACAGAAATAGCTAATTAGAGAGTGATGAGTTATCACATAGCGCAGGAGTTTGAAACATAAAAAGTACATTTTCTAACACAAACTTATTTATTTATTTTTATTTTTTATTTATTAAGATCTCGGATTACTAGTACCTTTGAGCTATAAGCACATTTACAGAGGATCTGCGTCAGAGTGCATCACAGTAAATTAACAAAACAGACAAATATACAAGTTAAAAATACATTAAAAACATTTGCATATGTTGGGTGAATACTGTGACCAGAAAAAGCTGGAAAAGTACCGAGCTAGTCAGTTTACATAACATGCCAGTTATAGTACATGAGAAACCAGAGTTATTATGAAAATAAAAATTGAACAGTACCAAATATCAATAGCATGTTTAGTACTAGAGATACAAGGGGATTAGAACCAGAAAAACAGTCAAAAACAGTTATGTGTCAGACAGAGGATGTGTCATCCATTGTTAGGGGAGAGTAAAAGGGAAAGGGCAAATGGGATGGGGGAAGGTGACATGGTGAGGGGCAGTGAGGGTAAAAAATGGGCAGGTGTTTAAGTGCAGTTTTTATTTACTTGCAGAATAATTTAACAGGCCTAATTTATGTGATACAGTCGCAACTGCAGTGGACAGTAAGGTAAGCCTGTAATTTACTTTTAAATGGTCCTAGTTTTGTTTCACTTAGGATCTCCCCATGTAGGAAGTTTAGCCAGTTCGGGGCATGGTATTTGAATGACCTTTGCCCTTGTGAGGTGCAGCAGAAAGGTACCTTGAAGGGGTGATTATAGTAGCCTCTGGTATGTCTGGATATCATCAAGAGGGACAGCAGATTTGGTATGCCTGGGGGGGGGGAGTAAGACTCAGCAATTTTTTGGGGCTAGCAGGTAGGTTTGGTAATTCAGCTTACCTTTCAGGTGAAGCCATCCTGTTTGGGAATATAGCTCACAGGTATGTGTGCATCTGGGTGCTCCTGTTACAAGCCTACATGCCTTATTTAGTGCAACAGTGAGTCTTTTAGGGATGTTTCAGATGCTGCTCTATAAATGACCAGGCCGTAGTCTATGGTAGAAAGCACTGATCTATTGACTGCCAGCCTAATAACCTCAGGAGTCATGCAGTGCTTGTGTCTGTGAAGGAGGCCAATGTTTATGTTGACTGCCTTAGCCACTTGATTGATGTGCCCTGTGAATGTAAAGGTACCGGCTAATGTAACCCCCAGATATTTGAAAGAGTGGACCATGTCAAGCATAAAATCTTAGCTGTTACCTATAGTGAGCTTAAAATCCTTGTGTTTATGGTGTGATGAGGTGAAGAGCATGATTTTCATTTTTTTATAGCTTAATAGCAGTTTTTGCTTACTGAACCAGTTTTCAATGTCATTGAAGTTATGCTGTAGTTGTTTTTTTCCAAGAGGATGGGATCAAGAGGGCTTGTTTAAATACTGCATCATCTGCATATAATAGGACAGAGTCTGGGCATGCTTGGGGTAGGCGGTTTAGGAATAGGCTAAATAGTAGTGGATTGTGAATGGACCCTTGAGGTACTCCTGTACTTACTGTCCATCTATCAGATAGAACACTGCTAATTTTTACGTGCTGAGACCTCCCAGACAAGTAATTTCTAAACCAACTAACAGTATCGGAGGAGAACCCTGCACTAGAGAGTTGTTCTAGAAGTAAGACATGGTTAATGGTGTCATACACTCTGCTGGGGTCAATAAAGGTAGCCCCCACCAAATACCCACTGTCTAAAGCCTTGTGTATATAACTAGCAAATTCTAATAGTGCAGTGATGGTACTATGCCCTTTTCTGAAGCCATGCTGCTGGGAGCATTGAATCTGATATTTATTTAAATATTCAACCAGCTGGTCAGATACAATCCATTCCAGGTCTTTAGAGAGAGAGAGAGGGGGGAAGAATAGATATGGGGTGACAGTTGGCATATGGGATACTACTTCGACGAAGTTTGCTGCCAAGAGATCTACATGGAACTTTGATCTCACTGCCTACATAAATGAACTGAAACACTCCTTGTATTGGCAAGAGTTCTATTTGGAAAAAAACACGCAATCAGCATTCGACATATTCAACAAAATTATCCTAGACGCCCTAAATAAATATGCCCCTATAGTTAAGGTGTGAATAGCAAAAAATGCATGTAGATGGTTCACACCATTATTAAAATCTGCATTGACTGAAAGAGATAACCTATGGAAAAAAGCACGCAAAACCCAGTCTGCTGCGGACTAATGCAAGTTCAAAAGGGCAGGAAACTCATGTACTAGAATGGTTAGAGATACAAAAGCTGCAAACTATCATTCTGAATTTCTCTCTGCCTCCAAAAATCCTGCAAAAGTTTGGAAAACCGTCAAGGACTTGCCTGGTCACACGTCCGGTGGCTCACTACCTGATGAAATCTCCTTAAACAATAACACCATTAGTGACAGACTGGAAATTCTGCATGCCTTCATTAATCACTTTGCGACTGCAGACTTAGCCTTCAACAATTCCCCTGCGAATCTGATACGCTCTCAGGTGGATAATCAAGGTGCAGATCCTAGCGTCACTGATTCAGTCTTCTCCTTGCATCCTACTACTCTGAAAGAAGTTGAAGACCTATTGCTAAAACTGGATGTAAAAAAAGTGCTGGTGCGGATACCTTCAACCTATATTTTTTGAAGGTGGCCTTCCATGTGTTAGCCGTGCCCATAACCCATTTATTTAACCTATCATTAACTCAAGGATCAATTCCTTCAATATGGAAAACTGCGCACATCATATCCCTGTTCAAGTCCAGAAATCCCTGTGATCTAAATAATTACAGACCAATTTCGATTCTCCCGGTCTTGTCAAAATTACTGGCAAAAGTTGTAAGTAACCAGCTAAGGCAGTATCTAGAAGCTAATAACCTGCTTAATCCAGTCCAATCAGGGTTTAGAGCTAAACATAGCACCATCACAGCACTTGCCAAAGTGACTAATGACTGGCAAAGAGAGCTAGACAACAGGAATTTCACCTGCACCATATTCTTGGACCTGAGCAAGGCCTTCGACGCTGTTGACCATTCTCTGCTACTCTCTTTCCTGACCTCACTAGGTGCTGACCCATTATCTTTACAGTGGTTCAACAACTACCTCTCTGATCGTTTCCAGCAGGTGAAAGCGGAAGGAGGTCTCTCAACTCTCAAACCTCTCCTAAGAGGTGTTCCCCAGGGTTCTATCTTAGGACCGATCTTATTTGCAATATACATCAACAATATTGATGAAAGCATAACTAAGGCCAACATTCATCTGTTTGCAGATGACACAGTTCTTTACGTTAGCCGCCCATCATTACAATCTGCATGTAATGACCTTCAATCTGAGTTCAACCTGCTGCAACACCAACTCCTAAACAAAAAACTATTACTTAATGCTAAGAAAACAAAAGCAATGCTCTTTTCTCCCTCTGCCCAAATGGTGAATTCAGCCCTATCAGATCCTGTGCCACAGATTACTACAATTCTTGGTGAGAACTTGGAATTTGTCCCTAAATTCAAATACCTGGGAGTATGGCTGGACCAGAGTATGGCTGGACCATAGGATCTCCTTCATAGAGCACGTTGAAAAATTACTCAAAAAATTATGACAAATACTTGGCCTGTTTTTTAGGATAGCCCGCTTCTTAACTAGAGATGCTAAACTACAACTGGTACAATCAACCTTTCTATCCTTGATAGACTATGCTGACATTCTCTACAGTCACTGTCCCATTTCCTACCTCACCAAACTTGACACATTACATCATAGAGCTTTGAGGTTCATCACAGGCCTGCCTTATTCCACGCACCACTGCTCCCTATATCAATCAGTGGGGTGGAGTTCTCTTCAATTCAGGCATGATAAAATTGCAGCCTTATGGACCCTGAGAGCCATCTCCAAAAAACTGCCCCAATACATTACAGACTGTCTTCCTATAAAACCAAAGGCAATTATGCCCTGAGAAGTTGCAAATCTCTCCTACTGATGGTTCCCAAAGTTAACTCTTGCTTTGGCAGGGCTGCTATAAGCTTTACACTGTCCTCCTTGTGGAATAAATTACAAAACAAAACTGAAACTGAGGTCACCCATCGGCATCTCATCTTTCAAGCTCTTATATTCACGTCTCAGAAATGATCAGTGGAATTGTTTCCTATGACCATGAATTGTCATCATGCTAACCTGTACCATTTAACCATGAACAAATTACTTCTAGTGCTTGTCTTCTCCTTGGCCCTGGTCTGTCATCATGCTTTCATGTAACACCTTGATGCCTCTGTCCTTCCTTTGATACTGGTCTATCTTCCCGCTTTCTCCAGCCTTCTTTTCGCAACTCTATACTGCACTCATCCACAATCTACATGCAATCATACTATAAAAGTCCTAACTCCCCTTTCTCTCTCTCCCCGTAGGCCCCCCACTGCCGTATCAGTTCTACCAACCTATCCTTGGGACTTCACTTCTCACAATGTTTATACTTCGCTTACATATTACATACCCCTCCTGGTACCCCATCTGCCATTAGTTGGTGGTTCTCCAAGCCATTTTCATGGCTAGTACTAGTGACTGCCCCTGGTAAATGAACTAACTGGTACTTCTATACAGAGAACATGGTTTATATACAATTGCATGGTTCAGTGGTGGACCTGCCCACTTGTATTTGAATCCTCCTCTGTTGTGGCTTGCCTTGTCTTCCTTTTATCATTTGACTCCCCTATTACTGCACCATTGTGTTTGTGTTTATATACTTATTTACATGTATTTATATGTTTTTATGATGGATGTTACCTGTCCCTGTTCCAACCAGGTCCATCTTGTAAAAGAGCTCTGCTCAATGATGTTCGCCTGGATAAATAAAGATTTTGATTGATTGATTGATTGATTGGTATGTAGCCCAATCCCCACTTTTAAACACCAGTGTACCAAATGCTGCTTTCCATAGTGGGGGGGGGAGTTTGGTGGTTTTGAGAGAGAGTCAGTATTTTTGTTAGAGGCATAATGATCTCATCTAGGGTGCGGAGAACTAGTTTGAGGTCCAGTGTCTTAGCGCTGAAACTTGTTTTACCTAGCACCTGTTTAATGTTTTTTTTTGCCTCCTTGGTTGCGAGTATTTTGAAGTAGAAAGATGGGGGTGGGGACCTGATCATGAGTTTCTCTGACAGTGTTTTTTCTATTGTTGACTCTATTCCCAGGGAGTCCCAGGAGAGCACTCCAGTGAGATCTGTGAAAACATTTTTAAAAGTATCTGCTATGACTTTGGTGTCTTGTATTATCCCTCCATTTATTTCAAGAATAGATGTTTTTTGGGGGGGATTTACTGGTAAGAACCTCTAAGCTGTCCCAGAACTTCTGTGTATCACCCCAGGAGTTAGTTGCTCATTGAAGTACTAACTTTTGGCCTTATGGATGGCTCTTGTAGAACCATTCCAGACCCTTCTGTATTTTTGAGTGTCAGACTGTTTACCCGAGGTGGGGGTTGGCAGTGTGATGACAAAGTGGAGGGGGTGGAGAAGCTGCAAACTAGGGGTGCTAGCTGCACACTCGAGCAGACTTAGATAGACCGGGTGGTCTGTTTCTGCTGGCACATTCATATGTTCATATGAAAGTCATGCATGATTCCAGAGAATTTCCCTAGTTTTCATTTGTTCACTTAGGGAAGGCGAGACTTCTGCTGGTTGTTTTGGGTGTTCGGTATTAAGGCTATTCGGAAGCAGTGTGTCTTCTAAAATTTAAACTGAGACAAACTACTTAATAATTGAGAGTGAGTTTTTCTTAAAATGCAGTTATTAAAGTGAACTTCAGCAGTGCTTGAAGCAGTGAGGAAATGGCTTTTCAGCCTAGTCAGGCACTTAGTTTCGGACCTGCAACAAGAATTAATGAGACATCTGCCAAAAACAGTTATGCTTTGCATGCCCCTATCCCTTGTGAATATTCCCTTTACCTCCACTGTAGTGTTGCTATACACCTCATCTGAGTGATCTGAATATGTGAGTACCGCATATTTGTATTGGCTAGTGTTCTGTCTGCTAATAGTGTTTTTTTCTATTACTGGTTGCCCATATGAATCATAGGAAGGAATACGAGTTCAAGAGATGAACCTATTTGGAACTTGCCACCAATTTACAGGTGAAAATAATATTTCAGATTACCCATATGGTTATCCAATTTATTTTTAAATGTTAGCACTGTATCACTCGTTACAATATCAGATGGTAGATTATTCCATGAACTAGTTACTCTCTGAGAAAACCAAGAGTTTTGTTTTCCAGTCTTGTTTGTATCTGTTTTTAATATATACTTATGGGATCTTGTATTATTACCATTGGTTTGTTTAATTAGACCAACTGTTTCTAATAATGCTTCATTGTGTACTGCTTTATATGTCAGACATAAGTCTCTTCTTAAATATCTGTAATGTATTGAATAAAGACCTAATTTTTTTTGTCTGTCCGAGTAATCAAGTTCCCTATAATTACTTATTTTTGTGGTAAATTTTCTTTATATTCCTTCAATTTGTTTTTGACATCCTATTTTTTGAGGGGCCCAAAAGGGGGCACAATATTCCAAGTTAGGTCTAATAAGGCTGGTATACGATGGCATCAAGATTTCAGGTTCTCTACTTTTTATATTTCTCAGTATGGATGCCATTAGTTTATTGCTCTTATTGAATATACATCTGGTGTGTTCCTTGAATTCAAGTTCATTAGAAACTAGTATACCAAGATCCTTTTCACATTCTGTTTCATTTATAACAAGATTATCGATTGTATATTGATACTGAAGGTTTCTTTTTCCCAGATGCATAACCTTGCATTTTGGATTATTAAACTGCATCCCATTATTATTTGTTTAGGATACTAAAAAGTTTAGTGCTGACTGTAATTGACATGCTGACTGTAAATTGTTAATAATTCCCCCCAACTTATAGTCATCACCATATTTTGTAATCCATCCATGAGCTGGAGACAACATGGATGCTATAATAATGTTGAATAATGTTGGATGCAGGACAGAGCCCTGGGGAACTCCACTTGTGACTGTACTGCAGGTGGATTTGAAACCTCTTATAGAAACACACTGAGTCCTACTTTCCAACCAGGATATTATCTAATTTATGATACAAGGATGTATTTGAAGCTTAATTAAGTGGTCGACCAGTTGCTGCCACCCTAGTTGGATGGCTCCTGTCCTAAGGTTCACTGGTCAAGGACCTACCAGAATTGTCTGCTGCAACATCAGTTCAGTTTGGGCATGTCAAGTGGTGTGGTGTAGCAGACACCTTTGAATAAGCCTAAGGAATGAAAAAGGTGCTGTCATGTGTTTTATATGGTGTTGCAGATATCCGCTCCCTGGACAACCACCCATGGTTGAGACACATAACCTAGGTGGAAAATGCATGGAAAGGTTGTCTACATCTCTTCTCTTATAACATACATATAAGTTGGTTCATTCACTGAAACATGTCAGTGTACTGCTCCTCCACCCTACCTTAAATAGTACATCACCAGCTTTGTGAACTACTGGAGCTGCAGATGATGGCATGCAGTAATATGTGAATCAACCTCTTGGCTCAAATGCAGGGATCTCTTGATTCACAGAAGAATAGTGTTCTCAAGCCCATGGGCCATGGCTTTTTTTGTCAAGTTTTTTCACCTACTGTACCTTTGGGTGACCAGTTTGAAAAGACTGATGAGGGTGGATGTATGCATGCACACCCATCTTAGTCAGGAGGCACACTCTCTCACCTAGAGTCATTACTTGCAGTACCATCCTATGGTCACCCAGGTGGAAGCATTGTGGATGAGCCATCCAAACTTCATCCCCATTGGAGAAGTGAGTACAGTACACTCCACTTATATCACCCACAGTTTAAGTGGGCAATTGGTTACAGTAGGCAAAACTAAAAAAACCAAAGCCATTTCCATAGCCTTCTCCTCCAAGCGACCAGTCCTAATGGGTGTCCCCCAAGGGTCTATTCTGGGGCCACTACTTTTCACTCTCTTCCTAAACTCCCTCCCACAGTCCTGCAGTGGAAAGCTCTTGCTCTTTGCTGATGACTACGTAGTTTTCTGGAAACCAATCCTAAAGCCCTCCAAATTGCCCTACAAGGCTTTTTCAGAGAGTTAGAATCCTGGTTCACTGACTATCGCTCCTAGTCTTGGCCAATTCAAGACTGGTATCAAGACCCTCATTCTTGTGGAAGATGGAGACAGTTTCCTCTCAGAGCTCTGCGATTCCCATCCTCCAAATCTCGCATCTGAACTGTTTCTAGTTTTAGTGTACTTTATTTCATTAATTATTCACTGATGTCACACCCACAAGTCAGCCATTGCTGGAAAGAGAATGATTTATGATTGGGATACTACTAGTGTGTGCTGTGTGCTGAAAGAATGTATTTCCAATATTCTCCAGCACTGTTGATTCAGTGGTGTGTGTCTTGCTATAGACTATGAATATTTTTGTAGGATGAATTCAATTTGCAGCTGGGATTACCCTTAGATCAACTTTCAGTAACTGGTATGGTGTAAAAGACACACAGCACAGGGACACGTTGTTTGAAATGTCAGTGTGGACAAAAGTTGCTGTTTCTTTGTGTTACACTGTTTTACAAGGGAAATCTGAATGTGAGTCATAAATAGTGTCAACATTTGTGTACAGCCATATCTTGGCCAAGTGTTACAAACTGTGTCTCCTACACCCCAGTCCTGCCACAGACAGTGTGGGTTCCCTTTCCACGCAATAACTCACTGTACTGATAAATTACTTTTTAACATTTCCCACTGTATTTCATATTAGTTGTACTGCATGTTGTGCATTAGGTTTATTGTGTCACTTATTGATGGTCTTGATTTTTAATTCCTCAGAAGTATAGCTACCCGAGTGGCAATTATATAATTAGATTGGCTTAACACCAAGATTTCAGTATTCTTTTTGGTGAAGGGGATTAAGGAACAAAATTAGGGTAAAACACTCTGATTCTCAAAATGATCTTGTATAATGTAAATGCTTTCTTGTCTGGTTTGTACATGGTGCTTCTGTAAGTTTTGTACTGCTTTTTAATTAAATAAAAAAAGTTAAAAACAGCTATTAATGCAACCCAGAGATCAACTTCACTAGCCAGAGCAAAACTGCCACTACAGGGAACGCAGTGCTCACAGCGCACAAAATGACTCGAGTTAAGAAAAAGCTGACAATGAATGCTTCAATGTCAGAAGGGACAAGCCCAAAGTGACTGCACAAAATGTTGGGGGACTTGTCATGAGAGGAGCTCCATTTGTTTTAACTTGTACTTAACATAATGCTAAATAATTTTGTTATCAAACTCCAGCGTACAGTATGGAGTATTCTTTTTTTTTATATCACATTTTTCAACAGAAATGCTTTTATGCCCAGCCTTTTCTTGTCCCTTCACTAGCCTATGTCCTATCAATCTAGCTAATTTCCTAACCCCCCCCCCAATATTACAACACTGTCTGCCTTCTTTCCATGTTTTAAGCAGACTGCTTTGAGGATAACAGCAACCAGTGCTATGGTTGTATAGGCAGCTGCTTTCTGTCACTGAGTTCCCCATGACTAACAAGAGCTGCTGTTGTAGCAGGATTGGCTTTCCCTTACAGATGTTCACATTAGTACCAAGTGTGGCAGCTGTATCAAAATCATATTTCCCTGTCACAGTGCCATTTGTCTTTTAAAGAAAGTTGAGTGACTTAACTGTGCTTCACCTGTGTGTTAGTCAACAAGACACAGCGGGAATACAGTTGCCTTTGACTGTGATGGGGTGGGGGTGGCCAATAACACAAAGATTAAGAAAATATAATTGGGATCCCAACATAGATGTAATACACAAGAAAGCAGTTATACATAGTGATACCAAGGCATGAAAACAGTTATTACCGATGGTGATTTGCGGGGGACAACAAGGACAAGATTATGGAGATGCAAACAAACCTTTAGGACAAAAATAAGCAGTATATATATTGACACTGAAGCATGAGTACAGCCACAGTTTTTATGTGATTAGCTGTGGGAAATTGGGGGTAACAGCATGGATGTCAACAGAAATCTACCACACAAGCAATCACTGTACACAGTGAGAATGAACACAGCATGAATATGATGGTCATTTATTGTTAATTTGGAGGACTGATGAAAAAAAAAATGTATACAACATTACCACAACTGAAACAGAAATGCATCACACAAGCAGACGATCAAGAAACAATGAAATGTTCTGCCGATACATTTGTGGCTTGCTCACAAATATTGTTTGACAGTACCATTCAGACAGCTCTGGGCTGTATTCCTCTCTGTTGTCTGCACCTTCTGTTTCCTCTGTAATTCTGCTCAAAGCAGTTGATTCATTAATAACTGCCAGTGGTTCAAAACGATAAAGTACTATCTGTGAACCTGAATGAACGGATCAGCATGACAGCACCGAATGCTCACTCTTTTCATCCCAAGACATGCTCAACCCAGAGAAGTATAGTTTGCAGTCCCATCTTGCTGACCAGATGGTCCAGATGGCAAACAAACTACAGGAGACACCCTTATGAATATTTATTAGCTGGTGCCCTGATGTTAGTTATGACCGAAAAAAGAAAATATAGCAAAAGATTCAACTACAATGTCTCGCTATTTTTTTCTTTTCGGACGCAACTAACATCAGGGCACCAGGTAATGAATATTCATAAGGATGTTTCCTGTAGTTTGTTTGCCATCTGGACTGGAGGCAAGTCATTTCAGAAATGGGGCAGTTATTTTAAATATTTTACCCCACAGATTGGAACTATCTGCATCGTCAAAGGCAAAGCTAGAAGACAGCTGCCTGCTTTGAATAGAAACATAGAAACGTAGACTTTGACGGCAGATAAGGACCACTTGGCCCACCCAGTCTGCCCATTTCCCTACCTACTGGATAAGCTGCAGATTCTAGTTAACCAACAGCCTACTTCCTGCTGCCCCTCACTGCAATTGCCTTGTGTCTGTCCCATGCATGTTTGAATTCCCCCACTGTTTTAGCCCCAACAACCTCCTCAGGAAGGCAGTTCCATGCATCCACCACTCTCTCCATGAAAAAAGATTTCCTCACATTACCCCTGAGCCATCCCCCCCCCCTCTATCTTTAAATTGTGTCACCTTGTTCTTACACATCTCTTTTTCTGAAAGATGCTACCCTCCTGGACTTTGTTGATTCCCTTGAGGTACTTGAATATTTCTATCATGTCCCCTCTGTCCCTCCTTTCATCAAGGGTATACATATTAAGCTCTCTCAGTCTCTCTTCATATGTTTTCTGATGCAGACCCTGCACCATTTTAGTTGCCCTCCTCTGGACTGCTTCCATCCTCTCTATGTCCTTGGGTAGATGAGGTCTCCAAAACTGCATGCAGTACTCCAGATGGGGTCTCACCAAGTGTCTGTACAGAGGATAACCACTTCCCTTTTTCTACTTGTGATGCCCCTTCCTATGCATCCCAGTACACTCCTGGCTCTCCTCACTGACTTCTCACATTGCTTAACCACCTTTAGATCATCTGATATGACTACCCCCAAGTCCCGTTCCATTTTTGTTGTTGTCAGTACCTCCCCTGCTATTTTGTACTCTTCTCCTGGGTTTTTGTTTCCCAGGTGCTTTACTTTGCACTTCTTTGCATTGAATCTCAGTTGCCATATGTCTGACCATTCCTCCATCCTTGCCAAGTCCCTTCTCATCCTTTCTACCCCCCCCTTGTGTATCAACTGTGTTACAGATCTTTGTATCATCTGCAAGAGCATACCTTTCCTCCAGACCCTCTGAAATGTCACCTATAAAGATGTTAAGAGGACTGGACCCAGTACTGAGCCCTGAGTACTCCACTAGTGACCCCTCTTCTTGAGATGTGTGCCACTCACTGTTACCTTCTGTGTTCCGTTGTGCAGCCAGTTTGCAACCCAGGCTACCACCCTGGGACCCACTCCCAAGCTGGCTAACTTGATTATTAATCTTTTGTGCTGGACTGTGTCAAATGCCTTGCTAAAGTCTAGGTAGGCCATATCCACAGCCCCTTCCTGGTCTATTACTTTGGTCACCCAGTCAAAGAAATCTATTAGATTCATCTGCCATGACCTTCTTGCTCTAAATCCATGCTGTTTTGGGTCCTGTGCCCCGATGGCCTCTAGGTACTCAACAATTCCTTTCTTTCAGAAGTGATTCCATCATTTTCCCTACCACTGAGGTCAAACTTACAGGTCTGTAGTTTCTTCTGCCTTGCTCCCACTTTTGTGAAGGGGAATCACATCTGCCCTCCTCCAGTCCTCAGGTACCACCCCATCCTCCCATGATTTGTTAAAGAGTGTGGTCAGTGGTGTCACTAGGTCCTCCCTTAGTTCTTTTAGGATTCTGGGGTGAATCCCATCAGGCCCCATTGCTTTGTCCACCTTGAGTTTTAGGAGTTCTTTCAGGACTTTTTGTTCTGTAAATGGACTAGTGTCAACCCCCCTACCCAGAGTGCTTCTATTGTCTGGTTTAGGTAACTCCTCCTCATCTTCTTTTGTGGTTTATTGTATTTAAATGTATATGTGTCTTTAAGAGGGGACAGCATAAAAGGGCAGGTATTTACTAACCACATCATCCTTTGGTAAAAAGAAACGAAAATAATTCCCCACTGCCACCAGCAGCTCATGGACACATTCAGTTGGAGATGCCATCAGCTCCTGGCTGCTGTCTTTTTTTAATATACAGTGAAGAAGAACAGGGTGTTGGCACCTACTATGCAGCTAATAAAACGTATGTACTATAGCTCCACTTACAGAGAAATCCATGGACTCCAAGCTATTGTCACTGAGAAATCAGCTTTATCATTTCAAAAGGCTGCTGAGGTGCTGTTGAAATTCAAATAATACAAAGGACTCAAGGTGACGTCAGTCTAAGGGCAGGTTCTGAGCCTAAATGTTTTAGCCATTTTTTGTGAATGGGCTTTATGCACTCTTATTTCATCTGACTTTGGATGTGCCATATGTGTATATGTGAGTGCTTCATTTTATGTGAATTTTGACAGCACCTTAGCAGTCTTTTGAAGTAATAAAGCTGATTTCACAGTGACAATAGCTGGGAGTCCACTAGATTTAGAAAGTGGAGCTTTGTAAGTTTTACTAAAAGAAATAGTGTGTCCATGGGGGGAGTCCACAGCTGTGGAATGATCGTTCTGCAACTCCAAACTGGAAGCATTATGCGGTGTCAATCCTGTAGCCTGTTTTTTGAGCTACCACAAAAATGGCTGCAGGATCTGCCCACTGCAGCCATACAAATGAGCATACCTGCAGGTTGTTTCACCAGTTTGTGCTTCTGCTCATTTAATGCTTTCACAATGTGCTTCTTACATGGCAAAAACAGCAGTAATATCACAGGTGAACAGTTGCTCGTATCTTGATGTTCCCCCTCCTCTCTCATTAGATCTCACTATGTTACCCGACAAGTTTCACACAGTTGCACTTTACCAAAGGATGATGTGGTTAGTAAATACCTGCCCTTTTATGCTGTCCCCTCTTAAAGACACATATACATTTAAATACAATAAACCATTACAAAACATAATATGGTGTAATAAGTGCTATCACAATTATAAATAACAATAAAAATATCATATTAAAAACCACAAGAAATGCAGTAATCCTAATTTACAAAATCCAAATTTTTGGCTAGTCTTCTTAGACTTCAAGACTTGATGTAGAGCTAAGTGTCTAAATACAAAATCCTGGTGGTCCTAATAAAAAATGGGCACTACAGGAAATGAAAAGGTTCAAAACATTTTCAAGGTTTGAGACCAAGCCACCTGTCCAAATCTTGAGGTTAAATGAATTCAGTTCCTGGTACTCGACTCTAAGGCAGTGCACTACAGGTACCACACAGACATGTTTTTTACCCTTGAAGAACATTAGCAGGCTGAACAAAGGACATATTCCTGATGTTCCACCATTGGGAATACTGTATGTCATTTGTTCAACCCTGTAATGTTCTTCAATGGTAAAACATATGTCTGTGGTATCTGTAGTACCCTGCATTACATTGGAGCCCCAGGAATTGAATTAATCTAATCTCAAGATTTGGACATTTGGCTTAGTCTCAAACCCTGAAAATGTTAAAAAGTTTTTCTTGTCTTGTAGCGCCCATTTTTCATTAACAGCACCAGGATTTTATATTTAGACACTTAGCTCTACCTCAAGCTGTGAAGTCTAAGAAGAATAGTCAAAAATGTGAACTTTGCAAATTAGGATTACTGTATGTGTTTGTGTTTTTTAATGTGATATATTTATTGGTATTTATTATGGTGACAGGTTTAGCTGGCACAGCACTTTTTATACCACATTATGTGTTTTAATGGTTTGTTGTATTTAAATGTATACAGTACAGGTACGTGTCTTTAAGAGGGGACAGTATAAAAGGGCAGTGAATTACTAACCACATCTTCCTTTGTCAAAGCACAACTGCATGAAACATATCAGGTGACAGGGTGAGATGTAGCGATAGAGGAGGGGGAACATCAAGATATGAACTGTTTACCTGTGGTATTACTGCTGATTTTACCATGTAAGAAGCAGGTTGTGAAAGCACTAAATAAAGCAGAAGCACAAACTGGTGAAACAACCTGCAGGTATGCTCATTTTACTTTATGCTATAGAAAACAGTGACTGAAATATATTGCAAGTCTGGACAGTGAGCTGGTGCTGGCTACCTACCACTCTTAGTTCCTGCTCTTGTTAGCGCCGCACTGCTGGTCCCAGGTGTATCTCTAATAGCCTTTAAAAAAAATAAAAGCAACTCATATTTTATTTAGTAAGAAGTGATAGGTTCCTTCAGGTGAGAATTACCTTTCAGCATGGCCTTCTCCAGTTCCTGGGAACTGTTTGGGAAGAAGAGAAACTGTGGTTTATTTTTTTTTTAATACAAAATTAAATACCCTAAGTATCGCAGAGTTATTAAAAACTAGCTAGAGCAGCCAAAATTAAAATGGTTTAATAGTAAAATAAAGTTAAGCGGACCAGAAGACTGCAGACATCTTCGGGGGACCGCTATCTTCAAGGGAGAAAAAAATCTGATTTATGCCAGGTGGGGTAGTGTGGGCACACTGCAGAGTATAAACATCATTCTAAATTTTAGTGGTTACATACATCCCATTCT
Organism: Neoceratodus forsteri; assembly: GCA_016271365.2. Classification (NCBI taxonomy): domain Eukaryota; kingdom Metazoa; phylum Chordata; order Ceratodontiformes; family Ceratodontidae; genus Neoceratodus; species Neoceratodus forsteri. The sequence continues at coordinate 1,214,599,779 of CM057453.1, read as the reverse complement.
CCAGTTCACAGTTTAGATGATGCTATTTGCATTCAGCATCATTGATGCATTCCAGTTGTTAGAAACTCAGTTAACTGTGGCAGAAGATTCAGGCATGTCTCTGGTAAGTAATGTGAAGGAACAGAGCAAAATCATCAATCTGCTATGGCAGTGAGCCAAGGACTTTGAGAACCACAAGTGCAGAAACTATCTGTAGCTGGTGGGGTTCTCTGAAGAACATGATCCACACTCCTGCATACAGAATGTTATCCCCATCATCTGAACACATCATCACCCAGGAAAGTTGGAAATAGTGTTGGCCCACTGCTTGTTGGCTCACAAGCCTAAGCCTGCAGAGAGACACAAACCACTGCTTGTGAAGTCACTCCATTGCACAGTGAAGAAGAAGCTCCTGCAATTTATTAGTGAAAGGGGCCCTCTAACCTGGCAAGGGCATACCATCATTGCACTTCAGGACTTTTTTCCTTAAGTTATGGCCAACTGAAGTAGTTTACTGCAGTCAGACTAAAGCTTTTCAACCGGGGAGTTAAATGTGGGAGAAGACTTGGTAGCCAACAAAATGATGGCCCAAGTTCAGCCTGATCAGGGTACAGTGTATCCCTGTGAACTGACTATATCTTTGAGTGATGAGCTGCTGACCAAGATAACAACCAATATAACCAATATGGAAAAAAAAAGAGTTTTTGTGTGTCAACTAAAAAATCTTTTGCTCAAAGGCTGGCCAGGTTACCAAGTGTAATTTATAATTGTCATTTGAAATTAACCATGCTCTTGAACTTTAGTCCCTTTGTAATGGTAGATTGTTCAAGTCTTTTGAGTGTGTAGTAGATAACCACTTTTTTGCATATTGTTTTGCACAAATGGTTTAAGGTGTTTGATTTTTAAACACTGATTGGATTATTTGGTGATGATGGCATAATGACACACTATTTAATGAATTGTGCACCTGTATGTCTCCACCTTCTGACAAAGCCTGCATAGTTGAAGCGTTAAGGTGCACTCTGCTTTTTGGTGAACTGTATGAACTTGGTGTATTTTCATATTAAAGTTTTTCAGCAATGAATTTCATCTTGAATAGTGCTTTTCAGTATGTTTAGGTATGAAGTACTGCTACTTTTGGATCTGCTGGCCAAGTTATAAGCAGCCTAAGATTCCAAAATAACAACAGTAATTAAAGTTAAATTTTATGAGCTTTTGTGAAAGTGGAATGATGTATACTTTCATTGAAGCCATGTCCATACATTTTGCTTAGTCCTACACTTGAGTTTCTATTGTAGAGGAAAATAAAGGCTGGGTAAAGAGGACATAATGTAGTATTCATAGGAGGCTCCATAGTGAACCATGAAGAATAGTCATGGAAACCATAGTGCACAAACCTGTCTTCTTGTAATATACCAGCTAAACATTAGAGGTCACTGACTTAACGACTTGTGGTACTGTAGCACATGTATGTGCAGAATACTTTCTATGCAGTGCCACCTGCTGAATTTTTAACAACCCTGTAGATAACAATGTACATTTTCACAATTTGAAAATAGTGGCACTGAGTGATGCAAAGCCTTACAACTAGTTGTGACTTAGGTCATTGTGACAGAAGTACCTGGATTTCTTTAACCATGATGCAACAATGGAGCATTATGTTGAGCATCACTATTGCAGGAATGTTGAAGGGACATTGCAGGGCCATGATACTAGTGCAGATGAGGTGAATCAGTGCTGATAAATGCTTTGTGAAAGTTAAATTCCAAAAGTGGAATTCTGCTGACATTACCTATTATGTGTCAATGAATCTTTGAGCACCTTTTGCCAATTAGTAATTTCTAAAGTACCGCAATAAATTTTAATCCACTAAACCACATTTATCCAGCTTAATTAGACTCCAGGACATATTTACTTTGGTATGCATTCCAAACCTTGAGTGACTACCTGCATTAGCAGTGGAGCTATAAACATCCAAATGTTTTGAAAATGTTCACACAATTTAACAAATAATTAAATTGTGAAATTTAGAACTCCTGTAACTTACAAGTTCTGTAACCAACTAACCCTTTATTTAGCAGTTTCTAAGACTTCTTCAAGAAAGTATGCATATAAGTTTTTAATTATCTAGCTCCAAAAGTGACTATGTTATAAGCATAGACATACTTTCAGAAATAGTCACATGAATAATAAATTGCCAAACTTTGAGCCCTATGACTACCCCACCCCTCATCTGAATGTCATGAAATGTGAAATCCTATTAGAGACCGTAAATAGTATGTATGCCTAATTTCAGATCTCTAGCTATAAGACTGATTGAGTTACAACTAACCAAAGTATTTTGGAAAATTCCATGAAATGTCTCAATATTTCACAAAATTTATGGAATTTCATGAACGTTCAACAAAATCAGAATTTGTTAATTTCGACCAGCCGTAGTTTTTGTCCATAAATGGCAATGCTGGAAAGCCTGGAAACTCCTGCCAATTTTCACCACTAGATATCTTTAGAAGAAGCCAGATCAGGATCCCTAGTTTGGATGGAAGAGAATGCACTGACTTGCCAGGTAAAAACTGTTATGTACCTAAACAACCTGTCACTTACATTACAAGAGATCCTCACTCCTGGCTCACATGGCAATGCTGTCCCATGTCAAAGGTGATGAACCACCAACTTCAGCTGTATTTTCTTCCTGAGCTGACATCACATCCTCTTGGGCAGAAAAGGACAATCCAAGCCCAGGTCTATAGCTATAGACTGAGACATACACAAATATGGAGGCATCCAGAATCTGACAGCTGCCACCATTCTCTTTGAGTCGTGTGCCACTTGCAAATGGAGTTACAGGCAAAGTGATAAAGACATAATATAAGACAAGTTATTGCACAGTTAAACAAAGTAGAAGGAGGGATTTTGTACATCTGTTTTAGTGTTCACCACAACACACCAACTCTCTCCTTCTCACTAATTTTCATGTATAGTATCTTTTCTTTTTAACCAGGAGAGACATACTAAGCTGAGAGTTTGTTTACAGGTGTGACCTGGGAGCACAACAAATTTAAGTGACTTGCTCAGGGTCACACAGTATGCAAGTGGGGGCTGTGGGATTCAAACCCATGTCTCCAGATTTGCATCTCAGTGCCTTAAACCGCTGCTCTATACTGCCTCCTCAATTGAATTGATTCAACCCATGTAGGGGTAGCCTGGCCCCCTTGATCTGGGTACTACTCAGGTCATGTTTTCCACCACAACAGCCTGACATCCATGGAGCACACAAGATGATGGTGTCATGATCAAGATAAGCCTTAATTTGTCATTTTTAATCCTGGACGTGGATGTCAGCATTGAGAGGTTATTTTTTTCTTTTGATTGTAGGCACAGTTTACCAGCTTTTATTCTGGGACTGTTAATAAATAATCTGTTTTAGAGCACTTGGTATAAAATGTTATTTTATGTTTTAATGTTTTCTGCTACTGTTACATAAGGGTACTTGGATATACTGTGTGGATGGGGCTTAGAGTGCAGGGTTGGGAAGTGGGAGTATATGGGAGCTTTATGGAGGACATGGTCTGCCAGTGTGCTGGACCCCATCATGCTGGCTTTACGTGTGGTTCTAAGATGAAAAGACAAATAAGGCCACCTCTGTATGACCAGACTATTGGTCTTGTTAGACCAAATATAGGCTAAGCAATTGGGTTCCTGAGCATCCTCTTCTTTCACCAAACTCCTGGATTTGGAAAGCAGAAGATTACTTTTGTCAATGCGCTTGAATTCTGGAGATGCCTTGTTATAATCCACTTGATTCCTGCACCCCCCCCCAACCACTGGACAGGGATAGAGTTGAACACTACTCCAGGATGGGGTTCAGTAGGGTACCCTAAACACTGCATCCACAGTAAATATGCCCCAACAGGCTGCCCTTTACATTAATGTTGTGTCTTTCTTATATCCTTGTAAGGCCATAGGGAGCCATGGGGGCTGTCTCTGCTGCTGGGATTATGACATAGAAACATAGAAACATAGAAACATAGAACTTGACGGCAGATAAGGACCGCAAGGCCCATCCAGTCTTCCCATTTCTTTTTCTACCTTATAAATGTGCCATCGACCTTTGCTCTGTCAGTGACCTATCTATTCATAGTCATTTGTATTGCTCCTTATGCCTATCCATGCCTGTTTGAAGCCTGCACTGTATTCATAGCCACCACTTCTTGTGGTAAGCTATTCCATGCATCTACCACCCTTTCTGTGAAAAAATTTCCTCATATTCCCCTTAATCGGCCTCCTCTAATCTCATGCTGTGTCCTCTTGTCCTGCTATTTTCTTATATTTAAACATGTTAGACTCTTTTCACCTTGTTTATGCCCTAAGGTGTTTAAATGTCTCGATCATATCACCTCTCTCCCTCCTTTGCTCAAGGGTATACATATTGAGCTCCGTTAATCTGTCCTCATATGTCTTCTGATGCAGTCCCTGCACCATTTTAGTTGCCCTTCTCTGGACTGCCTCAATTTGAGTTAATGTCCTTGTGAAGGTGTGGCCTCCAATAGCTGCACAGTACTCCAGATGGGGCCTAACCAATGTCTTGTACAGAGGATATTTTCCTCCCTCTTACGACTTGTGATACCCTACTAATACACCCTAACACCCCCTAGCTCTTACCTACTGCTTTAGAGGTCTGCTTGGATGATTTTAGGTCATCAGTGATGATGATGCCCAAGTCTCTTTCTTCCTTTGTGACTGCTAGCAACTCCTCCCAGCCTATAAGTGGCTTCAGGGTTTCTCTTCCCTATGTGCATGATTTTGCACTTCTTTGCATTAAATCCCAGTTGCCATCTTCTGACCATTTGCTAGTTTATCCAGATCTCTTCTCATTCTGCCCACCCATCTGGATCATCTACTCTGTTGCAGATCTTGGTGTCATCTGCAAACAGACAAGCCTTACCCTCTAGTCCATCTGCGAGGTCACTAATGAAGATGTTGAATAGGACTGGCCCCAGGACTGATCCCTAGGTACCCCACTTGTGACTTGCATCTCTTCTGACTGTATACCATTTACCACCACTCTGTTTTCTGCCAGTCAACCAGTTTGCCACCCAGTTGACCAACTTCTGACCACCCGAGCCTACCTAGCTTATTTATCAATCTTCTATGTGGAACAGTGTCAAAGCTTTGCTGAAGTCAAGGTGAGGACATCAACTGCTCCCCTTGGTCCACCACTCTGGTTACCCAGTCAAAGAAATCTATGAGATTAGTTTGACAGGACCTTCCTTTGTAAACCCATGCTGTCTTGGATCCTGTGCCCTATGGATTCCAGGTGTTACTATCCTTTCCTTGAGTGCCTCCATAATCTTGCCCACTACTGAGGTAAGACTGACTGGTCTGTGGTTCCCGCCTCCTCCTGCTACCACTCTTGTGGAGGCGGGATCACAAAACCCTTCTCCAGTCTTCTGGGACCTCTCCTGTGCTCAGAGACTCACTAAACAATTCTGCTAATGGCTCTGCTAGTTCCTCCTTTAGCTCCTTAAGTACCCTGGGATGTATGCCATCAGGTCCCATTGCCTTATCCACCTCGGGCAAGCTCTTGTAGGACCCTTTCTTTTGTGAAGGGAGTAGTGCTCACCTCCCTCCCCTGTGTCCATGATGCTGAGCTGTGGGCCCTACCTACCTTCTCTTCAGTAAATACTGAGCAAAGTATCTATTTAGGATAGATGCCTCTACAGGGTCCTCCTCCTCCCATGCTCCTTTTCTCCATTAAGCTTAGCAATACCCCTCTGGACTTTCTCCTTTCACTAATGTATCTATAGAAAGTCTTGTCACCTTCTTTTACTGTTCGTGCTAGTGTTTCCTCAGTTTGGGACTTTGCCTGCCTTACTGCCTTACCTGCTTCCCATAGGGCAGTTTGGTATGCCTCCCTATCTTCATCCCGCTGTGTTCCCTTATATTTCCTGAAGGCCAGCCTTTTGGCTCTGACCTTTTCTGCTACTGTATTTGAGAACCAAAGTGGTTTCCTTCTTCTTTTGCACTTCCTTTTCTGTCTAACACAATAGGATGTTGCTTCAGTATTGTATCCTTAATGCTTGCCCACTTTGCTATGCCTCCCACCTGTGTTTCTTTTTGCCAGGGCTAGCTTAACTCTGTTGGCCATCTTATCAAAGTCAGCTCCTCTGAAGTCCCATATTTTTGCCTTGGAATGGGATGATTTAGATGTAGTAGCCAAATTGAACCATACCATGTGATGGTCACTGGCCCCAGGTGACCTTCTACCTGAGATCTGTGATCCCTTCTTTGTTAGTCAGTACTAGATCTAGGATAGCCCTGTCTCTTGTGGGTTGCTGTACCAGTTGTTTGAGGCCTCCCCTGCAGGAATCCACTATGAGTCTAGTTCTGGCAGATGTTCCTGCTGGTATTGACCAATCTATATCTGGCATGTTGAAGTCTCCCATTATCAGAACCTCCCCTTTAGCTGTCATGTTTTGTATATCTTCTAACAGTAATGTGTCTATGTCCTCCCTCTGGTCCAGGGGCCTGTAGACAACCCCAGTTCTTATGGCTGTCCCATTTCCTGTTTCCAGGGTGACCCACAGTTCTTCTGGCTCCTTATGTGTATTCTGAATTTCTGTAGCTTTGATATTTTCATTGACATACAGACCTCCTCCCCCCTTTTTGCACCTCGGTCTCTTCAGACAATCACATGCCAGGTACTGAAGTCTCCCAAGTGTGGTTACTGGTAAACCACGTCTCACTAATTGCTACTATGTCCAGTTTAGCCTCTGACATTATTGCCTGCAGGTCTGGGATCTTATTTCCCAGGCTGTGAGCATTTGTGTACATGATTTTCCATTGGCCAGATTTTGGTGTGTTAGTTGTTGGGTGAAGTTGGCATTACCCCTGTGCATCGTATGGGGAGACAAACCTTTTTCTTACCTGGTGATGCAATTGAATGGCAAACACGCTGAATTCCTGTTTGACCACTAGCTGAGGGAGAGGTGTTCTTCCCATTCGACGTATGATTGCTACCCCTCTCATTCACTAGTTTAAATATTCTGCAAAGGCGTCAAACTTCTGCCCCAATGCACTGACTCCTCTTTAGTCAGATGCAGTCCATCAAATTTAAAGAACTTTCGCTCCCAGAACTGTTGCCAGTTCCCTACAAATCTGTGTCCTTTTCCTGCGCACAGTCCTTGAGCCGTGTTTAGCTCCCTATCTCCCTTCTCTGACCTTCCGTCCATCTGCTCCCTTCTCCCAGACTGGCAGGATCTCAGAGAAGGAGATGCCAGACGAAATAGATGATAGTTTGTCACCCAGCTTAGTCAGGTGTTCCTTGGTCTCCACAACTGACCGGCTGGTGAGATGTAGTCCCTATGTACTAGGACATCAATGTTTTCTCCTGCTTTGTGAACAATTTTAGCAATGCGATCAGTGTCTCTCCATGCTGATGTACCTGGGAGACATCTGACCATCACCCCTGGCTGGAGATGGGTATCAACTCCCGAATCATGGAGTCTCCTATGATCCAAGTTTTTGATTTCCTTTGTGCTTGTTTAGTTTTGGTTCCTGATTTGGGTGAGTTGTGCTAGCTCCTGTGCTCGCAGTGTCCTGCTCTGCAGTGTCTTCTGCCTCTTTATTTGATTTCAGAGATAGAGGCAGATACCTGTTTATTAGCGTTTATATGGTTTTGGAGGTAATGTGTTGGAGAGCAGAGTGATGGGGCACCTGATTTGCTCCTCCTAACCACCTGCCAACCTCCTGGACCAACTACCTCTGCAGTCGAGGTTTTTCTGTTGGATGCTGGGGAAATGGCGGGTGGTTCTTATAATGTATTTCCTCTTCAATATGAAATTTGGGCGTGCAATCTCTGCCCATGCTGCCCGGAGCTGAGACGAAGATCTCCAAAGGCCCAGCATGTAGGACAGTGTCCTAAATCCTGTAAGACTGTCCTTCTGAAAATTGTTCCACAGTACCTGCAGTTAATGAAATCCATTCCAAATAAGTTGCTGGGTTTGTAACCTAGTCAGAGTAATAAGAAGGAAAAAAAAAAAAAAAAAATGCAAGTAATGGTTTAATTGTGCTTTGTTTAACTTGTTATAACAAGTTAAATTACTAGTGCCCCTGTAAATGAGATCACCTTGTGGAGGCCCCACTGATCCGCCCCTTCCTGCTCTGCCACAGGAAATGTCACAACTGTGGTACCTATAAAAGGTGTAGGCGTGGGGTGGTTGGGGATGGGGTGGGTGGCTGGGCCCTTCCCTGCCTAAAAAGAAGAACCACAGACGAAAGAACAAGGAGGTAGAGCAGAAACAATCAGTCAACAACAAATGCAGTAACCCTGAAAGCTTATCCTAATGTTAGATAAAACTGTAAAACCTGTAAAGCACCACCTGTAATAATTTCAGAGAGATATACCCTGTAAAAACACTTTGCTCCAGAGAAAATAAAGCAGTAACAGAAGATATACCTTGCAAAGACAATTTGTATCAGAAGATTACAGCAGTAATCTGTTAGCACACCTGTAGGCACACCTTGTAATAATGCAGAAGAAGGTATACCAGCAACAACAATTTGAATCAGAGAAAAATAAAGCAATGAAATGTTAGCCACAAACAGTAGCAATCCCTGTGAGTAAAAATCAAAACACCACCACACAGTAAATCTGCTTAGCCAAACTAAGTCTTAATCCTTCTCCCTTGCTCTGGTAAGTTTCTCTACTCTGCCTTTCAAGCAGTCTTAGAAGGAAAGAGCTCAGGTGAAGCTAGGTGCCTTGCCAGCAAACCAAGTCTTCACCTACAAGATATCAACTAACCTGACTTTTAACCCTTCTTTCTTTTGGAAATTACTGACAGTTTGCTAGCTCCACCCCACATACACTACCTAATCCTTTGGAAGAGCTGTGGGAGGAAAAGCAATTAGCTCCTTCAATGTGAGAAGGAGACTGAAACACCTCTGAGACAACAAACCTTTTCAACAAACAAGAATAAAATAAAACACAGTGTCAAACAGTAATTTTGCTAGCCCAATGATAAAAAGTCACAAAATGTAAGCTCCACCTGTAATACAGTAATTTCAGAGAAGATATACCCTGTAAAACACTTTGCTCAGAAAAATAAAGCAGTAACAGAAGATATACCTTGCAAAAGACAATTTGAATCAGAAGATTACAGCAGTAATCTGTTAGCACACACCTGTAGGCACACCTTGTAATAATGCAGAAGAAGGTATACCAGCAACAACAATTTGAATCAGAGAAAAATAAAGCAATGAAATGTTAGCCACAAACAGTAGCAATCCCTGTGGTAAAAATCAAAACACCACCACACAGTAAATCTGCTTAGCCAAACTAAGTCTTAATCCTTCTCCCTTGCTCTGGTAAGTTTCTCTACTCTGCCTTTCAAGTCTTAGAAGGAAAGAGCTCAGGTGAAGCTAGGTGCCTTGGCCAGCAAACCAAGTCTTCTACCTACAAGATATCAACTAACCTGACTTTTTAACCCTTCTTTCTTTTGAAATTACTGACAGTTTGCCAGCTCCACCCCACATACACACCTAATCCTTTGGAAGAGCTGTGGGAGGAAAAGCAATTAGCTCCTTCAATGTGAGAAGGAGACTGAAACACCTCTGAGACAACAAACCTTTTCAACAAACAAGAATAAAATAAAACACAGTGTCAAACAGTAATTTTGCTTAGCCCAATGATAAAAAGTCACAAAATGTAAGCTCCACCTGTAATACAGTAATTTCAGAGAGATATACCCTGTAAGAAACACTTTGCTCCAGAGAAAAATAAAGCAGTAACAGAAGATATACCTTGCAAAGACAATTTGAATCAGAAGATTACAGCAGTAATCTGTTAGCACCTGTAGGCACACCTTGTAATAATGCAGAAGAAGGTATACCAGCAACAACAATTTGAATCAGAGAAAAAATAAAGCAATGAAATGTTAGCCACAAACAGTAGCAATCCCTGTGAGTAAAAAATCAAAACACCACCACACAGTAAATCTGCTTAGCCAAACTAAGTCTTAATCCTTCTCCCTTGCTCTGGTAAGTTTCTCTACTCTGCCTTTCAAGCAGTCTTAGAAGGAAAGAGCTCAGGTGAAGCTAGGTGCCTTGGCCAGCAAACCAAGTCTTCTACCTCAGAACAGGGAGGCACCCTCTGTTCTGGTGTGATATGTGATCATACACGATGGGAGAGTCTCAAAACTGGGAGGGCCACTTCCAGTCAGATCTGAACTCATGGTGAGGAATTCAACCTCAGTGTTTCCACTGGAAAGGAACTTGGTACAGTAGAATGAGGGATCAATTTTAATGATATATCTTATATGGTACACGTGGTTAATTCTGGGGTGAGTGATGTGGCAAGAAGTGAGAAGTTATGTTTGGTTGTCCTGAGTAGGGGCTGTTATTAGTAGTTGGCTTTGTTGTTTAATAAGGTGTTTAAAACTGATAAGCTCATTTATTTATTTATAAATGGTGACTGGGCAAGGCATACCGAACCAAGGCTCATTTCCAGGTGTGACCCAGAGAAAGAGGCAAATGGAAGACAGAATACAAAAGATACAATAGTTAAAAGAAGAGAGTACAATGCACAGAATGTACAGATAAGTGAATGGTATCAGTCTCATATATGCAAATGGTGCAAAAGGACCTCATAGTGCAAATAACAGGCAAATAGAGGGCAAAATATGCTCTGCTGCAAAGGCAAAAGGCCAAGTGACATAATGGAGAGGTGTTGGGGGGAAAGGGGTGAACTAGTGTAAGAGGACCAGATGGAGCATTTCTGGTGAGAGGGGAGCAAGCACTAGGCTACTTTAATCTGTTGGCGGGGAATTAAAAAAGGGAGCAGAACAGACAGAGGCCAGGAAAACAACAAGCAAAGAAAACCCTATGGATGTGGAAGAGAAAGGGTGGAAGAGATTTTGGTAATGCAGGGAACGAGGTAGGAGGGGACACAGCAGGAGGTTACATATATGAATGGGAAAGAGTGAAGTGGTCATGTAGGATGCTCATGGGGCACAGTGTGGTATAGGGCTAGCAAACGTGTTTTAGCTGAGGTCTGCAGTTCTGTTCTAGGCTTGCAGTTAGAGCATGCAGCTGTTGGGGGGATGTAGCAGTGAAGGGGATGCTCATATGGGCACAGTGTGAGCAGAATACAGTTAAAATCATGATGGCATACAGTTAGTCTGCTGAAATGTATGGGGCTATAACTCCTTGGTAAAAAGGAAAAAGTAATTTCACACCTAAATCACTTTAAATCTAAGGAAACATGCTTGTTAAGTGCAGAAGCTCTGAAATTGCAGAGAGACTAGATAGGCTTGGAAGCAGACAGCGCAGCTTAAGAAAAAAAAGGATGATCAATTCTTATTTATGTATCTCTGTCCTTGAAAGTGGACTGTATCAAAAGGGCCTTAGAACTCTGCTGGCTTTTGATTAGAGTAGTCACCACTGAAGGTCCCATGGTCGTGGTCTCAGTTTATGGCCCTAGTATAGATGCCCCAGATTCTTTTTACTACTTCAATCAGAAATCGAGGGTCTTCAATTCTCCTAATGCCATGACTTTTATCTGAGAAGACTTCAGTGTTACTCTGAAGCCCTGCCTTGACAGGAGTGTGGGGGCAGCCAGAATCTCATATCAGGACACCCTTAATTATATGATGCAGAGCACACCCTAGTGGACACCTAGTGTCTGCTGCACCAGTGGAAAGAGACTATAGATTCTTTTCTGTCCCACATGACACTTAAGGTTGAAAAGATTTCTGACTTACCTCCCCTGACTACTCTCTGCATAGTCAACTCCAATATCAAGCTCCTGATCCTCTTGGACCACATCCCTCTTTCCCTTGAGGTTATATGAAGTCTGGCATTCCCCACTTGTCCTCTTGGAAACTGGTTCCACTCCTCCTTCAGGAAAAAAATGTTTGTGTCCTGGGGCAGCAAGGAATTTGAGAACTACTTCAAAACCAGTGATGTAGGAACACTTACCTTGTTACAACACTGTAAGAAACCTTTACAGCAAAGACTGTAAGAAGCCTTTAAGGAGATCATGCAGTGTATAACTATTGGTTATGTCATCCACAGGATGAGGGAGAGGGAAGTGGAAATCAGAGACTTGGAGTCCCAGAGGAAGCAAAAAAAGGCATACAAGGTTGGTACAGTGACCTCTGCTGACAGCCTTGCTTCCCTAATGGGGCTATATTGAAATAATTACCCTTCTAGCCAACAAAGCACTGCTGGCCACACTCAGACTGCATTATAAATACTGGAAAGGAGGTGAAAAATCTGTAATGTCCTTGCTTACTGATTTTATTAGATGTAAGCATGCAGCAGGGCTCAAGGATGAAACACACGATGTGGTACAGGTTAGTACACAATGTAATTAGTACAGTCATGTGGCCCTTAGATTCATCCCTATATTCACACCTATCTCCTTCCACCAAAGAAACTGCTATGCTTTCTGTCAAAACTATGTAGACATTCACATTACCCAGATCCACCCAGCACAATTTATCTTGACTGAGTACTGATGACCTGAGATCCCTTATGAACATTATCCACCACACAGCCACACTTTGCACTCCAGCCACAATTATGGCCATTGATTTTGAAAGGTTTATGACTCTATGGAGTGTGGCTACCTCTTCCAGGTGTGCTGCAAGTGATGGAAGTGGGCCTGGGGTTTTTATCATGGGTAACGACTCCCTATGTGGTGCCATCAGTGATGGCACTTCTCAATGGGCTACTCTCTCTTTAATTCCCACTGCAAGAAAATACTATACAGGGATTCCCACTATCCCCACTGCTGCTTGGATTGGCAATCAAGCCCTCTCCATAGCACTCAGAAAGCACCTTGAAATTCTGGGCATCATCACTGGGAACTAGGAGTACTGTGCATAGTTACACATGGAAGACCTGCTAGTATTGCTATCAGATGCTCTTCAGACCTTAGGTCCCTTGCTATAACTCATGCACTAATTCTGAGAAGTCTCTGGCTTGTGCATCAACTGAAACAAGATGGGTGGAAACTGTTCTGCTTAATAAAGTATGTCTCACTTTCTCACTCTCTCTCTCTGCTTCATTTGTCTCTAGGGGACTTAGATGGTTCCTGGAGATGATGAATAAGGTGTGCAAAATCAGGAAACTTCATGTTGCAAAAATCTTCCTCAAGTTTCCTGACTTTGCACTGTGTGAGGTGCAACTTTCAGTAGTTCTCCACCAAGGGAAGTGCTTACTTTACCCAGCAAAGAGTCTGCATATTGACACTTCACTGGCAAAATCTCTGGTGAAGTATCACTGTGCATAGTCATCAACAGGCAAAGTAGCACTGTGATGGCAAAGAACTATGTTACATGTGCCACTGTTGTTTAAAAACCCATACTTTAAGATCTACCTGCCCAGGCTGGCCCAGTGGCACTGAGGGTTGAGGCACTGGATGCCACATCTCACACCACGCCAGCAACCTGGGTTCGGAAATGGATCTGCATCTTCAGGTGTCGGCAGGGGAGAGATAGGATTGAGCATCTGGAGGACTGCTCTCCTTTCCTGGGGTGGGTTGATGGGTGTGCCCAGAACAGCAGTGACCTCTGGTAGAGACCAGGGGCAGCACAGATGTCGGGCTGCAGAGATAAGGTGGGATGTCGACAGGCACCAGCGGCATTGGAGCCATGCAGATTGCCATTGCATGCCATGTTCTGAGGGGAGGAAACCAAAGGAAAAATCCCTACAATGGTGGTAGGCAATGGTGGGGATCAGTGTTGGAGCCCCATGCCCAGTGCCAGGCCCTACCAAGCCTTGTTTCCGGTCATCTTCCTCCTCCCTTCCTTCAATCAGATTAAGACTACAGTTTATGAATAGTGTGTAGCATCCCCCAGATTGTATTAATGATCGGGACCCTGTTTTTAGGGGAAACTTTATTTGTGGAGCTCCTGGGCTGCAATTTGATCCTGCAGTAGCTAGCGTTACTCTGGATTTAATAAAAAACTAAGTTTTGAAGACCAGACTATGACCGAGACTCTGCTTCTAGGGGAAACTTTCTTCATGGAGTCTGTGGTGTATGACTGATTCTGCAGTGGCTAGTATTATTCTGGATTAAAAATGTGTTTCTGAAGTTCCAAGGATCGGACTGCATTTTAGAGTTCTGGACTGATGTGGATGAAACTGCAGAGTATCTGAAAGGAGAAAATGACTATTAACTTTCATTAATCCCAGTGTGGTGAGATCTTTTTATTTAAAGCAGAGAGAGGAGCCTGTTTTGACTCCTTGTTATGTTTCTGATTGTTTTCTGTATTGAAACTTATATTAAGGAGTATGTCTTGATGCGAGAATCTTAGGGGGAGTCGCCTGGGGTGGCTGCTGCCGTTGGCTGGGTTAGGGGCAGACGACACTGATTTTGGATCTGTTGAAGAATGGGCCCAATTAACTGGTGTCTCTTAGTTTCACCGGTGGGATCCACTGCTGAGCTGATTCTATGCCGGGGGCCGTTGCTGCGGACTCAACTGGGGGCAGTGACCTCCTAGAGAGGTGATTATTTCCCCTATATTATGAAATAGAATTAACAGTGCTCCTGGCTTTGGAAGTTGTATTTATGACCTTAAAGACTCTTAGCATCCGAGAACGCTGTTTATTTTTTGGACTACTTCATTATTTGTCCGACTTTTAGTCCCAGAGAACGTCGTCTATTTCTGGACTATTTCATAATTTCCCTGTACTCTCTTTTGGTCTTTTGGTGAGAGCAGAGTCCAAGATTGAGTTTTGGTTTGGCCAGGAGAAGTGAGAGATCCCCTGGCCCCTTTTAACAAAACAAAAGTTTGATTTAGACTGAGACTTCTGATACTGCATTGAACTTGAGTACTATCAAACTGCATTGATTGGTATGGATTGAAATGGTCTGAAACTTATATGACTTAGATTGGACTGTATCTGAAACAATTTGCTTATTTATTTTAGTTAGATTCTTATTTATTTTGTGCTATTAGTGAGTTGGATGGCATTGTGATATGTAATTTGTGTGAGATGTGCCTCGTTGGAGGTGGGTGTGTATATGTGGTGATAATAATTATAGTGTGTTAGTGGGATTCATAGCTGTGGGTTTATTTATTTTAATTTTTTTGATTAAGATGTGCTGGGAGGGTGTTAAGATGGCCAGGCATTATTCTCCTACTGTGCTCCATGATCTACACCCCTTTCACTGTCCCTAATTACTGGCTGAAGTTTATATGAGATGGCATTGGGGATAGTGAGGAGGCGAGTGAGAGGTATATGGTGTGGGCACAGTGGGATGATGGAGAAGGGTGGGTGGCTAGAGGTAGTGGGGACTAGAAGATGTCCTGGGATGAAATGGGGTCAGGATAGGGGTGTTCCCTGCCTGATTCCCATACCCAAAGGCTCCACAGACTGTGGGCAGGTCCTGGGATCCTCCTTGGAAACCATTCCAACCCAGGCGCTGTTATGTAATGCCAGGTCAATTGGGAACAAGACCACTATTATAGAAGATCTTGTTGCAACATCTGACCTTGCATGCATTACCAGGCCTAGCTGGATGAAAATGCAGGCCCTATTTTGGCATCTGCTGCTCCAGCTGGGTTCTCAGTGATACACTGCCCGAGGTTGGATCATAGGGGAGAGGGTGTGGCCATTTTTTTTAAATGGAGCTGGACCTTGTGGATGTGCCAGTGGGTTACACTCGATCTTTTGAGTGTATCCTGGGAGCAGGTGTAGGGTTCAGGATTCTCCTCATCTACCGTCCACCCGGGGATGGTGGAGAATTCCTGAAGGAGTTTACGGACTTCATTATCAATGTGGCATTGGAGTTGCCCAGATGGTTAATTCTGGGTGACTTCAATGCTTGGATTGATGATGAACTTTCACAGTTTGGAAACAACTTCTTCCAACTCATGACCATGTTGGGCCTTACACAGGTGGTTACCTCTGCTACCCATAGAAGGGGTCACTCATTAGATCTTGTGTTTCTCCTGGGGATGGAGATCACGGGATTGAGGGTGGAACCAAATGGCTGGTCAGACCATCACACGATAAGATTCAGCTTCAGGGAATCCCTAATTAGGCCTGCCACTACAGAGATGGTCCAGTATTACCCTTTGAGGGAGGTTACCCCAGAAGGTCTATCGGCAGTGCTGTACCTTTTGAATTTTTCAAGTGAGTGCATGAGTCCAGGGGATCTTGTACTTGTCTACAATAAGGTGGAGGGTGATGCCCTGGACTTAATTGCTCCTGTCCGTGTTTGCCCACTCACTCTGCACCCAAGGACCCTTGCTTTGATGGGTCCCTGAAGGAGCTGAAGAGAGTGGGGTGAAGGCTAGAGATGACTTGGCGGAAATCTGGTCTTAATGCTGACAGGCTTAGGTTGATGGACCACTATGTGATCTATCAGTCAGCAGTCACCCGTAAGAAGGCAGAGTTCCTGTCCGAGGAGATTGCTGCTGCGCAGAACCGACTAGCTCAACTCTTCCGGACTTTCGACAGACTGTGCAATCCAGTCTGTCTGCAGCCAGGAAGAGATTTTTCACAAATAAAGTGTGATGAGCTTGCTCGGTTCTTTGCAGATAAGATTGCCACATTAGATAAGGTGTTGGCACAGCTCTCTCTTCAAGGGATTGTGGAAATCAGCGTGAGGTGACTAGCGCCCGGTTTGCCTGGTTTGACTTTAGCTAGCTGGAGTTCATGGACATTGTGAGGATTGTCCAGACTGTACGACCAACCAGCTGTAGTTTGGATCTGGGACCTACACCACTATTAGTGGAGTGTGTAGATGTTATCTGCCTGATCCTTGTTGAAATTGTCTGGAAGTCCTTTGAGCAGGGGGTCTTTCCTGATCCCCTCAAGGAGGTGGTCATCCGACCACTCCTTAAAAAACCCTCCCTGGACCCAGACTGCTTAGCTAACTATAGACCTGTCTCTAACCTGCACTTTGTGGGTAAGGTTATTGAAAAGGTGGTTGCTCTGCAGCTAGATGACCATCTTATAAATCACAGTGTCTATGATGCTCTCCAATCTGGGTTTAGGAAAAGACATAGCACTGAGACCACTCTTGTCTGGGTTTTAAATGATCTCCTAATTGTGCGAGATCAAAAGGCTTATACTATTCTAGTCCTTCTTGATCTCTCTGTGGCATTTAATACTGTAGACCATGGTGTGATTTTGGAGTGGCTGTGGCTTTCTACATTGGCTTTGATCTTTTCTTACAGGCAGGACACAGAGAGTTGTCACTGGAATTTATTCCTCTGATACCTTCTCCTTGTCCTGTGGGGTGCTGCAGGGCTCCATTCTGGCACCCATGTTGTTCGCAGTCTATATGCTGCCATTAGGAGAGATCATTAGGTGATACAGTGTGGGTTTTCACTGCTATGCAGATAATACCCAACTGTATCTGTCCTTTATTCCTGGACAGGATGATGTAATCTCCATGCTTAACAGCTATCTAGCCGAGATCAGAGATTGGATGAGCACTAGTTGGCTGAGGTTGAACCCAGGTAAGACTGAGGTGTTGGTTGTGGACCTTGGTCACCTTGAGGTGGGCCGTAGGGCGGGACTTCCGTCTGGCTTATGGCTTGATGGTGTCCAGTTCTTAACCTCAGACTGGCTGAGTAACCTGGGCATTATTATTGATAATGGTTTGACCCTGAAATCTCAGGTGTCTGCCGTTGTCAAATTATCCTTTTACCATCTTCGGAATATCATCTGGGTGAAACACCTGGTTCCTCAGGCTGACCTTCCTACACTGGTCCACGCCTTCATCACCTCCTGCCTTGATTACTGCAATGCCCTTTACCTAGGGCTGCCGGGGGTTGATATCCTCCGCGTGCAGCTAGTGCAGAACATGGCAGCCAGGCTTTTGACTGATACATCTAGGTCTAGTCATTTTATTTCTGTGCTGCGCTGACTTCACTGGCTGCCGGTTCAGTGGCGGATCACCTTTAAGGTTGGGTTGCTGACCTATAAAGCCCTACATGAACAGGGACCCAATACCTGCAAGATCTTTTTATTCCCTACTGTCTCTCCTGCTCATTCCGATCCACCAACGAGGGATTGCTAGAGATTCCCAGGGTCCAGTAAAAGACATCTGGGGCACGTGCATTCTCTTATGCTGCCCCCTCCCTGTGGAATTCTTTACCTCATCAGATAAGAGAATGCCTGACTGTCTCAAGTTTTAAATCGGAGCTTAAAACATATTTGTTTTTTAAAGCTTATCCTGAAGGATTTTAAATATGATTGTTTATTTAATCTAATTGTATGTTTTAATATGTTTGTACAGTGCTTTGGCTTTGAAAAGTGCTTTAAAAATAAAGTTTTACTTTGCTTTACTTTACTTTACTTACTCTCTGGCCACTCCACTAGATTTGCAGATAGAGCACCGGAGGATTTGGTGGTCCCACCCCATGGGGCTCAGAGCTGGGGGGGTCATGCAGTCAGATGAGTTTGGGGGGTGGGAAGCATACCGGGAGTAAGTGGCTCAGGGGCTTCAGGTGGGCAGCAGAGATCCAGTCGAGCATCTCCACCTGAGAAAGGTCTTCACAGGTGGGTGAATAAATAAAGTATGCAAAAATAAAAAAAGATCTACCTACTCCACAATGTGTAACCATTCCCCACCCCAGCCAATCTCCCTAACATATAAACATGATGTACTTCTACCCTGGCACCTGCTGGAACCTACCTCCATCTAACCACCCACCAGTCCTGCTGAATTTCCAAATAAAAAAAAATTCCAGTAGTGCTGCCAAATCCCTTCCCCTCTCCAGAAAAAAAATCAAATAACTCCCCCCCAGGCCATGAAAAACCCCTAACCCCTATTGTAGGAGACAACCCCACTCTACCTACTTCAAGCACCTACCTTCCCTCCTCCCCCAATCCCTCAAAGTTAAATGATATGTTGGAGAAATATAAAAATGAAGAGTCAAGTTTCTCAGAGGAGTGGTCTGCTCTCTTCACAAACCTTCATTACATGAATCAATGATGTCATCCTGTGTGAATGCCTGATTGGCTAAACTGTGAACTAATTTGCTGAGGATGGATGTAGATGTTAGTAGGTGACAGGGTTGGGAAATTATGTTTACATGTCTGACAAGTGGGCAGAGTTGGAAGATGGTTACATAGTGAGCAGTGAACAGGCAGATCTCAAAAAATTAAAAAATAAACATATTTGTTGAGTGAAGTTTGGGGCATAGTAGGAAACTTAACTCAAAGTTCTTGACTTTGCACCAACTTCACCAAAGAAGTTTAAATGTGCTGCATCTCTAGGGATAACCTATGAAGATATCAAAATATACTGTACAGGGAAATTCCCTAAGTATGATCCCTAAATCCAGTACCTTTCCTGGCTCACCTCTGGACAGTGTGTAACAGATGAAAAATGCTATGCCTTT
Organism: Neoceratodus forsteri; assembly: GCA_016271365.2. NCBI lineage: Eukaryota > Metazoa > Chordata > Ceratodontiformes > Ceratodontidae > Neoceratodus > Neoceratodus forsteri. The sequence continues at coordinate 1,214,580,430 of CM057453.1, read as the reverse complement.
TATTAACAGGAAAAGTGGAAGTCATCAAACTTATCACATCACCTAAACTCTTCCACTCTCAGTATAACCGACTGATAGAAATCGTATCCTCAAGGTTCAGTAAAATTGCTTTCTTTGTTAACTTTCTGTGGCAAGGCAAACTTCCCTGCTGTAACCAGATAAATTCATGAGGGACTGGGGCTGCCTTGGATGCAAGATTACCATATGTCATTTTTGGAGGCTCAGACACTGCAGTGGTTCCCTTGCTTAGACCCACAACAGCTGTTCTGGCAGGGGAAGGAGATAGCATCAGCAGAAGGTATGTTCCTTATGTTCTACCTGTATGCATCCTTTCCGTCACAGTTGAGATTGCACCCCACCATGGCACACTCAGTCAAGAGTTGGAACAAACTTAGCAAGATTATTGGAGGCCCCCTGATCCTACTTTTATATGCACCTCTCTTGGGGAATCCTGAGGTCAAAATAGGTTTGGAGACAATATTTTGGAAACATTGGACCACCAAGGGTCTCTATTCTGTTGCAGATCTCTGCCTAGCATGATCCCCATGCTTGGACTCCTTTAAATCTGTTAAAGTTAAATTTAACATCCTGTTAAAGAACTTCTGTACGTATCTTCAGTCATATAGCCTTCTCTTCCCCTTACTGGGGGTATTATAACAGTTCTCCTCATGGAAGGATTCTGTATCACACTAAGCTGGATTTGCTTCCATAAGGCACATCTGGAAATATTTATCATAAGATAAGGCACGCTCTCCCAGACTAGATAATTAGAGCCTATCTTGAGTGACATGAAGTGCTCAGTATTGATCTATCAGCCCAGGAATGGGAGTATTGCTGGCACAGGGCACACACAGTGTGTCTGGAATACCATAGCCACCTTATTCAGAACAATATTTTACAATACTAGTATAGAACCCTCGTGGTTTAATGTTCTTGGGGTGGCAGGAACATGATAACTGTTAGTGGTGTGGGCTCCCAGGTGCATCTCTTTTTTTAAATTGATTATGCTTTATTTAATTTTTTTTAAATACTGAACAATCACATCAACAAACTGCAAGAACAATACAATAACAACAACAAAAATTCAACCAGCCAAATATAACAACAATAATCCAAACTTAAGGTTTCCCATCCCCCCTTCCATAGAAATATAGAAACATAGAAGTTGATGGCAGATAAGGACCACAAGGCCCATCCAGTCTGCCCATTTCTTTTTCTACCTTATAAATGTGCCATTGGCCTTTGCTCTGTCAAAGGCCTATCTATTCATACTCATCTGTATTGCTCCCTTATGCCTATCCCATGCCTGTTGGAAGCCCTGCACTGTTTTCACATCCACCACTTCCTGAGGTAGGCCATTCCATGTATCCACCACCCTTTCTGTGAAAAAGAACTTCCTCACATTACCCCTTAATCAGCCTCCCTCTAATCTCATGCTGTGTCCTCTTGTCCTACTATTTTTCTTATATTGCAATGTTAGACTCTTTCACCTTGTTAATGCCCTTAAGGTGTTTGAACATTTTGATCATATCACCTCTCTCCCTCCTTTGCTCTAGGGTATACATATTGAGCTTTGTTAATCTGTCCTCTTATGTTTTCTGATGCAGTCCCTGCACCATTTTGGGTGCCCCGTCTCTGGACTGCCTCAATTTGGTTAATGTCCTTGGCACCCAGTGAACAACTACCTAAGATTGGAGATTTAGGAGGCAATAACAAAAATAAGAAAAGTGAGGACTATGTAGAGAAGGGGTGCCCCTTTACAATGGCATCTGAACTGATAATAAAGCATAGAGGGGGTTTCCACCTAAGAGTGGAACAACTCCACCGTGCCTTGTGTATATATTTCTCTACCAACAATGTATGAAGGATCTCCTGATGCCATTCTTTATAAGACAGTGTGGAATCATCCAACCAAAGCCACAATATAATCAACTTAGCTGTAACAGCTATCAATGCCATGTACTGCATGCCTTTCGAGAGCTGAAAAGACCTGCTGGATAAAGGCCAACCAAGCACACCTCAGGTGAAAAATTGGAATCCAATCCCAGGAAAGGGTCCAAAGAAACTTTAATAGTGTTCCAAAAAGAAGATACCTTTATGCAATCTCAGAGCAGGTGCTTGAGATGTCCTTCAGCCATTCCACATCTAATACAATTTGATGAGGGTAGCCACCCCATTTTATGCAATCACAGATTGGTATAGTATAAATTCTGTAAAATCTGGAATTGAATTAAATGATACCTTACCTGTTTAGCAAATTTATAGAGATGCCACCACACTGTTTGCCAGAGCTTCGGATCTGCAGGAATGGCCAGGGCCTGCTGCCGATAATAACAGATCCCTGTAGGACTATTTGAATCTTGAGCTTGGAAAAACCCATAGAGTTTCAATACCCAGTAGGGCTGCTTGACAATAGAAACTAGGGATTGAACATTCAGGGAATCAGGGCTAGCCCAAGGAGTGTGGCCCAAGTAAGAAAGAATTGCTTATTTCAGCTGAAAATACTTAAAATTAAAGACTTGGGGCAAAGAAAAATGTTCCACAAGGACTGAAAGTGAGAGATGTCTACCCTCCTCCAATAGACCATTAATGTAAATATCTCGGAGTTGAGGACAAAAAGCGAGTGGGATTGGACGATGAGTGATATGAATACTAGGGTTACCCAAAACAGGCTGAGTCAGGGCTTTTGACCATTCAAAGCACATGTAGGTACATATCTGTCGTAAGGCTTTTAAAGACCAAAAAAGTGGCAGGGCCTTAAGCTGAGTAGGTAGGTCAGATGGCTTAAGATAATGCAGACTACTTAACTGGATACCAGCATGCTAACAAAGGCCCTTTTCAATGAGTAGCCAGAGCAGGACATACACAGCCTTCTCTTCTGCCTGTCAAACTCAGTCCCATTAGAAAAGCAATAATATAGAAATATTATAGAAATAATATAGAAAAAAAAATTAGAAGGCCATGCCTCCCTGGTCCCTCAGGATTGTAAGCTTAGATAGGACCATCAGACAGCTTTCCTCTTCTACAAAAAAAATATTAATGAGCTGCTGAAGGCAGGAAAACCATAACCTGGGAAGATAAGAACATAACATACCCGAGAGGATATAAAATTCATGGGAGAATGTTAATTTTGACTAAACTAACTCTCCCTCAGAGGGAGATAAGCAGGGATGCCCATCACTTTAAATTCATTTTAATCTGCTACAAAAAGGGAGTAAAACATTCTTTAATTAAAGCTGAGGGGAATCTAGTGAGATGTATGCCTTAATAAGTTAACACTTTAAGCTTACAGGTTAACCCCAAGTTAAAATCTCCTGCTTATAAGCATAAGAATTTAGAGAGAAGACCTTAGTTTTCTCTAAGTTTAATTTATATCCAGAGATAGCAGAGAAGTGCTGAATCTCGTAAAAGGCAGCCAGAATAGAAGTGGAGGTCTCCTCAATGTGCAGTAAGAGATCATTTGCATATACAGACAGTTTACAATGGAATCCTCCAACCGCTATTCCTCGTATTGCCTGGTTAGTCTGAATATGATGAATTAAAGGTTCTAGATATAAATTGAAAAGGAACAGTGACAGCAGACATCCCTGCCTAGTCCCACACTGCAAGGAGAAGGGGGCAGACAGAACACCATTACACCAAATTTGTGCCATTGGATTACTGTATAGCACTATAAGCCAAGTAATAAACTCTGGGGAAGGGGACCGAATTTCTCTAAAACTAAAAACAAGAAGTGCCAAGAGACACAGTCAAAGGCCTTTTCTGCATCCAGCAAGACTGGGACCGCAGGGGGTTCTACCCTTTCTGGACACAGACATTAGGTAGTGAAGTTTACCGAGATGGTCACTAGAAACACGACCAGCTATAAAACCTACCTGCATTGGGCTTACCAACTCATCCCATACTGCCTGAAGACGGTTGGCTAAAATTATGGTCAAAATTTTAATATCGGAATTAAGTAATGAAATTTGGCCTGTAACTACTTGGGGATATTTCATCCTTTCTAGTCTTCCATAAGAGGGTAATCCATGTCTGAGTAAAAGTAAAGACAGTTAGGTCAGACATAAATAAATAGTTAAACAGGTGGGTTAAGGAGGGGGCTAAGTCATCTATCAGGACCTTATAGAAATTGTTGGTAAATCCATCTGGGCTGGGGGCTTTGTCTAGTGAAAGTTGCTGTATAGCTCGGCAGACCTCTTGTAATGCAATCGGCCTCTTAAAGGAATCTAGCTGTTGTTGGGTCAACATCAGAAGCTGCAGGGGATCTAGGTACTTTTTAATCTGATCAGGAGGAATAATATCGTGAGACTCTTGCTGATACAGAGTACTACAGTACATCCCAAAAACTTCAGCAATTGCAAGGGGCTGTGTCGCTACATCATTATCATCACTAGCCTGGATACGAGGGATAATCTTGGAGGACTCCAATTGTTGGAGATGGAGAGCTAACAATTTACTGACCCACACCCTGGATTCTAAATACTGGGTTTTTGTGCATGTCAAAGCTAATTCCACCTTCTCTGCTGGAAGGCTAGCATACCGTGCTCAGAGGGAATTAAGATGCAACCAATCAGAAAGCATGTGTTCAAAGATAAGTGGGTCTGTATCTGCCAGATACCTTATAACAGTTGGTTTAACTGGGCATTTCAGGCCCGATTTCATGTCAAAGTCAGTCAGATGCATTCCCCACAGGTTGCTCATTTGGCCACTCTCCACAGTACATCTAAGGCCGACATGGAAAGGTCATTAACTGAAAAAAGGTGCATATATAATCTTGTATGATCTGCAGTGGGGTAGGGTCTCACAGAAGTTAAGAGATGAGATGCCATACTCTCTCCCAGTCCACTTATGCCTGGACTGAGTTAGTCATGGTGACCACCATATGGTCCAAAATAACCAAAGGTTGGCTATCACAGGAAATTTGGTTAGGAAGTGATTCTTGACTAATAAGAAAATAGTGCAATCTGGAAAGTGACCCATGGGGAGCGGAATAAAACATGTAATGCCTGTTCAAGGGATGGAGGAGACACCATGGGTCAATCAGAGGAAGTGTATCAAACAACTCTATCAAACTACACTGCCCAGGGGATAGGCCTTTATGATAGGGACCAGACCGGTCCAAATATGGCTGGTATGCTAAATTCCAGTCCCCTCTGAGAACTACCAGGCACGTGGGCAAATGGAGTGAAATGTGCAGCTAAATCTTCAAAAAAGGCCAGTGAGTCCACATTGGGGCCATATACTGACCCAAGTAATACTTCTGCTAATACCAGCTGGCCATGTACAAAAATGTACCTACACTGCAGGTCCCACAATAATTCTTGGATGAGCTAGAAGAACAACCGGTGCGCCAGAAGGACGGCTCACCCCCTCTTTTGTTACTATTGAAGGTGCCGTAGACCTGACCTACACATTTCCTGAAAACAAAAAAAAATCTTTGCACAGGTGTATTTCCTGCAAAAAAAGCAATTCCTTCTTGTAATTTTTTAAGAAGATGCAAGGCTATATAGCTTTTGTGCTTTTTCTGGGCTCCCTTTTTATTCCATGTGACAAAAGTATAAATACTACTCATCACTAAATCTGCCAATAATTGAACAAGGTAAGGACGACAACAAGCCACAGAAATAGGAAGAAAATTATAATTGTAACAGTGGCCATCCTGAAAGTCTGAGCACGCTCAGGGCCCACCCCCCATCTAATCAAAAACTACCACCAATAACACCCCCAAAAATAAAAACAAACATACTCTCACCCATACTCCCCATATAACCCTCAGGTAGTAGAAATCTGAAAAACAGATTGCACAAAAAATTATCCCCAACAGCTTAAAAAAAACCTCATAAAACAATACCCAACTGGAATAACCCTTATTAAATCTTACCAACCCCGGTCCAACTGACCGTACCTCCAGAATGCCCTGGTCTCTGATGTTAATCACCACCTTCTTGACTGGAACCTGCCTGCTCCTTCCCCCCATAATTTATATCAATATAAGTGCTAACTCCATCTGTACACAGCTATGAATCATAAAGTAGTTAATAACTAATATGATAAACAGTCCTAGAAATGGCAGTCCAGGGACCAGGTATCTATCCAGTAAAGATAACCCTAACAACAGAACACAAAAAGTAACAGCTGCAAGCACAGTATTGAACTGGACTATCATCTTCCCAAATGAAAAAGGCAAAGTTCTTATAGTGTATGGTAGAATGTTGTTATGGATAGAAATCCATAACTAGAATGGAGTTGTTATCCTGCAGTAGCTATCTCATCACAGCTGTTATGCTGCACTAGCTATGTCACTACTGCAGCATAACAACTTGGAATGCTGCCACATAGTTGCTTTCCTCAATCCAGTCAAGTTGGAAGTTGCTGTTTTTTGTAACTTGAACTTGCAGAAACATCTGCAACACACTGTGTCAGTTAAAAAACAGAAAATGTTGAAATTACTATTCTCTGTTGCCTTCTTCAGCTTTTTTTGTGTGATTTTCTATGCTGTTACTGCCCATACACTACAAAAGATTGAGTATGAGCAGTCGTACACAAACAAGAAAATTCATGTATCTTGAGGTTCCCTTGGTAACAGAGTACCTCTTGAGCTGCGCTCTTGAGGTCATCTGCTACCAAGGAAACCTCTCGATACAAGAATATCCTTGTTATATAAGACTGCTCATACACAATCCTCTATATGGCTGATAGAAAAGCATACTTTGTATCTGAAATATGTAGGCCATAAATAGCAAATTTAGAATCAAAAGCATATAAAAGTGGGCATTAAATAAAAACATCTACCCAGCTGGCAGTCCTATGATATAACAATAACACAGATCCATTTCAGACCTGAAACAATCATAAAATATTCAGCACTGATACATGCCCTCGATTTGAACTACAAAGAACCCGTGTTTAATGAATATGTTCCATTTAGTCATAGCAACTGTGTGTAGTCAAACTGAGACCCGGATAGTTGTGATATCTGTTCGTATTCATCACCAGGCTAGCAAAAAGTGCAGTCCATCCTATGCACAGAAATAATACTTTAATAACAGATGTACAGTTTGCAGAGAACCTCAGACTGCTACCTTGGAAACAAAGCCCATCCATCTTCAATATGGGGAATCCAACTGGACATCATAAAATCTCCTTAAAACAGTACCACCACTCCAGAAAGTAGGTTGTAATCCAGTGAATAAAACCAATATGCATCCTCCTGGCTTGTAAGCATTAATCAAGTCTAGCAAATAGGGAGCAATTAAAACACAAGGATGTTAATGGGACACTTAACCATCTGCACCCTTAAAAGTTTTACTTTTGCAGAATACTCAAGGCAGATAAAGCTCAAAATATCTCAGGAACTTCAGGAGGGCTTAAAAAGGTTGAGAAAGATATTTTTAAACTCCATTGCTGCTTGCTCCGCTGAGTCAAAGCTCCACCAGGCTCCACCGTGGGAGGCTTGCAAAGTGGCTAGGTATGTCATTGTGACACTAATGCCTGCCTCAATCAACTTTGTGACCAGCGGATTAAAAGCTAAAAATTTTTGCCTAACAGTTGCAGGAAGATCCTGGACTACTCTCAGACATACCCCTTACCAGGTCACCTCTTTCAATTCTTGCACCTTTGTGAGCAGATGTTGGTGGTTGAAATAATTAAGAAATTTAAAATTAATGGATGAGGAGGCAAGCCTTCTGCCAGCATTAGTCAGAGCAAGCAATGAGCTCTTTTGATGACATAGGATGGGCTGTTGGGGAAGGTTCTGCAGGTTTCTCACACCGTTTTTGAACAAACAAAAGTACATTGGGACACTCCACCTCTTCAGGAAGTCCGAGGATAATCACATTATTTCTCCAGCTTCAGCCCTCGAGATCCTTGAGATGAGCTTCCAGTTGATAAACTTTCTGTCTGAGTGAGGTTATCTCCAGCTCAATTCTCTGCCACCAGTCCTGTAAGGAACTGGTACCCCCTTCATTGTCCCTGACTCGTCTTGATAAAGAATCCATAGACTAGTAAAGACCTTTGATCTTGTCAGTTAACACCTGCAGAGTATCTTTCAGGGTGCTAAATTCTTGGAAAAATCAATTCTCCATGAGAACAGCCAGAGAAGGATTACTTCAAACAGCAGTTGCAGTCTGGGCCTTGGATCACTTTGAGGCCTTATCACTCTCTGGAGTGGCTCGTGGAGTGTGGCGTGGTGGGGCAATTTTCATGTCTGCATCCATTTTTTCCTGAAATTCTGTCAGTACTGAGAAGTTCTAAAATGGAGTAGATCCAGTAATAACAAGCTGCCAAATCTAGTAAGTTAAAGCAGGAAAATAAATGAAATATTGTAATGAGAGGGCAGGAGAGATCGAGAAAGCTGCCAGCCCGAGCAGCACATCACATGATTCTATTCCCAGGTGCTTCTCTTTCTCATATATCTATGGCTTTTTCCAACTCTACAGACCTTCTGGAAGGGGATACAATAATTATGCCTTGAGGTATTTGGGAACAGCATGCAAATGGATGTCACTGTACCCCTACTGGGCCATGCCACTGGATGCACCCAGAATGCTTTCAAATTTAACTGGGTGGTGGCAGTAAGCACTGAGGCTAAATGCCTCATTTTTCATAGGTGGAGTACTACTGACAACCACACTGTGGAGGAGTGGAGGCAGGATGTAGTCCAGCTAGCTACCATATGCACTGCATTTGGGCTTGTTGTGTGTGGTTTGCAGCTCACACCATAAGCAGATATCATGAAGTATGGGAACCATATCTTGTCTCAACCCTGTGCTCATTCCCTACTACCCAGTAGAATCTGAATAGGATTAATATCCCTCTGATAGACCTTCAGAGTCAGTAATCTGCCAAGCACAATTTCCTTTGCAGCTCTTCCACCCTTCTTACCTTGCAGATAGCTGAGTCCACCAGTTGGACTTGAACTTTACTCTTCTCAGCCAGCACCACATACACTGGTTGCTAGCCTGTTGGAGGTTGGTCTTACTCATTCACATCCCCCTACTTCTGGGGTTACTGTGTCACTGCGGGTGCTGTATGGACAATTGTATCCTTCATGAAGGATGGCATCTTGTAACACAGGAGTGGGTGGGTAAGACCAAATTACTATCATTCCCTATTTTCTTTGGAGTTGATGTGTGTACAGAGCTGGTTAGAAATTTAGAATGAGTATCTACACTATGTGCTGTATGGTATTCCATGATGTTATGTGGGTGCACAGGTTGTGATCTATATGTGGTATTGTATTGTATGCTTTTTGTGAAAATTCAATGAAATGATTAGTTACAAAAACACATATTTTATTTTGTGAAAAGTAGCTAGTGAACAGTAATCATTCCCACCTGCCAATCATGTCTTTCCAGTATTTTAAACATCTGAAGAATTCCTCTGGCAGAATGTTCTCCCCTTCAGCACAACAGAAGACCTTATATGGAGCTAAAGTCTTAAATCTATCTGCAGCAGGGTAAAGTAATCAGTGGAGCTTGTACCGGCAAAGTGGCAAGGATAGAAGGGAACTTCATAATGGTCATCGGAGAAGCACCTAGAATTAAAACTGTGAATATTGCTTCATTGTTTTAATGTGTTTATGTATAAAAGTAGATGATCATGAGAGGAAAGAATGTTGCTTTATATATTAGTTTTTACAGTTTAAAGGGTTTTAACTTTTTAATGCCTTTTTGAATGCTTTCAGTAAGTGAAGGTGGCAGCCAGCCCAGGTGAGATGTTGTTTGTCGATTTGTGAGCTTTGAGGAATATTCATTAATAGTTCATTACATCCATCAAACTTCTCCAGCTGTTCCTTAACTAAGTTCATGCACTGTTCTTCAATTCAAACTTCCTGAAGTTGCTGAAATGTTGAAGGACCATGATGAACTGAAACAAACATCAATTGGCATACAGTAACTACTTTGCATATTGGAATACACAGTTTCCTACTCTAAAAGTTATACTGCAAATCATCACAACTGGAATTTTTTTAGATTACAAGTGGAACATATCTATTTTATAGGACAATTAACTATCTTAGTACCCCATCAAGGATTAACATTTACACTAACTACATTTTAAAAGACTTTCAGATGTTGATGATATAAACAGCAATTGGGATTTTCTGTTTATGAAAGAAATGCAAGCAGTAATTCCATTTGATGGAAAAACAATGAAAACACATGAAAATATAAAGTAAGTTACTAATTCTAAAATGCAAGACAAAAAGGTTTTGCACCAGGTCGGTGGTGCTCCGGCTAAAAATGATGAATACAAAACAAAACACAAAGGCTGAGCAGTCACCACCTCAAATTACACAGACACCAGAGATTTGAGCAAAAAATATACTTTATTTCATACAAAACGCCTGCCATATTTCAGATCATCCAGATAAAGGATTCAAAAAATAAAGTATATTTTTGGCTCAAATCTCCAGTGTCTGCATAATTTGAGGTGGTGAGTGCAGCCTTTCTGTTTTGTATAATTCTGGAATGCATTGTAAGAAAACCCCTTTATTAGAAAATGTTGAGTTTGTTAAAAAACTACTGTCATGGTAAATTATGTGGGCTGTGTGATAAAACAACTAAGGGCTGAATAAGTCTGCTTCTGTTTTCTACTGAGTACAACAATCTTTTGAGGATATGGTCTTAAATAGTGTTGCCTGATGAATTAACAAATATAAGAGAAGGATATTTCTGGTCACCAAATACTGTATATGGATGGATTGTATCCATAACAATTCAATTGAGGAATTTCATGAACATTTATGGACCTTTTGAACCTTTAAGTTCAACAATGTTCATGGACATAGTTTGCCCATTTGTTATTCTTGCACAATTCATAAACATTCATGAACATGCTTGTTGAACTTTCGTGCACATTCTGGGACTCACTTAATGCTCTCCCTTACAGAAAAAATTATATGAAATGTTTTCATGTTGCACACATAAAACTACCCAAGTGATATGCATGCTGCAAGTATGATTTAAATGTTAAATTGGAACCGATTGCATGCATATATTATGCGTGCAGCAAGAAAGTCTGGAAACCATGATTTTTATATTAAATTGAGAAAGACTGCATCCATGTGGCATGCATGCAAAAAGCAAGTGATCACTGATAACTGCACACATAAAAGTTAAGTGACTTGCTCAGGATCGCACCATGCAAAAGTGGGGGTTGATGAGATTCAAACCCAGGTCATTATGCCTCCAAGTCTCCTGGCTTGCAGTTCTGTGCCTTTATCTACTAAGCCACACTGTCTGCATACATATGGCTCACTTGTACTTCAATACATACTGTATCTGAATACATCTGCACACATGCGGCATGCTTGTAGCCACTGTTATGCTTTGCAGTTTTCTTCTCTCCCTCATCTCATTTTCACAGTTGAACTGTAACACACATACCAATGTAAACAAATGCTTCCACGTAAAACAGACTTTAAGGTGCAAACATAAAAGTAGCAATAACTCAACACACACACACATCCACATGGCCAGTCCACCCCCCCCCATGCACACACACTGTAGTGGGCAAGGTCATGCTACTACAGACAACCCACCAAGTATAGATATAACTAAAAAGTATCTTACTTGAGTACTAGGGAGCCAGAATCAGGAGTCTTTAAGAGATGATGTCCATGGATCATAGTGCTGGGGTCATACCCCTGTGAAATGAATGGAGTTATTTTCTATTACTATTTTATACGTTATGATGGTGAGTTGGAGAATAATGAAGGCCACTGTTCTACTAACAAGGCCCTTATTAGTCAAGCGGTGGCCTTCATTAATCTCCAACTCTCCATCAATAATGTATAAAATAGTAATAAAAATTACCTGCATTCATTTCAATGGTGCACACCCCCGCAGCCTCCTTTGCACTTGGTCATAGTGTACCTGAGCATGAGGATATGTGTGGAGGTCAGCTTCACTGGGGTGGGGGGGATAAGCCTGACTATAGTGGGACTCCAATAGTCTGTGCATGCCATACCACTCAACTGTCCATGAATGCAAGAGACCACTCTAGAATGTCTGTAACATCTCCAAAAGGTACAACTTCTTTGTTTTGACAGAAAAGTGATATGCAAATCAGGTAAAATTAAAATGTATAAGATTCATCTGTATATACCGCAGAGCAGTGCATCAAGTTTGGGCTTAAACCCACCCAGTTTCTAGCCAATTTTTTTGCTGCCTGAAGTTCTGCCCCCACCAAAAGAACTTTGTTCTGATTTTTCTCCCTGACTCCATTCCATTCAATACCCATCCCCTATGGGTCATGAAGCCACTCAAAGGTGAAGAAACATGAAAAACACATCAATATTTCAGTCTGTCCTCCTTCCCCAATCCCCCTGTAAAAACAATTATTTACATTTACTTACCCTGCCATATGGCCAGAACCTGCAGCCTGGTATAGTGTGCCACCAGCCCAGTTTTCAGTCTGCTCCCCCCTCTCTCTTTCTGCCAGAAGCTAGATGCTAGAACTGACCATCACAGGTCCCCAGTGTGGACCACACCCAAGTCACCTCACCAACCGAACCCACCCAACCTGGATTGCTTGCTTCTTGCTTGGTTGCTGCTGTGGCTGCTGCCGCACTGCACTAACCAAGGCCTATGAAGGCCACCCATACCACTGTCACCACTGTTGCTAAGCCTAGCTTGCTGCGATGGGGGTCTGTGCTATTTTTTTTTTGCAAGGCAAGCTTAGAAGAGTAAGTAGGTAGCCTAGTCTTGAGTTAGCTTCTAGCTCACTCTCTGCCCCTTCAGCCACCAGAGGAGATGGAGACTCACTAAGAGTACAGTAGAACAAGAAAAATATGCTGCCACAACACTGCTGTTGAGAGTTCAGTGCTCACTGAATCCTTCAAGCTGAAGTGTGCAGTCTGTCTACTCTGTGGTGGGAAAGACAGCGTCACACCTGCAAGGCTCTTGCGCTCTTTCTTGGATGGAGCTCATCCACATCACATGTGATTGTGCTGCGCTACTAGGTGGAGAGAGTGGACAACACAATACAGACACAGTTGAGTTTGGAGAGTACCTGCAGCGTGAGCATACAGAGGCCAGGTGGGCACTTATTGTGCAAAAGATTATATCCAAATTTAAAGCCATTATTGACACACCACAAGAATAACCTAGGCACAAATATGCTGGGGGACTTCACCCCTCTGCCCTACCTAAATGGCACCCCTGCTTAATGGTGGAAATTCATTCTCAAGTTCAAATACAATGGTTTCCGCTGTGTTCTGAGGTACTGTATCTCCATGTTTCATGATGTGTACTGATCATCATATGGGTTAGTGTACCTCATTGTCCCTCATTTTGAGTGTCCATGTCCCTCATTTCAGTAACAAAATGTGAGGTCTGGTGCATGCTTCCAAGACCCTACTCAGCACAGAGAGTGTTGAGCATGGCTATAGTGTATATGCTCTATACAGAATGACAAAGGGGACGTAAGTGAGATGAAACAGTCACAGAGAAACATGTTTGTAGCACTAAATATGCATAAGGGAGTTGCATGGTCCAAAACAAAAAGCATAGTCTTCACAAAACAGAGGCCCCTCTTCATACATCTGGAATGGGGGATGCTGACTGGCTATATCCTAAGCATTTAATGCAGTGAGCAAACAATACTTTACAAATGAATGGCGATTTAATGACAAAAATCAAAAGTCATTAAACAACTTGCAAAAGGACCAGAATTAATGAGCTTACCTAATTTTTAAGGGAATTCAAATAAACATATATATTAATGACTCTAATTGCTAGCAGTAGTAAAATAAATAGAAACTGATGTTTTTTAGAAGACAGTTGCACCAGCTTAGCTGCTGCATGCATGACAAGCATGCAGCACGTGAACCTGATGTGATGTTTAAATGATGTTCACATCAGCTGAACTGCTGCACTCATGTTAAGCGTGCAACATGTGAACATACAGTAATTTTTAGAAGATGTTCACACCAGCTTACCTGCTGCACACATGTCAATCTTGCAGAATGTGAACCTGATTTGCTTTTTAGACCTGGTTCACTTAGGATCCCTTTGTGTATGTGAACCGCATGCAAACATTGCACAATTAAGCATGTGGCATGCATACTGCATGTACACAGCACACCTATATTTCTGTAAGGGCTGTTTATGAATACTTCATGGATGTTCAAGAAGAGTTCATTGTCACTTCACCTGAAGGGCAATCAGGAATGAGTAAAGTGGCCCATGAATTCTGTATATGATTTGCCCAAATTCCAAATCTCACTTGTTGAACTTGTTCCAACCTGTGCATTTCTGGACAATTAACTTATGGTTATCAGAACCTATTTAGCCAACCAGGAAGCAGAAAATGTCCAACCAATCTTATAAGTGTACTCAAACTACCAGTAACGTTTCAATTATGTGTCCTAAATAAGTATTTAATAAATGTGTAGGAAACCAGCTATTGTCAGTTAACAAGATCAGTCAGCTCTGCACTCGCTTCCATTGACTGGGCCCCCTCTCCACTGTCATTTCTGTCAACCAAGCACTTGATTATTTTGAGGATAAATTCATTGCCACCTGGAATGCCTTTGCTCCTGTCAGATGGACCAGAGTCAATGGGCTTCATCTCCCCTGATCACCCCTGAACTACTGGCCTGCTTCAGGGAGCATGATCAGGCCTGGAGAAAACACAAATCTACTAAACATCCAAATGACTATGCCAAGTACAGAATGCTATGCAATTCATGTACTAAAGCTACTAGACTGGCTAAGTCTGATTATTTCAACTCCTTATTCCTGACTGACACTAACTCTCCATCTAAATTCTGGAGGGTAGTTCATGCCCTATTCTCTCCCCCTCTCACCCTTCCCCTCCAGTTCTGAAAATAAATAACTCCCTAGTTTCTGACCCTGGCTCCATGGCCAATGAATTTAATACCTGCTACACCTTGTGCACCACATCTATTCTAAATTTCCTCTCCCCATTGCCACCTACTATCTTTAGCCCTTCGCCTCAGCCAGTGCCTACCCCTCTCCCATGTTCCTTGTCTGCTATCTCCTCTGATGAAGCTCTTAATGCTCTCTTATCCCCTAACTCCTCTAAAGGCTCCTCAGCAGATGAGCTCGATCCTAAGCTTTTCTACCTTTCTGCTCCTGCAATCGCTTATCCTGTCTCCCTAATCTTTAACCTGTCCTTTATTTCTGCCCAAGTAACCTCATCCTGGAAACATGCTGTAGTCCTTCCTCTCCCCAAGGGTGGTGACACATCCACTCCTGGTAACTATCACCCCATTTCCCTCCTTCCTACCCTTGCCCTTGCCAAAGTTCAAGAACATTTAGTTCTCTGTTAGCTATCACACTTCCTCTCTGATTCTTCCTTCTTCACCCCTTCCAATCTGGTTTTTGGAAGAACCACTCAACAACCACCTTTCTCCTCAGGCTTACTGACTCCATCCTTTCAGGGATGGATGATGGCCTGATCACCTCGGCCATCTTTGTCAACCTGGCCAAAGCTTTTGCCACTGTTTCCCATCCCCTGCTTCTTGATTCACTCTTCTCAGCTGGCCTTGCTCCATCAGCCACCAACTGGTTTAAATCCTACCTCATTAGCAGGACCCAGTCGGTGAGAATCCTTGATTCCATCTCCCCTCCACTCCCCATCAAGACTTGGTGTCCCTCAGGGCTCAGTGCTTGGTCCCCTACTCTTCTCCATTTTCCTTAATGATCTTCCCACAGCCTGCCCATCCTCTTCTATCCACATGTACACTAACGATACTGTTTTGTACAGTTCCAGCAAAAACTGTGCTGCTGTGCAAACCAGCTTACAGCATGACTTCAACCAAGTTCAGGTCTGGTTTGCTTCTCACCAGCTTTTTCTAAACACCAAGAAGACAGTCTTAATGACCATTGGCACCAGGCAGAGACTCTCTAGGCTCCCAGCCCTACCCACCTTCCACACCCTTGATGGGACCATCTTGGAGGACACCTTACTCATTTAGATATTTGGGAGTTTGGCTGGACCAGCACCTCAACTTCTCTGTGCATATTGATGCTATCCTGAAGAAACTGCACTCCAAACTTGGTGCTCAGTACAGGAATCGTAGTTGCATCCTGCTGACCGCAAGGCGTTAAATTGTCCAGAAGATGATACTCCTCATCTTTGACTACTGTGTCGTAGTCTATGGTGCTGCTCTCAGATCTTCCCTGATCAAGTTGGACACTCTCTTTAACTCTTTAGCAAGCAGCAACGGAGTTTAAAAATGTCTTTCTCACTCTCTTTAACTCCTTCTGCTGCTTTGCTATCAAATCCCCTTCCTGCTCCCACCACTGTGAACTCTATCGCTCTCTAATCTTCCTTCCACTATCTCACAGTCACATCGCTCGCTGTGCCAAACTAACCTCCAAATTCTGGTTCAGAGGGCTCCCCTTCTATCTCTTATCGTCTCTCTCCACTCCACCTCACCCCACCCACTCTATCAGATCAAATGATGCCCGCACCTTAATGGTCCCTTGCTGCTCCACCCTCATTGGTCAGACTGGTTTTGCTCATCATTTCCCTAAAGTCTGGAATTCCCTTCCACCTAAAATACGACACTCCTCCTCCAACTACTTCCTCACCTCTGCCCTACACAATTACCTTTCCCTCAGCTGTTCCTGCTTTAACCCACCTTAATACCTATCCCCAGTTTCTGCCTTCCTACCATGACCTCCCCAGCAGGGTTCTCAACATCCTGAAGGGGAAAATCAGGAAATGGCTACGCCTTCTCCTCATATTCAGTTCTTGCCTCTCCTCCCTCTCTTCTCCACCTGCCTTTCTGGGTTACCAGTGAGCACATCCTAACATCATCCTTTTTACTCCAACAGCACTTGCATACTACCTCGAGCCTGCTCCTGATACACTCATGCACTATAAATGGTGCAATTGCATTATTACTGTTTTGTGCATTGATATGTTCTTTTGTATGATTTTGGACATGTATTGTAATTTACCCAATGTTCCACTACTGTTTATTGTATAATACCTTGTGTTCCAACTGATGCACAATTTTACAATGTTGTATTGTTGTACTGCCCACATACTATTGTAACTGATCATCCTTCACAACCCTTTGTAACCCCTCCCCCAGGTCACACCATGAGACGTGCAACTTGTTGTTCAGTGTGCCCTCCTGGTGAAACATTTCAATAAATAAATGAAAAAGATATTAAATAGGCCTTATTATGCAGATCTAAGCATATAAAATGGATGCACACTGCAGTTAGCTACAGTATGTACAGTATAGATACACGATAAAAGTTATTGGGGGACATACTGAAGAAGCAATCAACAAGTTGTGTAGTTCTGCAGCTTAAGTTTATTGAGTCAGATCTGAGTTCTTTGTGTTAATTTTGTTTGCTTACAATTCCCTATAAAAGAAAGAAGGGTTTGCTGGTGCCAAAAAAGTCTGAATTTTGTAACATTACTGCATCAACCTGGTGCTTAAACTACTGTATGGATTCCCCATTCAGCTGTAATTATGATTCTTTCCACTTATTTTAAATTGTAAGCTGTATCACTTTTTGCTCTGTTGATTCAATGAGTATTTAGGTTTAAAGAAAACTCAGCACTATTTGATAGTGTAATGTATTTCTACAATGATTGAGGCTTAATCCACAAAGCCTTTTTATGTGCAGAGGGATGTCAACAGATGTGGTGTGCTGGAGTGTTATGCTAGAGGTGTGCTGCTGTGTTCCACACCCATTGCAGGCTGGCCACATGGAAGGTTCTTGTAGCCCACATTACAGTACTCAAAGCATGAGCCCACTTGGATCTGCATTGGTGTTTTCAGGACATTAGGGTCTGAGCAGTTGTATCCTTGATGATGCTAGGTAGACTACAGTAACTGACCATTTTGACTAGCACTATCAATGATGCAATAGCTCTGCCACCTCTCAGCTGGTTGTGTACCCTTTTGCTCCTGTCCCTGACACAATACTTACAAATGAGAGGGTCACTGTAGAAAGGGGGAAACTGTGCTAGCTGGTTGGATGCATTTTAACACTCTCCCCAAATCATGACTGAGGGGTCAAGAGGGAGAACACCAACCCCATGGCTTCACTATGCCACTACATCACCACATAAATTCTTGGGGTGATTGCAAGGGAGAGGTAATCCAATAGTTGAGGTTTGCTTTTGTCCTTCATTGTACATTTGTGTTTGAACAATACACACACACACACACACACACACACACTCACTCACTCATGCACACACACACACACACACACACACACACACACACACATATACCACGACCACCACCAGGCTATTATTATATACCTATAAAAGGTACAATGTATTATACAAAGAAGTGTGTGCTGTATTTCTTTTGGTGGTAAAAACAAATCTATGGTTTCTCATTTAAATATTTTAGGTTCTGCAATAGTTAAGATTTTCTAATGTTGCAATACCAGATGTCTATTGAATTCTTTTCACTAGAACGCTTTCCCACTGGGGGCATTGCTGTAGCCATACCTTGAAAATTTTGAAGTTTGAACACCCTAAGGAAAAGGAGAAGATTGGGACCTTCAAGCCTGGCAACTCCAGACTGCTCTTGACAAGGCTTGAAAGATATAGAAAACCAGTCCCTTGAGGGGGTCCAGTTGGTGAGCACAAAACCATTTAGGGTGAAAGCATGCTGATCATTGCAGTACAGATCCATAGAGATCAGAAGCATTCTGATTGTTGTAGTATGAAGTCAGAGAGGCAAAACATACTGGGCCCTTAAGGGGCTGAGAATGGACATATGCTGGGTTATAGGAAGGTGTGTGCCTCTACTGCATGTCATTGGAACATGCATCCACTGATGACTGGTGAGGTGTTTGCCTGAAACTAGTTAGTAGAGTAGAAATGGTTGATGATAAGGATAAAAATAAGGTCCAAGGAGAGGACTGGACAGCCACCCGAGCAGGTTGTTGACAGTTCTGGAGCAGCAGAGTGTGGACCCATGGAATGTATGGCACAAGTCACCCTTGGTTACGAGAAGCAGTACAAAGCTGATGATGAAATGTACTGGCCCATTAGGGGCAAGGCAGGAAGGATGCCCTTGCTGAAAAGTAAGTAAGAAGACCCAGAAAAAAAGAAGCAAGAAGCAGAGCACAGTCACAGCCACAGTCACAGCCACAGCCACAGTCACAGCCACAGCCACAGCCACAGCTGTGAGAAAAGTGGAGGCACAGCATGAGGAGGGACAGCCAATCCCAGCATGCACAAAGAAGGTGAGCCAGCACTTAAGAAGCCAAGACAACAGGCACACAATGGAACTCAGAATGCATCTTTGCATTTAATGTAGGCTGCCACAAGATTTAGAACATATAGGTTTTTAGGACAAGTGCACCTGTCAGCGGCAGCCCAGCATTTATTTTGTGAGCAAAACAGAACAAACAAAAAAAAAAAAACAGCAAAGAGATTCAGCTTGAAAATACAGAACTAGAAAGCACTGGTGCTTTAACCCAAATGGTCTTTGTCAGAAGACATGTCTATCGCATGTAGTTCCTTCAATGATCATAGTCATACAGGTAGGAGGGAGCAGAATGGTCCCAAGCAGACAAGGTAGTAGGGGAGGTAGACAGTAGGGATGGTGAGCAATGCATAGCAAGGGCCTCCACCCACAACAGGAGTGGATGTGGGCAGGAAGCAGCCATCAATGAGTCCAGCAACAGCAGACAGCACAGCATGACAGAGTAAACAGAGCTATGCCAGGAGGTAGAAGGCAGGGGTTACAGAGCCCCCTACCCATATGGTGGGGTAAAAATAGCAGTAGGACAGAATCTCCACAGTGAGGGGGAACCAACACACCAAGCAGTAAGAGTGGGGAAGCAAATCACCCAAGAGTAGGAGGCACCCACAGTCACCAGTAGGAAGTCACAGCAGCAAGAAGTATCAAATCAGAAAAGGCAACAGAAGTCAGCAGAAATCCCCATGGCCACCAGGCAGTGCAGTCTACTGTATAGTGGAGAGAACAATGGTGGAGCCATATACAGACACAAGCATAGGGGCTGCAGAGCAGCAGGGAAGTAAGAGCTAGAGGGACTGGTACCCACATTAGACAAGCTTGAGTAAGAAAGAGCTGCTACAAAAAACTGGCAGCAGAGGAAGAACACAGAGGGAGTCTAGGGCCACAGCCATGTGGTGAGCCAGACAAGAGGGCAGAAAGGGTGAACAGGAAAGCAGGCAGCCATGTGGCTGCAGTAAGCAAATGAGCATTCAAAGGATGCTTGGACATGTGTGCTTATGTAGAGCTCGGTGGGGCATGTACATGTCACCCACTGCCCCACTGAACCCAAGGCATTTCCTTACCATTATATAGCAAGTTTATATATTCATGGATCCTAAAGAAGTATGCTGCTGTTTGAATTCTAGATTATGTAAGCTTACTCAACTTTCTTTTCAGGTGTCATATAAGGTCTAGAGGCAATAACGGTTTGAGATATGTTTTTTTTTTTGTTTTGATTTTTTCTTTGTACAGTAGCATTATAAGTTTTGTAAATTCCTCAGTATGAGTGAATTATGTGAATTAAGCATGCAGAGGGTAATGCATCAAGTTCACTTTTGTTTAATCTGTTGCAAAGTATATTTCTTGATACAGTATACAGTATGTAGTATGAAGTACCATACAATTATATAACCTAGTCCAGTAGTCTGTGTCACATTATGAGATTATCTTGTACTGAAATGTACAGTATTTAATATGTCAAATCTTGCTCAGTTTAAAAGATCATTTCAGTTATCACTTTCTGTACAAGACTGCTGTAAATGTAATTATTTGTCTTGTAACTTAATTCTTGCTGCTCTGTTCTGTATTGTTTTACTGTGAGGTACTGTACTAAATGTGGAACCTTTGAAAATGAGCACTGGTGTTCAAATGTATTTCCTAAATGAATCAATAAATAAATGTTGAATTTGAAATTTGGCATTTGATTATACAGTATATATCCATTATGTGACATTGTAAGTAGGCACAGGATATGCTGCTCATGTGAACACTTGCCTGGACTATGAATAACTGAATCCTAACAGTGCCTTTTAAATTGTGTTTCAATTTTTTGATGGACATTCGTCTCATCTGGTACTAGAAATTCAACTTTAAGTTCCTTCTTTAAACATTTAAACTTATTGATTCATTTTATTAAGAAATTTTGGCCAAGGAAGGCACACAGAGCTGAAACTGTTTTTTAGATGTGACCCGTGAGCACAGTGAGGTAGGTTAAGTGACTTGCTGATGGTCACACAGTACGCAAGTAGTAGTAGTAGTAGTAGTAGTGGGATTCTAACCCAGGTCTGCTAGTCTCCAGGTTTACAGCTCAGTGATCTAACCTCTAGGCTGTTCTGCCCTATACTGTATCACCTATAACACCTATGAAATGGGTATCGCATGTCTTTCTTCCTGACTGGTTGAAAGCACTCCAAAGCTATGTGTTTATGGAACAACACAGAATAGATCTGGACTTTTTTTGCAACAAGGGTGCAGTATATTGACATATCAATAACTCCCCAAACAATTTCCCCTCATCTTATTGCCATCACAAACATGGTCACCACCTTTACGTGCTAGAAATATTCACATAATCCCTAAAAATAAAAATCCCATTAGAAATAAATACATTTATAATTCTTTACCTCATAATGCCCTACTTATACACATACAACTTTTTAAAACAAAGTTCTGCTCAGGGATATAACTTCTGATGTTCCTTCCCTGACCATTAAGAAATCCAAATCCTATTCATTTCTGTTTACCAGTGAAAGATGCACTGCTTATCCTGTTGTACTGTAGATAAAACCAAGTCACTGACTCCATATAAGTCCTGTTGTTAGTGTGTGAGTGAGTGTGTGTGTGTGTGTGTGTGTGTGTGTGTGTATGGCAAGCCGTTAGGGACATAATTCATAATCTCTGGCTGTATAGTAAAACACATACACTACATAGTGAAATATATATATCATATAGTGAAATATATGCGTCATATAGTGAAATGCATACAAAATGTAGTGAACCACATACACTATATATTGAAATACATACATCATATAGTGAAATACATATACTGTATACTGAAATGCATATATCATATAGTGAAACACATACACTATATAGTAAAATTATTACATTATATAGTGAAATACATACACTATTTACTGAAATCTACATACTGAGTACTGAAAAGCCACATACACTATATACTGAAACAAATGTACTATGTACTGAAACATATACACTACCTATTGAGATACATACACTACAGACTGAAACATCCACATAAACTATCTACTGAAACAAATACGCTATACATTGTAACACATACACTATATATTGAAAAAAATCTACATACACTATATACTGAAACACATACACTATATATTGAAATAATTACACTATCTATTGAAATGCATACACTACATGTTGAAAAAAGCACATACACTATATACTGAAACAAATACACTATATATTAAAAACATTTACCCTCTCTAGTGAAAACTTTTGCATATTCTATATACAGAGAAATATCTTACATACTGAAATACATACACAGTATATTTAAAAAAACACATACATTATATACTGAAACAGATACACTACGTGGTGAACTGAAAGTGCTGCTTAGAAGAAATAAGATCCCCCTTCCTACCTGTACTCAAAGCTACCTTTTTGTGTTCCCCTCCTGCAGTGCGGTCGTGAGGGTGAACTGTTCAGCCCTCCCCACAGCCAAATTCTCCCCCAAGGAATTGGATCGCAAACGGAGCACCAGGTAGCCTTCACAGCCTACAGCAGCTGCTTCAGGGAGCTCTTGCCCCACCTGCGCTACACGAAGGCTCCCCACTGCCCCCGCCACCACCCTTGGCGGTCTCCTCCTTATATGGGAGTGACCCCGTGAGCCTCCTAAACCAATCAGCCCACTTCCCCATTAGCTCCTTATATTACTCAGCCACTAGTGGCCACCGTAGAGCACATTTCAATCTACTACAGTGCAAAAACACTAAAAAAATGCAGCTCCTCACACTAACAATCGTTTTGCTTTGCCAAACCCTCTCTTCCCTTCTGCCTGCATCCCATCCTATTCTACCTGATTCAGCACCCCTTCCCTCTGCAACTACCAAGCCACCCCTGCATTCCTCCTCGGCACCAGTGGACCACAACCTGTACCAGTGGCATAATTGGTCCCTGGGGGCCTCTATCCTTCCCCCCTCACTCCATGCTGAGAAGCCTGCCCTATATATCCCCCTCTACTCTGCCCCAAAAACCAACTTACTAACCCCTAACCTCGTAACACGATGCGGATCCTCAGCAAAGATCATGCGCTTATTAAGGCACACCCTGGCTCTCCTCCTCCTTATAGCCGGGGACATTGAATGCAACCCAGGACCACCTGCAACCATAACTGTTCAAACCCCTACTTCAGGTATGGACCTCCCTAAAGGTCTTAAAATTGTCCACCTAAACATTTGCAACATCCTAAACAAATTAGCCACCCTACAAGCCACTATCCTTGCCCTTCGCCCTGATATTGTAATCATCACTGAATCTTGGCTGAAGCCTCACAACAGGGATATAGAGTTCTCAATACCCGGTTTCTCCCTAATCCGCCAAGACAAGAAGGGTAAAAAGAAAGGTGGTGGCACCGCCATGTATATCTCCTCCAAACTCCAGTTTTCCATAACCACCCCCATGGCTCCCATTCAATCTATAGAGTCCCTCCTAATCAAAATCACCCTACCTCACTCAATCCCAGTTTACATAGCAGGGTCATACTGCCTGTCAGACACACCACTAGGTTGCATTCTCGACCACCTTGGCTCCCTGAGGTCACACACGGAAGGTGGCAAACTTCACATCCTTGGTGACTTCAATCTGAACTGGCTAGGCAGCGCAGCCTCCAAATTGCAAAACCAAATAAATGTCCTAAACTTGTCCCAGCTAATGGTGGAACCCACTCGTCTAAACCACAAATCCAACAAACACACACTCCTGGATTGGGCGCTAACTACACACCCCCATCAGATCATCAAAGCTGGCCTACTACCTGACTCCCTTAGTGACCACCATATGATTTATATGGTGCGCAAAATCTCCCAACCCACGCCCCCCCCGCACACTCCACATCAGATCTTATAAATCTCTGGACCTGGTAGCTTTCCTAAACGATCTCATCTGCATTGACTGGTCTTTCATCCCTAGGGCCACCACCATAGACGAGGCCCTGAAATTCTTTTTCCACAAACTTTCTAGGCATCTGGGACCTCCATGCTCCACTCAGGGGTTCCCGATTAAGAGGATCCCACCTTCCATGGGTAACAACTAACCTCATGGAACGCCTGTGTGCCAGAGACCATGCCTGGAAATCCTTCAAGGCTACAGGTGGTCAAACGGCTCATCAACACTACCGGTCGCTAAGAAACACCTGTACTAGACTCATACGACAGGCCAAATCTAATTACTTTCAATCGGCATTCAAAAATAACTTTGCTCACCCTTCCCAATTCTGGAAGTCGATAAAATCACTTCTTACCCCACCGGCTCAACCCCCCATTCCCACTCTCAGAATAGGTGGGAAAATCATCACAGATCCTAGACTGGTAGCCACCGAGTTTAACTCATATTTCTCCTCCACCGTTTCTTCCCTACTCTCTTCCCATCCTCAACCCCTGCCCTTGGTTCACCCACTGTACCTCCATGACCTCCTCTCTCTCTGCCCAGTCACACCTGGCCAGGTGCTAAGAATACTGCAGACCTCAGCCCAACCAAAGGTAAATGTCCATCGGGTTTTGATTCCAAAATGCTCCTGCTCTCAGCACCTGCCATAGCCCAGCCGCTAACATTGCTCTATAACCTGTCTTTTAAACTCAGGACAGTCCCCAACTTATGGAAACAAGCCATCGTGATTCCCCTACCCAAAGGAGGGGACCCCTCCTCCCCATCCAACTACCATCCCATATCCCTGCTCCCCATCCTAGCCAAAATTCAAGAGCGCTTGTACTCTCCCAGCTCCACCACTATCTAGATACTGTATCATTTTTCACCCCCTACCAGGCCGGCTTCAGAAAAAATCACTCCACCACCACCTCCCTCCTGCGCCTCACAAACGCCATCCTCACGGGCATGGACAAAGGGGATATAACAGCAGCCATATTTATTGACCTGGCAAAAGCCTTCGACACGGTCTCACATCCTCTGCTGCTGGCTAAACTGTCTCAAGCTGGACTGTCTGACAACACATTAACTGGTTCCACTCTTACTTGACAGGTCGGTCCCAATCAGTCCGCATTAGCTCGGCTAGATCCACCTCCCTCCCTGTCACCAGTGGAGTCCCCCCAAGGGTCTGTTCTCGGTCCGCTGTTGTTCTCTATTTTTTTAAATGACCTGCCTGCCACCTGCCCACAAATGGCTATCCATATATACGCTGACGATACGGTACTGTTTGCCTCTGGCCCAGCCACTAGTGCCGTGACAACCCGCCTACAGAAGGATTTTGACTCCATTCAATGTTGGTTCATCTCTAACCAGCTATTCCTAAATTCAAACAAAACAGTCTCCCTCATCTTCGGCTCCCCGGTCCAAACTAACCCGGCTTGGGGCTCCACCTACATTCTATACTCTGGATAGCTCGCTTTTAGAGGCCTGCACACTTATCGCTATCTTGGTGTCTGTTTAGATCAATATCTTGACTTCTCAGCACATATAGATGCTCTGCACAAAATTACACCCCATGTTGAGCCCTCTGGAACAAAATTGCATACCCTTCCAACCAGACAGGCAATAGTCCAAAATGATCCTCCCTATTATTGATTATGGACGATGTTGTCTCTGATTTACCCCCCATACTTCCCCTAGCCAGGCTTGATCCCTCTTCAGCTCCTTCTGCCATTTCTCACTGGACCGTCCTCAAACACCCATCACTGTGTCCTCTACCAATCCTTGGACCTCCCCTCTCTACATAACCGCCGATTGCTCCACTGCGCTAGAACCACTGCTAAATTCTGGTCACAGACACTCCTATCCTACCTGTCCTCCTCCCTAACCACCCTCTGTCCACCTGCCTATGCTCTCCACAATGTAGACGCCAGGCTCCTGCACATGCCTCACAGATCCACCTGGTCTGGCCAGGCTGCTTTTAGCTTCAGGTTGCCCAAATTGTGGAATTCCCTGGCAGCCGATATAAGACACACCACTAGTACTCCACAATGAAATGCCCTTCTCAAAATGCACTTCTCTACCTACTGCTCCTGTTATTACCACCCCCCTTAGCCCACCCTCAATCCACCTCTTTCCAACTGTTAGCCCAGTCTGGCTCTCTATTTATTCAGGCTGCTCCTTTGTTAGCTCCTTTGTTAGTAAACTAAAAAAAACAAAAAAAAAAAAAAACAACAATATAAGATCCTGTACCTACGCAACTGTGTATAAATGCTTCATCCATTGCTTGTCCAAATCACTGAATGAATGTTTTTGCTTCCCGTTGTATTTACTGCACTACTGTAACTCCCTCCCCCCAGGGCGCATCTGGAATCGAGCGGTACTCCGCTCAGCATGCCTTCCTGGTAAATCTCTTAAATAAATAAACACATACACTATGTATTGAAATGCAAACACTGTAGACTGAAAAATTCACATACTCTATATACTGAAACAAAAAACTATATACTGAAATGGACTACATTCTGAAATGACCCCTCCCCCTTGCATGGCCTGGCTTTGCACTCATATCCTGTTGCATTCAGGGAGCTGCCGGCTTCATGAGAGAATGTTTGCTGCAGAGCAGAAGGTAAACAAAACAAGGCTATCTGTTATTCTACTTCTTTATGGGGTTTTACGTTTTGCTTGCTCACTTTTAATCAAATTTCAGAACATTGTGATGTGACAAAAAACTTTTAGAAATAATTTAAAATGATGTAGTTTATTCTTTTAAATAAGTGCTGCCTTCATTTACTCAGACACATTTGTATTGGAAGCTAATACCTAGGATATTCCTAACATATCACTCTCATACCATATAAACATAGGGGACTGTGTGCATTTTTCTAAGTTAAAGTTTTGATCAGATTTATGTGTAATTAATTTCTGTGTTGGTCCAGCAACTTATCTGAGCTGAATGTTTGGGAAGAGTACTGCAGGAGCTGTAAAAGTGTAAGCCAAAAGCTTTGCTAGTTTGTACTCTGCTGAGTTAGCTTTGATTTAGTTTTTGTTTGAATGTTTTGTTTAATAATGGTTCTTGGTTAAGAAAAAATATATATATTTTGCAGCAATCGCTCAGGGCTCAATTATCGTCAGCAGCTCAGCTGGCATATGCATAATTTGCACTTTCGGTACTGAATAACTTCACTGTGATTCCTCACTGGTGACTCTCAGAGCCCCTAACCTCCCCATTACATATCTGCAGAGCATTGCAAGGTGGACAGAGCTTTGCCAGGCACTTGGTACTCCACTAATAAACCTGCCCTCGGTCAGCCGCATAGTGCATAGTTATACTGTTTATATGGTATGACTGTGTTATTGAGTTTGAGATTCCCAAACTGTGCTTTATTTCTTTTTCCATTGAGATGTTTATCTTCTAGGTCACCAACTGACCACCTTGTGCACTGGTCTGTCCATCCCCATCACCCGAAATCACCAGGACTTACCTGCTCTGAGATCTCCCATGGCCTCTCCCCCCATGATGGGGCTAGGAGGGAGAGGGCCATTCACAAGGGGACACATATTCAGACAGAAGCAGAGCCTGGTTAGTAGTGCAAAGCCTGTGGCAGGTTGGTGGATTATTTTGCCATTGGAGGTTTTCTACATTTGGTTTATCCCCTGGGTAGTCAAGCATGCAAGGATGTAAATCCAATTAAAGGCAAGCACAGCTTTGTGCCTGCCTGAGCCCTGCCCATTATGCCACTCTGATGCCCTGCCAGCGTTCCTCCTAGGTGGCTGTTAAAGAGCAGGGTGGTCAGTCTCCCTCTCCCTGAGAGAAGAGCAGTCCCCGAGATGGTCAATCATCTTTCCCACCGGCTAACCCCTGTTTGACCCATGTTCTCCCCCAAAACCAGGCCACTCGCATGTGAAGCAGTACAGCTACCACCAAGCTGCTAAGTCAGCTCACCAGACTGTATTTTTATAAGTAAATAAAAATAATACTTGGATGAAAAAAGAAATTGCATTTTAGCTACAGTTGTTATTCATATTTAAGACACATCACAATGTTTTGAAATTGGATAAAAGTTTTCCAAGGAAAATAACATAAAATAATATATAAAGATACAGAACAAGATAATCCATTTTTGTTTACTTTCTGCATCTTAAGAGGCATCGGCAGGGGATATTTAATCAATTAGGGCCCCATTTTCAAAAGGTTAGCAGACTGCTAAACATCTAAGCACAGTGCCATGTGGGAGAACAGCATGGCTGAACAGATGCTTTATATTTAGCAGCCCCCGATGCTAACCTGATCATGTGCATGTGCATATGTACTACTAAAGCTTTGCAAATGAGGGATCCCCTCCTGCATACAGAGCACAGTGCTATATAAAAGGTTTTGAAAGTGCTTAACAACTGAAATTGCAATACTGTTTACTGCTTCCAAAAATCTTGCCTTCATTTGAGCACACAGTGGTGCATATTGTTACCCTACCCCTGGTCACCATTATGATGCTCCCAAATCGTATACCAAAATAATCCTTGGCATATAAAGGTTCTACACCCCTGATCACAGTTTAAATGGCTCCAGTTATTATAGTAAAATGATCCTTGGTGTCTAGTGTCCCCCCCCAGGCATGCTAAGCTGGGAGCTCATTTCTAGATGCATCCTGGGGAAGGGGAACTTGTACAAGTGGGGCTTAGGTAGCACAAAAGTTCAAAACATATAACATACATGGAGCAGAGTGGTACACAACCACAAATTACATTGGGAATAATACATGCAAGATGTGAGAACTTGAGTGACAAGCAAACAATTGACAATGCATATACAGCACAGTCTGGTGCCACAAACTTATGCTGGTAATCAAATACAGAGCAGTTTAAATCAACACTAGCTGTAAACATTTGTGCATAATGCCTAGAGTGGAAGCATAAAGTACCAAATTATAGCTGTTCCTAAACTGGAAACAAGTCATAGGAGAGGAAGAGGAAAAATTAGAGCAAGTGCAGGAGGGAGAGGTGAGAATTCAGGGGAGGGAGATTGGTGAATGACAGGGGCGATGGAGTTCCAGATTTTAGGGAAGCGGTGGCTGAATGTAGTTTTGCCGATGGAGGTTATGGAAACTGAAGGGACTTCTAGGTTTAGAATATTTCAGCTTCTGATGGTATGGCTGTGGGGGGGGTGGAGAAATAGGCACGTAGGGAAACAAACCAGATTTTCCCACAAAGCTGGCACAGTGGGCATGGTGTCTGTCCACAAGAGAAGAAAAGGAGAGAGATTTATACATAGAACAGTGATGAGTCCTAGGAGGACAGTCAAGTGTGTAACGGCAGAAATAGTTAAAGATTGTGTCCAGTCTGGCAAGGGTAGTGACTGGGGCTATGCTGCAGACCACATCACCATAGTCAGAGATTGGGAAGATCATTCTCTATAATAGCGTGGTGTGCTGGAGGTGGAATACAGTCACAGTTCCTGTAAAGTGCACCAAATTGGGGTGCAGCTGTTTGACTATAGCATTCACTGGTAACATCCTCCACAGGGGAGTCATCCAGGATATGGATAGTAGGAAGGGAAGGTGGCCTAGATAGTCTGTGTCTTGTACCAAAGGACATGGAGACAGTCTTCTTGGCCTTGAGGAAAACCTGATTTGTGTGCAGCCAGGGCTGAACTTGATTGAAGAGTCAGCTGGAGTCATGGGCCTGCTGTAAAGGGACTGTATGCGTCCATGTACATGTGAATGGATGTAGACAAGCAGCCAGAGGGGAGATCATTCAGGAAAATTGAGAAAAGTAAAGGACAACACAGATCCTTGTGGGACCTAAGGTGGATACAGGCAGGGAGGAGAGAGGGGGTCACCAATTTTGACTGCTTGGGACATACCTATGCAGTAGGATTGGAACAGTCAATGGCTGAGCCAGAGAGGCCTGCAGCCTGAAGTTTGGCTAATAATTGGGGTGGGAGACAGGGTTGAATGCTTTGGCCAGATCGACAAAGATAGCAAAGGTGAATAGGCTGTGATCCATATAATTGTGGATGGATATGGTAAGCCTGAGCAGGGAGATAGTGGTGGAGTGATTTTTGCGGAAACCAGACTTACATTAGGTGAAGAAGGAAGAGGAGTCCAGAAAGGGAGATAGAGTTGTGACAAGATAATTTGTTCCTGTATTTTGGAGGGAGGAGAGAAATGGGTTGATAGCTGTTAGTAACAGATGGGTCACCACCTTTTGGAGGAAGAGTAACATTGGCAGTCTTCCAGTCAGCAGGGATGGAGGAACAGCAGAAAGAAAGGTTAGCGAGATCAGCCAATGGGATGGAGACTGCAGAAGCAGAGAGATGGAGGAACTTTCTATCCAGGCCATCTGGGCTCCTACCCTTGGAAGGAGTAAGGGCGGGAAGGGTGTCGGTGATGGAAGGATGGAGTTACTGGAGCGAAAAAAAAATAGAGTGGGAAGGAAGGAGATGACAATCATGCAGGCTGGCAGGGGTGAGAGGGAGGTGATAAAAATGAATTACACCTCTGTGTTGATGCAGGGGTTAGAGATAGGGATGTCACCCACTTTGAGGACAGGCAATGGAGATTGAGTGGGAGGGGAGAAGAGATTGTGCCTGCCTTCCAAAATTTAGACAGGTAACCAATGTTGGTACTGAAGGTAGATGTAAAATACTCACCTTTGGCAAGCTTTATTGCCCTGGTACAGGTGTTGCAGAGGTGATGATACCTCTGGAAGCCATGGGGGAATGGGTTACATTTCTCTGACCAGGCCAAATCATGCACTTACAAGCAAGCTATGAGCTTGCCCATGATCTAGGGGGAGGTGAGAACCTTTCTCATGTCCTGCTCTGTGGGGTTGGGGTCGCAGTCCTATATTTCAAGAATTTTGTTTTGAAATACATTAGCATGGAGCAGTGGAGCAGGCCAGTGAGACAGGGACCAATCAGAGCAACAAGTCACAGCGCAAGAGGATGAGGTCCCGAGGTTGAAGGAAAATATAAGCTGTGTTTTGGTGTGGGTGAGGGGCTTTAGTTGAATGAGAGGTTGGAGAGGGTTGTGATTATGGTGTCAAATCAGAGAGGGAAGTCAAGAGTGGAATGCCACAGGATCCATCCTGACTCTTGCCCTCTTCAATATGCTCATTAACAACATTTGAGAATGAATCTGAGGCTTGTCTCTTTGAAGATGACACCAAGCTCATAGAAGGTAGACAGTGACAGGAAGTAAGAAACTGCAGGGTGAAATATAAAAAGTAGAGAGGTGGCCTAAGGTTTGGCAGTTGAACTTCAATGCCAAAAAATGCAAGGTGATTCATTTAGGGACAAGAACCCCAGGACAGAGTACTGGATAGGAGGGGTAGAGCTGAGCACTGCAGCTGAGGAAAGGACCTAGCATTCATCATTGGTGGCTCATTAAACAATCAAGCTAGTACAGTGAGGCATCTAGTAGAGCAAATAGGATACTAGGATGTGCCCAGGCAGGGGTTCTGATAGTAGAAGAAAAGGGTTACTGCCTCTTTATTGATCATTATTGAGGCTGCACCGGTATACCGTTCAGAATTCT
Organism: Neoceratodus forsteri; assembly: GCA_016271365.2. Lineage (NCBI taxonomy): Eukaryota > Metazoa > Chordata > Ceratodontiformes > Ceratodontidae > Neoceratodus > Neoceratodus forsteri. The sequence continues at coordinate 1,214,548,777 of CM057453.1, read as the reverse complement.
GAAGACCTCACCTCAGGAAAGATAAGGACAAGGGGTGATCAGGATGATTCTGAGCTGACAGGACAGATCGTGTGAGGATTTGCTCGAGGCACTGAACATGTCTTCACTAGAGACCAGACAAGAGAGGAGTGATATGATAGAGACCTTCAAGTTCCTGTAAGGAATAAAGTGAATGGAGAAGAACTACTTACAGTAGCATGAGTAACAGTTCAAGGACAAGAGGCACAAGTAGAAACTGATGGCGAGGGAGGTTCAAGAGGGATATTACTGGAAAGTTTTTATTTTCCAGAAATGGTGGTGAAATGTAGAATAGTCTGCCAACTGAGATGGCAGGCACAAAACTCATAAATGGTTTCAAGCATGGTCTGTGATAAAGTGAAGGATATAATGGTTACACAGGCTGATAGTAGTAAGGGGAGGGTAACAGAGGGTGAATAGTGAGGCTAGTGCGCCTGTATGGACATGATAGGTTCCGAGGTTTAATAGGAAATAGAGCAGACAGGATGTACCAATTTTTGCTGCCATCATTGTTTATGTTTCTGTGTTTCTATTTTCTATGATCCCTGACATCTAGTAGCCCCATCCATCAGCCATAAATCTGGCCCCCTCCTAAGCCATCCAGCCAGGTCCCTCAACCCCTCCCCATTGGCCCCCATTTACCAAGATTGCAACCACTTCCCTGTGACTGTGATTGGTAAAGCATCTTAGCTCATTACATTGGCTGACCACTGTCTGAGTGAGAAAGGTGAAGCTCCTACTGTAAAACATCTGTTTCTATAGTATGTGTGCTCACTCCTGTCACTCGAAAGTAACCAACCAATATAGTGAGCAGAGGCTGAACCTGTCACTGTTGCAGTCAGGAAGAATAGCAGCTGGGGTGGTTATGAGCCACCACGGGAGAGAGGGGTGAAGGGCCTTAATGGGTGGAGACTGGGAAGGACTCAGACTTACAATCATGGTCATTCAGATGCCAGGGATCCTCTTAATATACTAGTCAGAAACATCTGAATGGTGATTGGGGTGGGGAAAGTCTAGATGCCAGGATCATTTTACTAATTGAGGTTATCTGAATGTGACTGGGGAACTACTAGATGCCAGGTATCATTTTATTATAATATCAGGGGCATCTAAATTTTGATCAGGAGGTGGGGCTGAGATATACACCAAGTCTTCTGGCAGTGATGCACAGGGCATTGTCAAAGTGTTAATTGGCCCAAATGGAGGCTGGCAAATGTCCCTTAGCACCTTTCCTGCCCTATGGACCAACATGCTGAGAGTTGAAAATGACTCATGGGGAAAGAGTGCTATCCCATTTGAGACATGCACTCCCTTTGTTCTCCCTGAATCCCTGTCCTACTGGAGGCTGTGATAGTGCCCATAGTCATGTCACAGTGGGCAATACAGCGAACTAGTGATCACTGTACAGTGTGGTTCAACATTACAATGGGTACAGAGGCAAGCCACAAAAAGACAATGGTCCTGGACTTTAGTAGGTTGGATTTTAAAAATGGGAGACTTCTTCAGAAGCAGCCTAGCAGGGATGATTGTCAGAGAGGGTAGAGGAACAGTGGAAAAAATTAGAAATAAAGGCATAGAGAGGGCAACCAACACTCTGCATGAAGGTAAGCAAAAAGCGAGACAGAACAAGCATTTGTCAATTGAATGTTGTCTTTCTGGCATTGGCATTGGTAGTGCAGGAGTTAGAGAGATGCATAATAGGAATGGCAGTGAAGTATAAGTAACGTAACCCCACACCACCTGCAGAGACTGACAGGCATTGAGGTGTGGCTTTGGTCATCACCATAACGCTCATGCCATTTCACCTCACCCTACACAGAGACTCCAACAAATGTCACGTTGTGCCTTGGGGTCATTGGGCCTTATGCTCACCCTATTCTGTAAGTAAATATGTTGAGATGGGTGCAGTATAGGAGAATGGGGTGAACTTTGGGGCGAAGTCCAAGGCACACTTGATACATGTCTGAGCTGCAGGGTGGGGTGGAATGGCATGACTACAGGCACGACAATCCAAAGTCACCCCCGATACATGTCAGTCTCTACAGGGTGGGACATTATGATTAGAAATCTTAATGCCCTGGGCTTTTGTTGGTATTTGCACTCCCAATTTTCAACATGGGCTTTTTGTGATCCCACCTCATGAAAGCATTTGGGACCTTTGCTCATGAACAGTGGCACTGTGATTTTGTTAATGTGTCCTGAATGTTGATTTCCCACAGCAACTGTGGCGTTCTGCGCCAGATGTGCAGAAACATATTTTGGGTAAAATTTAAAAAATGACAGCTCTACTGTTTATAAGGACGTGTGAAAAAATGGCAATGTTGGAAATCTGGAGTGAAAATATTAAAAAGTCTTCAAGTTACGAGCGTGCATGGAAGCTGCGTAATGCACGCTCATAACATAGTCATTTTGTGGAATTTTGTTCGCAAATTTTCAACATGAGCATTTTGGTAGCCCATCTTATGAAAAGTGGCATTATTTCATTTTCGGTCCCAAAAGGTAATTCTGCGCAGTGACAGTGAAATCACCTTTCTGGACAGAATAATGAAATGACAGTGATTGAGTTCATGAGTGGGGTCCAGGGTTATGTTGAGGGTAGATGCGCTTTGCAAAAATGGTTGAGATATCCACCCAGTTGACCCCCCATTGATGCCATTAAACACATTTCTTCAGTTTGTGGTCCCAGCTTTCAAGAGTGCAGACGATGTTCCCTCCACTGAAAGATCCTGGCAGCTGGACTCCAGAGGGTAAAGCATGGGTGGAGGGGTGTTGTTGGGAGGTGGGGTGAGCAGAGAGTGAGTGCAGTTTTGGGGGGAGACCTGACAGTAGTGGACCATTTTCTTTGTTCCAGGTTATAATAAAAAAGAAAGGACACTGTGGAACATTTTCTGTTTTTTAACAGGTGTAAGGAAAATGTTGGGCATACTGGAGTGGTTCCCATTGTGTCCCATGAGTTTGCGGTGTGATGTTAGCCACACTGTGGTGGGAAGGGGCAGGAAAATGCTGACGCAATCGGCTTTTGAAGATGGAGGCACACTGGGGTGGACCCCAGTGTGCCACACAATCTTGGGGGGTAACTATGCCGACAGGGGGATTGGGCACCCCCAAAGTTGACTTGCTGGGAATTGGTGAGAGGTGGACGGTGACAGATGCAACCATATTTATTGAAATGTTACACCAGGCAAGGCATGCCCTGCAATGACAGGGAGCACCCTTGTTGCAGCGGCAAAATTGTTTCAAGTTGGTGGCATGCTTTTTCAGTGTTGGTTAGACAGCGTGCTATTTCATTCATGCCACAGATTCCAGCCCGAAAAAGCAGTGATGCCATTGGCCACAACACGACCGCACCTCCAAAACCTGCCACCACAATATGTTGTCTGAGCTGTGCGTACAAGACAACTTAAAAAGGACCATTATGGTACTGTAGGGAAGTGGCCATCAAGGTGTCTGAAGCACATTCCCCAACCGGTCTGGTTAAGCAATTTCTACGCTGTTTTGGAGGAGTGGGATAGCCCCACAATGGCACCCACAGCTGAGATCACGGTGGATGGGCAGATCCTCCAGGATGCAGCACCAGGAAAGGAGGGAAGAAAACTCCAGAGGAGGAGGAGGAGGCTTCTCCTGGTGGGGGACTCTGTTGTCTGAGGAGTGAAGTTAGGGGAACCTAGCAAGAAGGACAGGCAGGTAAAGTGCATTACAGAAGGCACTGCATGGTGGGATGAGAAGGGGGTCAATAGGATTACAAGGGTAATGGCAAGGAGGGAGGAACTGGATGTTATCATCCACCTGGGGATGAATGACCTGGCATGAGACAAAGTGAAAGTAGCTAGAATCCAAAAGGATTTCAGGAAGTTGGGGGCAGCCTAAAGCAAGCAGAGCACTTCAAGAAGGCAGTATAGCACAGTGGTTTAAGGCACTGAGCTGCAAACCTGGAGACATGGGGTTGAATCCCAAAGCCCCCACTTGCATACTGTGTGACCCTGAGCAAGTCACTTAACTTCCTTGTGCTCCCAGGTCACACCTGTAAACAAGCTTCAGCTTAGTGTGTCTCTTCTGGTAAAAAAAAAAAAACTCCATCTCCTTCTCGGAGTTGCCACCTGTTCATATGCAGGGGAAAGGCTAGGGCACTCCACATCCAATAATTCAACTCCTGATTGAAGGAATGGTGTGGAAGGGAGGGTTATGGCTTCATGGGGGACTGGGGACCCACCTGGAAAGATGCAAGCCTGTATAAAGATAATGGTCTGCATCCGTCAGGGATGGTGACCCAAGTAAGAGTATAGATATGCTTCAGTGACAAGCATTTAAAATGGCTGGGGAAGTCAGGAAGGACAGGTGACTTGTATCCATCCTGGGGCTACAAGATACTTATGTCCTAAGCAAATAAATAAAAAATTAATAAATAAAAATAAAACATACAGAATATCAAAGAGGTGAAGTCCGGGACATTGAGAGCAAGAGGAGAGTGGGAAGCAGTGAATTCTAGGCCACACACAGAAACTGGGGAGGGGAGACATAGAGAGAAGCAGAGGAAAAGAAGCAGGAGAGCAGCAGCAAGAAGAGGGGAGGGGATAGGATACAAAACATGGAAGGCATGGTAACAAATACCCGCAGCCTGGGAAATAAAATCCCAGACCTGAAGGCATTGATAGTAGAAGCGAAACCTGAACATAGTAGCAATAACTGAGACATAGTACACGTTAATCATGGGACATTGATGTAGCCAAGTTCTCCTGTTCAGGAGGGATGAGAGGTAAAAAGGAGGAGTGTGGCCCTGTGCATCAGAGAGGCTATAAAGGTGACAGAGGTGCAGGGTAGATGGGAGGCTGAGGCACCGTGGGTCACCCTTGAACCTGGCAAAGGCTCAGAAATGAACAAGAGGTGATCTTCAGGCCTTCAGCACAGGGGAATAAGTGGACAGGAGCTTGTGATTGAATACACAATATAGCAACAAAAGGTGAAGTCCTGCTGCTGGGATTTCAGTATGCAGATGTGGATTGGTCCATCAAGCAACTGCTTCAGCCAGAAGCAGAAGCATCCTGGATTCCTACAGGGGCAGGTCTCAGGCAACTATGGTGATCCAGAGAAAGGTCATTCTTGACCTTATACTGACCAACTGGGATAGAACACAGATGTCTGTGTGGAGGGGCAACTGGGATCCAGTGACCACCACATAGTGTGGTTTAGCATGGGACCCGGGACCCAGTCTAGTCATACGAGGGCAAATGTTTTGGATTTCAAGAAGGCAGACTTCATTGACATGGGGAGATGCACTAGAATAACCATCTTTGGAAGCTTGTAAAAGGGTAGCATTCAGGAGGTATGAAGAAACACAGAAGAATGAGGATAGAGAGGTGTATCAGGTAAGGTAATGAAGGGATCAACAGCTCAGACAGAAGAAAGCATAGCCAAAGGGTATCAAAAGAAGACTAGACTTTCTTCAGGTACATAAGCAAGGAGAGGAAGGAAAGGGGAGGGATTCTGAAGATAAGGATGACGACAAAGGGATACTGAACAGAGGGGATCAGAGAAAAGTGTACATCCTGAACAGATAATTCTACTGTTTTCACAGTTGCTAGCCTTGCTTGTAGAGCAGAAAACAGCTAACTAAAAGAAGCTACATTTTCTTATTAATTTAACACTTATATCTCAGCAGGAGTCAGTGCCTGTTGAGATTAGCAAATAGATACTTTATTAGAAGTAGAAGGGGTCTTATTTAGGGTTAAAAAAAAGAAAGAAAGAAAGTCAGTGTGTGTTCTGTGCTGGGAAGGGTACTGTTTCAGTTTACTTTGCTAAACCAGTAGGAGGAGAGGGAACTTAATCGGGGGTGTGGCTTAGACACTATAAAAGCAGGTGACTCAAATTACAACTTCCTGTTGCTAGCCTTTTTTTTTTACTAATTGCCCTCCATCCACCCACCCTAAGCCAGTTCTACTTTTATCGCCACTGGATTTGACTGTCAACAGAAACTTCCTGTTTGGCAGTAGGAAGGGAAGGATCATAGAGAAACCATTGGTTTTGTCAACCCTACAGGAGAAAAGTAGCTCACGCTCCCCGCTAGCTGCTGGTGGTCTGACACTGAACAAGGAAGAAGGAGGCTACTGAAGAATATAGGAAGTTGCTGTCCCAGAACAGGAAGGGTGAGAGTTGTAAGGAGAGAAGAGAGTAAGCATACAGAGAAACAGGAGTGGGGACACACAATAAGACATGATAGGAGTGTTGCAGTGCAATGGCTGTAGGGCAGCAGTGTTCCGGGAGACATTCTTGAGGCTGCGGTGCTCACCCTGTTGCAGGCACCTCTCTGGTCTGAGGAGGAGGTTGCCTGTCTCCAGGCTGACCTGGCTAGGATTAGAGAAACCTCCTCCCCACCCAAAAAAAGGACCACAGGGCCAATGCCACTACCTCAGCGGTTGCCAAGAAAGGAGAGGCTGGACCAGGGTGGGCTCGGAGGAGTAGGTGGGAACAGAGTTGAACTCTCTCCAGCTGTACTCTCTCACAATTCATTTGCTCTTCTGGTGGATAGTGGTTCCTCTACAGAGGCACCTGCAGTGGAGACCAAGGAAGATGCTGGGAACCTTCACAAAGGAGACCCACAGGAGGAATTGGCATGAGACCCCACAGTGGAAGAAAGCAACTCCTGGTGGGGACTCAATCATTAGGGGTAGAAATGGGGAGGGAAGGGAGAGGGAGTGCATGTGTCTGCCTAGCGCCACGGCTTGAGGACAAGGCCGTAATCCTCAGAATCATGTGAGCAGCTGCACGAGGAGGAGCTGGATGTCATTGTCCACTGGGATAAATATTACCAGCTAGAATAGGATCAAGAGCAGTGCAAGAGGTTTGTAGAGTTGGGATGGGCCTTATTAGACAAGTAGCGCATTCAATATACCAGAGGTGCTGCCTATGGCAAAAGGCTGATGCTAAGTACTCCTCACCAGGGAATTCAATGTAATGGTTGAAAAGCTGGTGAGCTCAGGTTTTGGCTTCACTGGGGACTGGAGAGTCTGCCTGGAGGATACAGACCTATACTGAATGCGACGGTCTGCATCTACTGTCCAGAAGAGACAGGATCCTAAGTGACAAGTTCATCTTCATTGAAGCATTTAAACTAGCCAGAGGAGGAACTGAAAAGACAATCAGCCTCCCCCACAAAACATAGTAATTAATAAGGTACACACCAAGGTAAGAAGTCATTAGGGGCAGGACCTGAAGTAAAAAAAAAAGGCAAAGGCAGTAAGGACAGGAATGGGGCTAAAAGGTAAAGCCATCAAAGTGGAGAGTGATGGTCCAATGCCGTAGTCTGTAACAGCTCCCTGAACTAGTGGTCTTGATGGAAGAGGTTACTGGATGTATGGCAGTCACAGACATTTGAGAACCATGCCTGGGATAACATACCAGTCCACAATCTAGGAGGACAGGATGGTAAAGGAGGAGGTACTCTCTATGTACAGGAAGAGATCAACAACAGAACTAAAGGAAGGAAACAGGGCAGATGAGACATAGGTGCACACTGGAGACGAAAGGACTGCATGTCTGCATAGGGTTGTATACACCCATCTCGAGGAAGGTGGATAAGGAAATGATGAAGCTTCCTTAGGATGAAAAAGGGGAATATTGATGGGGACTAGACCTGCAGATGTGCTTTAAGGAGCACACTTTGCTGCAGGCACATCCGGAAACAGGGTCGTCTTGAATACCCTACAGGGGTATACCTCAGACAACTAATGTGGAACCCACTCGGAGAACAATCTGAACCTGGTACTCTCAAATGAGGATGGAGAAGAATCTCAGGTTAGAAATGGGTAGCCATCTGAGAACAACCACCAAACAGTGGTTCAATAAACACAACCATACAATCAAGCCATACAAAAGCAAGAGTATTGGACTTTGGAGAATGACTTTAGAAATAAGAAATGACTCAAAAAGCACTAGCAAACAGGCAAGAGGAGGGTGGAGGAACAATGGGTGTAATAAAACAGCCATCACAGTAACAACAAGCCTTTGTAAAGCAAATCAACAAAAGCATAGCGAAGGAAAAAAAGCGATGGTTCTCAAAGAGGGGCAGGGAAGGTTAAGGAGAAAGGATGGCATTCGGAAATATAAGGAAACACAGAACAGGGACAGAAATTTATAAGTTAAAGCAGAAGAGGCTGGAAGGCAGTCAGAATAGCAAAGGCCAAACAGAGAGTAAACAAAACAAAGGCTATCTGTTATTCTACTTCTTTATGGAGTTTTACGCTTTGCTTGCTCACTTTTAATCAAATTTCAGAACATTGTGATGTGACAAAAACTTTTAGAAATAATTTAAAATGATGTAGTTTATTCTTTTAAATAAGTGCTGTCATTCACTCAGACACATTTGTATTGGAAGCTAATACCCTAGGATATTCCTAACATATCACTCTCATACCATATAAACATAGGGACTGTGTGCATTTTTCTAAGTCAAAGTTTGATCAGATTTATGTGTAATTAATTTCTGTAGATGGTCCAGCAACTTATCTGAGCTGAATGTTTGGGAAGAGTACTGCAGGAGCTGTAAAGTGTAAGCCAAAAGCTTTGCTAGTTTGTACTCTGCTGAGTTAGCTTTGATTTAGTTTTGTTTGAATGTTTTGTTTAATAATGGTTCTTGGTTAAGAAAAAAATATAATATTTTGCAGCAATAGCTCAGGCTCAATTATAATCAGCAGCTCAGCACGGCATATGCATAATTTGCACTTCGGTACTGAATAACTTCACTGTGATTCTCACTGGTGACTCTCAGAGCCCCTAACCTCCCAATTACATATCTGCAGAGCATTGCAAGGTGGACAGAGCTTTGCCAGGCGCATGGTCTCCACTAATAAACCTGCCCTGGTCTAGCCGCATAGTGCATAGTTATACTGTTTTATATGGTATGACTGTGTTATTGAGTTGAGATTCCCAAACTGTGCTTTTATTTCTTTTCCATTGAGATGTTTATCTTCTAGGTCACCAACTGACCACCTTGTGCACTGGTCTGTCCATCCCCATCACACCGAAATCACCAGGACACCACTCTTGGATCTCCATGGCCTCTCCCCCATGATGGGGCTGGGAGGAGAGGCCATTCACTAAGGGACACATATTCAGACAGAAGCAGAGCCTGGTTAGTAGTGCAAAGCCTGTGGCAGGTTGGTGGATTATTTTGCCATTGGAGGTTTTCATTGGTTTATCCCTGGGTAAAGTCAAGCATGCAAGGATGTAAATCCAATTAAAGGCAAGCACAGCTTAGCCTGCCTGAGCCCTGCCCATTATGCCACTCTGATGCCCTGCGCATGCCTCCTAGGTGGCTGTTAAGAAGCAGGGTACGTCTCCTCTCCCTGAGAAGAGCAGTCCTTAGATGTCAATCATCTTCCCACCGCTAACCCCTGTTTGACCCATGTTCTCCCCAAACCAGGCCACTGCATGTGAAGCAGTACAGCTACCACCAACTGCTAAGTCAGCTCACCAGACTGTATTTTATAATAAATAAAATAATACTTGGATGAAAAAGAAATTGCATTTTAGCTAGAATTATTATTCATATTTAAGACACATCACAATGTTTTGAAATTGGATAAAAAGTTTCTTCAAGGAAAATAACATAAAATAATATATAAAGATACAGAACAAGATAATCCATTTTTGTTTACTTTCTGCATCTTAAGAGGCATCGGCAGGGATATTTAATCAATTAGGGCCCCATTTTCAAGAGTATAGCAGACTGCTAAACATCTAAGCACAGTGCCATGTGGGAGAACAGCATGGCTGAACAGATGCTTTATATTGCTAGGCCCAGATGCTAACCTGATCATGTGCATGTGCATATGTACTACTAAACTTTAAAATAGGGATCCCTCCTGCATACAGAGCACAGTGCTATATAAAAGGTTTTGAAAGTGCTTAACAACTGAAATTGCAATACTGTTTACTGCTTCCAAAATCTTGCCTTCATTTGAGCACACACAGTGGTGCATATTACACTCCTCACCCTGGTCACCATTATGATGCTCCCAAATCGTATACCAAAATAATCCTTGGCATATAAAGGTTCTACACCCCTGATCACAGTTTAAATGGCTCCAGTTATTATAGTAAAATGATCCTTGGTGTCTAGTGTCCCCCCCAGGCATGCTCAAGCTGGGAGCTCATTTCTAGATGCATCCCCTGGGAAAGGAACTCAAAGCGGGGCTTTAGGTAGCACAAAGTTCAAAACATATAACATACATGGAGAGCAGAGTGGTACACAACCACAAATTACATTGGGAATAATACATGCAAGATGTGAGAACTTGAGTGACAAGCAAACAATTGACAATGCATATACAGCACAGTCTAGTGCCACAAACTTATGCTGGTAATCAAATACAGAGCAGTTTAAATCAACACTAGCTGTAAACATTTGTGCATAATGCCTAGAGGGAAGCATAAAGTACCAAATTATAAGCTGTTTCCTAAACTGGAAACAAGTCACAGGAGAGGAAGAGGAAAAATTAGGACATAAGTGCAGAGGGAGAGGTGAGAATCCAGGAGGAGAGATTGGTGAATGACAAGGGGCGTGGAGTTCCAGATTTTAGGGAAGCGGTGGCTGAATGTAGTTTGCCGATGGAGGTTGTAGAAACTGAGAAGGACTTCTAGGTTTAGAATATTTCAGCTTCTGATGGTATGGCTGTGGGGGGTGGAGAAATAGGCACGTGAAAACAAACCAGATTTTCCCACAAAGCTGGCACAGTGGGCATGGTGTCCTGCAAGAGAAGAAAAGAGAGAGATTTATACATAGAACAGTGATGAGTCCTAGGAGGACAGTCAAGTGATGTGTAACGAAATAGTTAAGGTTGTGTCCAGCTGGAAGGTAGTGACTGGGCTATGCTGCAGACCACATCACCATAGTCAGAGATTGGGAAGATCATTCTCTATAATAGCGTGGTGTGCTGGAGGTGGAATACAGTCACAGTTCCTGTAAAGTGCACCAAATTGGGGTGCAGCTGTTTGACTATAGCATTCACTGGTAACATCCTCCACAGGGGAGTCATCCAGGATATGGATAGTAGGAAGGGAAGGTGGCCTAGATAGTCTGTGTCTTGTACCAAAGGACATGGAGACAGTCTTCTTGGCCTTGAGGAAAACCTGATTTGTGTGCGGCCAGGGCTGAACTTGATTGAAGTCCAGCTGGAGTCTGTGGGCCTGCTGTAAAGAGGACTATTATTAGATCCATGTGCATGTGAATGGATGTAGACAAGCATACAGAGGGAGATCATTCAGGAAAATTGAAAAAGTAAAGGACTTAACACAGATCCTTGTGGGACCTAAGTGGATGCAGGCAGGGAGGAGAGAGGGGGTCACCAATTTTGACTGCTTGGGACATACCTATGCAGTAGGATTGGAACAGTCAATGGCTGAGCCAGAGAGGCCTGCAGCCTGAAGTTTGGCTAATAATTGGGGTGGGAGACAGGGTTGAATGCTTTGGCCAGATCGACAAAGATAGCAAGGTGAATAGGCTGTGATCCATATAATTGTGGATGGATATGGTAAGCCTGAGCAGGAGATAGTGGTGGAGTGGAGTGATTTTGCGAAACCAGACTTACATTAGGTGAAGAAGAAGGGTCCAGAAAGGGAGATAGAGTTGTGACAAGATAATTTGTTCCTGTATTTTGGAGGAGGAGAAATGGGTTGATAGCTGTTAGTAACAGATGGGTCACCACCTTTTGGAGGGAAAGGAAGTAACATTGGATCTTCCAGTCAGCAGGGATGGAGGAACAGCAGAAAGAAAGGTTAAGCGAGATCAGCCAATGGGATGGAGACTGCAGAAGCAGAGATGGAAGAACTTTCTATCCAGGCCATCTGGGCTCCTACCCTTGGAAGGAGTAAGAGCGGGAAGGCTGTGATGATGGAAGGATGGAGTTACTGGGCGAAAAAAAATAGAGTGGGAAGGAAGGAGATGACAATCATGCAGAGCTGGCAGGGGTGAGAGGGAGTGATAAAAATGAATTACACCTCTGTGTTGATGCAGGGGTTAGAATGGGGATGTCACCACTTTGAGGACAGGCAATGGAGATTGAGTGGGAGGGGAGAAGAGATTGTGCCTGCCTTCCAAAATTTAGACAGGTAACCAATGTTGGTACTGAAGGTAGATGTAAAATACTCACCTTTGGCAAGCTTTATTGCCCTGGTACAGGTGTTGCAGAGGTGATGATACCTCTGGAAGCCATGGGGGAATGGGTTACATTTCTCTTCTGACCAGGCCAAATCATGCACTTGCAAGCAAGCTATGAGCTTGCCCATGATCTGGGGAGGTGGGAACCTTTCCTCATGTCCTGCTCTGGGGTTAGGTCGCATGATCCTATATTTCAAGAATTTTGTTTTGAAATACATTAGCATGGAGCAGTGGGAGCAGGCCAGTGAGACAGAGGGACCAATCAGAGCAACAGGTCACGGAGCAAGAGGATGAGGTCAAGGGATTTGAAGGAAAATATAGCTGTGTTTTGGGTGTGGGTGAGGGCGCAATAGTTGAATGAAGGTTGAGAGGGTTGTGATTATGGTGTCAAATCAGAAGAGAAGTCAAAGTGGAATACCACAGGATCCATCCTGACTCTTGCCTCTTCAATATGCTCAATTAACAACATTTGAGAATGAATCTGGGGCTGTGTCTCTTGAAATGACACAAGCTCATGGGAGGGTAGACAGTGACAGGGAAGTAGGAAACGCTGCAGGGTGAAATATAAAGAGTAGAAGGTAGCTAAGGTTTGGCGGTTGAACTTCAATGCCAAAAAATGCAAGGTGATTCATTTGGGGACAAGAGACCCAAGGACAGAGCAACTGGATAGGAGGAGTGAGGCTGAGCCTTCTGACCAGAGAAAGGACCTAGCATTCATCATTAGTGGCTCCCTTAAACAATCAAGCTAGTACAGTGGGGCATCTAGTAAGGCAAATAGGATACTAGGATGTGCCCAGGCAGGGTTCTGATAGTAGAAAGAAAAGGGTTTACTGCCTCTTTATTGATCATTGTTGAGGCTGCACCTGGTATACGTTCAAATTCAGAAGACTCACCTCAGGAAAGATAAGGACAAGGGTGATCAGGATGATTCTGAGCTGACAGGACAGATGGTGTGAGAGATTTGCTCAGGACACTGAGACATGTCTTCACTAGAGACCAGACAAGAGAGAGTGATATGATGAGAGACCTTCAAGTTCCTGTAAGGAATAAAGTGAATGGAGAGAACTACAGTAGCATGAGTAACAGTTCAAGGACAAGGGGCACAAGTAGAGAAACTGATGGCAGGGAGGTTCAAGAGGATATTAGAAAGTTTATTTTTCCAGAAATGGTGGTGGAAATGTGGAATAGTCTGCCAACTGAGATGGCAGGCACAAAACCATAAATGGTTTCAAGCATGGCTGTGATAAAGAGATAGAATGGTATATACAGGCTGATAGTAGTAGGGAGGGTAACAGGGAGTGAATAGTGAAGGCTAGTGCCCTGCATGGACAGTAGGTTCCGAAGGGTTTAATAGAAATAAGGGGCAGACAGGATGTACCATTTTTTTGCTGCCATCATTGTTTATGTTTCTGTGTTTCTATTTTCTATGATCCCTGACATCTAGTAGCCCCATCCGCCAGTCGCAAATCTGGACCCTCCCTAAGACATCCAGCCAGGTCCCTCAACCCTCCCTATTGGCCCCATTTACCTAAGATTGCAACCCACTTCCTGTGACTGTGATTGGTACAGCATCTTAGCTCATTACTATGGCTGACCACTGTCTGGTGAAAGGGAGTGAGTGCGCACCTGCTGTAAAACATCTGTTCTATGATGGTGTGTGCTCACTCCTGTCACTCAAGTAACCAACCAATATACAGTGAGCAGAGAGCTGAACCTGTCACTGTTGCAGTGGAGAGAGAGAATGGCAACTGGGGTGATTTAGCAGGCCACCAGGGAGGGTGAAGGACAACAATAGGTGGAACTGGGAAGAGACTCAGACTTTCTAATCATGGTCATTCAGATGCCAGGGATCCTCTTAATATACTAGTCAAAACATCTGAATGGTGAGATGGGGGTGAGGAAAGTCTAGATGCCAGGGATCATTTTACTAATTGAGGTTATCTGAATGTGACTGGGGGAACTACTAGATGCCAGGTATCATTTTATTATAATATCAGGGGCATCTAAATTTTGATCAGGAGGTGGGGGCTGGGAATGCTCTGTACAAGTCTTCTATGCAGTGATGCACAGAGGCATTGTGCGAAGATGTTAGTTAGCCCAAATGGGCTGGCAAATGTCCCATTAGCACCTTTCCTGCCCTATGGACTTAGCATGCTGAGAGTTGAAAATGACTCATGGGGTAAAGGTGCTATCCCATTTGAGACATGCTTACTCCCTTTGTTCCTCTGAATCCCTGTCCTACTGGAGGCTGTGATAGTGCCTAGTCATGTCACAGTGGGCAATACAATGGGAACTAGTGATCACTGTACAGTGTGGTTCAACATTACAATGGGTACAGAGGCAAGCCACAAAAAGACAATGGTCCTGGACTTAGTAGGTTGGATTTTAAAAATGAGACTTCTTGAAGCAGCCTAGCAGAGGATGATTGTCGAGAGAGGGTGAGAGAACAGTGGAGAAAATTAAGTAAAGGCATAGGAAAGGCAGCAACATCTGCATGAAGGAAGTGAGCAAAAGCAGGCGGAAACAAGCATTTGTCAATGCTGAATGTTGTCTTTCTGGCATTGGCATTGGTAGTGCAGGAGTTAGAGATGCATAATAGGAATGGCAGTGAAGTATAGAAGTGACGCCAACCCCACACCACCCTGCAGAGACTGACAGGCATTGAGGTGTGGCTTTGGGTCATCTGCCATAACGCTCATGCCATTTCACCTCACCCTACCCTGGAGACTCCAACAAGTGTCACGTTGTGCCTTGGGGTCATTGGGCCTTATGCTCACCCTATTCTGTAAGTAAATATGTTGAGATGGGTGCAGTATAGGAGAATGGGGTGAACTTTGGGGCCGAAGAGTCCAAGGCACACCTTGATACATGTCACAGGCTGCAGGGTGGGGTGGAATGGCATGACCACTACAGGCGACAATCCAAAGTCACCCCCCCGATACATGTCAGTCTCTACAGGGTGGGACATTATGATTAGAAATCTTAATGCCCTGGGCTTTTGTTGGTGTTGCACTCCCAATTTTCAACATGGGCTTTTGTGATCCCACCTCATGAAAGCATTTGGGACCTTTGCTCATGAACAGTGGCACTGTGATTTTGTTAATGTGTCCTGAATGTTGATTCCAACATGACAACTGTGGCGTTCTAAGCCAGATATGCAGAAAACATATTTTAGGTAAATTTAAAAACGAGCAGCTCTACTGTTTATAAGGGCGATATTGAAAAAAATGGCAATGTTGCCGGAAATCTGGAGGTTGAAAATGTTAAAAGTCTTCAAGTTACGACGTGCATGGAAGCTGCATATGCCGCTCATAACATAGTCATTTTAATGATTTGTTCTGGGTACCAACATGGGCATTTAGTAGCCATCTTATGAAAAGTGGCATTATTTCATTACAGGTCCCAAAGGTAATTCTGCGCGGTGACAGTGAAATCACCTTTCTGGACAGAATAATGAAATGACAGTGATTGAGTTCATGAGGTGGGGTCCCAAGAACCCCATGTTGAAAATTTGGAGCCAAAACTTGCAAAAATGGTTGAGATATCCACCTAAGTTGACCCCCCCATTGATGCCATTATACAGCTTACCAGCATTTCTTCAGTTTGTGGTCAGCTTTCAAGAGTGCAGACGTGTTCCCACTCCACTGAAGATCACAGCGCTGGACTCCAGAGGTAAGCATGGGGTGAGGGGTGTGTGTTGGGAGGTGGGGTGAGCAGAGAGTGAGTGCAGTTTTGGGGGGAGACCTGACAGTAGTGGACCATTTTCTTTGTTCCAGGTTATAATAAAAAAGAAAGGACACTGTGGAACATTTTCTGTTTTTTAACAGGTGTAAGGAAAATGTTGGGGCATACTGAGTGGTTCCTTGTGTCCCATGAGTTTGCGATGTGATGTTAGCCACCTGTGGTGGGAAGGGCAGGAAAATGCTGGCCTTGATCGGCTTTTGAAGATGGAGGCACACTGGGGTGGACCCCAGTGTGCCACACAATCTTGAGGGGTAACTATGCTGACAGAGTTAGGCACCCCAAAGTTGACTGCTGAGGTGGTGAGAGGTGGCGGGTGACAGATGCAGCCATATTTATTGAAATGTTACACCAGGCAAGGCATGCCCTGCAATGACAGACAGAGCACCTTGTTGCAGCGGCAAAATTGTTTCAAGTTGGTGGCATGCTTTTTCAGTGTTGGTTAGACAGCGTCTATTTCATTCATGCCACAGATTCCAGCCGAAAAAGCAGTGATGCCATTGGCCACAACACGACCGCACCTCCAAAACCTGCCACCACAATATGTTGTCTGAGCTGTGCGTACAAGACAACTTAAAAAGGACCATTATGGTACTGTAGGGAAGTGGCCATCAAGGTGTCTGAAGCACATCCCCCAACCGGTCTGGTTAAGCAATTTCTACGCTGTTTTGGAGGAGTGGGATAGCCCCACAATGGCACCCACAGCTGAGATCACGGTGGATGGGCAGATCCTCCAGGATGCAGCACCAGGAAAGGGGGGAAGAAAACTCCAGAGGAGGAGGAGGAGGCTTCTCCTGGTGGGGGACTCTGTTGTCTGAGGATGAAGTGGAGAACCTGCAAGAAGGACAGGCAGGTAAAGTGTGCATTACAGAAGGCACTGCATGGTGGGATGAGAAGGGGTCAATAGGAGGACAGAGGTAATGGCAAGGAGGGAGGAACTGGATGTTATCATCCACCTGGGGATGAATGACCTGGCATGAGACAAAGTGAAAGTAGCTAGAATCCAAAAGGATTTCAGGAAGTTGGGGGCAGCCTAAAGCAAGCAGAGCACTTCAAGAAGGCAGTATAGCACAGTGGTTTAAGGCACTGAGCTGCAAACCTGGAGACATGGGGTTGAATCCCAAAGCCCCCACTTGCATACTGTGTGACCCTGAGCAAGTCACTTAACTTCCTTGTGCTCCCAGGTCACACCTGTAAACAAGCTTCAACTTATGTGTCTCTTCTGGTAAAAAAACCCATCTCCTTCTCAGGTTGCCACCTGTTCATATGCGGGGAAAGCTTAGGCACTCCACATCCAATAATTCAACTCCTGATTGAAGGAATGGTGTGGAAGGGAGGGTTATGGCTTCATGGGGGACTGGGGACCCACCTGGAAAGATGCAAGCCTGTATAAAGATAATGGTCTGCATCCGTCAGGGATGGTGACCCAAGTAAGAAGTATGAATGCTTCAGTGACAAGCATTTAAAATGGCTGGGGGGGGAGTCAGGAAGGACAGGTGACTTAGTATCCCATCCCCTGGGGCACAAGATACTTGTAATCCTAGACGCAAATAAATAAAAAAATTAATAAATAAAAAATAAAACATGCAGAATATCAAGGTGAAGTCCGGGACATTGAGAGCAAGAGGAGAGTGGGAAGCAGTGAATTCTAGGCCACACAAGAAACTGGGAAGGGGGGACATAGCAGAGAAGCAGAGGGGGAAAGAAGCAGGAGAGCAGCAGCAAGAGAAGGAGGGGAAGGGGGATAGGATACAAAACATGGAAGGCATGGTAACAAATGCCACAGCCTGGGAAATAAAATCCCAGACCTGAAGGCATTGATAGTAGAGGCAGACCTGAACATAGTAGCAATAACTGAGACATGGTTCACCGTTAATCATGGGACATTGATGTACCAGGTTATACTCTGTTCAGGAGGGATGGGGGTAAAAAAGGAGGGTGTGGCCCTGTGCCATCAGAGAGGCTATAAAGGTGACAGAGGTGCAGGGTAGATGGGAAGGCTGAGGCACCGTGGGTCACCCTTGAACCTGGAAAGGCTCAGAAATATGAACAGAGGTGATCTTCAGGCCTTCAGCACAGGGGAATAAGTGGACAGGAGCTTGTGGATGAATACACAATATGGCAACAAGGTGAAGTCCTGCTGCTGAGGATTTCAATATGCCAGATGTGGATTGGTCCATCCAAGCAGCTGCTTCAGCCAAGCAGAAGCATCCTGGATTCCTACAGGGGGCAGGTCTCAGGCAGCTTGTTGATCCAGAGAAAGGTCATTCTTGACCTTATACTGACCAACTAGAGATAGAACACAGATGTCTGTGGGAGGGCAACTGGGATCAGTGACCACCACATAGTGTGGTTTAGCATGGGACCGGGACAGTCTAGTCTACGAGGGCAAATGTTTCGTTTCAGAAGCAGACTTCATTGACATGAGGAGATGCTAGAATAACCATCTTTGGAAGCTTGTAAAGGGTAGCATTCAGGAGGTATGAAGAAACACAGAAGAATGAGATGAGAGGTTGTATCAGGTAAAGGTAGAGGATCAACAGCTCAGACAAGAAGAAAGCATAGCCAAAGAGGTATCAAAAAGAAGACTAGACTTTCTTCAGGTACATAAGCAAGGAGAGGAAGGAGGGAGGATTCTGAAGATAAGGATGGCGACAAGGATACTGAACAGAGGATCAGAGAAAAGTGTACATCCTGAACAGATAATTCTACTGTTTTCACAGTTGCTAGCCTTGTCTAGGGCAGAAAACAACTAACTAAAGAAGCTACATTTTCTTATTAATTTAACATTATATCCAGCAGGAGTCAGTGCCTGTTGAGATTACAAACAGATACTTTATTAGAAGTAGAAGGGGTCTTGTTTAGGGTTAAAAAAGAAAGAAAGAAAGTCAGTGTGTGTTCTGTGCTGGGAAGGTACTGTTTCAGTTTACTTTGCTAAACCAGTAGGAGGAGGGGAGCTTAATAGGGGTGTGTTAGACACTATAAAGCAGGTGACTCAAATTACAACTTCCTGTTGCTAGCCTTTTTTACTAATTGCCTCCATCCACCACCCTAAGCCAGTTCTACTTTATAGCCACTGGATTTGACTGTCAGCAGAAACTTCCTGTTTGGCAGTAGGAAGGAAGGATCATAGAAACCATTGGTTTTGTCAACCTACAGGAAAAAAGTCACACGCTCCCGCTAGCTGCTGGTGGTCTGACACTGAACAAGGAAGAAGGAGGCTACTGAAGAATATAGGAAGTTGCTGTCCCAGAACAGGAAGGGTGAGAGTTGTAAGGAGAGAAGAGTAAGCATACAGAGAAACAGAGTGGGGACACACAATAAGACATGATAGAGTGTTGCAGTGCAATGGCTGTGGAGCAGCAGTGTTCGGAGACATTCTTGAGGCTGCGTGCTACCCTATTTGCAGGCACCTCTCTGGTCTGAGGGGGAGGTTGCCTGTCTCCAGGCTGACCTGGCTAGGATTCGTGAAACCTCCTCCCCACCAAGCGACCACCAGGGCCAATGCCACCTCCCCAGCGGTTGCCAAGAAAGAGGAGAGGCTGGACCAGGGTGGGCTCAGGAGGAGGAGGGTGGTGGAACAGAGTTGCATCTCTCCAGCTGTACCTCTCCACAATTCATTTGCTCTTCTGGTGGATAGTGGTTCCTCTACAGAGGCACCTGCAGTGAGACCAAGGAGGATGCTGGGAACCTTCACAAAGGAGACCCACAGGAGGGTGGCATGAGACCCCACAGTGGAAGGAAACAACTCCTGGTGGGGACTCCAATCATTAGGGGGAAATGGGGAGGAAGAGGAGAGGAGGTAATGTGCCTGCCGGGCGCCACGGCTGGAGGGACAGGCGAATCCTCAGAATCATGTGAGCAGCTGCAGGGAGGAGCTGGATGTCATGTCCACCTAGGGACAAATGACCTGGCTAGGAATAGGATCAGAGCAGTGCAAGAGGAGTTTGTAGAGTTGGGGATGGGCCTTAGACAAATGGCGCATTCTGTAATCTATCTCAGGTGCTGCCTGTCTATGGCAAGGGTGATGCTAGGATACTCCTCACCCAGGAATTCAATGAATGGTTGAAAAGCTGGTGTGAGCTCAGGTTTTGGCTTCACTGGGGACTGGAGAGTCACCTGGAGGATGCAGACCTATACTGGTGCTGACGGTCTGCATCTGTCCAGGAGGGGCCAGGATCTAGGTGACAAGGTTTAAATGCTTCATGGCAAGCATTTAAACTAGCCAAGAGGAGGAACTGAAAGGAGCAGACAAATCCCAGCCCCCCCACAAAACATGAAATTAATGAGGGTACACCAAGGTAGAAGTCATAGAGGAGCAGGACAGAGGTAAATGTAAAAAAGGCAAAGCAGTAAGGACAGGAATGGGGCTAAAAAGAGGTAAGGCCATCAAAAGTGGAGGGTGATGGTACCAGCCCGGCCAGTCATGTAACAAGCTCCTGAACTGGTGGTCTTGATGGAAGAGGTTGCCTGGATATTGTGGCAGTCACAGAAACATGGTACACAGAGAACCATGCCTGGGATGTCACATACAGGATACACAATCTACAGGAGGGACAGGGATGGTAAAAAGAGGAGGAGTAGTCTCTATGTACAGGAAGAGATCAAAACAACAGAACTAAAGAGTAAACAGGAGCAGATGAGACCTCCTGGTCACTTGGAGACAGGAAATGGCACATAGTCTGCATGGGGGTTGTATACAGACCCCCATCTCAGGGGAGGGAATGGATAAGGAAATGATAGAAGGCTTCCTTAGGATGGCAGAAAAGGGGAGATATTGTTGATGGGGACCAAATATGCCAGATGTTAACTGGAGCACCTTTGCTGCAGGCACATCCAAGAGCAGGGTCTTGATGCCCTACAGGGGTATGCCTCAGACAGCTAGTATTGGAACCCACTCGGAGGGAGCAATCTTAGACCTGGTACTCTCAAATGGGGATGGAGAAAGATCTCAGATTTAGAAGTGGGTAGCCATCTGGGAACAAGCGACCACCAAACAGTGTGGTTCACAATAAACACAGCCATACAATCAAGCCACAAAAGCAAAAGTATTGGACTTTAGGAGGGCTGACTTTGGGAAAATGAGAGAGTGCCTCAGAAAGCACTAGCAAACAGGCAAGAAGGAGGGTGGGAGGAACAATGGGTAGTAATCAAAACAGCCATCACAGTGGCAACAAGCCTTGTGTAAAGCAAATCAACAAAACGCAACTGAAGGAAAAAACGCTATGGTTCTCAAAAGAGGTGGCAGGGAAGGTTAAGGAGAAAAGGATAGCATTCAGGAAATATAAGGAAACACAGAAGGAGCAGGACAGAGAAATTTATCAGTTAAAGCAGAAAGAGGCTGGGAAGGCAGTCAGAATAGCAAAGGCCCAAATCGAGGAAAGGATAGCCAATTCTGTTAAGAACGGGGATAAGACCTTTTATACCTTTTATAGGTATATCAGGGAGCGAAGAAAGACCAAAGGAGGGATACTGAGGCTTAATAAAGGGGAGGGAATGTGGGCAGTAGGTGACAGTGAAAAAGCAGGGATACTGAATGAATATTTCTGCTCAGTATTCACAAAGGAAGAGGAGGGGGAGGTACGTAAATCAAACAAGAGAAGCATTCTGAAGACGGGGGTTGATACCAGTCCATTTACAGAAGAAAGGGTTCTGAAATAACTAATAAAATTTAAGGTGGACAAAGCAATGGGTCCTGAGGGGATTCACCCAAGAATTCTAAAGAACTAAGGGTAGAACTAGTGACACACTGATCTACTCTCTTCATAATTATGGGAGGATGAGGTGGTACCATGAGAACTGGAGGAGGGTGGATGTGATTCTCTCCACAAAGTGGGAGCAGGAGAGAGGCAGGAAACTATAGACCAGTTAGTTTGACCTCAGTGGTAGGAAAATGATGGAATCACTTCTGAAGGAAAGAATTTGAGTATCTAGAGGCCAGTGGGACACAGGACCCAGGCAGCATGGATTCACGATGGGAAGGTCAGGTCAGACAAATCTAATAGATTTCTGACTGGGTGACCAAAGTGTAGACCAGGGAGAACTGTGGACACAAGCTTACCTAGATTTTAGCAAGACATTTTGATACAGTCCCACACAAAAGATTAATACAAGTTAGCTAGCCTTGGAGTGGTTCCCAAGGTGGTAGCCTGGATAAAAATGGCTAGACAACAGGACGCAAAGGTAGTAGTAAATGGAATGTCACAGTGAAGAGAGTAGGGTTACTAGCGGGGTACACATGAGGTTCAATACAGGGACGGTCCTTTTAATGTCTTTATCAGTGACATTGCAGAGGAACTGGAAGGAAAGTATGTCTCTTGCAGATGACACAAGAATTTGCAACAGTGTTGATACACCAGATGGAGTGGGAAGGATGAGAAAGGACTTGGCAAGTTGGAGGAATGGTCAAATGTATGGCAGCTCAGATTCAATGCAAAGAGTGAAAGGTAATGCACCTGGAAACAAAAACCCAGGGAAGAGTACACAATGGGGGGAGATACTGACAACAGTAAAAATGGAAAGGACCTGGGGTAATTATATCAGATGACCTAAAGGTGGGCAAGCAATGTGAGAAGGCAGTAAGGAAGGCTGGGGATACTGGGATGCATAGGGAGAGGCATCAATAGTGAAAACAGGAAGTTGTTATCCATCTGTACAGACAGTTGGTGAGACCCCACAGTACCGTAGGAAGGAGTGGGGTGGGTGGGGCACCAGCCCGCGCCTATCCGAGGCGCATGGTTGCAACAAAGTTCCCCATAGCCGCAACCTCAGTAAAAAAATAAAAATAAAAAAAAAAAATTCCAACTTCCAGGCGGGCGCATCCGAGCGGGGGTGTCACATGGTCCGCGCTCTCTGTCTGAAAAAAGATCACATGGTGATGGTAACCAGACAGCATAAAGGAAGAGTATGAGTCTCGCGGAGTTGTGATGAGAGTAGAGAGGAGAGTGAGAGAAACGATGTATATATATAGAGAGAGAGAGAGAGACGACGAGAACGAGAAAAAAAAAGTATACTTGTCTTAAGTTTAAGTTTAGACTTTAGAATAGTGCATATCATAGTACTACTACGCTACCAAGTGTACTACTCTGTACATTAGAGCCGGTCGGCAGAGGCAGACAGTTGAGTGAGAGAGTCAGAGAATCCGATTCCAGTGAGACGTTGGCAGTTAATGATGGTGCGCGCCGGCGCCGCGGTATATGTCTTCTTTCTCAGCCGGCACCGAAAGAACAGTCGATTAGAATAGAATGCCTTACAGAGCTGAGCGCTGATGACTGTTGATGTTATGTATAAAAAAAATTATATATAACGGTGCGTCGGCGCTTTCTCGAGTCTGTTGTTGACCAAGTTACTGTGTCCCTGAAGATGGCCTGATCCTTGTTGTAGCGTTATTATACAGCTGTCATTCAGAGAATTCATTGTCAGTGTTTAATTACTAAACCAATGGCAATACAGTATTTAATTACAAAATTAAACACAGTATTCGCAACAAGTAAAACAAAGCAGGGAGGAGTGGGCAAAACAAAGGAAGGGGGTTATGTGGAATGAAAAGCCAAGGAGGAATTGAAAACATGATAATCAAGAACAATAATTAAAAATATCTTATTTTAAACATTTCTATTAAAGCAGGATTGCAACAAAGCATACTGAAAATACATAAATCTGTAATGATGTAATCTTGCTATAGTTAGAACAGTTCACTTAATTCATTACATAAAGTACTTCAATCGAGACAGAGGACAGACAACCTATATTTAATGTAAAGTCTATTTTCTGTCCTCCAAATAGGGACATGGATCAAACTACCCTTTGTTTGCCCACCTTCTCTGCTTTGTTTTCACTTGTTGCACTTGCAAATACTGTGTTTTGACTTTGAAATTAAATACTGTGATTGGTTTAGCACTTAAACACTGACAATGAATTTCTTATGAATGACACCCGTGTTAGGAATTACAGCTGATAGGGTGAGAAAAGGGCTTGATATTCTAAAAGTAGGTAAGACTCCAGGCTTAGACGGCCTACGATCAAGGATGCTCAGGGAACTGGTTTCAGAGCTGGATGATCCCTTGGCTGTACTCTTTAATGGCTCACTACAATCTGAAGTGATGCTGGGGGATTGGAGAACTGTGGAGGTGGTCCCACTCCATGAGGGGAGGGACAGGGAGGATCCAATCAACTACAAGACAGTCAGTCTACCTCAGTTGTAGGTAAACTGAAGGAGAGCCTAGTGAAAGAAAGCCTGGTGACCCACCTAAAGAAAAACGGGCTGCAGAAGAGCAAGCAGCACGGCTTTGTGGCAGGAAGATCACGTCAGATCAGCTTACTAGTTTTCTTTGACTGGGCCACTAGAGCCATACCTCTTGAGTGTCCCTGATTTTGCCTCAAAATTTTGCTCTGTCCCTCCTAAAACTTGTGTTTCCATGACCAAACAGTGGGAGTTATAGGCACAAAATAATGTCAACCATTAAAGTTACAGACTTGTTCTTCCTTGGAAAATGCATTCTACACTAAGTCCCTTACTCTGTCAGCTTCCTACGTGGATTATTTATAATGCTTACAACAAGGATCAGGCCATCTTTCAGGGGACACACTTGTACTGGTGATATTAGACAGATGTTTCATGAACATTTCCCAAATTATCACAGCAGCAGTAACTCTGCCAAAGTTATTTCTAGCAGAATTAAAATTTCTCACAGCCTTACTGACAGCCAAGTGTTGGGGCATCTCACTGTCTGCATTCAAACATCAGTTTAATAATTATATATATATAATACATATAGTAATATAAATTCAAAAGTAAATAGGTTTATTTTGTGAATCTGAGATTCTGCTGCCTTAGGTAAAAAGAATGATTTTTATCCACTGCTACAAGCTAGGCTCCAATCCTCCCTCCATGTGTAGCCTGTAAGGTCTCCAGTACTAGTACACCAGTTAGCCTGTCCAGTCTTAGCTCCCAGTGCAAAGAATGTGAGCTAAGTGTGGAATTAACCTCTGCTTCCATACCTCCACATGAGAACTGCCATGGGCCAATGTTCCTTTAGGTATGCAGCTGCAGTACTGTAATTCCTCCCACATCATCTAAGGTGAACAAAAGCTGGGTGTCTTCCAAACAGTCCTTAATATGTTGCCTTTTATGAGAAAACATGTGTTTTATCTGAAAGAGGGTGGCGGAGACTGGAAATGGCACCACAATCCACACAGGGTTGTGTTACAGACCCCATGTCAGGGGAAGGAATGGACAAGGATATGATGGAAGGCATTCTTAGAATGGCAGAGAAAGGGGAGATACTGTTGATGGGAGACCTGAATATGCCAGATGTTAACTGGAGCATTTGCTGCAGCCACATCCAAGAGCAGGGGCCATTCTTGATGCCCTACAGGTGGCAGGCATTAGACAGCTAGTTTCAGAACCCACTCATGAGGGAGCAATCTTGACCTCGTACTCTCAAGCGGGGGCAGTGAGAGGATCTCAGATCAAGAAGTAGGTTGCCATCTGGGGACAAGTGAACATCAAACAGTGTGGTTCACGTTAAACTCAGCTACAGAGTCAAGCCATACAAAAGTGAGGGTACTGGACTTTAGGAGGGCTGACTTTGGCAATATGGGAGAGTGCCTCAGAAAAGCACTAGCAAACAGGCTAGAAGGAGGTGTGGAGTAACAATGGGGAATTATCAAAACTGCCATCACAGACGCAACATGGCAGGCGCTCAGAGCAGCGGCATCAAACGTTTTATGGGAATTCTTCAGATGTTTTCAGAGTCAGAGTGTGACTTTCTTATACTTATTTAGCAGGGTGGATGCTGGAAGGCTTAAATTAGTCCTGAAGACATCCTAGGTCCTGTGACCAATCTGAAACAGTGCATTCTCACTTGTAAAGTGTTCACACATTTTGTTTACTGCCTTAGAACTATGAATACTATGCAGCTGATGACATTAACATTAACAGTTTTGCCATTCAGGGCCTCTTTCTTGGTGATTCATGCTGTAAATATTTTTTTTATACATGTGAAGTAATTCTTATTTAAAAGGGGGAAGTGCTTTTATGTGTGTCTCTAAACTTAATTCAGCACCTGCAGAGTCATTCTGTGGGATGGCTTTTATTCCAAAACATATTACTAATAAGCTATACGAACAGTATTCAAGCTTCGTTAAAACTTTTTAAAAAAAAAAAAATGTTGGCCGGAAAGTTCCCTAGACTTTAAATGGAAACAGCTGTTGGTAATATTTCACTGAATTTGGTCACATCTTTAACAGTGTCATTATGGGCTTTTTGAGTGAGGTCTTAAATTTTGTAGTGTACTAAGCAGTGTCAAGAGGCAATGTGATCCAATGTTTAGAGCATGAAGCAATGAACCAGGAGAACCTGGGTTTGAATCCTGCCATAGGTTGTGGCCCACTGTATGATCTTGGGCAGGGCAAGTCACTTGTTAAGTCAGTGTTTCAGTACCTTCCAATGATGCTACATCTCCATTGGTGAATAAATTCAATCAAGCAGGACTCAAGGGGCCAGACCCTTGGCGCAGCAGTACTGCTACCGCTAGCAATACTGGCGAACCGAATTCGTGCCAGGGTCTCAGGGGGGAGGGGGTCCCGGTCAGGGGAGAACATCTAAAAAATGCATATGTGTCCCTGTCGCCAGTTGGCAGTAGGAGGCAACAGGGATCAAACAGCTATATATATAAACCTTTCCTACATCAGCATAGTACCACGAGCACATCACTTGCTCAGTACAACTCCCAGACAGCCTGGCTCCCCTTACCTCCAGTCAGGCTTGAAACAGTTTCTTTCTTTCCTTTTTTTTTTTTTTAAACAGAAACCACCCACATTTTACATCCCTAACCTGATCAGGAGGGAAATCTGTCAGGCACCATCTGTCACCCCATGGTGCTGTATTTCTGACCCTCAATCCGCTGCTGCCTCTGTCCCCATTCTCTAATTTAGTTCTACACCACGGACTCCAAAATAGAATACATGACTGCAAACCACCACCCCAAAAAAAAAACCGGAGCACTGGGAGTGTGGAGGAGATGGGAAGAGATGGGACTAAGTACCACAGAACAGGGAAACAAAATGAATCAAGGCTGTCATTAACAGTAAAACAACTAACACTGCACTGCCCTTGACTTGAAGTATACCAGTAGAGGACTACTGTACCAACAAAACCCACTTTCATGTCATCTGTAGTCTTTTTAATTTTTTAGTTTGCCAGTTGTACTATAAAATGTCACATATAGCCTATTTTCTTTTTTTATTCAGATTTTTCCCATTTTTCTTGTTTTTCTCCACTGTCCTGGGACACAAACACGGCAATGCATGCACATGGGATGGAGGCGCACTTGCATCCCATGGCGCAGGCTACAACCCCTTCCAGCCCACCCTGGCTATTGCCTGGGCTCCCTAGAGCTAGGCCACACTCATCCTCCACCAAGTGGCAGCTAAGAGCCAGGAATCCCCACAACCCACCTGGGAGGCGGAGTGCTGCCTCATGGCAGCTCAGTCCAGCTCCTTGCCCTCTCCCAGCTGACCCCTGATGACCCAGGCTTATTTCTGAAACTGGGTTGTTGGCAGTGGCAGTATGGTATCTAATGCTTCAACCATCAGCACCACTGGGCTGGCTTTAGCCTATTTTCTAAGCACAATAATACCTCCAGGGTCAGCAATATTGGGATATACTGGACCTTCCCCCCAACCTGCCCTCTCAGAACTTCTACTTGGGTAGGGTGTGGGTAAATTAGTCAAGCACTGTGTCATGCCATTATAGGTGTTTTTCCCCTTTTAGGATTTGGGGAATTATGTTTCTATTGTTAATTGGTATTTTTGTCTGGCCCTCCTGGACTTGAGTCTTTGGGGGTCTAGCAGTGCTTGTCAGGGTTGATATTGGTTGTTGTTGTTGTTGTTATTAGTAGGTAGCCATTGGGCTAGTATAGGTTACAGTTTCCACACAGACTCTTAGTGAGTGTTTTGCTCCGTAAAGATCTGACAGTTTCTGTTTGAAACTAGCCAGATAGAGCTTCTAAGAGGAGCGCTCGGTTTGCTTTAAAAAGACTTTTAAAACATTGTACTATATATTTAGAGTGTGGTTCCCGGTTCTTATCAGTTCTAAAAAACACGGACTTTGTATTACATTTTTTTCAAATACCCGTGACACGGTTAGGAACCGATAAGAGTGTCTTGCCTGGCACTGCCATTAAAAGTGCAAGTTTTTGGTTAGACTGGCATTATGTCTGAGAAACCCAAAAGAAAAACCAGGCCCACTGGGTTTCAACACTGTGATGCTTGTGGGGAAGCCTTTGCCAAGGCTGACCCACAGACACACCACATGTGTTTATTGTGTGGGGTTTGACCACCTCCAGTCAGACTGCCAGATTTGCAAGAATTTCCCTGCAGCCACCCTGGAAAAAAGATTGGGCAGGGTCAGGGAACGAGAGGCCAAAAAGTCCACTGACCCGGATGGCCAGCCCGGTCCAGTGCCAACTAGACCAGAGGGAGTGCCCTCTGACCAGGGCGAGACTTCCTCGGGCAAAAGAAAAGCAGTTAGCTCCTCCTGTAGAACTGCCCCGGAGAGGAAAGAGATAACTCCATACAGGATGGAGTTCTGAGTGCGAGGGCTCCTCTTAGAAGCTCTATCTGGCTAGTTTCAAACAGAAACTGTCAGATCTTTACGGAGCAAAACACTCACTTAGAGTCTGTGTGGAAACTGTAACCTATATTAGCCCAATGGCTACCTACTAATAACAACAACAACAACCAATATCAACCCTGACAAGCACTGCTAGACCCCCCCCCAAAGACTCAAGTCCAGGAGGGGGGCCAGACAAAAAATACCAATTAACAATCTAGACATTTGTGAATACCCTTGGAGCAGAGGTAAGACCGAAGAGCATTACCCTGAACTGGTAGTGGCCTGAGGGCAGTTCGAACCTGAGGTACTTTCGGTGAGAAGGCCTGATGAGGACAGTCTCCAGAACAGGTGAAATCCCACTTGCAAGTCACCCAGCAGCTTCTCACCTCCTGGGTTCCTGCTAAATCTTCCAAAGTCAGTTCTAGAACCAGTTCAGGTACTCACTTTCATAGGTATGAATTGACACAAAGCTGGCCAGGGCCTCCTCCCTTGGAAAGGGTAGAGAAGTTGATTGCCCTGGCGTCCTCTTCACCCTGCAGGTCTCTCGACCAGCAAGACACTTTTGCATCTCTTGGCCCTCAAATGAAACTGAATGTCTCTTATCTGGAATCTTGCTCCCTGCACTACAGCTGTGGAGGCAGCCATGTGCCCCAGAGCTGCAAAAAGTGTCTTGCTGGTCGAGAGACCTACAGGGTGAAAGAGGAGGCCAGGGCAATCAATCTCTACCTTTCCAAGGGAGGAAGGCCCTGGCCAGCTTTGTGTCCAATTCGCTCCTATGAAAGTGAGTACTACTTTGCTCACAGTTATGCTGCTGTTTCTTCTGCATATATATTTAAATAAACTTGCACTTTTTACCTTTTTTTGCAACTTTAAACATGTTGTATGTGAGTGATTTCCAATTTACTATGGATGTTGAGAGCCGTTTATTTTTGTTTTAGATTCAGGTTCACAACCTCTGAATTCTTCACCCAATCATTTCTTGAAGAAAGTCTGTCCCCTGTTCAACTGGCCTGAAAGATTCTGCGTCTCCGATCAGTACAATCTAAGCCATGCTCATTGCTCACCATATTTGGCTCTGGGTGGGGGGAAATCACTTTATGACAGCAAGAGTAAAATCAGAATAAAGTGGCTTACCCAGGCTGTGGTAGGAGAGAGCATATCACACAGAAGAGGCAAGACTAAATATTGTATTATGTAAGCACTGCACAAGCACAGAACTGACACACAACACCCCCCCACTGTGCAC
The DNA here is from genome assembly GCA_016271365.2 of Neoceratodus forsteri. NCBI lineage: Eukaryota > Metazoa > Chordata > Ceratodontiformes > Ceratodontidae > Neoceratodus > Neoceratodus forsteri. The sequence continues at coordinate 1,214,519,002 of CM057453.1, read as the reverse complement.
TCTGTAATTTCCTTGCTGATGTAATACAAATGCCCTTCCCTTTGAGAGTGGGTCTAAACGATTTTAAATTCAACTACTTTAGACTCTGGGAGTTGAGCGGACAGTACAGCCGAATAATACTGTATGCAGTTGTATAGCTCAGCTGTCACTGGAGGCAGCAGGCTATCTGCCCCAGTCGCGAAGAACCAGCAGTCCAGTAGTCAGTTCAGTGTAGTGTGGTGTCACCTGACTCCAGTAATTAAAATGGGCAGACTACATAGATGAGCCCTTGCGGTCCTTATCTGCCATCAACTATTATGTTTCTATGTCAGTTATCTGATTACTATCATCAGGCATCAGCCTAAAGGGTAGCAGCACCAGTGGTAGTACTAGTGTTACTGTACTTGGGTTGGGTGGGCCCCTCGGTTTTGTCTGTGAGGGAGTAACTGACTGACTCACTCCCACCCAAACAGAACTGGGATCGACCAACGCTGCTATCCTCTAGGCTGGTGATAAACAGCCATATAACTGACATAGAAACAGAGTTGGTGGCAGATAAGGACCGCAAATGCCCATCTACTCTGCCCATTCTTTTCTACCTTATGAATATGCCCATTCTTTTCTACCTTATGAATATGCCATAGACCTTTACTCTGTCAATGGTGGCCTATCTATTCATACTCATCTGTATTGCTTACTTATGCCTACCCTATCTGATGCCTGTTTGAAGCTCTGCACTTATTCGTATCCACCACTTCCCAGGCTGAGGCAGGCCTGACCATACTATTCTATGCATCCACCGTGACCACCCTTTCTGTGAAAAAGAAGTTCCTCACAAACAATACCCCTTAATCAGTCTCCTCTAATCTCATGGTGTGTCTTGTTGTCCGGCAATTTTTTTTTAATATTGAAACATCATCATGTTAGACTCTTGCACCATTTAGCAGTACTGCAGATGGGGTCTCACACAAATTGTCTGTACAGAGGGCAAAGGCCGGGATGACAACCCCCTGTTTTATACTAGCGATGCCTTTCCCTATGCAGAGAATCTACAAGCCCTGGCTCATAACTGCCTTCTCAAATTGCTTGCCTACATTTATGTCATCTTTTGTTTGTGTTGTCTGCAAAGAGGCATACGTTTCCTTCCTCTGCAGTGCACTGCCACTTACACAGATACATAGACAGTGTCAGCAGATAAGGGCCTATGGCCCACCCAGTCTGCCCATTTGAGCTTGTAAGTTCAGTTTATGTTTTCCTAGAAGTCAGTTGCCCCTTACCCCTGACCTCCAGAATTCCTTTATGTCTATGTCATGCATTCTTAAATCCCGTGATTGTCTCAGCCCCCCCACTTCCTCTGGCAGGGTGTTCCACTTGTCCACCACCCGTTCTGTGAAGAAATTCTTCCTCATGTTTCCTCTGAATCATCCTCCCTCCAACTTCATCCCATGCCCTCTGGTCCCGGAACATCTTTTTCGCTTAAAAGTAGTGTATTCCTGCACTTATAAAGACAGTAAAGAGGACTGATTCCAACCCTATGGTACATGACTAGCAACCCCCCACTTTCTTCTGCATGGACTCCATTCGTTGATTACTATTACTGGGCCGTCCCTATGTCCTGTTGCTCATTCCCTGGCAATTGTTTACCCAGGTTACCATCCTGGTATGCACTCCCTGGCTGGCTTTCTGTTTATTAATCATTTGTGACAGTGTGGACTGCTAGTCTAGGTAGGCCATATCCACAGCCCCTCTTTGTTCTACTGACTGGCGCCCATATCCCAGCATCCTCCTCCACTCATCCTCCCTATTTCGAATTACTTGTAACATGCATGCCCACCTTTAGGTAACCTGAAATGTACTCTGTAATGTGTCTAAGGAGGGGCAGGGCTATCCTTTTCAGTGAAAAATAATAAATATGTATGACTGTAGCTGATAATCTACTGTACTAGACTACTACTTAATGTAATGTGTGGACTTTCATTTTATAGCCAGTGTCGAAATTGAGTACAGTCTTCTGAAGACGACTCTTGGAGTGGACAAGAACGACGCGACTCAGCTGAGTCTCAGTCTTATAAGGTAAGGTAATGGGTTTTTAAATTTGGAATTTGATGTTTTTGTGTTATCTTTTTACACTCCTATTGTCATGGTATCGATGTGACATACTCAAGAGGGGGTGAACAACCTCTTGACATCACATCGATACCATAGCAACATAAACTTGCAGAAATTGGGACTAGTACTTCCTTTTCTGTATGTGTGTAAGGAGGTGCTTTGCTCTTGAGTGAAAATAGCAATAAATTATGTACTTAATTTAAATGTGAACTTTCATTTGTAGGCCCGAACTTGAGTGTGGACTCCAGACCATCCATCACCATCAGATCAGAGAGTTCCTGTCCTACATAAGTAGCAGCAGTCACCAGAGGCCGTTCGAGGAGTCACCTCAACAGTCAGTCTTATTAAAGGTAAGTTAACGTGTTTTTAAATTGGGTGACGGGTGTATCGTGATCACATTTCTGTAGCATTGACTGGTAGTTTGTCTGACTGTCTTGGTTAGGGTACGGGCGGGAGTAGGGGAGGTAGGGGCAGTAAAGTAGTAATGATGGTTGGAGAGCATGGCAATAAGTTAATAAGAAATAAGGCACTCCCAGAGGTTAGATTAATAGTCAATAACCACTATCTAGGGTCTGGGATGTCAATGTACTATGTGGCACAACAAGACGGGTGGTCCAGGGGCAATTTTCCCACAGGTTGTAATTAATTGGATGTTAGTTTAACTCCTGTGAGAGCCTTATTGCTATTATAAAAATGTATTCAAAAAGAAAACTGTAACAAGTATAGTTTATGGTTATGAATGTTCTCTGTAGCTTAGAGTTAGAAAGTGGCTGGTAATGCTGCATTGTGATTTTAAGCCAGCATTCAAAAACTGTTCATAGAAGAACTTTTTTCTAAAAAGTTGATCTTACAATAATATCAACTGTTTATATAATTTAAACAGAGAGATATTTGAGAAAAAAGTTCTTCCACCAACAGTTTAGGAATGTTGGCTCAAAATCAGAGTGTAGCATTCCAGTCAGTCAGCAATGACAGGATGGAAGCCTAAAACTCAGGAAGAATCAAAATACCATGGTAATCAGGCTGTACATGATGATTAATGTAAGGCTGATCCTAACAGCCAAGCCAGTCAAATGACTTTAGGCTGGGGGCTGGATGTATAGCGTAGAGTTTACAGTAATGAGCTGTGAATTTTGACCTTGTTGTCCTCCAGCAGCCTGGGTTTGATTACCACAACCTCCACTTGCATACTGTGTGACTGTTATTCTCAGCAGCAAGTCATTTAACTGCCCAGTGTTCCCAGGTCACCACGAAATGAGGCACTTGTGCCGAGTAGGACTAACCCAGTTAGCAAACTCTAACAATTAAAATATGTGTTATATATTTCTTGCACAATGAAACTGCCTTCTAAGATCTTCAGCATTCTCTCACATGACCGGGTAAATAGATGTACTTAACTTCAGAACACCCCAGTCAATAACCTGTCCCACTTCTTCTGTGGTTATGGTTAAGTCACTCGCTGTGCCTCGTGACACACCACACAAGACATGGGTAAACTCCCAGTAACCCACACCCTGTTGTGCCTTATTGATTACACAAACAGGAAGTTGGATAGGACATTGACTGGGATGCTTTGAAGTTAAGTACAAGTACACATATCATAATGTACACCTCTCTTCAGTATTTTGTAAAGGAAGGCCTGATTCTTGAAGATGGCACAGAAGAAACCATCAGGGGCAGAGTTTAGAAAACTGAGGAAAGCAAGAAGAAAATCGAAAACTCTCCCAGCAGTGGCAACATTGGCTTACTAAGTCTAAGGAGCAGGAGGGAAGTTCTGCGACTCCGTCAGTACCAACACCAATTGACATCGATGAGCCTACCCCTACTAAGACAGATGTTGAGGGCAATATTACAGAAGAAGAAGTAGTTGAAGAAAAAGAAGATGATAATGATGATTGCCAGCCGACACTGTCTGCGTGCAGCTTTGAAAATTATACAGAGGATCCTGCATTAGGAAGTAATGTAGATGCTGTAGCCAGTTCGGTACTCCAACTTAATTTTAATGACCCAACATCATGGCCTGACATGACTGACAAAGTTAGATGTGGCTTGGTGGAACATGGCCCTGAACAAAAGAAAAATGCTGATTTTAGTTTCTCAGCGTCTGATGATGGCAGGTGCTTTTATCGGGATTGGTTCACAAAAATTCTTCCCAATGGAGAGACTGTGGAACGCACATGGCTAATGTATGGTGAGACCAAGAAAGCTATCTATTGCTTCCCATGCATGCTATTTGCAAAAAAATCATCCACTACATCGAGTCTAGCAAATCCAAAAAAAGGATTTTGTGACTGGAAACATTTAAATCCCAGAATTCCAGATCATGAAAACTCCCCTGAACACCGTGACAGTTATTTACGTTGGAAGAATTTTGAAATGTGCTTGAAGACAGGGGCCACAATAGATGATCAACTGCAAAGGTCAATTGCTTCTGAAAAAGAAAAGTGGCGTACCATTCTGAAAATTATTCTTGATGCTATTCTTTTCTGTGCAAAGAACAACTTGGCTCTCAGGGGGTCCACAGAGATAATTGGACACACACACTCTGGAATTTTTCTTAATTTGCTAGAACTGATAAGTCACTATAATCCGGAGCTTGTAGGGCACATTGCCAACCATAAGAAGGGGTCTACCACTTATTTTTCTCCTACAATTCAGAACGAGTTTATTAACTTGCTGGGTTCCACTGTGAGACGTGAAATAATCGCAAAAATTAAGGAGGCAAAATATTTCTCTATTATGTTTGACTGTACACCAGATGTGGCTCACAAGGAGCAGATGTCTCAAATCATTCGGTATGTGAGGATACAGGATAATGATTGTACTGTTGAGGAAAGTTTTATTGATTTCATCATCTCACATGAAAAGACAGGAAGTGGGCTAGCTGCAGAAATTGAAAAGAAATGAAGTGATGATGGCTTAGATATAGCTAACTGTCGATGGCCAAGGGTATGACAACGGCGCTAATATGGCAGGAAAGTATCGGGTGTCAAGCTCAGATAGCACAAGTGAATGAACATGCTAGATTTGTCCCATGTGCAGCTCATTCTCTTAATTTAGTTGGGGTCCATGCTGTGAGTGTATCAGTGGACATGGTATCATTTTTTGGCACAGTGCAGAGATTGTTTACATTCTTTGTAGCTTCAACAAGCCATTGGGAGGTGCTGTCCCAAGCAGTAAAGGTCAATCTGAAGGGTCACACTGAAACAAGATGGTCTTCAAAGTTTCGTGCAGTTCACTCCCTTCATCTTCAAATACCTGAAGTCTTAAAGGCATTGCACCAAATAAGTGAAGATGCAACCAATGCTGACACGGTATCAACAGCCCAGAGCCTAATCAAGCAGATAGATTTCAAATTTCTTTGTACCCTAGCAATGTGGGACAAAATACTGAACCTGATTGAACGAGTAAACCAACTGTTGCAATGTAAGGGATTGCCTGTCGATAGTGCCTCAAAACATATCAGTGGATTAAGGGATGCACTGCAGCACATACGGGATGATGGAATACATGATGTTGTACAACATGCAGCAGAAGTTGCTGAACAGATGTCACTCAATGCAGAATTCACAGAAAAAAGAAAAAGAAAGGTGAAAAGGATGGCCAATGAGAACGTTGAAGATGAAGGGCACTTGATTTCTGCTGAGCAGGATTTCAAAATGCAGTTCAACAGTGTTCTAGACACCCTCACTTCCCAGATTCAGTGGCGGTATGAGGCATTGTCTGAAGTGGCTGCTGACTTTAACTTCCTTACAGGGCTATCTTTCTCAACAATGGAAGTTAGCGAGTTAAAGAAATGTGCAGCAGATCTAGAAATGAAATATTCTAATAACCTAGATGCTTGTGAAATAGTATATGAGGTAGAGAGCTTCAAATTTCAGGCAGCTTCAGTACTGTCCAGTTTTTCTAATGCCACACCCCTCAGCTTGCTGAAGCTCATTCACAAATGGTCTTTGAGTACTTCCTATCCAAACATTGAAATTGCTCTCCGACTCTTCTTGACGCTTCCTGTAACTGTTGCTTCTTGCGAACGTAGTTTCAGCAAACTGAAGCTGATCAAGACCTATTTAAGATCATCTATGGGACAAGAAAGACTGTCAAATCTCGCTATACTATCTATTGAAAATGCTGTAGCCAGTGCCATTAACTTTCGACAAAGTCATTGACGAATTTGCCTCTTTGAAGGCAAGAAAGGTTCACACATAGACCAGACAGACAACTGTGAAATGTATAAGCTGTATCTGACTACTGTGGATATGCGATTCGGATTCAAATAACATATTTGCATGAAAATATATAGCATCCATCAGCTCTCATCAGTTACCGGGTTTCCTGTCCTGATTGCCTTCAGGTTTTTGGTTTAGTACTCAGTGGCCTGTGCTGTTGTGTGTGGGGCTTTGTTTCATTCAGCTCCAGCTCCGTATCTTGTATTGCTGTGTAACTGTTCCTGTGTGTTGTATAGATTGTTCAATTCTCACATTTCATATATTTATCAATTAAGTTGGAGTACTGAACTGGCATCGACATCTGCATTACTTTCTAATGCAGAATCCTCTGTTAGCAAACTGTGATTTTGATTTAAATACCACTGGTTCTCATTTGGCCACTTTACAACACAGTTTATTCTAATTCCATGATGAAGAAAAAATCTGAAATCAGGGGTTGCTACGGATACTCAATTCGGAAGAACATGTAAACAAGTGTGTTTTGGTTCAGTAGGGGAGTATTTCAGTAGTAGATTACCCACAACTACCAAATCAGGCTACAGCATGTAACTGTCTCCCTCCAAGAGCTTCAGTGGGCCTAGAGGACCCCTAGCCCCATGCTTTGTGTAGCAATCTTTCACAGTACATTTCAGAAATGCATATAGGGTGGGTGGTTGATGGCATTGTTGGTCACCAACTCATCCACAACAATTGCGGCGGCCCACTCTATACCACCCACTCAGAGTCTTCCACAACTCATATTCCATGGGAGCAAAATATTCCCTCCCTGAAATCAGGGATAGGGAACTGTAACAAAAGTATGTTTTTTCTTTGAAAAAGGCCCCAAAACTCACCACAGAGCATGCAAACCCCTCAGAGCTTCTGGGGGCCTTGTGGCCCCCAGACCCCGGCTCTTTTCTTGGAGGGGGCGCAAACATAGACTCTTGCCCAGGGCACCAAAATGCCTTCCTATGGCACTGAGACCCCATCTGGAGTACTGTGTGCAGTTCTGGAGACCCCATCTCCACAAAGACATAGACAGAGTGGAGGCTGTCCAAAGGAGGGCAACCAAAATGGTGCAGGGTCTGCACCAGAAGACATACGAAGAAAGACTAAAGGAGCTTAATATGTATACTCTTGAGGAAAGAAGGGAGTGAGGGGACATGATAGAAACTTTCAAGTACCTCAAGGGAATTAACAAAGTCCAAGAGGGTAGCATCTTCCAGAAAAAGAGATGTGCAAGAACAAGGGGGCACAATTTGAAGATAGAAGGGGGACGGCTCAGGGGTAATGTGAGGAAGTATTTTTTCACAGAGAGGGTTATGGATGCATGGAACAGCCTCCCTGAGGAGGTCGTGGAGTCAAGAACAGTGGGGAACTTCAAGAATGCATGGGACAGGCATAAGGCAGTCCTAGGGGCGGGTAAGAGGAAGTAAGCTGTTGGTTAACTAGGATCTGCAGCTTATCTGTTAGGTAGGAAAATGGGCAGAATAGGTGGGCCAAGCGGTCCTTATCTGCCATCAAATTCTATGTTTCTATGTTTCTATGGTCCATTAAAAGGTATCAAGTCATTTGCTTCTGGATACCCATCCTCTTGACACAAATCCATTTTCTTAATCCTTTTTCTCAGTCCATTTAACCTTGACTCACCATTGTGGTGCAATTTCTCTGGCAGCAACAGAATACTGCAGATCTCCCTCTCTGCAGAGCTGCCTGCAAATATTTTCTCTCTAGATGGGGAAAGGCACAACCAGCTATGGGGGACAGATGGCTGGTAGCCACCCTCACAGCCCTACAACCCCACCTTCTCCCTAGGGACTGGAGACCCCCTCCCTGTGGAGGGGCTTCCATCAAACTGAACTTAGGAAACTAAAGTTCTTTTCCCTTGGGAGCTTTCTGGCAGCTCCCCTTTGGAAGGAGCCACTGTCAACTAAAATTAACATGTACAAGGTTCCCGCGACACCTCACTGGTTGCTGAAAAAGGTGCCCAGATTGTCCCCGGTATTTTTCCCCAAGAGTCTTCACTTGAAGTTCTACTCTTTAGCAGCCTCTTCCCTCTGATAGCCCAACACAACATTTAGCATTTTTAGTTATTTTCAATCCGGTCGCTAATACTGAAACTTGTTTTCCCCAGCACCAGACAGGCTGAGAAATATGTGCAGTATATCAGCAGCAGGAATGAGGAATAAATGTTCTAGCTCTACCTGGATAAGGTGAGTGGAGGACCACTGACTACCAAGGAATTATTATTTTTTTATTGTGTCCAGGACTGACAGTGTGTGTGTGTGGGGTGGGGGGTTTGCTGGAAGGCTGCGTGTGTACAGTTAAAATAATTCCCAAAATCATTAACTAGCACTAACCAGGCAGTGTCTTAGCACTTCCAGAAAACATTTATTTATTTATTAGCTTTTGGTAACCGGTTAAGTGTGCTAGACAACAATCCTGCCTATTTTCAGGCATGACCCAGGAGAGCACAGGACAAAGGTACAAATAATCACAGTAGTACAACTTAATTGAAAAGAACAACATAAGATTACAAGCAATATTGTTACAGAATACAACTTAATTGAAGAGAACAGCATAAGATTACAAGCAATATTGTAACAGAACACAAACTGGAAAAGAACATAATATACCTGTACACCTTATATGCATTAGAGTAACCCCCAGTTGTATGGGCACCTGCTTGCAATTAGTAATCTTCTGCTAAAAAAAACAAAAAATAGTGCCACACTAACAGGTTAGCACTGCACAGAAGAATGCTTTTTAAAACAGTACCAGCCGTGCTTATCGCAGCGCAGTGCTAATCCTGTTACAGTGGTACGTGGGCCCCTATTTTCAGATTAGTGTTGTGCACTCCTAAGTGCTGCACCTGAGATAGTGCATAGCCACAGAAGATGGTGGTAAATGGCAGTTACTACAATGAGGAGAGATTGAGCAGTAGGGTGTCAGAGGACTCAGTAATGGGACAAGTCCTCTTCAGTGTCTTTATAAGTGGCATAACAGAAGAACTGGAAGGGAAGATGTGCCTTTTTTGCAGATGACACCACAATCTGTAATAGCATTGATAGGTGCAGATGGAGAGAATGAGTAGGGACCTTAGAAAACTTGAAGAGTGGTACAGGACATGGCAGCTCGGGTTCAAAGTCAAAAAGTGCAAAATCAAGCATCTAGGGAATAGAAACCTGGAGGCTAAGTATAAAATGTAGGGGGAGGTACTTATGGTCACTAAGGAAACCTTTTATATAGCACTGTGCTCTGTATGCAGGAGAGGATTACTCATTTGCATGGCCGTAGTAGTAGCACATATGTACATGCACATGATCAGGTTAGTATCAGGTGATGCTGAATATGACACCCATCCAACCATGCTGTTCCTACAGAGTGTAATGTATCTCTGCATGCTAACCTTCTGAAAATGGGGCCTTAATTGACTAAAAATCCTGGCCGATGCCTCTTAAGATGCAGAAGGTAAACATAAAAGGGTTATCTTATCTATTTCTTTATGTATTGTTTTGTTGTATTTTGCTTGCAAAACCTTTATCCGATTTCAAAACATTATGATGTGACTTAAAACTATTATAACAAACTAGTTAAAATACATTTTTTTTTATTTAAATGCTGTCTTTATTTAATTATAAAAACACAGTCTGGTGGGCTGGCCTAGCAGCTTGGTAGTGATTACACTGCCTCCCCTGCCAGTGGTCCAGTTTTGGGGGTGGACCTGGGTTGCACAGTGGTTAGCTGGGGGGGGGAGATATGATTGAGCATCTTGGGGAATGCTCTCCTCTCAACGAGGGGAAGTCTGACCACCTTGCTCTTCAACATCCACATAGCTGAGGAGGGATGGCAGGGCAGTGTAGTTGCATAAAGGGAAGGGCTCAGGCAGGCACAAAGTAAGCATGTGCCTTTATATGCAATTGCATCATTGCATGCTTGGCTGCCCAGGGGATGAAACCAAAGGTAGAACCCCCAATGGCAACCAATCTGCACTACTATCCAGGCTCTGCTCCTGTTTGAATATGTATCTCATTGTCAATGGCCCTCCCCCTCCTGGCCCCAACACGGGGATGTATGTGTGTGGGGGGGAGAGAATCTCAGAGCAAGTACGTCCTGGGGATGGTGGGTGATTGAGCTGGAGATGTCAGTGGGCAAAGGGGTTGCAGGGTGACTAAGAAGATAAAAATCTCTATGGGAAATAAAAAAGAAATTGAACACAGTTCAGTCTGAGAAGCTCAAACCCCAAAACAGACTGTGAATGTCTCCAGTGAGGCATCACAGTAAAGTTATTTAGTATAGAAACAATGCAAATTATATGCATATGACAGCTAAACTCCTGATGAGAACTGGACACTGAGGGGTTGCAGCAAAAATATATATTTTTGTTTCTTAACCAAGACACTTTTGTTAAACAAAACATTAAAATAAAAACAAAAATTAAATCAAAACATAGTACATAGAGTACAAACTAGCAAAGCTTTTGGTTTACACTATCACAGCTGAAGTGCATCCCAAGCATTCAGCTCAGATAAGTTGCTGGACTAACATAGTAATTAATTACACATAAATCTGATCAAAAATTTAACTTGGGAAAATGCATGCAGCTCCCTTTGCATATGTTACGACTATCCAGCATTAGCTTCTTATATAAATGTGTCTTAACAGTAAATGAAGGCCGCACTTTATTTAAAAGAATAAACTACATCATTTTAAATTAATTCTAAAGGTTTCTTGTCACATCACAATGTTCCGAAATTTGATTAAAGGTGTGCAAGCAAAACAAGATGTAAAACCCATAAAGAAGTAGAATAACAGACAGCCCTGTTTTGTTTACCTTCTGCTCTCCAGCAGACATCCTCTCATGAAGCCAGCAGCTCCCTGAATGCAACAGGATATGAGTGCAAAGCCAGGCCATGCAAGGGGGGGAGGGGTCATTTCAGAATGTAGGCCATTTCAGTATATAGTTTGTTTGTTTCAGTATATAGAGTATGTGAATTTTTCAGTCTACAGTGTTTGCATTTCAATACATAGTGTATGTGTTTCACCACGTAGTGTATTTGTTTCAGTATATAATGTATGTGTTTTTTTAAATATACTGTGTATGTATTTCAGTATGTAATATATTTCTCTCAGTATATAGAGTATGCAAAAGTTTTCAATAGAGAGGGTAAGTGTTTTTAATATATAGTGTATTTGTTTCAGTATATAGTGTATGCAGATGTTTCAATGCACAGTGTATTTACTTCAATATATACTGTATGTATTTCAATATAACGTGTAGATGTTTCAATATATAGTGTATTTGTTTCAGTAGATAGTGTATGTGTTTTTTTCAATGTGTAGTGTATGCATTTCAATAGATAGTGTATGCATTTCAACATATAGTGTATTTGTCTCAGTATATAGTGTATGCAGATTTTTTCAATATATAGTGTATGTGTTACAATGTACAGAGTATTTGTTTCAGTAGATAGTTTATGTGGATGTTTCAGTCTGTAGTGTATGTATCTCAGTAGGTAGTGTAAATGTTTCAGTACATAGTACATTTGTTTCAGTATATAGTGTATGTGGCTTTTCAGTACTCAGTATGTAGATTTCAGTAGATAGTGTATGTATTTCACTATATAATGTAATCATTTCACTATATAGTGTATGTGTTTCACTATATGATATATGCATTTCAATATACGGTATATGTATTTCACTATATGATGTATGTATTTCAATAGATAGTGTATGTCGTTCACTACACTGTGTATGCATTTCACTATATGATATATGTATTTCACTATGTAGTGTATGTGTTTTATTATACAGCCAGAGATTGTGAATTATGTCCCTAATGGCTTGCCATATGTGTGTGTGTGTGTGTGTGTGTGTGTGTGTGTGTGTGTGTAGGACACAAACATTCTGACAGTAGAATTCTGCCATATTTTGAAGTCTTGCATTCCATGATAAACAAGCATTGTATCTATTGAATGTGTGGAAAAACAGATAATTGACAGCTGCAGGGAGAATCTGTGCTTTTTAACTGGTATCTCAATTTAATAAATTTAGAAACTTGATAATGTTTTGGTTGCTTTATGAAACCTTCCACTTCCAGGGGCTGAAGGCACTTGGTATGAAAGCCTTGTGCCTCACAATGCATCTGAGCATGCATTTATCACATATGATATCTCCCACCCCCGAGCAAACCAAGAACATATTCTCCATTCATGTTGCTAATAATTATTTTGGATTGAATGTATGGTTTCATATTTAATATCTGTAAAAGGAGTTTGTCGTCTTTTTAGGTGCCAACATTTTTGCAGCTTTTTATCATAGCATGTACTATTTACTGGATTGAACACCCATTAAAGTATATTGAGGGTGTGTGAGAAACCCTTTGTTTCCAGAATCATTGTATCAACATGATGCCGTGTGAGGAATGTGCACCATCAATATTGCCTCTGAGGTTATTGTGCACCATCAGTAGTAGCCTGCAGCTTTAGTTGCTTCTTTGTTCTTTTGGCTCTTGGTGTTTGATTTTGAATCCTACAGATGGTATGGCACCTAAAGTAAGAGATGCCAGCAATCCGACTGCCAGATGCAACTTGCAAAATGCAAATGATTGGTGTCCGGCTGTGTCCCACCACCACCTCTCCCCAGTTCATCAGTCATTCAGCAGATTTACTGTCAAAAGGAAGGTGATGCCTGTGATTTTATAGCACCCTTTCCATTCCCATAAGATTTCTAAGAGGAGAAGAATATCCAGCTAAAATCAAAGAGGTGGAGGAGGCAGTGCTCCCTGGAAACAGATAATCTCCAGGCTGATGATAAACTTCTTGACTGAATAACTGTATATTTTCCTGTGACCCAGTTTGACACTCTAGTCATCAAAACAAACAAGAGGGCTGCTGCTGATTGAATTCAAGGAGGGAATATTATTTGTTCTCTCCCTTTGATAATTATTTAAAATTCTCTTCTCTCTTGTAGTTATTTATTGTTGACAGGCAGATTAAAAAAGAAAACAAAAACAGACTATTTCCCTTCAAGTTTGGCTTTTATGGGAAGAAAGAATCAGATTATATAATTTTAGTCAATTTGGTCCCTGGTGTTCAGTGGTATTTCTGCTCTAACCCCATTCTGTGCTAACTAGTTCCTGGCATCAGTGATACCCCCTCGCCTCAACCCATCTCAATGAGTCTCTAGCAGTTAGTGGTACCCCTCCCTCACACCACCTTATGATGAAAAACGTCCCTGGCATCCAGTGGTACCCCCACCTATAATAATGACTCCATGGTGTCTAGTTGCTCTCTCCTTCACCACATCACATGCCAATAAGTTCTTGTCATCTTGTGTTGCCTTCCTTTTTCACCACATCCCATGTCAATAAGTCTTTGGCATGCAGTGGTACCCCCTTCCCTCACCCCATCCCAATCAAAGGTCCTTGGAAGCCAGTAGAAACCCTTCAACTGCAGCCAGCACAGCCCTTCTCTCACCATCTTGAATAGCATCCCTCTATACCCTTTACCACAAATAGTGATTTATAAATACATGCACACTGTGTGTATCTTGTAAATTATCCTGCAAGATCTGTAAGACAATTTATGAACTATGAGCAATTGGGTTGTACTTTATTAACTGTTGCTTATGATAATGGACTCAGATGGTGACTTGCCAAGGAGGTGAGAGACAGGCTGTGCAAGTCACCATTGGGGAGGTGCACTGACTACCAGGTATTTTGGCATGGGTTTGGGTGAGAGAGGGGGGAAACAAGACACTAGGGACATATTTGCACAAGAAATTGTGAGGGTGGGGGCACCACTAGATGCCAGGGACTTAGTGGCACAGGAGGTATGCTTTGGAATTGGCTATGGGATGCACTGTCTCTGGATGCCATGGATTTACTAGCATGAGACTAGGACACCACTGGATTCCAAGGACTGTATTGGAATGGGGTGGGGTAAGGAAGGGGGAATCTAGACACCAGGGATTGATTGGCATGACATGGGGTGAACTGGAGGTGTGCTACAGGATGCCAAGTCTTTCTTTCTTTCTTTCTTTCTTTCTTTCTTTCTTTCTTTCTTTCTTTCTTTCTTTCTTTCTTTCTTTCTTTCTCTCTATCTCAGAAATGAAGAGAGTACAACACAAAGTTAGAACAGTCAGTTACACAAATTAAAAATATAAGTTAAACAATTAAGCAGCAACACAATGAACATAAGGAGCCAGAAGAACTGTGGGTCACCCTGGAAATAGGAAATGGGACAGCCATAAGAACTGGGGTTGTCTACAGGCCCCCAGACCAGAGGGAGGACATAGACACATTACTGTTAGAAGATATACAAAACATAACAGCTAAAGGGGAGGTTCTGATAATGGGAGACTTCAACATGCCAGATACAGATTGGTCAATACCAGCAGGAACATCTGCCAGAACTAGACTCATAGTGGATTCCCTGCAGGAGGGACTCAAACAACTGGTACAGCAACCCACAAGAGACAGGGCTATCCTAGATCTAGTACTGACTAACAAAGAAGGATCACAGATCTCCAGGTAGAAGGTCACCTGGGGCCAGTGACCATCACATGGTATGGTTCAATTTGGCTACTACATCTAAATCATCCATCTCAAGGCAAAATATGGGACTTCAGAGGAGCTGACTTTGACAAGATGGCCAACAGAGTTAAGCTAGCCCTGGCAAAAGAAACACAGGTGAGGGGGTACAGGCAAAGTGGGCAAGCATTAAGGATGCAATACTTGGAAGCAACATCCATTGTGTTAGACAGAAAGGAAGTGCAAAGAAGAAGGAAACCACTTTGGTTCTCAAATACAGTAGCAGAAAGGTCAGAGCCAAAAGCTGGCCTTCAGGAAATGTAAGGAACACAGCGGGATGAAGATAGGAGGCATACCAAACTGCCCTAAGGGAAGCAGGTAAGGCAGCAAGGCAGGCAAAGTCCCAAACTGAGGAAACATATAGCACGAACAGTAAAAAAGGTGACAAGACTTTCTATAGATACATTAGTGAAAGGAGAAAGTCCAGAGGGATTGCTAAGCTTAATGGAGAAAATGGAGCATGTGAGGAGGAGGACCTGTAAGGCATCTATCCTAAATAGATACTTTGCTCAGTATTTACTGAAGAGAAGGTAGGGCAGGGCCCACAGCTCAGCATCATGGACACAGGGGAGGGAGGAGCACTACTCCCTTCACAAAAGAAAGGTCCTACAAGAGCTTGCTAAGCTCAGGGTGGATAAGGCAATGGGACCGATGGCACACATCCCAGGGTACTTAAGGAGATAAAGGAGGAACTAGCAGAACCATTAGCAGAATTGTTTAGTGAGTCTCTGAGCACAGGAGAGGTCCCAGAAGACTGGAGAAGGCTCATGTGATCCCACTCCACAAGAGTGGTAGCAGGGAGGAGGCGGGAACTACAGACCGGTCAGTCTTACCTCAGTAGTGGGCAAGATTATGGAGGCACTCCTTAAGGAAAGGATAGTGCAACACCTGGAATCCATAGGGGCACAGGATCCAAGACAGCATGGGTTTACAAAAGGAAGGTCCTGTCAAACTAATCTCATAGATTTCTTTGACTGGGTAACCAGAGTGGTGGACCAAGGGGGAGCAGTTGATGTCGCCTACCTTGACTTCAGCAAAGCTTTTGACACTGTTCCACATAGAAGATTGATAAATAAGCTGGGTAGGCTCGGGTGGGTCAGAAGTTGGTCTACTGGGTGGCAAACTGGTTGACGGGCAGAAAACAGAGAGTGGTGGTAAATGGTATACAGTCAGAAGAGATGCAAGTCACAAGTGGGGTACCTCAGGGATCAGTCCTGAGGCCAGTCCTCTTCAACATCTTCATTAGTGACCTTGCAGATGGACTAGAGGGTAAGGCTTGTCTGTTTGCAGATGACACCAAGATCTGCAACAGATTAGGTGATCCAGATGGGGTGGGCAGAATGAGAAGAGATCTGGATAAACTAGCAGAATGGTCAGAAGAGTGGCAACTGGGATTTAATGCAAAGAAGTGCAAAATCATGCACATAGGGAAGAGAAACCTGAAGCCACCTATAGGCTGGGAGGAGTTGCTAGCAGTCACAAAGGAAGAAAAGACTTGGGCATCATCATCACTGATGACCTAAAATCATCAAGCAGACCTCTAAAGCAGTAGGTAAGGCTAGGGGTGTTGGGTGTATTAGTAGGGTATCACAAGTCGTAAGAGGGAGGTAATAATCCTCTGTACAAGACACTGGTTAGGCCCCATCTGGAGTACTGCGTGCAGTATTGGAGGCCACACCTTCACAAGGACATTAACCAAATTGAGGCAGTCCAGAGAAGGGCAACCAAAATGGTGCAGGGACTGCATCAGAAGACATATGAGGACAGATTAGCAGAGCAAGGAGGGAGAGAGGTGATATGATCGAGGCATTCAAACACCTTAAGGGCATAAACAAGGTGAAAGAGTCTAACATGTTTAAATATAAGAAAATAGCAGAACAAGAGACACAGCATGAGATTAGAGGGAGGCTGATTAAGGGGAATGTGAGGAAATTCTTTTCACAGAAAGGGTGGTGGATGCATGGAATGGCTTACCACAAGAAGTGGTGGCTATGAATACAGTGCAGGGCTTCAAACAGGCATGGGATAGGCATAAGGAAGCAATACAAATGAGTATGAATAGATAGGCCACTGACAGAGCAAAAGCCGATGGCACATTTATAAGGTAGAAAAAGAAATAGGCAGACTGGATGGGCCTTGCAGTCCTTATCTGCCGTCAACTTCTATGTTTCTATGTTTCTATGTAACAAGATGAGCTAGGCAGAGTATATGTAGATCAACAAGTAATATAAGTGCAAATAGGAACACAACTGGACTTTGACCAAGCCACTGTTGTGTATGACATTAATGACCAGATGGCAGCAACTTGAAGGATGAATGAAGTGCTGTTGGTGCTTCAATCAGCAGGGAAGGATGGAGGAAACTAAGGAGCAGGGGGAATTAATTAGGGCAGGGGCAGTGGCGAGGGGGAATTTGGAGAGTAGCAAAACACAGCACAGATCAGAGACAACTGCAGGAGTGAGAAGAGAAGTCACAGAGGAGAAATTTGAGTTAGTGGGAGGAAAGAGAAGTATAAATCATAATTAGAGATGCAGCAAAGTTTTAATCCTTAAGTTAAGTAAATGCAAAGTTACCTACTTTGCATCTGTTTGGGGCTACTCAAAGTCTCCATTGAAAAGGGCTATGTCACCCATAAATGACTTTGCGTTACCAACTTAGCGTTCACTTTGTCTCATTTTTCAGAAAAGCGAAGTGTGTGAGAATTGAAACAGCCACAGATCACATGACTCACAATCTGCAAGTCACATGCTGCAGGCAGGAAGTTAATCAGGCAAGACAATAAATTAGTTTCACCTTCCCCTTGCCAAGTGCTGGAGAAAGAGTTACCTATGTGTGTGAGAGAGGGAGAGCTATTTAGATTGTTATTCAGTTTGCTTATTTCTTGCAGTTTAGTGCCATATTTCTTGTTTTGAGTTGTGCCTCTAGAGTTGTGCAAAAAAAACCTGCCAGTGGAATTTCTGCAAAAGTCGGATTTTCTCTTCAGCAAAAGTGCGTAAATCAAATTAGCAACTTTCACGGAAATGCCATCTTAGAACAGTGGAATAAATATAAATTGTGGATTATTCTGTTAAACTGAGGAGAAAAATAATCCACAGAACTGATTACTGAACTGCAGAATAATTACATGAATTGCGGAATAATTCATCAAACTGTGGAAAAAAATTCATCAGAACTGTTATTTTGCAGTTCATGTGTATTTTTCCACAGTTCAGTCAAACAATTCTGCACAACATGGCAAAAATACACCAAACACATTTGGAAGATTCCAATCTCGCCAATGGTGGAAATTTGGAAAATTCTGCTAAATTTCTGAATTGTCGCAGAAATTCCGCAAAAGTATAATTCACAACTGACGCCCAATCGATATGCCCCTTTTGATTTTCTATTCCTGATTCCTTATTTTACCTGTTTTAATTTTTTTTGTTAGTAGTTGTTCTTAATAATTTATTTTGTTTCTTTGTTTTGTAAAATGGAGAGAGGAGGTTTCAGTTTGAATGCACGTAGGGATCGTCATGTCTTGCCAAGGATGTGTGATGGCACTGTACACGTTAATCATGGGAATTTGTTCCCTGTTATACTCCCCTCCTAGGAATTGAAGATAGTGGTGCCATGATGCAAGCACCCCCACTGGTCGCACCTAGTACTGCCACCCCACCACTGGCTGTCCATGGTAGTTCGGCAGCAGCAACACCAGCAGCAGTAAGATTTACAGCAGCCACCACAGCAGCAAGAAGAACAGCAGCAGGTTGTCCCCCCCAAGTGTTCAGCAGCCTGTAACATCTGGGCCCCCCCCCACTGCCTGTGCTAGGTCCACCATGCAGCTCTATAGTGTTGTATTTTTTTTTTTTTCATCACTGCCTGGTGACCCCAGTTGTGTGAAATGGAACATCTGCAGTGTGCTGGTGCAGTGTGGGCCCAGGGGCAGTCATCCTGGGACAGGTGAGCAGTGTGCTCTCCTTGTAAACCACCACCATGCAGAGTGGGAGGCCAAAGCAGTGGACATTTCCAGCAATGTGCCTGCTGTGCAACAGGTGGCAGCACAGCCTCCGCCTGCATGGGGTGAGAAACAGAGAAGTGAGTGGGACCAAGGGGCTGCTCCCACACCTGCAGTGGAATGCAACCCCTTAAGTCCTGCTACACAGACAGAACTTGGGCTGCTGTGGAGTGAGGTAGACCACCTTAGTAATGCGGTGGATAACATGGAGCAGCAGATGGAGAGAACTGAGGGTAATCAGCTGCTAATAATGGCAATGCTGCCACTGCTGCTGAGTCCTCACAACATGGAGCTGTAGTCTTTCTGTTTTCAGCATAACTTTCATTGTGCATTCTGCCTTTCTTTTTACTAACCTTCTTTCCCCAGAAAAAAGTGTAAAATCTCACCCAAAAAAATGATAAAAGGAAAGAACATAAAAAATGCTGTCCTTTCCTTCCTTCTTTTCCTACCTAGTAATCTTTTTACATACAGTAAAAGTATTTTTTTTAGCAGTAGTGTTTTCTTCGTGTCATACAGCCCCCTGCAAACATATATGATAGCTGGCTTGTTCCAGTGTTGAGGGGTATTAATAATACCATGCAGTTCTGTCTAGTAAAGTAGGAGCGGTCAGTACTGTTCTCAGTCACTATCCACAGATTAATAATCCAGAGATTGCAGTAGGATAAATTCCCCCAAAGTTTATTTTACCAGCATACAGATACAGGTGCCCATCCCCAGTCTCCACATAGTAAGTTGAACAGTATTATGCGGTACCAGTGTTTTGTCAAGGCTGAGGTTATAATTGGCATTGCACCATATTTAAGAAGTTTAATTAAAGTGATAGTGATAAAAAGCACAGATATAAAGTACAAAATGTCGGTGCAAACATGATCTGTTTTTTAGACACCTTTTACTAAATCTTTCATTAAATTCCATCACATCATACAGTTTATAGACCTGCCTTTGTAGGTACAATACAAACACATAGATCAATTACTATTATTTAATAGCATGCCCCTTTATTATCTTTATTTATTATTATCCTTTGCACAGACATTTTGCACTTTATATATGCACCTTTTACCACTGTCAAATTTAACTTCTTTAAAACGATGTAATGCTAATTATCAGTTCAGCCTTGATAAAGCGTGGGTACCATGCAATATCTTTCAACTTACTATGTGGGGACTGGGGAGGGGCATCTGTATCTGTAAGCTGATAAAATAGTCTTTTAAGGAATTTATCCTGCTGCAATGTCTGTGGATCATTAAGCTGTGAACAGTGACTGAGAGCTGTACTGACTGGTCTTCCTCATCCAGTAAAAAAGTGATAGCACCCCAAATGTGTACCCATAGAAAAACAGAGGCATTTCCTGAACCTGCCGACATGCTCCCATGCAGGCACCCCATATTAATTTTGTGACATTAGAAAATGAATGCTGAGTGTGCACTCCATTGACCTGAATGGGCGCGATATTTCTTTAGCCGTTAATACTATTTATAGCTGCAATTTAGAAAAATGAAAGCGACTGTTGTAGTAAGAGTGACTTTTACTCTAGTCCAGTGGTCACTTTGATTTCTGTAAATTGCAACAATAAGTAGGACGAAAAGCTGTAGAAAAATCATACCTATACATGTCAGTGGTGTGTACACTCTGATTTTAATTTACTGACCTCACAGAAGGTTGCTGGTGGTTCCTGCCTGGGGTGTGTCACTGGTTTAGGACACTGCTGCGTTTTTCTGTGGGTACACAGTCCTGGTACCATAACTTTTTTATTGGCCTGGACCACATGGTATTATTAATACCCCTCAACACTGGAGCACATCAGCTATCATATATCTTTGAGGGGTGCTGGGGTGCTGGGTAACCACCTGATGATGCGCACTTGCTCTTTAACAATTTTGACCTATATGGTTGTATTCTATTTTCAATTGTCCCTTATTTACAGACTTGTATGTATGATACCATTCCCTCCAGAATTAATGTTCTTCTGCATTATAAACAGGTCATTAATGAAAGTTCAAATATGACGACTTGCCATTTGGCAAGAAGTGTCCCCTGGTCATTCATTAATGAATAAAAAGGTTTTTATTTTTGGTTTTTTACAGTTAACTAGCCCATTATATAAGTGCAATAACCCACTCCAGCCCATGGGTGTATCAAGGCATTAATGAACTTCCCAGCTGGTATAAGTCACTCTGGCAAGCCATCATGCCTTGTATCACACTCAGGACATGCATTAATGCCCTGACACACCTATGTTCTGTCATGGGTTATTTGCAGCGTGCTTACTCCCTTTTTATGTTTGCTTGCGTGCATGCACAATAAACATGTTGTGACAGCTTGCTGGAATAGCAGGTTGTCGAGGTGCGGCCATGTTGTGGCCAATGCCGCTACTGCTATTTGGAGCTTGTCTCTGTGGCACCAACAAATAAGCACACTGTCTATGACAGCAGTTCAGAAGTGTGCCACCAACTTGAAAGACATTCACCACTGCAATGAGGGAGCACCCTCTCATTGCAGGGCATGCCTTGCCTGGTGTAACATTTCAATAAACATGGCAATGACTGTCACCATCCGCCTCTCACAGTCCTGTGAAAGCTGACATCAGGGGTGCCCAATTCCCCTGTTGGCATGCTGCCTCCCCAGTTCATTTGCCAACATGGAGCCCAATCCCCACAGTCATGATGTCCCTATATTTTAATTTGTCTGCTGAGGGGGTGCCTAATCCCCCTCGGCATCATGATCCCCCAAACACAGACCCGTTTTCTTTGCTGATGGGGTGCCCAATCTAGATCGGCTCCAGTCCCCCACAAAACACCCAAGTGGCACACTGGAAGCCCATCCTAATGTGCCAAATGTACCTGTAAAAAAGAAAACATTTCCGCAAAGTTTTTTTTTTAACCTGTAAACAAAAAAATGGTCCCTTGTTGTCTGCGGTGCCCCCTTCCCTAACCCGCACCCACCTTCTGTGCACCCTACCTCCTCGCACCCCCCTCACACCATATTTACCTCCGGAGGTTGGTGCCCTGATCTTCGGTGGAGTGAGAACATGTCTGCACTCCTCAAAGCCGACCGCGAACTGAAGAAATGCTGGTAAGCTGTATAATGGCATAAATGGGGGGTTTTCAACTTAGGTGGATATCTCAGACATTTTTGTGACTCTTGGCACCAAATTTTCAACATGGAGTTCTTGGGACCCCACCTGATAAACTGAGTCACTTTCATGTCGTTATTCAGTCCCGAAAGAAGATTTCGCTGTCATTGCACAAAATCACCTTCAGGGACTGGTTAATGAAATGACTGTGTCACTGTTCCTGAGGGGGGCTCCCCAAAAACCTGTGTTGCAAATTTGGTGAATAGATTCCAAAAAATGACTGTGTTACAAGTGTGCATTGTGCATTTCCCATGCACACTCATAACTTCAAGAATGTTTAATGTTTCCACTCCAGATTTTCAACATAACCATTTTTCCAAACCTCCTTATGAACAGTACAGCTGTCATTTTTCACATCCCGCCTGAAATGTGTTTTCGCACATCTGGCACACAATGGCACAGTCACTGTGCGAAATCAATGTTCGGGACAGAGTAAGAAAATCACAGTGACAGCGTTCATAAGAAGAGGTCACACAAAATGCCATGAAAAGGCCTGACTCCAGATGAAGAATAATCACATGAGAAAATGTTCTGAAAAGTCACATTTATTTCAGGATGCACTGATTAAAGCATGCACCAACAGCCACAACTCTGGCGCCTGCTGCTGCTGTTGTTCTTCTGTTTTCCGCTGCTGCTGCTGCTGTTGTCCTGTTTTCTGCTGCTGCTGAGTGCTGACAGAGCTGATGCACAGTGTGTTGCCAAATGATGATAACCACAGATGATCGTGGGGTGAACCATAATTTGATATCCTGGAGGACCATTAATCTGCTGCGCTGACTGAAACATGCTGCCCTATGTGTGTGCATTCATACCACCCTTGGTAAATTATTGTATGTGTCACACTCAGGTTTTTTCAGAGACCCAGACATTTACTTTCTATATATGTAATTAATCATTTCTTTTTTTTTCTCTCACAGGTCATAGAGTCCTACTTTGGTTGTGCACATTTTGGCTTGCTGATGACTTTGGCTGTACGAAAACTGTCAAGCCATGAAAGGTAAATGTTATTTTTTGGGGGGGCGGGGGTTGCATCATTTGAAAACAAGTTTCAATAATGTTTTTGTCTTCTTTATAGGTTTTCTGTATAACCTCCATATTCATACCAGTTGCACGTCTTCTGATTTGAATATAGCACCGATGGCAGCACACTGCACCGACATGTTACCTGCAAACAGAAAGAAAAGAAATTATTCAGACTTCATTGCACTACCACATTCTGTTCTAAGTGTGGCTGCTCCTGTCTCTTATATCCAGTTTAAAATAACAAGCTATTAGTAAGCCAGTCCAAGACCAACTAACAAGTTTAGTGCGTGTGACATGCACTAGCACACTGTCTTAACTTAAGTTACATTATATGACGTGTTATTATTACCAGGATAAAATGTTGTAGAACCATGGCATGCTGAATTATGCCAGTGACACATGTGCATGAAAAATATATTATCTGGCCTGTACATCACTTCTGTTGCATGCTTTACAGCAGCTTGAAGAAATAAAAAACTAAAAAGAACAGATGAAATAAGACTGTTACGTACCTGAAAATGATATATTTTAGGTGTTTGTAGTACTACAATAGTCCTGTCCTATTACACTGTTTGTATCTGGAACCTGTTAAAACAAAATGAAAATCAGTTGCCAGTATCTGGTGACAAAGGCGTCTATGAAAAGGTTAAGGAAGCATTCACACCACAGTTCAAGGAAAAATAATAGTATGAGAAATTTGTACATACTCACTGAAAATTATTGATAATAAGAAGCATGGTGGCTGTGGCTGGCTGTGGGTTCATACATTGTGCATGGGCACAGGTACATGTTCTCTGTCTCTCACTCTCAAGAAGATGGGTGGCTGTGGCTGGCTGCAGGTTCCTACATTGGGCATGGGCACAGGTACACATTCTCTGTCTCTCACTGTAAGGAAGATGGGTGGCTGGATATCACGTGTTAGTCTTTCAGTGTCAGGAGGAGGATATCTGTCATTTAATCAGCAGGATTTAAGTGGCGACAACAAGTTGACATTTGTGTTTATTCGGCTGACCGTGTTTGCTAATGACAACAAACATTCTGTTAAGTGTACTCACAAAATCTACAAAGTGGAAGGTAAAACAGAATGATGGGTCATTATTTGTGCATATCTGTCATATGGAATGAGTCAAGGACATACTTTTTCTTTTATGAAAGACAAAAAAAATGTTACCATTACAGAAATGTGACAGCATTTAAATCCATTTCGCACTACCACCAACATCCTTCTCATCCTGATCAAACAGGAAGCTGCCCTCGCAGTCATCAGGGTTGGAGTTGGCCCTTGAACCCCCCCAGAAATGAACCACAAACACACCATTTTGAAATCTTTTGATGTTCGTTGGCAATAATATTTATTAATTACTATTGGTACAGTCCATCCATCTACAGTTCAATTGTCATGTCCAATCACATACATTTATCATAACATAATTTAGTCTTCCACATTCTTCTCCTTCTGGCTTCATCTTCTTCCTGGTTGTTATCTTCCTTCTGTTCTTCCGGGTCCAGACACTGAATCTGGCCCCCTCTTCCATCATCAGAACCAGGCCGGTTCCCTGTTGAACCTGGGCCTCTCCTTCCAAACCCGCACACTCTGTATCCGGCAACCAGACCTATTCCCTTCCCCCTTTTAATCCACGCCTGGCCTCCTTCCCCCCAGCCCGTGGTCCTCCCTCTCCCCACCTCTAGCCCCCTCCCTTTTATTTCTTCTCCCTTTTATCTCTTCTCCTCCACTAGCACCCTTCTCATGTGCTCCTTGTTATACCTTTCATCCTTGGGCACAGCGTACTATCCCCAGTGGGCTCCACCTAGCTCCTCCAGCCCTCAGCTACCTCTTCACAGCTCCATCACATAGCCCCCCATGGCCCAGGGTCCTCCCACCAACCATTCTTGCCACTCAAACTATGTGCCAAAACCTGTCCCCATACCCCCCTCCTTACAGGGTGGGTGGGTGAGAAAATCCCAACAAAAGAAGGCTAGCTGCCTGTGAGCTGCCCTTAAATAACCCATTAGTACCCCAATCAGGACCTCTGTTGGTCCCTCCCCTGGCCAATCCCCCAGGCCCTTGGGCTCCTTGTCATATGATGCCAACCCTTGTCCCCACCCCTGCTTTGTGATCTCACTGGCTCCTCCCCCTTTCCCCTCTAGCCCCAGGCTTCCTATCTTTATTTCTGGGAGGGGCCTGGGACAACCTGGCTTACCCTTTAATTGGCTAGCTTAATTGTCCGTTGAACCCCCCCCCCCAGAAATGAACCACAAACACACAATTTTGAAATCTTTGGATGCTTATTGGCAAACATACTTATTAATTACTATTGGCATAATCCATCCATCTACAGTTCAATTATCATGTCCAATCAGATACATTTATCATAACATAATTTAGTCTTCCACATTCTTCTCCTTCTGGCCTCATCTTCCTCCGGGTTTTTATCTTCCTTCTGTTCTTCCGGGTCCAGACACTGAATCCAGCCCCCTCCTCCATCACCAGAACTGGGCCAGTTCCCTGTTGAACCTGGGCCTCCTATTCCAGGCCTGGACACTCTGTATCTGGCACCCAGACCTATTCCCCTTCCCCCTTTTAATTCACCTCTAGCCCCTTCCCCCCTTTTATTCATTCCACTGCCCCACCTCCTACTTGCACTTGGATGGCGGGGTGCCTGCCTTGCGGGTTAAAACCTCAGGCCTCTTTGGGCTATTCTCCCCACTATCTCACTAATTGTCCTTAGGAATAGACACATCCCAAACTCAGTCAGGTGTACCCCGTCTGATCTGTAGATTGCCACCTGCTTGTACATTATGTCCCTGTGCTGGATGTGTTCCCCCCATCTCTATGACTGCTCTTGCCCCCTTCTGTTGAGCCACTTCCTGACCTTTTCTATAAGCTTGATGTCCTTGGCTCCCCTCCATACCCTCCTGGATGTGATCTTGGACCAGCCAATGGTCACACCTGGCCACCATCCTCAAATGACTTCACAAATCCCCTGACATTTTTTGCCCTAACTCCCCCCAGGATATCCCTCTCAGGTCATTACCACCTAAATGCACCACTATGCAATCTGGCCTGCTCCACTGCCCCCTCACTTTTTGTAGGAGAGGCAACAGCTGGGCCCATTTCATAGCTCTGATGCCTTATCATTGTACTCTGGTGCAATTGATTCTGGGTGCAGTTGGGTTCCTCTGTCCATGGTGGCTGCAACCCATTCTGCCCAGTACACAATGAATGCTCCATAATCCACACCTTCTGTCTAGTACCTGCAATGGGAACAAAAGAAAACAGTGTGAGACATCATTTGTTAGCACCTGACATACTGTTTGTAACTGTCTGACCTCCAGCGGCCAGTTCCCTCCAGTTCACTGTGTCCCCCTTTTTGCCACCTCTGTGGCTGCCCCAATCCTGAAAGAGTGTGGGGTGAATTCACCAAGCTCTTCCCCTATAAAAGCTAACACCTTCCTTGTTACTGCCCCCACCTGGAATACCATGACTGGTGTTCTGTCCCCATGCTGGAACATTGCACCTCTGGTGCTGCCCTGTTTTTCTCATACTCCTCCCATGCAGCCACTGTACAACTTGGTGCCCTGGGCTTCTGGTTCAGGGTCACTGTTGTCCCCCAACCATCCTGGTGCATTTTTTACCTGGCCAACCTGATGGAGGTGGCGTCCCTCTCTACCTGTACCCTTTCATGTCATAATGAGAGTTCAGGCACCCCTTTTCAGGGGGCCACCACCTCCCCCACTCTGAATGCCCCAGCTGTCATTACCACAAAGACCACCCTGAAAAGGCGGGCCTCCTGGACTGAGCTGCACATGCTCCATGTGGCCCCCAACACCTTGTCTAACAGCTGGCCCCCAATTGAGCACCTGCCATCCTTCCTGCTCCCCTGTTCCCTCTGCCATCTGGCGAGCATCCT
Source organism: Neoceratodus forsteri (assembly GCA_016271365.2). Taxonomy (NCBI): domain Eukaryota; kingdom Metazoa; phylum Chordata; order Ceratodontiformes; family Ceratodontidae; genus Neoceratodus; species Neoceratodus forsteri. Next base: position 1,214,492,049 of record CM057453.1, on the reverse strand, counting down.
CATGACTGTTCTGTCCACCATGGCATCTGGCCACACTCTGTCCAGGCATACCTAGCTCACTCCCACTAACTGAACCACTACTGTGGCATGCACCATCCCTGATTCCCATTTTTCTACCACAAACCTCTTGTCCCAGGCAGGTTTTATCCTGTTCCACTCTTGTCTAGCTCTAAACTCCTGGAAGCTGGCCCAAGCCCCTTCATATGCCCTCAGGGTCCTAGTTGCCCAGGACTCCCTGAACAGCACTCTTGCAGTGGACCTCCAATCTCTCATCTGGTCCAGGACCCTGGTCCGGTGTGCTGCAGCTTGTTGTGCCAGACTCCAGAACCTGTCGAGCTGTAAGTGGAAAAGACTGTCAGCCAATTTGTTCTTGATCCCTGGAATATGCTGCACTTTGAATTACACATTCAGCTTCAGCCCCAACAGTACCAACCTCCTCATTACTTGGCCCACTGTCTTTGTGTTCCTGACCTGCCTGTTGATGATCTCTACCACCCCTTTATTGTCGCACCATAGCATGATCCATTTTCCCCTCCTCTGCTCTCCCCAAACCTCCATAGCCACCCAAATTGGGAATATTTCCCAAAAAGTGATGTCTCTCAAGAGGCCTTTCTTCCCCTATTGGCTTGGCCAGGCCTCTGCCATGCATTCCCCTTTAAAATATGCTCCCATCCTGAGCACCTCTGGGGCATCGGTGTATAGCTCTAGGCCCATGTTGTGCTCCCATTCCACCTGCCAGAACGTTACCCCATTATACAGGTCTAGGAATTACTCCCAAACCTTGTGGTCCTCTCAAAGGCCCTTTGAGATACCCACCCAGTGGTGTTGCTTCTTCGCCTTCCCAGTCACCCTCTCGAGCCTTCTCGCAAATGTCTTCCCTGGGCTGATTGCCTTGCATGCAAAATGAAGGTGCCCCAGCAGCTGCTGTACCTGTACCAGCGGCACCCTCCACCTCCCTATTACTTGTGCCAGAAGCCCCCGCACCCTGGCTACTTGTCACCTGTCAGCTGGAAACAACCTTGTTCCATGTCCACCTCGATCCTCAAGAACTCCAGCTTACATGCAGGCCCCTCAGTCTTCCCATGTGCCAATGAGATACCAATCCATTCACACATCACCACGAAGTCCCTCAACATCCCCTGCATCTCAGCGCAGCTCTCCCAGATGATCAGAAAGTCATCCAGGTAGTGCACAATCCTTTTGTGGCCATATTTCTCCCTGAACACCCACTGGACCCATGAGCTGAAAGCCTCAAAAGTCAAGCAGGCCACCGAGCAGCCCATGGGCATAGCCTTGTCAATGTATAAGTACAACTAGAACTGGAACCCCAGCAGGTCCCAGTCAGCAGGGCTGAACGGCAACAGCTGGAACGCGGACTCTATGTCCATTTTTGCCAAATTGGCCCCCTTTATTGCCCTGACCAGCTCTCCCACCTAATCTAATAAGGAGTAGGATATTGCTCACAGGTGGTCTGGAATGCCATCATTCACTGATTGCTCTTCTGGGTATGACAAATGGTGAATCAGCCTGTATTCACCTGCATGCTTCTTGGGGACCACCCCAAGTGGAATACCCAGAATTCGGGGCACAGTGACACCAGTAGTGACCCTTCCACCTGCCCCACCCTTATCTCCTTTGCTATCTTTTCCCTGAGCACCCCTTCCTTTCCTCTCACCAACCCCAGGTTCTTGGCCTACATCCCTTTTCATGGCCTGAGGAAACCCAGTGGGAAACCTACTTTGAAACCTGCTTGGAGGCTCTTGCCCACCTCCCTGTCCGGGTACTCCCGGGTCCACGCCTCCACCACCAACTTTACAATGGTGGTGCAGGCCAGCGAGTACCCCCACCTTCCCTTTCTTGCTCCTGTCTAATAACCATAGGTGGCCCCGAGGCCTCCCCTGTTATGCCTTCCTACCTCTGTTGGAGCCTCCTCCCACTCCCTTGAAAGGGGAGGTCCTGTTGATGGCCACTCCCCTGTCCTCCCCTCCCCTCTCCCCCCGGCCTGCAGGTTATCAACGGTGCACTCCCCCACATCTGTAGCAAACATGCTTGAATTTATAATGCGCCCAGTTGCAGAATGCCTTGTTGAACCCCCAACAGGTTTTTGCACCTATGGCCAGTGTGGTCCACCTCCCCATGTCCCACCCAGTTGGAGTCCCTTGGCCTAACATGGACTTGGGCTTCACCCACAACTTGGAATGGGTACTGTCGCACCTCAAGTCTCCCCTTGCTGCTGTGCGCCTCCAGAAGGCCTCATCATATTTGAGCCATCCGAAACCCAACTTGGCCTTGTATGCATCCCTGATGGTCGACATGTAGGTCAATAGTGGGATAGCCAGTTCCAACATCTTTTCCAGGACTATGGTGCTATATACCATGAACACTGCTTGCCAATTATTAAAGGTTTTCCCTTTCCATTTTGCCTCCTCTGCCTTGTGGCTCACCACTACGAGCACCACTGCCATCTTAGACTTTTCCACTGACTCCTTCTGCTCATACTTCTTGGCGGTATCCTCATCCACTAATCTGACTGTGTCCATGAACTCCCCTTTCCATATCTGCTCCTTCAGTGAGGCTGACAGGTGGTCACCCAACGTGAGTCCCGGGGATCCATCATATTTCTGGCCACCAGCTTTTGCCCCCACCCCCCCTTCTTTCCTCGTATGTCCTGGATTGCTTTCTCCATTTTGTCTATCCCTGCCTCCCCATATCCCCCAGTAGTCTCCCCCAAATACTCCTTGAGGTTGCCAACTTTGGTGATATCCACCATATCTTTACCCTCATCCAGGTTTCCATTATCCAGCTCTGGCCATGGAACTGCCGCTGGCTTGGAGTTGTCCCTCACTCCTCGGGGCTTCTTGGATGGTTGCCCTTTCCCCACCCATTCATACCGCTCCTTCCATTTCTACTGCACCTCCTCCTCCTCCTGTATCCGTTTTGCCACTGCCATGAGCTCTGACATCTTTTCCATCAGTTTAGTGGCCTCCTCCATCATCCTCTTGCTGGTCATCTGTTTTTTTGGGGGGCTCCATCTCTGTAAAATTACTATGGATGGAAATAAGAGGACATGTCAAACCACAGTCCTACCGGTCCTCTCTCTGCTGGCCCACCCTGATATTATGCCTCCAGCCAAGCCAGGCTCGCCTCATTCTGAGGGTTGTCCCCTACTTGCCCTGGTGCGATGCCTCCAGCCATAGCTAGGCTTGTCCCATGCTGGGGGTTGTCCGCAACTAATGATCAACCCTCCAAAAGCTTGCCCCATCGCACATTGAGCCTAGTCCACCAGCCCAGGGCCTTTCCATGTGACTGGTGCCTAAAACCCACCACCCAGGGGGACCAGAGCTCACAAACTACCTTCATGTGACACAGATTTGACCTGAAGCCCACAGGCACTAGGACTTCTACCCTTGCACTGGCCCAATTAAAACTGGTACTAAAGCTCCAGACAAGCATGAGAGAGGCCCATGGCCCTATCACCTCACCTGCCCATCTTCCAGTGGAACCACAGGAAGGTAGAGAAATAACAAGAAGGAGCTGCTACAAATTCCAAAATAAATCCTGCGGCTGCATTCAAAACATAAACCGGGTGAGACATGCTTCACCGACTGTCCCCACTCTAGCATCACCAAACTAAAGTCCCATCCTAAAACAGTATCAGCCTCTACAAACAATCCCACTGCTCAGCTTCAATGCAAAATGCCAAGCAAATGCCTAGCATGAGCGCCTTTTTAAAGCGTAGATGCTACTAAAATGCCATTCCATTTGAAACGCTAGCGTCCAACATATCAAGAACGCTTTCTCAAACTCTGTGAAAATGGAATAATCAATTGTTCAACTAGCAGTAACCAATGAATAAGTCACTACAAGCTTGGATATGCTTCCCCAGCCCCTAACTGCTCATCCTAAATACCCACACATATTATCTTTTTTTTAATGCCTGTTATTGTGAATCTTTTAAATGCTGAAAATAAACATTATGCTTGTTAAACCCAATTCTTAAAACCAGTCAAATGCCATACATACTTTACTGGGCCTGGCATGCCACGTGGTCCGCAGGCCCCAAAGCCTATATTCTCTTATTTATCTTTATTAATCCTTTAAATAATTTACTTTCTAGTCTCCACCAGTCAAAACAAAAGTTCCCAGCAAACCCACTTATAATTTGTCTGTCTCCAATGCCTGCTTTAACCTATTAAAACATAAATTCTTAAATCACTTGGTTTTTTAACAACAGCTAGCAAGTGGTGGCCAATCTTCCAGCATATCTTTTCTTTTTTACAAATCTTTGAAATAAATACCTTAAACCAAGAAACTTTCATTCTGTATTAAAAATTGGCTCTGCCTTGCTCTAGCAAAACTCCCTTACAAAAGGACTCTGCTGGCTGCCTGAACCAGAGTACTAGGCCCTAAATTCCATGCGGTCGGCCATGCGGCCAGCAGGCGAAGACAAAACTTCTCACCAAACCAGCCTGTAATTTGCCTGTCTGCAATGCCTGCTTTAACATATTAATCAGTAAATCATAAATTCTTAAATCACCTTTTGTTTTAACAACACCTAGCAAGCAGTGGCTAATCTTACAGTGTATCTTTTTTTTAAAAAAACAAATCTTAGAAATAAATACCTTAAACCACAAAAATTCCATTCTGTATGAAAACTGGCCCTTACAGCCTGCAGCCAGGCCATGCTCTAGCCTTTGGCTGGCTTAAGCAACAAAACCATAGCAGTTGCTGCATTCTTTCTCATACAAATACTGGAAAACAATTCCTTAAAGCAACAAAACCACAGCAGTTGCTAACATCCTGCTTAAAACCAATCTTGTATCTGCATGGCTAGCCCTTTTAAAAAACACGCAATTTCCACTGGGCCTAGCCATGCTACCACCACATGGCCTGTAGTGGCCTAGTTAAACAGATTGTGCCTTACCTTGTTCGCTAATGAATGTGCTGAAACTGTAAAAAATCCCAGCAAAAGAGGACTAGCTGCCTGTGAGCTGCCTTTAAATAACCCATTAGGACCCGAATCAGGACCCTTGTTGGACTCTCCCCCTGGCCAGTCCCACAGGCCCCTGGGCTCCTTGTCATATGATGCCCACCCGTGTCCCCGCTCCTGCCTTGTGACTTCACTGGCTCCACCCCTCCTCCCCAGCCCCAGGCTTCCTACCTTGATTTCTAGGAGGGCTCTGGGACAACCTGGCTTGCCAGGGAATTCTTTTTCCATGAATGAATCATCATCCTCAATGGTGCACTGTTTGATGCTGCCACCAGGACGGTCTGCTTCACCCAAATCATTAGCAAAACCATCATCGTGATGGGGTACAAACACAGATGTGGTTGTTCAACTTGGTATGTGACCTTCATTCATTTTTATAAATGTTAGCATGCTGACATTTGTAGGTGATAGGTTAGTATGATGGTCATGCACTATTGTCCCTGCAGAACTGAATACCTTCTCCACATTTACACTGAAGAAAGGGCTGGTCAGGTACTTCAGTTCTACTGAAGTCAGCTCTGGCCATTCATTTACCTTGCCACTCCAGTACAGCAAAGGATCGTCAAGTGCTGGCAGATACTTGTTTTCTGCCAAATAGGCATCAGCCATGCTCTGTGTGCTGCATGCAGTCCTGAAGAGTCATCCAACTTTTCACAGGATTCATTGAGGTCACAGATTCTTACTTGAGACAAGGCACCCCAAAGTGGGTTAATGGCAACCTGGTTTGCTGACACCCCCCCTTGCCCCGCAGCCACCTTACTGGATGTGACTACTCCACAGTGACCTTCAGCCTTGTTATGCGGCATTTTGCAGAACTTTGCATGTGACATCTGTCCCCCCATGAACCAATAGGACCATCGGTCCAGTCAGATTTTTAATCTGATCAGGCCCTCTCTCCAGTAAGGATGCAATGCAATGTTTGTATCGTGGGTCCAGCATTGTTGCTATTCCAAATTCTGCACTTTGCTGCATAGTGGCGTTGTGGCGATTGTGGTCAAATATTGTAAGAATGTGTTTCAGTAATGCACTGCTTGACCTATCTCCTGACACATCAAGGCTAGGCTGCAGAATCAACAAAGTCTACCTCAGCACCCACAGCAGTGGAATGGCTTGACTAATAGATGCATTGTAACCACTCACTGCCTAGGTGACATGTTCAAACAGCCTCAAAACTGATATCACTGAGTTCATGAGGTGCCACTGTTCAGTTGTCGTAGACATTGAGACCTCTGAACTGTCACTGCTAGTGTGCATTACTAGGTACTCAGAGATGGCTTTGTACTGTTCATACAACTGCTCTGCCATGTAAAGTGTAGAGTTCCAATGCTTGACAACTTCAAGCTTGAGGCGGTGCTGAGGGAGTCTGTTTTGAATCTGCAGCTACCTAAGTTGGTCACAGGCCTTTCCAGAACATGCAAAGTGTGCACAGATGCGGTGTGCAGCTGTCAGCATTTGGTTGATGTCATGGTGCAGCAGACACTTCTGTACCACAAGATTTAAATAGTGGGCCAAGTAGGGAACTGTCACAAAGCCACCACTTCTGATACATTTAACAACACTTGATCCATTGTTACTAACTATAAAGCCAGCTTTTAGGGAGGGGGCATTCAGCCACTCATCAATTTCTGTCAGTAGCAAGTTTAGCATGTTTTCACCTGTGTGGGACCATGCTACACTGCACATTGCAAGTGTCACATGCTGTCCTTTCCCCGAAGTTTGCTACCATGACAGTCTGACGTATTACACTGATTTCCAGTACCATCAGCACAGACAACCCCCAGTACCCATGCCCAATGTGCAGTAATACACAGATAGGAACTACCTGCCATTTTGCCACTTATCCACATATCCATACTTAAGTGATTGTATGGTGATGAGGAATGTTGAAGGGCATATCTTACAGACTCTGTCACAGTCCGATATAACTCCAGGACAGCACGGGTGGAAAAGTAGGTCCTGGACGGAACTTTCTATTTGGGACAGGCACTCATGCAAAACATCGGAATCCAGAATTCTCCACTAAGGAGAAGGGAAAAATTGCCAGCATTTCCATTGCAGTAGCATTCAGTTCATGTGACACCTCATGATTTGGTGGGTATTTCATGTTCAGAGCAAAAAGACAGTGCAACGTGGGCTGCATTGTTACTCATGCACATGGCATGCCAAATGGCTCTGTTCTGCAAACTGCCATGGGTGGGGTGCTTTTTCCATTTGATAAGGGGTGCACAGGTGGCAAGTCAACAAATGATGTTATGTTCCCTATTTTAAGAACAGGGTTCATGTGCTAGAAATACTGCATAGACCACCACCACTGCTACTCTGACCACTATTTGACAATTCAAAATCCTCCTCCTCCTCATACCTTTAGTAATCCTCTGGTGTTATTTCTCTACTAGTACAGACATGGCTAATTACAGTCAAGGAAGGGGATACCATGCTCAGGTAAGGTGGATGAGGGTGAATGCCCCACTATGGCATTAGCTCCCCTCTGGTGCCGAGTCCACAGTGCTGTGTGCCCGCTCTTCAGATGTGTATGCTGGCCCCTGATGCCCAGAAGGCTACCCTTTTTACCGCACCTCATATACGCTCTTCAAAGTTTTCAGATTGCCACTGTTTCATCACTTGCATTTTGTATGAAAACATCCTAGACTAGGGATTTTGATGCCCTACTTTTCACATCTCCCTGATGGTGCATATTGGAATCCAGTTTTTTAGACACTGAAATTGGGGGTGTACTGCATGATTTCTGTTGTTGGGCACACTTAGCCTCTACCTGACCATCACAGTCTATGACTATTACTGGGTCATCATCATCAACAGACACAGCTACATCACAACTTTGAGGAGGGGGGATTTAAGAACAGACTGCTTACACACAGCCATCTTTACTTTCTTTTTCTCTGGTTCCCCACTGTGGTCACTGAAATCATCATCATAATCATCATCCACATCCACAAATTCAGTTTGGATGCTGTCCTGTGGAGAACTTGTTCCAACCACAGACTCAGTATGATCATCCAATATTTTTTCTTCAACATTTGAATCGTTGGATGGCCCAACCATAACCTCAACTGCACTGGAAACATGAGATTGTGATTGTGAGTCATCTTCAGGATCAGAATCATGTTCAACTACCGTGGGGACGGGGATGGGGAGTGTGACATCAACTACACTCTGACTCACGTCTTTGGACTCTACAACATTTTGGCAACCTGTTATCTTGTCACAGGTTGAATTGGGGCAATACTCATACCATCACCAACTTCACTACCACTACCAGTGGGAATAACATCATCTCCAACCATCATTGAAGCAACTTATTGTGCTGTGAAAAACACAGTAGGAGAAATCCCTTTACTGCCATCAACTATGCCCTTATGCTGCGTACTACCACACCCACGCCCACAGCCACTCTTGCCACTGGCAGCAGTGCTTTGGCCAGAAACATCTTTGCATGCACATCTCTTTATGGGAACTTGTTTGCATTACACAGAAAATTAACAACAAATTTAGATTTTTGAACTTTGGGGTGGATGAGAAGCCAAAAATCAACAACTGTGACCCACAGATGGAGACTGGGCTCTATACAAATGCAGCCACACAGACAGATGGAGATTGAGCACTCAAGAGATGCAGCCACACAGGCACAACAACACCTTAACCAGTGGTCACAAATTCAAAACTAGAAAAATAATACCTTCTTTTGTGGGGGGGTATAGCTGCAGTACCAGTCCACAACCTAGATAGAATGAAGAAGTAAAAAATACTGCAAACAAATAAGAGATTCAGAGTGCTGCGATTACAGTGTGGTGTAATAAAATGTGTCTGACTTGACAGCATGCACACACACACACACACACACACACACACGCGCACACACTAAAGCTAATGCACAGAAAATGTAACGGTTCTGTACACTACAACCAAATCTCTTAAACCGACTAAAAAAAGGCACAGCACCACAGCAAACAGCAAAACTTATCAAAATGTACAGCAAGTATTACTGTGTGTGCATTAACACACATATACTAACACACTAGCTACCCAACAACAGTTAGAAAGACTGCTTTTCTCACTGTGAATTTCCCTTCACCACAGATCTGCCCTTCCCCCAAAGCACACTTCTACAGTGTCTGTCAGTACACAGACTGAATGTTCTAAATTAACATTCAAAATGCACACAAAACAATAAACACTTGAGGATATAAGCACAGGAGGGTTTCCTATAATCTATGTACTAAATTGTGACCAAATAATTAGCTCAAAAATGTTTTTTAAAAGGTTTTCGATGGTTTGATTCTCAGAGCTCTGAGAGCAAACTGTCTCCAGCTTTCCACTATACACACTACATAGAACTGAGGCTGTGCAAGACAGTCTAGAGCCCATGTGACCTGCCATCCCATGATTCACTGCAAACTTCACTGTAATGGCCAAAACAATGGCGAAGTCAGCGTGAAGTCCATAGAAAGCAATGACACATCATGTTAAAACTCAAGGTGAATTTATTCGCTTCACGTTGTGGAGTACTTTGCATAATTATTACTATGTGTAAAGTACTCCATGTAGTGAAGTGCATGGACTTCACCCACCACTGATCATAATGGAAAGAGAGACCCATAGTTGGGGAAGTGGAAGAAGATGGCGGCTTGGCCAGCATAGGATTTTATAGATGGGAGCACAGGAGAGTGAGGGCCAGAGCTGTGAAGGGAGTAGGATGGGGGGGGCAGAATTGAGGAGTTAAGGAAAGGTAACCGGGGAGGGACTTTAGCCAGAAATTGGAGATGAATGTAGTGCAATGAGTGAGGCATCTGGAATCAAGGGAGGGAAAGGAGAGGGAGGAGTAAAGGGAGCTGTGGTGGGTACTAAGGTGGCAATCATGGGTGAAGTAACAGAAGGAGTGAAATAGTGTGACCAGTATGACTAGGGTAGGTTTGAGAGCAGGGTTGTAAACAATGTCACCCTAGTCAAAGACAGGGAGAATCATCTTCAAGATTATCTCTCTGTGGGCAGGAAGCAAGATACTCACTTTATTCCAGTACAGCACACCCATTTTGGGGTGCTGCTTCTAGTGGATGGCATCCACATGAACATAGAAATTGAGGTGAAGATCCAGCCAGAACCCAAAGTATTTAAAGGATGAAACATCATCAGTCACAGCACAATAAAGGTTATGGAAGGAAGGGGGGAGGAGTTAGCCTAACTAGTTTCTGCCTTCAGCCAAAAGTCATGGAGACTGTTTTCTTGGCATTGAGGGATAGCTCATTACCCTGGAATCAGTGCTTGATGTTGGTGTAGTCCAGTTAGAGCCAGGCCATAAGATCAGAGGCAAGGATCCAGAGGCATAGAGGCATGTCATTGGCATGCGAATGAATGTATGCAAAGGAACAAGCAAAGGGAAGGTAATTCAGCAATATGGAAAATAGAATGGGCCTAGGATGGATCCTTCTAGTATGCCAGAGTGAAAAGGAGGAGGAGGAGGGGATAAGGCTTCACCAATACACACAGCTTGAGACCTGCTCTAAAAGTAGGAGCAGAGCCTCCTTTAATATAAAATATATATTATTGTATTAAAAAATGCCCACAGGCCCCATAAATCAACTACTGTAAATTCATTAAACTTCTGGGAGCTGAGTGGGCTTCATACCCCTTTTTATTTATACATTTTCATCTAGTGCATCATCAGTTTTTAGATCCGTGCTATGCCCTTGGCTGTCTCCTATAGTGACAAGCTGTTTGAGAAGTTTGGAGACATGTAGTGGGTGACTCTCAGTGGTGATGAGGCCTGAGCACAGCATGCTTTTGATGGCTTTCTTTTGTATGAGTAGAGTGTTTTTATGTAATTTGCTTTGAGGTAATCCCAGAGTTCTAGGAAGTGTGTCTTGACTGAGTGGGCACCTGCCACAAGGCAGACAGAATTTTCAGGTATGTCCCCTTTTGTGAAAGAGATCAGGACACCCATGTTGCAAGTGGCTACTTTTTAGCTTGCCTTCTCCTGAAGGGGATCGTGAAACCCAACACCATGTCAGAGGCAACTTGAGAAGTGTGTCTTCCTCTCAGGAACCAAGAAGGACAGTAGATCTGCCATGCTGGGGACAACTTGAGAGGTGTGCCCCCTTCTACTGAGGTGGACTGTGAGACCCACCATACTAAAATCTCAGGGGCCCAATATTCAAAACTGGGAAAAACTGGGCAAAGTGGAACACAGTGTTTGTGCTGTGCCTTGCCTGGTTGCCCAAAAATGCTATGTTCAGTGGAACAGCACATCAGCGCTATTCCACTGAATATAGGGCCATTGCAGCCCAGTGCTAAGCCACCTAGTGCTGGGCAGACATTGCTCCTGAAATAGGACATCATAATGGCTCGTGCCTGTGCTAAATTTCCTATATTCAAACAGATCCATGCAAATGAGTCAATTGAACGTGCAAAGCACTAAAGGGCCCTTTTCATGCCCACTATGGGCTCATTTGCATGGGTAGCCCAGACGATTTAGTGTGGCGCCACCTTCCACTAGCCCTGTCCCAGAGAACTATTCCTGGTGATAGTGGCTATCCCCCAGTCGATCACCATCCCCAAAGTATACCAGTAATGTTTCTCTGGTGTCTAGTGGCCATGCCCCCTCACCAATTGCCAGCCCAATATGAAATATAGATGTTCCCTGGTGTCTAGTGGTCTCCCTCCCACCAATCGCTAGTCCAATATTAAAAATAGATATTCCCTGGTCTAGTGGTCCCACCCCCTGCTGATTGCCAGCCCAATATTAAAAATAGATATTCCCTGGTGTCTACTGCACCCCCCCACTGATTGCCAGCCCAATATTAAAAATATATACTACCTGGCATCTAGCTGCTCCCCACCCCCAATGATCCCCAGACTGATACTACAAATTGATATTCCCTGGTGTTTTGTGGTCCCCCCCTCACTGATCACCAGCTCTACAATGAAAATAGATATTTCTTAGTGTCCAGTGGTCCCTCCCCCCACATACAGCCATGCCCAATGTTGAAAGGCATTCCCTCTTGTCAAGCAGTCCCACCCCTCCCAATCCACAATCCCTTGCCTGTATCCTAAAAACTCCCTGCTGGCTAGCAGTCCCCCTCCCTGACCCCAATCTCCTGTATAAGTAGTACAACTCCCTGGTGGTCTAGTAGACCATCCTCCCTATTGCCAATCTGCAGGTATAATACTCTGTGACCTTCCCTGGTGGTCTATTGGTCCCCTCTCCATATCCCTGACCTGCCAGTGTAATAACCAGTAATTGCCCCAGTGATCTTCCACCCCCCACCCTGACCTGTTCATATACTAAATAGATCTGTTTGTGGTCCTCAATTAGAGCTCCCCCCACCCTGGCAGGTACTGGCCCACAACCCCGCTCCCCCCAATCCATCCCCTAAGCAGGGGACAGGCACAACCCTCCACTCTCCAACATGGCTGGCCACTGACAGCTGCTAATCAGCATGTACTATGTAAAGTATGTGCATATTGATTGACAGCTGAGTAAGCTGTCAATCAATGAGCATGTACTGTATACAGTATGGGCTCATTGACAGCACAGTTGGTGGCTGGACGTGGTGTAGAGTGGAGGGCTGTGCTGGTCCCCGGAACAAGAGAGGTATGGGGAGGAGAGGGGTGGTGTGTCAGTACCTGTCAGGGTGGGGGATTGGGGGGTCTAGTAGACCACCATGTACAGGTGCATTAAGTATATGTGCAGATTGGGGTGGGGGGTGCACAAGTCCACCAGGGAGTTGCACCACATATACAGGGGATCATGGTTATGAAGGGGGACCACTAGCAAATAGGGAGCTTTTAGGATACAGGCAAGGGATTGGGTATTGGGAGTAAAGGGACCACTAGACATCAGGGAATATCTATTTCTAATACCAGGCCATGGATCGGTGGGTGGGGAACACTACACCAGGGAATATCAATATTTCATTTTGGGATGGCGATCAGTGAGGGGGACACCACTAGATGCCTGAGACTACTGTGTTGGGGGTCCGGGGGACCACCACACTTCCTCCACCAACCACTGTCATGGGTCATGGGCCCAGGGGTACTCACTTGGGGACAGGTGGGCAGCGCATGCACTTCGCAAACTACCACCGTGTGGAGTGGGAGGCTAAGGCAACAGAACCTATACAGAATGTGCCTGCTGGGCAACAGGTTGCAGCATAGCCTCTGCCTCCATGGGGTGTGAAATGCAGAAGGCCAGGGAGCAAGTGGCTGCTCCAGAACCTGCACCTGCATGTGATGTCTCTGGAAACCCTGCAACTATGCCTGTCACACAGGCTGATTTGGGAGTTATGTGGAGGGAGGTAGACCACCTTACCAACAGGGTGGAGAAGCTTGAGGAGCGGTTGGAGTGTATGGAGGGTCATCTACTGCAGATTATGTCCATGCTCCAACTGCTGCTGTCTCACCATAACTTAGAACTTTAGAGTTTTTGTTTGATGTATAATTTTCATTTTGTGTTCTGTCTTTCTGTCTCAGTCATGATCTTGGTACCCCCCAAAATTTTAAAAACACCCCCTAAAACCAGTTTAAAGAAAGTAACCTAAAAAAAATGTTGTCCTTCCCTTCCTTATATTCCTAGTTAATAATCTCTGTTTACAAGCAGGAATTTTTTTTTTGGCAGTAATGTTTTCTTCCTGTCATGTTATTTGTGTTAAAGCAGCAGTGCAATAATCTGTTAAAGAGCAGGTGCACACTGTCAGGTACCCATCCCCTGAAAACATATACAGTATGATAGATGACTTGTCCAGTGTTTATCCTACTGCAATGATTGTAGATCATTAATCTGTACACAGTGACTGAGAGTCATACTGACTGGTCTTCCTCTTGCAGTCAAACAGTTTTAGCACTCCAAATGTGTACCCACAGAAAAACAGAGGCATTTCCTGAACTTGCTGACATGCCACCATGCAGGCAGGCAACCCCATATTCACTTTATGATGTTAGAAAATGAATGGCACTCCATTGACCTGTATGGGTGGGATGTTTCTTTAGCAGTTAGTGCTATTTATAGCTGTTATTTAGAAAACTGAAAGTGACTACTGTAGTAAGAGTGGCTGTTACTCCAATCCTGGAGTCACTTTTATTTCTGTAAATAGCAACACTAAGTAGTAGGAGAAGCACTAGAAAAAGTGTGCCCATACATGTCAGTGGAGTGCATACTCTCAACTCATTTACTGATGCCCCCAAGTTAACATGGGTGTGCCTGCCTGGGGGCTTTGTCAGCCGGTTTTGGACACTGCTATGTTTTTCTGTAGGTACACATTAGGGGTGTTCTAACTTTGTAACTGGACTGGACCGCATGGTATTATTAATACCCCTCAACACTGGAGCATGTTAGCTATCATATATGTTTCAGGGGTGCTGGGTAATAATAACCATCTGACAATGCACGCCTGCTGTTGAACAATTTTTACTTATACAGTTTTATTTTTTTTTTCAATTGTCCCTTATTTACTGACTTGTTTGTATGATACCATTACTTCCACAATTAATGTTCTTCTGCATTATAAAAAGGCCATTAATGAGAGTTCAAATGTGAAGACTTGCCATTTGGCAAGAAGTGTCACATGGTCATTCATTAATGCCCCGCTCAACCAAGAGTTGGCATGCTTATTGTAGAAAGGTTTTTATTTTTTTACTTCTTACAGTTAGCCATCCCATTTTATAAGTGTGATATGACCCACTATAGCCCATGGGTGTATCAGGGCATTAGTGAACTTCCCTGCTGGTGTAAGTCACTCTGGCAAGCCTTCATGCCTTGCATCGCACCCAGGACATGCATTAATGCCCTGACACACCCATGTTCTGTCATGGATTCCTTGTAGCATGCTTACTCCCTTTTTCAGATATGAAATAACAGTAGTGCTCCTTTTAATCTTGTTCTGAACCATTGTTTTAGTCAGTTAACCAGCTGTTTTGTACACCTACTGCTCCGTAATGTAACGGTGGTGTACCATGTCCTACTGGATTGCATGGTACAGTACTTCATTGTAGTCCTAAAAGAAAGGATTTGAAATTATAGATGTACAAAAACCGGTGTGAATACTGATGAAAAAGCTGCCGAAAGCAACATTAAAAGGAGGCCTCTGTATTATGTCATAAGTGAAAAAACATAGTTCAGCAGACGTAAATTGTGGAAATAAGGGTATCATATAGACAAGTCAGTAGATAACTACTACAAATTGAAAATCACATAGAAAAGTACGGGTAAAAAGTTTCAACCAATTATTGAACTGCTGTGGTAGTTGTCATGCAATATAAGTTTTTGGTTTCTGTTGAATGTCTTCTGATTTCTTAGCATACCCACAACAACCACAATGAAAATACCCTACCATCACCCAACACAATTACTATACAACCACCCCAGAAAAAAAAATTACTATGATATGTGAATGTAGCATGGTTATACTGCTATCTTGCTACATCATTCAGCATGCAGTATTAGTGTCCTGACCCCAGACAAAGAATAATCACATAAGAAAATGTGCTGAAAAGTCACACTTATTTCAGGACACATTGATTATTATTTATTTATTTATTTATTTATTTATGCCTTTGGTAACCGGGTAAGTGCACTGATCCCAGGGACCACTTTCAGGCATGACCCGTGCCACATACAATGGCACAGAAGTAGACTGTAAGTACTGTACAATGAGCAGTAGGCAAGAAACATAAGGCGTGCACCAACAGCCACAATTCTGCATAAGTGTGCTCACTAAAATGGCTGCTGTTAAACTGTCATGAAAAGGCCTGACCCCAGATGAAGAATAATCACATGAGAATATGTGCTGAAATGTCACTCTTTTTTCAGGATGCATTGATTAAAGCATGCACCAACAGCCACAACTCTGGCCCCTGCTGCTGCTGCTGTTGTACTTCTATTTTCTACTGCTGTCATAGACTGAGCTGATGCGCAGTGTGTTGTTAAATGATGATAGCCACAAATGTCCATTGGGTAAACCATAATTTGATGTCCTGGAGGACCATTAATCTTCTGTACTGACTGAAACATACTGTCCTATGTCATGTATCTATACCACCATTGGTAACTTACTGTACATTTCATGTTCATTTTTTTTTCAGTGACCCAGATATTTACTTCCTATATATGTATGTAATCTTTTTTTCTCTCACAGGTTATCGAGTCCTACTTTGGTTGTGCACATTTTGGCTTGCTGCTGACTTTTGCTCTACAAAACTGTCAAGTCATGAACGGTAAGTATTTCTTTTTTGGGGGGTGGGTTGGGGAGGTTGGGGCATCATTTGAAAACAAGTTTCAATAATGGTTTTGTTTTCTTTACAGGTTTTCTGTGTATCCTCCAGATTCATTCAAGTTGCATGTGTTCTGATTTGAAGAAAGCACCGATGGCAGCACACAGCACCTAAATGTTACCTGCAAAAAGACGAAGAAGAAATTATTCTGACTTCATTGTACTAAAACATTCTGTTACAAGTGTGGCTGTTCCTGTCTGTTATATGCAGCTTAAAATGCCAAACTATTAGTAAGCCACTACAAGACCAATTGACGAGTTTACTGTGTGCGACATGCACTGACCCACTCTCTTAAGTTACATTACATGGCGTGTTGTCATGACCAGGATTAAATTTAGTACAACCATGGCATGCTGAAGTAAGTCAGTGACAGATGTGCATGAAAAATATATTATCTGGCCTGTATGTCACCTCCGTTGTATGCTTTATACTGTCTTGAAAAAATGAAAGACAGAAAAGAACAGATGAAATATGATTGATACTTACCTAAAAATGATATCCCTTTGGTGGTTGTGGCACTGCACTTCTCCTGTCCTATTACACTGTTTATATCTGGAACCTGTGAAAAAAAATCCCAAATCAGTTGCCAGTATTGGGTGACAAAGTCATCTATAAAATGGTTAAGGAAGCATTCACACAGTTCAAGGAAAAACTGTAGTATGAGAAACTAGTACTTACTCACTGTAAACTAATGATAATAGGAAGCATGGTGGCAATGGCTGTGGGTTCCTTCAGGGCACTGGCACAGGTACATACAGTATTCCCTGTCTCTCACTCTCATCAAGATGAGCAGCTGTGGCAGGCTGCAGGTTCATTCACTGAGCATGTCCACAAGTACACATTCTCTGTCTGTCACTCTCATTAAGATGGGTGGCTGGATATGGTGTGTTACCATGTTTCAGTGTCAGGAGCAGGATATCTGTCATTTAATCAGCAGGATTAAAGTGGCTACAACAATTGAACAGTTGTGTTTATGATGCTGACTGTGTTTGCTAGTGACAACACACATTCTGGTAAGTGTACTCTGAAAATCTACCAATGGGGAGGTAAAATAGAATGATGGGTCATTATTTGTGCATATCTGTGATATGGAATGAGAGTCAAGGACACTGTTTTTCTTTTCTAAAAGAAAAAAAGGTAACATTACAAAATGTGACAGCCTTTAAACCTGTTACACACTACCAGCAGCATCATCCTCATCCTCCTGATCAAAGAGGAAGCTGCCCTCACAGTCATCAAGGTCAGAACTGTGCCCACTTGGGAATTCTTTTTCCATGATTAAATCATCAACCTCAATGGTAGACCGTTTGATGCTGCCACCAGGATGGTCAGCTTTGCCTACATCATCAGCACAACCATCATCCTGACAAGGTACAAACACAGATGTGGTAGTTTGACTTGGTATGTGACCTTCATTCATTTTTATAAATGTTAGCATGCTCACATTTGTAGGTGAGAGGTTAGCATGATGGTCACACGGGGGAGTCATTGATGCAGTCCACTGAGTAACACTCTACTTCAAGAGCTCCTGCCCATTGTCAGTTTTTATGCTGATTAAAGTTGGTTGCAGAAGCTGTTTGCTATTTTCCAACTGGTGAAAGGTGTTTTTACTAACCGGTGCATATCCGAAGAGGCTGGATGGAAGTGGAAATGAAGAAGAATCCTCCCAAACATACCCCTCCTGCAACTCCTGAAAAGGCCCCGAAGAAGCCTAAGGCCTCTACTACATCTCAGATGCAGTTTGCTGGACCTGGAAACATGGAGTTGGAGCCTCTCACCCTCGCTAAATTTCTGGAGGAATTTCAGCCTTTTAAAGCAGAAATCCAGAACATCGCGGGAGAAATTAAAAGCATCTCTAATGCTTTGGAATTGCTCTCGCAGAGAACATCTGATAATGAAGTCCGTTTACATTTCTTGGAGCATAAATATGAACAACTTGATCCTGAGTTGGTGGCTGTGAGGCAACGTTTATCTAAGTTGGAAAATAAAGTAGAAGATCTTGAGGGTCGAAGTCGCTGCAATAATGCGGTATTAATTTATTTACCGGAACGGGAATAAGGCACGGATCCAATTAAGCTCATTAAAAAATTTATCGAGACAGTCACTGGCCCAACCCCTTTTGGCTATGAGTACACCATTGAAAGAGCCCATAGAGCATTGAGACCAATGCCGCCGCAAGGAGTTGCCCCCAGGACCTTTATTTTTTGGTTTCTGAATTTTCAAGAAAAACAGCATTTGTTTGCTAAAGTTCGTGAACATAAGGAACTTACATGGGAAGGAACTAGACTGAGGGTAGCGCAAGATCTACCCTTTTCTGTGCGCCAGAAACGAGCTACCTATCACCCCTTGGCCGCCAAGCTAATAGCAGCTGCAATCAAGTTTAAAGTCAGCTATCCGGCCAGACTTCAAGTTCTGGTGTCTGGCTCCTGGATAACATATGAAAACGCAGAGTCTGCAGCTGCTGGTCTTAAGGCAGTGCTCCAGGATCTGTTTCGTACCCCCTGAGGCAAGGGGGGGTGCTGGATGTGTGCCTGAATGAGAGTTCACTGCTGGTCCTTCATCTAATTCAAAGGGTTTGGCGAACGATGGGATCTTCCCTGTTTTTTTTGGATGCTTTAAGGGTCCTTCTTCTGGCTTTCATGATTTGTTAACGATGGGGGACCTGTTGTAAGATTTGTTTGTGAGTTTAGGATCGGACCGCATCAATGCCAGCTGGATCCCCAAATCAAAACACGATCGTGATCATCCACCTAGTAATGCCCTGTAGCTCCCGAGGTCTCCTGACAGCTTGCATATATGTTGGTTCTGTGGACAACTCGCAAGTCAGAGGGACATAGATTTTGTGGACAATTCATGTCTTACAGTGATTTGGTTTGGTGGAAAATGAATATCTCACAGGCATATTTGTTCTATGGACAAAAGACAGTGCACAGAAACATGGGTTTGTGGACAAAGGATAGCTGACAGGGACGTTGGTTATTTAACAATGAACAACTCACATGGATGTTGGTTTTGTATATAATTATTTCAAGCACAGAGGTTTCTTCAAAGGTGTCCAGTTCACTCAGGTCATAGAGAGAAGAAGAAACTGGTCGATAAGCCCAGTCAGTGAATTTCCAAGAAATGTCTCTGTTTTTCTTGTCCTTTATTTCTCGATCGAGAATATATTTGAGGGTCTGGAAGACAGAAAATGCATGATGGTCACACACTATTGCCACCACAGAACTGAATACCCTCTACACAATTACACTGGGGGGGTGGGCTGGTCAAGTACTTCAGTGCTACTGAGGTTAGCTCTGGCCATTCATTCACCATACCACTCCAGTACAGGAGAGGATCATCAAGTACTGACAGATGCATGTTTTCTGCCAAATAGGCATCAACCATTCTCTGTGCTGCATGCAGTCCTGATGATGAATCATCCACCTGTTCATAGGATTCATCTAGGTCATGGATTCCTACTTGAGATTAGGCACCCCCAAAGTGGGTTAAGCACATCCTTTTTTGCTGGCACCCCCCCTTGCCCCACAGCCACCTTACTGGATGTGCTTACTCCACAGTGATCTTCAGCCTTGTTTCACTCCAGTTTGCAGAACTTTGCACTTGACTTCTGTGCTCCATGAACCAATCACACCAGCTGTCCAGTAAGGTTTGGAACCTAATCAGACCCTCCCTCCAGTAAGGATGCATTGCCATGTTTATTTATTTATTTATTTTTTCCAGTTGTTTTACCAGGAGTAACACACTAAGCTGAAAGCTTGTTTACAGGTGTGACCTGGGAGCACAGGAAAGTTAAGTGACTTGCTCAAGGTCACACAGTATGCAAGTGGAGACAGTGAGACACAAGCCCAGGTCTCCAGATTTGCAGCTCAGAGCCTTAAATCTCTGTGCTGTACTGCCTCCCAAACTCAGGGACAGCACAGGTGGAAAAGTAGATCCTGGATGGGACCTCCGTTTGGGTCAGGCGCATGCTGCAAAATGTTGGAACCTGGAATTCTCGACAAATGAGAAGGGCAAAAGTTCAATTGCAAGCATCTACGTGAAGGCAGCATTCAGTTCACATGACACTGCATGATTTGGTAGATATTTCATGTTCTGGGCAAAAAGACTGCCACGTGGTCTGTGTTGTTACTTGTTTTTCACATGGAATACAAAATGGCTCTACTCTGTGAACTGCCATGGGTGGGGTGCTTTTGCCATGTGATGATGAGGGGTGCATAGGGGACAAGTCAACAAATTATGTTATGTTCCCCATTTTAAGAACAGGGTTGATTTTGGACTAGAAATACTGCATAGATCACCACCACTGCTGCTCTGACCACTACTTGACAATTCAGAATCCTCCTCCTCCTCATGCCTGTAGTAATCTTCAGGTGTTATTTCACCACTACTACAGACATGGCTACTTGGGCTACTTACATGTCAAGGAAGGGGAGACCTTGCTCAATAAGGTGGATCAGGGTGAACGCCCCACTATGACATTAGCTCCCCTCTGGTGCTGAGTCCACAGTGCCATGTGCCTGCTCTTCAGATCTGTATGCTGGTCCATGGTGCCCAGATGACTACCCTTTTTACCGTGCCTCACATGCACTTAGCAAAACTGGCAGATTGCCACTGTTTCATCACTTGCATCTTGTACAAACAAATCTCAAACAGGGAATTTTGATACCCTACTTTTCTCATGCCCCTGGTGCTGCATATTTGACTCTGTTTTTGTAGACACTGAAATGGGGGTTGTACTGCATGATTTCTGTTGTTGGGCACACTTGGACTCTACCTGACCATCACAATCTATGACTATTACTGGGTCATCATCATTAGCAGACACAGCTACATCACAACCTTGAGGAGGGGACGATTTACTAACTGACTGTTTACACATAGCCACTTTTACTTTCTTTTTCTCCGGTTTCCAATTGGGGTCACTGAAATCATCATAATCATCATCTGCATCCACAGTTTCAGCATGGATGCTGTCCTGTTGAGAACATGTTCCAACCACAGCCTCATTATGATCATCCACTATTTTTTCTTCAACATTTCAATCAATGGGTGGCTCTGGAATAACCTCAACAGCAATGGAAACACAAGACTGTGACTGTGAGTTATTGTCAGGATTAGAATCATGTTCAACTACTGTGGGGATGAGGACGGGGATGGGGAGTGTGACATCAACTCCGCTCTGACTCATGTCTTTAGACTCCTTAATATTTTGGCAACCTGTTAACTTGACACAGGTTGAACTTGTGCCAATGCTCATGCTATCAGCAACTTCACTACCACCACCAGCAGAGACAGAAGACAACAGCATCTCCAGCCATCATTGAAGAAATGATTGCACTGTGAAAAACATAGTTTGAGGAATCCCTTTACTGCCATCAACTATGCCTTTATGCTGCATATTACCACACCCACAGACACTCTTGCCACTGGCAGCAGTGCCATGGCCAGAAACATCTTTGCATGCACATTTCTTTACAGGCATTTTTTTGGATTACACAGAAAATTAATAACAAATTTAGATTTCTGAACTTTGGGTGGATGGGAAGCCAAAAAACAACAACTGTGGCTTACAGATGGAGACTGGGTCCTAAACAGATGTAGACGCACAGAAAGATGGAGATTGCACACTCAAAAGATGCAGCCACACAGGCACAACAACACCTTAACCAGTGGTCACACAAATCCCAAACTGGAAAAATAATACCTGTTGTGGGGGGGGGGGGAGCAGCTGCAGTACCAGTCCACTAAGAAGAAGAAAAAATGTAAAAAATACTGCAGATGGATAAGAGATTCAGAGTGCCACGATTACGGTGTGGCACAATAAAATGTATCTGACTTGATGGCACACACACACACACAGACACACACACACTACAGGTAATGCACTGAAAATATAACAGTTCACTACACTATAACCAGATCTTTTAAACCAACTGAAAAAATGCACTACACCACAGAAAACAGCAAAAAATTATCAAAAATTACTACAAGTATTACTGTGTGTACATGAACACACAAATACTAACACACTAGCTACCCAACAACAGTTAGAAAGACTGCCATTCTCACTCTGAATCTCCCTTCAGCACAGATACACCCCTCCCCCAAAGCACACTTTTACAGTGTCTGTTAGTACAGACACTGAATGTACTGAATTAGCATTCAATATGCACACAAAACCAATAAATGCTCAATGATATAAACACATGAAGGTTTCCTGCAATCAATGTATTAAATTTTGACACACAATTTTGAGTCAAAAAGATGTTTTAAAGGTTTTTAGAGGGTTTGACGCTCAGCGCTCTGACAGCAAACTGTCTTCAGCTTTCCACTACACACACTATGATGAACAGAGGATGTGCAAGACAATCTAGAGCCCATGTGACCTGCCATCCCATGAATCACTGCAACATTTTTCTTAAAGAGCAATAATGAATGAATGAATGAAATCTTTATTTGTAAAAGTGCCTTTCCAAAACCAAGGCACTGTACATAAACAAAACAAATAAAAATTAAAACACACATAACAGTCAAAATATTAAAATCCATAAAAGTACCAGACAATAAATATCAACTTCAATAGGATCTGAATGTGCCAGACTAAATATTCAGTTCCAGAACTATCTGGATATGCTTGGTTGAACAAGTGTGTTTTTAGTGGCGTCTTAAAACTCAGAATGGTCAGGCAATCCTCAATGAGGTAGATAATTTCACAGGTTTGGGGCCACATTAGCGAAAGATCAGGCCCCTATATATTTAAATGAACCCTGGAAATCTCTAGCAATCCCTTGTCGGCAGATCAGAGAGGACGGAGGGGATGGTAAGGGCAAAGAAGATCTTGCAGGTAAAGGGGTCCCTGGATCTGTAGGGCTTTTTAGGTCAGCAACCCGACCTTGAAGATGATCCACCACTGTATTGGCAGCCAGTGCAGTACATGGAGCACAGGTGTTACATGATTAGTTCTAGAAATATCAGTCAATAGCCTGGCTGCCACACTCTGCACTAGCTGCAAGTGGTGGATATCAATCCCCAGTAGCCTTAGATAAAGGGCATTGCTGCAGTCAAGGCGGGAGGTTAAAAAGGCATGGAACAACATTGGAAGATCATCAGGAGGAACCAGATGCTTCACCCAGGTGATATTCCTCTGATGGTAAAAAGAGGATTTGATGACGGCCGACACCTGAGATTTATGGGTCAGGCCATCATCAAAAATAACACCCAGGTTCCGCACCCAATCTGAGGTAATCAGCTTAGCACCCTGAGCTGAAGGCCAGAAGTTTGTCCTGCTGACAAATGCACTTCCCGACAATTTGGGTACACAACCAACACCTCAGTTTTAGCCGGGTTTAACCATAGCCAGCTGGCACTCATCCAGTCTCTATATCTTGGACAGACAGTTGTTAAATACCGAGAGAATCATATCTTGTCCGGGCACAAATGACATGTACAGCTGAGTATCATCTGCATAGCAGTGAAAATTCATACCGTACCACCTAATGATCTCTCCCAATGGCAGTATGTGCACTGTGAACAACATGGGTGACAAGATGGAGCCCTGTGGTACCCCGCAGGATAGGGAAAGAGGCTGAAGAATGAATTCCAGACACCATTCTCTGAGTCCTACCTTTGAGGAAAGATCAAAACCATCTGAGGACCATTCCAGATAGTCCACAGAGGAACCGCTGGTGCTCCAGCAGCACACTGTGTTCCACAGTGTCAAATGATGCAGAGAGATTAAGGAGGACCAACATGGAACGAGTCCTCCAATCTCTCGCTATTTGGAGGTTATTTGACACCCGACCAAGGGCCATCTCAGTACTATGCCTCTTCCTAAATCCTGACTGGAGAGAATCATAAAAATTGTGGTAGGACAAATGATTGTCCAGCTGCAGTGCAGCCACCTTCTCAATAACCTTACTCAAAAAGGGTAGGTTACGGACAGGTCTGTAGTTGGTCAGACAATCTGGGTCAAGGGAGGGCTTTTTAGGGAGGGGTCAAACAACTGCCTCTTTTAGGGGATCCGAGAAGATGACCATTTCCAATAGCCTCCAGACTATCTCAGCTAGGACAGGGACAATTTCATCTATGCACCTTACAAGAAGGTGCGTAGGGCCTGACTCCAAACTACAGGTGGTTGGCTGCAAAGTCTGGACGACCCTTATGATATCCAAGATTTCCAGCCAGCTGAAGTTAGACCAGGAAAACTGAGTGCACGCTACTTCCTACTGGCCTCTGCAATACCTACTAGAGGGGGCTGGACAGATCCCAGACCTGATGGTGGCAACCTTAAAGACTGCGAAGAACTGAGCAAACTCATCACACTTCTCTTGTGAAAAAGCTCCGCTAGACTGAAGACAGATTATATTGCACAATCTGCCAACAGTCTGGAAGAGCTGAGTTGGATGGTTCTGCCCAGCAGCAATCTTCCGGGACAGGAACTCTTCTTACGGGTGATTGCCGATGGATAGAACGTATAATGGTCCCTCAATTTAAGTCTGTCACACTCTAGTCCTGATTTCTGCCAGGCCCTCTCTAACCTTCATCCCACCATCCTCACCTCCTTCAAGGTCCCATCAAACCATGGGAACCTTGGGCAAAGAGTGAGTGGGTGAACACGAACAGGAACTATGGAATCCAGGACCTCTGTCACTGCCTTATTATATGCGAGTACTAGATTCCCTGGATCCATACATTCACTTAGTATACTCAATAGGTCCAGCACTGACATCATGCAATCTGGGGTCACCCCCCTCAAAGGGTGGTACAGGACCATCTCCATAGGGGCAGACCTATTGAGCGGAGCCATGAAACTGAATCCCATGGTGTGATTGTCAGACCACCTGACTGGCTCCACCACCAAGTCAGAGATCTCCATCCCAGAAGGAACACCAAGTCCAGTGAATTACCATAAATGTGGGTCATGGAGTAAAACCTGTGTAAAGCCCAATGAACTCATTAGTTGGAGGAAGACTTGGCCAAATTGTGAGAGTTCATTGTCAACCCAGGCACTGAAATCCCCTAGAATCAACCACCTGGGGGATCCCAATACCATGTCAACGATGAAGTCTGTGACTTCCTACAGGAAAAGTTTCCCATCTCCTGGTGGACAGTAGATGAGAAGTATCCTGCACCCTACACCTGTGCCTATGATGAATTCAAAGGAGTAGGTGGTCCCTACGGGAACATCTGTAAGGTCTAGTTCTGATCTAAAACAAATGGCTACATCCCTGCCCCTATGATCCGTTCTTGGGTGGTGCATCACTGAGTACCCAATCAGAATTGCTGAAGCCAACACTGGACTAGATTTTCATCCAGCCAGGTCTCGTGATGCATGCCAGGTCCAATGACCCAACAAGATCTGCTATTAAGGCAGCCTTGTTCTTAATGGATCTGGCATTGCATAGCACTGACTGAGTAGGATAAGCTATCAAGGAAGACTGTGTCACTTGCCTGTTCAAAACAGAGCCCTTGCATATGGGAACCAGGCAGGGAGAACTCCTTTCCTGAATCCATTTCACCCCAGGGCATCTCCTTGTTCCCACCGCTCCAATCTGCCCTCTCCTTTCCAATTCCCCACCAGGCTCAGTCCTTCACCCTTCTTCCTCCTCCTAATTATCCTCAGGGCCTTACAACCTAAATGCTTCCAGGGACAGTGGAGGACAATTAAAAGGGCGGAGGTCCCGGAGTCTGGTAGGGGAATAGTGCCTGGCTGAAGTCACACCTTCCCAGCACATCCTAGCAAACAGACAGCATACATCACAATCTTCAAAACTACCCAAATATATATCACAGACCACAGAAATACATCCACTTTAACACTCCTCACAACACTATACCACCCACACTAATCTACACATTCAGACTTTCAACCCCACAACAGACACATACTATATTACAAACACCCCCACACTCAATCATACAATGACCACACCCTTAAATAACTAACAATAATCAAAATTAAGTAATCACTACACAATCCCCCACACTCACTCATCAACACACACTACCCAACCCCCTGAATGCACAAAATATCAACCAATCCTCCCAAACTCAATCCTACTACTTCATATGTGTGTTGTAAACCAATATATGAGAACAATTATTGTAAAATTCCAACAGAGTCCAAAAAAAGAGGAGTCCTTCCGTTAGACAGTTAA
This sequence comes from Neoceratodus forsteri, assembly GCA_016271365.2. Classification (NCBI taxonomy): domain Eukaryota; kingdom Metazoa; phylum Chordata; order Ceratodontiformes; family Ceratodontidae; genus Neoceratodus; species Neoceratodus forsteri. The sequence goes on along the minus strand of CM057453.1, from coordinate 1,214,465,616 downwards.
GGGCTTATGCAAAGCCCAAATGATCTTCCAGTTTAGCTTTTAGAGTCTCCCTCAAAGCCATGGCCACCATTTTTACTTGAAGTGGGACACTCTCACTAGCCAACAATCAAGTAATCCAGTCCAGATGCAGTTTGTGGTTAAAAATAAAGGGTGCTCTCACTACCCAGTCTAGTTCCGAAATAAAACAAATTGAAATCAGAGCCAAAAGAACCAACCTGCCAAGAGCCCAATTTCTTCCAGTTTACAGTCTGAGTCAATCCTCCAGTTCTGATGTGGATAGCGGTAGTACCAAGAATTCTTTCCAAAGAAGAAAATACATCCTCCTCAGGCCAGCCAGCTACCTGGTTAAAACACTCCTTGAACAAGTTACGCAGAGACAAGCAATCCCCAACCTTAGCCGACATGACAACCACCCTCCAGCAGCTACTAGTCAATGCATGGGTATTTGGGCAACAAGGCAACCACCCTCTGACAGCTCAATAATTCCCAAAATAATCACAGGCCCCGGACAGCCTGCCCCAAAATCAGGTCCTCACCAGGTACAGTTCAATTTTCCAGCTACATTCCAAAACAACCCACCCTGATTCCAGCAGATATCCTAAATGGTCATGGAGACCGACCACCCTATGGTCACCTGCCTCCATTCCCCCACCCAGGCTGCTGCATGGATCAGGAAGGACCTTTCCAGGAGTTCTTCTTAAGCTGCAGATTGTTTTTCCACCACCAAACACCTCCAGCAGTCCTTCAGTAACACTTCTGCTAATACTCTTTTCCCGACACACAAAATGAATCATCGTGGATAGTCAAAGGTAGGCGTTGGGTCACAAACCCAAAAAGAAGGGGTATGAGAATGATGGGGATGGGCAGGTCGGTCAAACTCAGTTCTTCTTCCAACTTGGATAAGAAAAAAAGACTCTGAAGTTACTCCATTGTCTGACTAGGAGCAACCAGACAGTAGTGACACCAAGAACCACCAACTTAAATGCAGGGTAAGACTCCTCGCAATGAAACTAATGGAAACTAAAAAGCAAGTTTGCTTATTTGATACCATTAACATTTTTACCGTGGACTTAAAAAATAAAATAATGTAACAACTATGAACTAACTGAAACTAAAACAGACTAAAAATTCATTAAAAGCAGTAAAAAAGGCTAAAAATTTCGGAGTTTCTAGAAGCAAACGACAGTCAGCCCAGCGTGGCTGACATCTTGACATGAGGTAACCAATGAAACTTGGATCATATCATATAACAAGGCAAAGTTAACGCGAAGTCCATTATAACCAATGGAACTTCATGTTAAACAGACAAAGGTGAAATTATATACTTCGTGCTGTGGAGTAATAGGCAAAGTCTGCGTTATATGCAAAGTACTCCACGTAGCAAAGTTTAGGGACTTCGCCCACCACTACTCTGAACTACATTCAAACTTATCCATCTCCCTTCCCCCCCATCTTCTCCAACTTGCTCAACTTGAAGCCCATTTCTAGATCTGTAGCGGAGGAATTATAGCTGGATGTCTTCCAGGCTACCTATTATCTCGGGACCTAGTTCTACATTATGATACAGATGACACAGACGCAGTCGGAAGAGTAAAAGATATGTTTACTTCAGCATGGTGCTATACAGCCATTGATGTTACATTTTCTCTTCTCCTAGGAAGCAGTATATATATATATATATATATATATATATATATATATATATATATATATATATATATATATATATATATATACATCACCCCCCCACTCAGCATAAAATCACTCATGTACCAATAAAATCATTTGTTATTAGCATCTAGGCAGAACTTGTCTAGACATGTTTGGGCATTCTTGGGTATTGCATTCTACACATTGGTTTCTGCTAGACCCATATAAGGACATGCAGGCTCATGCTGTTGTATGTTGCTATGGTGTGAGTGAAACTCATTGTTTCTCCTAGGTCAAGTTGACCCACTGTGCGCACATGAGCAGTTAGGCAGTTTGGAGCCAGTGGATGATGACATAGATACACTTACATGGTTACAATATCCCTACATTCCTGTCATCTCCCTTTACTAAATCTCCCCAAGACATGGTTAGCCATAGGAAAATGGTTCTTCTCCTTCCTTGTACCCCAAAAATGTAACAGCCTCCCACACAGTCTACTCTCCTGTACATACATCCTTTCCCAATTCAAAAAATGATTTAAAGAACTCTTCTTTCCTCTGTCTACTTGCTCATGCTACTAAGACCTCCATAATACTCCTCTCCCTCCTCCAATCTACTTCACTGTCTCCATACTCTGCTCCCCTTCTACTACCCTCTCTTCAGCTACTGCTGTCTAATTTCAACTTACTCCTACCGTGTTTTCTTCAACATTTGAATCATTGGGTTGCCCTGGAATAACCTCAACAGCAATAGAAACATAAGATTGTGACTGTGAGTCATTGTCAGGATTAGAATCATGTTCAACTACTGTGGGGATGGGGACAGAGAGAGGGAATGTGACATCAACTACACTCTGGCTCATGTCTTTAGACTCCACAATATTTTGGCAACCTGTTAACTTGTCATAGGTTGAACTTGGGCCAATACTCATGCTATCAGCAACTTCACTACCACCACCAGCAGAGACAGAAGACAACAGCATCTCCATCCATCATTGAAGAAATGATTGCACTGTGAAAAACATAGTTGGAGAAATCCCTTTACTGCCATCAACTATGCCTTTATGCTGTGTATTACCATACCCACAGACACTCTTGCCACTGGCAGCAGTGCCACGGCCAGAAACATCTTTGCATGCATGCCTCTTTGCAGGCATTTTTTTGGATTACACAAAAAATTAGCAACAGATTTAGATTTCTGAACGTTTGGTGAATGGGAAGCCAAAAAACAACAACTGTGGCTTACAGATGGAGACTGGGCCCTAAACAGATGCAGATGCACAGACATATGGAGATTGCACATTCAAAAGATGCAGCCACACAGGCACAACGACACCTTAACCAGTGGTCACACAAATCCCAAACTGGAAAAATAATACCTTTTGTAGGGGGAGGAGGGGGGCAGCTGCAGTACCAGTCCACTAAGTAGAAGTAAAAAAGTAAAAAATACTGCAGACGGATCGGAGATTCATGGCATACACACACACACAGTACAGGTAAGCCACAGAAAATATAACAGTTTACTACACTATAAATGTTTTAAACCAACTGAAAAAATGCAAAGGCACTACAGAAAACAGCAAATAATTATCAGAAATTACTACAAGTATTACTGTGTGTACGTGAACACACAAATACTAACACACTAGCTACCCAACAACAGTTTGAAAGTCTGCCGTTCTCACTCTGAATCTCCCTTCACCACAGATACACCCCTCCACCAAAGCACACTTCTTCAGTGTCTGTTAGTACAGACACTGAATGTACTAAATTAGCATTCAATATGCACACAAAATCAATAAACACTCAATGATATAAACACACGAAGGTTTCCTGCAATCAATGTATTAAATTTTGACACACAATTTTGTGGCAAAAAGGTGTTTTAAAGGTTTTTAGAGGGTTTGATGCTCAGCGCTCTGACAGCAAACTGTCTCCAGCTTTCCACTACACACACTATGATGAACAGAGGCTGTGCAAAACAATATAGAGCCCATGTGACCTGCCATCCCATGAATCACTGCAACATTTGCCTTAAAGAGCAATAATGAATGAATGAATGAATGATTTAAATCTTTATTTGTAAAAGCACGTTTCCAAAACCAAGGCACTGTACATAAACAAAACAAATAAAAATGAAAACACACATAACAGTCAAAATATTAAAATCCATAAAAGTACTAGACCATAAGTATCAACTTCAATAAGATCCAAATGTGCCAAACTAAATATTCAGTTCCAGAACTATCTGGATTTGCTTGGTTGAACAAGTGTGTTTTTAGTGGCATCTTAAAACTCAGAATGGTCAGGCAATCCTCGATGAGGTAGAGAATACCACAGGTAAGGGGCTGTCTAAGTGAAAGATCAGACCCCTATATCCTTAAAAGAACCCTGGAAATCTCTAGCAATCCCTTGTTGGCAGATCAGGGAGGATGGAGGGGGTGGTAAGGACGAAGGAGATCTTGCAGGTGAAGGGGTCACTGGACCTGTAGGGCTTTTTAGGTCAGCAAACCAACCTTGAAGATGATCCACCACTGTATTGGCAGACAGTGCAGTCCATGGAGCACAGGTGTTAGATGACTGGTTCTAGAAGTACCAGTCAATAGCCTGGCTGCCACATTCTGCGCTATCTGCAAGTGGTGGACATCAACCCCTGGTAGCCCTAGATAAAGGGCATTGCAGCAGTCAAGGCAGGAGGTTACAAAGGCATGGAACAACATTGGAAGATCATCATGAGGAACCAGATGCTTCACCCGGGTGATATTCCTCTGATGGTAAAAAGAGGATTTGATGACGGCCGACACCTGAGATTTAAGGGTCAAGCCATCATCAAAAATAACACCCAGGTTCTGCACCCAATCTGAGGTAATCAGCTTAACACCCTGAGCTGCAGGCCAGAAGGTTGTCCTGCTGACAAATGCACTTCCCGACAATCTGGGTACACAACCAACACCTCAGTTTTAGCCGGATTCAACCACAGCCAGCTGGCACTCATCCAGTCTCTATGTCTTGGACAGACAGTTGTTAAATATCGAGAGGATCATTTCTTGTCCGGGCACAAATGACATGTACAGCTGAGTATCATCTGCATAGCAGTGAAAACTCATACCGTACCACCTAATGATCTCTCCCAATGGCAGCATGTGCACTGTGAACAACATGGGTGACAAGATGGAGCCCCATGGTACCCCGCAGGATAAGGAGAGAGGGGCTGAAGAATGAATTCCAGACACCACTCTCTGAGTTCTACCCTTGAGGAAAGATCAAAACCATCTGAGATCCATAACAAATAATGCACAGAGGAACTGCCAGTGCTCCAGCAGGACACCATAGTCCACAGTGTCAAACAATACAGAGATCAAGGAGGACTAAGATGGAACGAGTCCTCCGATCTCTCTCTATTAGGAGGTTATTTGACACCCGAACAAGGGCTGTCTTAGTAATATGCCTCTTCCTAAATCCTGACTGAGAGAATCATAAATATTGTGGTAGGACAAATGATCATCCAGCTGCACCGCAGCCACCTTCTCAATAATCTTACCCAAAAAGGGTAGGTTACGGACAGGTCTGTAGTTAGCCAGAAAATCCGGGTCAAGGGAAGTCTTTTTAAGGAGGGGTCAAACAACTGCCTTTTTTGGTGCATCCGAGAAGACCTCCCCCTAAAATAACCTCCAGACTATCTCAGCTAGGACAGGGACAATTTCATCTATGCACCTTACAAGAAGATGCATAGGGCCTGGGTCCAAACTACAGCTGGTTGGCTGCAAAGTCTGGATGACCCTCATGATATCCATGATTTACAGCCAGCTGAAGTCAGACCAGGAAAACTGAGTGCACGCTACTTCCTACTGACCTCCGCAATACCTACTAGAGGTGGCCGGACAGATCCCAGACCTGATAGTGGCAACCTTATAGGCTGCAAGAACTGAACAAACTCATCACTCTTCTCTTGTGAAAAAGCTCCACCAGACTGAAGACAGATTGTGTTGTATAATCTGCCCATGGTCTGGAAGAGCTGAGCTGGTTGGTTCTTGCCAGCAGCAATCTTCCGGGACAGGAACTCTTCTTTTGGGTGATTGCTGATTGATAGACCATATAATAGTCCATCAATTTAAGTCTGTCACACTCCAGTCCAGATTTCTGCCAGCCCCTGTCTAGCCTTTATCCCACCCTCATCACCTCCTTCAAGGTTCCATCAAACCATGGGAACCTTGGTAAAGAGTGAGTGGGTGAACATGAACAGGAGCTTTGGCATCCAGGGCCTCTGTCACTGCCTTATCATAGGTGAGTACTAGATTCCCTGGATCTATACATTCACTTAGTATACTCGATAGGTCCAACACTGACATTATGCTATCTGGGTTTACCCCCCTCAAAGGGTGGTACCAGACCATCTCCATAGGGGCAGGCCTATTGAGGGGAGCCATGAAACTGAAGCCCATGGTGTGATTGTCAGACCACCTGACTGGTTCCACCACCAAGTCAGAGATCTGCATCCCAGAAGGAACACCAAGTCCAGTGAATGACCATAAATGTGGGTCATAGAGGTAACAACCTGTGTAAAGCCCAATGAGCTCATTAGTTGGAGGAAGTCCTGGCCAACTTGTGAGAGTTCATTGTCAACCCAGGCATTGAAATACCCTAGAATCAACCATCTGGGGGATCCCAATACCATGTCGACGATGAAGTCTGTGACTTCCTGCAGGAAAAGTTTCCCATCTCCTGGTGGACAGTAGATGAGAAGTATCCTGCACCCTACACCTGTGCCTATGATGCATTCAAAGGAGTAGGTGGTCCCTACTGGAACGTCTGTAAGGTCCAGTTCTGATCTAAAACAAATGGCTACATCCCTGCCCCTATGATCCATTCTCAGATGGTGCATCACCGAGTACCCAGCCAGAATTGCTGAAGCCAACACTGGACCAGATTTTCATCCAGCCAGGTCTCTGTGATGCAAGCCAGGTCCAATGACTCAACAAGATCTGCTATTAAGGCAGATTTGTTCTTAATGGATCTGGCATTGCATAGCACTGTCTCAGTAGAATAAGCAATTGAGGAAGACTGCATCACTTGGCTGTTCAAAACAGAGCCCTTGCATATGGGAACCAGGCAGGAGAACTCCTTTCCTGAATCCATTTCACCCCAGGGCATCTCCTTGTTCCCACCGCTCCAATCTGCCCTCTCCTTTCCAATTCCCCTCAAGGCCCAGACCCCCACCCCTCTTCCTCCTCCTAATTATCCTCAGGGTCTTATACAACCTAAATGCTTCCAGGGACAGTGGAGGACAATTGAAAGGATGGAGGTCCCGGAGTCTTGTAGGGGAATAGTGCCTGACTGACATCACACCTTTCCAGCACATCCTAACAAACAGACAGTGTACATCACAATCTTCAAAACAACCCAAATATATATCACACACCACAGGAATACATTCACTTTAACACTCCTCATAACACTATACCACCCACAGAAATCTACACATTCAGACTCTCAACCCCACAGCAGACACATACTATATTACCAACACCCCCACACTCAATCATACAATGATCACACCCTTAAATAACTAACAATAATCAAAATTAAGTAATCACTACACAATCCCTCACACTCACTCACTCACTCACCAATACACACACTACCCAAACCCCTGAATAGACAAAAAATCCACCATTCCTCCCAAACTCAATCCTATTACTTTATATGTGTGTTGTAAACCAATTTATGAGAACAATTATTTAAAAACAGAGTCCAAATAAAGAGGAGTCCTTCCGTTAGACAGTTAGGGCTTATGCAAACCCCAAGTGATCTTCCAGTTTAGGTTTTAGAGTATCCCTCAAAGCCATGGCCACCATTTTTACTTGAAGTGGGACACTCTCACTAGCCAACAATCAAGAAATCCAGTCTAGATGCAGTTTGCGGTTAAAAATAAAGGGTACTCTCACTACCCAGTCCAGTTCCGAAATAAAACAAATTGAAATCAGAGCCAAAAGAACCAACCTTCCCAGAGCCCAATTTCTTCCAGTTTACAGTCTGAGGCAATCCAGTTCCGATGTGGATAGCAATAGTACAAATAATTATTTCCAAAGAAGAAAATACATCCTCCTCAGGCCAGTCAGCCAGCTACCCAGTTAAAACAGGACTCAACTCCCAGAACAAGCCACCCAGAGACAAGCAATCCCCAACCTTAGCCGACATGGCAGCCATCCTCCAGCAGCTAGCAGTCAATGTACGGGTCTTTGGGCTGCTGCATGGATCAGGAAGGACCTTTCCAGGAGTTCTTCTTAAGCTGCAGATTGTTTTTCCACCACCAAACACCTCCAGCAGTCCTTCAGTAACACTTCTGCTAATACTCTCTTCCCGACTCACAAAATGAATCATCGTGGATAGTCAAAGGTAGGCGTTGGGTCACAAATCCAAAAGGAAGGGGTATGAGAATGATGGGGATGGGCAGGTCGGTGCAAACTCAGTTCTTCTTCCAACTTGGATAAGAAAAAAGACTCTGAAGTTACTTCATTGCCTGACTAGGAGCAACCAGAGAGTAGTGACACCAAGAACCACCAACTTAAATGCAGGGTAGGTCTCCTAGCAATGAAACTAATGGAAACTAAAAAGCAAGCTTACCGTGGACTTAAAAAATAAAATAATATAACAACTATAAACTAACTGAAACTAAAATAAACTAAAAATTCAATAAAAAACAGTAAAAAAGGCTAAAAACTTGGGAGTTTCTAGATGCAAACGACAGTCAGCCCAGCGTGGCTGATATCTTGACATGAGGTAACCAATGAAACTTGGATCATATCATATAACAAGGCAAAGTTAAAGTGAAGTCCTTTATAACTAATGGAACTTCATGTTAAACAGACAAAGGTGAAGTTATACACTTTGTGCTCTTTAGTAATAGACGAATTATGCGTTACATGCAAAGTACCCCGTGTAGCAAAGTTAAGGGATTTCGCCCACCACTACTCTGTACTACATTCAAACTTATCCATCTCCCTTCCCCACCTATCCTCTCCAACTTGCTCAAATTGAAGCCCATTTCTAGATCCCTACATTCCTGTCATCTCCCTTTGCTAAGTCTCCCCAAGACATGGTTAGCCGTAGGAAAAAGGTCCTTCTCCTTCCTCGAACCCCAAAAATGTAACAGCCTCCCACACAGTCTACTGTCCTGTACATCCTTTCCTAATTCATAGCATGGTTTAATAAACTCTTCTTTCCTCTGTCTACCTGCTCATGCTACTAAGACCTCCATCATACTCCTCTCCCTCCTCCACTCTACTTCCCTATCTCCATACTCTTCTCTCCTTCTACTACCCTCTCTTTAGCTAGTACTGTCTAATTTCACCTTACTCCTGCCATATATACTATCCCATTATTTCAGTTACTCTCACACCACTGCTCTATTTTCATCATACACTGACCAGAACTGTGTGAATGAGTGAGTCATTGCATAACCTGTTCTTCTAACCCTTGCTTATATTTTACCCAACTGACATCAGAACTTTTGATTGTTTTTAATTATTGACCATAGCACTTCTAGACTTCCTCGTAGCATACACCTGAACCATTTTGTTCCATGAAACTTGAAATGTAATTACTGATATCAATCCTACTGAGTGCTCTTTGTAACTTGTAACTTGTTTTGTAACAATGTCATCAACTGTATTCATTGTATTGCTCTCTATCACCCTTTTGTGCTTCCATCTTTGTCTAATTACTGGAAATGTATTTTCCTGGGTTACCCCTGAAAAAGAGATTTTTAATCTCAGTGGGCCTACCCAGTCATCAAAATTCAAATAAATAAATCTTTAATATCTAGATTGCTGGATTGCATTTCTTACACAGTGGAGCAATCCTGGGAAAATAATTTGCTTAAAATGGGGTTCTGCCCTGTCTGGTAGCACTTGGGGTAGCATGTCATGTTCTTACACAGATGACCAGATATTGCATGCACACACAGCTCCCCCACTTGGCTGGTGTTATCTAGCACATTGCACAAAACAGCATTTTCAGAATCCATAAGGAGGGATTTACATGTGCCACTGCTTGACTGTCTATAGATGAAGACTGGGTAGAACCTTGACTTTTAGGAGACAGTATAGTGCTGTGGTTTAGGGCACTGAGATGCAAACTTGGATTCCTAGGTTGAATCCTGTAGCCGCCACTTCATACTGTTTGACCCTGAGCATGTCACTTTAGCTCCCAAATTGCATCTGCAAAGAAGCTTCAGCTTAGTGTGGCTTTTCTGGTTAAACAACTTCCCCATCCCCCTTCCCCCTTTCTTGGTCACTATGGGATGACTCCCACCCTGATAGACAGGCACAAGTCAGGAACAAGCAGTGGAGTCATATGTCTGGGAGTTGAGAGAGGACATTTAATGGGAGGCAACATAGCAAAGTGCAAAGTCATAACGCAGCCAAGCTGACCAGACATTGTATACTTCATACCATCCCTTTCCAAGTTGGATCCTAAGCAGAGTTTAAGTCTCACTGGTAGGGGGAAGTTCTATTAAGGGGCACCATCAGAAGAGCAACCATGGTGAGGTGATGAAATAGCAGGGTGATAGACTGGGTATGACAGAAGTAGACAGCTCCCTTGGACAGAGAAGAGAGAAACAAAACTAAATAAAACATTTCTTAAAGACAAAGAACATCAGTACAAAAGTATTGAGGCAAGGATTACCTGGGAAGGACAGTTCATAGTTATTTGTATATACAGTATGTCCCATGATGCTTTGCATGGTCATGTTATAAGTGATTTTCTTTTTCATTTAATAAAAAGGTTGCTTGCTTTCTTGGAAAAATAAATATTGTCAGAACCCAAAACTTTTCACTATAGCCATTTATCTACATGGCTGAATTTTCATAGCACATTGTATCTACATATGAACTGGTGAAGGAAGCGTCATTGTAGTTTGGGTTTTAGACATACAGTTCTCCACATCTTGACCTTCATGTTTAAGTACCTAAATGCTCAATTTCTGGTCTGTTTGGCATATGCTTTGGTGATTCTGATATAGTTCACATGTCTATACTTTTTAGTATTACATGTTCAGAATTCTGTTACCATTATAGCCAAATTATCTGTAGTGCTTCTGTGAAACACAGTCGACTTATGTTCAATGAGAAATGATCTGTGACTACCAAACTCATTTTAGTTGTAATCTAAGCTAAGCCTAGAGCACATGATCCCTTGCCGGGAAAGGTCAGTGCATAACCACATTTGTAGCTTTACTACTTGACAGTAAAAAAATGATAAGTTACAATAATTTAAAAAATGAAATGACCTCATTGGGGACTGGGGGTAATTTGATATTATTTAGCAATACTTCAAAGACCATCGGGTAGGCTAATACAATAAAGTTGTGCATTATAACTCAAGTGAGGTAATGCCATAAAGGATGTTAAAGGAAAATTAATGAAGTTGCTAGATATTATCAAAAAATGAATGTTTTCATTCTCTCAGTAGACAGTACCACACATAAATAGATCATGTCAATATTGTCCTTTAATAAAGCAATGAACAGGGGCTTTTGTCATCCTCCATAACATTTATTTCAAACAAATATGGTTTTGTTTTTGATAATGTTTAATGAATCCATGTACCTACAGAAAAAAAAGTAATGAGGAAATATTTAGAGAAAGGCAGGCATGGGATGCAAAACTTGTTTTTTTTTCCTCAGTCAGACTAAAAGAAGTAGACACTGTCGGGATGTAAGATTTTAAAAATAATATGTTAACTAGTTACTAACTACAGCAGAGCTAGACAGGATGCAGAGCAGAATTCTATGGAATTCTACAATTACTGCAGGCAACAATGCATTTTCAAGGGTAATAAACACCTTTGCCATGCAGTAATCGATGACTATCTGGCTGTCAGTTCATCCATCCATCCGTCCATCTGTCCATCTATCTATCTATCTATCTATCTATCTATCTATCTATCTATCTATCTATCTATCTATTCTATCTACCTACCTACCTTTCTACCTACCTGTCTTTCTGTCTAGCTCTGTCTGTGTGTGTATATATATATATGCATGAATACAGTATTCAAGAGACTCATACCTACTGCACATTGACACCCTGTAACTTTTTGCTGAATTGTTAAAAGGTTCACATGACACACCTAATGTGTAGTCCCACATTAGGAGAGATATTAAACATAACATGACCCAGTTTGGTTCCACTGTGCACTTTCAGTTTTATCACAAACACCAATTTACCCCTTCAAATAGGGTTCCATTTTGTGACATTGCTTCCATTCCCAATTTAAGTATTTAAATATAGCCCTTTATTGTGCCTTAGAAACCCAGCTGTTGTTAATGTGTTATCTAATTACTTCATTTAAGCCCCCCCAAGAACTCCCTGTACAGAATCAAAGATTTTGCCTTTTATTTAATCATTTTATACAGCTGTAATGTTCATTACATGTAGTGTCCATCTAGTAACTCATCCTAAGCAGACTGTGCCTTTAATTTGCATGAACTGTGCTCCAAAAGCATTATTGTGTCTGGTGACCTTCTTTTTGTTACTGACATGCTGCCAAAACCTTGCAGTTTGTTATAACTCATTTATTTAGAAAATCCCCTTTTTCTGTGGTGTGTTATTTTCATGTCCTTTTGTTACCCACGTTACTATTGGTTCCTCCACTGGCCCAGAATGTTCAGAACCAGAAATGCATGCTGACACCTTCAGTCATCACCCCATGGCTCTTTAAAGATGTGGACCTGATGGGTCTGTATTCTTTGTACTGCCACCTACATTCTGGACAAGACATGTCCTCCTGAAGTTTGGAGTTAATCACGTTACAGGCACTACAGTGGGCTATTCTCTCTGCATCTCAGCTGCTTTATTGTTCCCCAGTGTGTCAGATGTCTGCAGAGTGTAAAGGTACACATTTGTTTTTTGGGAAACACAGAGACATGTAGTCGGACCTTGCCTCATGGTCCCAAGATGCTGAGCTCAGGGTATGAAGGGTGGGGTAGGGGCAGAGAGAGTTGATTAGAAAGCATTTTAAAGTTGAACAACTACAGGTTTCCTAGATTAAATGGTTATACATATTTACATATTCTATAGCCCAAGTCTCAACATGCGGTTCATTCTGTGTGGCCTGGTCCCTGTGGGTGGGGGAGGCATTTTGTGTGATCCTATTCTCTATCAGGGGCCCCTTTAATGTTACTTCTGCTAAATAGTTTGTTCTGTACTGGGCAAAAAAACTGCAGTTTTGGGGAGTATATCAATTGGACCTGGTTAGTGCTGAGGCTCATTTTGTATTAGGCATCAGAACACCATATCTACAGTTTGGAGAGTTCTGTAATAAGAAATAAAATACACGTTGTATTGGGGAGTAAATGAATAGGACCTGGTCTCTGCAGGTGCTCAGTTTGTGTAGACCTGATCTCTTTAGGGGCTTATATTGTGTGGAGGCATCAGAATACTAGAACTACTTTTAAACTACCTGCTTATCTGCTAAACTTAAAAAGAAATCCTGGTTAATATCATATTTATTTTTGTAAAAACACTTCTGTAGAACAAAAAAATGATCGGCACTCCAAATGTACTCGCATTACTTATTTATTTTATGTGCAAGTGCATCGAAGCCATTTAGCAGCAGAAAAGAAATAACAGCAAATAGCAGCAGTAAACGAAGCATTGGGTAATCCACAAATTTCTCAGATCCACAGGAGTCTATAAGATGGCAACTTTTTTAAAAAACATATTGCACCCACCGACTCAATACTGAGCACCCAAACACCAGCACAGAACCATTGGCATTTCAGCAATATGTTTTGTGATCATTAGGTGTGCCATGTTCTGCATGTTAGGCCAAGAGTCTAGCATGGCACATTAAACAATTACTGAGATTCACTGCAACCGTAAAATGAGCCTAAAAGGGCACAAACACCAAAAATGGACGTAAAATTACTGTAATTGATGGTAACCGGGTTGCAGTCACCAAAAACATCAACACTGTTCATTGTTTTTGTGCAGTTTTAGGCTCATTTGGCTGCTGTTGCAGTGTATCTCAGTAACTGGGCTATGTGCTACATGGTATGCCTTAAATGGCTTCCATGGCAGTACAAGTGAAGAAAAATATTTTTTTCCTTACTGGGATGATTGCTGTCAGTGACTGTAAAAGTGTTACTCTTTGTTCTGTATTTTTTTTTTCATTCCGTTTTTTTTGTGCACTTTTAGGCTTACTTTACTGTTGCAGTGAGTCACAGTAATTGTTTGGTGTGCCATGTGCTGCATGATAGGGTGAGGGCCTAGCATGGCATATCAAACAATTACTGACATTAACACAATAGCTGAAGAAACCTAAAAGTGCACCCTCTCCCAAAATGCACTGGTTGCCATATATACCTGCAGGACCATGCTGTGGACACAGTGAGTGACGGTACCATGGAGGGGTCCATCTAACAACAGGAAGGGGCTGTGTCTTCAGTTGTGGCTGTGATCTGGGGATGGCATCATTAGTAACAGGGATAATTGTGTATATCTGCACTATACAAGTGGACCACACAAAATTACCTTGCACTCTGTGATTACAGGACTTCACCAGATTTTAGGTCCATGACTTTCCATTTGTATTGTGCCAACCTCAGAAAATCTCCTGGACACAAACCTTTTTTGCCCATAACAGGGCTTTGGAATATGGACATCTGCGAAAATCTGGGTTTGTGCAGAAAAACTAGGCTTTGCACATGGGCAAGCTTTTGAAGATCTGGGCCCTGAAGTCAGTTTTTAATTTCATTTTCATTTCTTAAAACACATTTTAAGACTGAAGCAACCCACTCAAGGGCATAGTTCTATTAGTAGGAAGTAACCCACTCCAGGGTGTGCAGTTATTAGGGATTAATCAATACCCCGAGTGCATTTTGAAGCATGGGGCTGCTGGCTGAGTGTCCTCACAACACCCAGTGTGTTGTTTAATCCCGATAACCGCACACCCTGAGTGGGCTATTACACTTATAACAGAGGTTACTACAAAACAAGGAGAAAGCAATATACATGTTTTCTCCTTTTATAAAAGAAAACAAATTACTGTATTCTGCTGCCTAAAAATAGTCCCCAACAAAATGGCTGTCATGCACATACAGATGTCAGAAGGAAAGTGTTGCTATGCTTTCTCTGACATTTGTTGTGCATGATATGCCTTCTGAGACAGCACAGTAGCTCTGAAGTGCAAAATATGGCATTGCCTCTTGTGGTACAGACATGGTGTCTATACCTCCACTGGCTTAGCAGCTCTGTCTCTCTGTCTGTGGTTACATTAATGCATGGCAAGCAAGTAAACATTTAGCCCAGCAGTGCAGTCACACAGTCTACCAGATTGTATTCTACCACTTATGAAATGGCAACTAATGGGACTCAGAGCTTGCAGGTCTTTGTGGAACTCTGTTTCTCTGTCCACCAGCATAAAGCTCACTTTCAGATCATGACATCATTGGGAGGTCTCCCTCTCTTTACACTGTTCCATCTGACTTTATGCCACAACTATGGGATTTACCTGTCAATCTGGCTGTGCAACAGAAAAATGACCATGGGGACCACACACTTCACTCTGGGAACAAGCTTGGGTAAGAAGCAAGACTACAAACTTTGAACACTACAGCTACTGTTGCTGCACTGCCTGGGACTACATGGCAGGCCTCGGCTCTCATTCACTAAGCAGGGATAGTAATGGCTGCTCCACAGACTGCAATTTTGCACTATAACAAGATCAGAACAGAAACACAGGGTGATCTCTCAGAGGGATGGTTCACCACTAGCTGTCATATATTGTGGAGTAAGCAATGGTCACCTGATGGTTGTTTACCACTCAACCTGCCTTTATCTACCCCATTTTATAAGTCACTAATACACTTTCAGTGTTTTGCCTTCAGCCTTGAATATCACAAGCAGCAAGGTCATGCATTAATCCCAAACATTCCCATTTATTTCATAAAGATATAGTTGGTTTCCATCTCTCTTATTGTAGGCTTAGGACCAGCTGGTATATGTAATAGACAGACCAGGTGAGATTCAATCCATACTACACTGTAACATAAAACATTTGTGAATATCTTAAGTTAATATAATATTGTGACTACAGTACAATCTTCAAAATGTTCAAAAAATGTTATACCAAATATCCATAGTATGACAATCATTTTTTTTTGGTTGAACATTAGCAATAACTTTTGGTATGACTTAGTGAGACACTTGGTATCATACTGATACTACTGTTCTGGTGTCCATGTTACTCATGTGACTTCTTGTGTTGTGTCTGTGTTACTCGCATGACGTCCTGTGTAGTCTGAGTTACTCACTTGACATCCTGTGGAAAAAACCCTTGAAAATAAAGTATAATTCACTTTCTGAAAATTAAGTGATTTCTGTCTTTTCCTATGAGGGTAATATAGTTGTGCAAAAAAACAATGGGCTAGAAAATCAAGGACATGAATGTGGTAGCCAAACTTAAACATGTCTAGATTTGGGCATACTGTAATCAGTAAACATATTGTGGCATAATTACCAACAAGTTAAGTTTATGATAAAAAACTGAAAAATTAGGTATTATGCTACCTAAATAGATACCATAGACATAGTAATATCAAAAAATATATGTTTGATAATATGACAAGTTTGCTGTCAAGGACACGATGTTACTCACATTACGTTGCCCTTGTGGAACTTTTAATCCCATTTTTTAGCACCTCTGAACTACAAACTATCTTTATGTTGGGGACTGAAATACTACCTCATGCACCCAATGTAAATATGATATGGTTATGACAATTGGCCCAAATAAATTTTGGAACCTGATTGCCACACTTTGTCTCTCAAGTAGCATATTGGTACCTATATATATTTATATATATATTTGTTGCAAAAACTTTGTTACTTGGACCACTGGACTACCAGGGAAATGATTTATAATAGTACAGTATGGCTCAATAGGTGTGTGTTGTATACAGTACATGCTTCTGACAGCTCAGTCAGTGGCTGGCTATGGTGGTGAGAAGAGGGCCATGCCAGTCACCTGCTCAGTTTCAAGCTGGTGTGTGCGGGCTGGTCAGGCTCTACCTGCTGGGGTGAGGGGGTGGGGGTCCACTAGACCACCATGCTTTTTTTATTATATGGGGACGGCTATCAGAGAAGAGGGGAAAGACCACTGGACTTCAAGGGAAATGTTTTATAATATTATGGGATGGAGATTGGCGAATGGGAGAGGGACCACTGGACTAGCAAGGAAATGTTTTATAATGCTACAGCAATGGAAATCAGAGAATGGGGAAGGGGGAATGATCACTGGACTACCAGAGTAATGTTTTATAACACTATGGCATGAGGATTGAAGATTGGAGAGGGACCACTGCATTATCAGGGAAATGTTTTATTATAGGGGGCTGCAACTGGAGATCAGAGGAGAGGGAAGGGGCAACTGGACTACCAGGGAAATGTTTTATGATGATACAGGATGGCAATCAGAGATCAGGGGAGCGGAGGACCACTGGACTACCAGGGAATTTTTTTATTATGCGTGGATGGTGATCAGAAAACTGGGGAGGGAGGAGGGACCACTAGACTACCAAGAAATGTTTTTATTACATGGGGATGGTTATCGGAGATAGCAGGACCCTTTTCTGTGTTCCATTTTTGCAATTTGTCAAACAGGATTCTTTTTTGTGTTCTTTTTTCGCAGTTTGTGAAAAAGGATTCCTCTTTTTTTGCAATTTGAGGAAAACGATTCCCAAGCACGAAAAAACACATGAAAGAGAATTTCAACATGTTAAAAAAACACATTTGCAAATAATTTTTCCAAAAACTAGTACCAGAATCAGTTGAAATGAGTCCCTAATAGCAGAACACAGGTATTGGTTTGTACTAGACACATTAGTTTTTTTGAGTTACTTAATTTTGTTTCCCTCACTAACTGAAAAACAAAAACAGATATCCTGTTTGCTACACAGGATCACCTATTTGCAAAAAAGGATTACCCATTTGTGACAAAGGATCTTTTTTTGAATGAGACATCTAACTGGAGAGTGAAATTCCCACTGAAAATAATGGGAACTTTAAAATGTAATAACTTTGGAACTGATTAATATTTTTTCACCAGATCTTTAAAATGCACATTTATGATGCAAAATCTTACTACCCTACAAATTTCAGACCAAAATTCTAAAACGTTTTTTCGCTGCAGCATGACAAAGAAATGAAAAAAAAGGTAATTGTCACATTTTTTCACACACCATATCTCCGCACCCATGCATCTAACCAGAATGAAACTTGGCACATCAAGAGATCTCAGTCCCTGATGTGCCTGCAAAATTACATGCAAATCGCTTGAATGGTTGTGAAGTTATTAAAGTGCAAATTTTGAAGTTTAACATAGAAGTGAGCATTCAACCCTAATGATAGGGGCATGACTGTGGCCCTATAATATATATTTTAGGTGCACAGTCATGCCCTCATAGTTATGGTTGAGTAGGCACTTTAATGTTAAACTTCAAGATTTGCACTTCGATAACTTTGCAACAGTTCAACAGATTTGCACAAACTGTGGAATGTGCACTCTTGTGGGGTAGATCTCTTGATGTGCAAAGTTTCATTCTGGTTGGATATGCGGATTCTGAGATCTGGATAGTGCTAAAACCTTCAAATTTTCCCTTTTCTACATTTTTGTTCTCATTGCCCTGTGTACAGATGGTGTGTAATTTTAGTGTGAAATTTGTATGGTAGAAAGAGCTTCAATCGCAGAAAAGGATTGGGCTTGTTTGGTGAAGGAATTTTAATCTTTTCCAAAGTTATTGCATTTTTAAGGTCCCATTATTTTCAATGGGACTTTTACTTTCCAGGATAGAGGAATGGAAAGAAAAAGATTTTGGTCTCACGAAAAAGATAATTTTTCTTGAGAGGCCAATCCTTTTTCGCCAGAATGAAATTCCTATTTTGTGAGCAGCCATATTGTTTTCTCTTTTATCACACAACCAACTGCCTTAACTCTGCCCAGAGATGTCGTTTACAGACATCTAAACATGTATCTTGCTCATAGGGAGCTGCTGATCTTCACTGAGTAATTTTTTTATAGCTTGCATCCCCGCCAAATGTTTTTTGTATTTTATAAATCCTTTTTTTGTGGTGCTCTAACTTCCTTTTTCAAGATTCCTTTTTCATTCTTGTGAAAAATGATTTAAAATGGGTTCTCAGAGGACCCCTCCCCAGAAGATCCCTGGTGTCTAGTGGCACTCACCACCTTACATATAAGTATTTATAATATTGAAAATTATTACTTAATTTGTAAAAATTATAATATTTTAACACTCCTGTGGTGTTTAGTGGCATTCTCCCATGAAATTTTCCTTTATCCCTGTTGTCTAGTGGCACTCCCCACCCTCTGATGCCTATATAATGCAATATATGTAGAGAGAAGTTATAGTTAGTGGTGCCCCGCACCCTTCCATGTCCATGTGAAACTGAAAATAAGAAAATTGTCCCTCAGAGTATTTTTAATTTTTTAAATGTGTAATAAAAACCCATTCACTGCCGATCACACCCACTTCCCCACCCAACCTCCCACTGTGCACCCACCTCCCCACACCCCCTTGACCCCCTCAAATCCCCTCACTCACCTGAACTGACAACACAGTCAACATCCACTCTCTAATTAAAGATGCACCTTGCTGCTGGAACCAGCAACTGCACTCTGACAACTAACATTACCTTACTTGTCAGACAGCAGTCATTGGTTCCAGCAGTAGAACATGTCTTCAGTCAGAGAGAGAGGATGTTGACTTTCATTAATGGCAGTTCGGAAGCAGTGGACGCTGTGGAGGGTCCAGTATGTGGAGGTTGGTGCTGATGTGAGGAAATCAGAGTAGTGGTGGAGTGTGATCTGTAGTGAACATATTTTACAGGTTTAAAAAAAATATTGCAGCATGGTTTTCTCATTTTCAGTTTCACAGGGAAATGGGAGGGTGGAGGTTGCCACCAGCCACCAACTTCTATCTATATTATACAATATATGAGCATCAGAGGGTGGGGGTTCCACTAGACACCAGGGATAAAGGAAAATTTCATGGGAGGTTGGGGGTGCCACTAAACACCAAAGGGGGTGTTAAAATATTATAATTATTACAAATTACTATAAAGAACATTTTTTAATATTCTACTCATGGGTATTGAGGGTGGGTGGCACCACTAGACACCAGGGATCTTCAGTATAGTAATATGGGAGGGTGAGGGGTTGCCACAGAACACCAATGAATATATAAGAAGAAATATAATTAAAAGCTGACAAAATTATTTATCCCTGGGAGTGCAGGGTCCAAAGGACCCTGAGCTCACACAGTAAAATAAGGAAATGATTATACAGTCTCAAAAAGTAAGGAAATGTATACCTGGGAGTGCAAGGTCTGAAGGACCCTGCATTCCCACAGTAAAATAATGATATGATTATACTATCTCAAAAAGTAAGAAAATAAGTTGCAAAAACATTGTTAATGCTCCAGATAGGGTCAAAGCAACAAAAGTTGGGAAATGTGAAATTAGGGTTTCCAACCCTAACTCCCCCACCCAAAGCAGGCAGGAGAACAGGTGTGGGATATGCCTTAGGCTTCTCAAGCTTAATGCTTACCCCATTCTCATAAAGTCCACACATCTGACCTTATTTACTGATGGAATGGGATGGGTGTTAGGCTTGAGAATAAACCCAAAGTGTATAGAAAGGTGGGAGCTCTGGTAAATTCAGAAGTCAATATAGAATGAGTCCTAAGTGTATAAAGTTGCAACAAAATTTTGGTGAAATCGGGATTTTTGCCCTGTGAAATATTTCATGAAATTTGCACATTTTGCTGGAATTTCACCAGTGCAAAATGCTGAATTTTATGTAAAAAAAAAATACAAAAATAAGTGTTTTCCCCCTCCCATCCAGCTAACATAAAAAATCTCTTCTCTCCTAAGATCCCACATTCCTGGTGTCTAGTGGTCCCACCTCCTTGGCTAATTGCTGGCCTACTGTATGAAGAATTCCCCCTCACCAAGATTCAGCCCAGTGCCACATCCACAATTTCCAATAAATATAAACTTCCCTCATGAAATGCAGGGATTACTCAAAAAAGTTCACTGGGCAAATTTTTTTTATTTTGCACAACACTTAAAGTGTATAACAATGTGGGAGCTATGGTAAATTCAGAAGTCAACATAGGAAAGGCTCTGTCCTGGGGTAAAACCTTACCCACTGATACACAGCAAGAAATAAGAGGAGATATTGAGCTCCTGTAAGAGATATGTAAAGGGTACAACCTTTTTTAAGGTACCCAAAGGATTTCCCTATGTCCAGGTCCTGAACAGAGCCTGTCTTGGAGTGTTGAAAAAGATTGTGATTTGGGGGTCATATTCTCATGTGCGTAACTGTAAATTATAGGGTGTGGTAGTGCCCCTATAGTTAGAGTTGAGTAGGGTGTTCAGTGTTAAACCCCCCGACTTTGCACATTAATATTGTTGGCTCCCTTTGAGGCAATGAGCTGAAATTTTGGCTGTGTTGTCTAGGAGGCAAGGTTTTTATGCGTGGTATTTTTTGTGATGGCAGCTTTTGCAGTGTCTGAGATCCAAATGTGTCATTTTTTGTAAATGTCTAATTTTTTTCCTATACTTTACATTTTATTTATTTTGCTCTCACCTACAGCCTACATGGAAAGGAATGTTTCCTCCAAACTTTCAAGGGACATGTGTCATGTCCCAAGGTTGTGTCTTTGACAATTCTGGTGAACAAATACTAAATGGTTCTCAAGTTATAAGGCTTTAAAATTTACTGATTTCCCACCTGTGCATGCACAGTAGATTTTTTGAGATAACGCTGCTCCAAGAAACTAAAAATTTGTTTCCACAAATGCTTGTTTTTGCTTTCTTGCCACTGAAATGGCAGTGCACCAAACATTTTGTTGTGCGGTGCCAACCACTATCTTGTTTATGTTTTCCATGAAATAACAAACATGGAAAACACATAAAACGGCTGGGATTTTAATAAACTAACATCAGAACCTAGCTAAACAGGAGCTGTTTAGCTAGATTCTGATGTTTGTTTATTGACATTTTATTTATATATTTATTTATTTTATTTATGACTTTGATTACTGGGTAGGTACACTGATCCAAAGGACCATTTTTTAAGGCAGAACCCGGGCCACAGGAGTGGCACAAAAATAACAAGGAATACATACATACATGATAAATTATCTACTATACAATACATGATAATTATTTATGAGTACAATTGCTACAATACATGATATACTGGTTGAAATGAGAAATTAGCAACTTTACAAATGCAACTTAAGATGAGTTGACTGGTTCGTAAAACAACTAAATAAAGGTCAAAGGCATAGGTACAAAGTTCCTAAGCAATCAAATAAGGTGGTAGTAAGCGGTTACCCTCAAAACCTCAACTTGACTGCCCTACTGGCCTGGCAACCATTGAGCATAGACGCAGGACAGGGTAAAGGCAGAAGTGGAGCAGAAAAAAGACAAATGAGTGGTACAACCAATGGGGTGAGGGGGATACCTGGGCAAGCAGTTACAGCAAAATTCCCCAAGGAGTTAGGTTTTGAAATTGGATTTAAAAGAGAGGTGAGAGGAGACTGATCTGAGAGATGAGGGTAGATTGTTCCACAGGGTTGGGGCTGTGACAGATAAAGCTTTACTGCCCATGCTAGTAGCAGCTCTAGGGACTACAAGGAAGGGGGCAATTGAGGAATGTAGGGTCCTAGGAGAATGTCTAATTATGAGGAGGGAGGAGAGAGGGGACACATCCCCAGTCCTGAAGATGTTGTCAATGATGCAGCCAAGGGAAAAGTCAAAGCGACCTTTGAGCAGTAGCCTGCTGAGGGACCAGTAGAGGTCACAGTGATGGGCAGAGAATGGGGCTAGTAGGGCAAATTGGCAGATGTTGTTGTAGACAGATGTGAGTAGAGCTTGAAGGGCAGTCGATATGTGCTAGTATATGGGAGCTCAGTAATCTAAGATGGGAAGGAGATCTTCTCCTGCAATAGCCAGGCCTACCTCCTTAAACAAGTAGTGTTTGATATGATAGGCTGCCCCAAGTTTCTGATTCTCTTTGTGAGTGGGCAGGTTTATGTGTTCAGAAAAGGAGAGGGAAGGGTCCAGCATTTTCCCCAAGTATTTAAAGGAGAAGACATTCTCAAGGGCAGGGCCATCAGGAAAGTAAACATGGAGGGAGGAGTTGGCCCTGTGTGCTTTGGCAAAGTAGGGTTTGGACCAAAACAGCATTACCTTTGTTAGTTTTTTTTAATTCACCAAGAGCAAATTGGATGTGAATAACCTGTGGGCAGAACAGTAGTTATGTGTGAGGACAGAGGATATATAAGAGAGGTACTTTTCACTATGAACCAGGACACGATCATCTGCACAGAAGGGGAAGTTGCAGGTAAGGCTTTTGGAGGGGAGGGTATTTCTAAGGGTAGAAAAGAGAAGTGGTCCTAGAATGGAGCTCTGGGGAACACCAGTAGTGACTGATAGGGTAGGGGATATGGCAGAGCCAATATGCACAGCTTGGGAATGGTCAGAGAGGGAGCTCCAAAATCAATTTGTGGTCTCTGGGGGGCAGCCAAGCTGTGGTAATTTGAAAAGGAAAAGGAGAAGGATATGGTTTACCACATCAAACACCTTGGACAGGTCAATGAAAACAGCACAGGTGGTGTTTCCACAGTTCATGTTTGAAAGGACATGGTCAGTGAATAGAGAAAGGGCTGTCTTGGTGCTGTGGTTTTTGCAAAAGCCATGCTGCTGGTTACACAACAGGTTGTATTTCCTGAGATTTTCAGACAATTGGTGATGGACAACCTTCTCGAGAAGCTTGCTAAGGTGCATGAGAATTGAAATGGGTCGATAGTTGTTAGAAGAGAGGGGGTTACCAGCTTTAAAAATGGGTACCATGTTAGCTTATTTCCAGGAGTCAAGCATGGAGGAGGTGGAAAGGGCCAGGTTAAAAATAAGTGAATGATTTAGAGATAGCAGGGGAGAATAGCTTTAGCATGACTGGGGAGAGGCCGTCTGAGTCAGGGTTGCCATGGTTTAAGAGAGTCCTTAGGAGCTTAGAGACTTCCTTTTGGGAAATAGCCTTAAAGTAGAAAGGGGGGGTGGTGCTAAGAGTGCAGGAAGGGAGTGGGGATGTGGTGCTAGCCCCTGAGTGGGTTACAACATTTGCAGGAAGTTTACTAAGTAGGGCAGAGAGATCAGTAAATGTTTAATGTTGAATGCCTGGGCAACCTCGGCGGGCTCAGTTAGCTGCCCAAAAGGTGAGTCTAGCTGAATGGAGGAGGGAGGTGTCAGGGCAGCTGAAATTGCAGAAGGAGAGGTATTTTGGGAGGGGCAAGTAGTCTTGGAGGACCATATAGCATAAGTCAGGGAGTGGTCACTAATGGAGTCAGCAAAGGTTCCTGCCTGAAGTACTCTGTTGTCACAGTTTGTTATCACCCAGTCGAGTAGTGTTGGTAGAGGTGCAAGGGTTTAGACAAGGGGGGAGGGTGGTGGTTTGCACCAAGTTGTGCTGTTTCAGAAGGTTGGTGTGATCAGGTGCTTGGGCACTTCGCCAATTGAGATTGTAATCACCATGGAGAATGATGTCCCTGGGTAGGGAGAGAGAGACCCTTAGCCAGTCAGGAGATTCTGAAGACCCTCTACCCCCCAGTGGGGGGGGTATAACAGCACCCCAAATGCAGTTTCTTAGCCAAACCAAAGGTAACTTCTAAGATTATCCATTCACTCAGGGAAGAGTGGTCAGGGCAGAGTATGGTAGTAGCAGATAGGGGTTCTCTAATGTATATGGCAACATACCATTCTTTTTACTGGGCCATTCCCAACATAGCAGGGAGAAACCAGCCAGGTGCTACATGGTATCTGCCTCATGTGACTTAAGCCACATCTCAGAACGACAGAGAGCATGGACATTATGGTGAGAAACACATTTTCTGGACACCCAAAGTCCCAGGTGCCCAGCTTAGTGAGAGTAGCACTTTTCCCTTGTTCTCTGTATGAGAACAGTGGGAATTTCTTTAATTCTACAGCCACAGCTGAACTTGTGCTGTATGCTGCATGCTGCAGTGTGAGCTGTGAGCCACCCTTTTCCTTGGTGTCTAGTGGCACCCCCCACCCGACGATCGCTGTCCTGGACAGTACTACTGTATACTGTTGAAACAGTGTTGCTCCCAAATATCACTACTACATCTCCTTTAAATGGTGTTGATTGCTCTCCTGTATTGCAGAATCATGTAAAGCATTTTAGTCTTTTCATTTTATTTTATTCAGACACTGAGCAGCATTTCTTCTAGTATCTTATCATAACTGTCACTGATTCGACAGTGTCTAGTGGCACCCCCCATCTGCCGATCGTCCTCCCCATTATCTCTATGACTATTCCCTTGTGTCTAGTGCCCCACCCACTGAGGTATCCACCACAGCTGCATGAAGTAGTTAAATCTTAGTGCACACATGGAAAAAAACTGAGAAGTTACAGCCAACACAAAAGCTCAGAGGCAAAAATGTGATACTGATTCAAAACTGAAGAGCTAACAAAGTGCTGGTGCAGACTAAACTGCATACTGCTCTTGCCTGCAACTCACACCTTAAATTTGAAATCAAAAGCATGTTTTTTCACATCTGAGCTTTTGTGTTAGCTGAAGATTCCCAGTTTTTTTCCTTGCATGCATTAGGAATTTGCTGCTTCATGTTTTGATATAATGGGCTGGCCACCCTTACTTCCTCGTGCACTGGCCCAGCACCACAGTATTCGTGGTCCTGCCTCTGCCTGGTGAATAATCACCGTGGGTGGTTTTCCCTTCCAAAGTGCCACAGTCCATGCAATTTACAGGTAGCACTTCCCACTAAACAAAAGCCACAACTATTGCATCTCACAAAACATGAAATGCTGCAGCTTCATGAATGGCACGATGAACATGCTGGAGCCTCCATTTTTTTTTTATCTAGCATTTTCAATTTTACAGTGATTAGACTCTTTACTTTATCTTGTTTACTAGTTTCTGCAGTGGATACCATGTTCTTATTTGGCTGGAACAAATAATGACTGCATTCCAAAGTTTCCAAAACCTATCAGAAAAAAAAAACATTGAAACTTTCATTTGGAATGGCAGCTGCTTCTTGCATTTTCATTAAAATAAATGCCTGTTTAATATAAAGTGTTTCTGAATAACACTGGGTTATTCTGCATTAAAAGATAATGCAAATATTAGCTATAAGTTGCAGCATTCCTTTCTCAGTACCCAGTGCTCTCCCATACCGAACATAAACTTAAAAAACTATACACATTTATTCTCCAAATGTCTAAGGTTATTACAACTAGAAATTGAAAATAATTGTTGTAGTGCAATAGGCGTTTTAATCTGTTACAGTTTAACTGTGGATTTTTATCAGATATTTTTTCTAAATTAAGTACTTGAGACATAAAGTGTTTCCCCAATAGTTTTATTCCAAATATTCAAACATGAGTTAAAAGGATACAAAAAAATTGAAGCTTGCTTCCACAATAGTCATAGGAGTGCAAAGGCCTTCTATGTTTGCTTTGTAAGGAATGTAAGGAATGCAGCAGTTCTTGAGGTCAAACAACATGTGATTGCTCATGCTGCCTTCACCCATAGCTTGGAAGCTTAGATAGTGAGAGATGTGGGCAGCCTGTGCTATATCACCTGAGCACATGTTTTTTTTTCCAACCAGGCACTCAAGGGTGAATGAATTCTAAAATGGCAATGAAAATATGTAAAGTATGACTATGCAGTTGTGTGGAAATCCATCATTTGATAATCGCAGCATGTTGTACGAAAGATTTATTGAGTAAATTAGACTTCAAGGTATTTGTGTTGCTAAGAAACTCATTCACTTAAGTTTATTAAAAGCTGCCCACACCTGTACCTCCAAAAAACTGCAGAGGACTTTGGCGTACCCAGATTTCCCTTATGCAAAGGAGACCTGTCACATAAAATGAAGTTTCAGAAAGCAGAGCACTAAGATAGCCACAGGCTCCTTAAAGTTAGAAAGTTGAAAATCTCATCCTGGTACACCAAATGGTTCTTCTAGATAGATTCCGGTTAAGCTGAAAGCATTAATCAAAAAGGAAATATCATTTCATACTGCAATCTATTCTATAAAATTGGATGCCACTTGAAAGCTTACAAAGTTAATTCTTTCCTAAAGCAACACAACTCTAACATACAGTTTTTAAAATTATTGTTTTTATACAGAAGTAACTTATTTTTGATTGCTGTTCACAAGTTTCTCTGGTGTCTAGTGGCACCCTCACCCTCCTGTTGTAGTCAAAAGCTGAAAAAAATACAATGGTCCCTCCATGTTTCTTTTTTTTAAACCTGTAAGAAAAGAAAACATGTCCCTTTCTGATCAGCCCCTTCACCCTCACTGCCCACTCAGCACCTATCACCCCACACCCCCAGTACACCCCCACACACCAGAACAGATTGCAGGTTTGAAATCCACTCTCTGATCTAAGACACTTCTAGCTGCTGGAACCGGCTACTGCAATATGAGAAATTAAGGTAAAAAGGATTCACTGTATTTCAATGGGGTTTCAACTTTTATTCATAACTCAACAAATTTTTAACATTTTGATCCCAAATTTTCAACATAGCCATTTGGGGATCCCACGTCATGAACAATATATCATTACATAAGTCCCACCCAAAAAGGGATTTCCTGGTCACTTGGCAAATTCACCTTTTAGGAAAGATTTATGTAATGACAGTCTTAGTGTTCATGAGGTTGGGCCATTAGAAGGCTATGTTGAAAATATGGGGTCAAAATATGTAAAAATGGCAAAGTTATGATCATTCATTGAAATTTCACTATGCATGCTTGTAGCTTTAGAAATGTTCAATATTTTGACCCCAGATTTTCAACATATCCTTCTTATTACCCCACCTCATGTATGTCACAGCTGTCATTTTTCAAACCCTGTCCAAAACATATTGTTGCACTTGTGGTAAGGAATGGCGTTGCAGTTGTGCAGAATTACGTTTTGGTGGGGATTTGAAAATCTTCTTTACTGGGTACATTAGGTGGGGTAATAAGATGGCTATGCTGACAATTTGGTCAGTATTGTCCTATACATGGAAGAGCAGGGCCCACTGGGCCCTGTTCTTCCAAAGGTACTTACATATATGCATCTATGGAGGGATGGGAGTACAGGGCCCTGAGGGCCATGCGCTCCCACAGGTAAATAAGGATATGATTATACTATCTCAAAAAGTAATGTAATAAAGTGCAAAAAAAAAAAAAAAACAAAACTGTGTTAATGCTCCAGTTAAGGTTCCAGCCATAAAAGTATGGAAATGTGGCTTTAGGGTTTCCAAACCTAACACCCCACCCCTACACTGTGCACACCAACAGGTGTTGGGGTGAACTTTGGGGTTGTCTGCCCTAATATTCACCCCATTCTCCTATACTGTACCCATCTCAGCTTATTTAATCATGGAATGGGGCAAGCATTAGGGCTAATAACCCCAAGGCACACCCTCGATGCCTGTTGGTGTGTGCAGCATGAGGATGGGGTGTTAGATTTGGAAACCCTAATTCCACATTTCCCTACTTTTGTGGCTGTAACCCTAACTAGAGTATGAACACATTTTTTTGTCATTTATGTATTAGTAAACATGACAACAACCCAGGCCATCATACAGAAGAGTGATTTCTTTCAGACATGACTGAAGAGGCACTGAGCAATCTAATGCTAATGGGGAGTGATTGGAAAGGAAATTAACTGTAAATAGCTAGAGATTGAATGTACTTTACAGCATAACATATTTAAAATGCATCCCCAAACGTAAAGCCTTTTGAAACTTCAGCACATAGATCTAACAAAGCTGATTTGGTAAGGCATTCCACATGAGAGGGGCAGCCACAGAAAAGGCCATTTCACAGATTATTTCCAAAGGAACCAGGAAACCACAGATTCACCCCATTTGAGTGGAGCAGCCAAACTGGAGTATATAGGAACAGGAAACCACAGATTCTCCACTGTTGAGTGGAGCAGCAAAAACTGGAGTACATGAGAGCAGGATTTTTTTCAATTTTTTTTTGTATTCTCCTTAATGAAGATTGGTGTTTGGAGCTCTTTTAAAAACTTCAACATAGGAGATCTGACAAAGCTGATTTGGTAAGGTATTTCACTTGAGCATGATGGCCACAGAAAAGGTACTTTTCACTGATTATTTCCAAAGGACACAGGAGTAATATATGTGCATACTAACTGACACAGTTTGATTGATGAATGATTGATGGTTAATTGCCCCACCCCTTTTAATTGATTACATAATGCCCTGCCTATTTTTGATTGATGGCCAGATGTGACATAATGCCCCGCCTCTTCCATGTGTGCCAGAAATTACGCAATTTCCTGCCCCACCATGAGGGTGCCTGATATGACGTAGCACCCCCACCTTTTTTCATGCCCATGTCAACCAGAAATGATGCAGCACCCCCCCACCCCTACCTCTTCCATGCTGTGACACAGCTTGGGTGGAGCGAAGGTTGGCTTGTCTGGGCTAGCCCCGGATATGTTAGAAAAGTTATGTTGATAAAAGTATTTAGCACTGTTCCTCCATAGTTGGTTTATGTTTTGCTTCTGTGTGTGCAGATTGCCTGATGAAAACAGTGAAATGGCTGAACCCAGCCTACCAACATCTGCCAGTGCCACACCAGTGGATTCTGTTATGACTGAATTGATCAAATCAATCATGTGACATGGTTTGCTTGATAACAATGAGTGTGTTAATATGGATGAACAGTGGGAAGTGCCAGATATACCAGATGCTGAGAAATACCCTGACGAAAAGGCTGATGTGGTCATGACAGCAATTGAAGTGCCACCTGAAAAGATTATCATGTTGGACCTGATAAAGGGTATTCTAATACAGTTACTGAAAGACTTGATTGCTCAGGACTTGAAGATAAACTGTGAATGATGTACCACAGACCACCCCTTGCATATAAGACATAGCTGTTTATATGAACCAGAGGAGGGGTACTGGGAGCGTGCTTTTCCTGAAGTCTGTGAGAGGTTGCGCCCATGATGGATCAAGCTACTAGTCCAATTGACAGCATGGAAACTCGGGACACAGTATCCCATTTTGATACAATACAAGCAATAAATGACACTTTGTCAGAATTTAAAGAGATACCGTGCATTGCTAAGGGACTTGACACACTTTATAAACAATTGAGTATGACACTACAGTGTGCTATTGAAGAAGCGGCTTCATCAGGAAGCCATAAAAAATATTTTAAAAGCTCACTGCAAAAAGGAAGCTCTGTGCCATATTATATATACTTGTATGATATTGGTAGTTCTGATGAGGAGCACAGTGCTGTATGGTGAGAGCTGTTATGATGGGTAACCTGTGAGGAAATCACCAAAGAATGTTAGAAAAGCAGAAAATAGAAAATTTTCTACAGACTTTGATCACCATGCAAATTTCAAACCCTGCAGATCAAACTCCAGGTAACCCAATAAACTGTGAAAAACTCCAGTTTATACAGATTCTAATGAGTGACATTAAAAAAGATGTATGCTGGTGTAAAATAATGAACATAATCAGGTGCCTAAACAATGTTGTGTTAGAAACTGCTCAAAATGTGCAACCACTAATATTTGAAAAACTGGATGTGGTTTCTCATGGCCGAGTATTGGTAGCTGTGGCCTACATTGTTGATATTTGTTGTTACAGTTTAAAATGCCAGAGACAGGAAGATGTTAGCACTGTGATTGAATTTACATCCCATTTTCTTGTTACACAGCAAAACAAGGCATGTCTTTTCTTGTAATATTTATAATGCAGTACAGCATCAATATATCACAATGGCTAACACATGCTCTGCATTGTCATATAATTAGATGTATATGTTGTGTGGTCTGTCATAATACAATTTTGACACTTGAAAAAAACACCTGTGTCCCTATCGTATTACTAAACAGCAGTCACAGTTAATAAATCATTGAAAAAATTTATTATGAACCCCATACACCTTGTAGCTTAGGAGGTGTTCAGAGACTTCATGGTGCTGTTGCAAAACAGAGGAAAAGAATTACTCACACTCAGGTATCCCAGTGGCTGTCTTTACAAGATGCTAACACTATGCACAAGCCAGCAACAAAATGATTTCTTAGAAACAGAGTGGTTGTTAACAATGTTGATGCACAATGGCAGGCTAATTTGGTCGATATGGTTAGTCTTTCCAAATACGATGATGACTTCCGGTTTATTCTAACAGTTATTGATGTCGTATTAAAATACGCATGAACCAAATTGCTAAAAACAAAATCTGGAAGAGATATGACAGAGGCTTTCAAAATGTTACTCGGAGAGGGCCGCAAGCCCGAAAAATTACAAACAGATGAAGGGACTGAATTTCTTAATGCCAATTTTCAATTGTTTTTAAAAGAACAAAATATACATCATTTTATAGCATCAAATGATGTTAAGGCTTGTATTGTGGAAATATTTAACTGTACAATGAAAACAAAAATGTGGAGATATTTTACAGCATTTAACACATATAGGTACATAGATGTATTACAAGCTTTAACAATGACCTACAATCAGAGCTATCACCAGTCCATCAAAATGAGGCCTACCGATGTGATGGCTGCCAATCTTTAGATGTCTGGAAAATTCTATGTGGTGGTCTTAGACACAAAGTGAAAAGGTCTTTTAAATTTCATGTGGGTGATCATGTGTGGGTTTCTAGAGTTAAGAAAACTTTTGAAAAAAGTTATGAGCAAAACTTTACAAGCGAGATAGTTATTTCTGAATTTATACCTAAGCATATACCAGTTTACAAATTAAAAGATTATGATCTAGAAGAAATAAGAGTTTTTATGAGCAAGAAATGATAAAAGTCAAAGACACGGCAAACAGGGTATACAGGGTTGAGAAAATAGTGTCACAAAAAAGACAAAGGAAGAAAAAACTGGTTCTAGTGAAATGGTTAGGCTGGCCATCAAAATGTAACAGCTGGGTAGAATCCAAACAGCTGACAAATTTAAAATTATAACTGTGTCCCTGTGCTTTGCAGGACATCAGTTGAGAGAAGACATTATTGATAAAACAATGTCTGACAATGGGTTTTATGTTACATTGCCCAACAATTCATCTTTTGAAATGTTTTCCAAAAATACTATTTCAGAATATACTGTGAAACTGGCGAAACCTATCAATTTAGTAGGGGTGTGGGAAGGTGGTTTGTCAGAAATACAGTACCCAAGGACTTGGGACAATATTACACAGCAAGATGGGAGATTTCAAGCAGGTGAAACTTCTAAGAAATTATTACCATTATCAATTCCCAGAGGTTATTATCACGATGTTGGTGAATTCATGGTGGCCATCAATGAGGCACTGGAACAGGCACAGCTAGGCATGTTTTTAGAATATGACAGCAGGCAATGGAAAACAAAATTCCACAGCATCAATAGTGGAGCATTTATTGATTGCCATAATCTGGCTCATATTTTGGGTGTGCCACACGGTATACCACAACTACAAGCAAGCATAGGACCATATTATGCTGACATTAATGGGGGGGGGGGTTACATGCTGTATGTGTATACAGACATTGTTGAACACCGAAGAGTTAATGATAGTCACATGCCCCTACTCCATTGTATGGAAATATCTGATAAGAATAATGCAATCATAACTGTCCACTATGATAAGCTGGATAATATAACAATCAGCAAACAACAGTTTGACACCACAACAATTGTGATAAAGAATGATCAAGACAAAAAATTTGATATTCTTGTTTGGCAAAGTGATTGTGAAGCTTCATTTCTGGCCTGTTAAAGGAACCTTTTGAATGACAACCATGTCACAGAAGTTGTACAGTGACCCAAATCTTTATGTAGCCTATTATAAAGCACAAGTCAGTCATGGCTTATCTGGTTTTCATGGTGCCCCAGTTATGTATGGTGCTGGTATAGGCGGTATATTTAGAACTTTATTTAGAAAAGCTGTACCACTGTTACAAAAAGGCTTCCAGACAGTAAAACCACACCTTAAAACAGCTGCTAAAAATATTGTAAAAGATGTTGTGGGAAATGTTGTGAGTTCCTTCATGACTCCAGACCCAGGACAGCAGCAAGATGGGGCTGGAATGGTTGTTTATGAGACGCCCAATAAGAAGAGGAGAATGGTCCTACTGAGGGTCTGTGAAAGTGTTATTAAAAGGCGACATATTCAAAAGAAAAGAACAGTTGTGAAATGTAGATGCAAGGAGAGAAAACCTTGTAAAGCTAACAGTCAAAGAGACTTATTTTAAGCCATGGCTCTGGTACACTGCATTCTCAAGAATGTGGAAAGTCTGAATTAGACCTTTTCATGTTACCACCAACCCAAACCAGCATAGAGAAAAACGTGTATGTTGAAATCCCACCCTTGTCAGCTATAAGTGATAATGCACCCCTGGAATTTTATGTGGGAGGTAATGGTGAAGATTACATTGACCTAAACAACACCTTGTTATACCTTTTGTGCAAGATCACTAAGGTTGATGGAAGCAACATTGATGAAGGAGCTTAAGTAAGTTTAATTAACTACCCCCTGGCAATCATCTTTAGCCAGGTGGATATAGTGGTGGGTGACTGGCTGATAAGCCAGAGTAATGACTGCTACCCCTATAGAGCAATCATTAAGTCACTGCTTAATTACAGCGATGACACCCTGTCTACACAATTTTTATCTGGATTATTTTATAAGGATACACCTGGGCAGCATGAGAACACCACTCTTAATGACCCCAATGAGGGTTTTAATTGCAACTTTTACTGCACAGTCACAGTGTAGAACTGGTTGGAAAAATTCATGCAGACCTCTTCTTCCAGGAAAAACTGCTTCTGAATGGCATTGATGTAAAAAATTAAACTCATTTGTAAAAAGAATGAATTTTGTTTAATTAGTGGTGAGGCAGATGAAGATTATAAACTACAAAGTAAATCTGCATCTATTTATGTAAAAAGGGTAAAGGTTTCACCAGCTGTACATATTGGTCATGCCCAGGCTTTACAGGCTGCTAACGCAAAGTACCCTATTGACCTTGTTAGCATGAAAGTGTTTAGTATATCTGGGAGTAGTCATGTGTGTAACCAAGATAATCTGTTTCTGGGGCAGATACCAAAATTATTGGTGATAGGTTTTGTTGATAATGATGCTTTCAGTGGTGTATACAATAAAAAACCCTTTCAATTTTAAACATTTTAACATTACATTTATAGCTCTGTATGTAGATGATGAGCAAGTTCCTGCTACACCACTACAACCTAAATTCACAAATGGTAATGCCGTCAGAGAATATATCAATCTGGTTCATGCCAGTGGCAAACATATGAAAGACAATCCACTGCTGATAGACCATGTAGGTTTTTGTCAGGGGAACACATTATTTGCTTTTGACCTAAGCCCTGACCATGACTGTAGTGACCATTATTTGCTAATCTGCTCTGGCAATTTGAGAGCTGAAATACATTTTGCTGACTCTCTACTGGCTACTGTTAGTATGTTGGTGTATGCAGTCTTTGATAATGTGGTAGAAATTAATTAAAGATGAAATGTTGTGTTTAACTTCAATTAAATATGAACACTCAACAACTGGACAGCTTTCTCCAGGCAGATATTTTTACCAGAGACAGTTTTTTTGTTTTTTTGCAAGTGATCAACTATCTTCTGAGAGACTAACACATGTGCCAGCCTCTTTAGTAGTGAATATACAGCCCCAGTCTATGCCTAGTGAACAATGGTTAGCTATTTATCTTCCTGATCATACTACCGCGATTTGTTTTTTTTACTCTTATGACTTTCCTCCAGACGCTGCATTTTTTCCACCAACAATAATGACATTTTCCTGGAAGAATGTTATAAAGAAACAAAGTTTAACTCAAAACAGATTCAAGATATAATATCTA
The DNA here is from genome assembly GCA_016271365.2 of Neoceratodus forsteri. Classification (NCBI taxonomy): domain Eukaryota; kingdom Metazoa; phylum Chordata; order Ceratodontiformes; family Ceratodontidae; genus Neoceratodus; species Neoceratodus forsteri. The sequence goes on along the minus strand of CM057453.1, from coordinate 1,214,430,976 downwards.
TAACCGTGGCCATCATTGTATATTTTTCCTTCATCATAGATGCAAAGGTACAACCTTTAATGATGTAGTTAGGATGCATTCTGATAATTTAATGTCAAATGATAGAAAAATTTATGCATTTGTCAGTCAGTGGAGAATTGTTAAAAGGTTAAAGCCTTCTGTTTCTTTTAGCCCACAGTCAGTAATTTCATGTTACGATTATAAGCAGCCCTATTATTGCTGGTAGATGTAGAAATAAGGCATGTTGTATGTTATAGTTAACAAATGCAGTTGACTTTTATAATGTATAATTATTAAATGTACTTATTGTAAAGAGACAATAAACACAGCTGTTTGTACATTGCATCAGACTGTCTGTTTATTTTTTTAAATTTGACAGCAAAATCAAAGACAACATGCACGTAATTTATAAAAACAAAATGTACAAAAAACACAATATTACCAGAAATGTGTGGTGCCCTAGCCAAGACATTATACCACCAATAAAAAAATGTACATAAACACAATATTACCAGAAATGTGTGGTGCCCCTATCCAAGATGTTACACCATCAACCATGACAGGTTTTTAAAAGGGGTTTTTCTTATTCTGGCCACAGGTGATGGTGTGTGGGTTTCAGGTATTGGTGCTGTAGAAACACCTGCCAGAACCTTTGAGAGGTTGTTCTTAGCACTTTGAATCAAAGACCTGTTTTGGATGTTAGCCACCACTGATTCTGGAGCATTAATTTCTGCTAAAGTTCTGATAAAATGTTTCTATCCCCAAGGTTTTTTAACATCAGATGTGTATCTTTGTGAAGTAACAGCCTTGACTAAAGCATACATATGAGATCCTTTCACAGGCACACCATGATATATAAATTCAGCACAGTCATTCCAGTCCATAACACCAGGAGACTTTTCCAGTTTGTTTAACAATATGTCAGTGTGTTTTCTGGCATGCACAGAAAATCCTTGTAATATGTCATTGTAAATATTGTTGGTGCCAAGTGTCTGTGCTGTGCTATCTTGTGGTTGTATTAGCTTGTGTGGTGTCAAAGATAATGACAAGTTTGCTACATCTTTTTCATCTTGGCGTACAACTGCGAAGTAGTGTTGCAACACACTCTCATATACTTTAGCCTTCTCATATTCAGAGAGGTCAGTCCTTTGAAGAACAATCCACATTTCAGCATCCAGGTGTCATTTCATAGCCTTTCTCAATGGCTCTTCAGGGGGTGGATGACCTGTTAGCAAGCCCAGTTGTTGTGGTACTAAATACATTTTTATGCATAATCCATGTCTAGTCACCTGCTTGTTAGAAGACTGGTTAAAAAAGGGTATAGCAATGCCAAGCCAGGTGCCTATAAATCTCCCAGACTGTGTCACAATTTTTTTTTTATGTTTAACACACAGCTTTCTATTACTTAATTTTTAAAAAATGTTGCATCTCCTCTTCAGCATCTTAATCTGGTAAGCTGTGAAAGGTATAGTCCCTTTAATAGCATTGAGTGCCACCTCAGCAATTGCTGCTATTAAATCAACAGAGGCTGAACACAGTATAGCTTTTCTTTGCTGTGGTGCCCTTTCACCAGCAGCTTAAGCAATGCAAGGTTTCTTTTCAGGCGTGCTGACATGTCTCAGTACTATGAGCATCTGGCTACAACGAACAACTGGCAGATCTCCTATTTTCATGGGCCATTTTTTTCATGGTGTACGCAACAGGTAAATCAGGGGAAAACAGGGCAAACCTTAAGTGGTAAGATTCAGGTGTTGATGCTTTTAAGTCAACCAAAAGATAACCATAGGCCTTATGAGTTGCATCCTCAAAGGCCTCTTCAAAAAATATCATCTTTCCAGGATACATCTGGTGAGCCAGTGTACTAACCTGTAGTGTATCTCTGGGGTTTTTAAATAAAATTATATAAGTTGCATTTAAATTTATGGTCTGGCTTGTTTTGCCCTGGATAAACAAATTTTCTGTGACATGCATGATGCTAACATTTCTGTGATGGCAGTACTGAGTGAAACATTTTTGAATTTCACAATTTTTAGATGCTGTTTCCATTAAGTCATCTATAATTAAAAGATTTATTTTTTGGGGTGGTAATAGTTTGTTATCTTGTAGAGTGCTAGGAATACCCTCTATAAATTTCAACTGAGGAAATTTGCCACATAAGTCTGTAGACAAAGGTTGCCAACAACTATAGCACCATATAATAATTTCTGGAAATGTTTTTAAGGCATTGAGACATGCATCTAGCATGCTTTTAATAAAGTAACTTTTTCCAGATTTTGATGGCCCTGCCAAAATATAGGAAAATGGGTGCTCAAAGGGTATATCCATACCACGGTCAGAAGCCGTAAGGCAGTGTTTTAAAATCCTCAGTTAAAACCATTTTGTTGTATACAACCCTGAAAGGTTTTTTTTCTGGATTGTTTTCAGTAGTGATGCTTTTTTTGTTCCACACAATATTTTTCAAACCTATACTGACCGACTGTACACCAACACCTTAATTCGCACCTCCGTCGACAAAATGGTCAACAAGCGATTTGAGGCAGCTGTAATTAACCTTTTCACTATTTGTCACATGAAGTGTAATTCCTTTACACTTCATACAAATGTTGCCATTGGTCAGTTTGTAACTGTAGGTTTTAGGACCACCTGATACAAACTCAACAATATTTTTATCAGGTGGTAGTTCACTGGTCAGATCACCCAAATAGTCACCCAGAGATGAATCCCAATCACCTGGCCTGCTAACAAATATGAAAGAGTCTGTGGCATGGTACAGACAGTGGTCCTGCAGGCTTTCAAGTAAACTGTACAATATAAGTCTGGCGTAGGCTGTGGTAAAGGCAGCTAAAACAACATTAATGTTGGTAACATTAGCGTAGTTCCTTTCAGCATATTTCCAAAGTACTGATGCTGTATCATCATTGATAAAATACAGACCAGATACGTGGTAGCAATCTGTGAAAATATACTGAAAGAGTTCTTCAGCATCTTTGTCAATGGCAGTGTTCATCAAATTGGGGCATTGACCAAATTTTCCCCACAAAGAATTCATAAACAGCTTTGAAATCTTCTTTGTGAAAGGTTGTGTGCTATATTCTCTGACTCTAAAACAATGCCCTCCTTAGTATAATACTGATTGATATATGCTTTACTTTCTACATCAGTAGTACACCAAATTGGATACCCTGAAGCTTCCTGTTTCCCCTTTAGGTGTAATTTAATATACTCTGTAAAAAGACTGTCTGATTTGTCTGGGTAGTACCATACATAATATACCTCTGCCACCTTGTACCCTCTCTCTAAAGCCAGGTTTAATTCCTCAGAACATCATGTACCATCCAGAGATCGCTGATCATCTAAATGGGTGCAAGGTTGAGACTGTTGTGCTGTCTCAGCACATGTACGACACAGTGTAAACATTAGCTTTCCACCGATCCTGCTGGGAAGAATGGACAAAACCATGGGGTGGATACACTTTAGCTTTAATAAGTCCAAAATAATGTCTGAGATCCCCATATTTCTCATATATGGCCACTGGGTGCCCTATGGGGTATGTCTCGGTCTTGTTCACATAGGGGTATAAACCAGTAAAATCATAATAAAGGATTTTCTCATCAGGCTGCTCATGGAAATATAATCACAGAGCATTTGTATGCCCCCATAAAGTGATTCACGGGGGTCCATCGGTTCTGGAAAGTGGGTTGCTTTCAAAAAAGCATGCACCTGTGGATTGTCACACACCAGCTATTTCCTTTCATGCTCCCACATATCCCTAACATGCATGCCTTTTTCATGTCTGAGATAGTTTAATTTCTTGATGGTTAAGTAATATAAATGTCTATAGGTTGTGTTAAGCACTGGGTTCAACAGTTCTTCAAAGTAATACACCTGGCAGCATTGATGAAAACAGTCTAAAAACTCAAAGGCTGTGAGGACACCATCTATTACAGAATAACCAGCTAGAAAATAAGGACCTACTTGTACTTCCCTGCCATTCACTGCATGTTATATGGAATTGTTTTCTTGTTTACTGATGTACGTCAATCACTGTATGGCTGGTGTGGAGTAATGCTTGCACTGACAGTGATAGTTGTCAGTGGGTATAATCCCTATTGTATCTGACTCTAAAAATTGAAACCGAAACATGACCATACAAACATGCTATAGTGATGTACTGAAAGGGGTCAATTTGGCCCCTTTCCTTTATATCATCTTGAAACATCTGCTCAACACCATCCTGAAACATTTCACAGGCTTGCTTTAGAATCTCCACATCTGACTGACAGTAATGATATAATTCCTTTTTAAAGTCAAATGCACAATCTTTATGCATTTCATATCACTCCAAAAACATTTTTTTTTCATTAGCCATCATGTAGTCTACATCATAATCTTTGTGATGTGGCATAGACCCTACATAATTCTGATTTTCTGTTTTGTTAAAAAAGTGTGGAAATAATGTAGGTTTGCCAGCCTTGTCTATATCAAGTAATCGTCCTGCAGTGTGTCATACAGCTTTATATGGTATGTCAAATTAAGTTTATCAAGCATGTTATTAGAATTTAAATGTTATAATTGTGTGTATATGGGGGCAATTCCATAGTCATATTTTTTTTTTGCCAGTGTTGCATGCACTTGGGGTGGTGTATAGTAATGTAATTAGTTTAAAATGTTTTTACTCCCTCAAAACCCATAGCTCATGTTATTGCTGCAAGCCTCATTGGAAGGAAATGTAAGCTGTCTATAAATTGGATATTTAACAGTTTCTCAGTTATGGACATCAATTTACTCCCCTGAGTCAGTAGCTCCACTTCCATTTTTTCTGTTACAAGCTGATTAAGATGAAGTGGCCATCATATCCCTTTGAATTGTGAGCTATGAAAGTGTACCCCTGAAACCCTTTTTGGATAAACTTTTTTACAAATTGAGCAACACAGTCAATGCCTTCAAACTCCCACTTTCAACCTCTTTCAAGGGCATAGATATAATTTGGAATATGTCTATAGTCGCCTGGGCTGACATCTTGCATGCATTCACAATCATAATATACATAACTAGCTGAACAAGGTGGTGACTTTAAGGGCTGGATGTAGCATAAGTGAGTTTCAAATGGATGTACAGCTGCAAGGCAGTTATGGCACTTTGGCTGGAAACAAATATGGCTCTCACCCTTAGGTTTTCCACATGATGAGCACAATTTAGATAAATGACAATTGGGATAAGCCAGTTTATGCCGGCCATAGCAGGCGGCTGAACTACAATATTTATGACAATCATGGCGCTGTACAACTCACTTTTTACTTTACTACAGCCAAATGATCTGCATGCATAGCACATGTTAGAGCATGTGTGTGAACCTTTGTGTGTGAAAAGGGTGTTACAATGCTCACATACATTTCTGGTCCCCCAAAAAAAACCTTTGACATTTTTAATACCATAATAATGGTTTTCATGTAACAGGATGATTACAGAGTTTGCCCATTCATTAGGAGATGCAACAAACCTCTGCCATGTACCAGCTCTGTTCATAAAAAAAACAAAGAGGTTCACATCTAGCTCTGCCTCAAATAGATGTATGTTGCTCAAATCTACCATTCTTTGTTGACAACCCTACCCTGCTCTGCAAATCTCTAGCTTTTGCTAATATCTGTTGGTCAACTAGCTGAGGGTTTAGCAAAGCCACCAAGCTCATGGAGAAGCATATTGCATTATTTTGATTTACAAAATTAACTAGATACCTTGCTTTCTGTTTGACAATATGGCTAGATAAAACACTTCTGACATCTATGGAAGCTTCCCCATGCACATTTCTCACAACAGTAACGACTAACATTAAAGTCTCATTAGCACACACCTCCACCTTGCTGTTTCATAAATTTACAATATGCTCTGAAAACTTATCAGCATTTAACTCTGGCTGGCAGTATAGCCTAGAGGTTAGAGGAATGATGTGTGAACGAGCTTGGTACATCCAGCAGCCCAGACCTGAGTTTGATTCTCACAACCTCCACTTGCATACTGTGTGACTCTGAGCAAGTCACTTAACCACCCAGTGCTCCCAGGTCACCCCTGAAAACAGGCACTTGTGTCTAGTGGGCCTTACCCAGTTACCAAAGACTAAAATAAAAAAAAAATAAAACTCTTGGGGGTTTCAATGTAATAAAAACACAAGGCCATTTAAACTATCACAATCCAGGTGTAGCTGTACAAAATCATTACTACCCAAAGTAGGCCTTATTCTGTCCAATAACTGCTGCACAGCTGTATGGATTGTAGAATAGTATTGATCTATGGATGTTATACTGTCTCGATTGGCAAAACGAAACTGCTGGTGATACTCAACACCATTAAAATTATTTCTGGGTACTTCACATTCATTTTTTAATTCTAAATAGACAGGATCTGCTAGACCATTCTCCACTAACTGCTCACCCTCCTGACTACAAATGTCTTCTTCATGGTTTGGTGTGGCACCACTCCCTATCTGCATGTCTTCAGGGTTATTATTTTGTGCAGGATTGATACAATGTTCACCATCTGGCAGATCTGTGTGAAACATAGAAACATAGAAACATAGAAGTTGATGGCAGATAAGGACCGCAAGGCCCATCCAGTCTGCCCATTTCTTTTTCTACCTTATAAATGTGCCATCGGCCTTTGCTCTGTCAGTGGCCTATCTATTCATAGTCATTTGTATTGCTCCCTTATGCCTATCCCATGCCTGTTTGAAGCCCTGCACTGTATTCATAGCCACCACTTCTTGTGGTAAGCCATTCCATGCATACACCACCCTTTCTGTGAAAAATAATTTCCTCACATTCCCCCTTAATTGGCCTCCCTCTAATCTCATGCTGTGTCCTCTTGTCCTGCTATTTTTCTTATATTTAAACATGTTAGACTCTTTCACCTTGTTTATGCCCTTAAGGTGTTTGAATGCCTCGATCATATCACCTCTCTCCCTCCTTTGCTCAAGGGTATACATATTGAGGTCCGTTAATCTGTCCTCATATGTCTTCTGATGCAGTCCCTGCACCATTTTGGTTGCCCTTCTCTGGACTGCCTCAAGTTGGTTAATGTCCTTGTGAAGACACACACTTGTGCACATCAGAATGATCACTTTGCCCCCACACACATTGTTCACACATACAGCACTCAGTTTCACATTCACTACTTTGACACTCAGGAGAGTGTTGAAATGGGGAATTCATACAACCATCACACACACAGCATGGTGTGGCAGACCCAGATACTACAAAGTTATGTAGTGGTGTCCTGTGTTTTTGCAGGGGTGTCTGATGCCACTGCATTCTGTTATTGGTAGCCAATATGTTTTTTAGCCTTTCTAATTCTGCACCTAATATACTGATTCACTATATTACACATAGTGCTTACAATGACCCACTCATATTATATAATTTTATCAATTATTTTGTCACAGTCCTTTTGCATAGTAGAAATGTTTGCCCCACTACAGCCTACATTTTTAACTAGTTTTTGAGTGCCCACCATTTTCTGGTATATAAACAACAGCCAAAATGTATGTTTGCAGTTTTAAATGTCTTATTATAATGGCTTTGTTTCTGTGAAGCTGGCCTCCTTAAATGTGTTAAGTAAAAATGTCATATGTTAGTTTGCAATCAGGGGGTAGTGTCACATGTGAAGAAATCACCACTGGTATGCAAAATGGTTTTAAATTATAACTATATGTATATACAAGGGTACCACCAGTAGACTTTTGCTCATGTGGTGTCACTTTTTGTGTTGTTAAACTTTCAGGTGTAATGACAGGGCTAGCTTTATTCACACACACAGCAGGTGATTTAATACATGTCAGCTCTGCAGATACACTATCAGGGGCACCAGAAAATGCAACAGCTGTTTGTGTGTTTGCTTATTGTTATGTTTGCAACAATGCTTACCCCCAGCAATGGTGTTCATGTTTTTCATTTCTTTTTGTGGGGGGGTTGGTCTGTCCATAAAGATTCACTGGGTAGGACTGAAGAAATTTTCACACAGCCCTCACCCCTTTTTGTTTGCTGTTGTGGGTGCAGGCACTGAAGGCTGTGGTGGTCTTGTTTTGTCAAGAAGACTCCTTTTCTGTCTGGATAACCTTGAATGTGTGTGGTGGCCTCTTGCATGTTTTAAAAATACTGCTTCTAGAGGCTTAAAATTGACATCATCTAGGAAACATTAAATATAATACATAACTATACAGCCCCTGTAATGTATATTTCATTATAATAGTGCTGTCTTTCTTCAGGCTGATTATATATTAGGTACATTTGTGTCAGACAATCATTCCTTTATTGTATTTTAATCTGTTTTAGTTAATTGGTACTCTCAATAAAAACATGCATAATGTCAGCATATTAAATAATTTGCAGCATTAAACCACCCTGAATTTAAAACTATAAAAACAAGAGGGGTTATTGGGTGAGAGAAACATGGCCATGCTACAACTTCTTAGTGTATGTTGTGGAAACATTTGGCTATATATTATAATTGTTCTTAAAAGAAAGCATGCTAAATTCAAAAACAAGAACAACACTGTAGCTAAATTACAATCTTCAACACATTTGCCCATTATTAACCTGCACTGTAAAAAAATGCAAATGCTTCTGTTACTGTAGTACAAAATGTCATGCTAATTGTTGCTTACCTGTTTTTTTTTGTTTGTTTTTTTGTCCTCATTCATGAACAATATAGCTTTACATGAAGGTCCTGGTTGCTGTGTTCCTATTACAAAAAATAAAAACTATTTATAAGTCACCACTAATCATATACTGCTATTAATGTTGTTTCTTTACAGTGTTATGTATTAAAGAACTGACTTAAGTAGTTTATGTTTTAGCTGCCAAACCATTCTACAAAGTACAGACCTTAACTTAACCACTTTGCTAGAGGTTTAAAACCCTGGCATATAGTATATAGTGATAGTTTTAAATGCACAAAAGGTAAAGCATAACATATTTATTTTCTTGTTAGTCCTGCTCACATCTAAAAATTAGACTATGGTTTTCTGTACATTATCAGCAAAATATTTTAAACTAATTACATTACTATACACCACCCCAAGTGCATGCAACACTGGCAAAAAAAAAATATGACTATGGAATTGCCCCCATATACACACAATTATAACATTTAAATTCTAATAACATGCTTGATAAACTTAATTTGACATACCATATAAAGCTGTATGAGACACTGCAGGATGATTACTTGACATAGACAAGGCTGGCAAACCTACATTATAGAAAGCTATGTTATAGTTTAATAAGCTTAATTTTACCCACTTAATATATTAAAAAAGAATAGATTAAAGTGCACTCACCATCATCTCCTTGTGATGCTTTTGATTCTAAAACCAGATCATTAAAGCTAATCTGAGAAAACTGTTTTGCAAACAAAGTAGCCATTTTAAAATCTATGCCACAAGAGTTTTTAAAAAGTTAAAACTATTCAAAAGTCTTACCGACACTGGATCGCTGGCTGTAAACAGGAAGTTGTGAGCTAATGTGCCAACTTTTATGAGGTTCACGTGGTAGTCTAAACACACCCCAAACAGGGGAAGAAACAGAGAACCAGTGTAATATAGACCAATGAGGGGCTAGAAGACTCACTGTTTAGTAATCATTACATTTTTTAAATACTTTTTTTTTGGGGGGTAGGGTCTTCGTAAGCAGTAGCTGAAATATAGTTTAGGTAAAAGTACATTACAACAGAATGTGAAATAAAGCTATGAGATGATACAAAACTTTTAATAAATAGTTTCTGCTTTAACATGAATTATGTGAGACAGAAACAAAATAATTAAAAAATCTTTCCTTTTTTTAAATGAATGGGGTTTTTGTTTTACGTGGGTTAAACATAAGGAGTTCTGAAACTTTTTTATTTGAGATACAAAATAGACTTCAATATGCATATATTCAGGCTTTTCATAAAAAAGTATTGGTATACACAGTTTTTACTGAAAATAGTGTCTTGGCCAGTAGTAGCTGAAATATAGTTTTGGTAAAAGTACATTACAACAGAATGTGAAATTAAAGCTATGAGATGATACAAAACGTTGAACAGATAGTTTTTGCTTTAACATGTATTTTGTGAAACAGAAACAAATAATTCAAACATCTTTCCATTTAAATGAATGGGGACTTTGTTCTAAATGTGTAAAAAAATAAAGAAGTTTTTTTCTGAAACTTATTTATTTCAGATACAAAATAGTCTTGAATATGCACAATACCAGACTTTCCATAAACATACAAAAAAAATGTTATATTTTAAACCAATAAAGGGTTTGCTGACATGTTTTTTATTTATTTTAGTAAAATTAAAAAGATTTGTACTGAGTGTCCAGGTTAAGTGAACTGTATCTGACCTTAGAGTTCTCTTACTGCAAAAAAAACACCAAGGCTGAAAAAAACAAGTCTGACATGTTTGCATCCATAAAACTCTGTAAATAGCTGTTTTTGGATGGCCTGTATAATTAAAGGCAACTCATTTTGTGCATTATCTTGGAAGGAATCATAGATGATCTGTTCCTCCTTGTTCTGTTAAGATTGGCTTAAGATATCTTCAACTGAACCTATATTTTATGGCCCACCAGCCCCACATCTAAACAGACCAGTACCTTTTGCTGAGTCTGCATTGAAATGACACATAGAATTTACTCAGAGGGCATCTTTCGCTAAAACTAACTTAGATTTTCTATAAATATGATAGTCTTGTATCACATTGCTAACATCTTCCTGTCTCTGACATTTTAAACTGTAACAACAAATATCAGCAATGTAGGCCACAGCTACCAATACTCAGCCATGAGAAACCACATCCAATTTTTCAAATATTAGTGGTAGCACATTTTGGACAGTTTCTAACACATCATTGTTTAGGCACCTGGTCATGTTCATTATTTCATGCCAGCATACATCTTTTTTTTAATGTCATTCATTAAAATCTGTATAAACTGGAGTTTTTCACAGTTTATCGAGTTACGTGGAGTTTGATTAGCAGGGTTTGAAATTTGCATGGTGATCAAAGTCTGTAGAAGATTTTCTATATTCTGCTTTTCAAACATTCTTTGGTGATTTCCCCATTGCTGTCATGATTACATCAGCCTTTTCTTCAGGGTATTTCTCAGCATCTGGTACATCTGGCACTTCCCACTGTTCATCCATATTAATACACTCATTGTTATCATGCAAACCATGTCTCATGAATGATTCGATCAATTCAGTCATAGCAGAATCCGCCAATGTGGCACTAGCAGATGTTGGTAGGCTAGGTTCATCCATTTCATTGTTTTCCTCAGGCAATTCACACACTCAGGAGCAAAACCACCTATGGAGGAACAGTGCTAAATGCTTTTATTAACATAACCTTTCTAACATGTCCGAGGCTAGCCCAGACAAGCCAACCTTACGCTCCACCAGCCGCTGCATCACAGCAGCATGGAAGGGGTGGGGTGGATGTGGGGTAAGGGTGCTACGTATTTCTGGTGGACATGGGCGTGAAAAGGGGTGGGGGTGCTACATCATATCAGGCGCCCACATGGAGGGGTGGGACATTGCATAATTTCCAGTGCACATGGGATACGGAAGGGGTGGGGTCATTGAGTAATTTCTGGAACATGTGGAAGAGGTGGGGCATTATGTCACATCTGGCCATCAATCAAAAAGGGGCAAGGCATTACATAATCAATTAAAAGGGGGCAGGGCAATTAACCATCAATCATCCATCAATCAAATTTTGTCAGATAGTATGCATGTATACTACCCACAGGAAACCTCCAGAAGATTCTCCCATGCTGAGTGGAGCAGCCAAACCAAAGTATATGGGAGCAGAAGTTATTTTTTTCTTTAATGTAGTCAGGACCCAACTGGTGGAAGAGCCATGTATGATGCGTATGTTCATCATTACAACAATTCCTGTTGGCACCACGCTCCAATGAGCAAAGGGAGATAGCCCATCTGAAATGGAATAATGCCATCACTTCTGAGAGCCATATTCTGTGGCTGGCCTGCTAAAGACCACATACTTATGACATGCATGGTCTAATGGGCCATTTGAATGTCATTATGTGTTCATTTACAGCTTGGCAAAATGCATCCATGCACAAATGCAGGAGGCATTGTACAGAGCCTTGGTCATCCCCCACATGGGAGCCCTACCTATCCATGCTATCCTTGGCAGTCTAGCTGAACCCCCTCCCTCACCTAATTCCAGTTGTCATTGTGAAACTGTACTAAAGCTCTTCCCTGGCCATTTAATGGACACCCCTACCTCACCCAGTTCCTATCGCTATTGTGGTGCTATACTAAATTATTTTCCTGGCAGTCTAGTGGACCCCCATACTTCACCCAATCTGGTGTTGTGGAACTATATTGATGCCCATCCCTGGCATTTTAGCGTTATTCCCCCAATCGAATGCTGTCAAAGTCTTCCTTCCAGCCCAGCCCCACTAAGCAACCACCAGCTCCACTCCCCATCAGTCCCAAACTCATCCATCCATCCATAGGTGAGATGCAGTCAGGTTCTACAACACTAATCGGTTATGACCCCCTCTTCACCACCTTTGCCATCTGCTATCTGATTGCTTGGTAGTGAGCATGTACATATTGTAGAAACAATAATTCCTACAGAATGCATGCATTCACTCCTTATCAATCAGACAACAGCCTTCTGAAGTGGTTAGAGGAGGATCTGTGCCAGTTGTTGTCTGAGGACTAGATAGAAGCTGACCTATGGACAAGGGGGTGAGTAGGGAGCCAGCAGGGGATGTGGATTGTGGGTGCTGTGTGGGTAAAGCAGGGGACTTTGACAGTGATCCATCAGGGGCTAACACCAGAATGCCAGGGATGGGCTCAGTACAATTCCACAATACCAGATTGGGTGAGTGAGGGGGGTCAGCTAGACTGCAAAGGAAATACTTTTTTCAGTTACAAAATTCTGACAGGGATTGGGTGAGGAAAGGGGATTCGCCAGGTTGCAAAAGAAGGGATTAAATACTCTTTCATAATATTGACAGGGTTCATTAATGAAGGTGATCCACTAGACCTCCAGGCAGGGGCTTTTGTACAGTTCAACAATACTGCCAGGGATTGGGAGACAGAAGGGTGCCCGTTAGATTGCCTGGGTTCAGACTTTTAATATTGCAATGTACTGACAGAAATTGGGTGTGGAATCTACTTAAACTACCAGGATTTGGAGCTGCAATATAGCTCTGTACTAACAGGGAAGTGGCTGATGGAAGAAGGGGTTCCCAGTATCAGTGCTGCTGGTGGGGTAAGCATTACACATCAGTGTGTGCATTGATAAAGCAGGGTTTCATTAGCATTAATTAGGGCTTCCTGTGACCACTTGCAAAAGTCTTTGAATATACAGTACCACTACATAGCACTGCATCCAGTATGTAAGAGGACACTCTTGTTTGCAAAACTGTGGGAAGTGCCAAATATGCTTTGTATATGGTCATCACCCCACCCAGATGCACTGAGCCTGGATAGCTTGGAGGTATGGTTGTTAAAGCTGTGCTACCTTCATAATATGGGGAAGGGGAACCCTGTGCATTTGTTCTACCTCTCCCTCACAAATGCTAAAGTAAAAGTATCACCTTTAGCATTTAAGAATTTAATAAGTTATCTTAGGTTTTAGTCACCAGGAAATCATACACTAACTAAACACGTTCACTCAGCAGGTAGATTTTGAAAACCATTGTGCAGCATGTACAGAGCTCAGTACTAGGACCAGTCCTCTTTAATGTCTTTATAAGGTGACATTGAAGAAAAGATCTGTTACTTTGTAGAGGACACCAACATATGCAATAGGATGGACACTCCAGATGGGGTGGAAAGAAAGTGCAGAGAAATGAGAAAACTTGAATTGTGGTCAAGGGCATGACAACTGTATTTCAATGAAAAAAAAGGAAAACCATGTACTTGGGGCACAGAAACCCAGAAGCGGAATACAAAATGGGAGAAATATTGAAGTTTACCAAACAGGAAAGGGACTTGGGAGTAATCATATCTGATGACATCAAGGTGGCTAAGCAGTGTGACAAGGTAGTGGGTGAGGCAGTACAATGTTGGGGTGCATGGGGAGGGGTATCATCAGCAGAAGGAGGGAGGTGGTGTTGCCACTGTATAGACTGCTGGGGAGACCCCACCTGAAGTACTGTGTACAGTTCAGGAGACTACATCTCAGGAAGGACATAGACAGAGTGGAAGCAGCCCAGAGGAGAGTAACTAAAATAGAGAGGGGTCTGTATCAGATGTCCTATGAGGAGAGACTGAAAGACCTCAATATATACACTCTGTATGAGAGAAGGGAGGTGGGGGATATGATGGAGACATATAAATACCTCATGGAGGGAACTAAGATGAGGGGAACATTTCTCAGGGGAAAAGGTGTGCAAGAACAAAGGTACACATAATGAAGCTGGAAGGGGTAAATTCAAGAGTGATGTGAGGAAGTACTTATTCACTGAAAGAGTGATGGATGCCTGGAACAGTCTCCCAGATGAGATGGTGTGTGCAAAAACAATGGTGGACTTCAAGCATGCATGGGATAGGCACAAGGGAATCTTAGTGGAAAGCAGAGAGGGCAGACACTGTGCAGTGTTTGTGGTGACAGTATAAAAAATGTGCAGACTGGGTGGTCAAGTGATCCTTATCTGCTGTCGAATTCCATGTTTCTATGATTTTTTTTTAAAAGTCACACAGCGGTATATTTTCAAAACCTTCATGTAGGATTGCTATTTTTTGAAAACCATTGTGTAACAAGTGGATTTTAAAAATCAATATGCAGCAAAAGATTTTGGAAATCATTGTGCAGCATACAGATTTGAAAACCCTTTGTGCTGTATGTAGACTTTGAAAACATTCTGCAGCATGAATATAGACCATGTAATGTCTGTGGTGACAATATAAAAACAAGTTCTAGCCAGAGCCTATTGGGCTGTGAAGAACTACCAAATGACCAAAGTTATTTTCTTGTCAGTGCCATATAGTGCTGTCTAGTCACAATCATCAAAAACTGGCATGCTGCTAATTCAGTCCTCTTGAATTTATTTAGTCAGAGTACATGCTGCTGCTGCTGTGTGTGTGTGTGTGTGTGTGAGTATGTGTGATCATGGGAATGAGATAGCTAACACAGGCTGCAGCTTCACTGTCTGTAATTTGACACTGTAGTCTGACTTTCAGTTTCAGTAAATTCCAGACAACATATAATGAGTTAATCACTAGGGTGCAGAAAGAAATAGAATAAATCTATTAGTCTGAGCTGGACAGATGATAGAGACAGCAGTTTAAAAAGGTTTTTTTTTTGCTAATATCCTGAGACGTTTTGAGGTACAATACAATAGCATCCCTCCCTCCCCCAGATGCCTTTAACATAGAGCATAAAATAGCAGAAATCAGAGGGGGAGTGCACTATTTTGCAGCTGTGGAGGGATACTTTCAAAAGTCCAAAAAGGGAGTTCTATGATCCGCTGTTTTAGAGATACAATCTGATACCAATAGTGCTGTAGGCTCCATCCACAACCCTAGCAAACTCTGGCCAGAGATGATAGGGCTGAGCAGAGGAATTTGAGGTAAAAATATTTAAAATTGCCAAAGTTACGAGCCTGCATTCTCAAAATGTAACATAGGTGCATACATTTGTGTTTTTTTTTATATTTTATACCAAATTTCAACATAGCCTTGTTATGACCCTGTCTCATGAAGAAGGGCAAAGAAAATTTTCATCTCCTGGCCCAGCCATTTGGGCTGGCAGTGTAGCCTAAAGGTTAGAGGAACAAGGTGTGAATGAGCTTGTTACATCCAGCAGACTAGACCTGAGTTTGATTCTCACAATCTCCACTTGCATACTGTGTGACTCTGAGCAAGTCACTTAACTGCCCAGTGCTCCCAGGTCACAACTGAAAACAGGCATTTGTGCCTTGTGGGCCTTACCCAATTACCAAAGACTAAAATAAATAAATAAATAAAGGTGATTTTATGTAGGGACTTCGAAATCACCTTTCGGGATGCATACATTTATACATTTTGGCCAGGAGTTGAAAAATAACAACAGTCACATTCATGAGTTGCTGTAAAGAAATGACTATGTTGAACATTTGGGGTAAAAATACTGAAAATTACCAGACTTACGAGCCTGCATTTGCAAAATTCATCATAGCATCACAACATGTTTTTTTTTCTTTAATATTTTTATACCAAATATATTACATAGCTTTCTTATGACCTCACTTCACGAACAAGGGCAGAGAACATTTTCAACTCCAGCCCGAAATGTGATTTCTCACAAGGACCACAAAGTCAACTTTCGGGATGTAAAAAAAAACATTTTCACCAGGATTTGAAAAATGACAGTCGTCACATTCACAGAGTGCTGTAAAGATATGGCTCTGTTGTGAATCTGGGCTAGAAATATTGAAAATTACCAAAATTGCGAGCCTGCATTCTCAAAATTCAACTTAGGCTCATAACTTTGTTGTTTTTTTAATATGTTTTCACCAAATTTTCAACATAGCCTTCTTATGACCCCACCTCATAAACAAGGGAAGAGAACATTTTCAGCTTCTGTCCAAAAGGTGATTTCATGCAGGGACCATGAAATCACCTTTTGGGACAGATCTGCCTAATGTCACTGCAATTGTTCATGAGGTGGGGTCCCAAAAAAGTCATGTTGAAAATTTGGGCCACAAATATGCAAAAATGGCCACGTTATGCCACTAAGTTGAAAATACATTGACATACATAGAACCGCATACCAGTTTCTTCAATTTGCAGTCCAGTGTTGAAGAGTGAAGACATGTCTGTGGTCCAGAAAGAATTATGATGTTGGATCACCAATGGGTAAGTAAAGGCTTTGAGGGCTTTGGGGTGGTGGGTGCTGAGTAGGAGGGTCAGGCGGGGGACGGTAACAGCCACATAAGACATCAATGGACCGTTTTCTTTTTACAGGGTTGAAAAAAAATGCACAGAGGATTCATGGTCTCGACACTGTTGGATTGGGCACCCCCCAGTGTCACTGTTATGTTTCTGGGGGGGGAGTGGTTGCTGAGAGGGAGGGTTGGGTGTGTGGTAGGTAAAAATATATGAAATAAAAAAAAATAACCATGCATGTGTGGTAGTGGATGAAGGATTACAAAAAAAAAAAAGACCGGACCAAGGATTTGTGATCACAACACTGGGGGATTGGGCACCCTCACTGTCACTGTTATTTTTCTGGGGGTGGTGTGGGGTGGTGGGTGCTGAGAGGGAGAATTCGGGGGGCAGAAGGAAAAAGTATATATTAAAAAAATAAATATACAGCTGTCTCATCTTTGGTCTTTCTCATGGAGATCACAGCGGAACACGGCACAGTCCACCGTGTCCAAGATAAATGGCAAACTCTATTGTGCCTGCTCAAGTTGTCGTGCATGCGCAATACAGTTTGTCAGCAATCTTGGACACGACAGACAATGTCGTGTTCTGCCATGATCTCCACTGATGAAAAATAGTGCTGTGCGACTGGAGTCAATAGAGAGAACAAAGTGCTTCAAAGACAGCAGACGAGACTGTGATGGAACTCCACACTGTACTTCAGTCGGAATCCAGTGAGCCTTGTTTTGCTTGCAAGAGGTCTGCAGGGCTCCACCAACTGCAGCCCTAAAAATGGATAAACAGGGTGGGTCAAGTGGTCCTGATCAGCTGTGAAATTAATGTTTCTACGATTTTTTTTTTAAGTTACATACTGGCATATTTTCAGCCCTTCATGTAAGATTTCTGTTTTGTGCAAAGTAAAACCATTGTGCAACAGGTAGATATTAAAAACCATAATGAAGCCCAAAGTTTTTGAAAACTGTCATGCAGCACACAAATTTGAAAACCATCATGCTGCATGCTGAGTTAGAAAACCAAACTGCAGCATGAACATTTTGAAAACCATTTTGTAGATTTATGAACTATTTGTGCTGCAGGTAAATTCAAATAAAAATACATTTTTGAGGGATTCCTGTACAATTTTTGTTTTTATTAATTAATGATATCTAAATACAGGCCATCATAGTGGTCAGCAGCAGAGCTACTATCCACCATGCTGGTGATCATAGACCAGACACTGTCTTGGATTTCTGGGGGTCAGCTGGGTCAGGAAAGGATCAACCATCCATGGACGGTTCTCCTCTCCCAGGGAGGAAGGGAGGGCTTGTTGACTGTGCTGCAAGACTGCCACCAGGTGGAGACCTGGGGGTAGTGTGGGTCTGCAGTGTCATAAAGGGCAGGAGGTTTGGAACTCTGAGGCATGTTCATGTTTCTACACACATATGACAATAAACATACCCCCAGCTCTGGGAAGGGAGAAAAAGGTGGAGGAAAATGGGCAGGGGCAGGTGTGGATGATGCTCTACATGTCATATCTCACATGCATCATTTCCAAGACCTTGTCAGCAGCAATTGGCTCTGCATGCCACCCATCACATGTATCATTTTGAGGACCCCTGTCAGTAGCAACTAGATGAGAGTCTCCAAGGAGGAGAATGGCCCACTCCCTTCTGGCCTCACCACAGGCAACAATCTGTGGGGGTATATGGTTGACAGGTAAGTCCTGTGAAGGTGGCTGCCAATGGATGGTGGCTAGAACAGATCCAAAGTAGTGATCTGCAAAGCTGTAAAACTTCACTCAGCCAATTAATTTATAAATTCGCCTAGTTTTGCAGCGTTAATCTGCTATGCAAAGTCCAAATTCATGAAAAACTGATAAATCTGTGAAATGCAAAGTTGGAAACTCTGCCAGCAGAGTTTGACACAGAGACAAAGTTTGCAAAGTGCAAAAGTTGGTACATTTGCCAGAGAAGTTTGGCACAGAGGCAAAATTTGAAATGTACCATGGGACTGGTGGTCACATGCTGCTGAAACAAGTTGTATGCCATGAGGAGGCTATCTTTCAGTGCAGTCTTCTGTAGAGAGCATAGGAGAAAAGTCTGTGTGTGCTTGTCTGAAGAAAAAAAAACTTTTAAAATACACCCCAAACTGAGCCTTTTGAATCCAAATTGCTCACAAATTGTTCTAGAGAACTATGTGCTGCTGGATTTGTGTTTCTTTTTTGGTGATTATTTGCTTTAAAGTTTGTTTTTGTCACTGAATGAGGATTCTGACTGTATGTTTTGTATGTAGTTTCCCACTTTAAAATTTATGTATGTATATATCTATATCTATATATACATATATATATATATATATATATATATATATATATATATATGCTTCCTAAGGGCATCCTCCTCCCTCATCTCAGCCTAAGGTGTATTTTTACCCCCTTCAGCATTCTCCCCTGTCACCTGCTTCTTCCTCCCACCCCTACCCTTCCCCATCAACACCCTGCCCTACCCTCTACCTCCCCTCTCGTAGGCACTTTCAGATTTTGGGTCCCTGAACCCCTACCTACCCTGCACTTTTGCTACCCATCCATCACCCTCTGACAATGGCCCTTCAGCCTGCCCACCTCTCTTTAACCCTACTACCCTATATTCACTATCTGCTCTATATAATGTACTATCTGCTATGAAACGTCTTTTCTCATTAACTGGCTCATTATGTCTCTCCAATATGTACTGTAAATTTATAGCCTTGCCTTCGCTGTGTTAATCTTGTAACCATGATCTACCTCTGTATGTATGTTCCCCTCCATCCTTCGACGAGTAACTTTTGTAAACAAGCAGTAATTGCTCAAAGGTATTTGTAATCCTAGAGTCTAATAAATAAAAATAAAATATATATATATATATATATATATATATATGTATTTATGCAATAGGTGTGGAACCAAAAGCGATTGCATAACTCCATTTATTTCCACATATGTGGGATAAATCTAACCACCCTAGATTTATCCCACATATGTGGGATAAATGCAAACTGTCAATCAAAGCTTTTTTGTTCACTTATTTGACAAACAAATGTGAATAACTTTAAAATGAAAAATGACAGCATAGTACTGTGAGCACGAAAAATGTTCAGGACAAAAATATCTACAAAATGAGTGGTGTTTCATTTATAGATACCTTTTAGTTTTTTTATAATTAGCAAAAAGCAGCATAAAATCCAATTTTCTTTTCACTTCTTCGACAAACAAATGTGAATCACTTTAAAACTAAAAATGATAGCATGGTACTGTGAGCACGAAAAATGTTCAGCACAAAAATATTTACGAAATGAGTGTTGTTTCATTAATAAATACCTTTTAGTTTTTTTATAATTAGCAAAAAACAGCATAAAATTCTATTTTTGTTTCACTTTTTCGACAAACAAATGTGAATAATTTTAAAACAAAAAAGGTAGCATAATACTGTGACATGAAATTTGTTCAGCAAGAAGTTCTCTACAAAATGAGTGGTGTTTCATTTAATAGCAACCACCACGCTAGGCGGACATACACTAGGAAAGTTAACCGAAAGTCCCAGAAATTATCATGTAAAAAAAAAGAAGATAAACAGTCAAAACCAAATGTTCCTGCACTGATAAGAAGCATCCCTATTGCATAAATGAAATATACAATGGTGAGCTGTCAGACAAATGATTTATCTACACTTGTGCTATTAGACCTCGGACACCTCACTCGTGGCTTATGCCACTCGTGAGGTTACCCGAGGTCAAACACCACTTGTGTAGATAAATCATTTATCTGACAGCTCACCATTGTATATCCCTTATATATGTGTATGTACAGTATGTGCTTATTATGCTGTATAATATGTGTAAAGTAACTGGAATTTTGCCTACTTGGACCTCAGTAGAAATGACCTTGTCTCAGTTGAGATAGCCAATTCATTTGTCAAGAAATGAATGAAAGTTTTTACTACTTACTACTACTTAAAGTAGTGGTTTCTGTTTCGTCAGTCTGTGAAGCAGTGGGGTGGGGAAGGGTAGGAGTCCTATAAAGTAAGGCAGCCCAGACCGACCCAGCCCCTTTTTGTCTAAGCAGGATATTTGTGTTATGTGTTGGTTTTCTCACTCTTTCTTGCTCATAATTTTCGATCTGTAGTGAGTAATTACGCAAGCAATAATACCAAACAGGTTGGGTGGTATTGGGCAATACCGGACTGCCAAGGGGTGTAATGAGGCCCGACGCCACAGATGGAGGGCCTTATAGCCCCTGGAAGGTCTGGTATTGCCCATACCACCCACCCTGGAGGGTATTATTGCGCTTAGAAAATGGGCACTGTGAAAAAAATTGTTTAATAAAAAAATGTTATTACAAAATGAGTTTTGAATTAGTTTTGTAATAAAATAGTTCCTCCGCCTATATTAGAATGATGTGTCTTTTTTTTAGCTGGTTGTCATGGTCACAGACTCACACACACACACACACACACACACACACAGAGTCCAGTTTGCAGACAGTTGAATTTCCCTCCCTCAAAGACCCACAAAAACATACAGTTTGTGATGCTTTTTTTTGTATACTGGCATCGGTGTGTTACCCTCCCCCCCAACTCTCGTTCATGACACTGGGCACCAAGATACTACTGATCACACACACACACACACCATTACCACCACCAACGAAAGAAGAACGGACAATTTAGCCTCTTCATTTTATTCTTTTTTATATTTTAAATGACAGGCTTGACAGCGGGTGGCTATGTGGAGAAGAGAGTCACAAGAGGTCAAAAGGCTTTGTGTTTTGTGTGGCAACGGCAGTCAGCAGAAGTCAGTATATTGTACAGAAATCCTGTCTGCTGCTAGTGTGTGCCAGGTCCCTACAGAGGCTGCACTATGTGTGTGAAAAGTGGTGGTGGGATGTTCAGTTGCTCAGTAAAAAAAAAATCATCTGACCAGACAGTAGCACGCTCGTGGTTGGGGAACTCAGGATAAATGGCTCCGTTAGCGTGGTTGTGGTGCTATTCTGCCATAAGGTGAGCACCACGGCTTTTCTCACTGAAGGCACTGTTTACGTTTGTTCTTTTATTAAGCTTATAGGGGACAAAAAATATGGATACCTGCCACACTTTCTGTTATGGTGACAGTTAGCTTGAGTCGTGGGTGGCAGCCTCGCTAAGTGGGAAATCAAACATGGTGGTATTTGCTTTTTCAGAATTCTATTGGCTCAGTACTATTGGAACAAAATGGAGGAACAGAGATGTGGACTCATTATTTTCTGGTCTCTATTGCCTCATATGCGACCAGCTGGTTGGTTGTTTTAGCCAATCAGCAGCCAGATTTCTCCCTATCCATTTTCTAATCATTTTTATTTCTGTGGTTTACTTTGGTGTGTTTAAGTAAAGTATTTTGCTAGTGTCTTTCTGTAGCGGTTTTGGTAATCTTTTAGTTATATTTATCTTAAAGTGACAGTGTTCTGTCACTCTTTGTTATACTCAATATTAAATTACCCATTACCCTTGTAGTTTTAATCCCTTTTCTGTTAAAAAAGGAAAAAAAAGAAATTTGTTGGTTGTTTTTATGTTGGCATGCTTGCGCAGCCAACATCTTGCAGCAGTGGGGAGTTGGAGGCATGGCTGCTGTTGAGCGAATGCAGGGCACACATCAGTAGGTGCGTCCCTCATTCCCCAATCAGCCTGCATGCTGGTGCCACACCATGCATACTAACATGGTGAGCACATCTAAAGAAAGGTCCGCTGCAATCCGATCAAAGCTCGTCAGATGCAGTGGACCCTTCCTACGTGCCCAGCCACATAGAATTCATGGCAGACTGGCTGCCAGCTTGCAGTGGCCTCAGTGTGTGTGCCGACAGGATCCTCCCCGTCGGCATAAAGCATTCTATCTCCCCATTTCTTATATGCCGGTATTGCCCCAATCCCCCTAGAGCTCGTCAGCCCGTTTTCCTTGTGTTGCCGAATAAGGTGCAAATCCCCATCAGCATAAAATAACCCCTTTTGTTCTGTGCCGACAAGGGTGCCCAATCCCCCTTTGGCTGTAGCAACCCCCCAAACAGTTAGGTGGCACACTGGGAGCCCACCCCAGAGTGCCAAATCCCCTGTAAAAAAAAAAACTGTACTGTGATGTTTTTTTGTTTTGTATTACACACTGTAACACAAAAAAGGTCCATCACAGTCTCCCTACCCACCATCCGCACCCACCCACTGTGCACCCTGCCTCCCCACACCCCCCTCACCCCATACTTACCTCTGGAGTTCAGAGCGACGATCTTCGGTGGACCAGGAACACATCTGCACACTTCAAAGCCAACCGTGAACTGAAGAAATGCTGGTAAGCTGTATAATGGAATAAATAGGGTTTTTTTCAACTTTGATGCATATCTCGGGCATGTTTTGGACTTTTTGCACCAAATCTTCAACATGGCATTTTTGGGACCCCTCCTCATGAATTCTGTCACAGTTATTGCTTTAATTGGTCCCAAAAGGTGATTTTGCAGTCACTGCGTGGAATCATCTTTCAGGGCTGATTTACACAAGGACAGTGGCAGTGTTCATGAGGTGGGCTCTCAAAAAGCCAATGTTGCAAATTTGGTGGAAAAAATCAAAAAAATGGCTGTTTTACGAGCGTGCGTTTCACAATTGCTACGCACACTCGTAACTTCATGAATTCACAATATTTTCATGCCAGATTTTCAACATTGTCATTTTTCTACACCTCCTTGTGAACCGTACAGCTGTCATTTTTCACATCCTGACCGAAATGTGTTTCCGCACTTCCGGCGCACAATACCGCAGTCGCTGTGGAAAATCAGTGTTTGGGGAAGATTATGAAAATGACAGTTACACTTTTCATGAGCATGCCTATGCTGAAAATATGGTGATGATACTCCGTGACATCACTGTGTTATGAGCGTGCACTGCGCAGTTTGCATGCACGCTCATAAGTTCATGAATTTATAATATTTTCACTTCAGATTTTCAACATTGCCATTGTTCTGCACCCCCTTATGAACAGCACAGCTGTCATTTTTCACATCCTGACCAAAATGTGTTTTCGCAGTTCTGGCGAAGAATATCGCAATTGCTGTGGAAAGTCTGTGTTCGAGACATATTATGAAAATGACAGTGACACTGTTCATTAACAGAGGTCCTAAAATGCCTATGTTGAAAATTTGGGGCTGAAAGTCCATAAAATTAGTGTTTTTCAAGCATGCGTTGCGTAGTTTGCGCACACGCTTGTAACATTTTCACTCCACATGTTCAAAATTGGCATTTTTTCCACACCTCCTTATGAACAGTACAACTGTCATTTTACATATCCTGCTTGAAATGTGTTTTCACATGTCCAGCATAGAATCAGATGGTCGCTGTGTGAAATCAGTTTTTGGGACAGTTTGAGGAAATGACAATGACACTGTTCATGAGCAGAGGTCCTAAAATGCCTATGTTGAAAATTTGGTGACGAACGTCCATAAAATGACTATGCTGCAAGCGTGCATTGCACAGTTTCCATGCAGCCTTGTAACTTCGTACATTTGCAATATTTTCATGCCACATTTTCACCACTGGCATTTGTGCACACCTCCTTATCAACAGTACAGCTGCCATTTTTCACAGCCTGCCCAAAACACGTTCCCTCAACTGTGGCACAGAATGGCATGCTTGCTGTGGGATATCACCTTTTGGGACACATTAACAAAATCACAGCGCCACTGTTCATGAGGGGAGGTTCCAAAAAACCTATGTTGAAAATGTGCCTAAAAAACTCCCACAAATAATTGGGTTGTGGACGTCTGCTGTGCGGTTTGTATGCATGTTCATTGCTTCACCAATATTTCATATTGCCACTCAAGATTTTCAACATTGCCATTTTTTTTGCCTCCTCATGAACAATACAGTTGTCATTCTCCACATCCTGCCCAAAACTGTGTTTTTGTCCCACTGTCCCGAAATGCCACATCCGCTGTGCAAAACCACCTTTCAGCTAACAAAGAGATTGTGCCACTTTTCATGAGGTGGCCTGACAAGCAGTCCATGTTGAACATGTACAGTGAAACTATCACTGCACGCCTATGGTGTTAGGGTTTCCAACTGTAGCACCCAACCCGGTATGGACTGACAGGAGTCAGGGCTGTGACTTGGGATCATCAGATGTAACGCTCACGCCATTCCACCCCCCCATGCCCACCCTGCAGCCACTGACAGGCATCGTGGTGTGTCTTGCACTGTTTGGCCACAGACTTCACCCCACATTCCTATACTGCACCCACATCAGCTTTTTTCCTAATGGAATGGGGTAAGTATGATGCCCAAAGACTCCAAAGCACACCATGACCGTTGTCATTGTCTACAAGGTAGGGTGAGGTACACTGGCATGAGCATTGTAGCTGATGACTCAAAGGCACACCCCACTGCCTGTCACTGTCTACAGGGTGGGACTGGGGTTGGCACCACTTCAATACTTCACTGCCATTCCTATTATGTGCCTCTACCTCCACCACTGCCAATGCCAATGCCAGCATGACAACATTCGGTATTGACAAATGCTTGTTAGTAGTAGTTTTCAGATCATACTGCTGATCCCAGATTCTCTAGGGGGAGGTGTTGTCTGCTGCTGGTAGTTAATAACTTGTTTTACCCTTTTACCCCCTTGTGTGTGTCACGTTAATCCCTGTGGTGTTTTATTTTTTCAGATCACACTGCTGATCCCTGTTTCCTTAGGGGGAGGTGTTGTCTGCTCCTGGTACTTATTTGTACTGCATGCTTCGTTTTTGCATTATGTCATTTTTCATCCCAAATCAAGTTGCAATTAGCATATAAGAATTATCAGGAAGAGAGACACTCTACTTAAGGGAGAGGTGCCAGGGAGGCAGCAAAGAAGTGTTCAAAATCTGTGTGGGAAAATAGTGCTGCAGTAAAACATCTATGTTTGTGGCAGCATGTTCCATGGGCTCCAGGGCTGGAAATAGCAAAGGAGTAGTTGATGGTGGTGGCATTAGCATAGCCAAATTTTTCTCTGCCACAGCTGTGGTAGCCATGCTGGTGGGGAATATGGGAGGTAAGAAGAGAAGCAGCAGTAAACAAGGAACAGTGGTTGGAGAGGAGGTTATTGGTGTCCCTGTGGCTGGTGGTGGTGGTGGTGCTGCTGAGCCTGATAGTGTGGAACTTGAGTCAGTGGTTGAGATAGGAGACTTGGAAAATGTATATCACACTCAGATTCCTGATGAGGAGAGGGTCATAGATCCTAGAGATGGTGATGATAAGGAGGACAGATCTGTGGAGGAGGACAGCAGCAGCTGTGTTGATGATGATTTATTGGATCCTCTATGAGAGCCTGAAGAGAAAAAGCGTAAGGATGGTGATGCAGATGATGCAAGGGACATAGTTTGCGTTGATCCAACTATCAAAGCCCACCCCATATTACTTGAAGTTAAGAAATCATTCCAAAAACACAAATGTTCACCCCTTCTTCTCATCTGTCCCACTCCCACTGCCATGAAATCACTAATTTGGGAATTTTATATACTTGATCCAGCTGATGAGACAGCCACTGTCTGTCAACTATGTTAAGCACAAGTTAGTAGGGATGAAAAGGGCAGCCACCTAGCACCAGTGGGCAGCACTTACACCTGAAGAACAGGCACCTGTTCCTCTGGTGTCAACACCAGAAGGAAGCCAGTGCAGGTGGTCCCTGTACCTCATCATCATCATTAGGCAAGGCAAGCAAAAGTGACAGGGCAATAGGCCAGGAGGATGGAGTAGTGATTGAGGAGGACTACAGAAAGGAGGAGGATTCTGTGGGTCTGCCTAGTAGTGGCCATAGCAGCAGTAGTGGGTTGAATAGTATCAAATAGCATCAAAAATTCACAGTAACGCCAATGCAGAAAACCAGCAAACTCACTGGTGCCATTCGAGCAGCAGCATATATGAATCTCCAGAAGTTAAATACTACCCCACCACAATGCCACCATGACAAGTCCAGCTGTTTGGTAGCCCAAGCCAAAGAAAGATTCTGCCTACACTGCATGGCATGTTTGAGTGTCACTCCAAATTCACTCCCAGTTATGCTACTGCATTCTAGCTAAATGCAGCAACTACTGAAATGCTGGCAACTGATCTATTGCCATTCTCTTGTGTTGAGAATTTTGAATTTCGGAGGTTGATGGCCCATGCCTGTCCAAAATGGCAGATTCAATCGAGAACATACTTTTCTAAATATGCCATTCCTGAACTCTGTGAGACAGTTTCACAGAGAGTAAACCATGCTCTGAAGCATTCAGCGTCACCATACATACACACCATACATATATCTGAGCATGGATATGTGAACCAGTAGCTAAAAAGCTGGTAGCTCCTACATGTGCATTACAGCACATTGGGCACCAATATCTGGGGTAATATTTAACTCTGGGATTGGGAAAAACTGCAGTGAGCCCAAGGGTGGTAGTAGTAACACTCCAGGTATTAGACAGCATGCCACTCTGAAAATGAACAGTATAAGTGGATCACAAATGGGTCAGAAAATGCTCCTTACTGAGATTGATGAGTGGCTTCACCCCATTCATTGAAAGCAGGTTTCACTGTGAGCGATAATGGCTCGAATGTTGTGAAATACTAACATGCTAAATTGCCAGCAGAATAAGCCAAGTAGTTTATCGAGTCTGCTAGGGTAACAGCCTACAATCCACTCACTGTGACTACCCCCTCCCCCTTTGTGATCCCGTGTGGACCCTGTTCATAACTCACTCCACCCACCTGGATTACACCCCTATGTCTGTCCCACCATCTTTTGAATCCTCCCACTGTCTCCATCCCCACCAACTCTTATGGCAATGAGTTCCAGGGCACCACTGCCCTCTCAGTGAAGTAGTGATGCCTCATCTCCCCCTTAAACCTCCCCCCACAGATATCCTATGAATACAGTGACCATGATTGAGCAACTGCAAAAAGGGCGACTCAATCAAGGTGCTTGTGTTCTGGGCTACCTGGCAGGGTAGTGACAGGATACAATGGTGGACGAATACGATAACAGGATGTGTATATATATATATACATGTGCGTGGGGGAAGGGACCACACCCCATGATGGGTGGAAGGGGAGGGACGGAGGGTATGTAGAAGGTAGTGTGGCAGTCGGCTGCCGAGCTGGCCATGTGATGTGGTGGGTAGGATGGCAGGCTGGGGTTGGGAGGGTGTCGGGTTCATTTCTAAGGCAGGATTACTTTTTGTGTTTGGGCTGGTTTAAAATTTTTAAGTATTACACCTCCTCCCCAACATGCACCCCCCCTGGAGTTGAGAATCTTTAATAGGAGAGTGCAGGGCCAAAGTCCCCATGGGAGGGTGCCAGAGGCACAGCCCCCATATATCTTGTAATTCCATTGCTGGATTTGTAGTCACCGCAAGTGTACATCTATGTTATTTACGACATGGAACCCCCTACCACCAATCTCAGGCTATGCCCCCTTGTGGCTCCTTTCTTCCTTTCTTTTTTCAACTGAAGCAGTCCATCAGAGCTGACCCGGTTAATCCCCTTCAGATTTTTAAAGACCTCTATCATATCCCCCATAGCCCTTCTCTCCTCCGGAGAGTACATGTTGAAATCCCGTATTCTCTCCTTATAGGGCAAGTCCCTCAGCCCATGAATCATCCTTGACACCCTCCTCTGGACCCTCTCAAGAAGGACTACATCCCTCCTCAAGTATGGGCTCCAAAACTGCACACAATACTCCAGCTGCAGCCTAAACAGGCAGTTGTGCAGGGGCAGTAGGATCTCTCTCCTTGATGTTATCCCTCTGACTATGAACCCCAGCATCCTATTTGCCTTCACAGCTGCCCTCTTACACTGCTCAGAATTATTCATTTTGGCTTCTATTGCCATCCCAAGATCCTTTTCTTTCCTAGAGACTGACAGTTTTACCCCTCTGAGACTGTAGTTGTACCCGGGGTTCCTGGCCCCCTCGTGGAGTACACTGCATTTCCTTGCATTGAACCTCAGCTGCCAAGTGTGCAACCACCATTCAAGTGTCTCCAAGTCCTGTTGCAGCATCCTACTCTCCTCCTCCTCCTCCTCCTCCTCCTTGTCTACCACTGCTTCTAGTTTGGAGTCATCCATGAATACACTCAGCCTGCTCCTAACTCCATCCCTGATGTCTGAGATGAACACCTTAAATAGGACCGGCCCCAACACCGATCCCTGGGGGGACCCCGCTAATGACCCTTCTGATAGACAAGACCTCCTCCCAACCACCACCCTATGATACCTATCTGTTAACCAATTCCCAGTCAACCCTAGTAACATCTCCCCTAACCCAAAGCTCCTCCGCTTCACCAAAATCTATGGTGTGGCAGTGAAATACATTAGTGATGGGGTTTCTCAGGGTGCCATGCCTGGAACACTGTCTTAATCTCATTGTGCAGGAGTTTCTGAACCATCCTGATAAGAAAACTATGTTGACTGTGGCCCATCACATCTGTGTCCACATTGCCCATTCCAGAAAGACCTGTGACCAGCTCTGTCATCTGCAGATACAAAACAAACTCCCTCAGCACTGTATGACACTGGATGCTGTCACCAGATGGAATTTGACACTGTACATAATCATGCAGTTGTCCAATTAGTATAAGGCCATATCTGTATATCAGCTGCTACATATAAGCGGTGACAGTGCTGGAGCATCCATCTCTCTGACAACAGAGCAGTGGTGCCAAATGGATAGCCTGATCATGATTCTCAGGCCATTTAAACATGCAACATAGGAAGTGAGTAGGGACACTGACTGTATCAGTCAGTCCATTCCACTACTACATGTGCAGAAGCAGACCCTGGTGAATATGGAGCAAGTGCTGGAAGCAGGTGGTTATAGTGGAAGTTGTGCCTTAATTGAACACCTGCACCATGTCTTAGACTGTAATACAGATATTTCTGGCATTCTGCAGTCTGAAGTTTTTGGGATTGCCACCATGCTAGAACAATGTTATAAACATGGGCTGGCATCAGTAATTGAGGGTGGATGTGAGCAGGTCTAAACATTGAATGATTTTCTGATAAAAAGGGTACAAAGGGCACAGATGCTACATACACATTTATGTAAAGCACAACATGAAACTACACAGAGACTGGATGTTGCTACCATCACCTCATATTGGAAATGGGCTGAGAAAACATTGAAAGGGAAAATGCCAAAGCCCATTTGGAATGTTTTAGACGAGGTGGGAGTTGAAGACACGGAAGAAAAGGAAAAGGAGGAAACTGATGAGGCAGCAGGACTGACAGCAGCACAACATATCGTACTGTAGATGCATATTTGGTAGACACAAGGCACCTGACCATCACCAATGAACCCCTGCTATACTGGAGCAGCAAGGTCACTGAGAGGCCAGCACTGACCTCAGTTGCAATGAAATACCTTAACTGATCACCCTTGAGTGTCAGTGTGGAGTGTGTATTCAGTTCGGCTGGAGCCATTGTACAGGACTGGTGCACCAATCTGTCACCAAAAAATGTTGGCATGCTAACATTTATTAAAATGAATGAGGGGCACATTTCACACAAGACAATCATGTCCATGTTCCTACCACATGAAGCTGGTGGTGGTAGTGAGGAAGATGAAGAGCATGGTGTTGTTGGCATTAGCAGGTTGTCTCCTACCACCGAGCTGGATGAAGCAGTAATTGAGAAAGAATTCCCATCCGGTGACATCTCGAGTATGGAAGACTGAGAGGGCTGCTCCCTTGATAAGGTTGAAACTTAAAAAAGATGTGTTGTTTCCCTTCATTCCCTTCATTAGTATAATCCTTTATGATTCACAATTCTATTATTTTCAGTCATTTTACTGTTCCCCATCACCAACTGTTGTGCTGCTGCTTTCTTGCGAGTAATCGATTATCTGCCTCCCCCACCTGAATGTGATGTCCGGAGACAATGCCTTCTCCAGCAAGCAAAACACAGCACTGCCTCCTCCTCCTACTACTTCTATTCCTCTTGCCTGCTTGAGTCCTAAACAGCCACAAATGGCCTCCACACTAATACAAAAATTGTCCTGAGGTAAGACAGTTTTGTTTGATTGTATGGTACAAGTTACACAACTGTCTAGCTTAAAAATTCATATAAATCAATACAATATTCACTCTGAGATAATATGTACTGGATTTGGACTTGACAATCCACATTGTGTGGAACACCTAAAAACACTTTGCAGAGAATCCTAAATCAATACTGGGGTTGGTACCATCACATCTCTACTGCAGCAGTTCAATCTGGAACTGTATGACAGGATAGTCAAGTCAACCATCCAGCCAGTCAGCTCATCAAGGTAGTAAGACCGCAGCTCCAGCAAAGCCTATCTATGTCTCCTGTGATGGTAAATTCTTTTCACTGTCTTTCTTTCTTTCTTTCTTTCTTTCTTTCTTTCTTTCTTTCTTTCTTTCTTTCTTTCTTTCTTTCTTTCTTTCTTTCTTTCTTTCTTTCATTCCTGTTGTCTCCTTGCAGGTCTCATCATTCACAGGGATGACTTGAAAGGCAGTCTCAAAGCCAGACAGCCCTCAAAAAACAACAAGCATTTGTCAATGCCAAAAGTTTGCTTGCTGGCATTAGCAGTGGAAGTGCAGAAGTTAGACAGATGAACTATAGGAATGGCAGTGATGTATTGAACTGACACCAACTCCTCCCTCACCCTGCAGAGATATACAGGCATTTGGGTGTGCCTTTGGGTTGTCACCCATAACAGTCATGGCATTTCACCTCACCCTACCCTGCAGACACTAACAAGTGTAGAGGTGTGCCTTGGGGTGTTTGGACTTTACACTCACCTCATTCCATAAGAAAATATGTTGAATTGGGTGCAGTATAGGAGAATGGTGTGAACTCTAGGGCCAAAGAGTCCAAGGTGCACCTCAATGCTTGTCACTGGCCACAGGGGTGGTTGGGGGGGTGGAATGTCGTGAGCATTACTGTCAACAATCCCACGTTACACCCCTGACACCTGTCAGACACCTCAGGGTAGGGTGTTATGGTCAGAAACCCTAAGGCCCTGGGCATGTCTTGGTATTTTTACTCTAAGTTTTCAGCATGGACTTTTTGTGACCCCACCGCATGAACAGTGACACTATCAGTTTGCTAGCCAAAAGGTGATTTTGCACAGTGACTGCACCATTAACGTCACAGGTGCGAAAACAAATTTCCAACATGATGTGAAAAATGACAGCTGTACTGTTCATGAGGAGGTGTAAAAAAATGATACTGTTAAAAATCTGGAGTGAAAATATAAACAAAACTGGTGAAATCACAAGCTTGCAAAGAAAGAAAGTGTGCAAATATTACAAATTTGTGAAGTTATGAGGGTGCGTAGAAACTGCAATGCACACTCGTAACAGTCATTTTGTGGACTTTTGTGACCAAATTTTCAGCATGGGCATTTTAAGACCTCTGATCATGAGCAGTGTCACTGTGATTTTCTTACTCTGTCCTGAACACTGATTTCCTACAGTGACCACACTATTCTGAGCTGGAAGTGCGAAAACACATTTTGGCAATGATGTGAAAAAATGACAGCTGTACTGTTCATAAGGAGGTGTGAAAAAATTCCAATGTTGAAAATCTGGAGTGAAAATATTACAGATTCATGAATTTGTGAGTGTGTGTGTGGAAACTGCTCAACACACGCTCGTAACACAGTCATTTTGGGGAATTTTTTCACCAGATATGCAACATAGGCTTTTTTAGAGCCCACTTCATGAACAGTGACACTGTCATTTCGTTAATCAGTCCCGAAAGGTGATTACTCATAGTGACCACAAAATCACCTTTTGGGACTCAATAACCAAATGACAGTCATTGAATTCATGAGATGGGGTCCCAAGAACTCCGTGTTGAAAATTTGGTGCAAAAATTCAAAAAAATTACCGAGATATGCACCAAAGTTGAAAAAAACCTATTTATGCCATTATACAGCTTACCGGCATTTCTTTAGTTCGTGGTCAGCTTTGAAGAGGGCAGACATGTTCCTGCTCCACCAAAGATCATCGCACCAGCCTCTGAGGTAAATATGGGATGAGGGTGTGTGTGTGGGGAGGAGGGGTACGCAGAAGGTGGGTGCAGGTTGCAGGAGGGGGCAAAAGAGTCAACAAGGTACCGTTTCCTTTTGTTACAGGTTTATTTTTATTTTACATGGACGACGCAAGACTTTTGTCATGCTGGGGTGGGCTCCCAGCATGGCACCTGGAAGTTTGGGGGGAAGTAGAGCCAGCAGGGGATTGGGTACCCTCGTTGGTCATACAGTGTGGGGGGGACACATGTTTATGCTGGACTTCTGCCACACTGGGGTGGGCTCCCAGCGTGACAGCTGGAAGTTTGTTTTTTGGGGGAGGGGCACTGGAGCCGATGGGGAGTTGTCAACCCTGTCAGAGATACAGTGTGCTGGAGGGGAGTGGGCACCCCCTCAGCACACAACAAAGGAGGGACACAAATACAACCACCGATACAATTAGCGGTGGTGACGTGGAGGCAATTTGCATACTGCTGATGGCAGGGCAGTATGCAATTGGCCTACACTTTACCCCGCTGGTTGTAGTAGTCATTTACTTTCAACTGTACGCCACTGCAATCTGAACTGCTGTCATAGACAGCTGGGGCATTCATTGATGCGGTGTGGTGCAGCTGTGCTTGCAAAAATGCTGAGCGCATTGGAAGTGGGGGTGCCACACCTACAAAAAGTCATATAGTGGCACTATGTTTCTTGCACATATGTGCAAGCAAACATAAAAAGGAGTTATGTGACATCTTCCTACACCATCTCAGTGACAAGCAACATCCAATAAACAGCACGGCCAGCAGCACTAATATAGTGGTCAGTATCACTATGACTTTCTTTTTTTTTTTTTTTTTTTGTTCTCCTTTTTCACAGGTACACAGTGTGCCACAATGGCCAAAGGGAGGCTAAATAATTTCTCATTTTTATTCACAAGTGACAGGTATAGTAAGATGAGAAGTTGAAAATGGCTATTCAAAATGCTGCTACCAACACAGTGGGTACTTGAGTTTAGCCTAAATAATCTTTCCTTGTCTTCACGGGTCTCCTGTGCTGTCATCTCCTGCTCCTGAAATCACGCCATCACCATCTTCTCCACCCAGACAACACTGCAAAAAATACCTTTTGAAAATGACCTGAAATTAGAGCAACAATAACAGAAAACAGTTAGTCTGACATCAGCAAAACTTTTCAGAATTACCCCCTCCAAAAAAAATACTTACCTTCTGTGGTTGGAAAAATTGCTAACTTCCAAAAACTGATACAGGCTGGACCTATGCAGCAACAAGATTTCATTACCCTAGTAATAATACCTGAAAAAAGAAAAATAGTTAAAAAAATGGTTACAAATAAAGTGGTTACAATCTCCCCCACCCAGTCAAAAAAGGAAATAAAATACTTACCTTTGTTGATAGGTCACTATCTATTGAGTAAATAGAACAGCAGACTGCATCTTTTTTTTTCATGCAAAGTACTGGAATGGCCTGTTAATGTCTTCCCAGTTTGCATATCATTTTGGCATAAATGGAGCTGTAAATGTACAAGGGGCTAATGAACTGGTTCAAACAGATCCTCCACAGGGGTACAGCAAATAATTCCTTCAGAAGCTCCTTTTTATTATTTAGCTTTTAGAGAATGTCCACTAATGATGAATTTATATATTATGTTTGGCAGTTGTGTGTACTAAAGTGCTTGACAACACAGACTGTCTGAGACAATGACTTAAACAACATAGTAGTGGCAGTAGTAGCAGCAGCAGCAGTTTATTACCAGTATTATAATTTCTGGTTTGAGGGAGAATTTCCAGAAGTGAGAAATTTAGATATTGTTCTTGGCAGTTGTGTGTACTAAAGTGCCTGACAACACAGACTGTCTGGGAAGGTGACTTAAACTGCATAGTAGTAGCAGTAGCAGCAGTTTATTATCAGCATTGCTGATTTCTTGTTTGGGATAGAATTTCCAGAACTGAGACATTTACATATTGTGCTTGGCAGTTGTGTGCACTAACATTCTGGACAACACAGTCTGTCCAAGAGGGTGACTCAAACAACATAGTAGCAGTGGCTGCAGCAGCATTTTATTACCAACATTTCTGATTTCTGGTTTGGGGAGAGAATTCCCAGAAGTGAGAAATTTCTATATTGTGCTTGGAAGTTGTGTGTACTAAAGTACTTGTGCAAAAATTCAGCATAATTTGTTTTTCTGAACATCTGTACTACTGTTGTGCAGTGATTTACAGGAAGGGCAGCTTGTGGCAGGGGAAGGGAAGTGAGACACACAGTGCAGCATCATGTAGCAGCTGTAGTTGAGAACAATGTTAGTGATAGTGTAAGGATTGTGCAGTTGCATAAGAAAGACAACATAGAAAATACTGGATGGGCAACTATGCACAACGTATGGCACAGAGGGGTTCTGATTCCTTCTGACCTCAAGAGAAAAACTCAAGAGGTCCATGGGAATCAGGACCCCAGGGTGGCAGAACACACTGGTTGTGCATAAAGTTGCTCATCCTTTATTTTTTACAGTATATAATATTATGTGAAATGTGCATGTGGCAGTTCTTATGCTTTCAGAATGAAACTGACTTGTGCAGTTTCTAGAGGTTTAAGAATGCTGTTGTACCACAGAATGGTACAATCACATTCCACGACCTTTGAACTGTGGTACAACAGCATTTTGAAAAGGATGACGTTCTATACTGAACAATGCACTACTATACACTATAATAGTATAAATCAGATTTTTTTCTTTTGAATGGATGAAAACAAAAGAATTTCAGTAGACAGAACAAAGCAGTAGCAGAAATCAAGAAATATAGACAGTGAGAAATAAAGATGGATGAACCTTTTTTTTTCTTTTTAAGTTTTTAAATTATGTGTTTTTTTTTTCATTTTAAGGGTTTAACAGCATAGCAGTAACAAAAATAAAGAAATACAGTGAGAAATAAGAATAGATGAAAATTTTTTTTCCTTTTCAAGTTTTTTAAATCTTTTGTTTTAATTTTTAGGATTTAACATAAAGTCAAAGTGAAAGATAAAAGAAACTAGCTGGGTTGGATGGCTGTGTCATGGGGACAGGGGGTGCACTGCTGCTTCACAGTTTGACCAAACACTCCAGAATGGTTTGCTGATTTTGCAGCACCACCTCCAACAGCTCCTTCATCCCTTCAACTTGTTGGGAGTGCGCTCCTATCTCTCTGCAGAGCTGTTGTACTTCAACGTGGGTAGATGCAGGAGGAGGATCAGAGGCCAGTCTCTCATGTGTCCCCTGCAGCACCTGAGTCCAATTGCAGGTTCCTCTACCAGTCCTCCATCTCCCCTCCTGCACATATGCACCACATTTCTTTCTCTTGTCCAGTGAGAAGGACCAGTAGGGGTGTCACCATCTCAACCCCTCTCACCAACTTTATTTCTCAGATGCTCCTCCCACTTCTTGCAGTGCCTTTCTCTAATGTGTGTGTGTGCTGCCCGCCTGTCCTCAAATGACTCCCTCATTTCCCACACTGAACAACAATGTGGCATAGTTTGCAAGTGACCACGCTGTTGTCAGTGGGGTCAATATCAAAAAAGTCCCAGACAATGGACTTTAGCTGTCACTGATGAGGGGAGGAGAAAGATGGTACTGGATGCATCTCCTCCTCCTCCTCTTCCTCATGGTGCACAGGTAGTGGTGATGGTGATGATGATGATGGTATAACAGCTGTCTGGGCTGCAGCTTTCTATGCTCTTGGTGGTGGTGCCCTTGTCTCATCTTGTTGCTGTGGGTGCTGCGCTATAGGAAGGTTTGGTACTGCTGCTATCTCCTCCTACTGCCAGTGCATTGGTTCAGGCCCTCTTGATGCAGAAAGAATGGTATCTCCCATCTGCTGCCTGCACCCCCTTTCCTCCTGATCACTCCCACTCATTTTAACTCTCCAAAAAAAAACAAAGTAAAAAGTGTAAAAAAAATGCTAAAAGAGATGAAAAATACCACAGATAAAAGTGTCCAATATAAAGAAAATAACAGCAAAAGAATAACAAAACAAAGACGCACAAACTGTACAGCAAAAATAAAATAAAAACAAGAAAGAGAAATCTGAAATTTTTTTGACTAGGTTTTACTATGAAAAAAGCAGATCTGTCCCCTTCCACAGACTAGCTTAGACTGCAATGTGAAACTAAGGATGAGTTAGTACATACTGTAGTACAGTAGCATGTGACCTACAGGAGTTGTTTCCATGTGACCTAAAGCACTTGTTTGCCACCAGTAGACTTGTTTTGAACAGACTTTGCCTAACTGTCTTAATGGTGAAGTTACTGGCGAAGTCACCGGTGAAGTTAATAGATGAATTTACAAGCTGATGAAAAAAATTTGTGATAAATTAAAAATTCTCAGAATCTCTAATCCAAAGGGAGCCAGCCTGCCATAGCCGAGGAGAATAAATACCTTTAAAGAAAAAAACAATCTAAGTACTAGTTTGAATAACTTTTATTAAACTTTAGTACTTTTACCTGTGGCTTGTATTGAACGACGGCTTGAATTTGAGAGTGGCTAGTTTTGCAAAATAATTTTTTTTATTGCTAAAAATAAAATATTACACATCTTGGATTTGACCAAGTTTATTGTTATTGGTGTACTTCTTATTAAAATAAATAAAAGAAACATCAACTAAAATAATCAGTTTTAAATAAATCTACAATAATGATC
This sequence comes from Neoceratodus forsteri, assembly GCA_016271365.2. Taxonomy (NCBI): domain Eukaryota; kingdom Metazoa; phylum Chordata; order Ceratodontiformes; family Ceratodontidae; genus Neoceratodus; species Neoceratodus forsteri. The sequence continues at coordinate 1,214,393,390 of CM057453.1, read as the reverse complement.
CTATTTACAGAGATGCAAATCACAGTGTCCCACCCACAGTGCTTAATCTGACATAACTTCAACACTGACTAGAAGCTGTGGCTTGCATTTGAGGGCTGCTTTGATTAAAAGTAATTATGTTCATCTGCAGCTTGTTTGGAGGGTGGATTTTATTTGAGAGCAGCTTCTATTTGATGAAATATGGTACTTAGCCATTCTTCTCTTCCAGTGAACTGAGCATGTATGAACAATAAATCATTAATAATGTCAAAATGAATTAATGTTTTTTCACCAAACCACCAAAAAGACTTATAGCTCTATAATATCTAACAAACCTCTAAGTTTTTAAACGTATCTCTTTGTAGATTTTTTTAGTTATTTGTTCAACAAACTGAGCATGTACAAACCCTTATCATTGATAACTATAAAACAAATTAACATTTTTTCACTGAACCACAAAAAGGGACCTATACCTCCATAAAGTCTAACAAAACTCCAAGTTTCATACCTTTACTACTTGTAGATGTTTCTCTATCCTTGAGCGAAAATGTTAGTTCAAAGATAGACAAAAATACAATTCAACACTTTTTAAGTCCAAAACAGATAAACATGTCTACAAAGCTTGCCACCTTAGAAAACACTAGGACTGAGATAATGCATTCCAAATCTCACAGTCCTAAAGTTTAAGGTGGCTGAGGTTTTTCTCTGTATACTATTTACCTATGCATGCAATTGATTTAAAAACTAACAGTAACCATCCAAATATATATAAAAAAAGATGGGTAAGTGTGGTATACAAGGAAATTAACCCACCAAGGGAAATGACCAGATCATAAAGCCACTTTCTCATCAGGTTTGTGATGTTATGATCTGATTAGCTCCCTCAATGGTTTTATTTCCTTGTATACCACATTTACCCATTATTTATTACATATCTGACTTGTCCAAGATCATGCAATGAGTATTTTTCTATGGCAGGGTTTTAATGTCTGTGCAGGGTTTTGAGTCTTCTGGATTACGTGCTATAGACCATGATGATGATAAAAATACAGCATGATCTGGCTCCCAGGCTGGTGTTGTAACCACTATACAGCAATGCGTCTAGATTTTGGGGGGCAGACCCTATGCACATTTTTTAATTCTCAAATATTCTGAGACTAGCCCAGCTGACATGCAATATCTTTTTTCAGCTTGTGTCCTGCTTTTACCCATTTGTACAGTTGGGTGGACTAATGCCCTGAGAGGTAAAGTGACTTACTTGGGGTCAAGTGGGTAAGTGAATCTGGTGGGATTTGTAATCTGGGTCTCCTGGTTTCACAAGTCAGTAGTCTAGAAGCAACTGCCTCTGCCAGTATTTGGGAGAAACATGTGGAGATATGTAGTGTGTCTGGAAGTTTAATAAAAACAAGAACTTGGATGTTTAGTTCTGTCTTAAGCTAAGACAAGGTTGTATCTATTATAGAACATAAAACAAAATAGTGCCAGCCTATCTACATGTAAAGAAATGACTGCACTGATGCTAAACTTTTTTGTGAAGCGGGTACCACTGGATCAGTTCTCTGAAATGCCCTAAGATTACAAGTGGAGGTGTTAAAAATTAAAACTGTCCTTTGTGTGCAGTTTATTTACCCAGGATAGTCCAACTGAAAGGCAGTATCTTGTTTTCAGGGTGAGCCTGCTTTTATCCATTTTTCAGATGAGGGGACGGAGGGAGTGAGTGGGCTCCTTGGTGAATTCAGGACCACACAATGAGTAAGTGACTCTGGTAGGACTGGAACCTGGGTTCCTTGGTTCCACACACCAGCAATATACAATCACTAAATCAATCTGTTTCCTAAATATTAAGGATGAGTTTTCAGATTGTTACAAAATTAAAAAAAATTAAACAAAAAACTTGGAGAAGGGTGAACGGTTTGGTTCTGTGAGTTTTGGGGTTTCTTTCTCTCTCTCTCTCTCTTCTGGTGTAATGCCCATGGCAGTTCCAGGATAGGTTTCTCAGTTAATTTAGTCAGTGCTGTAAGCATTGGACTGTATAGGTTTCATTTTTGTAGACTGTTTTGCTTTCCCTCATTTTTGTAACAAACCCCCTTTTGGTGATGGAAATGCTTTCCTCAAGCTAAAAGTTTGTTTTTCACACCCATAGGCAGCATCTTAAACTCAGCTGTAGTGTCAAGCCATACAAAGTGAAGGTACTGGACTTCAGGAGGGCAGATTTTGTCAAAATGGGAGAGTGCCTCAGAAGAGCCCTAGCAAACATGCAAGAAGGAGAAGTGAAGCAACAATTGGGAAACATCAAAACTGCTATCAAAGAGGCAACAAGCCTTTGTGTGAAGCAAATAAATAAATCAAAATGAAAGAAAAAAACACTATTGTTCTCAAAGGAGGTGGCATGGAAGGTTAGTGAGAAACATATAGCATTCTGGAAGTATAAGGAAACAAAGAAGGAGCAGGATAGAGAACTGTACCAGATAAAGTAGAAGGAAGCGGGGAAGGTAGTCAGAATAACAATGGCCCCAAATGGAGGAAAAGATAGCCATCTCAGTTAAGAATGGGGATAAAACCTTTTATAGGTACATTAGGGAGTGAAGAAAGACAAAGGGAGGGATACTGAGGCTAAATAAAGAGGAGGGTGGGTGGGCAGAGTGGGACAGTGAAAAAGCAGGGATACTGAATGAATACTTCTGCTCAGTATTCACAAAAGAAGAGGAGGGGGAGATACCTAATCCAGTCAATAGAAGCACTCTGGATAGGGGGGTCAATACCAGTCCTTTAACAGAAGAAAGGGTTCTGAAAGAACTCCTAAAACTGAAGGTGGACAAAGCAATGGGGCCTGATGGGATTCACCCCAGAGTTCTAAATGAACTAAGGAGAGAAAAAGTAACACCACTGACTACCCTTTTTAACAAATCATGGGAGGATGGTGTGGTACCTAAGGACTGGAGAAGGGCAGATGTGATTGCCTTTCACAAAAGTGGGAGCAAGACAGAGGCAGAAAACTACAGACCTGTCAGTTTGACCTCAGTGGCAGGGAAAATGATGGAATCACTTCTGAATGAAAGATTAGTTGAGTACCTAGAGGCCAATGAGGCACAGAACCCAAGGCAGTATGGATTCACAGCAGGAAGGTCATGTCAGATGAATCTAATCAATTTCTTTGCCTGAGTGACCAAAGTAGTAGACCAGGGAGGGGCTGTGGACATGGCCTAACTAGACTTTAGCAAGGCATTTGACACAGTCCCACACAAAAGATTAATAAACAAATTAACCAGCCTGGGAGTGGGTCCCAGGGTGGTGCCTGGGTAAAATATTGGCTGGACAACAGGACGCAGAGAGTAATATTAAACAGAGTCCACAATTAAGAAAGGGGAGTTACTAGTGGGGTACCGCAGGGTTCAATACTGGGTCCAGTCCTTTTTAGTGTCTTTATAAGTGACATTGCAGAGGGACTGGAAGAAAAAGTATGTCTCTTTGCAGACAACACAAAGATCTGCACTAGGGTTGATACACAAGGTGGGGTGGAAAGGATGAAAAGGGACTTGACAAGTTTGCAGGAATGGTCAAATGTATAGCAGCTTAGATTCAATGCAAAGAAGTACAAAGTAATGCACCTGGGAAACAAAAACCCAGGGGAAGAGTACAGAGTGGGGGGGGGGGTGAGATACTGACAACAAAAATGGAAAGGAACCTGGGAGTAGTTATATCAGATGACCTAAAAGTGGGCAAGTAATGTGAGAAGGCAGAAAGGAGGGCTGGGAGGATACTGGGATGCACAGGGAGAGGCATCACTAGTAGAAAACAGGAAGTTGTTATCCCTCTTTACAGACAGTTGGTGAGACCCCATCTGGAGTACTGCATGCAATTCTGGAGACCCCATCTCCACAAAGACATAGAAAGGGTGGAGGCTATCCAGAGGAGGAAAACTAAAATGGTGCAGGGCCTGCACCAGAAGACATATGAAGAGAGACTAAAGAAGCTTAATACGTATACCCTCGAGGAAGGGGGGCATGACAGCAACTTTCAAGTACCTCAAGGGAATCAACCAAGTCTAAGAGGGTAGCATCTTTCAGAAAAAGAGATGTGCAAGAACCAGGTGGCACAATTTGAAGCTAGAGGGGGGACGGCTCACAGGTAATGTGAGGAAGTATTTTTTCATGGAGAGGGTTGTGGATGCATGGATCAGCCTTCCTGAGGAGGTTGTGGAGTCAAAAACAGTGAGGGAATTCAAGAATGCATGGGACAGACATAAGGCAATTCTAATGGGGGTAGGAGGAAGTAGGCTGTTGGTTAACTAGGATCTGCAGTGTATCCATTAGGTAAAGAAATGGGCAGACTAGGTGGGCCAAGTTGTCCTTATCTGCCATCAGATTCTATGTTTCTGTTTCTATGTTTCTTTAGGACCTGTTTGTATTAATAAATAATTGCCTGTGCATAGAGCATGTGCTTTGATATGGAGCAGAACTTTTTGCATTTACTTACACCAATGTACCTTTTATAGCATCAGTTATTTCCTGTACCCTAGGTATATTAAGTTAACTGACTTTTACCATGCAGGTTCTGCAGGGCAGAAAAGAGTTAAATCCATTTGTGGGCTGAAGATGTGACTCTGTGTCCCCAAGAGCATCTTTCACATGTGCATGTTCATTGTGAATTAATGCAAGGCTTTCTCACTGAAGCTGCTCACAGAACTCATTTTTATCTGTAGCCTTCAGTATTATTTACAATAACTGCTTCCAAAGATTAAAAAGTCATATTAGATAACTTTATTTATGTTTTGAAAACTCTGAAGATTATGTTTCAGCACAAGTGCTAATTTATAAAAGTTCCATGCTAAATAAATAGTGGCAAAAAATAAATAAATAAATAAGGTACAATAAGCTGTTCCAGAGGAAATGCTGTCAAGTCAGGCCCAAAGCAATTAAGGCAGAAGAATTACATACAGGTCTGAAAAAAATCCATGTAGACCTCTGTATAAATAGTCACAAGTTACATATATAGAGAGAGAAAACGAATTAAACTAACAGTTACAATTGCACCGGACTGCAAAGGCAGACCACAAAGATCTCTTAAACTGATTAATCTTGGGGAGATTCAGCAGTAAAATAGGTAACTTTAGTTGACTGATTGTAATGTTCATGCCCAGTCATCGGGTGTGCACTGATTCACGTTGCCCGCAAATTGATTTATTGTATTCTGAAACAGAAATCGAGAAGTCTGGCTCCTTTTTAATTTTTTTCAAATTTGTTTTAGCAGGATCTCAACAGCAATTCAACATCTCTTTTTTCCTGTCATGGGAGGCAGTGTGGTCTTTTGCTTATAGAACACTGGTTATCAAACCAGGAGAGTACACATTCAAACCCCACAAGAGCCAAATACTCACTGTGTGACCTTGGGCAAGTTACTTTACCTACCAGTGCTCCAGCTGCAGAAAAGTGTAGCAGTGGGACTCCCACACGAAGCCAGATGTTGCATCTTGCCTGGGCTATCCTGAGTAAGCAAACTGTAAAATCAAAAAAATATATTACAGTGGTGCAGTAGCACTCTTATAGTTAGAGTTGAGTAGGCTGTTCAATATTAAACCCCAATTTATACACCTTAATAACTTTGGCATCATTTGTAAAATAGCCCAAAATTTAGCATGTGTAGTCAGGCTATCAGAGTCTCAAGATGAGAAAAGTGTTGTGACAGCATCTTGTATGGTTTTCACAATATACAGAGTGCCAACCAATGAAAAAAAAACTACTTAATAATACATATTTATTTGCTCTATCCTACAGCTTAGACAGTGTGGAATTTTTTTCATGAAATTTTCCAGGATTAAGTGGCCTGTACCAATGGTGTGTGTTTTGAAGGTTTTGTGAAAAAATATTACACTGTTTTTGAATTCAAATGATTTTTGAGTTAACTTTCAAGTTCTATCAGTAAGAAAAAAAAAAATATTTTCGAATGTTTATTTTCATGATTTTACGTCTCATGCTGAAAGAAATACTGATCATGAGAGACACCAGTTTTTTCTCCTTTTAACATCACAAATATTGAAAATACATAAAACTGACATATTTTTAAAAGCGGAAGTCTAAACATAGCTAAATGGGACCCGCTTGGTTGCATTCTGCTGTTTGTTTTTTAAAAAAGTTGCCACAAACACCTTTTCTGCACATCACAAAATGCAGGATGCCTAGCAAAGGGAAAGAAGCCATTCACCCACATTCTCTGCATGAGAACAGTGGGGCTTTCTCAAGTTCTGCAGCTGGAAATTGTGCTGTGGACTGCAGTGAGAGCAGTGAGCCACAGATCCTGTATCATTTCTGTGGACCCCCTCCCCCACCCCGGTCGTCAGTCCCTATTTGCCAATGCTGGTTGTCAGCTGAAATAAAGAAAATCATTGCTCAATATTTTTTTTAACTTTATGTTTATTACATTATAAAAAATACAATAGCATAAAATGTCCAAATGCTAGACATCAGATACAGCATAGGAGCCATCAAATGGTACTGATGTAAGAAATCAGAACATTTAAGGTTACAGATAAGGAGAAAAAAAATAACAAGAACATATCAGAACAAGAAAATGGTCCTTTGCCAGTCTGAACCCCCTCACTTGACCTTCACCTCAGCATCCACCACCCTACACCCCCCACACTCCCCCACTCACCTGAACATGTGCCAGGGTGAAGAGTCGCTTTCCGATTGAAGACATGCCTTGCTGCTGGAACTGCAAACTGCAATATGAGAAACTAAAGTAAGTGGGGTTCGATGTATTTCAATGGGGTTTTGAACTTTGATGCATAACTTTGTCATTTTGCCTATTTTAACCCCAAACTTTCAACATGGCCTTTTTGGGACCCCACCTCATGACCAATGGCAGAGGAATTATGCAAACCCTGCCAAAAAGTTGTTTTTTTGCAGTCACATTGTGAAATCACCTTATGGGTGGGCTTTGAAAAGTTTCACTGGCCTTGTTCATGAGGTGGGGGTCATAAGAAGGATATATTGAAGATTTGTGGTCAAAATGTGTGAAACTGGAAAAGTTATGTGTATACATTGAAATGTTTCTATGCTCACTCATAACTTTGGTAACTTTAAATATTTTGACCCAAAATTTTCAGCATAGCCGTTTTTTTCACATCATCTCATGAATGTGACAACTGTCATGTTTCAACTCCTGGCCAAAATGTGTTTTCGCAACTGTAGTGGGGAATGACATTTCAGTGATGCGTAATGATGTTTTGGTGTGGATTTGAAAATGTTCACCTACCGAGTTCATGAGGTGGGGTAATAAGAAGGCTATGCTGAAATATTTGGTGAACAAACATTGAAAAATCACTAAGTTATGAGTGAAAGTTTCAATATTTTAACATTCACTCATAACTTGGCTAATTTTAAATATGTTGACTCCAAACTTTCAGCATAACCATTTTTTCACACTACCTCATAAACGTGGCATGTGTCATTTCTTAAATCCTGGACAAGATGTGTTTTTGCACTTCTGGTGGAAATGACATTTGCCCAATAAACTATAAATGGTACATGTCATGTTTATAAGGCGAATCATAAAATGAATATGCTGAAAATCTGGGGTAAAAAAAGAATAAACTTTGTGTGTAGTGACAATCTTAACCAAAGTGGGCATAATTTGTAATCCCATGCTGGTGGGCTGACTTTGGGGGTGAGCTCAGTTACCCAGCTGAGTGGGGTGAGGCTGGGGGGGGGATGGCACTGTCATGTGACACCCACGCAACTAGGGAATGAAAGGTGCAGGGTTATATGCATGGGCCTGGGTAACATACAATGAAGACAACTGTCAACTTGGTATTGGGCCCTGTACCTCTCCACCTGTTGGTGGCAGAGAGCCCTGTGCATTGGTTGACAGATGCACTTATTGCCCTGTGCATCTCTATCTGTGGCCACATGGAAGTGCAGGGACCACAAGGACCTGTGCTTCTTCAGCCCACCAGACAGCCCCATGAATTTTTCACTTCTGTAGGCAGATAGAGTCTTCCCTTGGTGCAGGTCATCTACATCTGTCCACACAGATCCTGAAGGCACCTGCGTGAATAAGAATACAATTCACTGTCTCAAAAAGAAAGAACATTCTTTGGCAAAAAAACTATTAATGCAACAGATAGGGAACATAATGCCACAATAGTGGGGATATGTGGTGTTAAGGTTTCCAGTCCTCACTCTCAACCCCCATCCCCCAAGTAGCAAAAGAAACAAACGTTAAGAGTTTTGAGTGTCTGGAGTCTTGATGAATAAATGGTGGGGTCTGCCTTAGGGATGTCAAGCCTAATGCCCCCTTCCCCCCAGCCTGTAGACTCCTGTCTGAAGCACATGGTACAGCTCCAAGCCAGTGTCTCATAGTGATACACTCCTCAAAGGTAAAGAAGTGGGTATCACCATGTGTTATCATCACAGTTTGTTGTAGCTTTCTTCATGCAGAACACACAGGGCCTTGCATAAAGAAAGGACATCATGTGTGAGATTGTTTGCTTAGGGAATGGGGTAGACATTAGGGGTAACAACACCAAAGAAGGCCCCACCACTGATTGACCAAAAGTCTAGAGACCCAAAACCCTAATGTTTTTCCTCTTGCTGCTTGGAGGTTGGGGGTAGAGACTTAGGTCCTGATTCTAGTACAGTTACGCTTGGCGTAATGGCACTTGTGCCAAGTAGAATGGTTCCTGTAGCAACTTACGCCAGCAGTTGCGACATGCACGATTCTACAATATGGCCTGTGACATGGTGCAGGCACATGCGCCAAACAGCAGTTACTCTGGCAGTTGCACCATAAACCCCCTGCGACATGGCATTAGGGGGTTTATGGCAACTGTTGAGCCCCATTCCAGAAGGGCAGCAACAAAGTCCCCAATGTTGGGATTCTACAAGAACCCCCAGAGGAGAACCGGCAATGTAAGTTACACCAGCTTTTAGCTAGTGTAACTTACAGAAACCCCCCAGGGGTTCTGTAGACCCACCTGCAGTCCAGCAGTCATTCTACAGTTGCTCACCCACCCATGCCCAGCATACCCCAGTAGGTGCCCCCGACGTGTCCAAAATGTGCCCTGCAGGGCTGCCCACATCAACTGCCCCCTGAATCCCCCATTGCAAAATGCCCCAGAGGGTGGTGCTGTCATCCCCCCACCCATGCCCTGACCCTGAGTCACTGCTGCAAATGTGGCATACACCCAGACAATCCCTGGTAGTCTAGTGGCACCCCACCCAGCCATGCAAGTCCACCCAGCACCCCTTCACCTGTCCCCAAGCGGCGACTGGCACAGTCCACCTCTCACCTCCATGGCCAGCCTCAGACTGACTTCTGTAGGAGTGTTATAGTAAAAACGTGCTCAGAAATTAGAAGTGAGAGGTGGGCTGTGCCAGTCACTGGCTGGGATGGGGGTGGGGTGCTGGATGGACTGGCATGGCTGGGTGGGGTGGAAGCCACTAGACTACCAGGGATTGTCTGGGTGTATGCTGCATTTGTGGCAGTGACTTGGGGTTGGGGCATGGGTGGGGGATGACAGCGCTGCCCTGTGGGGCATTTTGCAATGGGGATTTGGGGGCAGTTGGTGTGTGCAGCCTTGCTGGGCTCTTACTGATCACTTCAGGGACAGTTGGTGTGGGCAGCCCTGTGGGCAAGTATTGGACACTTTGGGGGGGCTGGGGGCATGGGCAGCCCTGCGGGGTGCCTAATGTGGCTTGCTGGGCAGGGGCGTGCACTTGCGACCTGTGGTTGTGGCTTGTGACATGCTCGCCAGGTATGTTCTCTGTTCTGCCTACCTGGCTGCATGTTGCAAGTCACAGGACTTAACTGTGGAGATCCTGCCCCTTCTAGAATAGGGTGCAGGTTCAATGTCGCAGTTGCGGTAGGCACAAGTCACATTTGGCGGTGACTTGTGTCAAACTCCTAGAATCGGGCCCTTAGGCTGGAAACCCTTACACCACATTTCCCTACTTTTGTGGCATTAAGTTACCCTAACTGCTGCATTAACAAAATTTTTTTGCAAAGAATATATATACATATTATATATCTTATAGGGGCATGGTAGCGCCCCTATAGTTAGGGTTGTATAGACAGTTCTATGTTAAATTCAAAATGTTGTACTGTAATAACTTTGGCATTTTTGATGAAACAGCCTACAATTTGGCATGTGTGGACACCCTGTAAATATCTCAAGATGCGGAAAGTTTTGCGATGGCATCTCGTATGGTTTTTGAGATATAAAGTGGTAAAAAACAGAAAAAAAAACACTTTTTTTCCATTGGTTAACATGGGATTTTTTTCTCTCTTCTACAGATCAGAGAGAATACATTTTTTAGCTGAAATTGTCATGCATGGTGTGAGCAGTGCCACGGGTGTGCCTTTGGATACAACAACAGAGGAAATCTGACTGCACTCAATGTGCGAGGGGTACTCTACAAAAGGGTGGCTACCCAAATAAAATAAGCAAACTGTTTCAGTTATGTAGCACTCCTTTGAACCACACACAAAAAAAACACAGAATGACAGAATTTAAACAACAAATTGCTGTATTTTGTAAATCCACCTTGTGAGAGCCCCTAGCACCTCGGCTTAGTGCCTTCAAGGGGGCATTTTACATTGTGGTCATCAGTGCACATTTGAATACATTACAAAGTTATGACATCACATTAGAAAAAAATCACCTTTTAATTAGAAAACTCATTTACAGATTTAAATTCTGTCGTTCTGTGGTTTTTCTATGTGGTTCAAAGGAGCGCTACATAACTGGAACTGTGTGCCTTTGGATAGTTTGGTAAATAGAAATTTCACCATTTTTGAATTATAAAAAATTTTGTGATAGCCACCTGACAGGCAGGTTATTGAAAACAGTTTGAGCTGTTAAATGCTAAGTATTAAATGGTCGTGCTCAGAGAAATACTGTTTGTGCTTCCGCCATCTTTTGTTTTTTTTACCCTTTTAAAACTGGATTTCTACAGAAATCCTAATTTAGTTAGGAATAACCAAGACCTGTATTTATATCTCAGTCACATGCTTAGCAACATTATTTTATTATTATTATATTTAAAAATTTTCTTGTTAAGTATGTGTTTTGGGAGCGAGAGCCATATCACCCATCCCTCACTTTGTAAGTATCAATCGATCAGAAGATAACCATTCGAAGTTCTTTACAGTTCAAACTTTACTGCCCGAATAGTAAAGACTTCACATAATAAAGGACTATAACAGTTCGAACTGTCATATCTCCCTGGTAGTCAAGTGGTACCTCCCCCCTCCCATGTTCTCTTGTGGCCCTCTATTTTCTTAGTTTTTTCCTTTATTTGTTTACTTTTATCCCTGATGTCTAGTGGCACCCCAACCCTCTGATCTCTATCTCCACAGTTATTTTTTTTATTTCACTGGTATCTACTGGCACCCCCCACCCTCCACCCTCCAATCGTGGTCCACCTGTTTTGTTTTTATGTCTCTGGTGTCTAGTGGTAACCCTCACCCTCCGATCACTGTGCCCACAGTTACGTTTTATTTCCCTGGTGTCTAGTGGCACCCCCACCTCCGATGCCCCTTTTTGACTTTCACTGGTGGTTGGTGGCATCCCCCCACCCTACCATGTCTGTTTTTGTGCTGGAAATAAGAAAATCATCCCTCAATGTCTTTTTGTTTTATCTGTAAAAAAAAACCTTCCATCAACAATCACACCCGCACCCCCCACACAACCTCCCACTGTGCACCCACCCCTTAACACCCCCACATACTGTCACTCACCTGAAGAGGTCCCAAGTTTGAGATCCACTCTCCTGATTAAAGACACATCTTGCTGCTGGAACCAGTGACTGCAAAGTGAGAAACTAAGGTAAATCAGGTTCAGTGTATTTCAATGGGGGTTCAACTTTATTTCATAACCCAGCCATGTTTTGACATTTTGACCCCACATTTTCAACATAGCCTTTTGGGGACCCCACCTTATGAACAATAAGACTGTCATCACACAACTCCCACCCAAAAGGTGATTTTGCAGTTGGTTGGTGAAGTCACCTTTTAGGTGGGGTTTGCACAATGACAGTCATATTGTTCATGAGGTGGTGTTATCAGAAGGCTAAATTGAAAATTTAGGGTTCAAATATGTAAAAATGGCAGAGTTATGATCATTCATTGCAATTTTGCTACACACACTCATAACATCAGAAACATTAAAAATGTTGACCCAAAAATGTTAAGATAGACTTGTTATTACCCCACCTCATGTATGTCACAGCTGTCATTTTTCAAATCCTGGTCAAAATGTATTTTTGCACCTGTGGTGCAGAATAGCATTGCAGTTGCACAGAATTATGTTTTGGCAGAGATTCAAAAAATTTCAATACTGGGTACATGAGTTGGTGTAATAAGATGTCTATGCTATCAATCTGATGACAGTTGTCTTATAAATGGAAGTGCAGTGCCCTTCCACAACTACATACATATATGCATTTATGGAGGTATGGGAGTGCAGGGCCCAAAGGGCCTTGTGCTCCTTCAGGTGACTATGTATATGATTACTCTATCTCAAAAAACTATACATGGGTGGAAGCTCAGGGCCCAGAGGGCCCTTTACTCCCACAGGCACTATACATATACAATTACAGTATCTCAAAAAGTAAAGAAATTCATTGCAAAAAAACTACGTTAATGCATCAGTTAGGGTTGATGATAAAGTGACAAAAGTAGGAAAATATGATGTTGGATTTCCAACCCTAACACCCCACCCCCATCCTGCACACAACAACAGGCACCAGTGGTGTGCCTTGGCATTGTCAGCCGTAAAGCTCACCTCATTTCATAAGTAAATAAGCTGAGATGGGTACAGAATAGGAGATTGGTGTGTGTGTGTATACAGTATATATATATATATATATATATATATATAAAATAGTGGCACGGTAGTTCCACTATAGTTAGGGTTGAGTACCCCATTTAAGGTTAAAGTGTGAAATATTGCATCTTAATAACTTTACCACTGTTTGACGGATTTGCCTGAAATTTGGCAGGCATGGAGCAGTACCATAGATCTCTAGATCTACCATGCTTTGTAATGGTTGGATGTATGGTTGTGGAGTTATAAAGCAACATTCTGTGCCCATTTACTCTTTTTTTGTGCATTTTTTGCTCCTACAGGTCACACGGTTTGCATGACCAGTCCAAAAACTTTAGGGAACATGCGTCTGGGGTCCCTGATGTGCCTTTTGAAGATTTCATAAAAAAATATTAAATGTTTCAATAGTTATTCAAAAAACAATTTTCCCATTATAGTCAATGGGAAAAATTAACAAAAAGTTCAACAGTGTTGCAAATGCAGTTTTTAGTGTTGCAAATGACCCCTGTAGTGTCATGAGTCAGCCATTTTTTTCAGTTACTATAGTGGTCACATAAATACTAACATACTAACATACTAATATACTAAAATGCCAGCAGAATAGGCCTAACAGTCTTTTGTGTCTGCTCGTTTGGTCAGCCTCCACCCTGGGTGCTGACCTTGCTGCCCCCCTCGCCTCCTCTGGCTTCTCCCTTCCCAGTTCCAGATATTCTTGCTGCATTGGATTTTGCTTCCAGAACCCTTCCCTGTACCTGTCCCACCCTCTTGAACCCCTCCACTGTCTCTGCCTCCACCAGCCCCTAGGCAGAGCATTTCCATAGCTCCACCACCCTCTCAGTGAAGTAGCACCTCCTCCTTTCTCCCATGAATCTTCCCCTCCAGCTTCCACCCATGCCTCTAGTGGCCCCTCCTTCCTTCAAAGCACCCTGACTGTTCCTCCCCTATTTGCCCTCTTCATGTACCTGAAGACCTCTATCATGTCCCCCCGGTCCCTTCTCTCTTCCAATGTGTACATATTTAGCTCTTCGAGCTTCTCCTCATAGGTCCCTGTCCCCCAAGCCCCAAATCATTTTGGTTGCCCTCTCTGGACCCTCTCCAGGAGGGTAATGTCCCTCTTAAGTGTGGCCTCCAAACTGCACGCAGTACTCAAGGTGCTGCCTCACCAAGCAGTTATACAGAGGAGTATCACTTCCTCCTTCTGGAGGTGATCCCCCTAGTGATGCATCCCAGCATCCTGTTGGCCTTGGCTGCTGACCTCCTACAAGTCTCTGAGTTGTTCATCTTGACATCCACCACCACCCCTAGGTCCTTCTCAGCCATCGAGACTTGTAGCATTTCTCCCCCCCAGGGTGTACACTTGGCCTGGGTTTCTGGCCCCCAGGTGGAGTACCTTGCATTTCCCTGCATTGAACCTCAGCTTCCACTTTCTAGACCATCTTTCCAGAGCCTCCAGGTCCCCCGTAGGGTCACCCTCCTCTCCTCCCCATCCACCACTGCCCCCAGTTTTGAGTCATCCACAAAGAGACTCATCTCACTCCTGATTCCTGAACTTATGTCAGAGACATAGGCGTTGAAGAGGAGGGCCCAAGGACCGATTCCTGTGGGACCCCACTAATGACCCTCCTTGGGGATGAGACTATCCTGCCAACTACGACCCTCTGGGTCCGGTCCTGGAGCCAATTGCCTATCCATCTGATTATCTGGTTCCCCACCCCCATTTCTCCCAGCTTATCCAACAGGCCCACGTGAGGAACAGAGTCAAATGCCTTGCTGAAGTCTAGAAAGAGGACATCCACTGGTCTACCCAGGTCCAAGGCACTCATCACCCAGTCATAGAACTCCACAAGGTTTGTCTGACACAATTTCCTTGGGATGAATCCATGCTGTCTATTGTCCAGGCACCCTGACTTTTCTAGGACCCCCCCAGCCTCTCCTTGACAATGCTCTCCATCACCTTGCCCACCACTGATGTCAGGCTGACAGGCCTGTAGTTCCCAGCCACCTCTCTTGATCCCCCTTGTGGATTGGCACTATATTCGCCACCTTCCAGTCCTGGGGCACCCACTCTGTCCTCAGAGAGATGGTGAAAAGCTCTGCCAGGGGTTTCGCCAGGACATCTGCAAGTTTCTTCAGCACTCTTGGATGTAATTTATCCGGCCCTGGTGCTTTCTCTGTCTTAAAGGACTGAGGGCTTCCTCACTCTCTGCTGTGATTTCCACTTCCAGTACCTCTTCTCCTTGCTTAGCCCTCCCCTCCTGCCAGTGAGTGCCTCCCCTCTCCCAGACCCAGCGATTGGTAAGGGTCCCCCCTCCTCAGTATCTCTGTCTCCTCCATGTGTGATGCAGCACCCCCATCTTCCTTGGTGAAAACTGAGGTGAAGTACTCATTTAGTACTCAGTCTGCTCCCTGGGTCTTGTGCCCATCTCTCCCCTGATTTAATCCTGCTAATCTGCCCCTTCACCCTTCATTTTTCCCCAATGTATCTGAAGAACCCCGTGTTCCCTCTCCTAATTTCCCTGGCCAGGTTCTGCTCCTTCCTTGCCTTAGCCGCCCTCACCACCCTAGTGGCCCTTCTAGCCATCAGCTCATACTCCCTTGATCCCTTTCACTCCTTGAGCACTTGAATTGCCTATAGGCTGCCTTCTTTCCCCACACCACCTCCTGGACCTCCCTGGTCCACCAGCAGGGTTTTTGGGCCCTACCGCATTTTCATCTTACTCTTGCACAGGTGCTGGTAGCATCCTACACCCCTCTCCTGATGATTTCCCACCTACTATCAGCGTCCATGTCTGACCCAATCACATCCAAATGCTCCTTAAGGATCCTTCCCATTTCCTTAAAATCTGTCCCCCTGAAGTCAGTTACCGCCATCTTTGTGCAGCCTTCTAGCCCTCCTAGGTCCAGGCAGAACCAGACTGTGGCATGGTCACTCCTCACCAATGGGTCCCTTACCTCCAGGACCCCAATCTGGTCACTGTCTGCCAGGACCACATCCAGTACCCGCACCTCCCTGGTCAGTTCCCCCACCTGCTGAGTTAGGAATGCGTCCTGAAATACATCCAACAACCTATGTTTCCTGGTCACAGAGGATGTCATAGTCTCCCAGTCTGTTCCTGGCATGTTTAAGTCCCCCAACACCACCACCGTTCTTCTGCCCAGTCTGCAGTGTCTCCCAACATCTGCCACCAAACTCTCTTCCAGCTCCTCTGCCAGGGCAGGGGGTCTATACACCACTCCTATTTTTACTCTCTTGCCCCCCCTTGTTATCAAGGTGACCCAAATGGCCTCCACGGTTCCCTCTGCCTCCTCTACTCCCCCTATGCCAATGCAGTTTTTGACTATCATAGCTACCCCTCCTCCCTTTCCCTCCCCCCTGTCCTTCCTGAACATAGTGTAACCCTCCAGGTTCAGGTCCCAGTCGTGTCCTGCAGTGGCCCAGGTCTCAGTGACCACTGCCACATCCACTGCTCCCTCAGTTAGCATTGCCTGGAGCTCAGGCATTTTATTTCCCAAGCTCCTGGCATTTAGCAGGACTACCTTCCACCCTTTCCCTATACTTCCATTTCCCCTGCTCCTGTTCCCATGGGGATGCTTGGCATTTAAATGTGGGACCCTCTAGGGACACAATTCTTTTTGTGTTCACCTAGTCAGACCCTGAGGATTCTAGCCATGTCATTTTGGGGGTTAAACACCACAGAAACATGTTTTTGAAATGTTTGTAAAAAGTAGTGTTGCACTCACGACACTTTCGTCATTTCATTTGAGAAAGTGTCGTGATTTGCGACACTATTTTGTGACACTATACCCAAAATAACAGGAATTGTTTGCCACCCTGCTGCAAAACAATGGTTTGGTCTTTTGAGGCTAAAATTTGTAGGGAAGAAAACCAATTTCCCACAAATGTGCCTTTTGGTGCTTTGGTGACAAAATTATGCATGGATGGAAAGTTAGGGTGCTCCGAAGTTGACACTTTTTCCCATAGACTAACATTGCGGCATCCGCCACGCCTTTTGGGGCTTTTATCTCAGAAACGCTTTGAGATACAGACTTTTCATTGGAAAAATGCTTTGCCCCACATTAGAGGGCTAAGTGCAAAACTAGCCAGGAAAGTCATAATTTATATGAAATTTTAATTTTTTTTCTACGTCGTATGGTTCCTGAAATATAAACAATTTAGTATTCCAAGTGCTCGTTTTCTGCTCTGAGGCCCACTATTATGCATGCATTCTTTGTATTCACTGTGTTTCTCTATTGAGCTGTTTGTGAAAAAAGGGTGTTCGCTTTCATTACTGTCACAGTTAGCGTTCCCACTTGCGTTTCCGTAACCGTTTGTGTTAATGTTCCTGTCTACGTCACCATGTGCATTACTCTTTGCCTTTTTGTTTGCTCTTGCATTTGTGTTACTGTTACCATTTGCGTTTCCATTACTGTTTCTCTTTGCATTTCATTTTGCATCACCATGTGCATTACCATTTGAATTTGCATAGGTTCTTCCATTCCCGTTTCCTTTGGCATCATCGTTGCTGTTATCGTTATCATTTGCATTTCCTCTTGCGGTACTATGACCATGCGCATTACCAGTTGGGTTTTTGTACGTGCTTGCATTTCCGTTTCTGTTTGCATTACCATTCCCATCTATGCCACTGTGTGCATTACCCTTTGCATTTTCGTTTGCCCTTGCGTTTGCGTAACTGTCAACATTTGCATTTCCATTACTGTTTTTGCTTGCTTTTCCTTTTGCATCACCGTGTGCATTTCCATTTGTGTTTGGGTATGCGCTTCCATTTCTGTTTGCATTTCTGTTTGTGTTTGCTTTGATGTCATCGTTTCTGTTACCATAACTGCCTGTGTTTCCAATGACGTTACCGTGCCCATGTGCGTTCCGGTTTGCATTTCCATATGCACTTGCATTTCTGTTTTCATTAACATTTGTGCTTGTGTTTGTATTACCATTTGCTTTATCATTTATGTTTGCTTCACTATGTGCGTTAGCGTTTGCACTTGCATTGCCATTACTTCACTATTTATAGTGCACATTCTCAAAAGGAAGGGAAATTCATGGCAAAAAACTCAGTTTAATGCATCAGTTAGGGTTGTTCCACAGCTACAAAAGTGAGGAAATTCAATGTTAGGGTTCCAACCCCCCTTGAACCCCACTCCCACCCCTCCACCACCAACAGGCATTGGGGTGTGCATTAGGGTCGTCGGTCCTAACTCTCACCCCATTCTCCTATACTGCACCACCTCAGCTTGTTTGCACATGGGATGGAGTGAGATTTAGGACCGATGACCCCAACACACACCCCGATGCCTGTTGGTGGGGGTGGGGTGCAAAGGGGGGGACCCTAATATTGAATTTCTTGCTTTGTCACTGTGGAACAACTCTAACTGATGCATTAAATGGAGTTTTTTTATGAATATATATATATATATATATATATATATATATTATAGTGGCATGGTAGTGCCACTATAGTTAGGGTTGAGTACTCCATTTAAGGTTAAAGTGTGAAATTTTGCACCTTAATAACTTTGCCACCATTTGATGGAGTTCCCTGAAATTTGGCAGACATGGAGTGTTAGCATAGATCATGGGATCTGCCAAATTTTGTACTGGCTCAGATATATGGTTGTGGAGTTATTAAGCAACATTCTGTAGCACATTTACGCTTTTTTGCGCATTCTTTGCTTGTACCTACAGGTCGCATGGTTTTCATGACTAGTCCAAAAACTTCAGGGAATGTGCGGCCAGGGTCCCCGATGTGCCTTTTGAAGATGGAAAAATATTGAACGGTTCAAAAGTTATTAAAAAAATAAGTGTCCCATTATAGTCAATGGGAAAAGTTAACAAAAAGTTTGACAGTGTCGCAAATGCAGTTTTTTGTGTTGCAAATGACCTCTGTAGTGTCATGAGTCAGCCATTTTTTTACAGTTACTAATCACAGAAATGCTTGGCATTTAAAATTGGGACCCTCTAGGGACAAATTCTTTTTGTGCTTACCTAGTCGAGCCCTGAGGATGCTAGACATGTCTTTATTTTGGGGTTAAACACCCCAGAGATATGTTTTTGAAATTTTTGGGAAAAGTAGTGTTGCAAAGTAGTGTCGCACCTGTGACACTTTAGTGATTTTATTTGCAAAAGTGTCGTGATTTGTGACACTACTATTCGACACTATGGGGAAAATAACAAGAATTCTTTGCCACCCTTCTGGAAAACACTGGTTTGGTCTTTTTGGCTGAAATTTGGGGGGAAGAAGCCAACATCCCACAGATGTGCATTTTGGTGGTTTGGTATCAAAATTATTGCATAGATGGAAACTTACGTTGCTTTCAAGATGACGCTTTTTCCCATAGACTGACACTGTGGCGTCCGCCTCTCCTTTCAGGGCCCGTATCTCAGAAATGGTTTGAGATACAGACTTTTTCGTTGGAAAAATGCTTAGCCACCTACTAGGAGACTGAGTGCAAAACTAGCCAGGAAAGTCATAAATAATATGACATTTTATTTTTTTTTCTACGTCGTACGGTTCCTGAGATATAAGCAATTTAGTATTCCAAGTCCTCATTTTCTGCTCCGAGGCCCAATACTATGCATGCATTATTTGTTCTCACTGTGTTTCTCTATGCAGCTG
This sequence comes from Neoceratodus forsteri, assembly GCA_016271365.2. Taxonomy (NCBI): domain Eukaryota; kingdom Metazoa; phylum Chordata; order Ceratodontiformes; family Ceratodontidae; genus Neoceratodus; species Neoceratodus forsteri. The sequence continues at coordinate 1,214,373,953 of CM057453.1, read as the reverse complement.
TTGGGCAAAAACAGGGTCTGAGCTTCCGTTACTGTTACAGTTAGCGTTCCCACTTGCGTTGCCGTACCCATTTGTGTTACCGTTCCCATGTACGCCATCGTGTGCATTACCCTTTGCATTTTTGTTTGCGCTTGCGTTTGCATCACTGTTAGCATTTACTTTTCCACTACTGTTTCTGTTTACATTTTGATTTGCGTCACCCTTCATATTTTCATTTGCGTTTGCGGCCACCCTTCCATTTGCATTTACTGTTCTCTTTTATTTGATGTTATCTTTGCTGTTACCGTAACCATTTGCGTTTCCAATTGCATTACCATGACCGTGCATGTTACGGTTTGCGTTTCCATTAGCATTTCTGTTTCTGATTCCTTTCACGTTATTCTTGCTGTTACCATTACCATTTGTGTTTTAAATTGCGGTACCATGACCGTGCGTGTTACGGTTTGCATTTGCTTACGCTCTTGCATTTGCATTTCCGTTTCTGTTTCCTTTTGCATTATTGTTGCTGTTACCATTACCATTTATGTTTCAAATTGTGGTACTGTGGCCATGCGCGTTACAGTTTGTGGTTCTGTACGTGCTTGCATTTGCGTTTTTGTTTCTGTTTTCTTTGGCGTTTTTCTTTATTTTACTGTTACCATTTGCATTTCCAGTTGTGGTACCATGACTGTGCGTGTTACCAGTTGCATTTCTGTACGCAATTGCATTTGCCTTTCTGTTTGCATCAATGTTCATTTTGGCGTCACTTTGCGCTTGTGTTTCTCTTACCATTTGCGTTACCATTTATGTTTGCATCACTATGTGCATTACCATTTGCTCTTGTGTTTATGTTGTGGTTACCATTACTATCCGAGTAAAAATCACTTGGTGGGAGCACAGGGCCCAAAGGGCCCGCATTCCAACCACCACATTCTATTCACTATTTATAGTCCTCATTCTCATAAAGAGGGGAAATTCATGGCAAAAAAAATCCATTTAATGCATCAGTTAGGGTTGTTCCACAGCAACAAAAGTGAGGAAATTCAATGTTAGGGTTGACCCCTCTTGCACCCCACCCCACTCCCCAGCTGGCATCAAGGTGTGCATTGGGGTCATCGGTCCTAACTCTCACCCCATTCTCCTATAGTTCCCCACCTCAGCTTGCTTACACATGTGATGGGGTGAGAGTTAGGGCTGATGACCCAAGCGCACACCCCGATGCCAGATGGGGGGCAGGGTGGAGGTTGCAAGGGGGGTTCAACCCTAACATCAAATTTCCTCACTTTTGTCGCTGTGGAACAGCCCTAACTGATGCATTAAACAGGGTTTGTTTGCCATGAATATATAAATATATCTCTATCTATCTATCTATCTATCTATCTATCTATCTATCTATATATATATAGTTCTATGCAAAATTGTTAATGATTTAGGGAAAGCAAAGTCAGGAAATGAGACATTAGGTTGAACCCCTAACCCCCCACACACACCCCACCCTGATCCTCCACAGACTGACCGACATTGGGGTGTGTCATTGGGGTTGTGAGGCCCAAATCTCACCCCATTCCATGTGTGAATATGTTGACATGCTACAGTAGAGGAGAATGGGGTGAGATTTAGGCCTCATGACCCGAATGACACACCCAGGTGTCTGTCAGTCTGTAGAGGATCAGGGTGGGGGATGTGTGTGGGGGTTAGGGGTTCAATCCTAATGTCTCATTTCCTGGCTTTTTTTGCATTAACCCTAAATGATGCATTAATGCAGTTTTTTTGCATAGAATGTCCTTACTTTTTGAAAATGTGTAATATAAGTAGTAAAAAAACATGTATTGGTGGGAGCACAGAGCCCAGCTCCCACCACGTTGCCAATTTTTGCATTACAATATGCATTTGGGCCCACGCTCCCACTTACACAAAGCTACAGAGCCATGTAGCAGCACTATAGGGCACCAAACCCTTGTAACAGTAATTTGCACATATCTTGGGAACCGTAAGAGCTAGAAAAAGATTCTAGCATCATTGTAATCGTGACAGTGAGTACTTCACATAATACTGAAAGACTGTACCCATATCGCAAATCATTTCTGAGATATGGGCTCTGAAAAGCACTGAACAGGCACTCTTTGAACCCTTGTGACAGTAATTTCACAATATCTCATAAACCATGCAATGTAAGAAAAAACTCCACTGCAAGCTTACTGTACAATTTTAAATCTTTTTCCAATGGCATAGATCACTTAAAGGTCATCTAAGCCATCTGTAGTGAAAAGTCTGTATCTCGCTTCATTTCTGAGATAACGGCGTTGAAAGTCATGACACAGACTACATTATAATCCTATGGGAAAAATGTCAATTACATCATTGAATATATCTGCAACCAACTAATTTTCCGACACCTAAACAGCATAGTTCACATTTCTATGACATCCCCTCAACACCCTAAAAATTTCAAGTAAAAAGACCAAACTGTGATTGAGATATGGTCGTCCCAATTTTGGCCATCTGGTCTTTCCTATGGCCATCTGGTCTTTCTCATTAACATTGCAAAAAATACATATACATTTTCCCATAGGATATAATGGGAATTTTAAGCTTTTTCTACATCCCAAGCTTCGGACCAATAGACCACACAGTTTCTGTGCAGCGCCACGGACAAGAAAATGCGCAAAAGTGGTGAAAAGTGCATTTTTGGCACTTCACAGAGCAAAAATTGTATGTCCAACTGAAATGCAATTTAGTAAATCAAGAGATCTACCATACCAAGACTGTGCTTTCCAAATTTCGTGCAAATCTGTTGAATGGTTGCAAAGTTATTAACATGCAAAATTTGAGATTTAACATTAAAGTGCCTAGTCAACCCTAAATATAGGGGTATGACAAGGCCCCTATAATAATAACCACAAAAAGCATGTACTGGTGGGAGAGGGCCCCGTGGTCCCACCAACTTGCCCATTTCTGCATAACAAAATGCATCTCATAGAGAGCGGGCCTTCTGGGCCTGCGCTGCCACTTACGCATAACTACAGAGCCATGCAGCATTCCTATTAGCCACCAAATGCTTGTAATAGTAATTTGTCCATATCTTGGGAACCGTACCAGCTAGGAAAAAAGTTCAAGTGTCATTGTAACCACTACAGGGGGTAGATTATGCCACAATACTGACCAACCCCATATCTCACACTGTTTCTGAGATATGGGCACCAAAACGCACTTGACAGGCACTCTTTGAACCCTTGTGACAATAATTTCACACTATCTCATGAACCGTGCAACATATGAAAAAAATTCCACTGCACGCTTACTCTACAATTTCAAATCTTTTTCCAATGGCATAGATCACCTAAAGGTGATCTAAGACACATGTAGCAAAAAATCTGTATCTCGCTTTGTTTCTGAGATAACAGCTCTGAAAGTCATGACACAGACTGCAATGTAATCCTAAGGGAAAAATGTCAATTACGTCATTGAATATCTCTGTAACCAATTAATTCCCCAACACCTACACAGCATAGTTCACATTTCTATGACATTCCATCAACACCTTGCAAATTTCTAGTTAAAAGACCAAACTGTGATTGAGATATGGTCCTCCCAATTTGGGCCATCTGGTCTTTCCTATGGCCATCTGGTATTTCTCATTAACATTGCAGGAAATACATATACATTTTCCCATAGGATATAAAGGGAATTTCAAATTGTAATAATTTTTGAACAGATAAATATTTTTTCACCAAACAAATGATGGCTTATTCCTTGGCCCAAGCTCTTTCTATGTCCCATGTTTAGGACTAATAGACCACATGGTGTCCGTGCAACGCCACAGAGAAAAAATGCACAAAAGTGGCAAAAAGTGCATCTTTTGGTGCTTCGCTGCACAAAAATTGTATCTCTGACTGAAATGCAATTTAGTAAATCAAGAGATCTACCATACTAGATTGTGCATTCCAAATTTCGTGCAAATCCATTGAATGGTTGCAAAGTTATTAACAAGCAAAATTTGAGGTTTAACATTAAAGTGCCTACTCAACCCTAATTATAGGAGTGAGACCATGCCCCTATAATATATATATATATATATATATATATATGACAGGTCCATGAATTCTTGACATCCATTGCTGTATGAAAATGCAGAGTCCTGCACATCCATAAGCAGAGTCTTGTATCATCATCATCAGTTCTATTGGATGGCAAACTGAGAGAAACTTTCATTTACAACTGCCTCCAACATGTACTAAAAACATACAAACAAGTACAATTGTACACATAGATCAGGTTAATAAACAATACAAATACAGTTATAAATACAAGGAACAATGTTTTCTATTAGTCAATATAAGTTATCAATAGAATAAATGTTCAGCCCAAAAATCACATTGATTAACCACCAGCCTGTCAATAAAGGGATAATGCATGACAGGGTGTATGTCGTGCTGGGATAACGCCATGCCTGGGGGGATTGGGCACGAGGCTGCATGCTGAGTGTGTCCAATGCCCCAGGCATGGTATTATCCCAAACAACACACACCCTGGAATGCATTATTCCTGTTATACAATGGCTTATTGCTATATATAAAATAAAAAAAATAATTTTAAAAAATGTTTTCATTAGTGTGGAAAAATACTTTTGTTTCTTAAGAGGAGATGCAAAAAAAATATGTCTAGCTCCAAAAAAACATCTAGCTCCAAAAAATCATCTACAGTTTCACAGTGCTGAGACTAGACCTGTGGTGTCATGCTGGGATAATGCCATGGGTCCAGCCCCAAACTGACCAATCACAATCCAAGATTCTTTCTTGCCTTTGTATAATAAAAGTTTTAGAATGGGAAATGGTCAGTGAAGTATTCAAGTTACATTTTTTCTTAATTTCTTCCCAAGCATGAGGAACAGAGACAGATAAGGTGTAATTCCCACATATTGATCAATATTTAGATATGTAGAACTATGGGAGTTTTGCTGATCTAACATTATACATAGATTCCAATTTAAGATTCAATGAATTTAAAAGAAACACAAGGGCCCAGATATTCAAAAGGGTTGCTCCATGCGCAACAGGGTTGCGCATGCGCAAGTCCTACATTGCGCCATTCTGCGATATTCAGCAGGAGGCAGTTGCTCCACTGGCAACAGGTTGCACAAAAGAGCAATGCAAATGAATGCATGCTCAACAGGAGGGGGAGGAACCATGCATAACCTGCGCAACCCGATATTCAGTCGGGTTGTGCAGAGTTGTGCATGCGCAACCCCCAACCTGCGCCTGCACAACCTTGAGCCAAAAAAAAAGGATCAAGTTGAGGGCCACCCACAGGTGAGCTGCTGTATTGCAGGGCGCAACACAGCAGCTGCCACTCCTGGCTGGCCCCCAACTCGGTCCCTGTGCCCCCCCACCAGCCCGATCACGGGCATAGAGTAACACATACCTCTCAACTGTCCCTGATTTTCAGGGATGTCCCTGATTTTGCGACAGAATTTTCCTATGTCTCTCAGAAATTTGTGTTTCTGTGACAGAACAGTGGGGACTGTAAGCATAAAATAATATCAAACATTAAAAATACAGACTAGTTCTTCTTCAGAAATGCATCTTATACAAATCCCTTATTCTATCAGATTTCTGAGTGAATATTACCAAATGTTAAGATGTGTCCCTGATTTGGCATCTTTGTCCCTGATTTTTAAGCCTTGTCCCTGATTCATGACACAAGAGGTTGAGAGGTATGGGAACGCATGAACCCCCACCCATTATCTTCCCAGCTCGATCGCGGGCAGAATTTCCCCACACTCCATAAAGTTTTGTCGCTGGCAGTACATGAACCTCTTATCTTACATGTGACAGTCCAGATTTGTGAATGATCTATTCACAAATCTGACCGTCATGTAGCGGTAGCGGGCTGCACGCCATTGGCTGCAGCTCTGGCACCAATGGGTGCAGCCCACCGGACAGTCAGTCGGTGGGTGGCGGGCGGCAGGTGGGTGGATGCTGTCGCCTACCGCCGTGGGGAGCGGGTGAGGGGCTTCGTGGGGTGGGGGGACACTAGACACCAGGGAGATGTTTGGGGGTTGTGATGTGACATTCTGCCCACGATCGGCTTTACAGTCCCCTGACCACCAGGGAGATATTCGGGTTGGGGAGGGTTACATTCTGCCCGCGATCGGGCACTTGGGGGGTTCTATACACTCTGCCCGCGATCGGCCGTGGGAGATTGTGTGGGGGTTCATGTATTTGTACTGCCCGCGATCGGGCTGTGGGATATGTGTGGGGGTTTCATGTAACTGTGATGCCCAGCGAGGGCTGCATTGAAAGGCCGGTCCCGATGGCTGCTGCCTGGCAGGGTGGCCAGGAGCAAGTCCTCGGGGATCGGTGCACCTACATACAAATGGCATGCAAATGGGGCCATAAATAGATGCAAATGGCCCCCCCTGCGCCTTGCATAAATTATGGCCCCATTTGCATGTCACCTTTTGAATATTGGAAATTTGAGCATGGCGCAATGGTACTTGCGCCACCGCAAGTTTAATGCTCAACTCTGGCAACTTGCGGTGGTGCAAGTTCCACTGCGCCATGCGCAAGTGCTGTGGTTGGGGGTGTGATATTCAAAGGAGTTGCTCAACAGTGCAACTCCTTTGAATATCACCCCGGCCACACCCCTGCACAACTATTTTGAGCAGTGCAGGGGCTTGCACCTCAGAATGGCGCAGTTTGAAAATCTGGGCCCAGGAGTACATTTAAAATGAATTTTTATACAAATAAATGCAAATATGTTTGTTTTCGGCTGTTTTAGGAACCCCAACCAACAAAAGCATGTAAATAACAGTGGTAAGTGATCCAGGGAAGGCCAGTAACAACCCTTAGGGCATTATGATAAAGTGGGTCAAGAGCATCTAATAATGTTGCAGTGGAATTTCTACAAATGCAATCCCCTTAGTCAATAAGGGACAAACAAATTAATAATTTTCTAAGTGGAAAACTAAAATGAGGCTTGTTTCTATAAAAGAAAGCTAACAACCATTTTAACATAGAAGAAAGATTTAGAATATGAAATGTAAATGTTAATTGTTCATCTGATATTATTCTGAAGTATTTGTAGGCGGGGACTCTAGAAATCTCAATGTCATTATTTATTCTCAAACTCAGCTGGAATGAATCTACAGTATGTTCTTTTTTTGTAAATAAAACCCACTGTTTATTTTTATGTTGCTTGCATGCATGCGCAAGAAACATAGTGCCATCATCCGAGTTTTCGGAGGTGTGTCAGCCCCTCTTCCAATGCAGTCAGTGTGTTTGCAGGCACAGCCCCAGTTCCCCAATGAGTGCTGCAGCTGTCTATGACAGCTCCAAAATGCAGTGGCATACAGTTGAAAGGGAGAGCTCTGCTTCAGTGAGCAGAGCTCTCCCCCCCACGCACACACACGCGCAAGCACGCATATTGCGTGCTGATGTGCTCCCCCCACGCATACACTGTATGGCCGATGGGGTGCCCAATCCTCCGCGCGCTCCACATCCCCAAAACAGCTTTTTCTGCTGCCACGCTTGGAGCTCACCCCAGCGTGGTAAACATCCCACGTCTTCTTCTTAAAAAACAAACCTGTGAATAAAAAAATGGTCCCTCGTAGTCTCCCTGCCCCCCTCCCACAACCCGCACCCACCCACTGCGAACCCTGCCTCTCCACACCCCCTCACCCCATACTTACCTCTGGAGCTTGGTGCCATGATCATCGGTGGACCAGGAACACGTCTACACTCTTCAAAGCCGACCGCGAACTAAGGAAATGCCGGTAAGCTGTATAATGGGATAGATAGGGGTTTTTCAACTTTGTTGCATATCTCAGGCATTTTGGGGAATTTTGGCACCAAATTTTCAACATGGGGTTTTTGGGACCCCTCCTCATGAATTCTTGCACTGTCATGGCATTACTCAGGCCCGAAGGGTGATTTCACAGTCACTGCGTGAAATCACCTTTCCACACCAATTAATGAAATGACACTGCAAGTGTGCATAAGGTGGGCTCTCAAAAAGCCTATGTTGAAAATTAGGTGAAAAAATTCCTAAAAATGACTGTTTTATGAGCATGCGTTGTGCAGTTCCTACGCACGCTCGTAAGTTCGCAAATTTTCAATATTTTCACTCCAGATTTTCAACATTGCCATTTTACCACATCTCCTTATGAGCAGTACAGCTGTCATTTTTCACATCTCACCTGAAACATGTTTCCACCCATGTAGCGCTCAATGGCGCAGTCAGTGTGTGAAATCACTGTATGGGACACAGTAAGAAAATCACAGTGACACTGTTCATTAGCAGAGGTCTTAAAATGGCTATGTTGAAAATTTGATGAAAAATTCCTAAAAATTACTGTTTTATGAGCGTGCATTGCGCAGTTCCTACGCACGCTCATAAGTTCACAAATTTTCAATATTTGCACTCCAATTACTTCCAAATACCTAAACAGCACATAGAAGCAAGCAACATTTGGCATTGACAAATGCTTGTTTGTTGAGCAATAGCCTTATATCAAACAGTGCAGCCTGTACTTCACTAAAATCATCTTGCATAGTTTCAACTGTTGGACCAGCATCATTATGGTGAGTATACAGTATGGTATAGTCAGTATATGGATAAACATTTGTTAAAGAGGAACAATGTTTAGGTAGCTATTTTATATATATGTATATGTGTGTGTATGTATATATATATATATATATATATATATATATATATATATATATATATATATATATATATATATAAAGTTGGAATGACAAAGGACCTACCCCAGGGTACCCCACTACTCATTGTTGCTGTGTCAGATCTAAATTATTGTCCTTTAACATACTGACAGAAGGATAAATAAGAATGAAACCATAATAATGCAGAAAAACCTAAACCTATATTTTTCAATCTATTTAACAAAATTATATGATAAATAGTATCAAATGCTTTTGATAGGTTGAGAAATATAGCTGGAGTACTATGTCCTGAACTAAATGAAGTAAATACATCATTGGTCACTTTTGATACCACGTTGATAGTGTTATAACTTTTTCTAAACCTAGATTGATAATTAGCAACACATTATACATAGAAAAGTATGAAGAAAGCTGTCCACGAATTAGATTTTCAAATAGTTTTATTATTGGAGTAAGAATGGAAATTGGTTGATAGCAGCTAGTACCTGATACCTCACTCCATTTAAATACAGGAATTATGTAAGCAGTTTTCCAATCATTGGCAGCTGTGAAGTTTGCAAAGAAAAATTATAAAGATAAGCTAGGTCCTTAGCCAAGATTTTAGCAACTATGTTGTAAAAAAAAACTGGCTCTATATTATTGAGTCCTGCACCTTTTTTGGTATCCTGTTTATTAAGCTCCCTAATAACATCCTCTTCTTTTATATAATTAAAAGTACACAAAGGCCTATTAACCTCCATTGCAAAATCAAAATCCAAACAGTCTTGTTAGGGTGCTCCCTTTCAAAAGAAAGGCTGGCCTCAGAGAAAAATTTATTAAAGGCCAGGACCTGATCTTTAGGATTATGAATAATATTTTTTTTCATCAATTAACATTTTAGGTAAAGTAGAATTTAAGCCCTTCCCTTGCAGTGTATTAATACCATCCCATATTTTCCTTGGGTTATTAGATGAGCCTGAAAAAGTATCCTGTGAACACAGGCAACTGCGATTGAGTGACTGCAAAAATGGTGACTCAATCACAGCACCTGTGTTCAGTGCTACCTGGCAGGGTAGCGACAGGATACCACAGTGGGCAAGGGAGGGTGACGGGATGCACACATGCATGGGGGATAGATCACACCACATGAGGGACAGAAGGGGAGGGAGGGTATGTGGGAGGTAATGTGGCAGTCATCTGTTGAGCTGGCCATTTGGTGTGGTGGTGAGGGTGGCCGGCCGGGGTTGGGAGGGTAATGGGTTTGATTCTGGGGCAGGCATTGCTTTTTTTGTTGGGGCCCAATTTTTTTTTTCAGTTTTAACCCCCCCCAAAAGGACCCCCCTGGAGTTGAGAATTTTTAGTTAGGGGGTCCATGGGGTGCAACCCCCACATATGTTACTGTCCCATCGCTGCCTTTGGAGTAACTGCAAGTGTACATCACTGTCATTTATTTTCACCAATGTACACTCACCCAAATGTGGTGATCACTATTTTGACAAGGAACCACCTACAAATTGGTCCATATAGTATCTTGATTTGGCCTTCCTAATTTCTGTAGTACACATGTTTCTAAGAATTCTATAAGCCAGTTTATCATTATGCTGTTTTGATGTTTTAGCTTTGTCCCAGGGACGTTCCTTATCCTTTAAAAACTTTCTCAAATAATTAGTAAACCATGATGAGGTTTTACTTGTAGCCCTCTTTTTGACTAAAGTGGCGTGTTTATTTAGAACAGCCAAAAGTGATGATTTCAAAAATTCCCATGAAGTACCAGCCTCAGGACAGGCATACATAAAAGTCAAATTCATATTATTCACATCATGCAAATAAGCCTGATCACAGAAAAAATCAAAATTGCAAGAAATAATTGTATGAGCAGGGAAATGCATTTTCATATGGTATCTAACATATGCAATATAGCAGTGGTCATTGATATCAGGATCAAAAATAGCTGATACATATTTTTGAGGCGTTGTGGTCAATATAAAGTCTAACAAGGTATCCTTTTCACAACTTAATTTATATGGTCTAGTTGGCATGGTAATTATTTGAGTTAAGTTCAGGGTAGTAAGCTTATTAAGCAATTCTATAGTAAGATGCATCATATCCCAAATTAAATCCCCTAAAAGAATAAATTCCTGACATACATAAGGAACAATTAATGAACTCAACTGCTATAAAGAATCAGATGAAGCAGAAAGAGGTCTATAACAGGTTGCCAAATAAAAATGTATTTGGAACTTCCCTTGATGCAGGGCCTAGAGGGCCCTGTGCATCTCCATGTGTTCACGTAGGTCCTGAAATGACCTGTGTAAATGAGAATATGCTTCCACTATGTCAAAAAGAAAGGAAATTTTTTGCAAAATAAACTGTGTTAATGTGCAAGCTAGGGTTCAACATAGCATCTTAAAAATAGGGGAATCTGTTGTTAAGTTTCCCAACCAACAAAAGGACAAGACCACACAAACAATGGCAGACATCCATCATCAGGTATGACAAACAACATACAACTACGTTCAGATGACACAAATGTCATAGCACTAATGTGTTAACTTTGTTTAACCCTAGCTGGTGCATTAATGCAGCTTTTTTTGCAAAGAATATATATTATAGAGGTGCAGTAGCTCCCTGACAGCTACAGTTGAGTAGGGTGTTTAATGTTAAACCCCTAACTTTGCACCTTAATAGCTTCAGCTCCATTCAACGGCATTGTATGAGATGTTGCATGTGTGGTCTGTGGGCAAGGTCTCTTGATTTAGTAAGTTTTGTGCCAGTCATATGTCCGGATTCTGAGATTTGGATAGTACAAAAAGTAGAAAAATGTTTTGTTTTTTTTTTCCTGTTTTTTTGCTCTCATCTACAGCCCAAATGGTTTGGAATTTTGTTCTGAAATTTTCAGGGTAGAAATGGCTTGACTAAGAATGATGCCTTTTATTAGATTGGTGAAAGATTTTAATCTGTTCACAAGTTATAAGGATTTGAAATTTCAGTTCTGAGCATGCTCAGTAGGGTCTTTCATTTACATGGTTAATATGAAAGAAGAATTCAGACTAGTTTTTGTCTCACAATCTTCTTTTGTGAGCTGAAATTCTTCTTTTGTTAGAAACATTCTTCTTTCATATGGCTGCTATCTTGTTTTCATAAAAAAATTGAAAACCCACATAAATAATGCCCTGGGGAGAAACAAACACATGAATCTACATTAGTCAGATGCATTTAGCTAGATTCTTGTGGTAGTTTTTTTTTTTTGAAAAATGACCCCAAAATGTGTTTTTGTGAGATCCCTAAAATCCTAGCTGGAAGGTTAGTGAAGGGTCCTAATTCATCTTTCATGAGCAGAAATTCTTCTTTTGTGAGTCAGCCAGTAGGCTGCCAGTCAACCAGTCACTCTGCTCTATTGGATTCTGTGTCCTGGATACAGGAAGAGGCAGGAAAGAAGTGGGGGTCTGAGAACAGGAAGAAGATTTATTAGATTACTCAAGTTCAAAAGACTTATTAATTGAAATCACTAGCTCTGTCCTAACTGCCCATACTGTTTTACTTTGTGGTCTAAGGTAGGGTTAATGTGGGACTTAAGTACAGTTGTTTTCTTCTCAATACTGTGTGATTACTCTGATCTGATGCAGCTGTGGGACGGTGCTCTTTCTTAACAGTGATATGAGGGAAGGAAGGGCAATTAATAAAAATAAATAGCAACATTTGGGATTAGGTGAAACACCCTATCTAGGGTAGGGGTTATTTAAGGTTTAAAAGTAAGCTAAACAAGGTCAGGCAGGATAATAAACAGGGGTGCAGGGAGTGGTGCAGTGCAGCAGCTGTGGGGAGGCAGTTTTCAGGGAAACATTCTGGAGACTGCTGTGCTATGTCTACTGCCTGCACCTCGCTGGGCTGAGGGAGGATGTTGCTCGACTGACAGCAGAGTTGGATGGCATTAGGGTGACCTTTTCATTGATGCAGGAACCTACATGTCAGCCACCACTGCCTCAAAGATTGTCCAGAAGGAGGGGTCCCTGGACTACAGTCTACTAAGAAGGGGCAAGGGTGGTGGGGCAGAGACACATCCCTCATATGATACCACTACACAATTCCTATGTGGTACTGGTTGAGAGTGATAACCCCATAGACACACCAGCAGGAGAGGGGAGGTAAGGAGGGATGTGAGGGACCTCTGTAGTGGAGACTCTGAGAAGGGTGGCAAAGGACCCAAGAGGAGGAGGAAACAACTCCTGGTGGGTGACTCCATTGTGAGGGGGATAGATTTGGGGCAGGTAGGGAATGTGAAAGGGAGGTTAAATGCCTACCTGGCTTCATGGCTTGGAGGGATGGGAAGCATATCCTGGGGATTGCTAGGGCAGCAGGGAGGTGAGACAGCTAGATATCATTGTCCACCTAGCGACCATTGACCTGGATAGGGAATGGGAAAGTGTGGTTCAGAAGATGTTCAGGAAATTGTGGAGAGATCTTGGAGAGGTAGCACACTAATTGGCCTTTTCTGAGGTGTGGCCTGTCTATGACAGAGGGGAAGTCAGTGTACTCCATACCAGGTACTTTAACTCATGGTTGAGGGAGTGATGCAGGGAAGAGGGTTTTGGTTACATTGGGGATTGGGGTCACAGCTGGAGGGACAGGAGTCTATATAAGAGAGAAAGACTTCAGTCATCAGGGAAGGGTACTGCAGTTCTTAGTAAACAGTGTAAATGCTTTATTGAGGAGCATTTAAACTAGCCAAATGGGGTGGCAGAGGAAAACAAGGTGACATAAACTGTCCCTCCACAAGCTGTAGTTGTCAATGGAGTGAACTCCAAGGGAGGGAAATCCCCAAGAATACCTAGTAACAAGAATAACAAAATGGCAGAAATAAAGATGAATGGGAATAAAGACAGAGGGGATGAGGAGATTGGAAAAGAGGGGAAAAAAGGAAGTTGGAAGAATGGGTAGAAACTGTATTTGGAAGGCATGTGCACAAATGCTAGCAGTCTGGGTAATAAGATTTCAGACCTGGTGGCCATGATGGCTGAGGCAGACCTAGACATTACTGATGTTACCGAGTCATGGTGCAATGGGAACAATGACTGGGATATAGCCATACCAGATTATACTCTGTTCAGGAAGGACAGAGTGGGTTAGAAAGGGGGATGAGTGGCTCTTTAAGTGAGGGTCCACAGAAAAGCAACAGAGAAACAGGGAATACAGGGGCAATGGTACTGTGGGCCACACTGGAGATGGAGAATGGAGCATCTATTCACACTGCAATGATCTACAGACCTCTAGCATGGGGGTGAAGGAGGCAATGTGGAAGGAGGGCGGTTCAGGGGCAATGTGAGGAAGTATTATTTCACAGAGAGGGTAGTAGATGCATGGAACAGCCTTCCTGAGGAAGTTGTGGAGTCTAAAACTGTGGGAGAATTCAAGAATGCATGGGACAGACATAAGGCAATTCTTGTGGGGGGCAGGAAGATATAGGTTGTTGGTTAAATAGGATCTGTGGCCTATCCTGTAGGTAGGGAAATGGGCAGACTAGATGGGCCTAGCGGTCCTTATCTGCCATCAAAGTCTATGGGTGGGGGGAGATGGATAAAGTTCTGATAGAACACATACATAAGATGGCAAATAAGGGGGAGATGCTGCTAGTGGGGGACTTCTATCTGCCACACATTGATTGGAGTATCCCAGTTGCAGCTTTGGCTAGGAGCAGTGACATTCTGCACTCCCTACAGGGGGCATTCCTTAAATAGGAGAATCTACTCATGGGAAAGCAATATTAGACCTTGTACTCACCAACAGGGACAGTGATGTAGACATCATAGTAGGTGGTCACCTGGGGACCAGTGATTACCATAATGTATGGTTTAATACTAAATCTGTGGCAGAACCAACCTGCAGAAAGGCAAGGATCCTAGACTTCAAGAGGGCTGACTTTACAAAGATGGGGCAATGCCTCAGTGGTGCCCTGGAAGAAGGGGGGGGGGATTTTGTTGGAGTGGAGGAACAGAGGGCACAAATAAAAGGGGCCATTATGAGAGCAACCAACCTCTGTATCACGCAAGTTAGCAAAAGTAAAATGAAAAGGAGACCACTATGATTCACAAAAGTGGCTAGAAAGATTAGAGCAAAAAAGCCTGCATTAAGGAGATATAAGAAGTCACATAGGGAGGAGGATAGGAAGGTGTATCAGATGAAGCAAAGGGAGGCAGATAAAGCAGTTAGGTTCACAGAAGTGCAAATGGAGGAGAAAATAGCCCAGGCAGTAAAGAATGAGGACAAAGCATTTTTTAGGTATGTAAGTGAAAGGAGAAAGATCAGAAGAGGAATAATAAGATTAATGGGGGAAGGGGAAGAGTATGTGAAAAGGAACTAGGAAAAAGCAGACATCCTTAAATACTGCTGCTTGGTGTTCACAGTGGAAGGGGAAGGTGAAGGTCCACAGATTAGGGGTAGGAGCCTCGAGGTAGGGAGGTGGACACAAGTCCATTTACAGTGAAAAGAGGTATGAAGGAACTTGCTAATCTGAAGGTGGACAAAGCAATGTGGCTGGATGGGATACATCCCAGGATATTAAAGGAGCTTTGGGAGGTGTTGGCTATGCCTCTGGCTGTCTTATTCAACAAATTACTGGAGACGGGAGTGGTTCTGGAGGACTGGAGGAGGGCTGATGTGGTCCCATGTCACAAAAGTGGCAGCAGAGAGGATGCTGGAAATTACAGGCAAGTGAGACAGGCTTTGATAGTAGGGAAATTAATGGAGTCACTACTGAAGGAAAGAATTGTAGATTATCTTGAAACTGGGGGCTTACAAGATCTGAGGCAACATGGATTCACAGCAAAGAGGTCATGTCAAATAGATCTGATAGATTTATTTTACTGGGTGATGAGGGTTGTAGATCAGGAAGGATCTGGGGATGTTGCCTACCTAGATTTCAGTAAGGCTTTTAACATTGTTCCACATAGGACACTCATCAACAAGCTGAACAGTCTGTGAGTGGGTCCAAAGGTGGTAAACTGAGTAAGAAATTGGTTGCAGCATAAAAAGGCAGATGTGGTGGTAAATGGAGTTCCCTCTGAGGAAAGGAAAGTGACCAGCGGGGTGCAACAAGAATCAGTACCGGGTCCAGTCCTATTTAATGTCTTTATTAGTGACATTGCAGAGGGACTAGAAGGGAAGGTATGCCTTTTTACAGATGACACAATGATCAGTAATAGGGTACACACTTCAGAGGAGGTGGAATGAATGAATAGTGATCTAAGAAAGCCTGAGGAGTGGTCTAAGGTGTGGCAGCTGAGATTCATTTAGAAGAAGTGAAAGGTATTGAGGGGTCACGTGACGAGCATGGAGTAAGGCAGCAGCTTGTGGGTCTCCCGCTCCCTGCCACCTTAATTTGTAAATTTGCGCAGCGAAACAGGGCTAGACAGCTTCAGGACACTAATAAGGACTGGCAGAACTGTTTTGAGGCAATTGGCAATAACGCCCGTTTCAGCAACATGCAACCAGCCGAAATTGAATCGGAGGCAAAGCGCCCGCGACGGGGCTCGTCGCCATCACTCCAGGAGGAGGAATTAAAACCAGCAAAGATCTACAGTGATTTGGCCACTATAAAGGATGCTTTATTCAAATTGATTGAGGAGGTGGCAGAGATAAAGCCAGCCCTGACACAATTAGCAAGCAGAGTTACTGATGCTGAGGCTAGAATTTCATCTATCGAGAGAGCCATGGATAAAGCAGGGCCTAACATGGTGGAGTGCAAAAGAGGCTTTGCAAAGCTGGAGGACCATTTAGATGACCTGGAGGGCCGCAACAGATGTAATAATTTGGTCCTGCTGGGTCTCCCAGAAAGAGAGGAAGGGCCGAACACCATTCAATTTCTCCAAAGGCTAATTAAAAAATCGGAGGGCCCCTCACTTAATGGGCCAGAGTATATCATAGAGAGGGGTCATCGGGCCCTTAGAGCCAAACCTCCACCTTCGGAGCCTCCGAGACCAATCATCTTCAAATTACTTAACTATCTGGACAGGGAGCACATTTTAAACGGAGTTAGAAAGCTGGCAGCTTTCCAGTGGGAGGACAAAAAGCTGCGTCTGGTGCCTGACCTAACCTGGAAGATGAGACAGGCTCGAGCTAGCTTCAGGCCGATCACCTCGAAGCTCTGGGCTGCAGGGATTCGCCACCATCTACTATATCCTGCGAGGCTGGAGGTCACACTTAAAGAAGACCCGAAGAGATTTAATTCGTGAGGAAGCACTTGTATCTTTGAGATCACTGTTACCTGACCTGTTTCCCAAAGGGTGAAAGTTATGTTCAATTATATGGACAGCATGCAGTAATTTTTGACTTTTCACAAGGCCGCGGACAAGTTTCTCCTTTTTATTTGCTGTCAATAATCACTATTTGGTTTATAATGGGAGTATCTAACAAATAGATATTCTTCACTACTTTAGTAAAGTTGGTGGTTAGTTGGATAAGTTAAACGCATTTTATAGTGTGAAACATTTACCTCCTATACAGACGGGCAAGGGGAGTATTAACAACCAATGGTTGACATATATTTTCCTTTTGTTGGTAACAAGTATAGTACTCGGGATTATAGTTAATGAGGGAGGGGGGAGTTTATGTTCGTTTTTTCCAGTTATAAGTTTGAGACTGAAATGCTAAACAAGACACAGGTTATAATGATTGTATCTGTAACAGTAAGAACATAGTAGTTCTTTTTTTTTCTTTTAGTGTTGTCTATATGATTGGTGTCTTAAGAATATTAACAGTTCTCCCAACTGTAAAGCACAGGTAATGGGGTTTTATTAGTTGAACATGTTAAGTTAAGACTTAAGAGCAAAGGTATATAATGTAAGGCAAGATTTTAGGACAGGCCGGTCAGCTATGCCTTCGATTGATGATAGTCCCAGCTGGGAGCAGCTTGGCCTGACCTTGATCTTGCGGGTTCAGTTAGAGCCTTTCATGTGGGGCCGATTCTTAGAGTGGCATGGAAGGGTTGTAATTTCGCCCGCCAATGTCTAGAAGTCTGGATACTTTTACTGGGCCGGCGAATACTTTATTAGTTGAACGGACGCATTATACCCCTTAACCTCTATGTGTTCATGTCTAGCTTCTGATTTAATTGAAAGTCTGGAGATGGATGTAAATTTTATTTTATTAGCCTGTTTTTTCTCAGATTGGGTTTAATAAGATTATTTATCCAATTCATACAACAATTGTGGCAGGGGCGGGTATGCCCATCTCTATGTTGCATCACGTTCCAGTGGACGGGTAGTTGGCTTCGGGCCAGAAGGGAAGGTTATAAGTTATTTATGGGCGTACTGTTATTTTTTTGGGGGGAGGGTGAGGTAATTTGGGGAGGTAAATTTCTTGATTTTGTGGGGTTTGTATGGGGGGGCAGCTATCCCAAGATTTGTATGGACTGGGCAATGAATGGATGACAGGTTGAATATAATCTCTTAGAATATTAAAGGAGGGAAGGACAATTGTAAAAAAATTTGTTATTTTGAATCATCTTGTTCGCTTGAAACCAGCGATAGTATTTTTACAAGAAACCCATGTCCTTACTGATCGCCAGGCCCATTTTAAGAAAAAGTGGGTGAATCAGGTTTTTGGGGCGGGATTCTCCTCTAATAGTCGGGGAGTTGCTATTTTAATTGCTCGTGGGATTCCGTTTATGCATTCGAAAACAATATCTGACCCGCAAGGGCGATATGTACTTGTTTCAGGCAGTATTGGAGGGATTAATTTAGTACTGGGCTCAGTATATGGGCCTAACCTGGATTCACCTGACTTTTTTACTCAGCTGGGATTGGCCTTGATCTCTTTTGGGAATCTCCCAATAATCTTAGGTGGGGACTGGAATTTAGTCCAATAAAATCGGTTAGATAGATCGCATTTTAAAGGCTCTTCCCCCTCCCCAGCACAGAAGGCCTTAAGAGAGCTCATGCTATCAGTGGGTCTGATAGACCCATGGCGTATTTTGAACCCTAGTGCCCGGGAGTACACCTTTTTTTCGGTACCGCATAAGTCACACTCGAGGATAGATTTTTTTTTTGGTTAGCCAGTGTAGCATGTCCTGGGTGGTGGAGGTCACAACTTTGCCCCGTGTAATTTCTGACCACTCACCTATAAACATCATATGTTCTTTACCACTTCAACCTTGCAGGTCATATTTGTGGTCATTAAATAACAATATCTTAAAGGAATCCAAGGCTTTAAACAGATTTAGAGTTTTTTTAGAAAGTTCCATCATTAGTAATTGGGGCTCTATCAAAGCTATAGATCAAACTTGGGTGGCTCTTAAGTCTGTGTGTGAGCGAGTTAATCGCATGGCAACAGTACGCAAAGGAAGTCAAAGGAACTTTTGATGAGTGCTTAGAGATTAAGGAACTAGAAAATATAAACGACAGCCAGAGAACGGAAGATCAAGAAAGCAAATTAATCTCCTTAAGAAACTGGTATGCAGATAAGCAGAGAGAGAAAGTTATTAGTTCAGCTTCCAGAGTTAGGGCTTTGTATCTGGGTCAAGGCAGCAGGGCAGGGAGATTGCTGGCTTGGCAGCTGAAGCAAAGATCTTCAGCAAAGTGGGTAACCGCTCTCAGTCATCCAGAATCAGGGCAATTGGTCACAGATTCGGCTGAGATACTAAGAATTTTTAAATTTTTCTACCAAAAACTCTATACAAGCCAGCAGCCCCCCTTTCAGGTATTTGATGGAGTTCAAGAATATTTGGATGCTATTCCTCTACCAAGATTGTCAACTGATGTTGGCCCTCAATTAATAGCTCCTATTTCTGTGGAGGAAAAAGGAAAGGCTATCGATTCCTTTTGCCCGGATAAGGCGCCTGGCCCAGATGGGTTTACAGCTTTTTTTTATCAACGATTCAAAAGTAAGCTGGTGCCCTTATTGCAGGAGTTATTCTCCTTTTGGTGCGAGCAAGGGATTAAGGACCAGACCCCGTTTGAGGCCAAGATTATTTTGTTGCCAAAGCCAGATAAAAAGAAGTAAGTAGTTACAGGCCGATTTCCTTGTTAAATTTAGATGTGAAGATTTTTGCTAAAATTTTAGCCAGTAGATTAAAACAGGTATGGCGGAGTTTATTGAGTCCAGAACAGGCCGGTTTTGTCGAAGGTCGCTCCTCGGCTGACCACTTTCGCAAACTATTTTATTTAATTTCTGATTCTGCGGACCCTGCTTTGGAAGCGGCATTAGTTTCACTAGATGCTGAAAAAGCTTTTGACAGGGTGGAATGGACCTTTATGTTCACCACCCTGTCAAAGCTTGGCCTTCCAGATAGATTTATTCATATGGTTCGTATCTTGTACTCTTGCCCTCGGCTAAGATTCAGTGCAATCAGGAGGCTTTTCCATCTCTAGGGGTACCAGGCAGGGTTGTCCTTTATCACCATACCTTTTCAATTTGTACATTGAACCACTAATAAGATCCATAAAGATAAATAGAGAGGTGAAAGGGCTCAAGATAGGGGACTTTGAATTTAAACTCTCAGCATTTGCTGATGATTTATTGCTACATATTTCGAATACTGCATTCTCCCTCCCTAAGGCTCTCGATTTAATTGATAAGTTTGGTAGGTTCTCAGGGTACAGTTTGAATAAGGCTAAGACTTCAGTATACTCTTTGACCCCAGTTCTTCAGAGAAGTTGGTGTCTTTCTCTGGGACTCAGTTGGCAAACCAGATCACTAACGTATTTGGGGATTCAAATAACTAAGAATTTAGAGGATTTGGCCGATTTAAATCTTAAACCGTTAATTAAAATCATCAAGGAAGACTTGGTCAGATGGTCAAAGCTACCATTGACTTTCTCGGGAAGAGTCAATACGATTAAAATGGTGGTTATGCCTAAACTTTTTTACCCATTATCAAATCTAAATGTTTATTTACCAAAGTCCTTTTTTAAACCGCTATTCCAACAATGCACGGTATTTTTGTGGAATGGGAAACCTCCTAGAAGAAGTTACCTCAAACTTACTTGGCGACGGCAATTGGGAGGGCTTCAGTTACCGGATTTTTATGCATACTACCTTGCAATCCACTTAGCAAGGGTGGGCGCATGGGCTTGTGATGAGAGTACTTCATACCCCGGACTTCAGTTAGATCGGCTTTATGTTAAAAGCCTTAAGCTGGATTTGGAGTCTTTATTGTATACCTCATGGGCTAAAATTCCTAGCAGAGCGAGAAGTACGCTGTTGGGATGGGATGTCAGGGTGTTGCAACAATTCTATGCGAAGTTCCAAATTTCGCAATGATATGACTCATCCCAACCCATATTAAGAAATCCGAACCTGACTATTGGAAATCAACCAATAACTAGATTGGGAATTAATTGGGCAATGAAATTGCGGGCCGAGGACCTCTATCAGAACAATAGGTTACTCCCATTCTGGACACTGGTGGAGAAGCTGGGAGTGGAACCCCAATCTTTTCTTAAACTAATTCAAATAAGAAGTTGTGTCAGATCTTATTTCGGCAAAGGGTTAGAGCAGAACATCCTGGGATCAATGTTTGCTGAGTTGAAAGGGTTTGTACAAGCGGGCAGGATGATATCTAAAATTTATCAGTACTTAATAGTTAAAGGGAACTCGAAAGTGTCCCCAATCCCGATTCACTGGGAATACAATTTGTCTTTGGGTAAATCAGCAGAAACATGGGAGAAGGCTTGGGTCGATATCTATAGATTTGTTAAGCAAGACAGATTGAGAGAAGTTCAATTTAAGTTACTTCATAACTTATACCTTTCACCGCTAAGCTTCTAGAATGGTAGCCGCTTTCAGCACACTGCACTGAATGTAATGATTCTCTAGCTACCAGTTATCACAAGTTTTGGACTTGCCCCAAGGTGGCTGGGCTGTGGCATTTGGTGAAGCAAAAAATTAGTCAATTTTATGATTTTGCCAGGTTCTTCACTCCAGAGGCTTGCATATTTGGGATATATGACAAAATTCCAAGTAATTTAACTAAATATCGAATAGCTATGGTAGCAATGGTAACTAAGTTAATAATTTTGCGCCACTGGAGAGAAGATTGGACTCCATCATTTGGGGAATGGTGGGAGGAGTTTATGAATGCATTGAATGCAGAAAGATCGGTTTTCTCTTTCCACAATGCTTCACCAATATTTCAGCAATGTTGGGGTAAGTTGTACCAATGTTTGAAGGATAGGTATGGGTATTAGGGATAATGGTTGTTCTTCTCTCTCTTTTTGTTACTGATGGGATAGCGGCCCTGGCTTGGTATGTTAATTTTGTTAATCCTTTCCTCCTTGGTGCTTCCTCTTTGTGTACTCAGTTAAACTATGTATAGTTGGGGTGAACTTCACTTGTTTTTTTGATGACATTTCAGGATTATGTATTGATCACAGTGAGTCAGTCAATGGGATAGCTGCCTGGGGAGGGCAGGAGGGGTGGTGGTTGGAGGGGTTTTCTTGTTTCTTTTTTCCCCTTTTCTAATTTTGGAGGGGGGCTTTTGGGGGTTTCCTTTTTCCTTGTTGTGTATTCTTCATTTATTGTTTTATGGTTTCTATGTATTGTTTAATCGTTTGGTGTGTAATTTATGTTGGAAATAATTCAATAAAGCTTGGTTATTTGCAAAAAAAAAGAAGAAGTGAAAGGTTATGCACTGAGGGCACAGAAACCCCGTGAAAGAGTAAATGATGGGGAGAAAGTTACTTGTCAACCACCAAACAGGAAAGGGTCCTAGAAGTAATCATCTCTGACAACCTAAAGATGGCCAAACATGACAAGAAAGTTGGGAGAGCTAGTGGGATGCAAGGGTGTACAGGGAGAAGTATCACCAGCAGAAAAAGGGAGCCAGTTATACTGCTGTATAAAACATTAGTGAGACCTCACCTGGAACACTGTGTTCAGTTCTGGAGACCACATCTCTGAAAGGACATGGACATAATAGAGGCAGTCCAGATGAAGGCAACTAAAGTGGTGCTGGGCCTGCATCCTAAAACCTTTGAGGAGAGGCTAAAGGATCTTAATATGTATACCCTAGAGGAAAGGAAGGAGAGAGGGGGTATGATTCAGATTTTCAAATGATTCATAGGTATAAATAGAGTGTGAGAGGAAAGCATTTTTCAGAAAAAGAGATACTCAAGAACAAGAAGACATGCTATGAAGCTGGAGGTGGGTAGATTTAGAGGAAATGTTTGAAAGTACTTCTTCATGGAAAGAATGGTGCATGCCTGGAAAGGCATCCAAGCAGAAGTGGCTGAAACAAAAACTGTAATGGATTTCAAGAATGCATGGGATAGACAGAAGGGAATTTTACTAGTTGGGATGGGGGGGTAAAGCTGGAGACCAAGTAGGGTGTGTGGTACTACAGTAAGTAGGAAAAATGGGCAGACTGGGTTGGCCAAGCGGTCCTTATCTGCCAGCAACTTCTTTGTAATCTGAGTCTCACAAAAGAAGAATCTTGGCTCATGAAAGAAGAATCCTGGTTCACAAAGAAAGATGATGGGACTTAGATTTTTTTAATAGTTCTTTCATGACTCATGAAAGATGAAGGTCAGCTCACAAAATATGAAAGAAAGCTAACTCCCACTGTCTTCTTTTGTAAGCTGACATTCTTTTGTGTGTCACGAAAGAAGATCATCTCACGGAAGATGGTGGGACTTATTTTATTTTTCACAGTTCTGTCATGAGGTCATTCGAAAGAACCAATGTTCTTTCCTGAGATCTCATAAAAAAACTGTCTGGTATCTGCCTGTCCATCCCGTCCGTCCATCCGTCCATCTA
Source organism: Neoceratodus forsteri (assembly GCA_016271365.2). Lineage (NCBI taxonomy): Eukaryota > Metazoa > Chordata > Ceratodontiformes > Ceratodontidae > Neoceratodus > Neoceratodus forsteri. The sequence goes on along the minus strand of CM057453.1, from coordinate 1,214,350,560 downwards.
TCTATCTATCTATCTATCTATCTATCTATCTATCTATCTATCTCTATCTGCCTATCTAAATCAATTTAGTTTTGTTTTTTCTTAAGCTGACTGGGGTGCCTACCCTTGGTACCGCTTCTTTCTCCCCCCTCCCCTCTAGGTCACTCACCACCAATTTTTTTTTAAGTAGTAAGTAGAGCAGGGCTCCCATATGTGGTACAGCTTTTCTTGACCCCTTCCCTCCAGGTTGCCTGCTCCCTTCATTTAATATATGTGGTGGCACCTGGGAGCCCACCTTCGATACCTCTAAAGATCATCCCAACACTGTGGTACCTAATCCCAAATGTCAGCTTCTGTCCTCCTATAATAAAGAAAACTGTCCCTTGTCTATCTTTTTTTTTTTTAACTGAAAAAAGAAAATGGTCCATGGCAATCTGATCCTCACACCCCACCCACCCTCCCTGATTCTGCACTCTGCACCCACTATCCTCAAATACACACATGCCCTCACTCACCTGAACATATCCCAGTATGAGAACAGTGTGATTTTTTGAAATGTGAAGACACAGCTGGAGTTGTGCTGCTGGCTTAAATTAGAGCAGTGAGCCACTGATCCTCTGTCTATTTGTCTGTCTGTCTATCAATCTAATCTATCATTTTGTTAAGTGGACTGGAGTAGCCTAGCCCAGGTTCTGCTTGTTTCTGCCTTTCTCTCCAGGTCTCCTGCCACTCATGTTTTTTTTTTAAATAATAAGCAGATTGTGGTGCCCCCTCATGGTACCACTTTTCCTGCCTCTCTCCCCCTCTAGGTCACCCGTCCCCTCCTTGTTTAATATATATGGTGACACCAGGGTGCACACCTTTGTGCTGCCAAAGATCATCCTAACAATGGGGTGCCCAATCCCCATTGCCAGCTCCTGCACCCTACAATAAAGAAAACAGTCCTTCTTTGAGTTTTTTTTAAGCTGAAAAATAGAAAACAGTCCATTGGTATCCTCTGCCTGTCTTTTTCTTTCTTTCTTTCTTTCTTTCTTTCTTTCTTTCTTTCTTTCTTTCTTTCTTTCTTTCTTTCTTTCTTTCTTTCTTTCTTCCTTTCTTTCTATCATCTATCTGTATGTCTGTATGTTTGTCTGTCTCTCAATCTTTGTAATCTATTCTTTTGTTAGGCAGACCCAGGTTGCTCACCCCCCAATGTTATTTATTTATTTTTTTAAATCGTAAGCAGACTGGAGTTATCCACCCCGGTACAGCTTCTCTTCCCTTATCACCCTCCCCTCCAGGCTGCCTGTCCCCTTATTTAATATACATGACAGCACTAGTGTGCTCAACCCTGGTGCTGCTGAAGATCATCCTGACACTGGTTCAGTCTGCATCTCATGTCTTCATGTCCCATCTAATACCAGCCACCATTTTATTTTTTCCACTGAACTGCTGTATAGCAAGACTAGAAAGGCTTGGGGCTGCTCTCTGACTCTATGGGACATATGAAAGAATTTCACACATATACTTATGTGTGTTTTTTCTACAATCTTTTATTTGTGAAGTCCAATTAAATTTGTAAATGACTAAATCGTTGACACTTTCTGGTAGACATCTTCCAGTTATGTGCCCAGTGCCAACTCTCTGTATTTCTTGGCTAACATCTGCTTCCATTCTGAGTTCTGACTGATCTGTTCTTGAATGGATACTCACCTATGAAAGACAAGCAGACTATAAAACAGTACATGAAAGTGGGCATTTTCTTTCACAATGCTACCCCAGTCTGTTTAGACAATTGAACCAGTCTAGTTTTCATGGCATTGTATTAGAAAATAAATAATTAACTAAATATATAAATGCATGTTAGTGTGCATGGGCATCCTAATTGAGAATTAAAAAAATATATTTGAAACTGTGGGGGCCCATTGCTGGCAACACAAGCAGCAAAGTTAGCTTATCAAACAAAATAACATCAGTTCAAAGGGGTGGGTGCAAGGGTCCTATACATTCCCTGTGTGTGCATGGTCTTTCACAATCCTACCTCAGTCTGTTTAGATAATTAAATCAGTCTAGTTTTCATGGTGTTGTATTTAAAATAAATAAGTAAATGGTATTGTGCATGTGCATGCTAATTGACTGTAAAAAAAAATGTTGGAACTGTGTGGGTCCATTGCTGGCAACATAAACAACAAAGCTGGCTTCTTAATCCAAATAATTTCAATTTAAAAGGGTGGATGGGAGGGTCCAATACACTCTCTGTGTGTGCATGGTCTTTCACACAATGCAGCCAAAGTCTGTCTACATAATTACCATTTTAGTTTTGATGGAGTTGAACTACCATAAATAAATAAAATTTAAAAAAAAATTAAAAATATTGCAGTGTACATGTTCATCCTACTTGAGAGCAAAAAAAAAGACCTCTGTGTGTGCATGCTGCTACCTTTAAAAAAATAGTGTGGCACGGTAGCACCACTATAGTTGGGGCTGAGTAGGGGTTTGTACGTTAAACCGCAAATTTTGCACTTTAATATCTTCACAACTGTTCAACAGATTTGCATGAAATTTTGCATGTGCGGCCTTGTGGGGGTAGAGCTCTTAAATTTTCAGATTTTGTTTGGCTAGTGCAGGCAAAGTTGTCCAGAACTGTCTGAAAAGCTACTTATAGCTGGAAGAACAGGCAGGCCACATGATCTAGAGAAAAGAAATAGTGGTGACAAAGAGACAGGGGTGGCCATGTGAGGATTTCAAGAGTGGAGAGTGTCCTAAAAATAATCTGTATTTGGCTCTCTAGTTGTCCCCAGCGTGAACTGGCACATCCTGCCTGTCTATTGAGTATGTCATATATGTAGAAGGTCCCAGAAAGCAATGTATGCTCTGGAGAGAAAGACAATCACAGATGCCAGCACTAGGTTAACCCCTGATTGCAGTCCAAAAAAAGAGACATGTTAAGTGAGCTCTGAGTGTTATCTGATGTCTGCCTGTACTGCCAACTCTGATCATAGCCTATAAGCATTTTCACAGCTGCCTGTGATGAAGAAAGGAAAATGTCAAAGACTTCCAGCCAGCAACTGCCAGAGGGCAAAACAAAATCAATACAGAGTCCATCATAGTGGCATTTTAACTGCAGATTCCATGGCAACAGTAGTTCATCCTTGCTATGTTCCCAAACAATGTACTCATTGCATTATAAAACTGGATGTCCCAGCTACATTACAAAATTGTGCATTCCTCCATGTTCTAAAATTCTGCAACCTCTCCATTTTCTGAAAATCAGCATACCAATCATATTTCAAAATTGTATGTTGCCGCTTCTTTCGGAAAAGTCACTGTTGCATTTCAAATCTGTGACCCTGCCACATAATCGTAAAATCTCCTCCCTGCAGTATTTTGAAATCATGAACAACTTTGGCATTACAGTCATGTCAACAACTGCATTCCCCAACACTGTTCAATACTTCCAGAACCCTACCCTTACCAGAGGGTACAGTGATGCACATTCCCCCCTCAGACTGAGCACTGGGTAGGACTGACACAATGGGCTGTCAGTCCCTGCCAATGCCTCCCTCTTCCACCCACCAAATCAGTCTCAACTCTGACTGACAGTAAAACAAACAATCCCTGGCAGTGTACTGGTTCACTCACCACCCTGACCACCATTTTGATCCTCCCCTCCATCCTGCCAACTTAGATCCCTCCACCCCTTCCCCTCATGGCACCCAACTGACCTCAGCTGATAACCTTCTCCCAAAGATGATAACCAGCATAGCCCTTCCACTCAACAACTTGGGTCACCCTCTGAGTGATGTATTGTAGGTGCATGCCCACTCCCTGTCTCAGATGGTGGCTGGCCAATGAGGTGAGTGGAAGAGAATTGCCAGTCACCATCTCTATTATGGGTCTATGAGTTCAGGAGAGTGGGGGTGCAACCAGGGTGATGTGGTGAAAGAACCTGAGATTGCAGGACAAGAGGGGGGTTTGAACTGGCCATTTGGAAGGTGGGTGGCCACTAGACAGTCAAATGTTGACTGCATTTCTGTCAGTGGAGATTTGAACAGGCAACTGGGGTTGGGCCGTTATATTGCCAGGCAGCAGTTGATTTACTATCTATGGGGGTTCAGAGGAATAATCATTGGATGGAGACCATTAGACTGGCTGTGATATTGTCATGAACATAAGGATCAGTCCTGTAGAACTATGCAAAATGCCTCTCTGCAGTCATGTTCAGTGCATTGTTTGGAGCTTCTTATAAGCACATATTTGAATGCAAATGATACCTTAGCAACTTGTATGCCATTTATGCATAATAGCATGCCCGATGCTGAATATGGCTAACAGAGGCAAGGGTGCTATCCCATTTGGGATGTGCTATCTCTTTTTGCTCCTGTGAGACAATTTACTTCTGAGAGCTCCGTTAGCGTACTGCATAGTCATCGTATGCTGCACACCCAAATCTCTCATGTTGAGACAGATAGCATGCATTGGTTGGAGAGCACTGTCTATTTGAATACATGCTCCAGATGAGTAATGCACTATCTCTCACACATTTCTAATGGGTACCCAGTGCTAATAGCTGGCTGAAAAAATAAGAGCAACAGCCTTTTACTTTTCCTCTTCGTCAGGCTATAAAAAGCCACATAGTAGTGTTAACACCAGGGAACCTAGGTAACATTGTTTTGAGCAATTCATTTTGTAACAATGTACACTAGCTAACTTTTTTTACATGATAGGAAGTCTCTTAGAGTCTGAATGCCAGGCTTCAGCTTTATTAGATGCTTTGCTGTTTCACGGAATTTAAACAATTGATTCAATTTGGACACATGTCCAAATACTCTTGCGATGACTTAGAGGTGTACTATAAGCTGTTCAGCTTTGTCAAATCATATGCATTTTTGGAAATAAGTAAACCTTTTCATTTATTTGGTCATGTGTGAATAATTACCTTATTAACACCATACAGCACCTGTAATTTAGTTTCTCTATATACTGAGAACAATGGGGTCTATCTACTCAAGAGCAGATTGCCTATGTGCAGTGGATCCGCAATGTGTAGGCAACCCTAAGTCTGAATGCCACACACTGTGGGTCCCATGGACCCTTGCAAGCATTCATGGAAGTGACATGTGTCCATTTTACACTGAATCCCCCAGCTAGTCATGCACCTTCATGCATGGCTGGTCTGGGGGGGTGTCTGGGGCTGTGTCCATACTCCATGCCATTCACAAATATGCAGAGTGCCAGGCAAGAGGGGCACAGGATATGCATGCAGAGACCCTGCCATATGTTTTGTGTGACCCCCCAGAAAATCCTTGCATGCTGCAGGAAATCAGCCCCCACTACAGTGCTGTCCCAGCCCTCTGGTTAAAAAGGAAGTACAGGGCATATCCATTAAGGCATTTGCCTGTCCTTTGAAAATTCAACTCTGCTATGCCTTCCCAGAATCCCCCTGTCATGTAAAGCAGTGGAATCACTTCAGACCCATACTGGGGCATCTGACTGGATGGTCTCCTGTGTCCAATGATTTGCCCCTCCCACCATGCAGTAGCGTGCCAGGGGACTGGGCCATAGAAAGGCACCCTAAGGAGGTGTGCAGTAGTGCATACTGTGCACCGTGCACCTGTCTACAGGTGAAGAGCTTGGTGACCAAAATGAGGAACCTTGTGTCGTTCAATCGAGATTCTCCCTGCACCCTACCTCTCTCAAAGAACTAGAAGAAGTGCTATTGAAGCTGGATACAAACAAAAGTGCTGGTGCATACTCTCTTGATCCCTATTTTTTGTAAGTGGCATTACACATGATAGTTGTACCTATTACTCACTTATTTAACCTTTCCTTATCCCAAGGGATCATACCGTCCATTTGGAAAATGGCACGTCATTCCTCTGTTTAAGTCAGGAAATCCCAATGATCTTAACAACTATAGGCATATTTCCATTCTTTCCGCCCTGTCCAAACTACTGGAAACAATTGTAAGTAAACAGCTAAGGATTTACCTAGAAGTAACGGATCTCCTAAATCCTGTCCAATCCGGCTTCAGAGAGAAACATAGCACTATTACAGCTTTTGCAAAGTTGACAAATGATTGGCAAAGAGAACTGGGTAATAGAAATTATGTCTGTGCTGTATTTCTAGATTTAAGCAAAGCCTTTGATACTGTTCATCATAGTCTGCTACTTTCTTCCTTGCAAGCAATAAGTTTGGACTCTCTTTCCTTGCAATGGTTTAACAACTACCTCTCAGACTGTCTCCAGCAAGTAAAGGCCGAAGGTGAATTCTCAACCATCAAACCACTTCTAAGAGGCATTCCTCAGGGATCTATATTAGGTCCTATGTCGTTTGCTATATACATCAACAACATTGATGTCTCTATAACCAGGGCCAACACCCATCTGTTTGCAGATGATACTGTACCTTATTTGAGCCATTCAACCCCAGAAGCGGCATGTAATGACCTACAAGCTGAATTCAACTTACTACAAAAACAGCTCCTAAACAAAAAGCTTTGCTCAATACTAAGAAATCTAAAGCAATGCTCGTCTCTCCTCTGATTCATGCAATTAACCCAGTCGACTTAGGACTTGTGCAGCAAATTTCTACAATCCTCAGAGAAAAATGGGAATTAGTTTCAAAATTCAAATATCTAGGTTTGACTTGATCATAGGCTTGCATTTATATAGCACATTGAGGACTTACTAAAAAACTATGACAAAGATTAAGCCTTTTTTTTAGGATCAGCCACTACCTAACAATGGATGCCAAACTACGTTTGGTTCAAACAACATTTCTCTCCTTGATCGACTACACAAACTTCTTGTACAGTCATTGTCCTGCCTCTCTCCTCTCAAAACTGGACACACTATATCACAGAGCCCTGAGATGTATTACATGGCTTCCCTTCACTACACACCACTGTGTACTATATGCAGCCATGGGCTGGACTTCCCTCCAGTATAGACGGAATAGAAATGCTGCTCTATGGACTCTTAGAGCAATCTCCAACAAGCTCCTCAACTACATTGTTGACTGTCTCCCTGTAAATCAGCTAGGCAAGTATGCCCTGAGGAGCTCTACAACCATCTCCTTGACAATCCCCAAAGTCAAATCACGCTTTGGTAGGGTGGCTATAAGCTTTGTGTTGCCCTCCCTATGGAACAATCTTCAGAAAGCACTGAAGCTGAGTGCTCCTTTCAGTGTTATCACTTTCAAGAGCCTTTACACTCGTCTTATTAAGGAGTCTTCTAATTGTCTCCCTTGATCCTAATCTTGCAATGCCTGCCTACTCTGTGTGGTATCTATGCCTATCCCTTCATCCCTCTAACGTAATGCTGCCTGATTCTGGTTCCTGGTTCTGGTCCCTAGGACTTTACCTTCATTACAATCAGTTGCTGCCCTTCACCAGCCATTCTTCCCTTCCCTGTCCCCTGATGTATATGTCCTCATGCAATACTAGAAATGGGCTGCCTTGGATTTCGCCCCACTACTTAACTGCATATGGATATTGAAATTGATATATGGTTATCCCACAATATTCCCTCATCTATGTCTATTATCTATTGCACCTTGTGCCTTATGTATTGTTAGTGCATTTGTGATCATGTATGCTTGTATATACACACCTATGTATGATTTTCCCTTTTTTTGTATGTGACTTTGTTATACCCAAGTCCATCTTGCAAATAAGCCTTGCTCAATGATGTTCGCCTGGATAAATAAAGATTTTGATTGATTGACTGATTGATTGACTGAAGAGCTATTGGGGCCAGGTATGTGTTAATCACATGTACCAAGCCCCCCATTGATGCATAGCCTCCCAATATCCATATGCTTCATTAATGTCTCTTGGAAGGATGAGAATAAATGTTACAAACCAGGTTTCATTCCTAAGTTCCTGAATCCATTCATCCAGGTAGCTTGAAAAAACAAATTTATTATTCACATCATTTTTCTCTGACACTAGATGCCACTTTTCAAACCCAAGTACTCTGGCTCTGTCTTCTGTGCAATTTGACTTGAAATTACAAACTTTTCTTGGTCTTCACTTGGCCTGTTCTGCTCCACTGCATTTTAAATTGATTAGTACAATCTGCTGTTTAGAAAGAGAAACAATCTTGCATGTTGTGGACTGTCTTTCCAGATAATTTAACTTTGACTGTTTGCATTTAATCTAAGGTTCAGTTCATTAGCTGCTATTTAAACCACAGTGCCTATACCACAATATCATTAGCATTTCCGCAGTTTGTACAAGAAGGCAAATTAAGTGTTGAATGTACTTAGTTTTCTGGAATAAGCACATGAGTTTTACTAGCATTATTTGAAATATACAGTGCTTCCCAATGCCTTCTGCGTTCTGCAGTTAGTATTTTATGTGATCTGCTCCTTTCTGCTTAATTTCAAAGCAAAGTGCAGTAGACCAGCATGAGCAAGACCATGACATTATTTCTAGCCTTTTTCTCTGGATGAATGCAGTGGCTGTTATTTTGATGCAGCTCTGGATCACTGAATTTTAAAATACCAACATAAAACAAGACTATAGCAGACAAACAGTATCTTTGTCTACTCCACCCAGAATGTGGATCACTTTCAGAGTACAGTACCTTAAGCTTTCTTTACACACTACCAGTGATAAAAAAAGATCTGTAACATAAAATTGATCTTGTTTTCTTTCTCTTGAGATATACTTAAAGACATTTTTGTTATACAAGTACAGCTATAAAATAAAAAAAAATATTAAACTATACCTCTGTATACCATTTTTATCACTACACGCTCAATCCCTGTGTTCTCAGCACTGCAACATTCTATGAGCAGCTTTGTGATGTGTCATTTAGTTCACAATATAGTATTATTCCAGCTAAAATATAGCACATTGAACCCTTGTTTGAAAAAGCAGTTATTTCTGTTACTTTATTTTTTTCTCACCACTTCTCAAAAAGACAACTCTTCATAATTTTCTGAAAGTAGTAATAATAAGACAAAGATTACCCAAACGACATCAGAAGAATGATGTACTGTACACCTGAAATTAGGAAAGGGAAAGCACTGAATAAAGATCATGGGCAAAGCATTAAAATATGTCTGAACGTTTTTTTTTGGTAAATATATGGCTTTGTTACAAATACAGTTTAAAATGAATATGTTGTCACTGATTATAACGCAGCTTAAGTTTCATCTTTATGGGCCATGCAGTTGCTTGTAAGTAGAATTTTTGTACTTAGTGTGTGTGTTTAAAATCATAACTGCAGATTGAATGCCTGGAGTCCCAAGAAGTCCCTATGAAAACACAATGGTGAGTTGCTTGGGGCTGTCACAGTAATCAAACTTTATATCAGTTCATGAATAATTCCCACACAGTTTACTTTCCCTAAGTATCATGCCATGTCATTGCTTAAATAATTGAAACTAAACTTGAGGTAATGAATGTAGTGCTTTATAAAGGCATGCAATTGGGATAATCATTGTATATGGTCTAGGAGTGAAACCATCTCCACCCAAACTAACTGACTACCCCTACGTACAGCAGAATTGAGTTCCAAACATGCCTGCTAGCCAAGACAGTGATACTGGGCATACATCCCCCAGCCCTTAATCACTGCTTCCATCCCACTGACAATCTTTGCAACACCAGGAGTGTGGCTCGGAATACCCTTAAACTATATTTTCCTCAGACACAGCTGGGCAAGTGTTCATTCACTGTTAGGACTGCTGGGTGGTTAAATTAACTACTTGAAACCCTGCAAAATCTACTCAAGTTTGAACAGTTTAACAGAGCACTGCAGATAACTCTAATAGTTCAATGCAACTGCAACAGCTAATCATCCTAACTCTGTCCCTCCTCAGGTACACTTTGAAGTGTGTCAGAATCTGACTCCGAGGCCATTTACCATTACTATGCTTGTTTTACACTGTTTCTGTTTACCTGCCTTACTGTAAAATTTTATGTAACTGATCTAGCTTGTTTAATAGGTATCTGTTTGACCATTTTGTACTTGTTTGACTACACCACTGGAATTTGCTTTTCATATTTGTTATGTGACACTGTAATCTCTGTTGCTAATGTGAAACCTTTCTAAAACAGCCCTTACTCTCAAAGGTATTCTCCAAAATTGACAATATGCAAATAAAAGAGTAAGGTTACTCACGCTGCTTTGACAGTGCTCAATAGAATTGACCTGGAGAACTCTCCAGTCTCATTAGGTCTGTGTCTCTTCATTTTCGTTATAGATTGTAGGAACACCACAAACCAATCCAGTGTGTCCAATTCTGGATTCCTCATCTCTCAAAGGACATAGACAGAGCTGAGGAAGTCCAGAGGAGGGCAACTAAAATGATGTGGGATGTGCATCAAAAGCCCTATGAGGAGAGACTGAAAGACCTCAGTATGTACAGACTGGAGGAAAGGAGGGAGAGGGGGGACATGATAGAGGCTATCAAATACCTCAAGGGTATGAATAAGGTTCAAGATCGGAAGCCTTTTTCAGGGAAAAGGATGAACAAGAACAAGGAGCCATGCAATGAAGCTGGAGGGGGTTAGAATCAGGGGAAATGTAAGAAAACACTTCTTTACAGAAAGGATGATGGATGCCTGTAACAGCCTTCCTGAGGAGGTGGTGGAAGCAAAACTGTAATGGGATTTAATAAGGCATGGGATAAGTATAAGGGAACCTTTGAAGCAAAGAAGATGGGGAGGTGTTAAAGCTGGAGATTAAACAGGGTCTGTGGTGTGAGAGTAGTAAGGGAATGTTGGCAGACTTGGTGGGCCAAAAGGTCCTTCTCTGCCATAAATTCTAGGTTTCTGTTTTTCAATGGAAGTGCTATGTTCCTCTACACACAGCATGAGACACTTATTCTACAAACATAGAAACATACAGTAGTAACTTAAGGTTAGAAGGGAGGTCCATTATCTCTAATTCTTCTGTTTCGTCATCTGAGTTTGACTGTTATCTAAACATGCATAATGTCATTAGGATTCCTTACCCAGTCTTTTACACAAATTCCTCTGTAATTCCCTTGGTAATAACACTTTTTCCAAGCTTACCTTTAATGCCTGCATGTTCTCATATACCTTCTCTCTGCTGGTAGGCTCTTCCAAATGTTCACAACCCTCTGGGAAAGGTAGTTCTTAATAATACCCATAAAGGTACCTCCTCTGAACTTCATGGTGTGTCTCTGTGTAGTGTGGGAAGACACCAGATCAAACATATAGGTCTGTTTGGCTTTTAATACCCTACTGTATGCCAAAAAACAAGATCATGCCCCCCTGTGCCTCCTTTTGTCCAGGGACAACATGTTTAAGGCCACTAGACTCTCTTCATAGCTTTTGTTCCCCATACTATTTAGTATTTTAGTGACCTTGCATTGCACCTTCTCAATTGACCAAATGTCCTTTTTATATCATTGAAGCCATAACTATACAGAGTACTTTAGTGGGACCTGATGAAGGGCTTACAAAGTGTCAGGCTTACTTCTTCTGCTCTGGTGGTTTTTTCCTCCTGCATCCCAGGATAGTGTCAGTCCTCTTGCAAGAGACCACACACTGCTTGTCATGTTGCAGCTCCTTTATATTAATGTGTGAGGCCCATTTCCTTCTCCATTCTGAGGAGTCCATTTTGAATTAAAGTTAAGCAATAGAATTTTCATACATCGAAAACAGCTAGAGAGACAAACATCAAATGAGCATTTTTATATCATGGTAAATCATTATGAAAACAGAAAAATAATGATCAAGTTCAATAAAATAAATAAAGCTCCATGCCTTGGTATTAGAGTGAAACATTTTATTAACCACACTTTCTGAACACAGTCAGTAGCTTTTTATTCCACTAATGTCCATCCACTTTATCTCCTACTGTCATTTCCTTGTATTATTTTAGACCTCTTAAACATAACTGCTGGGAAAAAGATCCTGGAAAATGTCTGAAGTCAGCAGTTCAGTGGTATTGTTACTTTCCATCCTGCCATACCCTCACCCTCTGTACCCCATTCTGTGCCCCCAAATACCTCACAACTTTCTATTAGAGTGCTGATCTGTGAGGGTTAAGCTTTCCACGAAGTGTATCACAATCCAAAATTTTCCTTGCAATAATGTGAGTTCTCAAGTTGCTCGACTGGCACTGAGCTGAAAGAGCTGGGGATTAACTCTTTTAGCCAAACATTTTATGCAAGATTATTTTGAGAAGCTGGTATGCCTCCTAACATAAGAGTTTTGTTATCTTAATTTTTGTTGCTGTAGTCTCAGTTTTACTTCTGCACTTGGAAGTTTTTATTCTGATATTTTGCAGGATTGTTATGTAGAGTAAGAAAATATTTTAATAATCTAGCATACTGAGTGAATATTTGAGTCCATTGAGACTGAAGCCCATTAGGAGACCATGGAAAGCTGTGGTAAATGAAGATTTGAGAGCAGAAAGTGGAGTGGCCAAGTGGATGTCATCATCTGTGGAGCAGAGAGTACCCGAGAAGGACAGAACAAAGACTGAAGAAAAGAGGCCAAGGAAAGTGGGATAGTGGAGAACTACAGTACAGCGGACTGAGTGTCTTGAGCAGACTGATTATGAAGGAGTATGCAGAGCTGAAAAACTCAGAACAAGGAGCTGATAGGCTGTAGCATTTGCTGGTACCTGTGCTGTGGATAGTGGCTAGAGCTTCCAAAGGGCAGGAAAGACAGAAAACCATGGAGAACTCTGTAACCTATATAAGATTCTGTTTTTACAAAGTACTGTTGTAGTGGTGAATCTTGTGACATTGTTAGAATGTTTAAATATCCTGCAACTACTGAGTTATCTGCACTTTACCTAACAAGAGCATAAAAAGGTTTAAACATAGATGGCAATGGGAGAGTTTAGGAAACTGGGAGCTTTTTACACAGAGAGCAACGTTTGGTGGTTTCAGTAGTCAAGTAAATACTTGACAAATGGGGAATAAAAAAATGTTAAACATAAATATGTGTGGAAGTTAAGTTTTCTTTTGAAATTTAAAAAGCTTTCTTTCATGCAGTTTGCAGTGACTGCATGAATATACTCAACCAATGAGATCACACATTCACTAGTGCAAGATATTAAGGCTGCCCACTTTAGACAAATTGGCAGTTGAGTGCTAGTATAGCAAGGAAAGCAGTGCAGCTGCATGTTCATATAATGTTAGAGCTCAGTGAAAGTTGCGAATTTTGCTCTAGTGGAACTATCATGTAAGTTTGCTAACGTTTGCTGAATTTTCCGAACTTCCACGGTAGTGAAATCAGAAATCTGTCCAATGTGATTGGTGAATTTTCGCTCTGTTCCTTGGAATTTTCTTGCTGAACTGCGGAATAATACATTAATCCACAATTCATGTAATTATTCTGCAGTTCTGTTCCCTGCCATCCTGGTTTAGAAAAAAAAACATTACCTGTTTTCTAGTGGCATGTTCCCATTCTCTGATTGCCAGCCTGCTAATAATTTAACATTTCCTTAGTGTCTAGTGGCACTCTCCAGTCACTGGCTCCATAATAATTTAACATTTCCTTGGTGTCTAGTGACACCCCCACACTCCTGTCACTGCCCCCAAACAATTTAACATTTCCCTGATATCTAGTGGCACCTCCCACCCTCTGATCACTGGCCCTGTATTTGCTGATGTGCACCTCTGTCCTCACTGCTAATTCAAGTGCCTGTCACAAGTTTGCAGCTATGCTCTTGTTCATTCTTAGTCTTCACACTGCACAGTAGTTATGGAAGCAGATTTTCTCCATATGTACTGCATGATGTAAAGACTATGAAGGAGCGAGCGCACAGTTGCGAACTTTTAACAAGCACTTGAGTTAGCAGTGAGAACAGAGGCACAAATCAGCAAATACGGGGCCAGTGATCGGAGTGTGGGAGGTGCCACTAGACACCAGGGACAAGTTAAATTATTAGTGGGCCAGTTATTGGAGTGTGGGAATGCCACTAGACACCAGGGAAATGTTAAATTACTAGGGGGTCAGTGTCCAGAGGGTGGAATGCTACTAGACAGCAAAGAAAAATTAATTCTAATTGGATTGGTTATTGGAGGGTGGAGGGTGCCACTAGACATCATTAAAATGTTCAATTATTATTATAAGACTGTGACTGGAGGGTGGAGGGTGCTACTAGACACAAGGAAAGTGTTAAATTCTTAGGGGGCTGGTGATCTGAGGGTGTGGGTGCCACTAGATACCAGGGAAGCAATAAATAATTATGGGGCAGGCAGTCAGAGGGTGGAAGTGCCACTGGACACCAGCGACTGGAAACATAAATAAATGGGGGGGGGCAGCTACACATAACATAGACTGAATACATGTATTCTGCAGTTCAATAACTTATGTATGTACTGTATGTTACATTTCAGTTTAATGTATTAAGATTCAGAAAGTAATTCCGCATAACTGACCTCTGATAGTGATCAGCAACAGGGTTGATACACAAGGTGGAGTGGAAAGGATGAGAAGGGACTTGGCAAGGTTGAAGGAATGGTCAAATGTATGGCAACTAAGAGTCAATGCAAAGAAGTGCAAAGTAATGCACCTGTTAAACAAAAACCCAAGGGAAGAGTACACAATGGGGGTGAGATACTGACAACAACAAAAATGGAAAGGGACCTGGGAGTAGTTATATCAGATGACCTAAAGGTGGACAAGCAATGTGAGAAGGCAGTAAGGAGGGCTGGGGAATACTGGGATGCATAGGGAGAGGCATCACCAGTAGAAAACAGGAAGTTGTTATCCCTCTGTACAGACAGTTGATAAGACCCCATCTGGAGTACTCCATGCAGTTCTGGAGACTCCATCTCTACAAAGACATAGACAGGGAGACTGTCCAGAGGAGGGCAATCCAAATGGTGCAGGCTCTGCACCAGAAGACATACAAAGAGAGACTAAAGGAGGTAAATATGTATACCCTCAAGGAAAGGAGGGAGATGGGGGACATGATAGAAACTTTCAAGTACCTCAAGAGAATCAACAAAGTCCAAGAGGGTAGTGTTTTTTAGAAAAAGAAATGCGCAAGAACAAGGGGCACAATTTGAAGATGGGGGGATGGCTCAGAGGTAATGTGAGGAAGTATTTTTTCATGGAGAGGGTTGTGGATGCATGTAACAGCCTTCCTGAGGAGGTTGTGGAGTCAATAACAGTGGGGGAGTTAAAGAATGCATGGGACAGATATAAGGCAATTCTAGTGGAGGGTAGGAGAAAGTAGGCTGTTGGTTAACTAGGATCTGCAGCTTATTCATTAGATAGGGAAATGTGCAGACTAGGTGGGCCAAGCGGTCCTTATCTGCCATCAAATTCTATCTTTCTATGTTTCTATGTTCTGTGCAATTTTGTTCTGCAGTTAAATACAGTAATCCTCAGTTCATACATTTATTCCACTGTTATAAGTCAGAATTTCCATGAAGGTTGCCAAAATGATTTCTGAACTTTCGTGGAAGTGAAATTTTGACTTTTGTGAAAATTCCACTGGCAGAAGATTTTTGTTTTCCCACAAAGTTCTGATAATGGTGATTCCTATTTCACTGAGGTATTTCAATTTGGATTAATTATTTTTGACACCGAGTATCTACTAAAGTTTTCAAGATTATTTTTTATATTATCACCTACTTACAATTTCTTGTGCTTCTATAGTGGGTCTTTATGTTCATGTTTGTTATCTAGAAAATGGAACTGACTCTACAATGCCATTGAGAGCATTTGCCTATACAATCAAGTCATTCTTCAACACATAGCCTTGTAACAGCTTTCTCTATATAAGATACAGAAATGTAAATTTGTCAGCTCCCCTTTATGGTTTATTATTTCCTTTTTAGTTACTATTATCATAGTTATTATAGCTAGAGTTGTGCCACACATTTCCCCTCTCTTATTAGCTAATACTTAAAGTGATAAGACTCTGACCATATTAAGTATAAAAATATTGGCTTACATAACTACCTGCAGTGTTTTTGCTAAAACCTCATTTTAGGTGTGGAAATTGGGGTTTATCACAAAACATTTACAGCTCCAAAAGAACTGCCCTTTCCTCCCAGGCTGCAATAGTGGAGGAAAGTGGACTCTTTCAGAGAATAACGACTGTAATCCAGCACAAGCAATGAAGATTTATCAACAAGATGTAACATTGGTAAAGCTAAGCATATTTATTTCAATTTTGAAAATTACTTCTTTGTAAACAATAACTTTTAATAACGGTCTATCCCTGAACATATTTATTGGTTTTGTTTATATTGTTTATTCTGTTATGACAGGTAGGACAAAGGCAGCTAAAAATTAACAAGTAACCGAATTAAAAAAAAAGAGTGAAACAAGAGTTAGAAAAACTCATAGAGAAACAAATAATTTGTCACACCTGGAAGCCAAATAGATTTTATAGCCAAAATTAAAATCATTAGAGTCAAATGCTCTTTAGTATCTACAGGATCTTCATCCCCCATTAGAGATGGTATGTCTCTGCAAGTCTCTACAGACCAAAAACAGAATACCAATGAACAAACCCCCACCCCCCAAAGACATGGCACATATTAATATTTAAACAGTGTAATAGCCTATTGGCTTTATTTACTTTGATCTCCATGTAAGAAAGGGGGTCCTCTTAGTTTTCAGATTGGAATTCCAAAGTGAGCAAGCTATACCACCAATCTGAAAACTAAGAGGACCCCCTGTTTCATGGAGTTAAAAGTAAGAAAAGCCAATAGGTAGTTAAATTGTTTCATTTTGAATATGTGCAATGTTGCCACATACCAGCAGCACCCTTCACCAGAAATGTGAATTGCATTTTGAGCAATGCAAAGGTTTTGAGTGTGCTTTTGTGTTTGTCTTTAGAGTTTTGGGAGTTGTGGTACTCCTTTTAGCATGCTTCCTGTCACCACTTATGTAAATTCCTGGGTAGAATCACTTTATTTAAAGGAGCCACTTAGGCAATGTATTTTAAGCCAATTCAGGCAGCACTCTATATTTATGAGTAGCCACTGCAGACATTTCAGAGCTGAGAAGCTAGTGTAGGGACTAAACTGAATGGGTCCCACCATGAAGTGGTGGTATAGCTTGCTCACCTTGGAATTCCAATCTGAAAACTAAAAGGACCCCCTTTTTCATGGAGTTAAAAGTAAGAAAAGTTAATGGGCAGTTAAATTGTTTAATTTTGAATATGTGCCATGTTGTTTGGGGGGGGGGTGTACTGGATGCCACACACCAGCAGCACCCTTCACCAGAAATATGAATTGCATTTTAAGCAATGTAAAGGTTTTGAGCATGCTTTTTTGTTTGTCTTTACGGTGTCTACAGACCACCTATTACTGGTGGAAATTAGACACTTAGAATAATCCCAAATTATAGATACACCAGAAATGGGTAATGAAGGCAAACCAAATGTTCCAGTAATGAAAGAAGTAAATGAGCATATTTTGACAGAACAAAGTGACATTTCTCCTTCAAAGCAAGTACAAAAAGAACCAGTATTAGATATTGTGAATAATAAAGCCAAAACTGAAATGTTACTAAATCTGCAGGAAGAAAAAAAAAAATAACAAGCAAGCCATGGAAACAAAATCCTTTCTCCTGAATTTCAAACAGTTTGTGTGCCTTTATGTGAACTGTTTAAGCATTGATCTGCCCCCCAATTTGCTCCAGATATTCCCCATTTTTGAACCCAACAAGAGGTAAAAAATTATCAGAGATAGCAGACAGGGAGTAACACAGCCAAAGTACTATAAATAGGAATAAATAAGCAAGCTATGACATGAATCTTAAATTATTACAAAAGGGATAACATTAACTTAAAGCACAAATATCAAAGAACAATGGCTGGCACAAAATGTTACCTCTACTGACATTGATACTGGAAGGAAAAACATTACTGGATAATGATTATGAGATTTACAGACAGGAAGAAAGACAACAGGGAAAGAGAAATAAAATAGGTAATAAATCAGAAATTCTGAAAATAACAGAAAAAAAACTACAGACAAGGAAGTAATTGAAATGTAATGAAAAGTACAAGCTATTGATATGCAGATAAAAACACTCAAGACAAAAAAGTAGATAAAACATTGAGGAAATGTATAAAAATTGTAGATGACAATAAACAAAGAGTAAGGAGAAGAAAGTAACAAGGAAAGAAGGGGAGACAGATATCTGATGTAAGAGGGCAACATTTCCAAACTTTAACAACAAAACACAGTACAATATGAAAAGGTAAACTTGGGTAAAGGTAGCAAATTGGTAGAAACATCTACGCAATCAGAAGACATCATGGATAAATAAATCAAAAGAGAAAAGAAGCTACTACAGTATAGTTACATGGTGTGATCGAAAAACAAGAACAGAATCTAAGATTCTCTAAATATGGTGTTTAGTCTGTGTAAAGGAGTATTAGGGAGTAACATTAGATGCTCATACATCAAGTTAGTGTATAGATACAGAACAGGATGGGTGGAGGGATGGAGGGATTGGTATGTATGTGCAGTTTTAAGTATTGCACATTAGATGACTAATGCTAAAAGCACAAGATAACTTACAACCACAGGGAATCAAGCTAGACAATAAGTCAGACTGCCTAATTAAAAAAGAGGGGACACCTTGTCCAAAACATGATAAAATGAAAATGTCTAAACTATTACATATAAATAAATAATCAAAAATTCTAGTAAGACAACAGGAGTAAAAAAAAAAAAAGGATTACAGATTATGTCAAACTACTGGACGATTCCATCTCAGTGACTGAGGATGATGAATTTGCTCTATGGAGAGACATTAAGGGGTTTGGGGGCATAGACAGAAAGGACCAAGAATTAATAACAGTCAGCTTGAGAGATGACACAAATACCATAAGTGAAGAAGTTAGGTCCACATCAGCTTCAGAGTGCAATACATGCTCAGAGATAACAATTCATGAAGAATAACTGAATAATGAGAATGCACACTCTGAGAAAATTAAGATTATAAACTGGAACATAGCAGGTGTTGAGGGAAAATATAATAATCAATCAATCAAAATCTTTATTTACCCAGGCAAAACATCATTGAGCAGAGCTCTTTTGCAAGATGGACCTGGTTAGGGTAGACTGATACATATGTGTGTATATATATATATATATATATATATATATATATATATATATATGACCAAAGTTTAACACGTTGTATACAATTTACAAAGTAACATACAACAAACAATAGTAGGCATACATCTTACATTATTTACAGACATACATATCTACAAGGTGGTGTTGCGGTGTTAACTGCTTAAGTAACAGGTGGACAGAATTTGAGTTCGGAAGGTGAAAGGGTAGGGGTAAAGACTATGTATTCCTAAGGGTACAGGGACAGTCAGCAAGAGAAAGGACACCAGCTAAACAGGACCAGTAAATTTGACCCCAGAGACAGCGCTAGATAAAGCTGATAACAGTTGTGTGGTTGACTTGACTGGAGTGGATAAGTAGTAGAAAAATGCAGTAGAAAGCAGTAGAGGAATGGTAATAAATGGATAACACAGCAGTTTAGAAGATAGACTACATGGAGATACTAAGGGAGATAATTCCAACTAGAGGTGCTGATAGCACTTACATGGTTCCTTCAGGAGATGCGAGTAGAGGGTCTTGAATGAAGGAATGCTGATAATTGAGCTCAGTTTTAAGGTTTCCAACAGATTGTTCCACATTGTTGGCAGCGTAAAGCTAATGGATGCTCTGCTGAGGCGAGAGTGGACTTTGGGAATTTTCAATAAGATATAGGAGTAACTTCTCAGGGCATAGGTACCTAATAGATAAAGTGGGAGTCAATCCGAAATATATTGTGGAAGTTTTTTTGAGATAGCTCTCTAGGTTCATAATGCAGCAATTTATTTCACTTAAATTGGAGGGAGGTCCATCCTACAGCTGCATATAGTGAACAATGGTGTGTAGTGAAGGGAAGATCAGTGATAAATCTCAATGCTCTGTGGCAAAGCGTATCCAGTTTAGCGAGGTGAGAGGTAGGACATCGACTATAAAGGAAGTCATCACAGTCTATTAGTGAAAGAAATGTTGCTTGTACCAGCCTCTTTTTGGCATCATTTGTAAGAAGGTAGCTAGTCCTAAAGTATAGTCTGAGTCTCTGACGTAGTCTTTTTAGCAAGTCCTCTAGGTCCTCAATGAAGGAGAGTTTATGATGTAGCCAAACTCCCAGGTATTTGAACTTTGTGATGAATTCTAGGTTTTTCCATAGGATTGTAGAAATCTGTGGTACAGACCCAGGACTGACCGAGTTAGTCGTGTGTGAAAAAGGAGAGAAGCATTGCTTTTTTTTTAACATTAAGTAATAGCTTTTTGTGTAGAAGCTGGTGTTGAAGTAGGTTGAATTCGGTTTGAAGGTAACTGCATGTGGCTTCTGGGATGGACAGCTCAGATACAACACCGTGTCATCCGCGAATAGATGGACATTAGCCTTGGTTATTCTGTCATCAATGTTGTTCATGTATATTGCAAAAAGAATGGGGCCAAGAAAAGATCCCTGTGGCAATCCCCTGAGTAGGGATTTTATAGGTTAGAGCTCACCTTTGGCCTTAACTCGCTGTAATCGGTCAGTAAGATAATTGGTGAACCACCAAGGGGAGAGAGTCTAGGCCTATTGACTGAAGAGATGAAAGGAGCAGGCTATCGTCTACAGTGTCAAAAGCCTTACTTAAGTCCAAGAATATGGTACAGATAACTTTTTTTGTCCAGCTCTTTCTGCCAGTCATCGGTCACTTTTGCAAGGGCTGTGATTGTGCTGTGTTTAGCTCTGAATCCAGATTGGGCAGGATTTAGAAGATTCGTTGATTCTAGGTATGATCTCAGTTGTGCACTTACAATTTTTTCCAATAATTTCAACAGGACAGGGAGAAGGGAGATTGGCCTGTAGTTATTGAGATCACAGGGATTCCCTGATTTAAACAGGGGAATCATGTGTGCTGTTTTCCAGATGGATGGAAGGGTTGCTTGGGTCAGTGATAGGATGAATAGGTGTGTTATAAGTGCAGCTAGTATGTGGTATGCGATTTTTAGAAAGTATGGGTCAATGGAGTCCACACCAGTGCTTTTCTTAGTGTCCAGCTGACATAGGGGATCTTCGACCTGTTTCAGGGTGGCAGGTTGCAGAGAAAATGTAGTATCCATGACTTGGACTTCAGTATAATGAGAATCCAGCTGGGAGCATAGTAGATTCGCAGGAGAGTTATCAAAGTCTAACCCCGCAGTTGTAAAATGGTTGTTAAAGAGTCCAGGATTTCCCCTTTGTCAATAATGATGTTAGTGCCAGATATGATCTTAGGTGGAAGAGAGTTACCCGGTGTATGACCAGAGAGGTCCTTGACGGTGTTCCAGAATTTAGCTGGTTGCTTAGTGGCAGAGTCTAGTTCAGTACGATAATAGGTGGCTTTTGTGTCTCCTGTCATCCTGGTACAGAGGTTATTAGCTCTCCTAAATGCAAGCCAGTCTTAGATCTTCGAGCTTTTTTCCAAAGTTTATCCCTAACAGAACAGATTTTAGTTCAGACGAAAACCATTGGCATGTTTTATTCTTTAAATGGACTTTTACTAAGGGGGCACATTTGTTTAAAGCCTCTAAGATTATATCACTGAGGATGTCATAGGCAGACTATACTGACCTTGCCCGGTGAAAATCCTGCCATCGCTTGATATGTTTTAGGGCATCTGTATAGCCACCTTGGTCAAAATTCCGCTTCGACCTTTTAATAGAGAATTTTGAAGAAGATAGCGGTCTGTGGACTGATCTTACACCAGCATTGAAGCAGTGATCGCTGGTGTCGCTGGAAAAGGTGCCTACATGGGAGAACAGGTATGGTTTGGAGACAAGTATAACATCCAGCAATGAGTTATTACTGGGATTCTTTTAATTCAGGTATGTAGGTTCATTGATGATTTGTGTTAGCCCATGAGCATCACAAAAGTATGAGAGAGGTTTTGAGGCCTTAGTTAGCCAGCCTAAGTTGAGGTCTCCTAATACGATAGTTTCCTGGAATCCATTCCCTATCATGGCACCCAGATGTGAAAGGACTTGAAGGCCAGCAGAAGGGGGTCTGTAGCACCCTAAAATAGACATCAAAGTGTTCTGCGAAAACACTACCTTAAGGGATAGACACTCAAATTCATTTGCAGCAGTTAACGAGTCAAGGCATGATACTGTATATTTGTCCTTGACGTATCTGGCCACCCCTCCGCCTCTCGATTGCCTATCAGTTCTAAATAATAAACAGCCAGGGATATTAACCTCCTTGTCTGCTGTGGCTGGTTTAAGCCAAGTTTCTGAGACCACTAAGACATCTGGAGAGGTGTGACAGATCCATGCCTGGAACGTAGTGATCTTTTTTAGCAGGCTACATACGTTGACATGGAGGAAGCTTATACCTTTGATCTTCGCTAATTCTGAGGGCGAAGTGATGGCAACTTGAGGCTCAGGATTAAGCTCTATGTTGCTGAAGCATATTAGTAATAGTAACAGAAGCATTCTGAGGGCAGCACAGGATAGTTTACAACTCCTGGACTTTGTACATCTTTTTGGATAGTCAATGTGGGTTACAGGCCCTTTACTAATATTTAGTCGCCCTAGTGCAGCAAAAAGTAATGCCCTGACTGAGAATTGCAAGGGATGTGCAGTTCTGCTGAGAGTAGGTGGCGAGTGCTCTGGACTCAGTTCAGTTAGTGTCCCACCATAGGTGGAATGTTGCATGTTTGACTGTATCCACAGCGAGTTGGTGGCATATCCATAATTATTGTTAAACACCTTCCAGTATGGCATAGCATTCAATTCCTCTTCCATGGTTGCATGACAGATCATATATCGTCCAGCTGGTGAGATGAGAATAAGGAACAGGATGAGCTGCCACATCCTTGTCTTCATGATTGGGCTCATATAGTGTAATCAGACACAGGGTGTCTTGATGGTAGAGGAAGAGGAAGAAATCACCTAGTAGGTAAGTAGTAGGCAGCGATAGGGTGTCTCCAAGAAGAGAATGTGAAGAAGTCACCTAGCTTGGGAGTTTAGTAGGTAAGTGGTTGACGGAGGTGATTTTAAAAAATGACGATCCACCGAATATGGCTAATGGCAGAGAAATTGATAGGAAGGGTGGGCAGAAATATTCAAAATGAGGGCCAGAGTGGAAGCTTTCTGATGAGGCTGAATGGCTTGGGAGGAGGAAATTTGAGGTAGGAAGAGGAGAGAGATAGCCAATTACACAGTGACATGGTTAAATGGGCATGGAATAAGGAAAGGGCGGGAAAGTAGTCTATATAATAACACACGGGGAGGGGGATGGGAGGCCGTAAAAGATGTAGCTTTTGCCATACCTTAGGCAGCTGGGAGTCCGGGGTTGTGGTCCTGAGCAGTGGCTATGAGATCGCCGACCGCCCGCTGGCTGAGTCCCCCTCGGCTCGAGAGTAGGGATCCCCTGGAAGGATTTCCTCAGCTAGGGAGAAAGAGAAAAACGCAGAATTTAAGTGCTGCTGTAGACAAGGGCCTACAAACAGAGCAGGGATTCCAAATTTGCAGCACAAAAGGGATGTGTATTGGATTGGTGCCCAAAACCTGTCTGGAGCAAGAGACACTTTCCTAGGGGGGCTGTTTCACTTAAGCATACACCAGAAACACATACTTTTTTTAAAAAAACAATATTCCTAATTCCCCACAACGCTATATCAGTTACATTTTGACATCTTTGGCAGCTTATACAGTACAACAACAAGGCTAGGAGAAGGTGAGCGAATGGGGACCAGTCAGAACAATCCCCTGAAAGGGCTCATGTTCCAATTGGTTGTGGCTTTTGCCGTACCTTAGGCAGCTGGAAGTCCAGGGTTGTGGTCCTGAGCGGTGGCTATGAGAACGCTGACCGCCAGCTGGCCGAGTCCCCCTCAGCTCGAGAGCAGGGAGGTGATGGTTACCATCTATTATTAAGTATGATATAATATCTGTTCAAGAAACGTGGCTGAAAAACAAAGAAAATAAATTGGAAGAATAATCTTGTGCCCAATACCTAACTATAGCATATAGCATATAGTGGTAACATTAACAGCATGGCAATACACTCCACAAGCACTACAGCACGTGCCAAAATAGAGTCAGAAATAACACCAACCACAACCCAAACAGTGCATACCATTAGAAATAATGGGACATTCTCTTTTTTCACTGGAGGATAAGATCCCACACCTCCAGACATGGGGGCTACGTCCCCTACCCCCTTACTTAATATAAGTAACTCCAGGGGGTGGGGACTTTGGATTTGGGGAAAAAGTGGTTGGGGGAAAACCTAAGTTTAAAAAAAAAAACACTGTAAAAAGTAGGAACACCAGGAGACCTGGGGGGAGCTAAACCACGGACCCAGTTCTCCACATCCGCTGTGTGCTGGTGTCTTAGTCACTCCACCACAGGAGTGGCTTGACCAGGCACTGCAGCACACAGAAACTTGATTCCTCCTTGATTGTAACATAGAGTGACAGGCGTAGCAGTAATTTCCTACAGCTGTTATACCACTGTCACTTTAAATACAGGTGCACCTTGTGGTTATTGTTGTGCAGTGTTTGTTTTGCTGTTTAGACCCAGTACTCATATAGCAAGTTTGAAAGAGCATGTCGGGATTCAATATATTTTTATCTACTGTCTGCTTTCAAAAGATAAATGTTCTTTACATTGGTATGTCATTTTTTTCTATCTACAATTCTCAGTTCTGGTGTTGTATCCTTAATTTTATCAATGGGTTCATTCTCCCCACCATTGGACCTTCTGGGCCTGATCCAATATCTTTACTTGGGAAAATTGTCTTAGAAAGTAATGTTTGCTACCCAGGGATTACTATCCTGCCTATGGGGGATTTTAATGCAAAATCTGGCACACAAACGGAAATTAAATTCCATAATTGGAATATTGTTGGTGTTCTATGTACTCCCTTTCATAACTCCAAGGATAATGTTGTACAGTAAATGAAAGGGGACAACAGTTATTGAATGAAATTATCCTGGTGAGATACAGACAACAAATCATTGGTCATCAAAAATACTAATAATAAAAAAAAATAGTTTGAGACCTCTATAAACAGGAAAAGATGTATAATTTATTAGATCTAGAATTAAAGAAAGTAGTAGAGTTGTGATGCCTAGAGTCAATAATCAAGGCAAGATTAACTAAATAGTTCAAGTATATTATAAAGATTAGTAGACATTTAAAAAAACTTATTACCATATGATAGACTGATAGACTCTTGTTCTATGGGGAAAAATAACTGGTACTATAAGGGGTGTCAGATACTTTAAACAAATTCTGGTAAGATCCCATATGGCTACAAAATGATGGTATTGATGCAGGTGTAAAAAGGGAGAGGCTGCTTCAGACCCAAGGAAAGCTGAAGATGTGATTAATGCATGAACAGGTGCAGATGTGCAGGGCACTGTAGGACAGGCATTATGGGAAGACTCTGTATGCCTACAGAAATGCAGGGCCTGGCACATCTTCTCTTTAGACAATCTCTCTTCACCGATTCGGTACACTCTTCACAGATTCACTCTTTACATTCAATCTTCACACACATTCACTCTTTACACACTCTTTACACATTTACTCTTTGAACATTCACTCTTTTTAATGTTGACTCCACATTTTCAAGATAGTCATTTTATGACTGCCTTATAAACATGCAAGACCAATCAGTTTATTCAGTAACCAGCCACACCTTTTGTTTTTCATGAAATTAGTTTCTTATTAAGATTTTTTCTAAGAACACCACAATCTCCTGTAGCCCAACAATTCATCTGACCTCGGGCTTCATCAGGGGCTAGGACCTTATGTTCAATTACTTCTTGTTTTGTTCATATTTCAAAACTGATAATTTTATTTTCACATCAATTTCTTAATATACCATCAGTTAGCTTATACTACTGCTAAACCTCATGAAGCCTGCACATACCACTTTGGCCATTTATTCATCAGTAATACAATTTTCTATGGGTCATTTGAGTTAAACCGGAGCTTGCTCCTTACTTTCAGGTGTCAGATGCAGTTCTATAGAGACAGAGTTACTTGCCTGATGAAGCTCAAGGTCAGGTGAAACATTAGGTTGCAGGGGATCATGGTGTTCTTAGAAAAAGTCTCAATCCCACATGCGATGCCAGCGACCCGGGTTCAGGAACGGACCAGGGTCGCTGGAGGGCCGGCCGGGGGAGAAGGATAGAGAGTCCCAAGGACTGCTCTCCTTCTCCGGGGGGAAGGTGGGGAAGTGTCTGGAGCATCGATGACCCTGGTGGAGGCCAGGAGTCACACAGCCACCGGCACTAGCACGCACAGGAGGCGGGCAGACGCTACGCCATTGCACGCACCCCTCCCCAGAAATGGAAAACAGACAGCTGCTAGCTGGCCTTCAAATGAAGCTCACCACAGCTTCAATTTGTTCCTCAGGCCAGCCCTCGACCTATCCTGAAGACTGCGGCATGCAGGGAAGTGCCTAGCCCGCCGTGGGGTAAGCCACGGGTATTGAGGCCCAGGCCGACTGAGGAGTGGAAGCCCGTGGCCTCATGACCGGGCCGATAGTACCAGGTGGCAGGCAGCTCGGGTGGAAAAAAATAATAAGAAGAAAAAAAAAGAAAAAAGGAAAAGTCTCAATAAAAAGTGAATTTTATGAAAAACAAAAGACATGGCTGGTTGCTGAATAAATTGATTGTTCTTGCATCGTTGGATCCATACCACCAGCCCCGAATGTTAACTCAGATGACTTGCATATAAATAAAAAGGGTACCCACCCTATCTACCCCTTTCTGCCTTTAGAAACATGACATGTTTGGTATCACAGTCAGGCAACCTGAGCAAATTTGGGAAGGAGGTGGACACCAATCTATTTACAAAAGAGAGAGTCCTAAAAGAACTCACAAAACTGAAAGTGGACAAGGAAATGGGACCAGAATGGATACATCCTAGAATGTTATGGGAACTACAGGAGGTGCTGGCAGCACCACTGGGAGCCCTGTTCAATGAATCACTTAATAAGGGAATTGTTACAGAGGACTGGAGGAGGGCAAATGTAGTCCCTCTTCACAAAAGTGGTAGTAGTGAGGAGGATGGAAACTATAGACCAGTCAGCCTCACCTCAATAGTGGGGAAAACTATGGAATCACTACTTATGGAAAGAATTGTAGAACAACTTGAATCCAGCAGAGCCAATGATCTGAGACAGCATGAATGCACAGCGGGAAGGTTGTGTCAAACAAATCTAATTGATTTCTTTGACTGAGTGACTAGGGAAGTGGATCCGGGGAGTGGTGGATTTGGCCTAGCTGGATATCAGTAAGGCCTTCAACGCTGTTTCACATAGAAGACTTGTGAATAAGCTGGGAAGCCTGAGAGTGGGTCACAAGGTGATAAACTGTGTTTGGAGCTGCTTTAGTGATAGAAGACAGAAGGTGGTGATAAATGCATCGGTTCTGGGGCCAGTTCTGTTTAATATCTTCATAAGTGACATTGCCAAGGGGCTGGAAGGGAAGGTGTGCCTCTTTACAGATGACATTAAGATCTGCAACAGGGTGGACATTCTGGGAGGTGTGGAAAAGAATGAGGCTGGATCTAGGTAGACTGGAGGAATGGTCTAGAGTGTGGCAGATGAGATTCAATGAGGAAAAGTGAAAAGTCAGGCATTTGGGGTGCAAAAACCCAGGGGAGGATTACATGATAGGGGTGAGATACTGATGGTCACTAAACATGAAAGGGATTTTGGAGTAATCATATCTGATGACCTAAAGGTGGCCAAACAATGTGCCAGTGCTGTGGAGAGAGTCAGTGGGATGCTCGGCTGCATAGAGAGAGGTATCACCAGCAGAAGAAAAGAGGTCATGATGCCACAGTACAGATCACTGGTGAGGCCTCATTTGATTTACTGTGTCCAGTTCTGGATGCCACATCTCTGCAAGGACATAGACAGGGTGGAGGTAGTTCAAAGAAGGGCAACAAAGATGCTACAGGACCTTCACCAAAAGTCATATGAGAAGATAAGGAGACCTGGCGATATGATAGTAACTTACAAATATCTTAAGGACATAAATAGGGTACGGAAGAGTAGCATCTTTCAGAAAAGGAGATGTTCGGGAACAAGGGGGAATGACATGAGGCTGGAAAAGGGTAAACTAAGAAGTAACATTAGGAAGTATTTCTTCACAGAAAGGGTGGTGGATGCATGGAATAGACTCCCAGCAGAGGTGGTGGGGGAAAACACAGCGGGAGAATTCAAAAATGCATGGGACAGACATAGAGGAACCCTAGTGACAGGAACGAGAAGTTAAAGCTGGAGATCAAGTAGTATCTGCAGCTTTCACAGGAGATAGGGAAAATGGGCAAACTGGATGGGCCTAGCGATCTTATCTGCCATAATTTTCTATGTTTCTATGTAGCATTTATAATATGCTGGCTGAAATGTCATTTTGCACAAGTGTGAAAAGACATCTCATCCAGGATTTCAAAAAAATTTCACCTGTCATGTTTATGAGGTGGTAAGTGGTTGACGGAGGTGATTTTAAGGTGGAGAAATGGGTATGTTAAAAGTTTGTAGTCAAAATATTAACAAGCATTTGTCAATGCTGAATGTTTGCTTGCTGGTATTAGCATGGACATGCAGGAGTTAGACACATGCAGAATAGGAATGGCAGTGAAGTATTGAAGTTCACGCCAACCCCACCTCCATCCTGTAGAGACGGACAGGCATTATGGTAAGTGTTTGGGTCGTCGGCCATGATGGGCATGCCTTGTCACGTCACCCTATTCTGCAGACAGCGACACATGTTGAGGTGTGCCTTAGAGTGTTTGGCATTACAGTCACCGCATTCCATAAGGACATATGGTGAAATAGGTGCAGCACAGGAGAATAGGGTGAAGTCTGGGTCCGAACAGTCCAAGGTACACCTCGATGCCTGTCAGTGGCTGGAGGTGGGGGTGGGATGGCATGAGCAGTACAGTCATCAATTCAAAGACACACCCCAATGCCTGTCAGTCTGTACAGGGTAGGACGTTATGGTTAGAAACCGTAACGCCTCAGGCGTTTGTTGGTTTTTATACTACAAATTTTCAACATGGCCTTTTGTGAGCCTACCTATGAAAAGTGACACTGTGATTATGTCTATGTGTCCCGAACATTGATTTCCAACAGCAACAGTGCCATTCTGCACCACATGAACAAAAACACAGATCGGGCAGGATGTGAAGAATGACAGCTGTACCATGCGCAGGGAGGTGTGAAGAGATGGCAATGTGGAAGAGCTGTACTGGGAACATAAAAAGTGCTCGCACGTCCGAGCATACAGTATGTGGAAACTGCGCAACTCATTTACATTACACAGTCATTTTATGAACGTTCATCACCAAAGTTTTAAAATAGGCATTGTAGGACCTCTGCTTATGAACAGCGTCACTGTGATTTTCTTGATGTGTCCTGAACACTGATTTCCCACAGCAACCGGCTATTGTGCGCCAGAAGTACAAAAACACATTTCGGCCAGGATGTGAAAAATGACAGCTGTACTGTTGATAAGGAGGTGCAGAAAAAATTGCAATGTTGAAAAGCTGGAGTGAACATATTAGAAATGTGCAAAGTTATGAGCATGACTGGAAACTGCAACGCAGGCTTGTAACACAGTCATTTTATGGAGTTTCATCACCAAATTTTCAACGTAGGCATTTTATGGCCTCTGCTACTGAACAGTGTCACTGTGATTTCCTTAATGTACCCCCAACACTGAGTTCCCACAGCGAATGTGCTGCTCTGCACTGCAGGTACAAAAATACATTTCGGCCAGGATGTGAAAAATGACAGCTGTACTGTTCATAAGGAGGGCTGCAAAAATGGCAATGTTGAAAATCTGGAGTGAACATATTACAAATGTGCGAAGTTATGAGCATGCGTGGAAACTGTGCAATGCACGCTCATAACAGTCATTTTATAGACTTTCATCACCAGATTTTCAACATAGGCATTTTAGGGCCTCTGCTAATGAACAGTGTCACTGTAAGTTTCGTAATCTGTCCCGAACACTGATTTCCCACAGCGACCGTGCTATTCTGCACCAGAAGTGAAAACACACATTTTGGCCAGGATGTGAAAAATGACAGCTGTACTATTCATAAGGAGGTGTGGAAAAATGGCAATGCTGAAAATCTGGAGTGAAAATATTGTAAATGTGCGTAGTTATGAGCATGCGTGGACAATGCGCAATGCAGGCTCTTAACAGAGTCATTTTATAGACTTTTGTTACTCTATTTTTATCCCCCAATGCCTCTTTTTCCCCCTCAACTTCTCCACTCAATCTGAACTCCCAATGCTGCAAGCGTTCCCACCTACCTGACTTTCAGGGTCTGCCCCTAGAGCACTTCAGCTCAACTTCCCCTACTACATGAAGAGTCCAGATTACCCCCCGGGCGGAGTGAGGACAAGTTCCCCCTTACCTTATCCCCGAAAGTTCCACAGGGAGAGGGCCTTGGCACAGTGGAGTCTGCCCTGAATCTTCATCAGTGGTGGCACGCCTGCTTGCTGGGGAGATCGTCACCTAGGAGAGGTGAAGGATTTTCCTCCATCCCTGATGCCAGTGTGCAATGGGGAGCAAGGGGTCAGGCACACGCAGAGACATGCATCCGCCCCAGTCCCCTGCCTGCGTCGACCCACTACGATGCTGCACTTTCCCCTGTGCACTGACATCCCCCCAGTTCACTGGGAGGTGGCGGTATTGCAGCGGAGAAAACTGCAGGACCCCCCGTAGAAGGAGAGCAAGCCATTGGGCACTCGATCCTTCTCCCCACAGCCGACCCACTGATGACCCAAGCGTGGTCCCGAATTTTGTAGACTTTTGATACCAAATTTTCAACATAGACATTTCAGGACCTCTGCTAATGAACAGTGTCACAGTGACTTTCTTCATGCATCCTGAACACTAATTTCCCACAGCGACCACATTATTCTGCGCCGGAAGTGCAAAAACACATTTTGGCCAGGATGTGAAAAATGGCAGCTGTACTGTTCATAAGGAGGTGTGGAAAAATGGCAATGCTAAGAATCTGGAATGAAAATATTCTAAATGTGCAAAGTTATGCGCGTGCGTGGAAACTGCTCAATGCACGCTCGTAACACAGTCATTTTATAGACTTTTGTCACCAAATTTTCAATATAGGCATTGTAGAGCCTCTGCTAATGAACGTGTCACTGTCATTTTCGTAATGTGTCCCACACACAGATTTCCGACAGTGACAGCGCTATTCTGCGCCACAAATGCGAAAACACATTTCGTCCAGGATGTGAAAAATTACAGCTGTACTCTTCATAAGGAGGTGCGGAAAAATGGCAATATTTATAATCTGGACTGAAAATATTGCAAATCCACGAAGTTATGAGCATGCGTAGCAACTACGCAACGCTTGTAAAACAGTCATTTTTTGGATTTTTTCCACCAAATTTGCAACATACACTTTTTGAGAGCTCACCTCACGAACACTTGCACTGTTGTTTTGTTAACTGGTCCTGAAAGGTGATTCCATGCAGTGACCGCAAAATCACCTTTTGGGACCAATTAATGCCATGACAGTGACAGAATTCATGAGGCGGGGTCCCAAAAACCCCATGTTGAAAATTTGGTGCCAAAATTCAAAAAAATGCCTGAGATATGCAAAAAAGTTGAAAAAAAACCCTATTTATCCCGTTATACAGCTTACTGGCATTTCCTCAGTTTGTGGCCAGCTTTGAAGAGTGCAGACATGTTCCCTGTCCACCGAAGATCATTGCACCAGACTCTGGAGGTAAGTGTGGGATGAGGGGATGTGGGGAAGCAGGATGCGCAGTGGGTGGGCGCATGTTGTGGGGGGGGCCAGAGAGACTGTTTTTGTTTTACAGGTTTAAAAAAAAAAAAAAAACATTGTGGGATGGTTTTTCCTTTGCTGGGGCACTGGGCACGCTGGGGTGGTCTCTCAGCGTGCCACCTGAATATTTTTTTGGGGGGGTCTAGCCGACAGGGGATTGGACACCCCCGTCGGTACAAAAGCTGGGGGCGCAAGAGCTGAGGGGGATTGGGCACCCCCTCGGACTCGCCCATTGCTCTTTGGGGGGGGCTGATGCTGACAGAAAGTGGCTCCCCTGTCAGCACATCAAACAGGGAGGGGGAATATACTGCCAACGGGGAGTGGGCTCCACCGTCAGCAAGTCAGCACCGGGGATGGATGCCGACGGGATTAGGGCCCCCGTAAGCAAAAACACACTTCTGTGGGGAGGAGCACATGATGCTGAGGGGATTGGGCACCCCCTCGGCACTGGGGCTGTTTGATATTGTTTGTGAACATGGGAGCAAGGTGCCGCCATGTTCACAAACAATATTACACTAGCAATGTTCCACCCAGCAATGACCGGTCACTCCCTCATTGCAGTGAATCGCTGACTCTGCAATGATGAGGCGGCCCATGATTGCTGTTACAACTTGGTGCAACTTCTGGTAGCCAGTGTCATCAGCACACTGTGCCTCCATTGGTGCAACACAGCCAGGCCCCCAAATGCAATGCTTCTGTTGGATGCCACACTGCCGCACCTCCCCAGCCCGCTTCTCTCCTAAGCTGTCACATCAGAGGGCTGTGGGTTCAGTTCCCACATCTGGCACTTAGGTTAATATCCCAGTACTGACACTGTAGTGCAGCATGAGAGGGGTGCTGCACTTCTGAGGTGCCGACTTTCGGATGAGATGTTAAACTGAGGTCCCATCTGCCTGGATTGGTGGTAGTTCAGGTGGATGTTAAAGATCCCATCGCACTTATCGAAAAGAGTAGGGGAATTGCCCCGGTGTCCTGGCCAAATTTCCCTCATTCACTAAAAAAAATACCACCAACAGCTTAATCTGGTTCAAGGTCAGTTGGAATTCATCTGTATCCCGCTCCCCCGGGTCGTGCCTGAAAATAGGCAGGATTTGTCTAGTGCATTTACCCGGTCAACAAAAACTAACTAAATAAATAAATAAATAAAAACATTATGTTTCTTGCGCATGTGCAAGCAAACATAAAAATCAGCAAATGTATAGGTGAATGTTGAAATACTGCATCATTCAGTCATAACCTGGACATTGTACCATACTTGTTCAGCATATCCTTCTTATTAACCCACCAAATGAATCCCATAGGTGAATGTTTTCAAATCCCTTCTGAAATGTGATTACCCTGAACTGACTCATCATTCCGAGCCACACATGTGAAAACACACATTTTGGCCAGGATTTGAAAAATGATAACGATCAGTGTCATGTTTATGAGGTGGTGTGGAAAAATGGGTATGTTAAAAGTTTGTAGTCAAAATATTAAAATAAGCAAACTTTTGAGTGAATGTTGAAATACTGCAACATTCAGTCATAACCCAGACATTGTACCATACTTGTACACCAAATTTTCAGCATAGCCTTCTTATTAACTGACCTCATGAACCCCATAGGTGAAAGTTTTTAAATCCCCAATGAAATGTGATTCCCCTGAACTGAATCGTCATTCCAAGCCACACACGTGAAAACAAAACACACCTTTTGGCCAGGATTTGAAAAATGACAGCTGTCACATTCATGAGGTGGTGTAAAAAATGGCTACATTGTAAATTTGGAGTCAGAATATTTAAATTACCAACTTTATGAGCGATCCTAGAAAAATTTTAATGTACACTCATAACTTTGTCATTTTTACATATTCTGACCCCATATTTTCAACATAGCCTTCTTATGACCCAACCTCTTTAGCAATGGTGGTGTAAATGTTCAAATCCCACCCAAAAGGTGATTTCTCCAAGCGACTGCAAAATTGCCTCTCAGGCCATATTTGCATAATTCCACTGCCATTTGTCATGAGGTGGGGTCACAGAAAGTCCATGTTGAAAATGTGGGGTGAAAATATGCAAAAATGACAAAGTGATACCTCAAAGTTCAAAACCCCATTGCAATACATTGACTCTCACTTACCTTAGTTTCTCATACAGCAGTTGGCAGTTCCAGCAGGAAGATGTGTTTTCAATCAGAGAGTGGATCTAAGCCATGGGTTCCTGATCGGGTGAGTGAGGGCATGAGGGAGGTGTGGGTATTGTGGGGTGAGGGGTGATGAGTGGGAGGTCAGTGTGGGGTGGGTAGGGGGTATGTGGGGGGCAGATCGACAAGATACTGTTTTCTGATTTACGAGTTTAAAAAACATTTAAGGATGGTTTTCTTTATTACAGCTCATTTTTGGATATTGGGATGGTGACTAGTGGGTGGGGGAACCACTAGGGATCAAGGAAATATGACACATATGAGGGACAGTGATTGGATGGCAGGGGGTGCCACTAGACACCAAGGAAACAATGTTAATACATTGTATTACATTAATACAGGACCAACTATCGAGGGGGCTCTTGACACCAGTGAAACATTATATAAATATGTGGAGGATGATCGAAGGGTGGAGGTGCCACTAGACACCAGGGTAACATTACATAAATACAGGGCCAGCAATTGGAGGACGGGGTGGCACTAGCCACCAGGGAAACATATGTATATGAGGATGGAGGGTGAGGGTGCCACTAGACACCAGAGAAACATATGAATGCAAGGACAGAGGGTGGACGTGCCAATAGACATCAGGGAGACATATGAATATGGAGACAGAGAGTGTCAGGGTGTGGGTGACACTAGACGCCAAGGAGTCATATAAATATGGGGCAGCAGAGAGGCTTCCACACACTTAGTAAACAAGTGTTAGCTCCAAACCCATAAGTGAACTGGAAGTAAGTGGGGAGAAGGGAAATAGTGTGCCTGGAGGGGGAGGAGGAACAGCATTGTGGTCAATAGAGAGGATCACATGTGCTTCAACATCACTGTGAAAGGACACATGCAACCTGAGTGTTTGAGGGGGCTAGCCGATGGGGGATTGGGCACCCCCCTCGGCACATAACAAACAGGGGGGGCATTATGCCGATGGGGAGTGGGATCCCTTATTGGCACATGAACCGGGGTCAGGGCATGTAGACAGGGGGATTGGGCACCCCCGAAGTTGGCATTGTGGCAGGCAGTGGCAGCAGTCACTGCCACCATGTTTACTAGAATGCTTCACCAGGAAAGGCACATCGGGAGGTGCCGCTGCATGATGAGCTTGGCTCTCATTGCAGCAGACCTTTCCTTAGATGTGCTCACCACATTATGTGTTGCTGGTGTGGTGCCTGCATGCTGCCTTATTGGGTAGTGAGGGACGCACCTACTGATGCATGCTCTGCATTCACCCACAGTGACCGCACCTCCAAATCTGCTACTAATGCAATATGTTGGCTGGTGTGCAAGCCAACATAAAAAAGACACTTGGACTTTCATATCTAAGGGATTTACAGCATATGTGCAAATACTGCAAGATCATCCACTTTTATTTAAGAAAAGTGCAACAAAGGTTGACAGACATTCACTATCAGAAACAAACTGCAAAACTATAGGATGTACAGGAAACACAAATATACATAAACAACACTGAGTTAGGGAAAATAACTTTTATCTGTCATACATGGAAATATACAACACAGAAATGCATTGTGCAGATTTCAAATGGGAATTTGTACCAATAGTAAATATAGAGGTGACTCTCTGATAGGACAAAGAAAAGGGTGTACATGTTCTATAGAGGAAGGGTTTACTGCTAGACATCTGGAGCCAGATATTCAGCAATGGGCAAAACTAGAGAGCAAAGGTTTGTACTATGTTTGCCCTTGTGCTTGACCCTGAGGATGCCATATTGAGTTTGATAGCACACCAGCGCTATCCGACTGAATATAGGGCCATGTTGTGGCAGTGCAAAGTCGAGTAGCATTGCCCCAATACAGATTGGGGCTGTATGCAGCCCATAGTGAAGTTTTATTTATTTATTTATTTATTTAAGAGATTTACCAGGAAAGGCATACTGAGCAGAGTACCGCTCGATTCCAGATGCGCCCTGGGGGTAGGGGGTTACAAGGGTGTAGTACATAAATACATACAGCACAAATAGAACATACATAAGTTGTAGATATCCAGCAAAGGCCCAAAGGGATGAGAGAAGTTGCTGAGATGCATGTAGAGTTATACAAATTGAGGAGTAGTTACAGGCAGTATTTATAGGCAGTGAATACAGTAGCAGTATTTACAGGCAGTGATACAGTAGCAATAACAGCAATTTCATAGTGAGATTCGATATACCTACTAGAATGGGTAGGTGAGAATAACAAACAGTTACAGAGGAGGGTCAAAACAAAAATGACGTATGGTACTGATTTAGACATGGAGACCAGGATAGCTGATAAGGATTGAGCAGGGAGTTTAGCGATGGGGAAGGCATAAGCAGTTGGTGGCGAAATGCGATTTGAGGAGGGCATTTCGGTGTGGAGTGCTTGTGGTGTGTCTGATGTCGGCTGCTAGGGCGTTCCATAATTTGGGGAGTCTGAAGCTGAAAGCAACCTGACCTGATCGGGTGGATCTGTGAGGGATGTGAAGAAGTCTAGAGTCAGAGTTCCTGAGATCGTAGGTAGGTGGGGGGGGTGGCGGTTAGGGATGTTGATAGGTAGGAGGGCAGCGTATGCGACCAGAATTTAGCAGTGATTCTAGTGCAGTGCAACAATCGCCAATTTTGGAGTGATGGGAGGTCAAGTGATTTGTAGAGGTCGCAGTGGTGGGTGTTTGGCAGACAATCCAAGCTGAACCGGCAGAAGGAGTTATAAATAGGGTCGAGCCTTGCTAAGGATGTTTGGGGGGTAGCACCGTAAATGACATCGCCGTAGTCAAAAATTGGAAGGATCATTTTTTGTATCATTTCTTGCCTGGTTTGTGTAGGGATGCAGAACTTGTTCTGGTAGAGAGCTCCCAGCATGGGATGTAAATTTTTTTGCAGAGCCTCTACATATGTAGAGAAATCAAGGTGCTGATCCAGCCAGACGCCGAGATACCGATATGAGGAGCTGACCTCAAGTGGGGTCCTATCCAAGGTAAAGAAGGAGGGCGCATCCTTTAGCCAGGTTAGCTTGGCTCGGGATACGAAGGTGAGGGAGACAGTTTTTTTTGAGTTTAGGAATAGTTGGTTCTTAATGAACCAGTGTTGGATGGAGTCGAAGTCCTTCTGAAGGAGAGATGCTACAGTGGTTCCAGATGGGCCAGAGGCAAATATCACCATATCGTCTGCATACATATGGAAACCAGATTGTGTGCAGACAGCAGTGCAGGGAACTGTGCCCCAAATTGATATCACTGGGAGCCCCCAGTGTGATATTCAGTAAGCAACATGCAAAAGAGCCCACTGGGCATGCAAGGCACTGAGATCATATAGATACCCATTATGGGCTCATTTGCATGGGAAGTGCTGTCAGGTTTGCACCCCTTCTGTGGCCGCCTGCCATATCAAGCATGGTGGTGGACACCCCCCCCACATCAAACGCATCTCGCTGCAAGGTACATGGCCTTTCTGATGTCATGTACCACCCCCACCCTTGGATCAGCCATTGCCATGTTAGTAAAGCTGTCCCTGGTATCTAGTGACACCCCTCACCCTCTGACACCCATCACCATAATCATTGAGGTTTTTCCTGGTGTCTAGTGGCACCCTCTGCCCTCTGACACTCATTTCCATAATTATTCAAATTTTACATAGTATCATGTGGCACCTCCACCAGATGAGTACCATCCCTCTGTCACCCATCACACCGATGGCATTCCAACCCACTGCAGGCACCAAGCACACTACCTATCAATCCCCCCCTTACCTCTCTGTCCAGTACTGTGTGGAGGATCCAATATGGTGACTGGCACAGCCCTCTACTCACCAACTCAGCCATCCACCATATGGCAGTATAGAGAGTACACATACTCTGTACTGTATAGTGTGCATGCTCGGTATACAGTATACAGTAAGCATGTTCCCTATCATGCAGTACGGTCACCAGCCAAGGTGGTAAAAGGATGGCCTCACTGGTTGCCATATTTGATACCTAGTGCGGCACTGATCAGTGAATTAAGGGGGAGTGGACATGTGGTGTGCTCAGAGCAGGCAGCGGAGTGGGGGTGCCACTAGCCACTGTGGTAATGGGTGTCACAGGGATAGGTGCTCAGTGGTGGGGGGTGCCACTGGACACCAGGGAAAATCTCATTGACATGGTGATGGGTGTTCAAGGGTGAGGGTTGCCCCTAGACACCAAGGAAAACCTCATCAATTACAGGAACTGGTATCAGAGGGTGGGAGTGCCCCGGCATGGGGTCAAAATGTCACATGGCAGAATGCCATGCGACTTAATCACGTTGCGCGATTCTATGTTTCCTTTTGTTCTATGGGGGGGCTCTTCCCCCATGCCCCCTGGACCCCCCCACTAAAGATTTTAACTCTGGGGGGTCCAACTCAGAAAGCCCACAGGTCCGGGATGTGCCATAATGGTGTACACTATTAAGCATACAACATTATGACCCGGTAAGTGAGTGCCCCTAGACATCAGGAAAACCTCACTGATTATGGATATGAGTGTCGGAGAGTGGGGGCCACTAGATGCTAGGGAAATCCTCAACGATTATGGGGTGGGCGTTGGAGGGGGTTGGTGCCACTAGACTCCAAGGAAAACCACACCGATTATGGAGATGGATGTCATAGGGCAAGGGGTGCCACTAGACATGAGGGACTTTTTCTTAATATGGCAGAAGGTGATCAGATGATGAGGGTGCCACTAGACACCAGTAACAACTTCACTAACATGATGGCAGTAGATCCAAGTGTGGGTGATACCACTAGCACCAGGGACATGTTTTCTAGTACAGTGGAGGTTGATCAGAGGGTGGGGTGCCACTAGACACCAGGGACAGCTTTATTAACATGATGCCAGCCAGTCAGAGGGTGGGGGCGCCACTTGACATCAAGGACGTGCTTCATAATATGGAAGAGGGCATTCTGAGTGTGGGGGGGTGCTGCAAGGCACCAGGGATGTCATTGCTTCCATGGGCTGAGTTTCAGTAAGTAGGGGAGTGGGTGGCTGTAGTACTGTTGCCTGCCATGAGGGCCTTGAACTCCATTAAGTCTGGGTTTTCAGTAGTGGTAACATGTGCCCATTTGGGTGACATTAACCACCTGTGCAAATCCTCTGAATTTGCTGTTGCACCTGTTTGCAGGGGATGACTACCTCATTTGAAAGGTCGCAGTGGTAACCTAGCACTTGGGTGCTAATGGGTTTTGTCAGCACTGTAAGAGTGTCTGAATGTAGACCACTCCCACAAATTGAGTGCAAAACCCAGTTAGTGTGGATAAACAACCCTCAGCACACTGGCTACATTTTGAATATCCTGCTCCTGCTCTATGTCAACTATAAGTGAAAGAACACTATTGCAACCATTTATTATCAACTAAAAATTGGATAGAGAGAGACAACAAAACTCCTTGAAATGGTTGCAGTTTGGAAATAATAAATCTGGTGTATTTGCAATTGTTACCTTTGCCAGTAAAGTTTGAAATAAATGATATAGTATTGTTTAGTAGCCTTCCCTTGTACCCGAAGCTATGGACATATTTATTTGTATGAAATGTGTTAATAGTGTTTAAAAAGGTGCCTGTTTACATGACAGGTATTCATGTTTTAATATGTATTACTTGAACAGTTGTTTTTATGCATACTTAAAATTGAATCTTGAACCTTGAATACTTAGTTCAGAGGCAGTATAGCACAGTGATTTAAGGCTCTGAGCTGCAAATCTGGAGACCTGGGTTTGAATCCCACAGCCCCCACCTGCATACTGTGTGACCCTGAGCAAGTCACTTAACTTCCCTGTGCTCCCAGGTTGCACCTGTAAACAAGCTTTCAGCTTAGTGTGTCTCAAGTGTCTCACTGGGTTAAAACAATTGGAACGATTGGAAGTTCTGCAGAGGGTGCAGAGTGCTGCAGATTGGCTCTTGATATGAACTAGAGTCACAGCATATGGCATCTGGGGCTTCATTCTGAGATGCAGTTAGGGCAGGGTGCAATTGTTAATTTATGTGCATGGTACTGTGCCACCTCCCTAAACAGCTATACAAAGATGGCAAAAGTAACAGGGTGAAGGAATCCCATTGCAAATCAGGTAGAATCTTAATAACCAGTCCTGACATTGGCTAACATGAACACCACATGTTCCTGTCACCACCCAGCATGCATGAATAAACAAACGGCAGAGTATGGCACTGCTACAAACACCCAGTATGTGATGCACTACCCAAAGCTGTTCTGTGTTGGGAATGCTGGGTACAAAGATGTTTAGCTGAAATATCCCCCCCCCTCCCCCGATGAACAATACATCCTGGTCTAGTGGTTCCCTCATAGAAACATATAGAAACATAAAATGCTGAGAGCAGAAAAGTCTCAAGGCACATCCAGTCTTTCATGACCTTACCTATTGACCAAAAGACACCAGGCAGCTATCCCTGACCATATTTCCTTGAACCACCAAACACACCCTTGACTCGTGCCCATCCCACTTTAAACTCCGCTACATTGCCATCATGTACCACCTAATGAGCAAGCCATTCTGGCCCTCACCACCCTCTCTATTAAGAAAAACATTATTATGTTTTTATAGAACTTACACCCTGAGTTGCTGCGTCTGTAGTTGTGCCCCCCCCCAGTGACTGTGGTCCCTTTCACTGTAAACAGCTATGTCTTGTCCACACTGTTAACCCTGCATAGAGACTTATGCATTACTATAATGCCCCATTTCTTTATCCTGTTCTCCAGGGAGTACATGGATAAGATGCTTAACCTTTCATAATATCCATTATTTTGAATACACCTGATCATCTTTGTCACCCTCCTCTGGACTGATTTCAACTTTTTCCTGTCTTTTTTATGATTAGGGGACCAGAACTGGATATAGAACTGGAGGTGTGGGGTCACCAATGATCTATACAGAGGTAGAACCCTACGCGTCCCAGTATTTCACTGGTCCTCTGTAACAAGTTGTAACAAGAAGACAGATAATTTATTTCTTTTTATATTTCTTTCTCTATCTCACTCTCTCTATACCTGATTATATTTCTCATTTGAATATCATTTTGGGGCAAGTCGACATTGTTCAGGCGTGATTAACTGCTCAGGGCTGTTTAAGTGTCCTGAATGTAAGGTTTTAGAATTTGAATAGCAAATGTCAGCCTGCAAGCCAGTTTACAACTGAGACCCCAAGTATGCTTGCACTTCATTATGTAACTGGCATTGCAGGCAGGTAAAGTATTTGGTTTGTTTGTTATGAGGCAAGCCCATAATTAACATGGCCAAATGCCAGAGTCAAACTGGCCTTCTTAGACTCTCCTAGTGATGTGGTGAGATGGTCCAGCACTGTAATGTACATCACTGGAGTCATAGCTATCGTTTCAGCAAGTAGTATGGCTGGATACCTACAATACAAAGAGAAGTGCTGGACTTTTGGATCTCAGGCTAGTGTGACAAAAAAGGTTGTTGTTTATTACAAGGCCTTTGGAAGCAAAATGCAAATCTAAGTGAGAGCAGTGGAGTTCTTCTGTTCCTAATTATCTCTTTATTTTTTTTCATTCGCTAGGGTTGTTGTACTTCCTCTAATTTGTTGTAAATCTTGTAATTCTAGTA
The DNA here is from genome assembly GCA_016271365.2 of Neoceratodus forsteri. NCBI lineage: Eukaryota > Metazoa > Chordata > Ceratodontiformes > Ceratodontidae > Neoceratodus > Neoceratodus forsteri. Next base: position 1,214,309,036 of record CM057453.1, on the reverse strand, counting down.
TAAATATAAAACATTTTGTATTTAATACAAATCTGTGATTGCTGTATTTTAATAGGCAGAGGAAATCTATTGTTGTTGGGCAAAGTCCATGATCTGCTTCTGGAGAGAACTCTTCCAAATTTAAATGCAAATGCACTTCTGATATGGAGAGGGGAGGGGTTACCTGGAGTAACTAAAGAGACTCATATGTTCAAAAGGCCTCACATAGTGTGAGCGGGCACTTTGTCTTGTGCTGCTTGAGTAGGGGTATGTTTTAGGACTCAAAAGAAATAGCCCAGAAAAGTTGTAACCAGGTCGGTGGCAGTGTAATTAAGGAAGTAAACAACACTGTCTATGTCACACAACCCAACATTCATGGGACTGTGCTGAGTGTGTGTGCACGCTCCCATATGCTTTACTGCACTGATCATTTGATTTCAGGCTGTCACAACATATAACGCCCATGACTCTCACCTCTGTTGCCTGTGTCACCTTTATTCTATCTACTGAGTACTCCAATCTAGGATCCTTCCTCTCTGTGTGCATGACCTTGCACTTTTTGATATTAAACTTGAGTCGCCATATGTTCTACTAACATTCTTGCCTCTCCACATCCCTGATAATATTCCTTACTCCCTCTGCACCTTCACTTTCTGTCAGTGTTTGCTGTTGTTTTGCAAGCAAACACACCTTGCCACGGACCCCTGCTGCGATGTCTGAAATGTACATGTTGACATGTATAGGTGTCAGGATAAAAACACGCTAGTGACCTTTTTGACTCCTGAACATTTGCCATTAAGGGCAACAATCTGGCTCCCCCTTTCTGTTCAGCTCCCTATCAATCCTGTCAGTTTTTCCCCTATATCTAGGTCCTCTACCTTTCTAACCAGCTTCAGATGTGGCAGGGAGTCAAAGACCTTACTGAAGTTCAGATAAACGCCCTCCACTAACTGCCCCTTATCTACTATCTGTGTCACTGAATTAAACAAATCTATCAAATTCAATGGACATCACTGACCTCTAATAAAACTATGCTGCCTTTTGTTCTGTAATCCATGTAGCTCTAGGAAATCCTATATCCATTCCTTGAGTAAGGTTTCCAACAGATTCCCCACAATGGTGGTTAGATTCACTGCCCTATAATTTCCTGTGCCATTCTAGCTATGATCATATGAAGAAGTACCACATATGCAACTAGCCACCCCTGTCTGCAGGAAGTATATGAAACGGTGTACCACAGACCCTACTAGAGCCCATGCCACATCTTTTAGTACCCTGGGGTGCAAACCATCTAACCCAGGGATTTCTTACAATTCAAGCTCTGCACTTCTTTCAGGATTTTGGCCTTAGTCACCAATTCCAACCAAAAATCCTGCCCTCTCTCTTATCTAAACTTGACACCACTATTCTGGTACTGGACCTGCCGCTTCCACATTTTATTCAGGATGTTTGTGTTCTTGGTGTTGTTCTCTTGGTAATTTTCTCTATAACCACCTCCCTTGGGCTTACTTTACTCGCTTATGTAGAGAAAGAAGGTTTTGCCATTTGCCTTGGCTTCCTCTGCTCCCTTCAGATTAGTGTCCACTTTAGCCTAGTTGTTTGGTGATTTTAAGCTAATTTCCTATACTCCCACTATCCCCCCTCTTTCTTTTTCATTTTATAGTTTCAGAATGCTGCAATCCATGCCCTGACAGCCTAAACTTGTCATTAAACCTAATTGGTCACCTGTACTTTTTTTTACCTTTTGTAAGTAGGTCCTGGGGGGGGGGGCTACTTGGGATAACGTGCAATGCCATCAGGTCCCATAGATATATTAGTTGCTGTCCCGTCTTATAGGTTCTACAAAGCTGAGGGGCCTGGGTCCTTTCATCTTCATGTTGTTGGGGGTTTGTATCCAAAGTTAAGATGGAAAATAGTGCATCCTGCCAGACAAAGATTACAGTGGGTGTGGTGGAGGTGCGGTATAACCCCAGGATGCTATTCATCCTTACCTCCCCCATTAGTTCACCATATCTGTGAACCAACACACGGGTAGTGACAGTCCCCTCAAAACATGCACACGTTGTGCATCCATAATGTGGGTGACATCATGGTACATATGTTATTCCCTGACAACCAAGTATGAAGGTCACTATTTACTCTAGTACATAGCACCTAGTTCCACACTGATTGCAAAGTTATGTGCTTGATAATGTGGTGTCTGCGTTCTCAGTACATGGTGATTGGTCTGGTGTCCCTGACCATTAGGACAATGCTGTGGGGTTTTTGACTTCCATATGTCAGGAAGCCCCATTTGCTACTGTATAGGAAGTGGACTATAGCTATTATGAGGATGATATTGGGTGTATATGGAAGGTCCAACCAAGATTGGTCATTGGGGCTTATAACCTCTGTCAGGGTAGTACCGTAGCACTTTTATTAAACTATTTATTTCAGTGTGGTATCAACTGTCCTACAGTTTGCCTCTGCAGTATTTTGGTGGGGCGACCAGCTAAGGTGGTCCTAGAGCTGCATGACTGCTGGCCTGGATAGGGCTGCATGGACAGGTGATAGATAGGTTTCCTGAATGCACTGGAGTTGGCTGTTGGTGCAAAAGTTGATGACTAGGCACCGTGTGGCATGTGTGGGAGCCTATACAGGTGGATGAGGTCCCACAATGTTTGGGGAGCCACTGCTGTCTGTGTTACCTGACCAATTATATAATGCTGTTACTGCTCTTTCATGTTCAGAGCAATACTTAGGAACTGTGTGTATGGTGCAAATGTTTGGTCAACAAATGGGGTCCACCACACAAGCAACTGCCCATGGACCCCTGACAGCATGGTGCCTTGTCTTCCTGTGGTGAACACATGGTCTTAGGAGAACAGAAACAGTCACAAGTCATGGCCACCATCAGGGTAGATACATAATTTTCTGCAAGGAGATGTTTTGTGGTATTTTTGGGAGCATGCCATTGTCCAGACAGTTGTAGGCTACTGAACGTAAGGGCAATTGCCATTTGGGGGTGGGAAGTTGTGTTGAGTTGTACCCACACTTCCAGTCTGGTCTCAGTCATGTTGCATTGCTAATTGGGAGACAACATTCACAAGGTCTATGATGGTCCCTGTGCAATTGTGTTTTCATGCCATATTTGGGCTCCTTTGTCCTATATCGGTGTACAGTTGTTTAAACTATATATACCCAATGTGCTTGCCCGCAGTTTTATTGCTGTTTGTGCTCTGAGCATTGCCAGATCATGGCATTCAAGCAACATCGGTCTGAATGGTACTGAGGAATATGATCACACAACTACCCCTGCTAGTATGGCAATTGTGGCATATGGGAATTTGACCTGTTGGGTACACATGGTGTTTGCTATGGAATTCTATGTGTTGAGCACATTTATGTTTGGCTCTTCATATTGCTGCTGCTGCCTGCCTGGTGGCATGTAGATAGGGTCTACGATCCGCACATGTGAACATCTGTTTCACATTGTGGATCAATGACAGCATGCACATGCTAGGCATATGTCTGGGAATATCTATGTGTAGAGGTGCACCAGCACTCAGTGCAAAAGTGTTCACACAACACTTCTGAATGATGGATGTGTGCATTGTGGACAGGTGTCTTCTTAACATATGTGACTTTGACACAGAAGTGTCTATGTACGCCACAGCCTTTATGGATTGTCCCTATGTCAGTAAAATTCCATGTACTATATATATTGATTTGCTTGTACATCGTTAGGCGCCTTTGATCTTAGAAAAGAGTAAGACTGTAAAATACAGGGTGGATGGACCATCCTAGTGAAATAGTATGTCACCCTGTCTTTGGGAAACAGAGTTGTGTGTGAGCTCTGGAATCACATGCTGAAGACAACTGGGACCAAGCATGTCATAGAGATGAAGCACTTGGCTCTTAATAATAAATAATAATAATAAAACTTTATTTATTAAGTGCCTTTCAAGCACCAAGGCGCTGTACAAAATAAGCATAAAACAGAACCATATATAAAATCAGAATAACAACAATCTTCAATATTAACAATAAAACCAGAAACATATATAAAATCAAATGACAGCACTCTTAAGTCAAAAAGGCTTGAGTCCAAAGATGGGTCTTGAGTTCGAGCTTAAAGATCTCCATGGACGTGCATTCCCGAAGCTGGTGAGGCAGAGCATTCCAGAGGGTTGGGGCAGCAAACATAAAAGCCCGAGCCCCAGATGATTTTAAAAGAACCCTTGGAACCTCCAGCAACCCCTCATCAGCTGAACGGAGTTGTTGTACAGGGATATAAGGAATCAGAAGCTCTTTCAAGTAGTCAGGGCCAAGTCCGTGCAGGGCTTTGAAGGTCAAAAGACCTACTTTAAAGGTGATCCGGCACTGTATAGGTGTTGGGGAATGGTGTGGGTCTCCAAACATTAATGTACCCCTTGAAGGCTAGACATAGGTCAAGCAGTGGCTTACCACATAGTGTGCATTGAGCTGCATCACTGTATAACCCAGGTGTGTTGTGAGACATGAGGCTGCAAGCCCTGTTCCCTCAACAACTTGTGAACTGTGATAATGTAATGTGATGCACACCTAGGAGTGTATTATTTAAGCAATAATGACCAAAGAGCTGTTCATTTCTTAGAGATTAATGACTGGCTGGAGGAAGGGTGGCACAAGACACAGCCAAGGGCTATTCCACCCAGCTGGTCATTAATCGAGAGGAAATGACAGTCTTTGTGGTCATTATTGTGATTATAAATCTAATTACAGTAATGACCTTTTTTGGAGTTTTTTTTTGTGTGTGTGTGTGTGTTTCTTTCTTTGTGGCCACTGACAGTGCAGAGTGTCATGAAAACAGCATTTTCCATGTTCAGTGAGGTATCCTGTGTTTCTATTTTGTATGTCTTTTTGCACATTATTTACGAACATATGAACATACAAAATTTGCCAGCAGATTAAGGCTAGTAGGTATATCAAGTCTGCTCAGGTTTGCAGCTAGATGCTCTACATAGCAGCTGCCCCTCCCCTTCCCCCCTCCAGTCACCCTCCTTCTTACCCTGTCCCAGCCCCTTTTGAAGCAGCTCACTGTTCTGCAGGACACCACCTCTTCCAGTAGGGTGTTCCACTTGGCCACCACCCTCTCCATCAAAAAGTGTTTTCCCATCTCCCTCCTGAACCTTCCCCCCTCCAATCGCATAGCATGGCCTCTGGTATCCCTCCCTTCTCTTACTTTGAATAGCCCCTCTGTTTCTGACCTGTTTATGCCTTTCATGTACTTGAAGGTCTCAATAATATCCCCCCCGTCCATCCTTTCCTTCAGCAAGTACATGTTCAATCCCCTCAGTCTTTCCTCATATGGTATATCCCCCAGTCCATGGATAATCTTTGTTGCCCTTCTTTGCACCCCCTCTAGCAACCTAATGTCTTTCTTCAGGTATGGGCACCAGTACTGAATGTAGTACTACAGGTGCGGCCTAACCAATGATCTATACAAAGGCAGAATGACCTCCCTTCTCCTTGATGATATGCCCCTGGCAATACAACCCAGCATTTTATTGGCTTTTGCAGCTGCCTTCCTACATTGAGCTGAGTTGTTCATCGACCCTGTTACGAGTACCCCCAGATCCTTTTCTTCTGTCTCGGCCAGCTGTACCCCCCCAACTGGTAGCATCTTTTTGGGTTCTTTGCTCCAAAATGCAGCACGTTGCACTTTTTAGTGTTGAACCCCAATTGCCAGGTGTCCGCCCAGGTGTCCAGCTTTGTCAGATCCTCCTGCAACCCCTGCCAACCCCCTAGGTCATCCAAAACCACCCCCATCTTGGTATCATCCGCAAACAGACTGATCTTGCTCCTAATACCCACTGAAATGTCTGCCATGAATATCCCAAATAACACTGGTCCCAACACTGAGCCCTGAGGAACTCTGCTTGTCACAACTCTAGGTGACCAGAGCTCCCCATCCACCACTACCCTTTGTTGCCTGCCCTTTAGCCAGTTCCCTACCCACCCCACCATCTTTGCTCCTTCCCCTGTGTCTTCTAACTTACTACCTAGCCTCCCATGGGGCACAGAGTTGAATGTCTTGCTGAAGTCCAGATACAGGACAACCACTGCATGGCCCTGGTCCAACTGTCTGGTTACCCAGTCATAATATTCTACCAGGTTGGTCTGGCAGAATCTGCCAGTGACAAAGTTATGCTGTCTGCTGTCCTGCATCCCATTTGTCTCCAGATAAGACACCAGCCTCTCCTTCAGGATTAGTGTAGGCACTTTTTGAGTTTGATATGAAAAATGTGTAGCATTTTCGATTATTCCTTCAGCAGTGCCGAGGCTATGAATATTCATGAGCTGTACGTAGAACAGAAGTCGTGAGCATTGTGAATCTCTTTGAAGGATGACACCACAGAAGACACTAATGAATATGGCAAAGAAACATAATGTATGTAGCAAAGCACCCCAGAGCATGTTGAAATTTAGTTCAGGTACTTCAGTTTTGCTTTCATTTTTCACACAGCTGTTCACACATGATGCTGTCAGCTTTTTTGTGTGACAGCTGAATTGACAACAGAGTCAGCTGCATGCAAACAGCTGTGTGACTGCCATGCCAGGCATTTCTTACAGATTTCAGACTGGCACAGGCAGCCAAAGAATGAGCTAGTTAAGCTCAAGAATAATTAATTTTATAACACTTTTGACCATTTACACGTTATAAGTGTAATAATATACTCTGTGTGTGTGTCTTTGCTGTAATAACCTTATGTCCCCTCACAACCCAGCAGGTCGTTCTGTTATAGCAATATAGCCTCACAACCAACTGTGGATTATTTCTTACATAAAATGGGTCTTTAGCAAAGATACAATGAAAAACACAGTAAAAATGTGTGACCATGCATTTAAGCAATAATGACTGATGAGCAGGTCATTTCCTGGAGATTAACGACTGGCTGGGGGGGGGGAGGGTGGCCCGAGGCACAACCAAGGGCCAAACCCACCCAGCCGGGCATTAATTGACAGCAAATGAACAGCTCTTAAGTCATTATAGTAATTATAAGTATAATCACTGTAATTACCTTTTTTTTTGTTTATTCTTTTTATTTCTCTGCGGTGCGGTGTTCGGTGAGTTATCCTATCTTTGTATTTGTTGCTTTTTTACTTTGTGTTGTCATGTAGAAATACTGATAAAGTGGGTAAACCTGTTTTTTTTTCCTCTTCTTTGTTAGGAATTACTGCAGTTTAATCATTCGGCGGTAACAGAAATGCCACCAGCATGGATATTAATTAGGTGCAGTTCTGTTGAAAACCTAGAGGGCTGCGTGCCAACAGCTGTGAAGTTGATGTGCTGGGCATTTCTAAGAGATTTCAGCCCAGCACAGCAGCCAATGAATTAGTTAAGCACATGAATAATTAATTGGACTTATTAATAAAAAATATCACTTCACTGTCATGTGATGGGTCTCAGACAAGCATAGCTCTTAATTTTATCTAACCAATTTTATATGTCACATTGGCTTTGGCTGTAAAGGCAGCTGCTTGCCTGCCCGTAGCCAGAGAAAGGAAGCAGTAATGGTGCCCCAGTCATAATGGAGAACATCATTTCAGATCATTTCACTCTTTTAACAATTCATTAAAGAAATCCTTACTGTCTGATCAGTCATGAGTAAGTATTCAGTAATTTTGTATTGTATTGTATTGTGTTGTACTGTATTGTACTGTATTGCATTGTATTGTATTGTACTGTACTCTACTGCACTGCACTGTATTGTATTGTATTGTATTGCATTGCATTACACCTTTTATGTCCTGGCAGTCCTGGAAAATGAGCTTGACAGCCAAATGACTTGTCAGGTTACCAAATAAAAACAAACAAATGGGGGAAAAGAAAGAAAATCTACACAGGATAAGCGTGCATGATATGTTCATTCCAATTCAGATATATTGGATGCACTACCACTGCACTGCTTTGACATTGTGGTACTTGTCATGTTTGCCTTGAATACCAATTTATAAGAAACTATTGTGTTTTCAGGCATGGCTCCTTGTTAGCAGTTCTGTGTTACACTTTTAAATTGTAAATGTCTACTCAGCTTTAAAAAAATTAAAAATACATGAGTTCATGTATCAAAATAATCAAAGAAATTAATATTTTTCTAAAAGGTTTTAAAAAAAGAGTAGGATACAGTTTCTTTCCATTTAACTGCTAATTTTAAACTGGATGGCAAAGCCTTCATTTAACTTGTGGCTCTTTCTATGACAGACATACGAACATATGAAATCCAACAGCAGAAAAAGGCCTTATGGTCTACCAAGTCTGTTCGGTTGTGCAGCTAGAAGCCCTTATTTTGCAGCTGCCCCTCCCTCCCTTGCCCCCCCTACCTTGACCCTTCCTCTTACTCTTTCTCATCCCCTCTTGAAGCCCCTTACTGTTCTACTGGATACCACCTCACCTGGCAGCATGTTCCACCCAGCCACCACCCTCTCCTTCAAAAAGTGTCTTCTCATCTCCCTTCTGAACCTTCCCCCTTCAAGTCTCAAATCATGGCCTCTGGTATCCCTCCCCTCCTTTAGTTTGAAAAGCCCCTCAGTACAAGTCTTGTTTATCCCTGTCATGTACTTGAAGGTTTCAGTCATATCTCCCCTCTCCCTCCTCTCCCCCAGCGAGTACATATTCAGTTCACTCAGCCTACTCTCATATGGTAAGTCCCCCAACCCTTCGATCATCTTTGTCACCCTGTGTTGCACCCCCTCCAGTGGCTTAACATCCCTCTTCAGGTACGGGAGCCAGAACTGCATGCAGTACTCCAGGTATGGCCTAACCAGCAATCTATAGAATGGTAGAATCACCTTCCCCCTTCTTGAGGATGTACCCTTAGCAATACAACCCAGCATCCTGTTGGTCTTTCCAGCCACCTTTCTACATTGTGCTGAGTTGTGCATTGCGCCTGTAATGAGCACCTCCAGATCCTTCTCCTCCTCAGTCGCCGCCAACTGCTCGCCTTCCAGATGGTAGCTCCTCCTCGGGTTTTTAGCCCCAAAATGCAGCACCTTGCAATTTTTGACATTGAATCCTAACTACCAGGACTCCAGCTTAGCCAGATCCTCCTGCAGCCATTGCCAACCCCCTAGGTCATTGACCACCGCTCCCATCTTGGTGTCATCAGCAAACAGACTGATTTCGCTGTTGATGCCCATGAAAATGTTTGCAATGAATATCCCAAACAGCACTGGTGACAGCACCGAGCCCTGCGGAACTCCATTCATCACCGCCCTTGGGGATAATAGCTCCCCACCCACCACCACTCTCTGCTGCCTTCCCTGCAGCCAGTTTACCTCCTAGCCCACCAACTTTGCTCCCATCCCTGTACCTTGTAACTTACTTCCCAGTCTCCCATGTGGCACCTGGTCAAATGCCTTACTGAAGTCTAGATACAGGACACCCACTGCATGTCCCCTATCTAGTTGTCTAGTTACCCAGTCATAGTACTCTACCAGGTTGGTCTGCCATGATCTGCCAGTGACAAATCCATGCTGCTTACTGTCCTGTAGCCCACTGGCCTCCAGAAGGGACATCAGCCTCTCCTTCAGGATTGTCTCCATCAGCTTTCCCAAGATGGATGTGAGGATCACTGATCAATAGTTCCCCAGATCATCTTTGGGGGCCACTGTTATGGAGAGGTACCATGTGAGCCATCCTCCAATCCTGAGGTACACTCCCTGAATCTAGTGAGGTATTGAATAGGTCTGTCAAAGGCCTCGCTAATATCTCTGCCAGTTCCATCAGCACCCTGGGATGAATGCCATCTGGCCTTGGTTCCTTGTCTACCCTCAGCACCCTCAATCCCTCCAGTACCCTGTCCTCTGTGATCCCCCTGTCTGTCACACTCTCTCCCTCCTTACCTGCCTTAAATCCCCCTTGGGTATCTCCCCCCTTTCCTTGGTAAATACCGAGCAGAAGTAGTAGTTTAGTGTTTCTGCCACTTCCCCGCCTCCACCCATCCCCCTTCCCTCCTAATCCTTACTATATTGTCCTTGCAGCTCTTTTTCTCCCTGATGTACCTGAAGAATTCCTTTTTTGCCTCCTTAATGCCCTGTGCCAGCCTGAGCTCCTTTGATGCCTTTGCTGCCCTTACAGCCTTTGTTACCTCCTTTCTTCCTTCAGGTACTCCTCCCTGTCCTTGTCCCTCCCTGTCTTCTTGTACTTCCTAAAGGTGGTTCTTTTACTCCTTATCTTTTTCATGACTCCATTGGCCACCCAGCTAGGTTTCTTAGCCCTCACCTTCTTACTCCTAGTCCTGATGCAGGTTTTTGTTGCTTCCATTATCTCCCTCTTAATGAGCTCCCACCTCTGGTTAGTGGCCACACTAGGGTCAATTTTGGCCACATACTCCTTTACCATTTCCCCCATCCTCCTGAAGTCAGCCCTCTTGAAGTCCAATACCCTTGTATCAGACACTACTTGTTCCTTACCCATATCCATTGTGAACCATACTGAGTGGTGGTCGCTCCCCCGCCAGTGACTCTTCCACCGTTAATTCCCTCACAAACTCCCCATTTGCCTGCACTGGTCAAGGGTGTTTCCTAATCTGTTTGGGTCACTGACCATCTGCACCAGGAAGCTGTCTTGGAAGGCATCTAACACTACCTGCTCCCTCCTATTATTTGTGGCTGGGGTACTCCAGTCCACTCCCAGTAGGTTGAAGTTCCCAACTATCACCACACTCCCCTTTCTGCAGGCTTTCCCAATCTGTCCCGCTAGTTCCTTGTCTAATTTGTCAGCCTGGGAGGGTGGCCTGTAAAACACTCCCATCCTGATAGTCCTATTTCCGGGGTTCTGGATTTGCACCCATAGGGCCTCGGTACTACCCTCCTCCCTCTCCTCCCTCATGCACTTTAGTCTTTCCCTCACATACAGCACCACCCCCTCTTTCCCCTTTACTCTGTGTTTGTGGAATATTCTGTATTCTGGTATTGCCAGGTCCCAGTCATGGTGCTGCGTGGCCCATGTTTCAGTAATTGCCACCATGTCCACCTCTCCTTCTGCCATGAGGGTTTGAAGCTCTGCAGTTTTGTTCCCCAGGCTTCTAGTATTCAAGATGACCACCTTCTGCCCCCTTACCTTCCCCTCTCCCTCCTCCTTCTACCTCCTTTTAACATTTTCCCTAGTTTATTTATTTATTAAGGGAATCAGATACATCTTTGATCCAGGGGCTCTTTTACAAAGGTTCCACGTCAGGTTATTTGAAACATTAGGACAGGCAGTGGTTTTATGCAAAAAAGAAATAAATGTAGCAGCTGGAGGGCTTTGTCAATTACCAAAACATCACAATTGTGCAAATCACTTCACTTCAGATACACCTTTGAGCCAAGGGCTCTTTTACAAAGGTTCCACATCAGGTTATTTGAAACATTAGGACAGGCAGTGGTTTTATGCAAAAAAGAAATAAACATAGCAGCTGGAGGGCTTTGTCAATTACCAAAACATCACAATTGTGCAAATCACTTCTATGACAATTTAAACAATATGTATTCATATAGGTAGCCATCCGACAGAGGAAGGCGAGGCCAAAGACTGGTGTAAAGAGAGAGAGAGAGAGGGAGGGGTGGTCTGGGGCAGGGTCAGTGAAGAGGTGTGTGGAGGGAGTAGAGGAGGAGGGAAGGAGTAGGGAGGGAAGGGTGAGGTATGGGGGGTTGGGGGATAAACCATTTAGGTGTAGCAGTCGCAGGAGGCACAGGAGATGAGGTATTGATGCAGGCTGAGCTTAAAGGCACCCAGGGTTGCTTTGCTGGTAACTTCTGCTGGCAGGGTGTTGAACCAGAAAGAGGCCCTGAAAAAGAAGGACCATTGGCCTTGGGTAGTCCTGCAAAGGGGAACAGTGAAGGAGAGGTTGTTTGAATTCCTGGTTTGTCGTGGGCCGCTATATGGTCTCAGCAGTGCCTGTGATCCAGGGGTAGTAGGTCCAATGTTTGCTTTTTCGCTAGGATGCAGGTTTGATATTTAATTCTGCCAGATAGTTGGAGCCAGTTTGCATGTTTGTAGATCTCGCAGGTGTGTGTAAGGTGGTTTGCAGATGTTTGGAGATGACATGCCTTGTTTAGTGCTGTGGCGATGCGTCGGAGAGCTGTGTCAGTGGCAGACCCGTAGATCACAATCCCATAGTCTATTACAGAGATTACTGAACTGTGAATGGCAGTGTTTAGGGCTTCATCTGTGAGGCAGTTCTTATATCTATAGAGCAGGCCTATGTGGGTATTCACAGTTTTTGCTACATAGTTGATATGTTCAGAGTATCCAAGTGTTGGATCAAGAACCACCCCAAGATATTTAAATAGATGCACTTGTTCAAGGGTGGCCCCTTTGCTGTTTGAGATAGAGAGGTCTCTGTTTTTATGTTTGCTGTGGGTACCATGGAACAGCATTGATTTGTTTTTGCTGTAGTTAAGAATAAGCTTGTGGGATTTAAACAATGCCTCTACATCAGTGAAGCTTTTATGTAGTAGCAACTGAAGAATGGAGAGGTCAGAGTGGGAGGTGAAGATGACAGCGTCGTCGGCATAGAGTAGGAATTTTTCTGAGCAAGATGAAGGGAGGCTGTTTAGGAAAATGATGAAAAGCATAGGACCTAGGATGGATCCTTGTGGGACTCCTGATCGGACCAAGAGGGGAGTTGAGAGGGATTCGCCAATTTTTACCTGCTGTGTTCAGTCACTGAGGTAGCTTTGAAGCCAAAGAGTTGTGTCTGGACAGAGACCTATTAGAGATAGTTGTTGAAGCAATAGTGAATGGTTGATGGTGTCAAACACTTTAGTTAGGTTGATGAAGGTGGAGCCAATGAGATCCCCTTGGTCCAGGGCATTGTGGATGTAGGAGGTAAGTTCTAGGAGTGCCGTGGTCATGCTGTGGCCCTTGCAAAATCCTTGTTGTTCTTGACATAGCAGGTTATACTTAGTAAGGTATTCTATCAGTTGGTCGGCAGCTATTCTCTCCAGTGCTTTTGAGAGAGGGGGGAGAATGGAGATTGGTCTACAGTTGCTTGTAACAGATTTATCTCCACTTTTGTGGATAGGTGTCACCATCGCTGATTTCCATTTTGGGGGGAACTGTGAGAGCATGAGAGATTTGTTAAGGATTTTGGTGAGGGGGGTCAGGACTTCATCGAGGGTAAGAGTGAGGAGTTTCAGGTCGAGGGAGTCGCTGCTTGATCTAGACTTTCCAAGTACTCGAAGGAGGTACTTTTTTTGTGATGTCCTTGGAGACGGCTTTGAAGTAGAATGGCGGATTTCCCTCCAAATTTCTGACTTTGTCTGAGTTAATGGTATCTTGAGGATGATCAAAGAAAGTTGGCAGTAAAACATGGCTAAGGTTGGTAAATGCTGCATTAAAGGCATTTGCCACAGTGACTTGATCTGTGGTGATGTGGCCATTCAGGTGGACCATAGCGGGTGGGACTTTTGTTTTTTTCCAGTTAGTTCGGTTAGGTTGGCCCAAAACTTATTTATGCCTTTCCAAGAATTTGTTAGCGCTCTTTTGTAGTAGTTGGCTTTTTCATTTCGAATTGTGAGGGTGCAGGCATTTCTTGCAGCTTCCGAAGGCTTGAGTGACTGCCCTGTTTCTGGTCAGCTTAGCACATTTCCAGAGGTAATCCTGGGCCTTCATTTGCTCAAGGAGACCAAGGTTGATCCAAGGGTTGTTAACACCTTTAATCTTGTATTTCATGAAGGGTGCATGTGCATCACAGGCTGTGTTGAAGCTTTGGATAAAGTAGTCAAGTGCAATGTCCATGTCTGGGGCTGCATCTATAGGTGACCAGTCGTGATCTCGTAGGCATGTTTTTAGCAGCCACAGGTGACCAGGCAGTAGTTTTCTACTGTTGATGATTTTAGGGGGGATCTTAATGAATTTGTTGGACCATGAGAGTAGTACTGGTGAGTGGTCGCTTATACAGTCGGGGAGAACTACTGTATTAGTAATGTGTTCAGGGCAGTTTGTAAGAACCCAGTCCAGAAGAGTTGAGGTACCCAGTCTCTTCTATGCAATCACTTATAGAAACATAGAAACATAGAATTTGATGGCAGATAAGGACCGCTTGGCCCACCTAGTCAGCCCATTTCCCTACCTGATGGATAAGCTGCAGATTCTAGTTAATCAGCAGCTTACTTTATCCTATCCCCCACTAGAATTGCCTTATGCCTGTCCCATGCATTCTTGAATTCTCCCACTGTTCCTGACTCCACAACCTTCTCAGGAAGGCTGTTCCATGCATCCACAACCCTCTCTGTGAAAAAATGCTTTCTAACATTACCTCTGAGCCATCCCCCCCTCTATCTTCAAATTGTGCCCACTTGTTCTTACATATCTCTTCTTCTGAAGATACTATCCTCTTGTACTTTGTTAATTCTCTTGAGATACTTGAAAGTTTCTATCATTCCCACCTCTCCCACCTTTCCTCAAGGGTATACATATTAAGCTGCTTTAGTCTCTCCTCATATGTCTTCTGGTGCAGATCCTGCACCATTTTGGTTGCCCTCCTCTGAACAGCCTCCACTCTGTCTATGTCTTTGCGGAGATGGGGTCTCTAGAATTGCACGCAGTACTCCAGATGGGGTCTCACTAACTGTCTGTACAGATGGATAACAAGTTCCTGTTTTCTACTGTTGATGCCTCTCCCTATGCATCCCAGTATCCCCCCAGTCCTCCTTACTGCCTTCTCACATTGCTTTCCCACCTTTAGGTCATCTGATATAATTACTCCTAGGTCTCTTTCGATTTTTGTTGTTGTTATTAACTCACCCCCCATTGTGTACTCTTCCCCTGGGTTTTTGTTTCCCAGATGCATTATCTTGCACTTCTTTGCATTGAATCTGAGCTGCCACATATTTGACCATTCCTCCAACCTTGCCAAGTCCCTTTTCATTCTTTCCACCCCACCTTGTGTATCAACCCTGTTGCAGATCTCTGTGTCATCTGCAAAGAGACATACCTTTCCTTCCAGGTGCTCTCCAATGTCACTTATAAAGACATTAAAGAAGACCGGTCCCAGTACTGAACCCTGCGGTACCCCACTAGTTACCCTCCTCTCTTCACTATGGACTCCGTTTACTATTACCCTTTGCGTCCTGTTGTCCAGCCAGTTTTTTATCCAGGCTACCGCCTTGGGACCCACTCCAAGGCTGGCTAACTTGTATATTAATCTTTTGTGTGAGACTGTGTCAAATGCCTTGCTAAAATCTAGGTAGACCATATCCAGAGCCCCTCCCTGGTCTACTACTTTGGTCAACCAGTCAAAGAAATCTATTAGGTTCATCTGACATGACCTTCCTGCTGTGAAACCATGCTGCCTTGGTTCCTGTGCCCCACTGGCCTCTAGGTACTCAACAATTCTTTCCTTCAGAAGTGATTCCATCATTTTCCCTAACACTGAAGTCAAACTAACTGGTCTGTAGTTTCCTGCCTCTGCCCTGCTCCCACTTTTGTGAAGTGGAGTAATATTTGCCCTCCTCCAGTCCTCAGGTACCACCCCATCCTCCTATTATTTGTTAAAGAGAGTAGTCAGTGGTGTTACTACTTCTACCCTTAATTCTTTTAGAATTCTTGGGTGAATCCCATCAGGCCCCATTGCTTTGTCCACCCTCAGTTTCAAGAGTTCTTTCAAAACCCTTTCTTCTGTGAATGGACTGGTATTGACCCCCCCTATTCAGAGTTTCTCCCTTGTTTGGTTTAGGTATCCCCCTCCTCTTCCGTTGAGAATACTGAGCAGAAATATTCGTTCAGTATCCCTGCTTTTTCACTGTCACCCTCTGCCCACATTCCCTTCCCATTTATTAAGTCTCTGTATCCCTCCCTTGGTCTTTCTTTGCTCCCTAATGTACCTATAAAAGGTTTTATCCCACTTCTTAACAAAGTTGGCTATCTTTTCCTCAGTTTGTGCCTTTGCTATTCTGATTGCCTTCCCTGCCTCCTTCTGCTTTAACTGATAAAGTTCTCTGTCCTGCTCCTTCTGTGTTTTCTTTATATTTCCTGAATACTATCCTTTTCTCCTTAACCATCCCTGCCACCTCTTTTGAGAACCATAGTGTTTTTTTCCTTCTTTTTGTTTTGTTGATTTGCTTCACACAAATGCTTATTGCCTCTGCGATGGCTGTTTTGATTATTCCCCATTGTTCCTTCACACCTCCTTCTTGCCCATTTGCTAGTGCTTTTCTGAGGCACTCTCTCATTTTCCCAAAGTCAGCCTTCCTAAAGTCCAATACCCTTGTTTTTGTATGGCTTGACTCTATGGCTGTGTTTATTGTGAACCACACTGTTTGGTGATCACTTGTTCCCAGTTGGCTTCCCACTTCTAAATCTGAGATCCTTTCTCCTTCCCCATTTGAGAGTACCAGGTCAAAGATTGCTCCCTCCCTCCCGAGTGGGTTCCAACACTAGCTGTCTGAGGCATGCCTCCTGTAGGGCATCAAGAATGACCCTGCTCTTGGATGTGCCTGCAGCAAAGATACTCCAGTTAACATCTGGCATATTCAGGTCCCCCATTAACAATATCTCCCCTTTTTCTGCCATTTTAAGGATGCCTTCTATCATTTCCTTGTCCATTTCCTCCCTCTGAGATGGGGAGTCTGTACACAACCCCCATGCGGATTGTGGTGCCATTTCCTGTCTCCAGGGTGGCCCATAGTGACTCATCAACTTCCTGTTTACTCTTTAGTTCTGTTGCTTTAATCTCTTCCCTTATATAGAGAGCTCCTCCTCCTCCTCTCTTTATGCACCCTGTCCTTCCGTAGACTTGTATCCTGGTATGTTTACATCCCAGTCATGGTTCTCTGTGTACCATGTTTCAGTGACTGCCACAATATCCAGGCATCCCTCTTCCATCAAGGCCACTAGTTCAGGGAGCTTGTTGCACAGACTGTGGGCATTGGTACTCATCACCTTCCATTTATTTTTTATGGCCTTACCCCTTTTAGCCCCATCCCTGTCCTTACTGTCTTTTTCTGCATTTATCCCTGTCCTGCTCCCTACTGACTTCTCTACTTTGGTGTTTATCTCTCTAACTACTGTGTTTTGTGGGGGAGGCTGGATTTCCTGCTCCTTTTCATCACCTCCCTCCTTGACTAGTGTAAATGCTTGCCAATGAAGCAATTAAACCTGTCACCTAGGATCCCAGTTCCCCCCCTGGACAGATGCAGACCATCGCGTCAGTATAAGCCTGCATCCCTCCAGGTGGCTCCCAAGTCCCCAGTGAAGCCAAATTCCTGAGCTCCACACCAATTTTTCAACCATTCACTGAATCCCATGGTGCAGAATACCCTAGCATCATCCTTGCCATAGACAGGCAGCACCTCCGAGAAGGTTACTATACATGCTACTTGTCTAAGGCCCCTCCCCAACTCCAAAAACTCCTCTTGCACCACTCTGATTCCATTCACAGCCAGGTCATTTGCCCCTAGGTGGACAATGACATCCAGCTTCCTCCCTCGTGCAGCTACTCCCGAGATCCTGATGATTTGCTTCCTGTCCCTCTGAGCCATGGCACCAGGCAGGCACCTTACCTCCCTATCCCCTTCCTCCTCCATTTCTACCCCCTAATGATCACGTCCCCCACCAGGAGTTGTTTCCTTCCCCTGTGGGGTCTCGTGCCACCCTCCTGTGGGTCTCCTTTGTGGAGGTTCCCAGCATCCTCCTTGGTCTCCACTGCAGGTGCCTCCATAGAAGAACCACTGTTTGCCAGAACAGCATAAGAATTGTGAAGAGGTACAACTGGAGGGATGCACCTCTGTTCCACCACCCTCTCCCACCTTGAGCCCACCTTGGTCCAACCACTTCTCTTTCTTGGCAACCTCTGAGGTAATGGTGGTGGCCCTGCTGGTCCTTGGGTAGGGGAAGAGGTTTTACAAATTCTAGCCAGGTCAGCCTGGAGACGGGCAACCTCCTCCCTCAGACCAGAGAGGTGCCTGCAAACAGGGCAGCATTGCAGCCTCCAGAATGTCTCCTGGAACACTGCTGCCTCACAGCCATTACACTGCACCACTCCCGTCTTGACTTATTTTGTGTCCCCTCTCCTGTTGCTCTGTATGCTTACTGTCTCCTCCCTCTTTGTATTTTTACACTTACTTTCATACTGCTTATGTGCCCTTACAACTCTCGCCCTTCCTGTTCTGGGACAGGAACTTCCTGTAGTCTTCAGTAGTCTCCTTCTTCTGTGCTTATCCCCTTTTTCAACACTCTCTTGCCCTTCTCACTTAAGTGTAGTCTATCTTTCAAGTAGAGACTGCTGACTGCCCAGGTTCCTTCCCACCCCTCACCAGCTCATATCCTCTGGCCTGACACCAAGTTCCTAGCCATTTATTAAATTTCTCTATCCTCCTTTTTCTTGCAGTGCTCACCCTGGGAACAGGAAGTATCTCTAAGAAGGTTACTGATCTTTCTGCTCCTTCGCATAATGATCCTAGCTCCTCAAACCTCCTCTGTACCTCTTCTACCATCCTATCAGCCAGGTTGTTCATCCCCAAATGCAGAATTAAATGAGGTTTCTCCCTACCCTTTTTAGCAAACTTCAGTACAGATTGCTCCACCCGCTCTGGTGTCATTTCTGACATGGTCTCCACCCATATGCGGCTATGCCTCTTCCCCCAGCTATCCCACCTGACTCCTCTTAGTATTGAGTCTCCAAACACCAGGATTCCACCCTAATTTCCATCCACGTGCCCCCCCTCCTCCCTTACCCTACCCATCGATGCGTATTCCTCCTCCTGCACATTAGTTCCCCCTTTCAGCCCTGTTACACTTTCCCCATCCATACTCCCCTCCACATGCCTCTTTCATCTCAGCTACCAACCGTTACACCATCAGGCTCTCCTCTTTCTTTTCTTCACTTCCCTCCAGGACTGTGAACCAATTTTCCTCAGACCCAACTCTTAGGCCTACCTCTGCCTTTCCCTTGCTAGCCCTCCCCCTTCTGCCTCCTTCACCCTCTCCCCTTCCGCATTCCCCCATCACCTCCCTGTTCATCCACCTCCCCTCCTTCCCTCCAACCACTTCTCCTCCCTGCCATTCTGTTCTGACCTATAAATTTGGTCCCCTCAATACAGTTCTTCATCACCTGGGTCTCCCTGGTTCAGAGACCCCACCTCATACCCCCTCCCTCTCCTCCCCCCAACAACTTACATTGCCCTCCCTCCTCATCTTCCCTACTGCCACCACATACAGTTGGGCTGTGACCTGCCGTGGCTCACCGTACCATCCACAGCTCCCCCTTCAGTCCCATGATCTCAGCAAAGTAATGCACCTGGGAAATAAAAATCCAGGAGAAGAGTACACAATAGCAGGGGAGATACTAACGACAACAATAGTGGGAAGGGATCTGGGTGTAGTCATATCAGATGACCTAAAGGTGGGTAAACAATGTGAGAAGTCAGTAAGGAGAGCCAGGGGGATACTGGGATGCATAGGGAGGGGCATCACAAGTAGAAAAAGGGAAGTGGTTATCCCTCTGTACAGACAGTTGGTGAGACCCCATCTGGAGTACTGCGTGCAGTTTTGGAGACCTCATCTACGCAAGGACATAGACAGGATGGAAGCAGTCCAGAGGAGGGCAACTAAAATGGTGCAGGGTCTACATCAGAAACCATATGAAGAGAGACTGAGAGAGCTTAATATGTATACCCTTGATGAAAGGAGGGACGGGGGACATGATAGAAACTTTTAAGTACCTCAAGGGAATCAACAAAGTTCAGGAGGGTAGCATCTTTCAGAAAAAGAGATGTGTAAGAACAAGGGGGCACAATTTAAAGTTCGAGGGGGGATGGCTCAGGGGTAATGTGAGGAAATTCTTTTTCACGGAGAGAGTGGTGGACACATGGAACCGCCTTCCTGGAGAGGTTGTGGGGTCTAAAACAGTGGTGGAATTCAAACATGCATGGAACAGACATAAGGCAATTATAGTGGGAGGTTGCAGGCAGTAGGCTGTTGGTTAACTAGAATCTGTAGCTTATCCAATAGGTAGGGAAATGGGCAGACTGGGTGGGCCAAGTGGTCCTTATCTGCCATCAAGTCTATGTTTCTATGTTTCTATGTTTCTTTAAGCTTCCCTGTTTGGATGTACACTAAACATCCACCCACTCTCCATGCCATTTTAAGAAAGATTGCTGCTCCACAGTTGTTACAGCCCACTACCCGTCCCATTTCTCTATTCACCCAGCAGTGCCCCCCCGTACCCAATGAAGGATCCCCCTCCTTCCCCCACACCTTCCCTTCTCTTCCCCCACTGAACCTGGACATATTCCCTCCTGTATCCAAATCCTTTCACTTATGCACTTCATTTAATGTGGTTGAGTAGCCTATTACAAGCCCTTAACCCTCCTACTCCCACTGTAGCTATCAAAACCTGTAGATGCTCCTTCTTACAGAAAACCTATAGTGCCTCCAGTTGCAGATCTGTCTGTCCCTACAAATTGTACTACAACTCCTTACCCTCTGTGTCCTTATGACAGTCATTAAAGCCTAATGAGCAGACTCCTTTAAATGTCCTATCTCCCTCTTCCAATCAGAGCCTCTACGCCCACTGCGCAGTCCCTTTTAGAGGTCCTATATCCCTCCATCACATTTAGAGCTTAATGGATGCCAAAAATAAACTTATCAAGTTACTACTACAAGTTGTCCCCCAACTAAACAATGCCTGCCCACAAATGCTCCATAGGTCTACCCAAAATAAATACAATTTCCACCCAGCATATTTACAGTTACCAAAGCTTATCCACACAAATGCTCATTTTGCCCATATACATAGAGTTTTAAAGCACACAAACAAATGTACGATTCACCCACTTAGGTGGACTTATCTAGGCATACCCACAACACCATATTCCTGATGAGATGTTCCTCTGGCCACCGAACAAAATTTTCTTCCTCTCCACTCCTGGATTCTCTGTCCTGTGTCTGCTTCTTATTGGCCAGACCCCCCCCCCCCACTGGGCATGGTTCCTGCGACCATTTAATTTGGTGGAAATGTGGGGCAGGTGGAGGGAGAAAATGTAAAGAGTGAGAAGCTGTGGCAGTACCTGCCTTTTAAGGCCCGGCTATCAATTTGAGCTTGGCACGCTGGATCCTGATTGACTCCTGTTGCGAGCCCCTTCCCTCTGAATGGCTCCTGCTGCCTCTTCTCTCTGCTGCTGGTGCAGCCCAAACTTCAGCCGCAGGTGTGGCCCGCCTTCCTTGCCACAGTTGTGGCCTCTCCCACACCTCCGGCTACCACTCTCCTATCTTACAGCCATGGTCATGGCCCAACTGCCTGACCCCTCGGGTGAAACTTGCAACTTCTGCCACTTCTCCTCGCTGCCACTGGTGCAGTCCAAACTTCAGACATGGTTTTGGTCTGCCTTCCTTGCTGCAGGTGCGACCTCTCCCACGCCTCCAGCTGAACCCCCTCCTATACTACAGCCATGGTTATGGCCCAACAGCCCAACGCCGAGAATGAAACAACAAGTCAAGATGGCTCTGCATCACAATGCTGGTCTAGTAAGATGTTCAGACCAGCTACCCAGAATTCCTGAAGCTGAGGGGGTTGAAATATTTCAGTGTCAATTCACATAACAGCAGTGGTATTTTAAGACTTTGCTACTAGTTTGGTCATTTAGGATGTGCAGATATTACTGCATTTCAGCTTTACAAACTGGCAGATAAATGTGCTATTGACAAAATGAAGTCTAGCTCTATGTGAAGCAAATCAAGTACAGTCTTGTAAAGCACTGCTATGCACTGCACATACCTTCAAACTAAGGCAGATATTCTAGTAGAGAGGACTCAACTATGTATGCTGATATTTTTAAGCAATATATCAAGATTTCAATACTGTATGTATTCTTCCTAAAGACTGGCAGGCAGCACTAGTAGTAATAGTAGTACTTGTCATAAGGGTAGATACCCTGTTTTCAAGACAGTCTTGTTTCAGATGTTATAACAATACAAAAGCAGTACATAATCAACATGCATATCATCTCTACAATTAACATGTACACATATTTAAAATTAGACATCACAGTTCTTACAATTTCAAGAATGACAATCTGTGATAAAAATGGATTTCAGATTATTATTCAA
The DNA here is from genome assembly GCA_016271365.2 of Neoceratodus forsteri. Classification (NCBI taxonomy): domain Eukaryota; kingdom Metazoa; phylum Chordata; order Ceratodontiformes; family Ceratodontidae; genus Neoceratodus; species Neoceratodus forsteri. The sequence goes on along the minus strand of CM057453.1, from coordinate 1,214,286,997 downwards.
TTCACCATAAGATGTTAAAATGTGCACTGAGTGGGGTAGTCTGTTTTATCTGACAGAAGCTTGATGTTTTAAAGTTTTAGCTCCAAACTTGGTCCCTTGTCTGGGAATTGCTAATTTATTTTCATGAACTGATCTGGCTGGTACTCTTATGGTATTAGGACTGGCCATTACAGTAGCAGAAATATAGTGTGTTGTATATTTTGTAAGATATTTATGAAGCAGTCTTAGCCTAGCCATGCTGTTTCTTGCCTCAAGGGGGTGCCACTTCAGGTTTTTCAACAAATTACAATGGAGCACATGAAAACTACATCCTAATATAAACCTTGCTAACTTATAATGAAGATTATCTAATTTTGCCAACATATTTTTGTTTGCCACCTTATATATAGCGTTCCCATACTCTAAGGCTGGCATATCTGCTGTTCAACTAGGGCCCTGTGGGTCTTGATATCCAGGCACCATGAGGTGTGTCTTAAGGTCCCCAGTTTTTTACTTGTTACTCTAAGCAGATTTGAGACAAGCTGGGTGAAATTTAGTTCAGTGTCAGATATGATGCCCAAGTAGCAGTATTCTGCTACTTGCTCCAATTTTGTGCCACCCAAAGTAATTAAGTTTAATTCCAGTTCTTTTTTAACGCCAAAGTAAAGAACTTTGGTTTTCCTTGTATTCATTTGTAGCCTTGACCTGGTGAACCACTCCTCTACAGCACTGAAATCATTTTGAAGTCTGTGTTCTAACTCAATTTTACTTGTCCCTGTGGCTATCAGTGCTGCTTCATCAGCATAAAGTCTTAAAGCTGAGTATTTCACCTTCTTAGGAAGGTAATTTATAAATATCAGAAAACTACATTGGACCTAATATAGATCCCTGAGGTACCCCACACCTTATTTCTTTACTCTGGAACACTAATACATTCTGTGACCTTCCTTCCAAGTAAGTCTTAACCCATTCCAAAGGTCCATCTATAATACCCATAGCCTTTATTTTCCTCAGTAGCATGGAGTCGTCCACCAGGTTAAATGCCTTAGATAGGTCCAGAAACAATATCGCAGTCTCAAATCTAGCATCCATAGAAGTAGTCACCAAATCATTAAATTCAACAAAAGCTAAAGTTGTAGAATATCCTGTTCTAAAACCTGATTGTAAAGGAGTTAGAATATTATATTTTTCCAGATAACCAATAATTTGAGAGTGAACATGCTTCTCCAGACATTTAGATAATATTGGTAATAGGGTAATAGGGCGGTAATTTCCTGGATCATTTTGTGCCTCCCCCCCCTTTAAGAATGGGAACTATTTTACTTTGCTTCCACACTGTAGGGAATGTTCCAGAACACAAACTCCAATTAAATATGTAAGTTAATATAGGTGCAATATATTCCTCAGCTAATTTCAAGAACCTTCTTTCAAGACCATCTAGACCTGATTCTATATGTATCTTAACTTGAGTGACAGTCATTTTTTTAAACCTAAATGGAGGAATGTTTTCATTACCTACTATCATTTCCTCCATATCTGAATGTACTCTATCATCTGCCACCACTCCTGGGAGGGCAATGAAATAGTTGTTTAACATATCTGATATTTCTAAGGGGTCTTCCACCTGTTTATCCCCATATTTCATTTGTTTTATCATGTTATAGTTACTATTTTATCATGTTATAGCTACTTTTCCCTGGATTGGTTATGCTATTCACAGTTTTCCAAAAAAGCCTTGGATCTTTATTACCTATCACTTTAGACTTAAAGTAGTTGTCTTTTGCTTTTTTAATTAAGCTCTTACAGGCATTCCTCTTAGCTTAAGACTTCTCCCAGTCTAGGTGTGTTTTAGTTTTCCTAGCTATTTTCCATAACCTGTTTTTAATCCTAATTATTTTAAATAACTCTGCTGTTACCCAAAGTGCTTTAGCAACCTTCTTTCACAATTTACTTATTGGCGCATGTTTATTACAAATTGACGGAAAGGTAACAGTAAAGTATCTAACTGTTAGATCCAGATCAGGAAGTAATTTACATCTATCCCATCATTCATTTTACATGTCCAATTTAAATCTTTCAGGTGAAAAGTATTTCATGTTTCTAGTCCACCCCATATTCACATTAATATGTTCCTGTTGCTTACATAATAGATTTGCTTGAATTAGGTTATGATCACCAAAATAAGGTGTCTTAACTTCTACTTCCTGTACCTGGACTTGTGAAGATACAAATAATAAGTCAAAAATTGAGTCTTTAGCTAGTGAATTAATATATCTTGTGGGTTTTTTAATGTATTGTTTTGCCTCTAAGGGATAATCTCCTTTAATTTCTTTCCCCTTGCATTATCCCAGTCACAGTTAAAATCCCCTGTCAGTATTATTGGTTTGTCCTCCAAATTGTTCAGAATGTTATTTAAGACTAGTTCAATTGTATTCATTTGGGTACTAGGTGGAGAATAGACAGTGGATATTGCTACATTAATTTTTGGCATATATACTAATAGGTAGTCAATACTATTTAAGCTCCCCTTGGTTAATATCTGACTTGGTCCCAGAGTGTGTTTCAGATATAGGGCTACACTTCTTCCTCCCCCTCATCCTTCCCTATCTGACCGCAAGAGTTAAAATCCTGGCACAGTTATCTCTGTATCTTCTACCCTTTGTGATAACCAGGTTTCAGAGAAGCCTATTACATCTGATCTCAGTTCAGATTCCATAGTCAATAAGATACCCATCTTTGTAGCTAAGCTTCTTGCATTATCATGTGCAATTCTCACACTTTGGTCCTTATTTTCTACAGGTCCTGGGTTTATCTCAATGTACCCACCCATAATTAATAATTGTGCATGTAATACATTGCTTCCTTGCAGTCCTCTAGGCAAACAATATGTGTTTGACATTTCTACCTGACCTGCTTTACAAACTTTAATCCAATTGTTGGAAAATCCACTCCTCCTAATATGTCTACCTCCCCCTAAAATAATATTTTCACTTTTGGGTTTGATTATAGGCCAGCAAAACTTTACTTGCTTCATTGATTCATGCTTCCAACCACACACAATACTAAAAAATGCCATGATACTCAAGCATTTCATACTATCTTAATATCAAATACTTCAAAGCCAGATATTTTATATAGGAAAGACAAATTTACAATACACATAGTAAAAATCTTAAAATGTTTATCTAATAAATATGCATTCATTATCTTCCACCCCTTTAAACATACCCCAATTCTCTAGGTAAATCTCATAACTTATTATAATTTAGTCTCTTTAAATTTCTTTTACTTATGCCTATACCTTATTCGTTGGTGTAAACTCAAAACTTCCAAGTAGTTTTCAGGGATGGAGTGGTGCTCCTGCCACTCAGTAAAGCTCGTGCTTATAAGCAGTACAGAGTTTTAAAGAGCTTAGCTCCACCTCTCCAGTGACCTCAGCAGCCGGCTCCCCCAAGCCCCCTGCTCACTGAGTTGTAAATGATTTTTATATAGTCCAACAAGATGAGGGATGTTATTAAACAGAACCAGTCTCTCACACAGGCTCTTGCTTTCCTCATCCTCATCTGGCAGTGAAAACTGATGACAATTGCTGTGGTATCAGCACTGGGAGAAAGAAAATGGGTCCAAGATTAGTTGCAGCTAGTAATGAAATGAGCGGTGTGGAGTTTTCAAGAGCTTAACTCCATGCCAGCCTGGTGGCGCTGAGGGTTGATGCGCTGGACTCCACACCTCAGGGCATGCCAGTGACCCGGGTTCAGGAATGGACTCAGGTCATTTGGGGGTCAGCTGGGAGGTAAGGACTGAGCATCTGGAGTACTGCTCTCCTTCCTCTGGGTGGGGGGATTGTGCTGTGTGCATTAGCACAACAAGATGGGTTCAGCCCATGCCCAGGGTGCTTGGCTGCCTCTGCGGAGGTGGAGACAGCTGCAGCACCGATTGCACTGGTGAGGGTGAGGGGGAGAAAATGAAGGAAAAATACCAGGACCCAGCAGGACCCATGATGGCCCCAATGGGCTGAAGGATGTACCACTCTGGGGAGGGGTTGTAGCCCCTGCCAGGTCCATGGAGGTGGTACAAATAATGTTGTGATAAAAAAGAGCTTAACTCCATCACTCCAGTGACCTCAGCAGCCAGCTTCCCTAAGCCCCCTGCTCACTGAGTTGTAAATGATTTTTATATAGTCCAACAAGATGAGGGATGTTATAAAACATGAATCAGTCTCTCACACAGGCTCTTGCTTTCCTCGTCCTCATCAAGCAGCGAAACCTGATGACAATTGCAGGGGTATCAGCACCGAGAGAAAGAAAACGGGTCTAGGAGTAGTTGCAGCTAGTAATGAAATGAGTGGCACAGAGTTTTAAAGATCTTAACTCCGTCCCTCCAGTGACTTCAGCAGCCGGCTCCCCTGAGCCCCCTGCTCAGTGAGTTGTAAATGATTTTTATATAGTCAAACAAGATGAGGGATGTTATAAAACATGAACCAGTCTCTTACGCAGGCTCTTGCATTCCTCGTCCTCATCTGGTAGTGAAACTTGGTGGCAATTGCAGGGGTATCAGCACTGGGAGAAAGAAAATGTAGGTCCAGGAGCAGTTGCAGCTGTAATGTAGCATGATGTATAACTGCTACGAAGGCATGAGAAAACTGATATATTTTGCAACACAGATTGCTGAAATTTCCATAATTAAAATAAAGAGTATTGATTGATTTTGTATCGAAATTGTTTCACCAGGAAAACATACAGAAATACAGCAATACTAACATTTATAGATGCAGCCTGGGAAGAAGGGTTGGAAAAAGGTTGGGAACATAATTATGAACAGTTGCATAGAAATAAAAATCCCAAAAATGCATGCTGTAGAGATTTTTTTTCCATATGAGGCACAGAACCAGCAGGGGAGAGAATATAGAGTTGTACATGCTGGCAGATTGAAAGACAAGTACAAAGAGCATTATAAATCACTAATGCAATGTCAGCCAATCGGAGGCAGAGCCACTGTACCTCTTTTTTCTAAATACAGTGTGCAGTGGTGCAGGAGCTATTGGATAGAGTGCTTCACTTTGGTGTCAGTGGGAGGACAGCACAATAACATGAAAAAAATATTTTTGACTTATTATAAAACACTCAAGATAAACTCAAGTGATTTGTAATAAGACAACAGAGCCTCTAAGGGATGTCTGTTATGGTATAAGAGATTCATGTCATGAAGTTTGTGCAGAAAGAACCACTCATCTTCACCAAGCGGTCCTCTTGCCCAAACCTCACCCTTGGAGTCTCTTATACCATAAGAGATAGCCCTCTATTAACTCATAGTCAAGTACAGTCACAGTAAGATGCATGCAGAAGCTTGGAGGACTGTTTAGCAGAAGGGATTCAAGTGGGTGGACAGCTGCCCAAGGCAAGTTTGTTCCATATCTGAGGGAGTCTAAAGCATAAGACAAGCTGACCAGATTTCTTTTTGCACCTAGGAATGAAGAACCAGTTCAATATATGGATTGAAGGTTGTGACCCAAGAAAGGAACAGGGATAAGCAGGATGCTAACTAGCTGGGAAAGTTATTGAACCAGTATTTAAACCCATAGAGTCCAAGAAGCTGCATTTGCTTGCAGTTTAGTGAGGGTCAGTTCATACAGAAATCAGTGATGAATCCAGAGAAGACAGAAGAGTATAAATCAGCAGAGGATTTAGACCAGGGTGTTTATTTTGGATAGCTAACATTTTGGAAGAGTGGTATAGATTACATCACCTAGTCAATTATGGGTAATGTCACCTGACTAACTAAGCAATTACTCTATATAACTTTCCAAGTGTTCTGCAGGATTTGCAACCAAGGCCTGGATATGGCAGGAAAAGTCAATTGTCTGATCCAATATTATTCCAAGATATTTATACTCAGAAACATCTTTTTGAGTGTTCCCATTAACAGATTCACTGTATAGATCTGGGCAGCTAAGTAAACCTTTCCTAGAGCCAGACATCATGGAGACAGTTTTTGCTTAATTGAGTGCTAAAAGGTTTCCTGTGAAGTGAGTCATAAGAATACTGAAGTAAGTTTGAATAGAGGCTAAGAAAGCAGCTGTGTTGAGACCAGTTGTAAATGGGATAGTGTCACAATCATATCTGTGAATATTGTAGGCTTGGGTAGTAAAAACAAATTAATTTCCATCCTAGTCATCTCCCAGTCTAATCAATTTGAATTCAAATGCGTTGCAATTTCATTATCCCTTTGAGAGGCAGAGACAGTTAACATTACGGCTGCTATAGGCCCCCTGCTGGTGGCTTGGATCTCTTACAGTTGCTGTATAAATTTACCACCGCATATAACAACGAAATAATTATCCTGGGTGACTTGAACTATGATTAGAGGTCCTTAGAATCCAGTGATTTGAAACAACTTTGTGACAATCTTGGATTTCACTAACTAATTTCAGAACCTACCCAGCCCAATAAGCATAATCCTCTAAATTCCATTATATTGGATCTCATCCTCACCAACAGGCTGCAGAAATTCTCCTCTTCAGCTATCTTTGACAATGTCTTCAATGACCATAACGTTGTGGTCTGTTCCAGGGGAGTTCCAAAGACTACCAGCAAACCACTCTTTATTTGAAAATGGTCACTCTCCCACTTCACCACACATGACTACCTTCAACAATTAGCTGTAACTAAATGGCAGGATTTTTATTTAGCCCCTACAGTACAAGTAGCCTATGGGTATTTCACACAGCAAGTCACTGGAGTTATTAATCATCTAGCCCTTTATGTTAATCACAGAGCCAGGAAAAAGCTCTCCCCATGGTTCAGCAAGGAAATAAAAGTAGCACTCAAGGACAGGGGCCAGCTCTGGGTCAAAGCAAGACTTTCTAAAACAGAACACAACTGGCTACATTTTAGACAAAAAAGGAATTGGTGTACTCAGCTAATCCACATGACCAAATCAACCTATTATAAGACCCTCCTGAATAACAATAGACATAATCCTTCAAGTTTTGGGCAAGCCATCAAGAATCATGAAGGGGCATCGGTCTCTCCATCCCTACCAAAACAACTGCAAAAAGGTAACCATTTAGGTAAAAATATGCAATTGATCTTAGAAGAGCTGAACCTCCATTTTGCCTCAGCTGGTAATGCCTTTGATACCTCAGACACTGCTAACATAACCCTCCCATCACTCAGCCCGCTGAGCTCACTACCTAATATTTCAAACCTTTTCCATTTTCATCAAATCATGTACAAGAAGGTAGAGTATCTACTGCAAACCCTCAACCCCAAAAAGAGTGTAGCAGTGCACAATATTGAACCACTCTTCCTAAAAATAGGCTACCCAATCCTTACTGTGACTATCAAGCATATTTTTAACTTTTCAGTTTCAAGCTGTGAGGTCCCTTTATTATGGAAAATTGCATACATATTCCATTCTTTATGTCAGGCAATAAAGCCTCCTCACACAGTCTTCAACCTACAGTATCTCCATCCTACCAGTGTTGGCTAAACTGTTTGAGAAATGAATACATGACCAAATAAAAAATTACCTCAAGATGCATTCCCTCATCAACCCCATGCAACATGGCTTTCGGGCTAAGTACAGCAAAACGTCCACCCTTGTAAAGGTCACCAATTGGTTTACAGCCCTCGACCACAAACATACCACTGCAGCACTCTTCTTTGACCTAGCAAGGCATTTGATATAATAGAGGATAACATCAGCCTGGGTAAGCTCTCCAGTGTTGGGTTAGGTCCAAATGTAGTAAACTGGTTCACAGGCTATCAAATGGAGATGCACCAGCAGATGAAGGTTGAAGGCCTAACCTCAGCTTGTGTATTTATGAGCAAAGGTGTACTGCAAGCTCCATATTGGGCCCTCTGCTATTCACATTATACATTAATGACCTAGGCCAGAACATCACCAATGCTAACCTTTATTTTTACACAGATGATACAGTACTTTATACTGCAAGCCCAGACCCAGATCTAACACTGCAATCCTTACAAAATCAGTTCAGTCTACTGTAAATTAACCTCCATGCATCCAAGCTGCTCTTCAATGCAGCCAAAACCAAATATATGGTCTTTTCACCCAAATCAAATTTCACCCCTTCTGCACCTGGTATCATCAACCTCTCCAATGATACACTCAAACTGGTAGACTTCTTTAAATACCTAGGCATGTGGGTAGATAATAAACTATCATTTAATGTGCACATAGAAGTCCTCTGTAAGAAACTACAGCAAAATGTTTTTTTTTTCCTTCCATAATAAATCTTGCCTACACTGTGATGATAAGACATTGCTGGTGCAGGCTATGTTCCTTCCTTTACTGGATTATGGTGACATCATTCATGGAAGCCCCACAGTCTCACAGCCGGGCAAATTAGATGTGCTGTACCACAAAACACTGTACTTGATCTGTGAGCTCCCTGCTCTAACACACCATTGCCTTCTTTACAAAGAAATAAGGTAGCCATCACTCAATACCAGAAGGTTAAGACATTTAAATCGTTGGTCCTTCAAAGCTCTAAGCAATTCATTACCCATATACTGTACATTCCCTTGCTGCTCTGCAGGTTCCATGGCCCATATACACTAAGAATGAATTATATAATTTTGCTCAATGTCCCAAGGCATTGCTCAAAATATGGAAAGATGGCTTTCAGCTGGGCTGCCTCTTAAAGCCTGGAATTCCTTCCAGAAAATACTCAAGCTGTCTACACTGGCCAGTCCCCGATTCTTTCAAACCCTTCTCAATCAAAACTGCTTAAATAAATTTGAATGTTATTAGCACAGAACTTGTTTGTTGTATCATGATCAGTTGTCCTTGTTGCAGACTCTTTATCTTTGTTCACCCACACTGCTGTCATTTGTTGCCTCATCCTATGACTGTATATACTCCCCACATTTACACACTATACCTATATTTAGCCTCTGCTATTTGTAATTGTATGCTTTGTTATAAATTGTTAATCCTAAGCTATTTTCCTTAAGTATTATGTACCATCAGTTGATATTGTGCCTCATCTATGATACCCTTCCTCAGTATTTATTTCTTTATCTCCCATTTTTGTATACTGCCTTTCTTATGTATTTTGTACTACCAGTTGGCATTGTGCTTCACATTTGTATTTCCCAATCTGTAAGTATTTTTTTTACTGTCCTGCCCAGGACCTCCTTGCAAATGAGCTTTGCTCAATGGAGTTGTTTTTCCTGGTAAAACAAATAAATAAATAAATAAAAAGGGGAAATCATTTACAAAGATGTTAAATTAGAGTGAGCCCAGTACAGAACTTTGGTAGAAACCCAGGCACATCAGACATGGATAGAAGAGGGCTGGTCCCATAAAAACTGATTGGGAGAGACCTAAAAGGTGGGAGGAAAACCAGTGTAGAGAAGTACTGGAGAAGCCAGAGGCTTAGAGTTTGTTAGAGGAAAGTGAATGATCAATAGTGTTGAATGGCTTTACTAGGTTGAAGACTATAACACCAGTAGGAAAGCCCTAAGGAACTTCAGAGGGAACAGCCACAGATGTGAAAAGTCAAAGAGAGGTTTCTGGAAAATGCCACAGCAGAGCAGACTAACCTCATACTGCTGTCTATGACTTGTCAGTAGGTTTGAAGCTAGTTACTAATCTGACATATTACACAACAAGAGCGGCACTTAAACTTTCTGAAGCAGCAAAACTACAAGCAGGCTGAGGAGTACTGGCTGTCAGAAGTGGGAAACAAACTGACCAAAGCAGGCTTCAAGTATGTACAGTAGGGGATCAAGAGCAGAAGGTTACATCCAAAATGAAGACACAACTGAGCTATGAGGAGTATCTCATTCATGGCTCCCTACCCGGCATGAAACACACACATCAATTCCTGGCTCATCCAAAATGTTGAATGTATGCTGAAGATTCATCTACTTACTAGCAAGAGGAATACAACAAAAGCACCAAGAAAAATTACAAATCTTATCAGAACTACTGACTTCAACCTGGGATTATGCCAACTCCTGCAATAAAAAGCATTGCCAATCTATAAAAATGCTCGCTATGCAGACAGGAATGAAAATAGCAAAAAATAAAGCAACTGTTAAGGACCAACAAGGATTATCCTTACCAGATGCCAAAATGTCTGAGCAGACAAACTCACCAAGAGTGGATGGTAGCAAACAAATTGTCAAAATTATGGCATCAATTTTTTTGAAAAATAAAACCTTCGGGGGCGGCTCCATTGTAAAAATGCCAACAGCTACCAGCCCTGAGCTGACAATGAATGATCAGGCAAGCACTTGAAATGCAACATTATTTAAGCAGGCTGATGAAATGGCTACAAACAAAGGGACCGATGGAACAGCAGCAGAAGGAGAACAATCACAGAGCAGAATACCCACAGATGCTAACACCCTAAACTCAAGTACTGTTTTCAAATTTTACACACTAAATGAGAATGAAGCACACAATGAACAGAACCTGGAAGAGACAGAGATATCAGACAAAGTGAGCAACCCCGAGAAGGGAGGTACACTTTAATGAGAGACCAAAAAAGTGAGAAAGGTGACAAGAGACAAGCTTGGAACAAAGACACTGTTAAAGGTTTTCAAAATGTCTCAGGAGGGAAACAATTAAATACTTTGCCTCAGGCAACTAATAATTCAATTGGGAACAAAAATCCTAACAAGCATTAACAAAAGCCGGATGATGAAGAGTTCCCTGCATGGTCAAGTTTAATATTAAATAGACTCCAGAACATGGTAAAAAACCTAAAAAAAATTCAACATCTAGGAACAAAGATAGACTCCTTTCAAAAGATGGTTAAACCAGTACTAGAAGATAATAATGAACTTAAAATCCAACTTTTACAGGCACAATAGAGGATCTCAGACCTAGAAGATAAAATACTACCACAGGAAAGAGAAATAAAAAACTTTGAAAAATCAAATAAAGAATATAGAGATATCTTAATTGATTCTGAGGCTCGGGTGAGACATAAAAAAAATATATATAATTGTGGGCATCCTGAGCATTGGGATGCACAGAGGCTGGTATAAGAAACATTTGTACAACTAGCAGCAGCATGCTTGGACACAGACATGATCAATATCAATTTTGGCATAGACAGAATTCAAAGAACATACCATGCCAACAATAATCAAGGGCTCCCTCAACCAATTACAGTATAACCTCATTTATCTGGACCTTGATTATCCAAATCTCCTGATTATCCGAACTGTTGCTGTATCCCCCAGTTCCCCTTTAAAAAAATGCCTTTTTCAATTTGCGTCTTTCATTTTTTTTCACCGATTGTTACTGATTTGCCCAAAAGCGCTGCCTACCATAGCAATATGGTACATAAGTACAGTACTTAAGAAGCTGTTGTAACAGGCAGTCACTTGTTGCTGTAACTTACATTACAGTGGCCGACCATGAATGAAAGTGCTGCGTTTTTGATATCACCCAGAAAATTTGCATCTTGGAATGCCTGGAGTGAGGGAAGAAGGGAACATTATCGCCATTGCCTCTCAATAAGCCCCTACAAACTCGCCTGACATGGATTTGGTAGAGGAGGGAGTAGAGGATTCTGTTTTACCGACCACCTCAGAAGCTGTGGATTCATTTGAGCATTGCATCATTTGGCTAGAAAGCCAGCCAGACTGTGACTACCTACACACTCTTCTGCTTAGGCAGTTGAAACAAAAGGCTCTTAAGAAACTGAATGACAGCAAAAGCAGCATGCCATAACGTCTTATTTCAAGTAACTTGTTTGGCACCACTCTATTATTTTATTTATATATTTACAAACACTTAAAGCATAATAAAGTTTATTGATTTGCACAAAACAGTAATGTTTCAAGTGATCTATTTTATACTGTTCATTCTGCTCATTGTGCGTTAATTTAGATATGACATTCGTTTATCTGAACCTCTCGTTTATCTGAACAAAAGTTATGTCTCCCTCTAGGTTCGGATAAATGAGGTTATACTGTATCACTAAATTCTTCCACTCAAAAGATAAGGAAACTTTCATGGCAGCAGTCTACAAGGAAACAAGAATAAACATAATGGGTGACCGTATTTCAATCTATAATGACCTACCTGCAGAGATTATTCAGGAATGAAGGAAATATGATTTTCTAAAAAAGAGACTTTGGGACAACAATTACAGGGCATCAGTCATTTACCAAGTGAAATTATGAGTGACAATCGATGAAATTTATCATACATACAACTCATTAGAAGAAGCAAACACTGAGTTGCAAAGGAAACTACCGTACATTTTTCAGAACTTTTGAGACTACTTAGGAAACACATGTAACAATAATAGGAATACAAAGTTACAGAGCTAGGTATTGAGGGGGGCCGGGGGCCATTTCATGGTGGGCTACAGATTTTTTGTGGATTAAACCAGTCTCAAAGGAATGTATGGAACAAAAATATAATTTCACAGTATACTTTGGAAAGTGTAATAAGGGCGAGGGGGAAACTTTAAGAATACTGTATGATATACTATAGATGTCTACTATGTGGTAAAAAAAGAAGGAATCTACAGGAAAAAGAGGCAAGAGAATGCCCTCAAATTATAAGATATCTAGCCTTATTTTACAGTTATTTGTTTTATTTACAGCATGATGATAAATAATACATTGATTAAATGTGTTTCTCTTAGTGTAACTGGCCTTAATATGCCAATTAAAAGAGCCAGAATTCTAATGTATCTATACAAGCTGAGAGCACATATAGTGGCACTGCAAGAGTCACGCCTTAACATTTTAGAATCTAAAAAAACTTGCAAGGAAATGGATAGCAAGTTCTTTTTTGTCCCCAGTTAACAAAAAATCAAGGGGTGTAGCCATTTTAATTAGAAAAATAATCTAAGTTTCAAATTGGAGCAACAATGGTCCAACACAGATGGAAGGGTAATTCTAATTAAAGGAACATTGCAGAATAACTTCAAGATCACAATAGGTTCAGTTGATGGTCCCTTCACCGATTATAAAAACTTTTTAGCTACAATTACAGCAGGCTTATCAGAGATACAGGCAAATAATATATTATAAATGGGGTATTTCAGTTCTCTTTTAAACCCATATCTGGATAAACAAAAGAATATAAAAAAAATTGCATTAAAGTACTGCGAGAACTAAATGATTAACTGGAAGAACATAGTTTGACAGATTCGTGGTGGGAATTTAATCCTAATTTACAGGAATATACATACAAAACAAAAATAAAAACCCCACAATTTTCCAGAATTGATTATATTTTCATCTCAAAGAATATAATGGCAATGGTGTATGCAGTGTCAATTAGATCCAACATACAATCGAACCATGCAACACTAGAAATGAATATATTTCCTAAAAACAATAAAAAAAACATGAGAAGATGGGTATTAAACAACAATTTATTTAAACAACAAGACTTTGAAACAAAAATACATGAAGCAATACAGGATTATTGGTATTACAATTATTCAGGACAACAACCAGTGAACACATTATGGGATGCTTTTAAAGTGGTAACTAGAGGAGTTGTGATATCTTATCAGGCATGGAATAATAAAAGAAAAAGAAATGACCAATATAGATTAGAACAAAAAAAAATGAAAAATGTGTACCGGTTAATAATACAAGAATATGAAAGGAATATCAATGATTGGAACAATTGTAAACCTCAATTACAAAACGTATTAACCAAAGAAACAATTATTAACCTTAATAAGGTTAGAAGAGCAAGGTACCTACAAGGGGACAAAGCAGGGAAACTATTAGCAAATCTTTTTAAAAAACAAAAGAACACAATATAATCAGGACTTTATTAAATCAACAAGGATTACCAATCTCTTATTGGGATGGACTACATGAAACAGTTGTACAATATTATAAAAAAATACCAAAAAGAAGCATATAGTGATCAATCAAAAACAGACAAATTTACCAAAGGTTTAAAATTCTAGAAACTTAATATAGATCGGACAGAATTATCTTAGAAGATACTAAACTAATAATTCAAAAACTTCCCAAAAATAAAAGCCCTTGTCCCAATGGATTCACAAATAATGAATTCTACCAACATTTTAATGATATCTTAGTACGACAGATTCATAGAATGATTCAGGAAGCAATAGAGGAGGAGGGAAGGAAGGAGGTCTTTGTGCGTTTATGACTGAGGCAACAATAATTTAAATTGATAAAGAAAATAAACCAAAAAATCTAATTTAAAGCTATAGACCTATGGTACTTTTGAATATAGAAAATACAATTATTGCTAAAACAGTTGCAAATAAGATGATTGGAGCCCTCCCCCATACACAAGGATCAGTCAGGGTTTATTCTACTCCGGGTAGAACAACTGCTACAGCCATAAGGAAAGTTCAATTGTTATTATAGTATGTGCAAAATTAATCAGATAATTACTATGCTTTTGCTTTGGATGCTACCAAAGCATTCGACCTGATACAGTGTCAAATTATGCTCACAATACTAGAAAAATGGGGCTTCCCAACAATTTTCTTAAAATAACAAAACTCCTATATAAAATGCCTAAATTAAAAATTTCACTTAATGGAAGAATTATTAAAGGGATAGACATGTGCAATGGAGTGCATTAGAGATGTCCCCTGTCAACAATGTTATTTACATTATGCATAGAGCCCTTACTGATGCAAATAAGGACGAATCCCAATATAAAGGGTATTATAGTAAATTATATAGCATATAAACTAAGCGCCTTTGCAGACAACACTCTGATTCTTTTTAAGGTTTTAAATAACTCCATATATGAATTATTGGACACAATTCAGGAATTTTCTAATAAATCAGGTTACCAACTGAACCAGCAAAAATCTATGATCATGCAATTAAAAAGAGGAATACCCACCAAAGAATATGAAAATCTTGACAGATTTATTAAGGTAACCCAGATCAAATACTTAGGGATAATATTAACAAATACAATAGAGGAAACAAATATAAACTACAATTTTGCAAAACTAAAAATTGAGTAAAAATTAAATTTATGGCAACATTTTTCAATTTATCTTTGTGGATGCATCCAAGTGATAAAAGTAATGGTGCTATCCTATTATAGATATGTGCTGAAAGCACTGTATGGCATACCTACAGCTGAATAGTTTCAGGATATTAAACATATATTTGACACACTACTGTGGAGAGGAGGGAACCCCAGATACCATGGCAGAATTTGACAAGAGATATTAAGGAGTGAGGCCTTGGTTGCCCAGACCTGTTTACATAAATCCTCAAGCATAAGTTATGGGGATAATGTGAGATTGGACCATTATTCCAAACCATGAACTGTAAATTATACAAAAAATAATGGAGCAAGAGAATAGTACTATTAATCTACAACAATGTGTATATACAACAAAAGTGAATATAAAATAAATACAAATTTTGTTCCACAATATTGCTTTATGCAAATCAAGCTAAAATGAAATTTGGAGAGAAAGAGATTCCAGGACTGCATGCCCCAATAAATTGGGACAATATGCTAAATAAGAATGTATACTCAATTAGGAAAATATTACAAAAAGAATCCATAACACAATGGAAACAATTTTATAAAGTAATCAAATCCCTACACATCAACAATGTTTAGGCTTTAGCAAAAATCAGAAAATCAGAAATCTTTTATCTTATAACTTAATTTTCAATAGTTTTAAGACCTATTGTAAAAGGTATGGGATCCATGGAGCAGATTATTCAGTTCAAGAAAAGAAGGAACTAAATGTATTAATAATTTTAGACACAAAAAAGATCCAAATTTCATATGGGAATTAGGAATGCAATACAAATTTCAAAAATCTAAACAACATAGAACATGGGAAAAAGAAATGAAGCAACAGTTTTCCCAAGAACAGCGGAAAGTGATTTCTATCAGTGCAAATAAAACCCTTCTTTTGGCATAAAATAAATCTATACAGATCAAAATTATTAATAGGGTTTATATAATCCCTTTAACAATTTTTAAGATCAATCCCTCATATAACCCAATGTGCTGGCATGGATGTGGTCATAAAGGTACTATGGTACACTGCTTTAGGGAGTGTGTCTAAACTAACAAATGGTGGGAACAAGTGGCAGAGTGTAACTTCAAAATGATAGAAGCACAAGTTGCATGTACTCCACAAAGATTATTATTCAACAATCTTAATTAGCTAAAATTGACATCTAGCAAATGACAATACATCTAGGCTCTATAGTGGATCTGGCCAGTAACATCGTGTCCCAAACAGCGTGGCACAATACAAAGCCTGGAAATCATCACAGTTGACAATGTTGGCATGTACATAATATCGCCGCACAGCATATCACAAGCAGGCAGTACGAGGTACTGCCCCTGGTATCCAGTGTGTCTGCCATCCCAGCTGCCATGTCCCACCCACAGCAACAGACTACCCTGTAGTATACCACAGTGCCCTGCCCATCGCCGATCGCTGAGCAGCCACCCCCCGCACCAATCCGTTACAGTAGGCAGTAACAAGTGACAACTTCCTGGTGTCTAGTGGACCCCTCAACCCCCCCAGGTAGTCCCTGACCACCCCGCTCCCACTTCTACCCCAACCACTAGTGGGCAACCAGCACAGCCCTCCACTCTCCACCATGACTGGCCACCCGACTGAACTGCAATGAATGAGCGCGTACCCTGTGTGGGGGGGGGCAGCTATTTTACATGTAACCAGTTTTAAAAATTTATGATGTATGTCAACAGACTCTGAACATGATCTGGTGTTTATATGGGATGCTGTAGTTCTCAAAGGACCTTAGTGGAAGTAACATGGCAGAAAACAAAATATAGTTTATTAGAAAAAAGGGCCCCACCCCAAGGACCAGTCTTTAAACTAATGGTGGGGGGGGGGAAGGAGGATGATAAAGGGCCTTCCACAAAGTGGGTGCTTACAGCATTCACTATAGCAACAGGGTCAGTTAATACAGTTGAGTTAAGCAGTAGTTTAGGAATGCCAGAAGCAAGATGAGTGGGCTTGAGAAGGTTACTCACCACATTCCAAGATTTAGAGAGAGAGAGAGATGAGGAGTTACTGAGAAATTCAGAGTTGAAATAGGTCCCATTGGCTTTTCTGATGACACAAGTACACTGGACTTGGACTCTGTTTATTGGGTCACCTGATGCCTCATAGGCAGACTAGGCAGCTTTCCAAGGCATTTTCCCAATGGAAAAACTGCAGACTTACCAACCCATAAATGCCAACATTTTTAAAATTGTGACATCATCAATTAAAAACAATTTAATAGTTGAATGGACCTGAAGGTTTATAACTTTTAATTACAGCTAGTAACACATCTGTAGCATCCTGTTAAATACTTACTCTTTAACCTTTTGCAACTCACTTGACCTCCCGATGTAGTACATCTAGTTGAGATAATAGGTAAAACAGTGCGCAATGCAAAATAAGATCTTACATCTCATTAGGGAAATCATAGTAGCATTGTAAAATCATGACAACATGGAATATTGGATAGGAAACTATGCAAAACAAAGCTGTGTTTCAATCATGGGGTTGCTGACATAGTCCTCGAGACCAAAGATTGAGATGTCCCTATGATGTCATCAACCTCCTAGATGGAAACACAGCCTTGTCTGAGGACAGTTCCATATCTGTTATTTTATATAGTATATGGCTTTCTGTTTAAAAAAGAAACACATATTTTTCATTGTTCAATAATCTGTTAACTCTTCCCTTCATGCTCTCTCTGCTCTACCTGATGTGCCCCTTTCCCCCACACACTCACCTCATTCCAAGAAGGCAGAATTTTGTCAGGAATCTTTTCTTCCTTTTTGAAAGGAAGCATATTATATTAAAAAAGCTGGAAAGAAAACAGATGCTGAAGTGAAAGTTTGTCCGGTATTAAGCATTGAAAATCACCTTTATGTGTGAGTGCTCTGACCTAGTACATTAACGTTTTTGTAGTACAGTGGTGACATAGCTACTATACCACAATGAATTTTGACCTTTAAACTGTCCTACAACAGCTTTCTTTAGTACATTGAAATCTAGCTACAATAAGGGGCAACCATATAGTGTACTATATTGTAAAAGCATGACAACACACGTTACAATCAATTCAAATTCCACCCATCCCAAGCAAACTTCATAGTGAACCTAATGCATCTTGTCATCACAGCACTTGTTCAAAACACACTAAATTAAGGAATTATGCAAACTGAAGAAATAGTTAAAAATCAAGACAGCAAAAACATGTTCCATCACACATCTCTAAGCTTTAAATTGATTACCTCAGTTCAAGTAAGCAATAAGTCTCGACAGAGTGTGGGGTATTGGCTGACACCCACATGCCCAGAGGCATGATAAGACCTGACACCTTATAGGCCCCAGACATGGGGGTATACACCAGTATCCCATGCCCTGAAGTGTCTTATACACTTAGAAAATGAGTTTGGCAAATCTGAAAGAAATATAATAAAATTTGGCTTAGTAAATGTTGAATAATCCCTCAACAGATGGTTTATACCTGTCATTTTTACACAGTGAATAGAAGGCATGTTTGTTTACCATGTAATATATCAATTCAATATTCTACATTATACAATGGCAAGAAAATTTCCTGGACTCTGATTGGTCAGTCTGGGGCTGAACCCGTGATGTTATCCCAGCATAACGTTATGGGTGTGATGTTATCCAGCTTAACATCATGTGTCTAGTCTCAGCATTGTGAACCAATGTAGATTACATTATGGACCTCCAGCAGGATGATGATCTCTTTTTTGTATCTCCTCTTAAGAAACTAAAATATTTTTCCACACTAATAAAAACATTCTTTAAAATATTTTTTTTTATTTTATATATAACAACAAGCCATTGTATAATAGTAATAATGCACTCCAGGGTGTGTGTCATTCTGGGATAACGTCACTTCTGGGGTGAACAGTCGCACTCAGCCTGCGGCCTCGTGCCTAATCACCCCAGGTGTAACGTTATCCCAGCACGACACACACCCTGTCATGCATTATTCCTTTAATATTCATCTAGTAAAATGCTGATCCCCACTACACACACACACACAAAAACATGGAATGTTAACATTAAATTAATGAATTCAAAATGTTGCAGTATTTCCACTTGCTTACATTCACACAGATACATGCAGGCCTCATATGGAGCCAGAGTCTCAATTTTCTCTGTAGGCTAAGTAGAGATGTTGCAAAATAAAATTTCGCTTGTGAGGTTGCCACAAAATCGGCAATTTCACCACGCTAAACATTTAGCAAAATTATAAAATCTCACCCAAAACTTTGCAGCGCATTGCCCTACTGCCAGTGCCCTTAAACATATCCCATTCCCTGGTGTCTCATGGCCCCCCTCCATGCTGATTATCGGCCCAAATTCAACAATTCCCCTTCCCCCCCAGTAAGATCTACATCCCTGGTGTCTAGTGGCCCCCCCAGCCAATCACCAGCCCGAACTGAATAATCCCCTCCCTGAGATTCGGTATAAAATATAAAAAAAGACATAACTCCTTGGTGTTAGGATCCTCACTCTGTCATCAGATAGCCCCTTCCTGTACCCGAGCGCCATTCATTGAAGTGCTCAGACGGGCTGCTGGCCATGGAGGTGAGTGGATGGCTGTGCCGGTGGACCACTTGGGGTACTGAGTGGGGCAGTGAGTGGGAGGGAACTATCTGATGACAGGATGGGGGAAATGGGATGTCCACTAGACACCAGGGATTTTTTTTTTTTAATTTTATACTGAATCTTGATGGGCCACTAGACACCAGGGATGTACAGCTCAGCAAGGGGTTGTTGAATCTGGGCTGATGATTGGCCAGGGGGTGGAGGAGGAACCACTTGACAAAAGGGATGATTTTACCATGGTGAAATTTTGCCCATGAGTGGCAAATTTTGCATTTCACGCTCTGCGAAATACTTTGCAAAACGTATTATGGATTACGTAAAATATTTCAGTGGAGAGTAATTTTTCAGTTCCGCACAACACTGCTGCCAAGCTGGTTAGAATGAGGGTGATTTTCAAAGACATCAAATAAATACTATAAATTAATACTCTGAATAGTGCTTGAGTTTTAAATTTGTTTTAATGTGTGAGTAGAGGATACTGAATGGTAACAACATTCAACTATTTATTTTGGTAAATTTTAGGTAGTTTGTTTTTCATACCTCATTGAAGGATTTTAAGTCAAAGATGGCAGTCATGAGTGTACTCGGAAGCCCCAATCTGGGCACTCCCTCCATGCATCCACGGCTCTACTCTCACATCGTAGATGCTGCAAGCTGTCCAGCAAGCCAAAAGGACTAAGACCACTGGTGTGGCTCTCCTTCAGTGGCCTGCCCAGCTTTAATAACACTGGTGTGACTCTCCTGCTGTGGCCGTCCCAGTTACTAGGGCCCTCGGCCAGCTCCACTGAAGTGTACTCAGACCCCCCCCCAGGAACTCCCTCTAGGCATCTGCAGCTCAGCTATCCCACCACAGTTGCAGCAAGCTGTCCAGCAAGCCAAAAGGACTCAGACCACTGGTGTGGCTCTCTTTCAGTGGACTGCCAAGCTTTTATATCCCTCAGCCCACTCAACTGAAGTGTACTCAGAAGCTCCCCTCTGGGCACTCTCTCCAGGTATGAACAGCTTGGCTGTCCCGCTGCAGCTGCCGCAACCTGTCCAACCAGCCAAAAGGCCTCAGACCACCAATGCGGCTTTCCTGCAGTGGCCGTCTCAGCTCCTACGGCCCTCGTCCCACTCCACTGAAGTGTACTTGGAAGCCCCCCTCCAGGCGTTACCTACAGGCATCCACGTCTCGGCTCTCCTATCGCAGCCACTGCAAGCTGTTCAGCAAGTCAAAAGCAATCAGACCACCAGTGTGGCTCTTCTGCGGCGGCCATCCCAGCTCCTACGGCCCTCATCCCACTCCACTGAAGTGTACTCAGAAGACCCCCCTCTAGGCACTTCCTCCAGGCATCTGCAGCTCAGCTCTCCAACCGCAGCTGCTGCAAGCTGTCTAGCAAGTTGAAAGGATTTGGAGCACTGGTGTGGCTCTCCTGCAGTGGCCGTCCCAGCTCCTACTGCCCTTGGCCCACTCCATAAAAGGTATGCTAAAGCACGCAGCAGCAGCTGTCCATGAATCCTTTTGAATTCACGGCCCCCTGTCTACCATGACCTTTGATTGGCCCCTCTAATGTACGGCAAAGTGGCCATTGGATACTGGACCATAATTTAACCTATTTGCATGTTATGCTATCTCTGTTCCTTAGGAAGCCCTTACGGGCCCTTGCTTCACTGGCTGTTTTAGTTACTGTATTTTTATTTCTGAAACTTTACAAATATTTGACCCTGTTGATTTTAGAGCATGAAATAGATGTTATATTAAGCTCTTTACTAGAAGTTGCTTAGTTTAGTTTGAACAACTGTTTGCGGATTTTTTCTTTTCTTCTGTCTAATTTCTGAACTGAGCCTACCTCCTGCCTTTTTACTTTCTCTCTCTCCCTCTCTCTCTCTGGCTAGCCTTCTTGTCTCCTCTCCTCACCCCTGCACAAAGCCCTTTGTGTGAATCAATCGGTGCTTCCAGCTGACTAATTATCTTCCATGCCTGCTTTAACTCCTGCTTTTTAATTTCTCTCTCCCTCAGACTATCCATTTCTGGCCCTCTCTCCTCACCCTGCATTAAGCCCTTCATGGGAATTAATCGACACCTTTCAGCTGCCTAATTATCCTACACAATTTGCTTGTCTCCAGTGCCCATCTCTCCCCACCCTGCCTCTTCTGTTTTTGTCATTCCCATTGTCCAAATTCTGTGATCCACTCCCACCATTTTAGTCTAATCCCCCCCCTCCCAGCTACACTCCCTGCTGTGTATCTGTCTCACCTCCTCCTCCTGCTTTTCACTGCCCAGGCCATTAAATTTGCCTACTTTTCTCTCCTCTTTCAGTTTACTCAGAAGCCCTCCTTGAAATGCTCCATCCAGGCATCTGTGGCTTGGCTTTCCCCTGCAGCCACTGCAAGCTGTCCAACAAGCCGAAAGGACTCAGATCACCGGTGTGGCTCTCCTGCGGTGGCTGTCCCAGCTTCTACAGCCCTCAGCCTGCTTCACTGAAGGTATGCTACTGCATGCAGCAGCAGCTCTCTGTGAAACTTCTCACCAGCGCTGTACGCTGGCTCCCCACATTCCCCCCACCCATCCGCTCTGTATGGTGCATTTCTCTTAAACTCCTTAGCTGATCTTCATCGGTTGTGTTTTTAGAAGCGTCTAAATCCCCATTTGCAAGCTACCCTTTTCAGCCTCCAGAGGGCACAAGAGTGTATTTAAGTTGAGTGAGCCTCACATCCATCGTGGGTAAGCTAATGGAGACTATCCTGAAGGAGAGGCTGGTGGCCCTCCTAGAGGCCAAAGGACTACAGGACAGCAGACAGCATGGCTTCATACAGGGCAGATCCTGCCAAACCAACCTGGTGGAGATCTATGACTGGGTAACTAGGCAACTGGACAGGGGCCATGCAGTGGATGTCCTGTATCTGGACTTCAGTAAGGCATTCAACTCGGGTGCCGCATGGAAGGCTGGGAAGTAAGTTAGTAGGCACAGGGGCGGGTGCAAAGCTGGTGAGATGGGTAGGGTGGTGGTGGGTAGGGAGCTCTCACACCCAAGGGTAGTGGTGAGCGGTGTTTCCACAGGACTCAGTGTTGGGACCAGTGTTGTCTGGGATATTCATTGCAGACATATCATTGGACATCAAGAGCAAGATCTGTCTGTTTGCTGATGATGCCAAGATAGGAGCAGTGGTGGATGATCTAGGGGGATGGCAGGGGTTACAGGATGATCTGGGAAAGCTTGAAACCTGGCCAGACACCTGGCAACTGGGGTTTAATGCCAAAAAGTGCAAGGTGCTGCATTTTGGGATAAAGAACCAAGGAGGAGTTACCAGCTGGGGGAGTGCAGCTAGCCCAGGCAGGGAGGAGAAGGATCTGGGGTGCTCATTACAGGTCAATGAACAACTTGGCACAATGTAGGAAGACAGCTGCAAAGGCCAACAAAATGCTGGGTTGTATTGCAAGGGGTATATCTTCGAGGAGGGAGGAGGTGATTCTGCCACTGTATAGGTCATTAGTGAGACCGCACCTGGAGTGCTGCGTGCAGTACTGGCACCTGTATCTGAAGAGGGACATTAAGTTACTGGAGGGGTGCAGTGCAGGACAACAAAGATGATCAATGGGCTGGGGGACTTATCATACGAGAGGAGGCTGAGGGAGTTGAACATGTACTCGCTGGAGGAGAGGAGGGACGGGGGGACATGATTGAAACCTTTAAGTAAATGAAAGGAATAAACAAGACAGGTACAGAGGGGCTGTTCAAAGTAAGGGAAGGGAGGGACACCAGGGGCCATGATATGAGATTGGAGGGAGGAAGGTTCAGGAGGGAGATAAGGAGACACTTTTTTACAGAGAGGGTGGTGGCTGGGTGGAATGCATTACCTGCAGAAGTGCTATCCAGTAGAACCATGGACTGCTTCAAAAGGGGATGGGACATGACAAGGGGAGGGTCAATGAAGGGGAAGGGTGGAAGGGAGGGGCAGCTGCAGAATAAGGGGTGCTAGCTGCACATTCGAGCAGACTTGATAGACCTCTAGGTCTTTATCTGCTGGCAAATTCCGTATGCTCGTAAGTTAGCATCTTGCATTCTGTGACACGTTATCTTCCTACCCTTCTGCAGGTTTTATGCACGTTTTGAAAAATGGAGACGTTAGTACTATCTTTGCTGTTCACTTCACTTGCTAGCATGATTTTGTCAACTGACTTTTGTGCCTCGGTGCTGGCAGTGGATCAACAGCACCTAACCTTCCTTACACCCTCCTCCAGACCACCTGAATACTCATTAACACCTGTCAGATACAAGTTAACTGGTTAATGGAGGTCCTCAGACAAAAATCTGAAGGAATCCAAATTTTCATTCAAAAACTTATTTTTAATTTTATATGAGTTAACTCCCATGGGACAAGCTACTCTTTCCTGCTTAACAAATGCTGAGCATCGTAAGCTTACTATGTTTCTCCTTTCCATAACTCTCCCAGCAGTCCCATGTCTCCCTCCTGTCAGTCCACTCCTCTCCCTTCTCCTCCTGGCTGGAGATGTGGAGAGAATTATCTTCACATATTGATCATTCAAATGCCACCTGGGCAAGGTCATCTGGCCTCAAAGTTGTCCATCTCAATATCTATAGCCTCCCATCCAAGCTCACGGAGCTTGAAGCCTGGGTGTCTCTTTACAAGCCACATGTTCTAGGGCCCTTTGAGACATGGCCTAAACCCTGCCATGCTGAATCCACTTACAACCTCCCTGGCTACTCTCGCCTACATCTTGACAGACCTGGAAAGAGAAAGGATGGGGGTGTTGCGCTCTGTGTACAGGACCATATCACTGCCACCCTCATCAGCTGTTTTAATCCCCGCTCCCCTAGCAAATGGCTACTTTATTTATTTATTTATTTTATTTCAGTCTTTGGTAACCAGGTAAGGCCCACTAGGCACAAGTGCCTGTTTTCAGGGGCGACTTGGGAGCACTGGGCAGTTAAGTGACTTGCTCAGAGTCACACCGTATGCAAGTGGAGATTGTGAGAATCAAACCCAGGTCTGGTCTTGCTGAAATAACCCTTGATGCATCTAAGAAAATTTACTTGGGCTGCTGCTACAACCCCCCCCCCCTTTCTGGAGGTGTCCTGGGCCTCTCAAATTTCTTGGATGGCATTGGGCAAATCTCGCCTCCTAGAGACACCATAGTGATAGTGGATTTCAACCTAAACTGGTTGGGTGACCTACAGCCTGACTATGCAAACCTCTTAAAAAAACTCAGACTTGAGCAAGTCATTGACTCCCCCACCAGATACAATGCCCGTACTCTTAACCACTTCCTAATTGACTGGATTGCCACAAATTGCATTGACTTGATCCTTCAGGCAGGAACTATCTCTGACTCAATCAGTGACCACTCCCCCACCTACAGTATACTAGCAACCTCCTCACAGATACCTGTCCTTCAGAAATTTCAAATGCCTGGACCCCTCAAAAGTACTCAGTGATGTCAGAGCCACTAATTGGTTGCCTCTCTATCGCCTGAAAGATATTACGTCTGATGTGAGCTTCTTAACAACTGTCCTCCTTCAACTGCAAGACCTATATTTCCCACTCACTACTAGAAGGAAGAGGGGTGGCTGTACTTGTTGGGTTTCTAGGGAATTGCTGACCCTGATGAAAGACAGAGATAAGAAATGGAGGGCTTACGAGGCATCCCCATCCCCCCAACTCTGGGACACCTGCAGAAGCTTGCACAACACCTGCAAACAAACTGCCAGATCCCTCAAGTGTAATTACTTCCTCGACCAACAAAGAAACAGCCTGGGAAATCCCCACAGTTTCTGGAACTCCATTGGGTCCTTGCTCATCCATCCACCACTGGCCCCCCTCTCAGATCCCACAGAAATAGTGTGAATGTTTAATATGAAATTCACTGATCTCTCCTCCTACCTCACCAAACTACCTCCACAGCCTCCACCGGGCACTGCAACTTAGCCACACCACACCACGTCTACCCCTCATCCAACTCTCCACTACCCCCCCTTCTACTTCAAAACTACATGTCACAGTGTCACTACCAAACTCCTAAAATCCCTTCCTGCCAGAGGTAGTCCTGGTAGTGATGGTCTCTTTCCAATGTTCCTAAAAATTGTCTCCACTGAAATAGTCAAGCCACTCATATTCATCTTCAATCTCACCCTCACTACAACTACTGTCCCTGCCTCCTGGAAACATGCCAACATAGTTGCCATTTTCAAAGCACGAGATCCCTTCAATCAATCAATCAATCAATCAATCAATCAATCAATCAAACTTTATTTAACCAGGCATAAACACCATTGAGCAAGCTCATTTTCAAAGTGGTCCTGGACATCAATACAATTCACATTTGCAAATAAAATGGACAAAAACAAGACATTGTACATATGAAGGATAGTTTAGGCCTATACATACAGAACTAACATAGGTAACATCAGTTATAATTCATATCAAATTGAGGGAAAGGGGAAGAGGAGAGAGTATGTGAGAAGGGGACAGAGGATAGAATGGTGAGGGCCAGGAGAAGAGGAGGTGGGCTAATAAGTGCTGGGTACCCGCTATTACGGCTGTGAGTTGAGATAGATTCTGTGACAAGGGATTCGTGGAAGCTACCCGAGGCTAAAGGCACATAGTCACCTAAAAACAGCTGCAGGTTTCCTTTAGGTACTTAGCTAATAGTGCTTTGAATGTGAATGGATCTGGAAGGGATGAGAGCTTTAGAGAGCCTTGCATGGCATTCCATAAGGATGGGAGTGAGAAGTTGATTGCAGCTGAGCCGTGGGTTTTATTTACTCTGGATATCTGGAAGCAGAGTATGGAGAAGCATCTCAGACCATAAGATCCCTTGGCACGTTCGAAGAAGTTCGAGATGTATGCAGGAAGTTTATCAGACAGCACTCTAAAGAACCAGAGAAGAGTGTTTCTTTTCCTCCTAGTTAAGAGTGAGGGCCATCCCATCTCTTGGTGCAGGAGGCAGTGGTGGGTGTGAGGGGTCAGATTGAGGATCTTATCCCTTACCCTTATCTTCAGACAATTACAGACCCATTTCCTTCCTCCCCACCTAAGTAAGCTATTGGAAAAAAATGTTCACTGCTAGTTCTCTGAATACCTGGAGAAGTGCAATCCTCTATTCCCCCTTCAACATGATTTCTGCAAGCACCATAGTACCACCTCTGCCTTGGCCCTTTTTTCTGACCATTTCCTAAAAAATATGGATGCAGGCAAAGCCACAGGTGTGGTGTTCATGGACCTATCAAAGGCATTCAACTTCGTCGACCACCCCCTCCTTTACATGATCCTATCTCACTTTTGCTGCTCCCCTGAAACCTCTGTCTGGTTTAGAAGCTACCTATCTGACAGGACTCAGTCAGTCACAATAGGCCAGTCCTCCTCCACTGACCTCCCAGTATCCACTGGAGTTCCACAAGGCTCAATACTGTGCCTCCTCCTCTTTTCTATATTTATAAATGCACTCCCTGCTGAAAGCCTCACCCGTGAAGCTGTCCTCTATGCAGACAACCTGGTGATATTCCACAGTGACAAATTACTTGATACAATCTCCTCCACATTTACCTGAACTGTAATGCTTCCTATCAATGGTTCCTCTCCAGGAAACTTCTGGTCAATGATAAGACAAAGTCCATACTTTTTGGATCCAAACCATTCCTTGCAAAGATCGCCAAAGCCCACTCATCGCTACTTGTGCTCTCCCCAGCTGGCCCCCCACTTGAGAATGTACCCACTTTCAAATACCTAGGGGTTACCCTTGATCCTTCCCTTACTTTCTCCATGCACCTAAACAACACTGTGTGAAGAAACAACCAGAAACTTGGTGTTGCATACAGACTCAAGCAGTTTCTGGCTGAAGAAGCATGCCTCACTATTGCACAAGGTAACCTGCTACCCCTCCTTGACTACTACTCCTCAATTTACTCCCTCATATCCTCTACGTTGCGCTCATGGCAAACTATAACCTATAACAGCATCTATCTGTTTGCCCTTCTAGCTCCCTACTCTACTCATCATTGAATACTACACCAATCCTTGGGCTGGATCTCACTTCAAGGCCACTTTGATTCTGTGCTAGGCTGTATAGTTGACAATACTGTCAGGTGCAATGGTCAGTCTCCCTACTCATACCTCCTCTCAGGAAGAGTAGCTGCCATGAGTTTCTGAGCATCTTCCACCCTGCCTCTGGTTGTTTCATGCATCTCCACATACATGGGCCGTAAAGCCTTCTCCATCTTGGCCCCTTCCCTATGGAACAGACTACTGTCAGCTATCCATTCATCCTCTTCCCACATGTCCTTCAAGAAAAATCTGAAAGACTGGCTCCTGTCTGAAGCCACTTGTCAATGCAACCCTGGCTAATGGCAGCATGTATCTCTTCCCGACCTCATCGTAATGCTCCTTATTTCTGCCAGTACCTTTCGCTCCATATTTGCCGTTTCTTCCTATTTCCGTTTTTCTTTCTCCTGTCTCATGATCTCTGATATGTGAATACCTGTAACTTGTACCATATGTATTCACACTCCCCAGGCAGTTTCTGGTGGTTATTTTTGGTTTACTAGTATTTGTATCATTAGTATTATTACTGTATGTTATAGCATGAGCAGCTCCACATTGCTCAATATTTTTCTTCTTTTCCTGAAATTTCTCGACTTCTCTGTATACTTGCCTGATTTGGCCACTGTGTGGCCTGGATCTTCTCCATGTAATTAATCGTGCTATGTACTTGCCTGATTTTATTTGCACTGTAATTTTTGCCTGATTTTTGTGCCACTGAGTGGCCCAGGTCGTGACTGTAAATGGTCCTTTAGATCAGCATACTTACCCGGTTAACAAAGACATAAAAAAAGACATAAATAAATAAATAAGATAGAAATCAGGAATGAGTGAAGTGGCTCTTGAATTCTTTAAATGATTTGTCCAAATTCAGATCACATGGTTGGACCTTTTTCTTTACAGGGCAGTGTTGGAAGATAAACATATCCCAATGGGATGGCTACAGCCAATCAGAATACAGTATTTCACTTGCCCATTTTCTAAAACACTGTTAAAACTATTACGAAGCCTTTAAACTGCAAAGAACTATTGCATGTTGCCACCAAACACATTTTAACCAGTAAATGAAGCCTCTAACTTGGTATAGTGGCTTCAAAACTCATTTCTCTGAGCTAACAAACCAAATACTGACTCCATATTGTCTTGATTCCTGTACATCAATTAGGTACATCATTTGCATACCAAATTAGAATCCAGCTTAAAGCTAACAAGCAACAGTCAGCAGACATATCAACTAAAAACTTACTTTTTATTCCACAAACACTAAACAAGAAACAATCAGTGCTCCCTTAACAACAAGCTTTAACTTCAGTTCTGCTAGAAAGTTTTTGAAATCTGAAAAAAAAATAATAAAATCAAGCGTTTTGTGACTACTAAAATGTATTTATAGTATATGGTTAGGGCTTATTCTAGATGGAAAACAGTGGCATCCCAAATGTTGTTGTAGGACAGTACAACGGTCAAAAAAGTTGTTGTACTATCGTTCTGTTGTCAGATCGATAGTACAACAACTTTTCAGCCTTGAGCTGCTACATGATTGGCTGAAAATAGAGCTGATCAAAAAATGTGCTCTAAAATGGCGGAGGTGTCTAATGATCAGTTGGAACTGCCATTCAGTCAGACAGTTGGGACACGGACTGCCATACTTGGCTCCATGTTCCCAAACTATCAGTTTGCCAGTTTTTTTTTTTATTTCTTTTGTCAAGAGCAGGACCGCAGCAAGCAGTGAAGCACCGGTATCTTCGGTGTCGGAACTGGATGGCTACTGCAGCATGGACCGGGAAGGAGCGACCGAGCAAGTGAGCGGGACAATATTCACAAGGTATGAACCTTGTCAAAAGTCAAACCTCCTACAGTTTGGGGAACCATATACTATATAAAATAGTGTATGGTTGCTCTTACACAGCAAGGCTATGTTGCCATCGAGGGGAAGTGATTCCGTCACATCCCCTCGATGGCAACATTGCCTTATTGTGTATGAGCAACCATACACTATTCTATATGTATTATATAATATATGAACTATTGGAAAATGGTAGTACATTTGTAAAATAATGTCATCTCACCGTTAAACAAGCTAATGGGGAACTAGACATTTGACCTAATGGTTTATTAGCTTATTTGATGACTTGATGGAATTTTTTTTATCATATATTCCACTTTCTGACCATTTATTGCAGATATATAAAGCACTTTTTATGTCTGTCTGCTGTTCTCAGCCTTTGATAACTGTATTGTGAGGCCTTCCTGCACCATGCAGTTCTGCTTAAAGTTGAGTCAATCCAAATTATTTCATGGGCATTTGCATATACTTCCCAAGATGCTTTGTGTTATTGGAGTATATGCACATTGTGTTTTCTTTAAAGTTTGGCTGTAAGGCCAATATCCTCTTGGATAACCCATGCTCCAGTGCATTTGCTCTGGGGTTCTTTTGTAGTTCAGTTTTATAAAGCTGTCTATGGAGGTATATTTTTTGCAATGCTAATAGATTTGCGATATAACATTGGTCCTTTATATCATAGCTGGAAAAAAACTAGAATTCACAACCAGTAACATTCAAGTATAGTATATCATGTTTGGACTTGCAGTGGTAGTTATCACCATTTACAATAATTTTGTGCCATGGCTCTTGACATTGGATGCGTGGTGTCATTTTTTTTCTCATTTTGTTCTGATATAGAAATTTTTCAGACTTAGAAGTACCTGCAGTTGCCTGCAGATGTCACTATTCAGCATTTATACTGCATATGTGTCACCGTTGAGCATGGTCTGGGGATAGCAATTCAGAGGTGCAGCAAGTGAAAGGCCCCCAACTGCCTTGCCACACTGCCTGGCCACCATTAGGTCATCCAATAAGATTCTTTGCAGGACTCTTTCTTGCTTGGAGGTTGTCAACACTGCTCCACCCATTTGGTACTCTGCCCCTGGGTTTATAAACATAGAAACATATAAAAATGTTGGCAGAAGGAGCCCAAAGGTCCATCTAGTATGCCCGTTAGTTCCCGAGACCTACTCAGATCCTAAGACCTAGCCGCCCTTCTGCTTATTGGCCCAATTGCTCCCATGGCTCCAGTGAGAACATATTTAATGCTACTAGATGTCCTTCGTACGAGAGTCCCTGGAGCTCCTGGATCATCTTGATCGCCCTTCTCTAGATGACCTCCAGCCTGTTTTTATCCTTCTTAAGATGTGGACTCCAAACCTGGAAACAGTACTCCAGATGGGGCCTTACCAGAGACCTGTATAGTGGGAGTATCACCTCCCAGCTCCTGCTCTCAAATCCTCTAGAAATGCACCCTAGCATTCTGCTTGCCTTGCTATATGCAGTGTTGCATTAGCTGGTCTATTTAAGGGTATCTCAAATGATTACTCCTAGGTCCCTTTCTTCCTGTGAGGCACTGAGCTGGTCCCCCTTGAACCAATATACTGTCCTTGGGTTCCCTTTAGCCAGATGCATCATTTTGCATTTCTTTGCATTAAACTTCAGTTGCTAGACATTAGACCATCTTTCAAGCCTCTGCAGGTCTTTCTGAAGGTCCCTAACTACCTCCACACAGTCTACCCTTCCTTCTAGCTTGGTATTGTCCATGAATAGGGTAATGTTGCTTTGAATGCCTATACCAATGTCACTGAAAAAGGCATTAAACAGGACAGGCCCTAACACTGAACCCTGGGGCACACCACTAGTGACCTCTCCTTCATCTGACCTCTCACCATTAACTACCACTCTCTGTTTTCTGTCCTTAATCTGATTTCCTACTCATCTGACTATGCTCTTGGCTTCTCCCAGGTCCTCCAACTTTTTCAGCAGGCAGTTGTGTGGCACAACCACACAACACAAAGTATGGTGTCACTCAGGTACTTCAATAATGATGCAGTGAGTCCAGGATATCCAAAATAGAACATTGAGATTTATTGAAGACCAAACCACAACCGTGCTTCTCTAACTATCCAGCGCTTCGACTCCTCACAAGTCTTGCTCAGGGGTGTGGCACCAAGTCAAAGGCCTTACTGAAGTCAAAGTAGAGGAGATCCACTGGGGGGCCTCTGTCTAATTCCCTAGTCACCCAGTCAAAAAATGTTTTTAGGTTTGTCTGGCATGACCTACCTGCTATGAACCCATGTTGCCTTTCATCCTGAAGCCTGTTCTTATCTAGGTAGTCTATCAAGTCTTGTTTTATTAAGGCTTCCATTAGTTTCCCCACTACTGATGTAAGGGTTTCTGTGCCTAAAGTGCTTTATTTTGCAATTTTTCACATTGAAACCCAGCTCTTGTGTCCTTGACCACCCTTCTAGTTTTCTCTGGTCTTTGCTCATCTTTTCCACCCCCTTGGAGGGTCCACTCTATTGCAGATTTTGGTGTCATCGGCAAAGAGACAGACCTTTCCTTCCATCTCATATGCAGTGTTACTTATAAAAACATTAAAGACGACTGGTCCCAGCACTGATTCCTGACACTGCTCACTTGTTACCCTCCCTTCCATGCACTGAACTCCATTTACCACCATCCTCTTTTGCCTATCCCCTTACCAATTTCTTATCCAGTTAACAACCTTTGGACCCACTCCTAAGCTACCCAGCTTGCTTCCTAGTCTCCTATATGGAACATGGTCAAAAGCATTGCTAAAATCCACGTAGGCCATGTCCACTGCTCCACCCTGATGTAAATACTTTATCACCAAGTCAAATAATTCTATCAGATTCATTTGATATGACCTCCTCCCGGTGAAATCTTGATGCCTAAGGTCTTGTAACCCACTAGATTCCAGATATTCCACATGCCTTTCCTTCAGCAGTGATTCCCTTAACTTTCTCACCACCGATGTCAGGTTGACTGGCCTATAATTACCAGCCTCCTCCCTGTTACTACTTTTCTGTAGTGGGACTATATCCACGCTCCTCCAGTCCTCTGAAACCACTCTTGTTTCCAGTAAGCTGTTAAATAGGACTGTCAGAGGTGCAACCAGTATTTCCCTGAGTTCCCTAGATACCATTGGATGCACCCTATCTGGTCCCATTTTTTTTCTCCAACTTCAGATTAGCGAGTCCCTTCAGGAGTCTTTTCTCCAAAAAAAGCACTACTGTTCAACTCCCTCCCTTCCTCCTTCCCTCCAAAGCTTCTGTTGTGGCCCCTCCCCTTCTCCTTCCTCTGTAAATACTAAACAAAAGTATTTGTTCAGGATGTCTGCCTTTTCCTGGACCCCTTCTTCACAGTTCCCCCCTTCCCTTTTTAACCTTACAATCATGTTCCCAGTCTTCCTATTTTCACTTACATACCTGAAAAATATCTTGTCTCCTTTCATTGCCTCCTGGGTGATTCCCTGTTCAGTTTTTGCCTTTATGCTCCTTACTGCTTTCCCCATTTCCATCTGTTTCCTCTGATACACCTCCCAATCCTGCTCTCTCTGCATCTCTTATACCTTCTTAATGTTACCGTTTTAGCCTTCACATTTCCAGTCACCTCTTTCAAGAACCAAATCATTTTCTTTTTCCTCTTGTTTTTGGTCACTTGTTTGATGCAGAAGTTTGTTGGCTTTTTCTGTGCTCCCTTTCAGCTGTGCCCACTGTTCCTCCACCCACAAAGGCCACCCCCCACTAGGTCATCCCTGAGGCATTCATCCATCTTTATAAAATCTTCCCTCCTGAAGTCCAGGACCCGCACCCTCATGTGGTTTGATTCTGTAGCCGTCCTTATGCTGAACCACACTGAATGGTGATCACTGGTCCCCAGGTGGCTTCTCATTTTTAAATCTGCAATATTGTCTCTGTTAGTGTGTACCAGGTCCAGTATTGACCCATCATGAGTGGGTTCAATGACCTGACTAGTTGTCTGAGGACCCCACCCCCTGCAGAGAGTCCAGGAAGTCCTTGCTTCTAGCTGAAGCTGCTGCTGGGAGGCTTCAGTCTATATCTGGCAGGTTGTAGTCCACCACCTCCACCAGCAGCACATCCTCCCTGTCTGCCATCTTACCAGTGGCTTCCACTAGTACTTTATCTAAGTCCTCCCTCTGTGCTGGAGGTTTGCAGATCACTCCAGTTCAAACAGTGACTCTATTCTCCATCTACAGCATGATGGAAAGTACCTCTCCCTCTCCCTGTGCTCCCTATGTCTCTGTCACTTTAATGCTTTCCCTCACATAAAGCATCACATTCCCTCCTTTCTTTCCCACACAGTTCTTCCTCAACAGAGTATGGCCTGGGATGGCCATGTCCCAGTCATGACTTTCAGAACACCATGACTTGGCAATGGTCACAATATTCAAGGTGGCCTCTGCCATGATGGCCTTTTGGTCCAGAATCTTATTTCTTAGATGTCAAGAATTAACACAAATGGCCTTCCAGATTGTTCTTCCACTCTGCTTGTTGCTCCCATTTAATTTTCTTTTTTTGTACTCCATCCTTTATCCCTCTCTTTTTAATTCTCCTGTTCCCTTCTCCCTTTACCTGTACCGCTCTGCTTCCTTTATTAATTTGCACCCTGGAGGATTCCTCTCCACTCAGGTTTTCCTTACTTTCCTTGCTCTTTTTCACATTCTCAGTTTAGGAGAGGGGGCACTTGGAAACACTATGTGACATTCTCAGTTTATGAAAGACCAGGCAGGTGGCATGTCATTGCCTGTTGGAATAAAAATGAGACAAATGTAATACAGTATATAAACCTTTATTTATATACATTTATAAAAAATGTAGCTCAGTATATACAGTGAAAGCTCACCAGGATGAAGCCCAGTGTCACAGGTTTCCTGCATGACAAAGGGGGATTAACTCCTATTCAAATTGCATTGTTGGCTGCAGTGACTACTGCAGAATTCTGCAGAGTTGGGTTTCATCCTGATGGGCTTCACTGTAAATGTTTATATATATTTATAAAAAAAAACTGTAGTACATTATATAAATGTTTATTTATATATATTTATAAAAAAATAAAGTGTCCAGTCAATGGATGGAAAAAAATAATGCCAGACAGAGGAGTCCTAGTCCTCCACCTCCTCCTTCTCCTCCTCCTCCTCCTGGGATTGCTGGATTCCTTGGCAGTGGTGGGTGGGTGACCATCTCCATCAACACCATCCTTCTAAGTGTCCCATGATAGCATTGAAAATAAAATAACACAATGGTAGTGATGTGGTGGCTACACATGCATGCCTGCAGCCACATACAACTGAAACCTAGTGCCCCCCACCATGCAGATAGCTTTGATGCCTCTCGAGCCCCAAACCTCCTGACATCATCTTTATAGTGGGCATACTGTAGCCAATCTTCCAGAACAGGAATTCCAGTATGAAGAGTGGCCACACCACCAGTTCCTCCAAGCTTCCACCACTGAGATTGCCCCATTTGGTTGATCCCTCCTATCTAGGATTATCCATCCTGGGTGCCCATGGAAATTCTGTGGAGACGTAAAGGTGGAGACACCATCAGTGACAATGCACATACACAAAAACAGGTAATGCATGCACCGTCAACCTGTTAAAAGTGTGTACTGTATTTACCGCTGTAGGCTCAATCTCTTGCCAGATGACTCCCTCTTCCAGGGAGTCCTGATATGTAGTGAGTGATACCCTCCAAAACTCTCACATGTATAACCCAAGCCACTCCACACACAGCACAGACACACTATGCACTTGAATAGCCATTTTGATGCAAAGTACTGGATCAAACCAGGATAGCACGCTGAATGTCAAAGGTCGCACAGGTGAGATCTTCTGCAGAGTTCATATTAAGTGGGATGACATTTCTGAGGAAATGGTTTTATCTTAAGCATATGCATCCAACAGAGTATCACAATAGAGAAACAGTTCAATGCCTTTACCTCTATTGAAGTGATTATACAAATATCTGCACTTGTCCAAGTATTCCCCCTCCCAAAACACAGTAGCTGGCACTGGACTCAGCATCAGCAGCCAACAGGTACTGTAGTATTTCAGAGAATGTGGTTTGTGATTGAGTAGTGTGCAAATGTGTGAAACTTCTTCTATATCACAGTCAGAGATACATCACCCTCGGGGCTGGATTTAGAAATTAAACTTGACATTGTATATGTGAAGCAGAATGCTCTGTGTTTGCATAGTACATTTAACTACTGTACACTGCCCCACATAGCTCATTTAATTAGAAATGTAGATAATAAATGCATAGTATTTCAGAGTTTAGATGCATATAATTTGATGCCAGAGCTTTCATAGCAGAAATTGATAAACTACAGTAACTGAATTTTTGGATGAGCCCCCACCCCAAACAGACAGGATTAACAAGCTGAAATCACACCTTGGGATGCTGCCTAGCTAGGTGTTAGAACTTGAAACCACAACACCGTCTGGGTTATTATTCTGTTACTCTTCTGAATTTGAAAACAGTTTATCAAAAAATGGCATACTTTCAAAGTCTCCATATTTTCAGGGATTCTCCCGGATTGTGTAATTTTTCTGGACATTTCCCCCTGCATTTTTATAGCACCAATCCATGTCCCTAAAGCCATCATGTTTGTCCACTTAAATGTACATAGTTTGCTACCAAAGAAATCAGAAGTGGAGACCTGGATTTCCTTGCTCAAATCAGACATATTAAGCCTGACTGAAACCTGATTAAAGCCATCCATTGAGGACAACTTGTGCTTGACTGATGGATATAAACTGCTACAGAAAGACAGGGGAGACAAAAAGAGGGGTCGTGGAATTTTGGTATATTACAGGGACAATTTGATACTTAACAATTTACCTGTTGACTGTAAGTTTTGTACAGATTGTGAATGGCTCTTGTTTGAACTTACCTTTGGAGGGTGTCGTAAACTTAAGTTTTGTGCAGTTTACAACCCTCCCAAGTCTGGAATAAAGGAGAAAAAAGACTTTCTTGAGTTTATTGGTACAGCTAATTCATATAGTGATGTGTTGATTATTGGAGACTTTAATTTAAAATGGAACCCAGAAGAGGAGCCAGCATTGGAATCACTTGTATCTGGTTCTGGCTACTCTCAATTAATCAGCAATTATACTCGTATGAATCTGACTAGTAATTAGCATACAGTACTTGACTGGATTCTTATGAATAATCCTTGCAATATTAAACGTAATGGAACTTTTCCTGATACAGGTAGTGATCACGTACCCATATATTGTACTTGGAAAAATAAAAGGATAACGGTATCTCCTAGATGTATAACATTTAGAAAATTCAATAAAGTAAAAACAAATAATATGACAAGGGGTCATGCTTTGATTGACTGGTCATTTTTAGATGCCATTCCAGATGTAGACTCAGCCTTGGATTACTTTTGAAATTCTCTGATGGAGATATAAAATAAATATTTTCCTAAGGTAACAAGAAAGGTGAGAGGGACATCAAATAAATGAATAAATCTACACGTGTTTCTACTAATGAAACAAAGAGATAATGCATGGAGACTTTTTAAATCTTCTAAGAGCATGCCTGACTTGAACAAATATCATAAATTAAAAAATGAATGTAAAAACAAAATGACAATGTAAATCAGAGTATTTCCAAATCAGTCAAAAAGAGAATTTAGGAAACCCAAGAAAGTTCGTGGCCTCTATAAAATCCCTGATAGAACCAATAAATAAACAATCAATTGATACCATGTATAATGATGGTAACAAATTAAACAAAAACTCAAAAATTTGTGAATCATCTTTGGACAGATTTTTTTGACTTGACTAAGTACAAGCAAGACACACTTCAAAAATGTGGAACCTAAAGATCAGAAAAATCCAGAAACTGCAAATAAACTGACACCCCCTTTTTACTTTCATATTGTTAAACCTAAATAAGTATTGAAGTTGCTGAAACAAAGTCAGTAATTAAAACTGCAGGATAGGATGGACTAGATCCTCAGTTCTTAAAATTAATAGCTATGCATATCTATTGCCGGTTGACTAAGACATTTAATCTGTCATTGATCACAGGACAGTTTCCTTATTAATGGAAACATACTATGTTAAAACCCATTTTCAAATCCAGTTTACAAACTGATATGAATAATTATCATCTAATTTCTATACTGTCACAATTAAGTAAGATACCAGACAAACTAATAAACACTCAGATGGTTGAGTATTTCCAGTACTGTGGTCTTCGGTCTCCTGAGCAGCATGGTTTTCATAGGTACCATAGTACTGATACGGCCTTGGCCAGGGTTCACTGACTGTGTCAGTAGCGCTATGAATGGAAGGATGCTTACTGGTGCAGTTTTGTGGACCTGTCCAAGGCCTTTGATTTAGTAAATCATTCCCTGCAGCTCGGGAGGCTGAGGACCATTGGACTGGCAGACTCTCCATGTGCTTGGTTTCACAATTATTTGACTGATCATCCCATAAGGGTGAGTTATTATGGTGCTTATTCTAACACACAAATATTGGAACAGGGAGTACCCCAGGGCTCATTCCTGGGGCCCTTATTGTTCTCTTTATTTGTTGATACTATACCATCTATATGGACAAACACTTCGTAGAAATATAGATACATAGAAATTGTTGGCAGATAAGGACTGCTAGGCTCATCCAGTCTGCCCGTAAGCCCTACAATAGTTTGTAGCCTCTGATCCTACCTGGTCAATGTCTTTTTACCCGTCCTTCCTACCTCTAAGGTTACCTTATGCCTCTCCCAGACATGTTTTAATCCCTCCACTGTGCTTACTCCCACCACCTCCTGTGGCAGAGAATTCCATGCATCCACCACCCTCTCTGTAAAGAAAAAGTTCCTCACATTTCCCCTTAACATGCTACCTTCCAATTTCATATCATGCTCCCTCATTCTTGTACTTCTACTATATTGAAAGATGTCCCCTTCTGTGCCTTGTTTATGCCCTTAAGGTACTTGAATGTTTTTATCATGTCCCTCGATGCCTCCTCTCCTCCGGCGAGTACATATTGAGGTCTTTTAATATATCCTCATATGTTCTACTGTCTTGTCCACAGATGATATAATAAATTCTAGCTGTTCTTCTGTAAATGAAATAAATCAGACACATACAGTAACACTGACTTTTCCATCTTAAATCACTGGCTGATAAATAATCATTTGTTGTTAAACAGTAAAAAAGCCAAAACAAAATGCATGTTATTTGGATCCAAACCAAGGCTGTCAAAATGTATACCACTTTCAATTACAGACACAACTGATGTCGTTCTTGAACAGGTTAAAGAATTCAAATATCCTGCTGGGCTCTATGCTCGAAATATAACAGCAACTTAATACTCTTCTTAAGACAGTTGGCCATAGGGATTTAACACAACCCCTTTTTAATAACCCTAACTTTTTAATCACGGTTAAACTTCTCAAAGCTACTTCATTTTGGCCTGACATGAGAGTTGAGAAGATTGGGTACTTGGTTATCAATCATAAGTTGATGCTGTTCCAGGAGGCCAGCACTCTCTTTAAGTGGTCCCCGGTATACGTATTTAAATACCTGCAGATCTCCCATATGCTAATGAAGCACTTTGGTACCAGGCTTTGGTCTAACACCCTGTCATCTATGTTAGTTCCATACATTAAATCTCTCCTGCCCTCCCATTTAATAGCATATGCATATACCTTTTTGCAGACCACAGTGGCTCAGTTAGAAAATCATAGATGTTATTGGTGGGACCAATCATTGCCAACATCTACGTATTCTAGATGTTGGCTGAGGATCTGGAAACACCTATATAGATACACTAAATGGGACATATATAGGTTTATGCAGTTTCAAATCAATCATAATCTATTCTATACCCCAGTTAAACTTCACCGGATCGGTGCCCTGACTTCTGATCTCTGTGCCAGGTGCTTAAAGCTTCCGGGTGACTTGTTGCATATGTTGTGGTCATGTGAGATAGTTTCTCCATTCTGAAACAGCATCAGATCATGTTTGGACCCATTACTATCTCTCTCTGATAAGTTTATTCTGGAGATTTGTATTCTAGGAGACTATGCTACACTTCAGGGCTGATCTCAACAATCACATATGGCACTAATTTCAGCATGTGCCAAAAAAATATTACTCTGGCATTGGATAGATGCAGTTACCCCTTCTTACACCGAGTGGTACCAGGAAATAATGTTTGCTATACAGGCAGAGTGAGTTATAGCAGGGATGTCCAACAATCTGGAAAAATTCAAACAAATTTGGGATCCCCTACTAAGCTTGTTGCTGATCTGGCCTGAACAGGGCAAATTCAACATTAGAGCCCCTTTGCATCCTGTGACATTTTAAAAGATCCTGAGGTGTAATATACAATGTATAAATGGAAATATTACCTATTGGCAGTTAGGGTGGGCTGGGGAGGGGTGGGATACAGGCATCTGCTTATCTTGTTGTTCCTTATACAGCTAGCTATATTTTAAAAGAGGTAAAATCTTCTTCTGTGTAAATGCTTGTAATGAAAACAGAATATGATGCATGTCGGATGCCTGTAAACATTGTTGAGAAAAACTTGATAAAATATATCTAATAAAAAAAAAAGAATTCAAATATCTCAGATTGCTTCTGGATCCAAACTTAACTTTTTCACTACATATAAGGGCAATAAGCAGAAAAACTAATCAAAGGTTGGGTGCATTGTTTAAGCTACAGAATTGTTTAACCTCCGAGACCAAATATACTATTGCAAATAGCATATTATTGCCTGCTTTAAATTATAATTCTTAATTTTTTTTTCAAATTTAGCTACTGCTGAATTATCATTGTTGAATACTGCATTTCATGAAATTTGAAGATTTGCACTAAAGGTACCTTTTAGAATGCATCATTGTGTGCTTTATGCATAGTATGGCTTGTTATCACCAATGTTCAATAGTTTATATAACTTGAGTTGTATTATAGACAACACTTTAAGACTAAAAACTAATTCCCCACTTTACACTTTTCTTGATTTTAAAAGTGAAGGAAGACAACTGAGATCCACAGGAAAGCATATGTTAACAATCCCAGCCACCTCAACTAGTATGGGTGAATGTGCCTTTTCTGTCTGTGCTGCTAAATGTTGAAACAACTTACCAGAGTTGTTTCATGAAGTAAAAAGTCATACAGTCTATAAACAACAGTTAAAAATGTATTTTTAAACAATTGCAATGTAATTTTCTTTTATAATCCTGTATGTTTGCGATTAAGTTTATTCTGCATATTGCATATTTGAAATTTGCACTTTATTAACATCTTGGCTGTTTGTTTTATGGCTCTGGATCGGTCATGAAAAGGGGCCTTTGTCTCATTGTACTTACCTGGTAAACAAAAGTTAAATAAATAACCAATTAAGGAACAAACTGTTTCCCTTGGAATTAATTTCTAGCACTGTAGATTCAGTTAGGCGTATACATTAGGGCCCTGTAAAAATCTCTCTGTATGTGTGATACATTTTAGAAACTGGATGTCGGATAAAAAGTACCTGGTACCTGTCCATTTTTACCACCTTATAAATTACTGTAGAAATATAGATATAGCAAAAGCAAGGTTAGGATATCATGGGCAAATCTTAATAAAAAAGTAGGCCTTCACTTCTAATAATTAGACTACTGACTATTGTATTTATTATATTTTGATGTGTTTGTAGTTCTTTTATTACATTTTGTAATACAATAATTGGTAGTGCACTGACTATACTGTCTCTTCATTGCTGTTGATGATCCTAGGAACTTGGACATATTTTTGACTGAACTTTTTAGGGCTATGGTGGGTGTAGCCCTGCAGATCCCTTGCTAACAAAAAAGCAGTTAGTATATTCCTTCTGGATGAACAACATGTTGGAGTTTCAACACAGTCACCTCCATGCTCATGAAGCACTTCTCTCATTGTCTTGGTTGGAAGTCGCACTGCGCTATTTTTTTTTACTGTGTGGGTGGTCATGGCAGAACACAGCACACAGCTCTGTGTCCAAGATGACATGTGCAGTGTAGTGTGGTGGCCATCTTGGTCATG
The DNA here is from genome assembly GCA_016271365.2 of Neoceratodus forsteri. Lineage (NCBI taxonomy): Eukaryota > Metazoa > Chordata > Ceratodontiformes > Ceratodontidae > Neoceratodus > Neoceratodus forsteri. Next base: position 1,214,245,463 of record CM057453.1, on the reverse strand, counting down.
GTGGAGTGTACTGTGTTCTGCCATGACCGCCAGTTCCTTTTTTTTAATTATGCATATCCCCCCACCCAAACCTCCCTCTCAGCACCCCTCCAGAAACATAGCAATGACACTGGGGGTGCCCAATCTCCCAGTGTTGTGATGAAAATTCCTTAGTCCTTTTTTGTTTTGCTTTTTTTTAACCTCTAAAAAGAAAACTGTCTATCTATTTCTTTTTTTACCCTGTAAAAAGGAAACCATTCATTGATGTCTTTTCCACCATTACCATCTCCCCACCTGATCCTCCCACACATCACCCACCACTCTGCACCCCCCAAGCCCTTACTTACCCATCAAGGGTCCAACACCATAATCGTCTCTGGACCGCGGACACATCTTCTCTCTTCAAAGCCAGACCACAGAACAGGTATGTGAGTCGATATATTTCAATGGGGTTTTGAATTTAGTGGCATAACTTGACCATGTTTGCATATTTTTGGCCCACATTTCAACATCCCTTTTTTGGGACCCTACCTCAGGAACAATTGCACTCTCATTAGCAGATCTGTCCCAAAAGGTAACCTGCATGAAATCAACTTTTGGGCAAGAGTTGAAAATTTTCTTTACCCTTGTTCATGAGGTGGAGTCATAAGTAGGATATGTTGCAAATTTGGTTTAAAAATATTAAAGAACAACAAACTTATGAGCCTACATTGAATTTTGCAAATGCAGGGTTGTAACTCTGGTAATTTTTAATATTTTCACCTCAAATTTACAACATAGCCATATCTATACAGCACCTCATGACTGTGACAGTCGTCATTTTTCAAATCCTGGGTAAAATATTTTTTTTTTACATCCCAAAAGGTGATTTCACATTCCCTGCATGAAAGTACCTTTTGGACAGGAGTTGAAAATGTTCTCTGACCTTATTCATGAGGTGTGGTGAAAAGAAGGCTATAGTTTAAATTTGGTGTAAAAATATTTAAAAAAAGCAACATAGTTATGAGGCTATGTTGAGTTTTGCAAACACAGGCTCATAATTGTGATAGTAATCAATATTTTACACCATATTTTTAACATAGCCATTTTTTTACAGCACCTCATCAATGTGTTTTTGTATCTTGAAAGTTGATTTCACAGTTCCTGTACAAAATCAGCTTTAGGCAAGGAATTGAAGATTTTCTCTGCCCTTCTTCATGAGGCAGAGTCATAAAAAGGCTATGTTGAAACTTTAGTGATAAAATGTAAAAAAAAAAACACATTTTCAAAATTTTTACCCCAAATACCACTGCTGCAGCCCTAATGGCTCTGGCCAGACTTTGTTTTTCCGATCAGCAGCCCTCTTCAGATTGATCCCCCCAGTCAGGATTAGCAATCCTGAATTCACACCTCTGGATGCTGCCCTGCTAAGTGTTGGAATATCATACCTCAACACAGCACTACCTCTTGTGTGGTTCTTCAGACTCTTTGACACCCATCCCCCACAGCTGCAATTTGTAAACCTGGGATTAGGCCTCAGCATGCTAGGTATTTGCTAGAGCAGGAAAGATGCAGGATACAAAAAAAGAAAAACAGTTTCTGATGGAAAAACAAAGTTCAATTTTATTTTCATTATTTTTACATTGCAGTGATGCAAGCATTGGCATTGACAGCATCTGGCATAACATTTACATAGATCAATATATTCATTACAGTTTTCAACTGTCAGCACTCTTCTCCAAAGGTGTCTTCTGCCTCATATTAGATGAGCACAGCTCCTATAGCGCAGAGGTTTAGGGCTCTGAGCTGCAAACCTGGAGACCTGGATTTCAATCCCACAGCCCTTACTTGCATACTGTGTGACCTTGAGAAAGTCACTTAACTTCCTTGTGCTCCCAGGTCACAACTGAAAACAAGCTTCAGTTTAGTGTGCCTTTCCTGGTTAAACAATTTCCCCTTTACCTTTCGATTTCCTTTTCCATTTCCCTTGGCTTAAAACACCTCTGAATGTAGTGCTTTATCTGATGGCACACCATCTCTCTTGAGTTCAGGTCTGCCAATTCTGGTGGCGTCCTGACCCAGTTCACTACCTGGTCCTTTATATACACCACTGACACTGCATGTTTTGGGTCATTATCTATACAATGGAATGAACACACATTAAGTAAACACATAGAACACTGTGTTGTATATACTCACCATGAACCCAGAGAAACTTAAATTGCAATTTGCTCAGTCTCAATCCTTGGAAAAGCTGATGCCCATCTGCATAAACTCACTTGATAAAGGACACCAATGTATTGGACACTATCTCATCTATGAAGAAATCGCCCTTCATGATGACACTGAATAGTAGTTCTGGCCCTGGCCCACATCACATGACAGAACCTCAGACATGCATTTGCAGGGGGTGTTTGGGCTGTGATTTCAGCACAAGAAATCCTTTTTTCCTGAAAGCCATTGGGCAAAAAAAAAAAACTGCATCACTATTGTAGTCTCATTAATAAATGGACTGTCTGCAAATTTTTCATTTTCTTCCACCCATGCCTTAGCCTGTTTCAGTCACTTATATTTGCTGGCTTCACAAATGAAAGGGCACATACTGTTGGGAGGGGATACCAACAGTATCTTGCTCTTTTGAGGTACTGTATGGTACATTACCTGTAGTATGTACAGTGTTCAACACATAGATTCTTACACAGAGAGACAGTGCATGAGCAAAAGATAACTAAAGATGAACAGCTTACAAAAATAAGCAGACTTTAAATTGCTTTTTGGGCATATACTGCCCAGAAAAAGTGATTGCATATATACATGTAGTGGCCAAAGCACTGTACTTACCATGATCTGCCATAATTCCATCCATTTTGGAGTCACATTCATTTTACTGATAATTCAGGTACTGAATACTTGCTTTCTGACAGTTTCTGACAGACCTTTGCTGCACTGCAATCTTCATTCTCCATTGCTAGTTTATCCACAATCTGGGAAACTTCACTGCAAAAAGACAATAATACACTTTTGTTAATGACACTACTTTAAGTTCCCAAATATTCCTATGAATTAAATCATGAAAGTTTGACATTAATGGATATGTAGCTTTGTTGAAGGCCACAGATGCAGCCCCAGAACATTTCATTGCCTTGTAGTGTACTGTGGCTTCCTCAAAGATGCCTGCCTAGTGAACACTGTCTTCTTGTTTGGATGTTCTTTGTGTGGTCAAATGTGTTTGTAGAAGGCAGAGAGAGAGAGAGAGAGAGAGAGAGAAATCATGATGCCAACCATTGCAAGATATTTTTGTATATCCAGCACTGGAGTCTCATGTTTGCACATTTCATGAATAGCCTTGCCATGTCTTGCATCCAGCTTCTTGGTCATAGTAGTAGTAGTGGTGTAAAGATAGGGATTTGTCAGTCTGCAAATCTCCACCAAAAGATGTGTATAAATGCCATAAAATGCACAATATTTATACAGTAGAGTGACAGGTGCTCAGGCTTGGCCAAGAATTGTGATGAATCACATGCTGGGAATTATGGACCAGACAAATCAGATGTTGAGGATCTGGGAGGCATTACATAACTATGATGTCAGAGACAGTGTTAGCCAATCATTGCCCAACTGATGGCTGTATTGAAGTCAGGGAACAGTATATAATAGTGGCTTTGTCAAGCAAGAAAAATGTACTTCTAACCGAGAGACAATTGTCTATATCACTGCATTATATGTTGGATTGAAGATAACTACCAGATTTGGAACCACAAACGTTATTGGGACACCACATGTAAGCAGACCTGCCAGGATGAGAAAAGTGGTAATGGAACTGAAGAGCAGTACACCTGTGGGCAGGAAGAGAAGGTGAAAGGAAAATCCCACACCAAGAATAAAATGAAGGATTTTCAGAAAGGAGCCCAAGAAATACACTGTAAGACAATAGTGTTTTGTAGTACTGTTTTGAATAATAGGTATGCAGTTTTCAACTGCAATGATTTTCCTATACTGCTACTGATGTGCATTTTAATGTCAAGTAACATGATAGAAATGGTCCTTAACACTAGACAAATGTTGACCACAATTTTTTAAATTGTAATTTTTTCCCAGGTGTGCCATCTGGCCCATACCCCTCAACTCTCTGCCTCACAAATTAATGACAGAGGACCAATGTCGGGGACACATCATAAATATTAATGATATTTACTCAGGAAACTGGTAGAATAGGAGATTTTGTTTTTTCTGTACAAGAACAAGTCTATAAATATAATGTCTGGAATTATTTTGTTCTTACAATCCCCACTGTTCAGTTACAGAGACCCAGATTCTTGGGGGGGGGGACATCCCTGAAAATCAGGAACAATTGAGAGGTATGGCCAATCCTATTTTCCAGATAGTCAACCTGCACCTCAGTCAGATTCTGATAAGTGTAGTACACATACAGGCAGGCAATATTCTGTTCAAAGTATTTCGATTCTAACTGCATTTCTTGTTTCAAAACAGTATGATATAATCAGCAGGGATAATGAACCATCATTTTATAAAGTATGAAGAAAAACTCATGTCAGAATCCCAGGAGGAGGCAGCAGCATAGGAAAGGGCAGTACCTGAGAAGCAGACACATCCAGAGGACACAGAAGCACCAGAGCAGCTCGCCTGTCCAGAGGACAAGATTTGCCTGAGTAGCAGGCCGGCCCAGAGGATAGGAATAAACAGAGCAGCATGTGGAGGGTACATGAGGGGAAAGGGCAGCTACACAGAACCAAGGAACATGGGGTGATGTGAAAGCAGCTATACATAGAACATGAAACAGAGTGGTAGAGAGAGAGAGAGAGAGAGAGAGAGAGAGAAATATGAGCATTACAGGATTAAACCCAATACTGCAGCATGGTGCAGCAGAGTTACTGCAGTAAACAGTGTAATTTCAATAGGAATTAGTCCCTTTTGCATGCAAGAAACTGTGATATTGCACTTGATCCTGGCAGGCTTCACTGCATATAGTATGTAAAAGAGTATAAAAGAATGGAAGCAGGAACACCAAAAGGTGAGGAGAGCAGGGAACATCTAAAGGTAGGATAACTCCATCTGCAGGTAATGATTCAAGACCTGAAAAGGAGAATGAGGGAAATGTAGCAACAAATGTCAATGCCATGGACATCAACACCACTGGAGAGGCATGGTACAGCTAGTCTTTTAGAAGAAATTAACAATGTAGGTACAGAGGAAATGTGAGACTCACTGCAAGACAGCGGCACAGTGCCAAAGGCAATGGCAGATGAAAGGGTACCTGTGTCTGTTCCACTGAAAGCAGTCCATGGACACATCATGGTTACAATGAAAGTTCTGCTGGATATGGACATTGTTCCTCTCACAAGTAAAAAAGAAAGGGATCTTAGGTGCTGTACTCAAACAAACCAGAATGCTTTGCAGCACTGCTCTTTCTTGCCCTTGTGCCACACATATATATGTACAAGGGGCAAATAAAGTAAACTATGATGGCACAAGCAACAAAAAAGCCTCTGCAGAACCCTGATCATAGTTATCTAGACCCATGCCAGGCAACACTTTAACACCACCAATTCTTGTAAAAATAAGAGACAGAATAAATAGCTATGAAAGGTGCAACACACCCACTGACACAGTACTCACTATCTTCCCATGAAATGGACATTTTTGTATTATTAACTTCTAAATATTTTTTCCAGTTCCATTTGACAACGAAATCTGTGAGTGTATAAAATATGCTCTGCTGTGCTGCTGTAACCACATAGTGCAGCTCCATACGGGTACAAGAGGAGGGCCTAGTGAGTCACCGTTCTCTGCATGTCCACACGGACATGATTAACTAAGGAGAGGAGGCACTAATCTCACAGGAGGTTTCAAAAACATGAATACAAAATTTAGAAACAGCATAAGCTGACTAAGTGACTGTAAATACTGCTTGTGTACAAAATATGTAGAAACGGAGAAACTATGACAAAGTAGATAAATGCTGAATGGAAACTGTGAACATACTAAGTAGCGAGACAAAAGTTCAAGCAAATATTTGAAGTCTGCAAAGAGCATAAAATCTGTAAATACTTGTCAACTTTTGTTGGATGTAAAAAACAGTGAAAACACAGGAAAAACGGTGACACAGCAAACACATTTTGTATAGAAATTATATCTACATGAAGTGGTTGTTTGAAAACACAAATGAATAATCGAGTAAAGCACAAAGGTAGACAGCCATAAAGGCTATCATACATTGCTTAGGACAGGATAAGAAAGGAAAATGGACAATAAATATAACAAAAGCATGCATTAAGCATGATGACAGTTAAAAGAAATAGCATATAAATTGAACAGCTCATATGACAACATTATTTAGAAAGTCTATGTGATTTTGTACAGAAGCAAGATGAAGAAAACTGCAATGCAAGTATGTACGCAAGCTAGAAAAATTTTCTAATATACATATACTGTATGAAAAACATAAGCTCACATATACTAATAAATGTCTATGTCATTAATCCCGTGTTACTCATAGATTGCAAATGAAAGGAAATAAGTAAGATTTTCAGCATTTAGGAGTTATCAAGAATGAAAATGGTATACAAAACTTAATGTCATATGAAAATGTCAATAGTTCACATTATATTGATATAATTCATAACTGCATAATAAATAGATATGCATCATTATTTTACAAGGCTGTAATCAAATTTACTGATGTGCTAGATGGACGGAGCAGACCAGAGGGAGCCCAAAGGCCAGTAAAGCATCAGTCAGTATTTTATTTACGAAAATAAGAACAGGAGGCTGTTAAAAATATGTTGAATTTAATTTGTTATGTAAAAAATGTCAAATATGTATAAAAAATGGTTATCATGAAAAACATAGAAGATCAATCTACATAAGTGTTGGAAACTGATGACAGAGATAAAAATCGTTATATAATCACTTATAAAAAGAACTTTAAAAAAATATAATAATCATTTATGCATGAACTATAAAAAGATATGTTTGATTTTTATTTATAGCCCCCGAAGAAGCCAGTAGGAAAAACTTTGGGGCTAGCCATATAGAATGAAAAATCAAAGAATAAAGACTTTTAAAGAAACACTCATGTAGAACACTGTTCTTTTAGAATCAGAGCCACCACATCCTTCTCTTGTCTTTATGAAGTATTCTGGACACTGGAACGCTCCACCAAAAGACAGTATTGGAAAAGAAAATAAAGTGATTACCCCTGAGACCCAACCTTTCTAGCACTTTAACACCACCAATTCTTGCAAAAATAAGGAAAAGAATAAATAGCAATGAATGGTGCAGAAATGTGAAGCACACCCACTGACACAGTACTGCACCATCTACTCACGAAATGACCATGTTTGTATTACTGACTTCTAAATATTTTTTCCAGTTGCATTTGCCCCTGAAATCTGTGACTGTATAAAATGTGCTCTGCTATACTGCATTATATCCTCCTAGGCGTATTTGCTAGGGTATTTGTGTGTTTTTATTTGTGCTTGCATAATATTGTTTGGTTGTTTGAAAATAAGTCTTTGAAGGAATCAGACTTTTCATTTACTCTGTGAACAAAAATATATTTTTTAAGATAATAATGGTTTGGTACACCACTACTTGAAGGGGGGGGGGAATATAAGCAATAGCAGAAATAGGGATGGGATAACATGGGCTAATAGTTAATGAGCAGGGGCTAGATTTTCAAATGACTGTGATTGCCGCAAGCCCCACATTTGCCAAAGATATGGTGCTCTATGCTTGCAGCAACCTAAAGGGATTTTCTATCCCTTGTGGCAATTGGTGCAAGCTAGATCACATTTTTGTGGTCTAGCTTACACCATATCTGAGACCATTTTTACCGAGCTTGCACCCAAGATTTGGTGCAAGCTGCCATAAAGTGGGTACACTGTCATAACTGGGTACTAGCTTAGAAAATTGGGTGAAGTTGCTGCAGATGAGTATAATGCATGGAAAGGGTTTGATGCAGAGCTTGATGCAAGTTCTGCACCACTCGTTAAAAATGCAACCCCAGATGTTTACTTCAAATAGATAATCAATTGACTATTTTATTTATGTTTTGACATGTTTGTAGTTATTTTTTTACATTTTATAATACAATATTTGATAGTACACTGAAACAGGGTGAGTTTCACCTTTGCTTTTAACAGTGTTAGTAAAAATAATTTGTATTATTCACTTGCTATGTTAACATAACTATGTTATGTTACTGTTTGCTCCTTAATGTAGCTGTGGATTTTTGGCTTGGTGTTCTAACTGTAGCTAGACCCATGGAGAGGAAGGGAGAGGGTAGGAAAGTCATAAGGAAGACATTACACAAAGTACACAACAAGGGCTATTAGACACAAATGTGTATTGGTTATTAGGTATTGCATCTTAAATGGTAGTTTACTCACCTGGTAAAGGTGATTGCATGAGCATCACCTTACAGCATCCCCCATCCATTACCATCTGGGTTACGTCCATCTCATAGGCTAATGATGCACATCTGACCAGATGTTTTGAAATCCAGTCTGCCCATGCCCTCCTCCTTGCCCCAGGTGCTCCAGTTTGAGTCCTCCAAAGCTGTAACATTTCTAGAGAGTGCTGTGGTAAAGATTGTTAATTTGTTAAGGGTAGCTATGAAATGTAGTCTGGAGGTTGATTGAGTTTTGAAAATAATTTTTAATTCCCTATTCACTACGCACTAAAAATAACCAGCCCGTACAGCATACTGGTAATTGAGGTAGTCAATTTAGGTATTCCTGTAGCTGTTTTGACATCCAAGAATGCCTGGACAGGACCTGGGATGCTGTAAGGTGATGCTCTTGCAATCACCTTTATCAGGTGAGTAAACTACCATTGTATATTGCATCACCTTACAACATCCCCCATCCATTACATCTGGGTCATAATAAGCAGTAACAGGAGCATGGGTGGGATTGGATTGCACAACAGCTAGGGTCCACCATGGTTCAAGAGAACCTTCCTGGCAAACATTTATTTCTCAGCATTAGTCACATCAAGTCTATAGTGCCTGGTAAAGGTGTGTACCAATGACCAGGTAGCAGCTGCACAGATGTCATGTATTGATACCCTGTTCAACTTTGTCCATGACATCAAAATTGCACTTGTAGAGTGATCGGATATTTTCTGTGGGGGCTCTAACCCTTGGATGCGATAGGCCTCAGATATTATCTGCTTAATCCAATTGGACAGAGTGGATTGTGCCACTGCTTGCCCCTTCTTGGGGCTGTTGTGGAATATAAAGAGTCTGTCTGATATTCTGAAACCTCTGGTTCTGTTCAGGTACTGTGTAATGATTCATTTCATATCCCAGTGGGGATTTTCTTGACCAGTAAGTGGGTGTGTGTGTGTGCCATGAAGGTAATTCAATGGTCTGTGACATGTAGAATGATATTGAGACTTTTGGTAGAAAGGATGGAGTGGTTCGTAAGGTAACACCATCATTATGTATGATTAAGAATGGGGGATTGCAGGAGAGTGCCTGGATCTCACTTATCCTTCAAGCAGAACAGATGGCTACTAGGAACAGTGCCTTGAAGGAAGCCCACTTTAGGTTGGTAGTGGACAATGGCTCAAATGGTGCTGCTGCAAGTGCATCCAGCACCATGTTGAAGTCCCATGATGCCACTGTCAGTTTGAGTTTGGGGGTATGTTAGATACTGTCTTCAGAAATCTGAGGATGTCTGGGTGAGAGCCTGGAGGGTAGTTATCTATGGGTCCTGTTCCTGCCCCGATGGCTGCTGCTTGTACTCTTAGGGATGACACTGAGAGTCCCTTGTTAACTCCCTGTTGTAGGAATTGTAGCACCTGTTGAATTGTGACTGGGTCGGGAAATAGGTGATCATCCAATCGTCATCTTGAGAATATGGACCAATGTCATTGGTAAGTGTAATTGATTGACATGTGCCTGGATTTGAGCATTGTGTCAACTACTTGAGGGTCATAACCCTTGTTTAGCAGTCTGTGCCTCTCAGAAGCCATGCTGTGAGGTGCAGAGACACAAGGTTCGGGTGAAGTATGGGGCCCTGTGTCAGTAGATCCATTCGAAGTGGGATTGTCCAAGGAACATCGATTGCTATAGCTATCAGGGTTGAGAATCAGTGCCTTCTCAGCCAGTAAGGGGTTATTACCACTACTCTTGTCCTTGTCTGCCTGGTTTTGTTCAGTGTCTGCTGAATTAGTGGTATTGGAGGGAAGACATATGCCCTGTGGAACTGCCATGTTTGAGACAGTGCATCCGTCCCTATTGCTTCCGACTCCTTGTATCTGGAGAAGAAGAGTGAGAGTTGTGAGTTTTTTGATGTGGCCATCAGGTATATTTGCAATGGTCCCCATCGCTTGTTCAGCTGTCTGAACATCTGGGGATGTAGGGACCATTCCCTTGGGGCGATCACTTGCCTGCTGAGTCAATCTGCCTGGATGTTCAGTTTCCCTGTGAGGTGCATGGCCGTTATTGAGTGCAGGTTGGTTTGTGCCCAGTTGAGTACCTTCTTTGTTTCCTGTAGTAAGCACATGCTTCTTGTCCCTCCCTTGTTGGTGATGTAGGCCACTGTTGCCCTGTTGTCTCATCAGATTAGGACCTTTTTGTTGTGTATCAACTTTTGGAAGAAGTGCAATTCATGGTATATTGCCCTCATTTCCAATATGCTGATTGAAAGTTTGGATTCCATCATCGACCACTCCTCTTGTGCTGGCCTTTGGTTGAGGGTGGCTCCCCATCCAAGTAAGCTGGTGTCCGTGTCTGTGATCATCTCTGGTTCCGTTTCCAGTTGCATGCCCTTGACTATATTGCTTCATTTGATCCACCATAGTACCGATGTCCTGACTGCTGCAGTCAGAGGCACTGGTTCAGATAGGTCATCATTTAAAAAGTGTGACTTGTCCATATCGCCATGATCTGGAGAGTACACATGTTCTATAGCGCCCATGGAACTAGGCTTATGCAGGATGCCATGAATCCGAGTGTCTGAAGTATGGCTCTTAGAGTAGGTTCCCTGGTGTTCACCAGTGCTTGAGCTTGTTTGATTACCTTGTTCATTCTTTCCTGAGATGGCTTCATGATGGCCTTCTCTGTGTCTATGAGAGCACCCAGGTGCTCTATGGTCTTGCATGGAGTTAGGCTGCTCTTTTCCCAGTTGATTATCCATCCATGTGATTGTAGCATCATCACTTCTAGTTGAGTGTGATGTTGAGCTATTTGTGGGGATCTGGCCTGATTAGTCAGTTGTCCACATAAGGGATGATGTGTACCCCTTTTTGCCAGAGTGTAGCTGCAGGGCTATGGAGATCTTGGTGAAGACCCTGGGAGCTTAGGCCAGTCCAAATGAAAGTGTCTGGTACTGATATTGGTGGTCTAGTATCTTGAAACTGCAGGAATCTGAAGTGGGATGGTGTGATGGGGATGTGCAGGTAGGCATCTTTCATATCTATTGAGGTCAAGTAGTCCATTGGTCTTATGGAATGTAATGTGGACTTCAGAGTCTCCATTTTGAATTTCTTGTATTGGACAAATCTGTTGACAAATTTAAGGTCAAGTACAGGCCTCATATTGCCTGTTTTCTTTGGTACCAGAAAGAATATAGAGTATATTCCTTGGCTGACCTGGTTGGGGATACCTGTGCAATTGCTCTGTTCCATAATAGGTCCTGTATTGTGAACTGAACTGCCTGTATCTTTGTTGGTCGGTGGGATACAGGTGATACTATTTGCCTGTCGGAGAATGGCTCCTGTGTGAACTCAATGGAGTCACCAAGTGATACAACTTCTAGTATCCATTTGTCCTGTGTTGTCTTGTACCATTTGTGGGCAAACTGCATTAGTCTAGCTCCTATTAGTGGATGAGGAACGGTGTGTGTTGCTGTTGTTGGTGGGCGAAGTCCCTCCTGGGAGTCAGTTGGAATGCGTATTGGATCTGGAGGAGTTGTAATTGTACTTTCCCCTCTGTCCTCTGCTTCATGCGCTGGCATAGCCTCCATTGGAAAAATAGGCTGGCTTGAAGGAGTATGACTTGCATTGGAAGTACTGGCTGGTCTATCTTCTGTCCTGCCTCCCTCTGTAGGGGAGAAATCTGCGCTGAAATGCTGGTAAGTATGTGTTTTGTGGTGACTTATTTTTGTCTAGACCTTTGCCATCACCCTTATTTTTAACATATTTTTCCAGGCCAATACCAGATTTCCTTTAAACAGCAGCTTCTTCTGCATTGTCTTAGATTCAGAGTCTGCGTTCCATATTTTTAGACATATAAGACGCCGCGTGCTTTGTAGGTCAGGGTGGCTAGTCGTGCAGAAATTTTCAGTGCATCTACCAATGCATCAGTGGCATATTTCACCACCTCAGTGGCATATTCAGCCAGATCAGCTTGTGTAGACTTTGGGTCCAGCATGGAGGTCAGTTCCTCCAGCCAAGTGACAGGGCTCTGGAGGTATAGATTGCTGCTATGTTGGCTCAGCATTCTAGACCAGTAATCGCAAAGGAGTTTTTCATAAATTCCTCCATTCTTTTATCTGTAGGATCTTTAAGAGGGGTGGTAGTTTCTGATGGAATAACGGTTTTCTTGCATAGATCCATAACCTGGTGGTCTACTGTGGGCGGCATGCACCAGAGTTTGTTGACATCATCCTGAATGGGGTAAAATCTGTCAAAGGTTTTCTTCTCAGCAGTTATAGCCAGGTCTGTTGACTCCCAGTCCTTTGTTATCACTTCCGTGACTCGCAGATATGGAAGTATTCATCTTTCTTCTGTTTTGCTCATATGAGAGGGTTCAGTTTGGATTACTGTTTGGGTTCCTGTACCTCGAAGCCCATAGTCTCTTTGATTGCTCTCAGAAGTTCTGGTAGGGACTCTATGGGTATTAATTTCTTGGTAAGGGTGAGTTCCTCCTCCTCTGGCTCAGGTTGGGGTTCTTCGTCCCTCGATTCTGCTTTGGACGTATTGTTGGGTGCTTCGGGGTTTTCCCCAGTGTCTGTGTCATCTGGTTGACTGGGG